>OY728167.1:217889109-220289109 GCA_963277665.1 Viscum album
ATCATTCAAATCAACAATGTAAATCATATTTAAAAAAATCATTACAATCAATTTTATTATTAAATCAATCAAAAGCTTATTAGTAGCTAGAAAAACATATTTAATGACAAGTATTTAATGACAAGAGGAGTTCATGATTGAATAAGTAGGGAAAAAGAGAAAAAGGTCTTCCTTGAGATGTAAAATAAAGAAAAAAGTTAAAAAAGACACTCCACATGGAAAGTAGTGCAGGGGGGAGGGAGAGGGTTTGGTTGGTGCAGCAGGGGAAAGGGGGGAGGGGCCAGTGCAGCAGGGTAAAGTGGGGAGGGGGAGGGGCTGGTGGTGGGGCTGGGGAAGCATGGGGTAAGGGCCTGGTGGGGGTGCAGTGTGGGGGGGGGAGAGGGGGCTGATGTAAAGGGAAGGGGGGAGGGGGGAGGGGCTGGCTGGTGTAGTGGGGGGGGGGGGGGGTAGGGGCTGGTGGGGGGGGATGGGCTGGTGCATGGTAGGGGGAGGGGCTGGTGCAAAGAGGGGGGAGGGGGGAGGGGCTGGTGCAGGGGGAGGGGATGTTGCAGCAGGGGGTTAAGGGAGGGGCTGGTGCAAGGAAGGGGGGAGGGGGAGGGACTGGTGCAGTAGAGGGAGGGGGAGAGGTTTTGTAGGGCAGGGGGGCTGGTGAGTCTCCCCATACGTTAGAGGTTTTTGACTTGTAGTGAGGGTCTCGAGAGGTGATAGTGGTGAATATACCCTCTTATCACATATCCACCAGTGGCAAAATTGAATAAATAACAATCAACAATGAAAGAGGTAGTAAATAAATGACAAAGCAGCATAAGATAAATATTATTATAACTGAATTAAAGTGGTCAATGGTAGTTTAAACAACAGATGAATGCATGACATGGTAATGATACATATCTAAAAGTAGTAAACATTACATAATTATTTTCAATAAAATAAAAAAATAATAAAGTCACATCAAATCCCCATGGGAGATCTCCTTGAGCATCCCGAGATCCAACTCAGTCCTTTTCTCCTAACTCTAGTTACAAGCATACATTGAAAAGAAAGGTCCAAGGTCCTGAGAAAATGAAAGTATACTCGAGTATCCCAATGTAATAGCGGCCTGAGTAGGGTGTGAGATATAAATAATAATAGGATGGAACCACTGATGTCCAGCCCAATCTAGATAGTGCAGTATAAAATATATAGTTCACTGGTATATAGAATAATAATAGAGAGATAAATAAACATCACCCGTACAGGTTCCTATGGGACACATAGCAGTTATACCTTCTTTAGCCTTTGACTGGTGTCAGAATGTGTAACCATTTCATTAATCAATTTTATCCAGTTTAAATATAATTTATATGAGAAAGATATTGAGGTTCTAAGATGTGACAAGAAAACATGTAATGATATTTAATAATGAAGTTCCAAGGTTATAACCAAGGAAACATAGACCTCAAGTGTCAACAACTTAGTAATAACTATAGCCTCACATGGGGTAAGAGTGTAATCCAAGGATAACAGTCCAACTAATTCCACAATAAGAGGACTATCTAGTCTAAGAAGTTCATCCAAGGTAAAATGGGTCTAAGAAAAGATTGGGCTAGGATTTAACCATGGCACCTACTTGTCAATTCTGGAACCAAGGAGTGTATCTAAGGAATCTTATTGTAATACATGAGGGATTATATGGTGTCATACCAGGCATCTAAAGTTAGACAAGGATCAGGTTCTATGTAGGTCTCAACCTAAGAAAGTTGTATCCTTGAATTCAGAATAGGGTCCTTGAGTGCTCAAGGCTTTCTCTCAAGTATCCATGGTGAGCTTGAGTCAGGCCACACCTACTTTGATATTGAATTCATATAATATTCCATTTGGTTCAAGCCTTTCCTTTGATTAGTGTGACAAGGCCAAGTAGCATGAAACCCTTTAATCAAGTAATAATTAATCAATAAGTCAATTTTGTTCAACCCTAGCCTTTCATTAGTGTGACAAGGCCATGTAGCTTGAAACCACTCATTTAATCCATTTAAGGAATTTTCAATAATCAAGGTTCACTCTGGTACCTTCCATTAACATGGTAAGGGGTTCTATGAATACACAACATATTTTTCAATTACATCTAATACGGATAATTCATGTACTTAGTATACTTTACAATTTCTATTTCACATTTAATTATTACATTGAAGCACTTACATTAGGCGGGTTAAATGCTGTGCATACAGGGTAATTTCCATTCTGAAATTCAAAAGATAATTCAAGCCATTTAATATAGAAAATCATACCCTTAGAAATTTAAATCTAAGGCTCACCGAATGGTGGCTCAAACATGTCAACAAACTAAAATGAAAATTATGGGAAACAATTCTACATGGGTAATTCCAATATAAAAACCGGTCAAAGAACATAAACGGTTCCTTGGTTATTTAATCATTTAAAAAGGAAAAATTAGTTTTTTTAATTCCATTAGGGGTCATATATGACATAATTCAAACATAACATCTATTCATAAAGAAATATCAGTACAACAAGACAATAAATCCTAAAAGTCTAATAATTGTTTTTTAACATGAAGACAGCGCACCTCCGTTGGAGGGGTTTTAATATATAAACATGATATTTCTTATGAAACAATCATTTATTACCTTTAACTCTTAAATCATGAAACATACTAAATTCAAGATTAAGAGGAATTTAATCTAATGTATTCACTGCATTAACTAAAAACAAAGAAAAAGTGTAGTAAGAAACTAATTAATGCATTAATAAATTTGAGGAATTGGAAGGGTACCCTTCCTCAAAGAGGAACCAAGCCAACACCTGAAACTTGAAAGATTTATAAACAACCACCCGGAACTGCTCAACATGTGTATGTACATACCTTCATATATACTATTTTAAGGCCAAAATAGTGCATCTTAGGATTATCAATGCTAAATTAATTTGGGGAAATATTCTCACTGGGTTTGATAATCAGGATATTTATATCATTCATCTTTTAGTATTCCATCATAAAAAAATGAAATTGCTTAAAAAAATTTAGAATCAAACCACTCCATTAACCTATGAATGCATCAACTGCTACCTTTGACTACAACACTAATTGATTATCAAGAGGTAATATGATGAAATTATGGGAAATCAACCAAGACTAAGAAATTACCAGGAAATCTGGGACTCCTGCATAAAAAAAATCACTACTGAGAAGGCTGGGAGGTCCAGGTCGTGAGCCGGGAGGCCGAGCCGGGAGTCGGGAGCCGGGAGTCGGGAGCCGGGAGCCGCGAATCGGGAGCTGCGAGTCGGGAGCCGCGAGTCGGGAGCCGCGAGTCGGGAGCCGGGAGGCAGAGCCGGGAGTCGGAGCCCGGGGTTGGAGGCTGGGGAGGGGAGTCGGAGGCCGGGGAGGGGAGTCAGAGAGGAGAGGGGAGGGTCGGGAGTCAGTGGTCGGGGAGCGGCGTCGCGGCTTGGGGAGGTAGGGTAGAGCTCGATGCGTCGCAGATTTGAGGAGAGATTGAGGAGAGATTGAGGAGGATCCCAATACAAGGGCTCGAAAAAAAATTAATACCCACGGTTTTAATAAAACCGTGGGTATAAACAGCAAAAAAACATACTATCCCCACGGTTTAAAGAACCGTGGGAATAGGTGCGTGGGGATAGACCCCATTTCCAGTAGTGAATGCAAGATCTATTCCCTTAACAGAAAAAAACTACACCACTCAAAAACTTAAAAATTATGATATTTATTGATTCAATGGAATGGAGGATGCATTTGAAAACAAATAGAAACATGAAATGAGAAAGAAATAGTAATTATCAGTAGGGCAAATTGAAAATCATGAGAAATTGAATGAGTGAGAATACCCTAATAATTTATAAAATTAATTATCAATATTATGTATTGAAAACATAATTTGATAATGTCAGGTAAAATACCTAAAATATGTGTAGTAATAGATGAAAAGACATCTTTATATGATAATTAACATAGAGAGGTTAACCGATGGTGAGGTATATAATGACTATATATGGGAGAACTGATACCTGATGCTAACTATAAGGGAATAAATGATGTAAATTTAGGGATGGGTGAGTGATTAAAAAGAATTAGTAATTGAGATAACCTAATTTGAGTATTGAGAGTGACAGAGTAAGACATTATAGGAAATGAAAATAATGATAGAATACTACAACAAATTATACCTCTATAATAGAAAATTTGGAATTTCGTGGAATTTGGGATTTTTGTTTTCTAATAATAAACCATAGTGAATGGAAAATAATGTGGTGTGTTCTTGGAGGTAGGTATACAGGAAGAATATGCGGGGGGATTGTATGTGTTGAGTAGGTAGTGGGGAGGTGGGGCTGGGAGACATATGGATGGGACAATGTGGATGAGATCATTGTGAGTGGGTAACGAGGATGATAGGTTGTCCATAATGGATGGATGTGGATGGGAGTTTCATTGATGGAGAGTTGTGTGGGGGAAAGGGAATTGATGGGGGTAAAGGGGGGGGGGGGGTGGATTGGGGGTACATGGGAGGAAACATGGGGATTGGAGGATTCAAGGTTTTTTTTGAAATGGTATTACAACTGCCATTTAGAGGTCATTATTTTTGGAAATAGAAACCATCAAATGGTGGTTTCCCATTTTCCCGATTAGTGAAAACAAATTTTTATAGTAGTGGAGGGATATTTTCTGCCACACATGCACTATTCTACTCTTTAGTCTCACATGTTGAGATACACTACCCGACTCACCTCTCTTGTCCTGCTTGACCAAAAATGGTCAAGGCTCATTCATCTAGACAACAACTCAGACGACCAACTAGTCCCCCCCAAAGGACCACAGACAAATATACAATCCATGTAAATCCAATAATTTTATTAGATTAGATAGATTCCCCTATTATCTCCCAAAAGTTTTATCTCCAATTCTTTCCTAAACCTAGGTGTGTTGTGTGGATCCCATTGAACCTTCATTTAGATCAACCCACCAGTAGTTATATGGTAGTAACCCACACCACTGACCTCTTCTATTTTATATTATACATACAACACTTTCAATGTTACCATCTCTCTCCCTCTTCTTAACCCAATCTTTTCACAACACACATGCTAAACCACCCCAATCAAATATACTCTTCTTTCCATTCCCCACCATATCTACCACAATAGAATGATATTATCAATGAGGTAATCATATATCTAATATCTATTACTTAAATTCACTACTATAGATCAGGATCTTATCCATGCTAGAAATGTTTTTTCTCAGCAATAAAAAGAACTGATGTTGTAAGTGCCTTTATAAGCCTTCTGATTTTATCCATTCTAGAGAAATCACTGATAAAGAATCCCATTATTAGAACTACTATTATTAGTGTTTTTTAGCATTGATAAAAAAATCCATTATCAGTTTTGAAAAATAACTATAAACGGTGTGTTTATTAGTGCTAAAAAAGCACGGATAAAACTAGAAAAATATTTTTTCAAATTATTTGATGTATGATGATCCCTCCCACCACCCTTTTATCAATGTTCACACCATATACCTACCCCATAATGATGAACACCAAACCTTTATTGGTGCTTGCCTACCAACCCCTAACCTAGCCTTTATCAGCACTCGCTCCCTTACTCAGCCACCCACATGCACATGTACCTGTATTCAAACATGTTTCCTACAGTGTAAAGTGAACACCCTTACCATATCTCATTCTTTTTTTCTTTTTATATTTTGTGATATATCACTTTATTCCAACACACACACACAAACACATATATATAATTAAATACAATTTTTGTCCAAATAATTTTTCATATATTAATTTATATTTATACAATTATTTCTAAATACATTTATAAATTTTTGTGTGTGTGTTATATATATACATATGTGTGTGTTTCTATATATATATATATATTTAAATATATCATATATTAATATTTATTTTTATATATTAGAAAATATACATAAATATACATTTGTTGGTTAATATAGACAGACATATAGATACACATATTTATATAAAAACATTATATATACATTTTTATAGGTATATATATATTAATAATTTTTAATTTTTAATAAAATGGATAATTATTTTTTAATTAAATATGATTTATATATTTTAAAATATATTTATATGTAAATAGGTTTAAATACTTATTCATACAATTATATAATTATATATATATATATATTTAATTATAAATTACTCTACAATATAAAAGGCAATAAAAAAGAAACACCACAATTTACATATGAGAGTAAGAACTGAGAATAAATTTATTCTCAATAAAAATAAAATACAATAACACTTTCTTAAAAAATGTTAAAATTCAATCAAATATTCAAAAATTAGGGTTTCCTAACTAAAAACTCAATTTTGGAGGAATTCTTATCCTTTTTTGACTATGAAAAAATAGGGACCAAGGTCACTCTTAGTAAAAAAATGAATATATCTCTTCACAATATTTGAGTTGATATTATATGGATCCCAAAGAGACCCCCAAATTAAAATATATGGTTGTTTGATGTTCATGTCCTTTTTTCATCTTATCTTAAGATATTAATTTGTTTATAATGTTTTCCATCCCAAAAATGTTCATAAGTATCTATTACTGAATACTAATATTTTAATTTTTAATTAATATTAATTTTTAATCATTTTACAAATCATTTTCACTAGATCAATTATATATCAATATAAAATATATATTTAGTAATATATATATCACATTTAAAAAAAATATTATATATATATATATATCATTAGAAATATATTTTTATATTAAAATTTGATTTTTTAATAATATATAATTTTTTATGAAGGTCACCTTTTATCAGTGTTAAAACCAATTGCTTTAGAAAAGTTAAAGGGTTTACCTTTATCAATGCTAAAAAATAACTAATAAAGGTGACCTTTTATAAGTGCTTTCAAGGCAATGATAGTGGTATGCTTTATCCTCTATTTTACATAGTTTTGATAAAACCACATAGTTAATTAGTGATTTTTTAGAACTAATAAAGGGTTGCACTAAATCAGCACATTTCTGTAATCATGATTTTCCCTTTATTATATTGTTATATCTACCTGAAGTACCTTGATTGATCTCCATTTACCATCCCACAAAATGTGTGCCAAAACCATGTTTTGTGGTAATGTCTTGCATAATCCCTGAAAGTCATAACCAAAGGCCACAGCGGTATCAATTGTGGTCATGAAAACACTCATGGAAATGGGTAGGGTGGTTCCTAAATAAGATTTCCTTATGAATTTTCCATTCCACTATGTTTTGAAAAGAAAAAACATTTTATCTTAAGGAAAATTATCTTTCCCTAAGAATTATTTTCTTAGTGAAAATTTTCTTTCTCTAAGGAAATTTTTATCCTTAACAGGGTTTTCATTATCACATTTTAAGCTCTCTCAAAACCAAGTTCATTTTATTACTATGTCAAAAATTAGGATCCGTATTAACAACCTCAGAATCTTATAGTTACTTGAATATAGAGTCATCTGTTTATAGATTCCAAATTCTCTGAAATCTAGAATACGAATTCTTGGAAATTCAGATCCCAAATTCTCTGACATTCAGAAACCTAATTCTTTAAAATTAAGTCTCTGAATTCTCTAAAATTCAGACTCTGAATTCATAGAAATTTAGACTCTAAATTCTCTGAAATTCTGACTCCATATTCCTCAAAATTCAGACTTAGAATTCCTCAGAATTCAGACTTATAATTCCTCATTATTCAGACTTCTAATTCCTCAAAATTCAGACTCTGAATTCATTAGAATTTAGACTCTATAATCTATAGAATTCGGATTCTGAATTCTTTGAAAAATAGAATCCGAATATCGATGTCTTATAGAATCATATTATTTGTATTATTTGAATCCAAATTCTATTTTTCCTTAGACTCTAGAATTTTAGATTTGGTTAAGCTAATCAGTTTTCCTTACACAGGTTATTATGAAACAATTTCGCGTAATATATTTCCAACTAACGGTTGGTTGAGTGACATGTGTACAGGTTGATATGAAATTCAAGGAAAAATATGACCAAAAGAGGAGGGAGCCGACCATTGATGTCTTGCCTATAAATAATAGCTCATTTTAACGAGCTCATTATCATTCCAATATCCTAGAGATTACATACTATGAAGTGACTTCTAGAGATAGAAAGGATCTCATGCTTTGTGCGTTTCATGAAAATATTGTTCAGTAGTGTACATTTTTATCAAATTGCTTTGTGTGAATCTAATTGTTGCTGAGTACAATTGAGGGCTTTTGGGGATATGAAGATAGAGGTGACAACTACCTTAAAGACCGAGGTGTTTCGGGGATAACAAGACAGATTACGATATTCCTATCAAGGGATTACCTTGGTGTGGGTAAGAAATACTTTCTTGAAAGTATAAATTAAGGGACCTTTATCCAAGGTTGATGGATACCCTACTCTTTGGGTTAAAAGACTTCCTAATTTTTACTTGTTTTTGTTTCATGTTTTATTTATTTAGTATTTTGATAAAGGAAGAAAGTATAACTTTCTTATAATTTCTTGTACTTTACTTGGATAAATAAGATTCTATAAACTTTAACGTAGAATCCTCCTTTAGGAAATTTTTTCTTAAGATTCATTTACGAAATCATATTTCTGGACTCTAATAAAGTCTGTTTCAAAGATCTAAAAGAGGATCTATGAATTTACTTTGTTTAACATTTTTAAACATTATTTTCCATAAGGTTAAAAATGAATGTTTTTAAAATTACAATTCACCCTCCTCTTGTAATTGAGCATCTACATATAATATTTCTACCCTACAATTGGTATCATTGAATCTATTTGAAATACTTATACTCACATATAAGTTTTGTTGCTAAAATTTTCCTATTTCTAAATTCTTCTTGCTTAACAGTTCTTGTTCATGTTTTTCTTAAATATTTTTTTCTTTGTTTATAAGATTGCACTAATTAAAAGTTTTTTGGAAAGATATTTTTTTATATAATGATAGGTATGAATGTTGGTTCCCTTGATAATTTAAATCCAACTAGACCACCTATTTTTTATGGTAATGATTATGAGTACCTGAGAGATATAATGAAGAATTTTTTATTAACACTGGAGTAGACAACTTTTTCATGCTTACTGGAGATTGCAAAAATCTTGAAAAGGAAGTTAAAACCTTCACCAATCAAGAAAAATCAGAAGATCAACTAAATTACCAGGTACACAATATTCTCTTGTGTTCTATGAATAGGAACATATATAGTCATATATCTTCTTGTGAAGCTGCCAACTGCATATAGAAGAAACTTGAAGTTACACATTTTGGAACATCTAAAGTGATAGAAACTAGACGAGATATGTTAATAGTTGAATATCAGAGATTCTTATTTTCTTATGGAGAACCTGTTTGTAAAGTACAAAAAAGATTTATGACCATTGTCCACAGTCATCAATCTATGGGAGAGAAAGGTCTTTATGGTGAAGTTCCTATGGATATGATAATTGATATCATTCCCAGTGAGTGGGAATCAAAAAGGAGAGATATTGATGAGAATAGAAAAGTATCTAACATTACTCTTGATGAGTTTTTTGGAAGTCTTCTTCAACATGAAACCAGAATGAAGAGAGATTCTGATTTCAACAAAAAAGAGGAATGGTAATGGAAGTGTAGCTTTCACTACTACATCTAAATCTAAGACTCTAGAAAGGGTTACAATATATAATTATAATAAAGTCACTATTCTATCTTAGTCTAATGAAATTGAACATTCTAAAAATGAGTTAGATAATATTTATTAAAGGATGAACATGATTATTGGAAAGAAATATTTTCAATACAGATATAAGAAGAAAGATAGGAATGACAAGAATGATTCTGAAGTAACAAGTTATTAATGTAAAAGGGATGGATATATCAGACCTGATGGTCACATGCTTAAAAGAAAAGACAAGAAGGGAATGCATTCTGAAAGTAATAGAAATAAGTATTAAAAATCTAAAGCCAAAAAAGTCTTTAAGGCTAATGATACATGGATTTATAGTGGTGGAGACTCATTTAATGAATCCTCAGAGTATTAATCTTCTAGTTAAAAGAATACTGGTTTACTAGCCAAACTACCCATTGAAAATCATTATCTAATGGCACAGGTACAAAAATCCAAATCTATCACTAAGGTGTCTTTGAATTCAAATTATACTGATGGAAAATATTTTAAGTCTTCAGATGAGGAATATTATTCTGATGAATATAACTCTTTACCTTCTAATGAATAAGTGTCTAGATTTTCCAAACTTCTTGAAAATGAGAATTATAAACTCAAGAAAAAGCTTGAGAAGGAAAATTCTAGAATTTATGTTTTGACTAAAGAAGTATCAGGTATTTCTAATGATCTTGATCATAAAATTTTATATTTTGAATGTGTTTCTAAAAACCTTAAGGAAGTTAATTCTGAGAAGGATAAAATTTCTTAGGATCTTAAATATTTTATTTCTAAGAAACATATTTTAGAGGATAACTCTAGTTCGAAAACTAATAACTTTTAGGATAAGAACATGGTTATTTAACTAAAGTGAGAATTATTTTCCTTAAGGAAATGACTCTCAAACGTTACCTTTGGTAAAGAAAACATTGACAATATGTATTCCCAGATTCTTCCTTTAAAGAATAGTTTTGGATTTGGTTATACATATTCAAAACCAGTTTTTAGTAATAACTATTTTATTCCCCAAAGTGCTCCATTTTTTCTAAATGTTAGTGTGGTGGACATTTAAAGAAAAAAAATTCCTTTATAAAAAACTAAATATTTTGGTTTTCATAAAGCCTATTTATCTAATAAAATGTGAATTCCTAAATTCTCACTTATTAATATTTACATATCCAAGAATGTTTGGATTCTGAAAGTATAACTCTTTCATTTTTAGGAAAATAAATAAATTTACACAACAATACATGGTATATGGATAGTAGATGTTCCCGACATATGACTGGTAACAAAAAATTCTTTGAAAATATTATCTAGACTAAAGAAGGAAAATTAACTTTCAGAGATAATGCTCAAAGAGAAATCATTGGTATATGTAACATTGTTCTTTTAGAAAAAACATTGATTTCAAGTGTTTTATTTGTTAAAGGCCATAATCACAACCTCATTAGCATAATATAATTATGTGATGAAGGTTACATTTTGAATTTTAGGAATGATAAATGTTTAGTACACAATTCCAAGGAAGAGTTTATTATTTCTTCCCATAGGAATGAAAATGTATATACACTAAACTTAGAGGAACATAGAAGACAAGATCTACCTTTCCGTAGTGAAATGGAAGGTCAATGTTGGTTATGAAATAGAATGTTAGGAAACTATAACCTTAGGAAACTATGAAAAATATCAATGAAAATACTTGTTAAGGATCTACCAGATCTTAGATTTGATTATTCTAAAGTTTTTGATACCTGTAAATATGGAAATCAGCATAAATCAGGTTTTAAATAAACTGGTGAAGTCTCAAATTCTGATGAATTATAGTTAGTGGATATGGATCTTTTTGGTCCCACACAAACTGGAAGTATTGGAGGAAAATATTATGTATTTTTTTAGTTGATGATTACAATAGATTTACATGGGTCTATTTTCTAACAATGAAATATGAAGAATTTTCTTATTTCAAAACTTTTAGAGCCCTAGTTAAAAATGATAAAAACCATTATTTGATAAGTATTTATAGAGATCATGGAAAGAATTTAAAAATTCATATTTAGAAACTTTTTGTAGTAAGAATGGCATTACTCATAACTTCTCAGTTCCAAGAACTCCTCAATAGAACGGTGTTATTGAAAGAAGAAATCAAATTATAAAAGAGATATCTAGAACCATGTTGATTGAAAATTCTATTGCTAAATACTTTTGGTGTGAACCTATTAGCACTACTTTTGATATTATAAATAAGTATTTAATCATACATTTTCTTAACAAAACACCTGATAAATTGTAGACCATTCAAAAACCTAGAATTTCTTACTCCAATGTATTTGGTTGCAAAGTATTAATCTTGAATACAAAAGATAACTTACATAAATTCTCACCCAAATATGATGTAGGAATTTTCCAAGGCTACTCCACTAATTCTAAGGATTAGAGGGTTTTTAATAAAAACACTTATACTGTTGAAGAAACAGTGCATGTTAAATTCGATGAAACAAATCATTTTGTTTTTAAACAAACCCAACCTACATCCACCAATGTGTTTTCAAAAACTAATTATCATCCTTAGAGAGAAGATTTTTATAGTAAAAAAAATGTTCCAGAAAACATTTCTGAAGCATTTAATCTAGATTTTTTTCACCATATGTTGATGAACAGGTTTGAAAAAACCGAAATTAGTTATTTATTAAGAATCATACCAGTGATAATATCATAGGTGATGTAAATGAACCTGTAAGTATGAGAGGTTCCTTAATAAATTAATTATAACATCTAGAATTACTTTCTCAATTAGAACCAAAAATAATTGGTGAAGCTTTAGGTGATGATGATTGGATTAAATCCATGCAAGATGAGATAAATGAATTCGAAAGGAATAAAGTCTGGACCTCAGTGGAAAGACCAAAGGAAACTTCTGTAATTGGAGTAACATGGGTCTTCATAAATAAGTGTGATGAAAATGGAATCAAATAAAGAAATAAAGCTAGATTAGTTGATAAAGTCTATAATCAACAAGAAGGAATAGACTATTAAGAAACCTATTCTCCAGTAGAAAGACTTGAATCAATTCACATTTTACTTTCCTTTGTAGCATTCCTTAATTTCAAACTTTTTAAAATGGATGTGAAGTGTGATTTCCTTAACGTATATGTTCAGGAGGAATTTTATGTTGAACAACCTCTTGTTTCTGAAGACAAAAAACATAAAAAACATGTTTTCAAACATACCAATGATTTATATGGACTTAAACAAGCCCTTAGAGGCTGGTATGATAGACTTACATTATTTTTGTTACAAAATAATAATGCTAAGGGAACTGATGATCCAAATATTTTTATAAATAAATAGAAGAAAATGTTTTTATTGTTCAAATATATTTTGATGGAATTATATTTGGATCAACTCAAAAATATTTAACTGATTCGTTTGTGAATCTAATGAAATATGAGTTTGAAATGAGTAGGATGGGTGAGTTAACATTTTTTCTAGGTTTTAAAATTTCTCAAAAACCAAGAAGGAACATATATATCACAACATAAGTATATTAATTATCTTATTAAAATGTATGGATATGAGAACACTTAAAGTATAAGCACTCTGATCTCTACCTGAAATTCTCTTGATCTTGATGAAGTTGGGAACCCAGTAGATCAAACATCATTTAGAGGTATGATAGGAAGTTCACTATACTTGATCGCTAGTCATTTATACATAATGATTTCAATATGCTTATGTTCAATATGTCAATCTAATCAAAAGGAATTTAATTTAAAAGCAATGAAATATTTTCTTCTATTTAAAGGGAACCATGGATTTATGACTTTTCTACACTTCTGGAAATGATTTTGTTTTAAAAAGATTTTTAGATGTTGATTTTGGAAAATGTAGAATGGATAGAAAAAGTACATCCTGAACATGTCATTTCTTTGGAGATTCATTAGTTTCTTGGTCATGGAAGAAGCAACACTCAGTAGCACTTTCCACTACTAAATTCGAAATTATATCAGTTGGAAGTTGCTATGGCCATGTGTTGTGGATGCAACACACACTCACAAATTATGGCATGAGTTTTACTAAAACAGAGATATTGTGTGATAACTCTATTGATGTTTCCCTAAGTAAAAACCATACACATCACTCTCGTGTTAAACACATAGATATTAGGAATCACTTTCTCAGGTATCACACACTTAAAGGAGATATCATTCTTCAATTTATCAGAATGCAAGATCAACTTACTGATATTTTCACAAAATCAGAACCCTATGATAGATTAGAATACATTAAACAAAAGTTAGGAATGATAACAGTAAGGTAATCATCCATATTAACTTTTTGTTGAAACCTATATCCTTACATTAATAAACTATTTTTCATAGGGGGAGAACATTTTCTTATTAACCAAATTTTTTAATTTTTTTTTCATAACCAACATTTTCTTCATCAATTTTTTTTCGTAACCATAATTTTTTCTTAATCAATTATTTCGTCACCAAATTTTTTTTACATAATCATTTTTTTCGGAACCCAAAATTTCATAATGAATTTTTTTTCCTTTCCTTAATAAAATTTTCCAGAATCCAAAGTTATTCAATAATAATATTTTCTTTACTGGAAATTTTCCTAGAAATTCGAAAGGTATGTTTCCTTACATAAATTTTCGGAATTGATTTTTTTATTATTGGTATTTAAGAAATTTTTTATCAGATTCAGTTTCCTTAAATCCATGTTTTTCAATAAAACCTAAAAATATTGGAACCTACCAAATCCTTCTTTGACCTTCATCTCAACTGTCAGTTCAGATTGTTCTTTGTTCAATAATTGTATCAAATTGGGAATTCAAACCATCACTTCAATGCCTATATAAAGGCCCCCTATTCCTCATCCCACAATGGGTTTCAAGGTTTTTTGTGCCTAAGTGTAACATCCCAAGTATGTAATGAATAATAGATATTTTTATCTATGTCTATTAATGATTAAGATAGTGTTTTAGAGGCTTAAAATGAAAATAAATACAATCTTATGCATGGAATACACTAATATTCTTAAAAGATTGTTTTACTGCCTTTTGATGGAAAACCCGTTTTAAATCTATCTTTTGAAAATTTTATAAGCTATGTTTATCAAAATAAAATTATTGTTTATTATTGGGACATCAAAATTTACTTTGTGTAAATTTTTGGTATTTTTCTGATAAAGTTCATTTTTTAATGAATAGTGAAAAATGTTGTATTTTAATTCAAAACCTATTTTTAATCTAATTTATTTATATGATTAGATTATCTTTTGAATTGGTTTTGAAGTGAAATTAGAATATATTTTTACCATTTTATCCAATGGTGGTCATTGTAATCAATTTCACTTTGAAATTGGACTTAAACTAGTGTCAATCTTTTGATACTTATTGTTTCATAAAAACACGATATTTGTCATGACAACGGGAATTAGTTATTAAATTAATTAATGCGACATACATGTTTTGAATTTTTTAAAATAGACATCATTTTTGAATTCGGAATATCAAATATAGCTTAGGGTGAAGTTTTGGTATCTTTCTGAAAAACCTCAATATTTGATGAATAGTGAAACCACTAAGTGGTAGTTAAAGAAACTAATTTTTCGTTTAAATGGAACTTTTCCACTTCTGTGATTTGATTTTCAAAAATCTGACATACATGGTTGTCATTAAGAAGTAAAATGTGGTTCAATGGGATTATAATAATTTTTTGGTGAATAGTAACTTATTATGTTTTTAATCGCGATTAGAGGTAATTAGTGTAGTTTAAGGTAAAAATAATGCTTTAATAAAATAAGATGAGATTGAGACATTTCCTACCCTCATTTGTTGTGTCATGGCCGACCAAGAAAATCCATGGGTCAACTTGGGGACCCAATGGAGCCACTTTGTTAGGGAAATGACATAAATAACTTTTTATTTAATGTTAAAGTAAAAAATGACACAAACATAAGTTATTTTACAAAAACAATTTTTATATGGGGTTATACAATTCAGATTTTTTATTATAAATAGTAATTGGAAATATAAAAAGATTTCCTACATCATAGTATTTGTTTTATAATTTTTAGACATTAAATAAATTAAATTATTTATGACATCATGATGATGCAGCGATGACCTCATTATTTAATGATTTAAATAAAATGGAAAGATAATGTAAAATATAAGACCTAAACATGGAAAAAACCAATTAGATGAGTGTATTTCGAAACCTTATCACCTTATCCTCGAATTATATCAATGTGGGACCTTTGGAATCCGAAAATAATTTTAAAATAATGTAACTTATCTTTACTTTCCAAGAGTGCCCCTCCTCTCCTCTTATAAATGGCCCCCACCTCTACCTCCTTACCCACACTTCCAAAGCCTTTTTCTCGGACAACCCCTGACCATTTTGTCTCTCCACTATCCTCTCTTACTCCTTGAAGCCTCACTTTGGGAAGAAGTCTTTCCAAGGAAGACTTTGAGCTCAAACCAAAGAGAGTTACCCGATTTTAAGGTAATGTCTTCACTTGAGTCCTTTTGTTTTATTTTGCTTCTCCAACCCCCTAAACTCTTTTTATTCTTTTCTTTTGTAACAACTACAGTATCCTCAATATAATAGGATGTTGTTATAACATTTATTCGAGCTACACTTATACACATCTACATCTAATGGTTAACGAACATACTGTTTCCGTGGATGGTGAATTTATGCCTCCAGAAACGATGATTGTTCAACATTATTTTAACACCTCCAAATGTGGACATTAAGATGTCACTATATTTATATATGATATATAATATGTTTATTTTTTCCTTAAGCTTATGTTTTTTTATTTTTGGTCATACCTTTATGGTTTCCATTATGGGTAAACGCGATATCTTCATTTAAGGAAGTGCGGACTACCGCCCCCTCAAAGTGTTTTGATTCGTTAAATACAATATGTGGGACATATAAAGGATGGAACTATGATGTTATATATGATATTATACTAGAATTATAATATAGCTTTATATCATTATGATTCCAGTCTATAAAATATGAAATAGAAATGAAAGTAGCGTTCATGCGTACGTACGGCTTACCGTCTCCATGAACGGTGCATTTCATTTTTTACCTCTAAATGATTATGTAATATTATAAATGCATGCATGTACTGGATATATATGACATATATGATATCTATATCATGAATACCATTCTGGATATAATGGATACATGAACAACTTTTAATTATAAAGGGTTTATTTTTGACTCAAGTACCAATGATCGTTAAAATGACCGTTATTAACTTAAATAATTACATAGTGTTCATGACATGGTAATAAGTGATATAATAGGAATAATGATCTGGAAAAAGGTTCTTAAGCAAGTAGAAATTAACTCAAGTTTATTATTCAGGACATTAAATAACGATCGAGTCAAGTCGGACCCGAGGTATGGGACTTCGTCTCAATCTCTTTTTATTGAGGCATATTTTGTTTTATACACAACCTTCTTTTATACGGTGTATAAACCCCTTTGACTTTTATGTTTATTCAAAAGTAATCTTTTTTATACGAAGTGTTTACTAAACGAACAAAGGGAATGTTTTTTTCATACATGTGCGGTGACAACGAATTCTCCGCCGTCGTGACCGTTATTTGAGTTTCAGTTTCCTCTACAAGCCATACTTTTTTTTAAAAGAAAAATAAATACAATGTTTTACTTTTCTTTTATTTTGGTATTGAAAATGGTTTTCATAATGTTTTTATATCTATGTGTTGTATTGATATCTTGTGATTGAAAGGTGGAAATGTTATGTTTCCTTTATGCATGTTTTATGTGATACGATTATGTTGAGGTTCTTGGGCATTATTAAGAAGACGGGTGGTTCCGTGATAGACTAAGGGCGGGTGAGCCTGATATAGCTCTCCAATGCATTGGGTAACATGAAGGAGTGAAACGTTAAGGTTTCTTCGAAGAGATTTAGGGAATATACTGTGATGGGTATTCCAAACGTAACCAAGAGGGTTACTCCCTACGTAAAGATGTTATGAATGCCTCAAGTTACCTTTCTGTCTTATGATTTCTATGATTTATTCATGATTTGATGAGGTATGTTAAAGTGCATATGTTTTATTGGTAAAGTATGATTTCATTCTTATGTATATATGTACCCATGTTTCCTTTCCATATTTTTATATCCCTTACTGATCTTTTTATGCTCATCCCAAGTTTATTGAAATGTTTATCACAAGTCAAGGGAAAGGTACATGATATGATGATAGTGTCAAGGAAGTGTCAAGAAATAATCCATGTTTTATTTTAAATATGTTTCCATTGATGGGAAGGAAGAATAATATCTTTATGTAACCACTTTGTTTATATGTGGAATGTAATGCAAGTTTTATGATCTAATTATCTAAAACTCTAAACCCGAAAAGATACTCAATGTATAATCTTGTAATAACTCAATATTAAGTAAGGTTTAAGGATGGGGCCTTATAGTTGGTATCAAAGGTTCGTTTAGATAACTTTAGGAGTTAGAATTATATTAAATGATTATCCAAAAATATTTTTTAAATGATATAGCATTTGAAGCTTACCATGTTGCTTCATCTAAGACATGTTTGTTCAGAATGGTTTTCCGCAGAGGAAACAGGGAAGCAGTTCTTGGAAGGCATACAAAAGGAAATAACCTTCCGAATCAGAATCCTGAGATGGTCGAAATTGGAACTGAACAGTTTTTTGTAGTAATGGCGCAGTTGACTCAAGCGATAAATGGCGGTGGTATCCATACACGAGATCAGCCAGATCAACCGCAGAGGAACATGTCAGTGGTGGAACATTTCATGAGGCAACATCCCCCATCATTCAGAGGATTATCTGACCCTGTGCTAGCAGAAGGGTGGATTAAAGCACTGGAGAAGATTTTTGA
Source organism: Viscum album (assembly GCA_963277665.1). Taxonomy (NCBI): domain Eukaryota; kingdom Viridiplantae; phylum Streptophyta; class Magnoliopsida; order Santalales; family Viscaceae; genus Viscum; species Viscum album. The sequence continues at coordinate 217,907,730 of OY728167.1, forward strand.
TGTCATAGGGTGTTCAGACAATCAAAAGGTTAGTCTTGCTATTTACTGTTTGGAGGGTGAGGCAGATCAGTGGTGGTCTATGGTTAAAAATATCAGGGACGCCGATGAGATTGATGCTCTTGACTGGGATGAATTCAATGGTATGTTTCTTCAGAAGTATTTTCCTAAGGCTGTTCGACTTAGGATGGAAAATAAATTCTTGGAATTGAGGCAAGAGGAAGACTCAGTGGCTACCTATGAAAAAGGTTCACTCGATTGGCAAGGTATGCTCCAAATTTTATCCGAGACCTTGATAGTAAAATCAATCGTTTTTACTCAGGATTAAAGCCAAAATATCGAAGGGCATTAGCTTCTTGTGAGTTTAAAAGTTATGAAAAGCTTGTTCAATGTGCTGAGAAGGTGGAAATAGAGTTTTCCGATGATCAAGTGTTCTATAAAAACCAACAGAAGAAGAGACCGAGGTGGCAGGAGAAAGGTATGAATTCTTCAAAAAAGTCTGATGGTAAGAAAACTAAGTTTCCAGTTTGTGATAAATATGGAAAAAGGCATGCTGGGCAATGTCTTCTGAATTCTGGAAAGTGCTACCGATGTGGTAAGATGGGACATAAGGCTCGTGATTGCACTGAAAAGGATCAAGTTGAAGGTAAGACCAAATTTGATTTACAGTTAGTGAAATGTTTTAAGTGCAATGAGATGGGTCACTATGCAAATGAGTGTCTGAAAAAGAGCTTGAGTGATGGGAAGCAGTTAGACTACAAGCAGAAAGGGGTGGTGAAATCCTTTGCAACTACTTCAGCAGATGTCGGGCCATCAATTGAAGTTGTATCAGCTCTAGGGAGCTCAGTATTTTTCAAAGATTGACTTGAGATCGGGGTACCATCAGCTGAAGGTAAAGTAAGAAGATGTTCCGAAGACCGCATTCTATACAAGATATGGCCATTATAAATTTGTAGTAATGCCTTTTGGGCTAACCAATGCACCTGCTATATTCATGGACTTAATGAATAGAATTTTCCATGAGTTCTTGGATAAGTTTGTGGTGGTTTTCATTGATGATATTTTGGTGTTTTATAAAAGTAAAGAAGAGCATGAAAGACGTTTAAGGGTTATCTTGAAAACCTTAAAAGAAAAGAAATTGTATGGGAAATTCAGCAAGTGTGAGTTTTGGTTGCAACAAATTTCATTCCTTGGTCACATTGTTTCTAAAGATGGGATAACTGTTGATCCTGTAAAAACAAAGGTTGTTGAAGAATGGCCAAGACCCACAAATGTAACTGAGATTCGTAGCTTCCTTGGTTTGGCAGGCTATTACCGAAGGTTTGTTAGAAATTTTTCACGGTTATCTAGTCTAATGACTAAGCTAACTTGGAAGGGTGTTAAGTTTATCTGGAAAAAAGAATGCGATGATTGTTTTCAAGAATTGAAAAGAAGATTGGTGAATTCTCTAGTTTTGGCACTACCTTCCAGGAATGGTGAGTTTGTTATCTACAGTGATGCTTCATTGAAAGGACTTGGTTGCGTACTAATGCAGAATGATCAGGTAATTGCTTATGCTTCACGACAGTTGAAAACTCATGAGGTAAATTACCCTACACATGATTTGGAATTAGCTGCTGTTGTTTTTGCTTTAAAAATTTGGAGGCATCATTTTTATGGAGTAAAGTGTGAAATATATACCGATCACAAAAGTTTAAAGAATATATTCGATCAGAAAGAATTGAACATGAGACAAAGGATATGGCTAGAATTAATCAAGGATTATTATTGTACAATTAATTACCATCTGGGAAAGGAAAATAAAGTGGCTAATGCTTTGAGTCGAAAAAGTAATGCTTCATTAGCAATGTTGCATTTGGAACGCGATCCTTTGGTTAAGGATTTGATTAACTTTGGCAAAGAAGTTGTTGGTGCAGGAAGTTCTTCTGTTTTGTTTCAGGTATCAGTGAGATCATCTCTATCAGATAGAATCAAGCAAGCACAGAAGCAAGACAGTGAGTTGCAGAAAAAGGTAGAGCTGGTTCAGAAAGGTAAGTTGCCTTAATTCAACATTGATAATGATTGTGTTTTGAGGTTTGGGAAGAGATTGTGTGTGCCTTATGATTCACAGTTGAAGAGAGAGTTGTTATGTGAAGCTCATAGTTCTCCGTTTTCAGTTCATCCTAGCTGTACTAAGATGTATAGAGATCTGCGGGAGTATTACTGGTGGGATGGAATGAAAAGAGATATTGATGATTTTACTGTGAAGTGTTTGACATGTCCACAGGTTAAAGCAGAGCGTTAGTTACCGAAAGGGATGCTTCAGCCTTTACCAGTGCCAGCGTGGAAATGGGAGAATATATCTATGGACTTTGTTGTGGGATTACCAAAGACATCTCGAGGTAATAATGCAATCTGGGTTATTGTTGATCGCTTGACCAAATCTGATCATTTCCTTGCTATACGAGATACTTTTTCCCTAGATCAACTTTCCCGTTTGTATCTTAAAGAGATAGTCAGGTTACATAGAGTTCCTCTCTCCATTGTATCTGATCGTGATCCCAGGATCACTTCTAACTTTTGGAAAGGCCTTCAGAAGTCGTTGGGTACTGAATTAAATTTTAGTACAGCTTTTCATCCTCAATCAGATGGGCAGTCAGAACGAAAAATTCAGACATTGGAGGATATGCTACGTTCTTGCTCTATGGATTATCAGGGAAGTTGGGACCAACATCTTTCTTTGGTTTAATTTTCATATAATAACAGTTTTCATTCCAGTATACAGATGGCACCATTTCAAGAATTATATGGGAAGCGGTGTCGAACTCCAGCTTTCTGGGATGAAGTGGGTGAAAGGAAGCTGATGGGAACAGAATTGGTAGAAGAGATGGCAGAAAAAGTTCAGCTGATATAGAAACACATGAGAACAGCTCAGAGCAGGCAGAAGAGTTATGTGGATAACAAGAGGAAGGATCTCTCTTTTGAGGTAGGTGATCATGTTTTTCTCAAGGTTTCTCCTTGGAAAAGTGTGATGAGATTTGGTAAGAAAGGAAAGCTGAGTCCAAGGTTTATTGGACCATATGAAATTCTGGAGAGAGTTGGATCAGTTGCATATCGGGTGGCTTTACCTCCGAGTTTATCTCAGGTACACAATGTTTTTCACGTTTCGATGTTGAGAAAGTATATGCCAGATCCATCTCATGTTTTGAGTCCAGAGGTAGTTCAGCTAGAAGAGAACCTATGAGGAACAACCATTCCAGATTCTTGACCATAGGGAGCAAGTGTTACGAAATAAGGTGATTAATTAGGTAAAGGTTTTGTGGAAAAACCACATGATGGAAGAGGCAACATGGGAATCTGAAAATGCAATGAGGGATTAGTACCGCCATTTATTTGATAATTAAATAAATTGTGGGGACACAATTTTCTAATGGGGGTAAGGATGTAACATCCCAAGTAAGTAATGAATAATAGATATTTTTATCTATGTCTATTAATGATTAAGATAGTGTTTTAGAGGCTTAAAATGAAAATAAATACAATCTTATGCATGGAATACACTAATATTCTTAAAAGATTGTTTTACTGCCTTTTGATGGAAAACCCTTTTTAAATATATCTTTTGACAATTTTATAAGCTATTTCTGTCAAAATAAAATTATTATTTATGATTGGGACATCAACATTTACTTTGTGTGAATTTTTGGTATTTTTCCGATAAAGTTCATTTTTAATGAATAGTGAAAAATGTTGTATTTTAATTCAAAACCTTTTTAATCTAATTTATTTATATGATTAGATTATCTTTTGAATTGTTTTTGAAGTGAAATTAGAATATATTTTTACCATTTTATCCAATGGTGGTCATTGGAATCAATTTAACTTTGAAATTGGACTTAAACAAGTGTCAATCTTTTGATACTTATTGTTTCATAAAAACACGATATTTTTCATGACAGCGGGAATTAGTTATTAAATTAATTAATGAAACTTAAATGTTTTGAATTTTGTAAAATAGACATCATTTTTGAATTCAGAATATTAAATATAGCTTAGGGTGAAGTTTTGGTATCTTTCTGAAAAACTTCAATTTTTGATGAATAGTGAAACCACTAAGTGGTAGTTAAAGAAACTAATTTTTCGTTTAAATGATACTTTGACACTTCTGTGATTTGATTTTCAAAAATCAGACATAAATTGTTGTCATTAAAAAGTAAAATGTGTTTCAATGGGATTATAATAATTTTTTGGTGAATAGTAACTTATTAAGTTTTTAATCGCGATTAGAGGTAATTAGTGGAGTTTAAGGTAAAAATAATGCTTTAATAAAATGAGATGAGCTTGACACATGTCATACCCTCATTGGTTGTGTCATGGACGACCAATAAAATCCATGGGTCAACTTGGGGACCCCATGGAGCCACTTTGGTTGGGAAATGACATAAATAACTTTTTATTTAATGTTAAAGTAAAAATGACACAAACATAAGTTATTTTAATAAGACAATTTTTACATGGGTTTATACAATTCAGATTTTTTATTATAAATATTAATTGGAAAGATACAAAGATTTCTTACATCATAGTATTTTTTATATAATTTTTAGACATTAAATAAATTAAATTATTTATGACATCATGATGATGCAGCGATGACCTCATTATTTAACGATTTAAATAAAATGGAAAGATAATGTAAAATATAAGCCCTACACATGGCCAAAACCAATTGGATGAGTGTATTTCTAACCCTTATCACCTTATCCTCTAATTATATCAATGTGGGACCTTTTGAATCCGAAACTCATTTTAAAATAAAGTAACTTATCATTACTTTCCAAGAGTGTCCATCCTCTCCTCTTATAAAAGGCCCCCACCTCTACCTCCTTACCCACACATCCAAAGCCTTTGTCTCGGCCAAACCCTGCCCATTTTGTCTCTCCACTTCCCTCTATTACTCCTTGAAGCCTAACTTTGGGCAGAAGTCTTCCCAAGGAAGCCTTTGAGCTCAAACCAGAGGGAGTTACCCGATTTTAAGGTAATGTCTTCACTTGAGTCCTTTTGTTTTATTTTGCTTCTCCAACCCCATAAACTCTTTTTATTCTCTTCTTTTGTAACAAATCCAGTATCCTCAATATACCATGATGTTTTTATAATATGGATTCGAGCTACACTTACACACACCTACGTCTAATGGTTAACGAACATACTGTTTCCGTGGATGGTGAATTTATGCCTCCCGAAACGATGATTGTTCAACATTATTTTAACACCTTCAAAGGTGGCCATTAAGAAGTCACTATATTTATATATGATATATAATATGTTTATGTTTTCCTTAAGCTTCTGTTTTTTTATTTTTGGCCATACCTTTATGGTTTCCATTATGGGTAAACGCGATATCTTCATTTAAGGAAGTGCGGACTACCGCCCCCTCAAAGTGATTTGATTCGTTAAATACCATATGTGGGTCATATAAAGGATGGAACTATGATATTATATATGATATTATACTGGAATTATAATATACCTTTATATCATTATGATTCCATTCTATAAAATACAAAATAGAAATGAAAGTAGCGTTCATGCGTACGTACGACTTACCGTCTCCATGAACGGTGCATTTCATTTCTTACCTCTAAATGATTATGTAATATTATAAATGCATGCATGTACTGGATATATATAACATATATGATATCTAGTATCATGAATACCATTCTGGATATAATGGATACATGAACAACTTTTAATTATAAAGGGTTTATTTTTTACTAAAGTACCAATGATCGTTAAAATGACCGTTATTAACTTAAATAATTACATAGTGTTCATGACATGGTAATAAGTGATATAAAAGGAATAATGAACTTGAAAAAGGTTCTTAAGCAAGTAGAAATTAACTCAAGTTTATTATTCAGGACATTAAAGAACGATCGAGTCTAGTCGAACCCGAGGTATGGGACTTCGTCTCAATCTCCTTTCATTGAGGCATATTTTTTTTATACACAACCTTCTTTTATACGGTGTATAAACCCCTTTGACTTTTACGTTTATTCAAAAGGAATCGTTTTTATATGAAGTGTTTACTAAACGACAAAAGGGAATGGTTTTTTCGTACGTATGCGGCGACAACGACTTCTCCGCCGCCGTGAACATTATTTGAGTTTCGGCTTCCTCTACAAGCCATACTTTTTTTAAAAGAAAAATAAATACCATGTTTTACTTTTCTTTTATTTTGGTATTGAAAATGGTTTTCATAATGTTTTTATATCAATGTATTGTATTGATATCTTGTGATTGAAAGGTGGAAATGTTATGTTTCCTTTATGCATGTTTTATGTGATACGATTATATTGAGGTTCTTGGGAATTATTAAGAAGACAGGTGGTTCCGTGATAGACTAAGGGCGGGTGAGCCCGATATAGCTCTCCAATGCATTGGGTAACGCGAAGGAGTGAAATGTTAAGGTTTCTCTGAAGAGATTTAGGGAATATACTGTGATGGGTATTCCAAACGTAACCAAGAGGGTTACTCCCTACGTAAGGATGTTATGAATGCCTCAAGTTACCTTTATGTCTTATGATTTCTATGATTTATTCATTATTTTATGAGGTATGTTAAAGTGCATATGTTTTATGGGTAAAGTATGATTTCATTCTTATGTATATATGTACCCATGTTTCCTTTCCATATTTTTATATCCCTTACTGAGCTTTTTATGCTCATCCCATGTTTTTTGAAATGTTTTTCACAGGTCAAGGGAATGGTACATGATATGATGATAGTGTCAAGGAAGTGTTAAGAAATAATCCATGTTTTATTTTAAATATGTTTCCATTGATGGGAATGAAGAATAATATCTTTATGTAACCAATTTGTTTATATGTGGAATGTAATGCAAGTTTTATGATCTAATTCTCTAAAACTCTAAACCTGAAAAGATCCTCAATGTGTAATCTTGTAATAACTCAAGATTAAGTAAGGTTTAAGGCTGGGGCCTTATACTAAGATATGCCTCTCTTCAAAAACCTCATTTTTCTTTTCAATGTTTTCTTATACTACAAATTTTGTTTAAATCCTCCTCATAGAAACAGATGTATTCAACCAAGGAAGTTAGTGAATGGAAAGTATACAGGTAAAGGTTAGTTGATCCAAGATTTTGTGCTAAGTATAATTCCTTGATTACACAAAATATTAAGCTGAATGAATGAGAGAACTTTTGTGTATCCAAGTCTAAAAATCATGATCTATTTTATCCATAGTTTCTTATAGGGTTTTATGATACAGTAACCTTTTTTAACGATGGTGTAAGAGATAAATTTTCATTTAAAAAGTTGTGGGAAAATGTATTCTCTATCTTTTAATATGGAAACAAATATCATTGGAGTTCCATATGAAGGAGAACCAATTTTTTGTACTCACAAGTTTCCAGAACAGTCATGAAGTTTTGAAAAGGAAAATGTAATTGAGTTCCTTGGACTCAAAGGAGTAAAAAAATCAAATACCAACCATCTCTCAATGAAATTAAGGATGATAGAATTATCGGTGCATGGTTTCCTCATTATGAGAAAATGATTCATGGAATACTTAATGAAAAGTGACATATTTGTCTTGGATTTTTTGGTTAACATTTGGAAAATAAACCTGGTGAAGTATATCCTTATGAAAATAACCAACATCAAGAATAAAGCTCTAAAATCCAAAATCATCATGTATCCAACAATTTTTTCTAAGATCATAGTGTTATACATAGAATTGTTAAAAATTCCCTTCATCTCTAAGCCAAGAAATTTAAAGATCTTGCAACTACGTAATGACACCTTGAGGAGGATGAATGTCGGATTCAATACCAAGAACAGAAAATTTTAAGTTCTTTTAGAAAGTGATATTGAAGCTCTATCTAAGAAAGTGGAAGAAGGAGGCACTTCCATGAAATCTTATAAGAAGAGAAAAAAAAAACAGAAACCAAAGAGAAACCTATAGTTCTGGAAAGTTAATCATTACCCCCAAAACCGATGAAGAAAAAAACATTCACTGATGAATTATAAGAAAAATAGAGGGAACAAAAGAAGGATAAAAAAGAAGGAGATCCTAGTTTTGAACAAGATCCTACTAAGGAAAAGGCCCTGAGGATTAAAACATTTGAAGAGCTAGAGAAGAAAGGAAAAGAGAAGAAACAAAATAAGAAAATGTTTGAAGATGAGATTCTTTAATAACTTCTCAAGTAAAGTAAGAAAGCCTATGAATAGATTCAGGTACCAGAATGCTTTCTCAAAGAACCAGTACCAGTAGATACTCTGGGAAAGAAATTCATAATTCCAGAACCTGAAGTGTAAAAAGAAATAGTTCCGAAAGAAGAAGTATAAGAATAAGAAGAGGAAAAACAATATGTGAGTGATGATGTAATCATAAAAGTGGAAGAATACCATGGGAAGGAAAGTCCCTCTAATAATATTTCAGTCCGAACTTCCCGGGATGAATCAACTAAAATTGTTTCTCAAGGAAAAGAGGATGAGGGGCAGGAAGAGGATAACAAACCTTATCATGATGAAAGTAGCAATCATGAATTCATTCAACCTGATGATCTTAAGGGATATGATGAGAAATAAGATATTTATGAAGAAAACATTTTCCATCTTTTAGATAGTGTTCATAAATCTCCAAAGGATGTAGAGACTATTTCCAAAGTATAAAATGGAAATAGGTGATTGATAATACGCCTGAGAAGGTTGTGGTGGTTAAGAAGGATGTTGATGGTTCATCCAAGAGGGAGGCTCTAGAGATAGAAAAAGAATATTTACCTGTAAGGGAATCAGATTTCAAATCATCTTCCATAGGTCAGGATTTTTTATTACAGTATCTAAAGAAGTTAGTTGACACAATACCGTTGTTTCTGAGTATTGATTCGAGATGCCAGTTGCTTCAAAACTCCCTTAATCAGAAGTCAGATTCTGTAAGTATGCACATAGAAATATTCATCAAGCTTGAGGCTTCTATATCGGTCATGGTGCTCATAGGAGATCTTGTATGTAAATTAAAAAATGTTTTTAAGATAAAAATTAAAGATATGAAAATCTTTGATGACTTAAAATACTGAGTGAGAGATGCCTTCAATAAGTCAAATGACAGGATACAAAACCTTATAGAAAATTTTATAGATATGTTGAACCTTGAAAAAGTATCCCAGAAGCAAGAAGATAATGATATGAATGGGAAGTTTAATTCAGTTGTGTTAAATTTGAGAAGAGAAAGGGAACTCAGGGAAGAGTTGTATGAAAAGTTAAATTAGTAAGAAGAAGTATTGAAATCTCAGGAAGAAATCCTTAAGTTTGAAGATAAAAAAATCAAGGGTTTGGAAAAGATAAATGTGGATCAGGAATAGTTTCTAAAATGTTTTGAGGAAGATTATAAGGAGCACAAGAAGTTGAAGTCTATTGTGAGGAAGATCTTTCCGAAGGAAAAGAAGGATGAATAATTTTACCTCTCAATTTCAATTTTTTTTGTATTTCCCTATATCAATTTTTCCAATCTTAATGATTTTTTTTTTCATTCATTTATTTTGTTCTTTTAGGAAACATTTTTTTCCATTCACACTATTCATTTTGAAAATCACAAAGGGGGAAAGATAATGATAAAAAAACTAAGTATAATGATGAGAATGCCCAAAGTGAGGGGAGTTTAAGTAAGGGGGATTTTACTTAAAGAAAACATTCTTATGAAAGAAAATGTAAAATATCTCTATGAAAGTCAAAAATATGATCCTTAGAGATTTCAAAACCTAAGGGAGAGTTAGTCATATTTGTCACGATTCATAAGTAAAGGGAGATAAACTTTTTTTTAAAAGTTCACAAATAAAATTCCTAATCCTTATATTCATTTTTGAAAGGATTTTTGTGATTTCCAAAAATGGTGATACTGTTGAGTCAATAAGGTTTTCTTATGAATTCTTCATTCCTCTATGTTTTGGAAATCACAAACACTTTATCTTAAGGAAAATTATCTTTCCCTTAGAATAATTTTCTTAATGAAAAATTCCTTTCTCTAGGGAAAGTTTTATCCTTACCTTGTTTTTCATTAACTCATTTGAAGTTCTCTCAACACAAAGTTCATTTTATTACTAAGTCAAAAAATAGGATCCTTATTGAAAACCACAAAATCTTATAGTGCCTTTAATATAGAGTCTTATAATTCTATATTAATAATTATCAGAGATTCAAACTCTGAATTTTCTGAAATCCATACTCTGAATTCTCTGAAATTCAGACTCTAAATTCTCTGAAATTCAAGCTCCGAATTCTTTGAAATTCAGACTATTAATTCTTTGAAATTCAGATTCTGAATTCTCTGAAATTCAGACTCTGAATTCCTTATAATTTAGACTCGGAATTCCTCAGAATTTCGACTCCAAATTCATCAGAATTTTGACTCCAAATTCCTTAGAATTCAGACTCTAAGTTCCCCAGAATTCAGAATCCAAATTCTATAGAATTCAGACTCCGAATTACTTAGAATTCAAACTCCATAATCTATAGAATTGAGATTCAAAATTCCATGAAAACATAATCCAAATATATATGTTTTATTGAAACATATTGTTTATATGATTAGACTCCAAATTCTATTTTTCCTTAGACTCCAGATTTTTATATTTGGTTAAGCTAATCCATTTTTCTTACACATGTTATTATGAAACGATTTCATGTAATCTATTTCTAACTAACCATTGGTTGTGTGACATGTGTACAAGTCCCTCCAAAATTCAAGGAATAATATGACCATTAGAGGAGGGTGATGACCGTTGAATTCATTCCTATAAATAGGAGCTCATTTGAATGAGATCATTATCATTCCAAGATACTCTAGATTACATGCAGTGAAGTGATTTCTAGAGAGAGAAAGACTCTCATGCTTTGTGCATTTCATGAACATTTGTTTAGCAGTGAACATCTTGTTCAACATTATCTGTGAAACTTTGATTGTTGCTGAGTATAATTGATGGCTTTCAAGGTTAAGAAGTCAGAGGTTTCGACTACATTAAATATCGAGGGCTTGCAGGGATATCAAGAAAAATTCTGATATTCATATTGAGGGTTTACCCTGGTGTGGGCAAGATATAATTTATTTAATGTATAAATTAAGGGACCTTTATCCAAGGTTTTTGGATACCCTACTCTTTCTGTTAAAAGATTTCCTATGTGTTACTTGTTTTTGTTTCATGTTTTATTTCCACTGTATCTTGATAAAAGAAAAAAGTATAACTTTCTTAAACTTTGTTGTACATTACTTACTCTGATAAATAAGATTCTATATTCTTTAAGGTAGAATCTTCCTTTATGAAAATTGTTTTTATGTTTCATTTCCGAACTATAAGAAAGTTGGTTTCATATAACTACAAGAGGATCTGTGAATTTACTTTTTTTATCTTTGTTAAACATAGTTTTCCTTCAGGTTAAAAATGAAAGTTTTTAAAATTACAATTCAACCCCTATTTTAATTGAGCATCTACATATATTATTTCGATCCTAAATAGTGGTGACTAGTCAAATGACCAACCATGCCCCTATAATAATGAATAATCTATATTGGTAATAATAAAGAATAATGATAATTTCATAATAATTTTGATACAATAATAAAACAAATAATTAATTATGGTTAAAATCTAATAGACTGAGATACATAAATGAGATTGAATGGTTTATTCAAGATCCAACTTCAAGGTACCACTAAATACTCTATAGGTCCTAATAATTATTTACTTCAATCCACATATTAATGAGTGACTAATATATAAAATTTACTATTTGTATAGAAAAATGATCACGATGGGCCTGAGGCCCACTATCATTTTATGTTGGTGTTAAATAAAACAATATATCCCAAGTAACACTTCATTGAATAAAAATAAACCTAGGATATAACTTGTGAGATATTTTTATTTAGAATAAAATTAATCATTTACAACATTAGATTAATTGAATATTTGAATTAAATAATAAAATTAAATAATTGTATCAAAAATCAAAACATAACCGATTCATACCAAACATCATCCCAAGGGTAAAAAATGTATTTTGAAATCAACATACTGATAATTGTTTTTCCTAGGGTTAGGTAAAATTAATATTTTCCCCTTAGGTGTGAATTCATAAAAAACCCATGAAATTTAAAAATTCAAAAACTTGAAATTTCATCCCTATATGAAAATCCATCTATTGAAATTCATAATTACGATTGAAAAGGGTTTGTGTGTTAATTAAAAAGTATTATTTTTAGTATTCTATTCCTTTTTTTTGAAATCACAAACACTTTTTTAAATGAATATATATATTGTATTTAAGGATTCTTATTTTGTTTCATTTCTGAACTACGATTTTTATGTGGATATGATAATAATCACACTCACTTGTTTTATAAAAATAATCCTTTAATATGACTATCATTATGATACTAGATACATTTATCATCGCACACATTAGATAAAATTAGAATACGATTTTTATCGATCTCATTGTTTTTTATTTCATCATACTCACTGATCAAAATCACAATGTCTAGATAATCGTACACATTGTTCTAAATGAAAATTTTCATACCATTTTTCTATTCACTCTTGTATTTTTCTGGATAGGCCATATTATTTTTTTACTCACATTATCATGTCAAGAAAATAGTTGTATATTAAACCTTCATACTGAGTTACTGTTCACTCTTGTATTTTATCCGATATTCCATATTCTTTTAGTACTCACTCTATCTCATCCAGAAAATAGTCTTGTATCAAAAAAACTCTATGTAGTGTATTATATTTCGATAAGTATTATAATGATGTCGTTTTTTAGTTACAATATGACAGTTGGAGTGCCACCTATTTAAGTCTCTGCAAGAATTAGGAAGAAATATGACCATTGAAGTAAAATACAACCATTGGGATGAAGGCTATAAATACTTAGTCATTTGTACAAGCTCAAAGTAGCGATTTTTGAATGTAATGAATCTTTTCCAAATTTTCATTATGCAATTTTTTTTGAAGTGATACAGTTTTGAACATCTTGTTCGACACACTTGTCATCTTCAATTGATTGGTTTTTCTTTGTGAAACTTTGATTGTTACTGGAAACAATCGAAGGCATCCTAGGATAGGAAGAATAAAGGCGCTGATCACCGTGTTGATTGAGGGATTCTGGGGATAGAAAGATAGTCTCCGATCATTATATCTACGGATTACCCTAGTCTGGATAAGACATAATTTCTTGAAAGTATAATTTAAGGGACCCTTTTCAAAGGTTGTTTGATACCGCTATCTTTGGGATAAAAGATTTTTATTTCTTTACTTGTATTTTAAATTTCCACTGTTTTTAATAGAATGTGAATTATTCACTTGTTCATTTTCTATTGTATACTCTTTACATCATAATTACTCAAATTATGATAAATTTTGAATATGATCAATTATGTTAATATGATCATTTTGTGATTACGATCTTATAAAATGTGATTAATACAATTCTATACGATATATGGTATAATCTATTTATTTTCATTACTCTAATATTCGTATCCATTGAGAATATGATTCATTACCACATATTTGTGATTATGATAAATAAAAAAATAGAATACTCTTAGTAAGGGAGAATATATACAGGGGGGATAATGAAAGGGGATATATTAGGGGAAATGTTTTTAAAAAATAAAATACTCTTAGTAAGGGGGAGTTTATTCCTATATAATATGATCCTTAAGGATTATATCATACTAAGGGGAAGTTTAGTTATATCCAAATCATATTCAAAAGAGTTTTTGAAAACTCAAAGGGAGATAATTATATGTCTTATGAATAAGAAATTGATTTACCATTTATTTTCCATACTTATTGTAACATGTGGTTTTTGATTTCCAAAAGGGGGGAGATTGTTATGTCAAAAGTATTCTTTTGAATCTTCTATTACTATTTATTTTGAAAATCAAAAACTATTTTTTAAATGAATACATATGTTATATTTAGGACTTCTTATTTTGTTTCATTTCTAAACTACGGTTTTTATTTGGATACGATAAAAATCACATTCTGATTTTATTTGATGAGTACAAAAAAAATGTATCTAGGATTATATTGATATAAATATGAAAGTAATATTTTAATAAAACAAGTGAGTATTATTATTTTCATATCCTCATAAAAATAAAAGTTTAGAAATGAAACAAAATAATAATTATTAAATACAATATATGTTTTCATTTAAAAAAGAGTTAGTGATTTCCAAAATAAAAAGGAATAAAAGAGTCCAAAGAAGAATTTTGACGTAACAATCTCCCCCTTTTTAGAAAGAACAAACAACAAGTTAATAAAAGTTGGTAAAAGAAAAAGTAAATCAATTTCGTATTCATAAGACTTATACGTATCTCCCATTGATTTTTAAAAAATTATTCTGAATATTATTTGAATACAACTAACCTCCCCCTTAGTATGATAAAATACCAAAGGATAATATTCTATAGGAATAAACTCTCCCTAAGTAAGAGTATAAAATTTTTGAGAAATTTTCCCCAAATATATCCTCTTTCATTCTCCCCCTTTATATATTCTCCCCTAATATTGTATTCCATCTATATGAAAGTACAAATTAATTGAATGTAATGAAATATTTTTAGAAAAAATGGGTCTACAATGAACCTATATCCCACTAAGAAATTATATTATAACCAAATTAAACATCATTACCCAATAAATATTGTAAAAAATAATTTCAATTTCAGCTTCCATTCATAGGATACTCTCGTTTTCCTCTATACTTAAATGAATGTTCCATACACATTAAATAATAAATAAATAAATAAAATAAATGGGTAGAAAATAGAATTAATATGAATTATGCTAAAATATCACCCTATGGTAATCCTGGTATCTTGAACTCAAAAGATGATTAAAAGTTTCCATCTATGGTCATTTATCAGGTTTAAATAATTACTTTACCCTATTGGGTATGAAATTCCAAAAATTTCTATTTAATTACATGAATACCTAATCTAGGATTTTTTAGGCCTCTATATCAGAACCAATAAAGTGTCCTTGTAATTTAAAAAAGTTTATAAACAAATAATGATGAATAATTATTGTTTTATTAATTTTCATTAAATAAAATTAAATCTAAAAAAAATTAAGTTGTAGTCCACTAACATTCCTTCTAATAAACTCATTCTATGTCAAAAAATACATTATAATTTCAATTTTCTCATAACCTCAACTCTACATTTTGGTTTTGTTTTTTGAACTTAAAAGAAATTATTTTTACATATATATATGTAATAAAATAATAGATCTCAAGTAATGTTCCATATAGATATGTTAAGTAAAAAATAAATCTATTTTTTGGAAACACATTAAGAATTAACATGATTTATTTAGCTAAACATTAGAACATTAAATTCAAAATAAATTTCATTTTATCCTACCAAAATAAAATGTAATAAACTATAAGGAACTGATCTGATATCCAAATTTGAAATTCTGATGTTTCACCATGAGTGACATGACTAATAAAGTATCATTCAATTAATTTACTCTTTTTTAATACTATATAACAACTCAATAACATTTCATTGATTCGAGACACTTTATCTTTATTTGAGTTAATGTAAAACACTAATAAAATAACAATCCTAACAAAATTATATTATCCACTAATAATTTATTTAAAATAATACACAATACCATGCACAAAAATTCATTTTAGCAATATATGTATATCTCAAAAAGTTATTAGATAGACATGTAACCCAACCTGGTCTCATGAAAATTTGTTAAGATTCATTCAACATCACAAATAAGTGTATTATTTTTATAAATATGTTAACTAAATTATCAAAAACTACCGAGGAATAAAAAATACCTATATAGGATAATTACTATCCTCTAATATATTCTCAAATATTTCTTCAAGATTAGTGTCTTTATATCATTGTAAAATATATTTCCCAATATATGAGAGTTAATTAATTTTTTTTGAATGAATATTATAATATTTTAATTTCATGAAATGATAGATTGTTATCATTTATCCCTTTATTATCTATTAAATCATGATAATTAGGATGTTAAATTATAATATTTGACTAAAACATATAATTAAATGATAAACATGATCAATATCTCTTCACATGGAAGTAAAATCGCAGAATCTTTATTTTAAAAAATATAATTTATTATCATATATAGAGAAAGTTATTTTTCATTAATAACATTGAACTAATATTCAAGAAATATTCCATACTAAAACTCATGTTGTCGATTAGAAAGATAAAATCATCCTATAATAATGAAACAAAAACCAATTAAAAAATATAAAACATGAAAACACACATCATAGAGTAATAATAAACATTTAGGATACATGAATAATATAGGATATAGAAATAATATTTTTATTGAAATGAACATATAACATATATTATAAATAGAGTAGCCATAGTTGGTTCCATTTATCTATTTTGGACACTATGAAAACAATGGTAATTATATAAAATTTGTTATGATATACAATCAAACAGTCAAATGGAATTTAATTTACCCTCTCAGATATCTAGTTATAAATATCCATCAAATCCTTTCATGAGGATGGTTCCCTATTCATATTTGACCAATGAAAAAACTGCTAATACATATTAGAAAATACATAATTGAAATATTATATATAAAATACTAAATATAATGTATTAGTTATTAAATAATATTAACATGTTTAAATAATTTATTGGATATCCATGCACAAGATTTGTAAAATATATCCAATGAATAACATGATTTATCATAATGAACATCCAGTGTTTCCTAATGAAGGATTTTTTAAAAAAAATATACACCCAAAATAAAATTTAATAAAACAAAAAACTCAACCACTAGGATAATGATAAAATAAACCCAAAATGAAATTAAGAATAAGAAATTTACTCTTAAATTTTACTATTAACAATTTATTGATTAATGGAGATTATGGGGAGACCATAATAATTATGAATAATAATTTTTCTCTATACGTATCAAATGGACAAAATGGAATCCCCAAATAATTTGGGAGGATCTCTCTTCCTTTTAAATGGTGTGTTAGCACTACATCCAATGGTAATAATGTGGAGAGAATAAGTTATCGATTTAAATTGTCACTATGAATCATGTAATCTCTAAAGAGTCATGAAATATTTCCCATTACTGTATTTTTATTCTTTAAATACCCTTCAATCATTTTTAATGCTCCACAAACTTTTATCATTATCATGTTATAATGTTTATATATTATGACCTCATTTATGTAAATGATCTATGTAATATTTAATGATCATTTCATTAAAAATAAACCGTCACATGATGAATTATAAATGAATGGTATGATAATTAGTGTAAAATAAGTGTATGAACTAAATCTCATTTCACCTCATGATGATCACCCTAATATAGAAAAAATAACCATGTCATAACACAAATCATTATATAGTGAATTTTAGCACATCACGGTTTTATGCCATAGTTCATATAGCTACCAATTAAAAATTATTTAAAAAATAGTAAGTAATTTATACCAAAAATTAAATTATGATGAAAATAACTAGTGTAAGTAGGTTTAACCATACATTGTATTAAAAAAATTTATCATTTTTTTTCATTAAACATCTCAAAATATTTTGTGATGTTATAATTTAGTTTGGTTCTATTTTAATATACTCTTTAAAAATAAGATGGGGATTTATGAATGAAATTTTTTTATCCATAACTATTATGAATAATTATTTTAAAAAATATATGAAAAAAATAATACTATTAAGTTGTATTTAAAATTTATATTAATATTTAATTACAAAAATCATGACAGCATACCTAATGTATACATTGATGATGGAGGTCCCTTGCCAGTTATGGTCAATTATTTCATGTATACACTCTATACCAAAAATTTCATGATTCTAAGTGTAATAGATTTATTCTCTAAATATTATTTCTAATCCTAAAAAAACTTTACAGAATAGAAGTTCATCCACTATAAGAGAACACTATAGGAAAAAACTCTTTATAAGGGATCCTTGCAACTTAAATATACTAGAATTAAGAATAAAAATTTTCACGCTAATCAACACATTATGTTTCAATTGCTAAATCCAATTTACTCCAAACTCACAATAACATTCATATGGAAAATAACAAAGAGAAATGAATGAAAGAAAATAACTCAATAATATTTACACAGTTATATCATTTATACTATATCAACAAGAGAATCATTGTACACTTTGATTTCATCAAATGTAAATCTATTACATTAATTGTGACCATGAATCCATTAAGATCACTAATATAAGTAATTATATAACACCTAAGTAATATGGTCCCACCACACTTTTATAGAGGGTCCCACCTGGTCATCCGGTTGTACCAACTTCCAATAATTACAGTAGTCCATCCATTGCATTGTGAAGCTACTGATCCCCTATTTCATTCCTTGAACCAACCACCAATAAATATTAATAGAATAAATCTAATTATTCCCCATTTATTTTATATAAACCACATGTTGGGAGTGATTCAAATGTCAACATTTCCTCCTTCTAGTGATCTCGACAATAGAAGAACATCTGGTAGAATGACCACTAAGCCACACCATTAAAAACTCAGAAAATTCGACAACTTCACTACCATCCTATTGAATATTGATGACACATATCTAACAAGGAATATAATAAACTCACTCTAGATTGAGAAGAGTCTTAAAAATCCCAATAATCTCCCACTTGAAAAATAATTCATGGCTTCCTGATATTTTTATACACTTTGGAAAATGATAGATTTCCAACTTCCACTACATGGAATGCTTATTTCAATCCTTATATTCACCCAAATCCAAATGAGGCACAATGTAACCTTATACCCACTTGGACTAAACCCTTGGTAAACACATCCATCATATTTTTTCATATATTTATATTTTATAACCCCAACACTTAATATTTAAGAAAATTATGTATTTAATGGTGTTTAAGGTTGATGTGTTTCATCCCTTCATGAAACACTTATTTTTTTGGCCAAGTGTGTTGTACTATGAATTTCATAGTAGAGGAATGAACATTCCGAGATATTTACAAGCTCATCAATCAGATATTTCCACCACACAATTTCCTTTGTTAATTATTTTTCTTCATCATACGTTGTTCTCATTATGGATATGGAGAGAGAAATTACTAGTCTCATCCTTGACATCCAACTGACCGATCTTCCTCAGAAGGTAAATACATATCTAGTTGTTATATTCCATGAGTATATGTCTTCCCCAAAATTTTAATCAATATACCCAATCATTTGATTATCCTCTCTAATGTAAACAACACTGTCTTCCATTCCTTTAAGATATATCAATATTTACTTAACAACTTCCCAATATTCTTTCTTCTAATTTTACATAAACCGATGAAAAAATACCACTGCATGGGAAAGATCATTTTGAGTGTACACCATGGTATTCATGGGACTTACTACTACTAATGCATATGGTATTGTAAATATGTTCTTTTTCTCTTCCCTTTTTAATGGTTCTTGATCCTTTAAGACATTGAATTTTACACTAAGGGAATTTAAAACATCTTTGCATCCAGTCTTCAAAAAATTTTCAATGATTTTATAGATATACTATTTCTAAGTTAAGACCAATATTATGATATTCATATCTTTCTTAATCCTCAAGCTCAACTTCTTTTTTTCTTAATTGAGATCCTTTATTGAATAATTTCTAAAATTTCCTTCATTATTATCTTTAATCCATCGAATTGACAAACCCACCAGAAGAATATCACTGACATAAAATAGTAGAATGATTAGAATCCCATAACTATACTCCTTGTAGTAGAATCCATGGTATTATTTTCTCTAAATGAAACCTTTTTTACTCTATTAAAGAGATAATCTTCTAGTTTCACTAGCATGTCATTTATTTCAAACCATAAATAATTTTCTCCAGTTTAAACACCATGACTCGATTCCACTGATTCAAAAAACCAACACATTAATTTATGTAGATTTTTTTTTCTATATACCCATAAAGAAAATCCATCTTCAAATATATCTATTCTAGGTTCAATCAACCCGAAGAAAAAAAATGAGAACTCTTTTAATTGTAGTATGTTTAACTACATGATAAAATTTTTCAGAGACTTTGATTCCCTCCTTATGCTAAAATCCTTTGAACACCAGTCTCAAATTATACATTTTACTTATATTAATTTTATATTTTAACTAATATCCCAGTTGTTTTTAGGTTTCACATTTCCTTGTGGAGATTACATCAAATCCCCAGTATTATTCACATAATGTTAATCCAAATCCTTCTTTACATCCAACTACCACATTCCACAATCACCAAGTCCAACCCCTTATTGAGGGATCTTTGGTTCTCCCCCAATAATTATAAGAGAGAATCCCAAATTAGATATATTCTTCTATACTTTTCATCTGACAATTTGTTACCTTAAAAATTTAGTCTATGATCCTAATCTCACTAGAACTAAAACATATGAATTTTTATCCTTGGAAAATATAGACCGAGCCTCACCAACTAATGATGGTTCTGAACATAATGGAAGCACCTATTGGGCCTACAAAAAACTCAAATTTTTTATGATTAAATGAATCATTTTCAATGTTAATGATGTGAAAACTAAGACTAGTGAATATTTTCCCATTGAATATTGGAAAATAAAACTCCAAAACCAAGAGAGAATCATTCCATGTTAATTTAAAATTAATTTAAAGTGTAAGAAGACATATTACTTTAATTTTTAGAATATTGTTAATTTATTCTGTTAATCATTCTAAATAGATTGGTGTAGTGTCATTGTATCATGAGGACCCAAAGGAGAGCCCCTCTGGTAGTTATCCACATGTTCTCCTTCGATCTCTAAACATTGACAATGAATCATTAGGTTCTAGAACAACCGATTGATCTTATTGTATTGTTCAACTTGATCAATTCACATTAATTTGGTAGCAAAGAAATTTATCTTGTGTTCTTCTCGATCATGATACAAATAGGGGAGAAGGAAAAGGTGTACATGAAATAATATGCCCAATGGTTAACTTATCCCAAAATGAGATAGTCATTTATTTACTGACATAGGATTAGTGTTTAACATTTAATTAATTATAAAATGACCCTTAGTATTACATTAATACCATGATAACCCCCATGACATGTAATAAAATAATAATATTAATATATTTCATGGCATTAAATTACAAACATAATTATAATTTTTTTTAAAAATAAAGTTGATAAATATTTATCACCAGACCTAAAAATCAGTCAATTCATCCTCCACATCCTTTATTGAATTGTCAAAGAAATATTTAAATGAATGTTATTCATTAAAAAAATAAATTTAATATTATATTCACTATATAGAGAATAAATATTTATTTCAAATTTTGGTAATTAAATAAATTATGTATTAATAAGTAAATATTTATTTATTACCTTGTGAATAAAAAGAGATAAATAAATTTTATATATTCACATAATTAAATAATTACTTAATGAATAAATATTTATTTAATATTTTTGACCGATTAATAAACCCTGAATAAATATGATTTATCGGTATGGAGAATTATATTTATTCCAATTATTAAATAAATAATATTTCATTGAGATTGATGGAAAAATATTGTGTGTTGGCCTTTAGGTCTCTTCTTAGTTGAACTAGACATACTTTCCTAATGTCCAAGATTAATATCTAGAAAAGGGTCAAGGAACCCATAGATGAAGTATATAGGTAGAATAACAAAAAGTATATATGAATGCTCACTGTGTAATATAATCCATTTTTCATAACATCTCATCAATCATGTAGCACACCAGTGTCATCAACAAACATTTTTTATTCAAAATTCATTGAATATCAAAAAAAAATCATCCATACACCATGGACATGGAACTTATTGGGATTGTTCTATTTCAACCGAAGGTCCAAGATATCATCTTTTATAAAGATAGATGGAAATAATCCTTCCTTGAATTATTCATTAATAAAACATTATTTGTGGCTCACCCAACATACCCAACTTCATCGTGATCATATGTCACCACATTTTATGATAACACATAAAATTTTGTCAATATTGAAATGGAATATTAATAATATTAAAGTCTTAGGATAATTATAAATTCTCAAAAATAAGAATATACAACAATATGCAATGATATGGACTTTCTACTAGCAGGTCCATTCTTATAATCCCCTTTCGTTGTAATTGACTAGTGAAAAAATCATGAGATGAAGTATCATCAACGTATGTGTACTCACACCTGATAGAAAAATTACTATGTTTCCCATCATATAAATTTTATCCGACCATAGAAAAATATTTTAAAATATCTTCGTAGCATTTCAAGGTTCTCATCATTGTAGGAAACAAATTTGACCTTTTCAATGTGATAGATTCTCCATGACATAATTATATTAATTCAAAGTATAATAATGAACAATGTGTAATGATATATTTATTTAATATGAAATTATTTGAATATACCTATAATATAAAGTAAAAATGCTTTTTCTAAGACACCAACTCCAATAGACTCCCACTTAGATTAGAGCTAACTACTAATGGATTTTATTCAGTTAACTAGCACATTATGATCATGTTTTTTTCTAAGTTAATGATTTAGTTAAGGGGTCATCCATGTTGTTTTCCCTGAAAACCCCACTAACTACAGTTTCACCTCTTTAATAAAAATCTATTGATAGATGATATTCCTAAATTATGTGTTTAGTCCACTAATGTGACCTTAGCACCTTCGTAAGAGAAACTAAAGTAGTATTATGAAAATAGTGTCGATTTAGTATTTAATTCTAGGAATCACGTCAATAAATTTGTTGAATTTGAATACTTAGTCGTTTTTTTAATTTCCTTAGGGGCCATAATGTACATGGAATCTTCTATATAAAAAGTGACCTTGGTTTTCTTTGAGCTCTTCCAGCTCACAACACCTCCATTGAGAGTTAATATGTGTCTTAACTATGATTTTAGATCATCATGATCTACTTTTAAACTAGCATCTACATATCCTCCAATGACTATTTTCTCATATCATAATTATAATAGGAATATATCCTTAGTATACCTCAGATAGTTAATGATAGTCTTGACTTACATCCAATGGAAGTCACCAGGGTCAGCTTGGTATATTCCTACCACACTAAAGGTGTAAGAAATATCTATCCTTGTACATAAAATAACATACATGACTGCCCCAATCATTGAAACATATTTAATACTTGTCATACTTAGTCTTTATTCATGTATCACATGATACATTTTATTAGAAAGATAAATTCCATGAGACACTAGAAACAATCCCCTCTTGGATTGTTCCATAGAAAATCACTTCAATATCATATCAATGTATATACTTTGACATAGTTAAAGAATATTCTTGGGTCTATCATGATGGATCCTGATCCTAAGAATATATTCTACTTTTCCTAATTTCTTCATGGAGTAATACTTAATTAACTATTCTTCCACAGACTTTAAGAACAATATTTAATTACAAATAAGTAGTTTGTTATCTATATAAACTATTAGAAAATTACTTCACTCCCACTATACTATTTATAGACACAAGGATATAATTCATTATTTATGAAACCAAATTACATTATTGATCCATAATAATGAATATTATAGGATCTGGATTCTTTATTTAATCTATAATGAAATATCTGAAACTTTTAGACTTTTTTTGAGAACTTTTAAGTCGCGAACTCTTCTAGTTGTGTCATATAGAAATATTCATTGAGGTTACCATTAAGGAAGGAAATTTTTAAATCCATCTCCCAAATATCATAGTCATAGTAACGTTCTATGGAAAGTATAATTATGATATATTTTAGTACAGAAACTGGTGAAAAAGGATTCTTCTTAGTAAATAACTTGTTGTTATATAAACTCTATTACAAAAAGTCTTTGTTTGTCGGTTCTAGATTAACCATATTTGTCTAGTTTCTTATTGAATACCCATTTATAAACAATTAGATTTACATCCAATAGAGGATCTATAAAAATATAAGCTTGGATTTGGTATATTGAATCTAATTCAAAATTCTTGTCTTCTTGAGATTTTTGTAGATTTTGTTCCAATTATTGCCTCCCTATAGATTACAAGTTCATTATTATAAACTAATAATGATTGACCATCCTAGGTTAGTAGAAAACCATAACTTTTAGGTTCTATAACTTCTCTTTTACCCCTAAAAAGTTAATGTGTCTTCAGAACTTCCACATTCATGGGGATTTAATGAATCTGTTCCTATACCAACTCTTATGCACCTTAATCCCATACTTCATTAAAGTTCATCTTCTTCCCACTATCTTCATTAGATACATTATCCCTTTCATTAAATATGGTATGCCCATTTACAAAAAAAATCTTCTTTGAAGGATCATATAGGTAATATCCTATAGTTTCCTTTGGATACCCTATAATGATACATTTAGTGACTTAGGGTGAAAGTTTGTTGCTAGAAATCGCTTTAACAAGTGATTCAAACCCCCACACTCATAAAAATGATAACATAGATTTTATTAGGAACTAATGTTCTTTTGGAATACCTTGTATTTATCTATATTTCACTTGTTTTAGTATGTGTATCACTATTTTTGATGTGTATCCATAAATTGATATCGAAAGAATCACATGACTCTTCATTGATCTCACCATGTATAATAGGGCGTGGTACCCCCTTCCATTTACACCATTACATTGTGGTGAATATGGATGATAAATTTGGAATGGAATAAAAAATTCCCATAAATAATTAAATAAGTCCAGATTAAGATATTCCACACATTGGTCTGAGCAGCATGTATTAATCTTCTTACCAAGATGGTTCTTAGATTCATTCTTATATTCATTGATTTTTTAAAAGGAATCTTACATATACTTAATTATGTAGACATATACATATTCATAAAATTAATAAATAAAAGTAATGAAGTGTGAGTATTCACCCCTATATTAAACTATAAATGGTTCGTACATGTCATGAACCAACCCGGGTCGACGTCGAACTGGTCACCCAAGACAGTTCGTGACATAGCCCGAGAGGCGTTTCTGATCCTCTCGGGCTGGCGACAAGCGCCAGGGAATCAATAGAGGATAATTTGGGATGATTTCGCCCAGTGAAAATGAATAAAGTAGCATAAAAGTAGAATACCGTGAAGTAAATAAACAACACGAAAAGAATGAACGGTCAAACACAACCAACTGGCCTGACCACGACCACAACCCCTCGTGACTCCGAGAGTCTCTCACCATTACACAACCAACTCTCACCCATAATGAGAAAGTTTGAGTCAAACCTTCTAAACAACTAAAACAGTAAAACACTATAGTCGTGAGTATTAAAATTCAGTAGGCGTGCCCAAAAAACTATTCCCAATGCACTACCCTTTAAATAAAGAATTTACTAATTCCGGGTTTGAACTAAATTTTATAAAATATGGGTTTCCACACACACACATTCATTTCTAAAACAAGTAACGGTCCATTTCCCTTTTTAATTTAAAAAACATGTTTAATGTTTGAAAGGATCATGGGAATTTCTTTTTAAAACATTTTTATGAACAATTTAGAAATCTAAATATTTAGTCGTCAGTCAAAAGGAAAACCACACACAACACACAACACACACTAAGGGAAATGGAAAAAAAGTGGCACACAGGGGCCAACAACCGAACTAGACCTCTCAATCATCTGCCACATACAAATAAACACTAAAGAAAAAATGGGTCAAACCTAGGAGCTCGTGAACAATCCATAAAATACTATACATGTAACTCATCCTAAAGGCATGCTTACTCTCGATGACGTCATAATGCCCTAACGCTCGGTGTTTCCCTACATGGCCTAACCGAGGGGCCCAATCCCCTAGCAGAGTGTCATCCATACTAGGGGCCACTAGCCATTGTGTAATCTAAACTAGTGTAGCAATCGTTCTCATAAGATTTACTTACTGTTACATGTTCCCATGTCAACACATATAATAAACAAGAAAGGGGGAGTCAACAAAGTCAATCAAGAAGTACAAACAAAACACAAAAATCATGCAGTCAACGTACACCAAATATCACATCTGAGTCACCCCCAATAGTGTTTTCCAAAATAATTTATTTTATTAAAGTGCCAAACAGGCCTTCACCAATTTTAAGGAAAATCCTCATTTCTCAAGTAAACCAAAACACTTGTTAATGCTTCAAAATAAATATTTTATCAGTAAACCAAAAGTACATTTAAAATTATATGAATTATGTTTAAAGGCCAAATGGGCATTCTTTCACTACTGTGTGTCCTCTCATGAAGAAAATGTTTCATGTGTCATGTATAAAATAAACGTCTCTTTTTACACCAAATAATCATTTAAGAATTAATTATCTTATATTATTTCTCATTAATTAAAATTAATAAAATATCAAGCAATTAATAAATTCAAAATTTAAAGGCATGTGTAGTGGGGGACCATCCTCAAGGTGGAACCAAGCCGTCCACTCAGCTCTTGACACTTTCTATCTAAAAGTAGCTTCTCTTGAAGATGAAAATCTGAAACTGCTTCACCTATACGCATATAAATTTTCATATATATATATATATACAATTTAACCTAATTACACATTCCCCGCACCATGAGGGAATATTCGCAAGGAGGATATACTTATATACATTCTTACCCATGTATATACCTATAGGTCTTTGTCACTGATGACCAAAACCCACACCACAATGAAAAAAACACCCTACAATGATGCAAGGGAAACCAATAACTACCCAAGGATTCAAATACAACCAAAACATTTTCACTTCCCATAAAATAATATGAATTAAGAGCAACGCATGGAAAATACACCTTTCATGTAAAACATGTCACAAGGACAATTCACATCACTCCCAACTTAATAAATCATTTATGTAATTAATAAAACATTTCCAAGATATATAACAAAGCTTCACTAAAAAAACATACTCCAACTCACCTCTTTAAAATTAAACACACACTAAATCATTTTCCTACTCATGGTGTACACAATTTTTATGATTTAATACACCACTTAAAAATATTTTGAAGCAACTCCAAACAATATCCCAAGTCTTTGAATGAAAAAGACCACCCAAAACCCACTTTTGAGGCCAAAAACACACCACATTCATGTCAAAACATAATTCACAGCCCTTGCGCGGCATAATAAAACAACAAAAAAGTTTAGAAAAACACTACAATGGCTCAAAAAATGTTTTCATTAAATCAAATCATTCATAACACATAAAGACATTACGAAACCTATCCAATTCATATTAAACTTCAAGAAAAACTATATTCGCACCAAGTAGACTAACCAAATAACATACAAAATTAATCAAAGAAGAAAATTAAAACACCACAAATTTTTATGCACGGAACCAACTACCTTTGTTGGCGTAATTCCCAAAAATTTGTGTGGAACCCCAATCGCTGCACAACTGCACTATACAGTGATCAAAATAAACCCTAAAATCAAACAATCAAAACATATACACCATAAAAAAACCAACGCAAATCCAACAACTAAATGAATAATAATCAAAACCATAAATTGAAGGATGAGGGTTTACCCGGAGGGAAGCCGTGCCGGAGCAGGGAAGCGGGGTGCTTCAAAAAGCACTAGCAAGAGGAGGGGACACCAGTGAGACGGTCCGGCTATCAAAGGGAGGCTTGCGGAGGTTGCAGACCGAAAGGGGAGGGTGTGAACACAGGCTGTCCGGTAGAGGGAGGAGGCAGCATGGTTTACTTGTTGCCGGCCGGAAAGGGGGGCAGCGTCAGCAGGGAGAGCGGTCGGAGGAGGAAGAGGGGCGGGTGCGAGGTGAGCTGGGAGGAGGCCGTGCTGGGGGATGAAAAAGGGGAGGCAGCGGCTTCCGGCTCAGGTAGGGTTAGGAGGGTGCTGCGCAAAATAGAAGGGGGGGGGGAGATCCATGCGAGGGAGAGGGGAGAGCAAGTGCGAGGGAGGAAAAAAAGAAATGAGAGAAAAAAATAAAGAGAAAAATAAATTGAGAAAAACGATAATAAATAAATAATGAAATAAATATTGAAATTAAACTTAAAAAATGACATAAACTAACCTATAAATAAATCACAAAAATAACAGTAATATAAATATTAAGTATATTATTTTATTATTGTAGCATTAATTTAATATTTAAAACCAAATAAAAAAAATAACTATGAAAGAAAGAAATAGATATATATATCATTATTATTATTGAGTTTGGGAAGCGTGCATGGACGTGCGCAAGGTCACACGCCCAAATAATAAAACATTTAATAACAAAACATCCTCTAATTATGATTGGGCGCTACACACGGTCGCACGTACAGACGCACACCCGTATGAGATCAAAAATACTTTTTACAATAGAACCCCACTACAAGAGAAATGACATTTAGCGGTGGTTATTTTTGCGTGTCATGAAGGTTTAAACTGCCTCTACATGGTTTGGCAGCAGTTTCTATAAATCGTCACCTAATACAACGTCTCCAATATATTAGCAGTAGTTATTTCCATTTCGCGGAGGTTTAAGGAAAGTGTCGTAGCTGCTTCATTTTGTGGCGGTTTTACTGAGTTTAGTGGCATTTTTTTACAAGCCGTTGATATTAGTTTATTCACGGCGGTTATAACAGCCGTGAATAAACTCAAATCTAGTGGCCGTAAAACCATAGTTGAAGTCACGAGAACCACCGCGAAATGAGGCAGCTAAGATGTGACTGTCTGCGGTGGTTAAAACCACCGTGAAATGTAATTTTTTTTAACTTTTCATGGCGGTTTTCACCGTTTAGTGGCAGTTTAAACTTCCACCAATGTACATATTGTGGCGGTTAAAACCACCGCTAAAAGCTAACCATAATTTTTTTTTCTTCCACTGCACCACTGCCCTGAAAAACAAATCCAAATAGAAATACCATATTGTGCATACCAACAAACAACAATAAACATCAACCTAGGAAATTAGTATAGAATATGTTGAAAAAAATAAGTAAACATTGACATGCTATATAATAATGAACCATATTGTACATACCAACATACAACAAGAAACATCAACCTAGGAAATCAGTATAGAATAAATTGAAAAATATATATATATATAGAATCAATTATAAAACATAGGTCCATTATTTGACTACTCTCCAAACACACATCTAGATCATCCTTCTTGATCCCCCATAATATATATCACTTGAAAATGAAACTTTAGATCTCCATGTGTTCCAGTGTTCCCATATAGGGAGTGAGTGTAATACACAGTTAGATTTTCCATGTGTGGGCCTCCTACTTGGTTTAATACCCCAAATATACCATCACCACACACATATACTATACCAGGTGTCTTAGAGAAGCTCGTGTGTTAGCCTCACTCAATACCTTTTTGTGACCTCTTATGTAACACAACTAATATTCTATAACTTATTTCTTAAAAAAATCAGGATACACAAAAACATTATGTTCTATTTGATCATAATTTAAAATAACTATTGAGATACATTATAATAATAACCTTATAAACTTGGTAGGACAACTCTAAAGTTCATTACACATGTCCTTTCAACACAATCTTAATCTATGATGAATCATGTCACATTAACATAAAATTCATTCCTTAAATTATATTGTATTCTATTCCTCTTAACTAGGATAAAATATATTCCCCTCTAAGGTTCAATCACAACATCCAAAAATATGCTATTATTCTTATGTGATAAGAATAATGTGAATCACCTTTACAAAATACCATAGTTAAAGACTCTAGTATTAGATTCTTTATATAGTCCTAAATTTTAGATACCCTCTTAATATCACAATATCAAATCCACCTTCAAGTAGTATGCCCCCGCCTCTTAAGAATTCATCCATTATCATCATACCAACATATATGATATTGAAAACAATATATGGGCCCTCTAATAGGTGTAATCCACAACAATACCTTATCTAAATTAGTCATTGAAGACCAAGATGAAACTGAAATAGAAACTCATGATAAATTCAAACACTATCTATTTCTAGGTACCTTTCACAAAGTGTTCCCCTTCACAAAAAGATAATATTATTGAAATATTTCTATTTAAATTGAACATAAATGGTATGATGTATCCCACTAATAATTAATAAACTATGTGTGTTATGATTCTATTTATAAAGATTCATTTGATGATCATCGCATAAGCCTGATCCCAACAATGTAAACACCTACGACCTCTTTTTATGGTGAAAAATGAATAATTTCCTAACTACGTGGCCTTAAACAAATGAATCATAAACATGTATTATTTGTATGATTAACCTAAAAATCATATATTTTCATATCTAAATAGATTCAGAGAGATCATAGGAATAAGGGTAACTCGTTAAACACTAGTATTTTGATATTATTTATTAAAAAATCCTAAATCTATAAGGGAATCCAATAATTCAAATGATTCCACCCAAAGAATATTTGATGGTCCCAAAATCTCACACCTTTTACCAATACCTATTTTGAAGAATCTATAGTATTAATTACTTGTGAAGACCTTTCATTGTAATTTAGTTATAAAAGGACATCCATACCAAATATTCATATACATGGAAGCCCATTGGAGGTTCTCATCAAAAAATATATAACCTATTGTGATTCCATTAACATGGAATTGGATTGATAAACTATGAACTATTACATTTGATGATGTATTGATGGGTTTCTTAATTGTGTTTCCTTTTCAATACCTTCATCAAATCCTTTAATTAAAATTGAATCACCAAATGCACCAATTATGTTCAAGACCAACAACAAGCAGATAGCACCCATAAGGAACACAATGGTGAGGCATGAAAACAATTATTATGTCATGCATAGGACTCATTTTATATGAATATATGTTCCCCACACCCTGACATGCATTGTCTATTACCCTTGTAAAATGAGTGCAAGATGGTTGACACCTTATTTCAGGAATACCATCTTAATGGATCTATCTTGAAATTATATGACACTCATGGTAATCTATAGGGAATAATTCCCCATAGGTTGTCCAACTAAAAATATTCTATGGAAAACCCATTGGTCCATAATTTCACATCCAACCTTTTTGTATCCTTTCAATAGATCATGAGAACATGTTCTTCTCTTATCATATTGATTTGGATAAATATGTCCACCATAAATTAGAAATCACCTTAGAACTTTATTATGAGTAACATGTTCACTATAGTCATTTTTATTAACATGTGACCTTGAGTACTCAAGAAGATATATTGGGTGTTTTTCCCTATTGTCTATACTCAAGCATCTAAAAGTTGACCCCACTGGGGATATTCAACCACTGACACTCAAGAGTATATTTATACCCCTACTAGTTTAAACACCCTTGAGGCCCATTAGAATATCTAGATAATATACTAGGGATTGTTACAATGATCCAATATCTAAAAGAATCAGAATCTATCCTAAGTGGACTTTGTGACTATAAAATTAAAATAGAAAACATAAACCACATGGGTGGGGGAATTTTTTATCATTTTTTCCTCATGTTCATATCCAGTATCATTCATCCTATGGGATCACACCCAAATTAATGATATCCCTCTTACAATGTAAATATGTGTTTCCTATTGGTGGAAACACATTAGTATATTTCTTCAATGTTAGCCCAATTGATGTTGGGAAACATGATTCTATTGAGTATGAAATAGGTGTGGATGAATCCACTACCCCCTCACAACTAAAAAAAAATTAAAACCATATCAGCATAAAATAATATTACATAGTTCAAATTCAAAATAGTATAACATATGAAAATCAATATTAAATTTCTATAGGAAAAAAACCCATTATGTATGGTGATTTGGTTGATCTTATCATACCTCATTTATCTAATATTATATAATAATAGTAGATTAATCAATCAATAAAGGTTGATCTGAGATGTCCAACTTGATTAGGATCAAATAAATTGATGAAAATTACCGAAACATTAATTTTTCAACTATTGTTACCTTCATGGGGTATATATATCAATCAATATAAGGAAATTACCACTCACAAGGGCTTCCCAGTAATACAAATTACAAGGGCCTCACCAAAGTGTCCACAACACTATCCCCTTGATCACTATGAAATAACCCAATTTGTTCGACACATCAACAATGGGTTTAACTTCTAGTCATCCAAAATCATGACTACCAATTCAAACACAGGCCTAAATGGAATGATGTATACCACACTTGAGAAATTATGACATAAAAAGAAACATCATAAATCAATAAAATGCATAAAAGGAAACATGAGAAATCAAGGAACATTTAGGACATGAAAATGTTTGGTGGCAACTATGTGCCACAAATGATACATATACCAACCAACTGTTCCCATATTTTTTCAACACATCAACAATACAACTACTCACAGTCTGATGATGCATCGTCACCCTCTCAAACTTCATATTCACTTTCTATTGTCACCTGTAAGAACATTATATTGAAAATTAAATACAGTTGAACATTTATATTAAAACTTAAAACCAATGAAAGTTAGAAAACTAAATGATTTTGATTTTCTGTGATTTACTTGCATACCACCAGTCGATGCACTACCACTGGGGGCATATCTGCTCATATGCTGACGTATTTCAGTCAACTCTTTCTACAAAGTAGATATCTGATCCCCCTACTAGTGAAATTTGTTTCGTAGAGAAAAAATCTCTTTCTGAGCATCTCCCGGTATGGGATGACAAAATCTAGGAGTAGATGCAGCTGCCATCCCTGGTGGCCTGCTAAAAACCTCAGATGGTATGGGTCCCAAACCCATCCCACGCATTCTACCA
The DNA here is from genome assembly GCA_963277665.1 of Viscum album. Classification (NCBI taxonomy): domain Eukaryota; kingdom Viridiplantae; phylum Streptophyta; class Magnoliopsida; order Santalales; family Viscaceae; genus Viscum; species Viscum album. The sequence goes on from OY728167.1 coordinate 217,940,640, forward strand.
AGATGCTCCTTCCCAGGGACTTTAGTAACCGGGTCATCCTAGGAGACTGCGTAGGATTGACATCCCATAGTTATTTGATTTTTACCTATAAATCAAATATCAATATATATTTACATAGTAAACACTGATAATAAGTTATTATAATAAAAAATTCACTTCATACCCCAACTTCTTTAGCAGGCTCATTAACAAAACTTCTTTTCTGATTTCTTGTGAACATCCAACCACAGTTCAGTTTGGGATGCTTCGTGCCCTAAACTCTATGACTGCATTAAGAAAAGATAAATCAACAATTCAATATATTAAATAAATAATATTTTATTATAAATATTTAATCTAATTAAATGATTACCAATGTTGTTCGGCTTCTAGAAAAGCTTTTTGAGCCCGTAGTGTGAGGGATGACTTGATTTTCCCGGTTTGATGCATTCTGTATTGATAGATCCTGAAATAAATAAAATGAAATTTAATAGTAATGTATTAAATGTCATGTCCTCTTCATATACATGTATAAATGTAAAATGAGGATAATATACTAATATATATTTCAATACCATCCGCTTCTCGTCACGATGTCTGTCAACAAAAAAATTCCACTGTTCTTTCGGTACCCAAATGGGTAGCTTCTCATAAATTTGTTGCACAGTCAACGAAGTATCGTTGAAATCACACCACAATATCCATTTGAAATCATTCCATTTATTACCTAGATTTTTCAACATCCACTTCCGTTCTATCCCATCAGCAACTATAAAGTGGAAGAACATCTGTATATAGAAATTCATTTTGAACATATTAGTAACATGACATTCAATTAAACCATAATGTAATAAATTTACCTTTATTTGAGAAACAACAACTTCTTTTTTCTAGCTTGGATGCATATGTATCCAATCATCACATGAAATAGGAAGGGAAATGGGTTCCGCTGCCAACTGGCTTATAATCTGGCCAAGTAACCCTGCGACCTCATCCGTAGGGACCCCATAGGAATCAAATGGCACAACTAACTTTTCGCCATTCATATTCAAAACTTCTGAAATTTTTATTTTTTTCTCCACGGTTTCATTTTTTTCAACTTCAATGAGAAAAAAATTAGTATAAACAAAATGCAATAAATTTATTTAATTAAAATTTGTACCTATGATAGTGACACTTTAGTATGCCCGTGATGAACTGAAAGGGGTGCGTCACTGCCCCACTGTTGAGGCTTCTTAAGGGGGAGTTGAAAACTCAGCCTCTAATGGGACATCCAAAGATGGTGTGAGAGATTTTGCAGGGGGAGATGGTGTAGGGGTGTAGGCAGCTGGTGCCTCAGATGTCGTGGGGAGGGAGCCAGATGGATCGTCATCTGTTGTAGAACTAGATGAAATAGTGTACTACTTCCTCTATGGCATTCCTGTCATCTAAACAAATAAAATTAAGTTCAGAATATATATTTTAAAAAAATTATGCTGAAAAAAAATTAAAAATGATAATAGATTCCCAGTACTAAAAGACAAAATATATATAACAATGATAATGAATGACTGTAGAAATGAAACAAGTGGTTTCTGAATAAATAAATAATTGTACATACAATCATTTTACCCTTAAATCATGTCGGTTTCCTACTCCATTTCTTCATCCGCTTCATTCAACCTTGCTATGATAATATTTTCAATATCATTATGGATAAATAATTCTTCTTCATGTTGTTGATTAAATTCAATTTCAGAGGTCAAATTTTCCTCTTCATCACCCATATCATACAAATATCTTTGTATTACCTGAGAAAATACACTCCACCCTTCATCGAAAACATCATTAACATAATATACCATTTTTTCTTGCGATTCTAAGATATATGGATCATGCAGTTCATGATCACGAACATCCATCAAGCAAGAGAAGTTCATAGAAGTAAATTGCAAGGAATCTCTTTTAACACCTCTGATAATATCGACCCATTTGCATTTGAAGAAAACAAAAGAAAAATGTCTATGGTATTTTAATTCCATAATATCATGCAGGTTTGCATAGTATTCCACTTCAGAAAATGTAAATATACCACTATTCTATATTTTCAAACCCACTTCTCGATCGAATGTACAAAATCTAAAGACATTCACATTATAAGTGTCGAACTTTCTAACTTGTTTTAGAGGACCTCTAGAAAGAAATTTCAAATCTTCTGACACCTCTGCTCGAGTATCAGTATTCATGATCTATAAACAGAAATATAATTTATTAAATTTAAAAAATTTATGTGTTAAACTAATATAGGTATTTATTGCAATATTTATGAACTTACACGTCATGAAAACCATTCTAAAAGCTCTTTATTAACATATTTAATTATATCTTTCTCATTTCTAGTTCAGCCTCTCATTATTCTCTTTGTTTGTATCCTCAACTCCTCAAAAAATGGATCTGCAATTTCACTATTCAGCATCACATATTTATGTGCCTGTAATAATTCCAATTCAGTCAGTGTCACATTTGAGTTCCTCCCAACTGATCGGCCAATATCAGGAAATATTTTGGATTTATGATGTATTTGAGATTGATTCGATGTGTCTTCAACATGTCCAACTCGATTATATCTTGTCTCAATATCATCCAAGTATTGAGAACAAAAGGTAAGACAATCCTTGGCCAAATAGCCTTCATAAATAGAGACTTCTTGTTGAGATTTATTTCTCAAGTATGATTTCAAATGCCCAAGATATCTGTGAAATAAAATAAACATAATTATGCATTTAATTAAGTACCAAAAATTGTTTAAATAACTGAAAAACATATAAATAAAGTTCCTCTCAATTGGATACATCCACCGATAATGAACGGGGCCTCCTAATTTGGCTTCCTTAACCAAATGCACAGTTAAATGCATCATTATTGTAAAAAATGATGGAGGAAAGATCAAATCCATTGCACAAAGGTTCAATACAAACCACTCCTGGAGGTTGTCAAGATGAAATGTATGTAGAGATTTCTCACATAGTTGTCTGAAAAATGTGTAGAATTGGAGTACAACAACAGTAATTTTTTTAGGTAATAATGTATGCAAGGCCAATGGTAGTAACGGTTGTAACAAAATATGTGAATCGTGACTTTTCAATCCATGTAACTTACTATTCTTCAAGTCAACAGACCTCTAAATGTTACTTGAATACCCATCAGATACCTTAACATTTTTTAAAATTCGAAGGAATGTATCTTTATGCCTATTTTTTCATTGCAAAGATTTTCAGAGGATATTTTTCATTCTCATCTGGCCAGAGATCGCATTTTATGTTCATTTCTTGTAAGTCTTTACGAGCAATGAGATAATCCTTCAACTTTCTATGCTAATTAATCAATGTGAAAATCAAATTGTCACAGACATTCTTCTCATTATTAATCACATAAATATTATGCCGCAAAAAATTAAATTCCCAATATGGAAGTTTGAAGAATATACTATTTTTATTCCATTGTTGCATTGTGATTTCGCTTGACGATGCACTTCAGACCCGTTTTCTACAATCATTCAAATGATGAACCTTCCCATATTCTGTTTCAACATTTTGAAGTTGTGTTAATATTTCAGAACCAGTTAACAACTTTGGAGGTGGTCTACAATCAATTGAACCATTAAATTTTGATCTGTTCAGCCGAAATCTATGAGATGCATCGAGAAATATTTGACCACACAAGAAGCACCATTTTCTACTGTGAGTAGCCATTTGGGCTCAAAATCAAAGTTACAAACTAGACACGACAAACCCGTTTAAGTGTTCCAACCAGATAAATTCCAAAGACTAGGGAAGTCAGTAATGGTCCATATTAAAGAAACATGCATTTTGAACATTGTTTTATAAGAAGAATCAAATTTCTCAACACCATTTCTCCATAACCCTTGCAATTCCTCAATCAAAGGCTACAAGTATACATCAATATCATTTCGAGGCATTTGTTTTCCAGGAATAGTCATCGAAAGGATAAAAGATGTTTGTTGCATACACATTTATATAGGCAGATTATAAGGGATCAAAACAACTAGCCAAATGCTATAACCGGTACTCAAAGTCCCAAATGGGTTGAATCCATCGGCAGCCAATCCCAATCGAACATTCATAGGATCAGTTGAGAAATATAGATTTAATGAATCAAATGTCTTCCACGATTGGGAATCTCATGGATGTCTCATTAACACATCATTGTTATTATCTATAGAACGCCACTTCATGTATTCAACAGTTTTCGATAACATGAATAATCTTTGCAATCAAGGATTCAAAGGAAAGTAATGAAAAACCTTTGCAGGTGTGTTACTTTTCTTCTTATCCATGAAATTATGTTCATCCAGACTTCCAAAATTACCCTTTTATTACCATATATATGAATAACATTTCTTCCAATTTTGTCTACTTGAATCCTCTCCCCAATAAAGCATACAATCATTGGGACACACATGTATTTTTGTATAATTCAGACCAAGCTTGTTAACTTCTTTTTTCATATCATAAAATGATTCTGGGATTTTTTCTTCAGGAAATGCATCGCAAATCAATTCCAATATCATGGCCATTGCCTTATTTCTAATTCCACATAGACATTTGATATGGTACAACTTCAGAAGAAATGAAAGCTCTGAATATTTCAAACACCCACTATACAACTCTTTATTTCCATCGTCAACAAAATCATGAAACACATTTTCCTCAGTGAATTTTTATCTTACATTTGGCTCCATAGAATCAAGAGGAGGATCCAATGATACATTACAATCCTGATCTGCCTGTGTTACAGTCTCAAAAACATCACTTGTCACGTTACAATTTGTAGCACCCTATTCTGGTTGTTCTGATATTTTTTTGATGTTGATAGTGGTGTCTTGCAATTCCGAATGCATCATTTATGAGGTTTTGAATTTCATTTTCCATTGTCGATGAACCTGGGACATCATTCTGTGGATTAAAATCAGTTCTCAATATTTCTATAACGTTCGATTCTCCATGCCAAATACAACACAAATATTGAACAGGTAATTGCTTCAGAATTAAATGTTCATAAACTTCATCTCTCTTCAACCATGTTCTAAATTTACGTTTAGGACATGGACATTTTATTCTTCCTTCAATGGATTGATTAGAAATTGAAAAATATAAAAACTCATTCAATCCCTTAACTTACTGAGGTGTGTTCCTCGACAATGTGATCTATCTATTATCCATGTATATACCAATGTGCCTACACAATAATAATAAAAATTAAAACACATAGTTACTACTAAATAGAGAAATATATTCATATATATGATAATATAAGATTACAGAAACATAATATAATAAAGATGAGCCCCTGAGTTAGATATGAACCCTTTAGTGTTTGGGATAGGGGAAGTTTCTTTGGTAAAGAGAAACAGTGTGCTAACAACGTGGTAGCTACTTTACCATGAAAACCAAAGCACATTATTAATTTGGAATAACCCCAACCTAAGTTCTCTATAGAGTCATCATATAAAACTCTAATATCGAACAAATCTATTATAAATAATTTTTATGGAAAACCTTATGATGCTTACAAAACTCAACACATAGTTAATTTGGAGTGACAAGAACCACATGAGGGATGGTAGTCTTGAGGCTTGATAAGTGGTGGTGTACATGGAAATGCATGATGAACTAACTTGGGATATTAGGTTTTGAGGTTCTACGAACCTTGTGTGGATTGACTTCCTAGACCTCTCTTTGGTGTATTCACATAGAAAAGAGTTGTGGTGTGACTTGAGGGTGATTTGGATCATATATGTGTTAGTGCTCATGAGTGGAGAATTATGGTTAAATGGGACGATTGAGGATCTGACCATTGAGTTGAACTAAGAGTCAGATTTAGACTTTGGTGTGGGAATTGAACATTTTTTTATTACTTGAGTTTTAAGGAATCATGGTCGGGATATGATAGCACATTGGTGGGTGGGATTGAGCGCCTTTGGTATAATTCAACTAGAGAAGGACTTACTAGTGTTGTTGTATCAAAATTGATGTGGTAAGGTGGAGACCACATCAGAAATAGTGTCCAAGATGAGGCTAATGTGGTTTGGGGATCAAACAAGGGCATTCGAAGAATAGTTGATGTGTATGATCTTGGTGTTTTGAGTTTCATAGTAGAATCATGTAGGGAATTTGGAGATGAAATGTGGGGTGTTGGTACTATAATCCAGGACAACATAATAAGATAATCAAAATCACATAGGTTGAAATAGATCCCAGAAGGAATTCTCTCTAAACATTCTATCTGAGAACTTGGAAGAATTATATTTATCCAAACCACTACAATAAGTTCGAATGAATTGAAGACCATTCACTTCAAAACACAAAATAAATTTATGAAAAATAAAGGGATTCTATGCTTGAGTAACACATGTTTGATGGACTCCGTGATCGAGTATCAAAAGTATAAGGAACTCCTTACCAAAGTGTCATAATTAATTATAGTCAAGTAGGTCTTATAAATAAATACGTTATCCATTTCAAAAAATAATGAAAAATTCAAAGATACATATTCACTGAAAGTGATTACTTTTATCCAAGACTATACATATTAATGAAAAAACATCTTTTTTGGATAAGATATAGAGAAAGAAAATCAAAATAAAATTTATATAAAAAATAAACATAGTTGAACTATCTCACAATAAAATTTCCCAAAAAAGTCTGAACCATATTCACAACTCAAAACATTTCCACGTGATCCCTGAAAAGTCACAACATTCCAATATAATATTGAAACACTTTTTCAATATCACAATTATTTATCATTAAGGCATCACTTAAAATATTTATCCTATAATGAGTAAGAAAATAAATACCCTTCTAGTAAAATTGATTAATATAGATCGATAGGAAAGTAGGTAGTGTGATTTAACAAACCTACACTTATATAAGGAAATGTTTTAGAATACATGAATTTATTATGTTGATGTGTGAAATAATAATCATAAATTATCATCTATGTCTTGGAAATTGAATCTACATAGAGATAAATTCCTAACATGGAAATAAGTAGAGGCCCCTCATACTAATTTAATTAGAAACATTTCTCATTATCTTCATGATGAATCCAGAGTGGCACTTATATAGGTATAAACCTAGTCGTGTTCTGGTCATTAATTCACATAGAAGTTTTCTACAAGGTAAAATATCAAATATAAAAGAAGAAAAAAAATCTCAATAGGTTCAAAATAGAATAAATAAAATCATTTAGAATATATAATTGGAATTCCAAGACTATCCATCCCATGGTAGTTCATTTATCACATGAATACAAGCACATAAGCCAAATCTTGATCACTATATAATGCATTCATTGATCCAATAGTATTCTATAATTAATGATATATGTACCAATGATATACAATTTATAATTAGTGTCCTTACGTAGGAATGAATCAACTATCATAAGATATACTGGATTATCTAGCCTATAAAGATAAAATCTAATACCTCTAACACCACTACCATAGTTTTAATAAAACAACCAAAATATCATTAGTAATTAACACTAATACCTCTATCGTGACTCGATTCTTCAGGAACCCAACCTGCATTGGCAATGAAATTTAGTTTAAAAAAGATTCAAAAAAACTTATTTCAAACCTCAGGGTTTGCATAGGTCTCTGGGGTCGCGGGGTGCCGGGGGAAGCAGGGTCGCCGGGGTCGTGGGGTCGTCGGGGTCGCGGGGGGCCGGGGTCTCCGGGAGAAGTGGGGTCGCCGGGGTCGCAGGGTCGCTGGGGTCACGGGGGAACGGGGTCATGGGGGAAGCTGGGTTGCGGGGAGCGGTCGGGGTGGGGGGGAAGGGTCAGCGTTTTAAAAAAACATGTTTCGCGGCGGTTTATTATAAACCACTAGAACCGCCGCTATACTCAATTTTTGTTGTAGTGCCAATTCATACCATAACCCAAAAGAAAGGCCCAAAATAATTAAATTAAAAGAAGTGTCAGTCGGGGTGTGACAATTCTCCCACCATGACACTTTCATCCCCCAGGAAGTCCCAAAAGACATAACCAAGCAAAGATTCCAAGCAAGACCGTGAAGATACATAAAAAAACTCAATCACACGAAGATCGGGTATTCAAAACACCCATGACCTGAAACTCAAAATATCTCAAGACCAGAATCACTAAGAAAAAATAATCAATGGAAAGGAATTCACCTTCAAATTCAACTACAATGTGGAGTACTCTGAACCCTAACTTCGGAAACAACAGGTCTCACTCGAGACCTCCATGATCACTCGCAAGGTGACCCACTGCCCGAGCGAACCAATTACAACGATCAGGGTCAGGCGAAGCAGAAGCAACAGATTGTCCTACCATGTGCACTTTGAAGATAGATTTTTCCACAAGTTCATCCGATGGTGGTCTCCCAACCATCTTAGGATCCCTGTAAAATTTTGGTTCTCGAAACCAAAATGATTCAAAAACCCAGAAAAAACCTCTGACACTGGCTTGACTCTCTAAGATCCCTAAGTTGAACCCCACTTATACAAGAGGAGATGCTGGCGAGACCCGAAGTGGGTCTCCCCACCATTTTAGAAATTTCATAACACCACGACACTCGCGCGGGCATTCCCACACTGACCAATACTCCACCAAGTTGGAGGGGTTTGAAAGCGGAAACCCCTAACCAAGAGATGAAAAGGACAGATGCGCGTCAATTCCACAAGAAATGAAAATCTCCAAAATGAGTACAATTTTGATCCATAGTCGACCACCAGAAGGGTCACAGAGCGCACTCGTTGCAAGAGGGATTCTCCAAACCTCTTTAAAGCCCGAGAAGAACTTCCATAAGTCAAGAGTACCACAAAGAGATGATGCCTTTATGACCCTCACAACAAAAATGAAACCTTCAGAGATGATACTGTAGTAGGTAAACTTAAGTCGTTTCCATCCCGACACTGTGGACTTAAGTCATACCAAGCTCATCCCATGTCTGATGAGTTTTGACTGCGCACAAGCTTCACCCAGATACCTATGGCTAGGGCTCTGATGTCTGAAGCATCTATCGCCTCGCAGTCATAAGTTGACCACCTCTGACTGGGAATTCCTCCACTAGAAAAGCAGCCTGCATACTTTTCCTCATGTCCCATGCGGCCACTCTATCAACATACCAACTGAGAATTGAAACGAATGACTTAGATTGTCTTACTGACCACACTAGAGAGAGGATGTTGAGCGGTCTATCCGACACGCAACACAAACTGATGGAAGGAGCACTCCAAGAATAGGCCGCTTCAGTTCACACTCCTCATTGGATGAGGAACCTTCACTTCCTTAGGTATAAGCATGGGATGAGGTGAGTCTTAAGGATCCCTCAAGAAATACTTATTCGCAACAAAAATGAAGCAATCTCCGTTCACTGGTTTAGTTCCACTCCACCAGGAATACTCGAGACAACTTACAGCCACAAAAATTTTAGAGTTATTCTAAAACCAGAGACACTCCTGACTTTTCCAAACAATTCAACGATATCCAATCGACCTCAACGACTATAAACTGTTGACACAATCGATCAGATTCCAACTCCATCACTCCACTGTAAGTCTGGGCTGAGCCAAGAATTGAGAGACCTACTAGAAACCCATGGGAAATTTCTAGGGGCATATCCCAAATAAGGAACACAAAACAGTATTCCACAAATCCAAACAAATCACAAAGCAAACATCTATATTCCAAACACAAATCCAGTAATTCCAATATAAAACATCAATTCATTCTTAAAGAAAAAAACCTACTTGAGAAACCAAATATAGTACAATAAAACACAACAACTCTATTCAATTCATCACGTTCACTCCGGACTCAAAACCATTTTCCATTTTCCAAAACCATTTAACCACAAAAACTCATTTTAGAGAAAACCCCACTTTTCAGAAAACAAGATGCAACTTTCAAAATAAATCACTCACCACTGATATTTTTGAATGCCTCCCAAATTTTAATTTTCGTGCATCCTTGGAACCCATCCACATAATCTACCAACTATCTGTTAATCACTTCCACATTCACATGCGAGGACTCATAGAAATACCACTGGAAATGAAACAAGGATCTTTCACTTTCAAAACAATACATTCCCAATTTTCCCAAATACATTTTTCCTACTATTTCAAAAACTCGAAACAAATTTTCAAAATGTTTTCCGTTTCCAAAATTGATCTCTTCAATTTAAAACAACCCAAAAAGTTCTTTTAGAAACCCGATTTCAAAAAATCACTTACCAAATTCCATAAATATGGTCAAAGGAAAACACACCCTAAAAATCATGTCAAACTGACACCAAGAGAAAAACATAGAAGTAACCCCTAAAGCACTTGGATGGAGAATTAGTGGTCGTGACTAACCCGGCTACATGGTTTAGCAGACTATGCCCTAGGGAAGTTCAAACCACTAGAAGTGTCGAACCGTACTCTCGAGCTTCACATGGGTCGCTACTCCATGTGAGACCACACACATCACAGATTTACTCTTATTTTCACCCCCCATCCACACAGACCAAAGCCAAAGACTTAAATCCCAGACTACCCCTGGTTACCCGAGGATCAGAACGAGAAAGTGTTCGTGACATTATTCCTTCACCTACAACTAGAGTACCAAAAATCATATCTCTGATCTACCTGACACCCCAAATAACAAGAACAACCTCCTCTGATACTATTTTCTCACGAAACAACTTGGGTCTTCCTTGAACCGGTCACCCAAGACAGTCCGTGACATGGCCCGAGAGGTGTTCCCGATCCTCCCGGGATGGAGATAAGTGCCAGGGCATCAATAGAGGATAATTAGGAATGATTTCACCCAATTAAAATGAAAAAAGTAGAAGAAAAGTAGAATACTGTGAAGTAAATAAACAACATGAAAAGAATTAATGTTCAAACACAACCGAATAACCTGATCACGACCACAACCCCACACAACTCCGAGAGTCGCTCACCAGTCCACAACCAACTCTCACCCACAACGAGGAAGTTCGAGTCAAACCTGCAACAAAACTAAAATATGAAAACACTATAGGTGTGAGTACTAAAACTCAGTAGGCATGCCAAACAAACTATTCCCAATGCACTACCTTTAAATAAAGAATTTACTAATTCTAGGATTGAAATAAATTATATAAAATATGGGTTCCCGCACACACACTTTAATTTCTAAAACAAGTAATGGTCCATTGCCCTTTTTAATTTAAAAAAAAGTTTAATTATTGAAAGGAACATGGGCATTGCTTTGTAAAAATATTTTGCGAACAATTTAGAAATCCATATTTTTAGTTGTTAGTCAAAATGAAAACCACACGAAACACACAACACACACTAAGGACAATGAAAAAAAAGTGGCACACATGGGCCAGCAACCGAACTAGACCTCTCAATCATCCGGCACATAAAAATAAACACTAAAGAAAACATGGGCCGAACCTAGGAGCTCGTGAACAATTCAGAACATACTATACATGTGACTAATCCTAAAGGCATGCCGACTCTCGATGAAATCATAATTCTATAATGCCCAATGTTTCCCTACATGGCCTAACCGAGGGGCCCAATCCCCTAGCAGAGTGTCATCCGTACTAGGGGCCACTAGAAAGTGCGTAATCCAAACTAGTGCAGTAATCTTTCTCAGAAAATTCCCTTACTATGCCAAGTTCCCATGTCAACACGTTTAATAAACAGGAAAGGGGCGAGTCATCAAAGCCAATCAATCAGTACAAACATCACACACAAATCATGCAGTCAACGTACACAAAATATCACATTTGAGTCGCCCCAAATAGAGTTTTCCAAAATAATTTATTTTATTAAATTGCCAAACGGGCCTTCACTAATTTTAAGGAAAATCCTCTTTTCTCAAGTGAACCAAAACACTTTTTCACTCTTCAAAATAAATCTTTTATTAATAAACTGTAACTACATTTAAAATAACATGATTTATTTTTAAAGGACAGACGAGATTCTTTCACTACTGGGTGTCCGCTCATCATGAAAAATTTTCAAGCGTCGTGTATAAAATAAACAGCTCTTTTTACACCAAATAATCATTTAAGAATGACTTATCTTATATTATTTATCATTAATTAAAATTAATAAAATATCAAGAAATTAATAAATTCTAAATTTAAAGGCAAGTGCAGTGGGGGACCTACCTCAAGGTGGAACTAAGACGTCCACTCGGATCTTGACGCTTTCTAACTAAAAGCAGCTGCTCTTGAAGATGAAAATCTGAAACCACTTCACCTATTCACATATACATTTTCATATATATATATATATATATATACTTTAACGCAACTTCACATTCCCCACACCATGAGGGAATATGCGCAAGGAGGATATACATATATACATGCTTACCTATGTATATACCTATAGGTCTTTGTCATTGACAACCAAAACCTACACCGCGATGAGAAAAACACCCTACAATGATGCAAGTGAAACCAATAACTACCCAAGGAATCAAATAAAACTAAAACATCTTCAATTCCCATAAATAATATGAATTAAGCACAACACGTGAAAAATACACCTTTCGTGGAAAACATGTCACAAGGCCAATTTGCATCACTCCCAACTTAATAAATCATTTATGTAATTAATAAAACTTTTCCAAGATATATTACAAAGCTTCACTAAAAAAACACACTCCAACTCCCCTCTTTAAAATTAAACACACACTAAAAAATTTTCCTACATATGGTGCACACCCTTTATAAGATTTAATTAACTACTTAAAAATATTTTGAAGCAAAACCAAACAATATCCCAAGACATTGAACACAAAAGACCACCCAAAACCCCATTTTGAGGCCAAACGCACACCAAATACATGTCAAAACATAATTTTCAGCCATTGCGTGACATAATAAAACCACAAAAAGTTTAGAAAAACACTACAATGGCACAACAAAAGTTTTCATAAAATCAAAACATTCATATCACATAAACATGTTTTGAAACCCATCCAAATCATATTAAACATAAAAAAACTATATCTCCACCAAGCAGACTAATCAAATACCATACTAAATTAATAAAAGAATCAAATTAAAACACCACAAATGTTTATGCATGGAACCAAACTACCTTCGGTGTCAAAATCCCCAAAAAATTGTGTAGAACCCCAATCGTCGCACAACCGCACTATACGGTGATCAAAATAAACCCTAAAATCAAACAATCAAAACATATACACCATAAAAAAACCAACAAAAATCCAAAACACCAATGAATAAGAAACAAAACCATAAATTGAAGGATGAGGGTTTACCTGGAGGGAATCCATGCCAGAGCAGGGAAGCGGTGTGCCGGAAAAAGCACCGACAGGAGGGGGGGACGCCGATGAGATGGTCCAGCCATCAAAGGGAGGCATGCAGAGGTTGCAGACCGAAAGGGGAGGGCGTGCGCGTAGGATGTCCGGCAGTGGGAGGAGGCGGCCCGGGTCACTGGTCGCCAGCCAGAAAGGGGGGTGGCGTTGGTAGGGAGAGCTTTTGGAGGAGGAAGAGGGGCGGGTGCGAGGTGAGCTAGGAGGAGGACGTACCAGAGGATGAACAAGGGGAGGGGGTGGCTTTCGGCTTAGGTAGGGTTAGGAGGGTGCGACGCAAAATTGAAGGGGGGGATGAGATCCACATGAGGGAGATGTGAGATCAAGAGAGTGGGAGGAAAAAAATAATGGAGAGAAAAAAATAAAGATAAAAATGAATGGAGAAAAAAATAATAAATAAATAATGAAATGAAACTAAAAAAATGACATAAAAAAACCTATACATAAATCACAAAAATAATGGTAATATAAATAGTAATTAAATTATTTTATAATTTTAACATTAATTTAATATTAACGACCAAATCAAAAAAATAACTGCGAATGAAAGAATATATATATATATAATTATTCTTATTGAAGTCAGGAAGCGTGCATGGAAATGTGCAAGGTCTCACACCCAAATAATAAAACAATTAATAAAAAAACATCCTTTAATTATGATTGGGTGCTACAAATGGTCTTGCGTGCGGATGCACACCTGTATGAGATCACAAATTCCTTTTAAAATAGAACTAATTCAAACCGCAACCCAAAAGAAAGGCCCAAAATAATTAAATTGAAAGAATTATTAGTCGGGGTGTGGCAAGAAACCTTGGTATGCAAAAATCATGAACCTATATAGCCCTTTCACATGTTCCATTAAATGGTTCTTTAGTTATTTTTCCTTGAAAACATACGTGACATTCACAAAGTATTTTTAGATTAAATGAATCTAAATATCCATCTTGGTGTAATATAGCCAAATTATTTTCATTTACAAGATCTATCCAGTGATTCCATAATTGGTTGTTATATAAGTCATATGAACTATTTTCATTATGAATATCAATTACGTGGTTTGTGTAATCTGACACATAACAACCATTATTTAAATATGTATTACAATAAAAAATTCATTATTTGTAATAGAATTAACACTTATTATAAAATTTGAAAATAAATCCATTTTTTATCTAGTTTGGATATAAAAAAATGTTTTTGGTAACTGAAAAAACATAATATAAAACATTCAAAACAAAGATCATTCCTATTTGAAACCTGTGGTGGTAATCTATAGTAGCTGCAATTGTATGTCTAGCTCCATTATCTGATCATATATCCACCTCACCACAATAAATATTTCAAATTATAATTTTTTTATATGTATTATTACATAGATGAGAACCACATACCGTATCTAATACCTAATTTTTAGAAACATATAAATTTCACTGGATAATAAATGCACTTAAAGCAGCCCCTCACTTCTCTATTTGTGAATATTATTCCTTCTAGTGGCCCATCTTTCCACAGGAAAAATAGATAACATATTTTCCCCTTGATTTCATCTTGATCATCCTTTTCATGGAAGAGTGTTTTGAAGAATCTTTAGACATGGAGTTAGTCTTGGATCTCTTCACCTATCCATTATTGTTATTAAACATAATAATTGATGGGTTTTTCATGCTTCATATCCTTATCAACTTGGTTAAGTGGATAGAGAAGATCTAGGAGAGACTTATCTATGTTTTCCTTATAGATTTTTTTAAAAAAAAACTTGAGAAGATCTGTGGGAGTGATGAAAGAATATGATCATTGAATATTTATTACAGTATCTTAAACCCTACAATCTATAAAGGCTCAATGTAGCCAATGAGTTTTAACTACGTGAGGCCCAAATGGTGCACATTATCTAAGTTTTATCATGAATAGAACCTTGGATATTTCATATTGTTAATTTTTTATTCTATCTCGATAAAGATCATAGATATTATAGTGCATGATATAGGAATCCATGTTCACATATGACTTCTCAAGTTTTCTAAACATGTATGATCACATTAAACACTGAATATCAACCACATAGATAAGGTTATTTTCATAGATACTGAACTCATTATCATTATCCTCTATTGAATGTGGATTATGAATTGATGATTCTTATATGGAAGGCTTCTGTTTATGGCACAACATAACACGTAAGCATCTGAAACATTCATGGAAGTTACTTCCTTATCTGAGATAGTATTTATCTAGAATTAATCATAAGGGTAATGTGGTTGAGGGAATTTTCATTATTCTATAATAACTAGAGTATATACCATTATTACATTAATTGATAACAAATTGGGTGACCCATAATATTTTTTATTTTATTAATATCCTATTATTTTATCAAGTCTCAACAACCCTCCCCATTGAACAGAGATTGTCCTATAACATAAATATTTTAGTAGAATGGACCCATATTTCCTTCATTATAATCTTGAAGAAGACCATAAAATTATAATAAGGTTATTAGGTAGGTGATATTTCCAATTTAAGTCATGAAATTCATTGTTCCATTAAACGGACCCCCCAATCTTGAAATCCTATATTGGATTTCCTCAACACTTGCGTCAAAATATTTTTTAATAGACAAAGGCTATTAAATCCAATACAAGTTTGGTTAAGTCAAATCACATGATATTTTTATTACGATGTATTAGATTTTCCAATGTATTATTTTTAGATATTTTATGGATTTATTTTGAGACCTAGCACTAAGACGATGTGTTATTTTGATGCCCGTTTTCCCATAACAATTTCGTGAGAAATATTAAAATTTTAAAAGTCTTCACACACAGTTTTCCTAAACAATTATAATAAATCATAAAATGGTTTCTAGATCTGAAATACAATCTAACCATTGATTTCAGATCAATGAATTTACCCTAGATGTAAAATAACATTGGTCGGCATGAGTCATCTGTAGAAAAAGTCACAGAGGGAATCACTGTAAATAAAATAATTTTTAAAATATTAATTTCTTGTCAATGTGACTTTACATTATAATAAGTCTTTGTCAGAAATTTAGGGTTTTCCTCATAACCCAAATAAATTCTCTAGATACATGGAGGAAGAATATCTAGAGAAACCATTGGTGGTCGACGACAGATCAATCAAACAACGCCCCTCAGATTCAACGAATGAATGATTGACAACGACGCAATGAACGTTCTTCATTAGTGATCGATCCAAATCGATATAGGCGGTCTTTTCTATTTGATTTACCTATTATTTATTTTTATGATCAATGTGGGTCAATCTAGGAATATATTGATCCATTGTTCAATCATTGTGAGATGGTTTATAATTTCCTGGATTATTTTGGGAGTTTTCAAGATTTGGTTCTTTGTTCTAATAATAATGGATTGAGGATGACATAAATGAAGGTATACGTTCATTTCTTAGGGTGTTATTTGTGGTTTTATTCCCTCATTTCTTTGTGTCCTTCATTGTTGGATCCCCTGGTTACTGATCGACTTTTTGGGTGGCTCTAAATGTAATCAGACCCCCGAATTGGAGGCACACCGACAATATATGCCATGTCTATTTTGATTGGGACCAAAGGAGCTCGGATCTACAACCATTTTGATTTCCAGGCATCAGAGGTGGGTCAGTGGTCCGTGGAATGGACCACCAGCATTGGTCTGACATGATAGTTTGATGAGGCAAGGGGATGACATAGGTATCCCAGGGAGGTGGTGATTGGAGGAAATAATGATCAGAGGTGGTGGAATTGGTAGTGTGGAGCATGGAAGTTAGCCATGTGGATGAGAAGTCATGAAAAATGCTAGGCAGGTCACCCACGGCGGACCAGGAGGCCCGCGTGAAAGCATGTTGGGATGAGTGGGTTGGAACTGGGTCATACCCATTGTGACTAGGCCGGAACCACGCCACAGTTGATCGTGATAGTCGACCGTGAGCCACTACAACTCTAGCTACCGCGATAGCTGGGGGGGGGGTCGACCACCCCGATTAGTGGAATGACTCTACAGTAGGGCCATGGGCCCAATTCCCCCCTTTGAAATTTTACACAAAAATAATTTTCAAATGTTACGTCTGTTTGATGAGCCATCTACAACATTGTGACCCTAGAGATGAGAAAAACATTTTGGGAAAGTGGTGAGTTTTTAGTTTGAAATAGTGTAGGTTGAGAGAATTTAACTTGGTCCTTTACTCTAGGGGTCTATATCGTATTATTTCCATATCCCTAGACTGTAATCCACTCTAGAGGATGATTCCCAGATAGATTATAGTATCCCTACCTATGAATGGAGTGTGATCCTCTTTCTCCCCTAGTGGATTTGTGGAATCGACATAACCTCCGAGAGTAGGGAATTGGTCCTCCACCTAGTGGGATGCATCATTGGGTATGTGGTATCCCCTAGTGAGTCTGGGCACGATACGTGGAATCCCCCTTTTAGTTCTGGGAATGATCCCCTACATAGAGGGTTGATCCATATTTGGTATATGGTATCCCCTAGTTAGTTCTGGGCACGATCTGTGGTGTCCCTTGATCAATTTTGGGCATGATCCCACTCTCTATACCATAGTCTTCCGTGACTAATATTTTCTCATTTGGGGAGAGCCCAAATGAGCTAGACCTCTTCGTGAGTGTCTCCGATGATATCGTGGCTCAAGGAGTGAGTTCTCCGTAAACAATCATGGTTAGAGAAGAATTATATGGTAGGTAATTGGTTTTGGCTTACCTCTAGTCTATGTGCCTTTTATTGAGTATATCATTATATTATTGTTAAATTTGTTGTAGAAATATACCTGTGTGAAGCTAATTATAATTTACATTGGGGTATTCTATTGTGGTATTCCTTTATGGAATTCCTTTATGGTTTCGGGGTGTCCTACTCGCTATTTTTATACTCACCCTTGCACGAGTTTTTACCACACGTGTCAGGTCTTGTGATGATGATTGACACTTTGATGGAGTGCCAGGAATACCAAGACCAGGTGGTTCTTAGTGTGGCTGAACAGACCGAGGTTTATTCCTGTGGTTCATACAGTAGTCCCAATATCTCTATTCTTATAGGTTTGAGGTGTGTTATAGAATATTTTGGGTGGGATTGTATTATGGCTATGTTTACCTTCCAGTGCTTTTACTATGTTACTTTTTTGCGAGATATTAGTGGTATGAATTCATTGTTTACATAGTGGATTTTAAATTTTTTAAATTTTTTACTCAAAGATGTGTGTGTGTGTGTACATGTACTTCATATAATGCCTCATATTTGTGTGATATGCCTAATCAGTGTTGGTCACCAACACCTGTCCTATTGAAGGTGGCCTTGGGGTAGTCACGACATTGGCCCCACTGGGATGAGTCTTGACAGAGTGGTATTAGAGGAAGTTTAGTTCTTCTTTAGGAATGAGAGTCTGTGAGGTTGGATTAAGGATACACTCTTAAATGATTAGAGTTTAGATTTCAGGGTGGGGACTCCATCGTTGGTGTGGCGACTGACGTATCCATACACCAAGACTCTGACTACTTGCTTTTTAACTCGGTACATGAAAACCATGGTTGTGGGAAAAAAGAACGGTACATGCATCATATATGAATGGTTTTGTTTTCCTTTTCCTTCTTGTGCCAGCTCTCTAGATATACTCTATTGACCATGGTACATCTTGTTATATTTTAGGATTCCTACATGAAGACAGACAGCTAGGATTCCACCGCGAGAGCATAGGGTTGATCTACCTAGTCAAGAGGCATCAGTACAGGGGTATATACTATAGATAACACCTTCAGGTGGTTTACCATCTATAACACCACCCATCGAGAAGAATCTAATAACAACACTAGGATCTAAGGACACACATAGGATAAGTGTGTTTCATGTGTTTCCGAGGTAGTGAGATCCCATGTTTCGGGGTGATTCAGACCCCTAGTTGTATGAGGATTGACTAGAGGTAGTCACACATGTTTTCTGCCTTGTGACAACGCCTAATGACAAGATGGAGGTCTCACCGTGTGTATTATTCAGGCTTCCAAGAGGCAATGGTGGAGCTTGGTGACCCAGTCTCATGATGAGACAACCCTCTCATAGATTGAGTTCATGAATATCTTTAGAGAGGAGTTCTATCTAGACATGTTGCAATCTATATGCATACATGATATTTTGAATCTTCAGTAGGGATGTATGACTATTCTAGAGTATTCCATGAAGTTTATATAACTTTTTCACAACTCTATGGACATGGTGTGAGATTAGTTCTTTAGGGTTTAGACCTTCGAGTAGGGTGTATTCTAGGATATCAGGGCATCTGTGGTATACCTTAGCATTCCTACCTATGCTGGGATACTAGAGAGAGCCCTGCTAGTGGAGTTTTTTCTTATGGAGAAGACATCAAAAGTGGTAGATAGCAGTGGGAACTGAGTAGCTAAGACATTGGTAGCAGGGAACCAATGATAGTAACATGGATCCAAGAAAGATAGGCACTTCATGGGGTGATCCTAGGACTCAAGGTTAGAAATTTAGGGATCCCAGGGCGGTACGATTCAGCCTAGGGACAGATGCTATTACTCGTGCATTGGTTAGGTAAATATGGTTTAATATTTCCCTACCCATCATATAGCTAATCGAGATCTGGTTGAGGGATTTCTGAGGCAGATGAAGAGACAAGAGAAGGGTGGTCTATGGGTCGGCATACATGGAGGTGGGGCAAGCCAGGTAGCAAGAGGTGGTAGGATGTTCGACCTATTACCACCACCAACACCAGGTGGTCCACGCTAGGCTTAGGGAGATTATGGTTATGGATGAGGCCAACTGAATGCGATGTAGACTTATGAGCCTATGGATCCCATGATGATACGAGGTATGATCTGTGTCTTTTTCACCTTAGCTTCAATTTTGATAGACACAAGTTTTATTCATTCCATTCTTTCTACAAGCATTTTTTGGGAATCAGAGATTCCGGTTGAACTTTTGACTCAAACCTTATTCTTGGAGACAACTATGGGAGGAGATTCGATTATCACACACCGGTTCTGAATGTGCGAACTTATTCTTGGAGGTGAGAGTTTTTGTTAGGATCTATTGGTAGAAAATTTGAATCCTTATGATGTCATTATTGTAATGGAATGTTTATCCATAGTTCTTGATCAGATTTACTATTTTAGGCATAGTGTGTGGTGTGTCCATATCGATGGAACTGGGTTTTCTATTGTTGGTGAAAAGAAAATGCAGGCACTGTAGTATAGACTCACACATAAGAGGGTGTAACTAATTACTCATCATTTGGACAGCCTCACCATATGTTTAGTAGATGATATAATTCCCTAGTTTCCTACAGTGCTGGTGGAGAATGAGGGTTTCTTTCCTGAAGATGTTCCTAGTTTACCTCTCTATAGGGAGATGAGATTCTACATTGATCTACACCCTAGGATAGCCCCAATATCCACACCTGCATATTGGATGGCTCCTGTAGATCATTATGAGATGAGGATTCAGTTGGCGGACTTAAAGAGAAAGGGCTTCATGAGACCTAGTGTTTCACCCTGGGTAGCCCCAGTTTTTTTTCCAATAAGGAATATGGGAGCTTGAGGTTGTGTGTGGGTTACCAGCGCTTGAACCAGGTGAACATCAAGAAAAAGTATCCACTTCCAAGGATCGATGAACTCTTTCATCAGTTGAAAGGGGCTCAATTATTCTCGATGATTTACCTCAGATCATGATATCACCAGTTGCGAGTACCAGATGAGGATATACTAAAGAAAACTATTAGATGTATTTAAGGTCATTATGAGTTCTTGGTGATGCCATTTGGCATGATAAATACCCCATCAGTTTTCATGTGACTCATAAACTGTATCATTCAGCCTTACATTGACCGGTTCAAGGTGGTTTTCATTAATGATATTCCAGTGTAATTGGCGTGAAAGGAGGAGCACACGAGACACTTGCGGATGGTCCTGAAAACAATCCTAGAGCACCAAATTTATGGGAAGATCTAGAAGTTTTATTTCTAGATTTGAGAGGTCCATTTTCTAGGACAAGTCATTTTAGAGGCTGGAGTGGTAGTGGATATAGTGAAGGTTGAGGCTGTGATTTCTTGGGAGCCACCCAAGAGTGTTACCGAGGTAGGAAGTTTCTTGATATTGGAAGGGAACTATCAAAGGTTTTTACCCAATGTTTTTATATTATTATAACCCTTGATAGCTTTGAGATGAAATGGTATGCCTTTCGTGTGGATAGAGAAGTTCCATCGATGGTTATAGGAGCCTAGGAATAGGTTGACGAGCTCTCCCATCCAGAAGTTACTGGAGGAAGGCATCGAATACATGGTGTTCTGTGATGCGTTAGGGATTAGGATTGGTTGTGTCCTAATGCAGGGGTAAGTAGTGATTTCATATGGTTCATTCCAATAGGGAATATATGAGTCACTAGTGCAGAAAACATTTTTTACGTCGGTTATTTTTCATTATTTACGTCGGTTTTTAGGCGACGTTAATACGGACGACGTTATAAATAACGTTTTTTACGTCGGTTATTTAAAACCTGACGTAACATCCCTAACATCACGGTGTTTATCACGTCGGTTCATATAATAGCCGACGTGATAAATATGCGCGGGGGGGGGGGGGGGGTTATCACGTCGGTTATTTTCTAAACCGACGTGATAAAACGCCTGGGATATAGTTTATCACGTCGGTTATGACATAACCGACGTGATTAACCCTTCCCCGGGCCTATTATCACGTCGGTTTCTTAAATAACCGACGTGATAAAAAGGCATGGGAAACGTTTTATCACGTCGGTTGTCCAAGAACCGATGTGGTAAATCGATTCCCAGGCCTTTTAGCACGTCGGTTATATTAAGAACCGACGTGATAAAAGGCCCGGGAACGGTTTAGCACGTCGGTTCTAGAAAAAACCGACGTGATAAACCCCTACCGATTTATTTACCACGTCGGTTATTTTATAACCGACGTGAAAGCAATATATATATTTTTTAAAATAATTGCACTGCTCTCACCAAAAAGCAACCAGAAACCAAACAACAAAAATAACCATGCCAGCCCTCCCCCAAGCCCCAACTGAACCCCACCCTCATCTATACCCACCTAACAACCTGGCCAGCCCTCCCCCACCACATTGGAGCCCCACCACAACCCTTGGACCCCCCCCACCCCTTGGACAGCCCCCCCACCCTCATTTACACCCCCACGACCCCTAGTACAGCCTCAAACACCCATTGGACACCCCTCCCATATCCCTTGGACACCCCCACCCCTTGGACACCCCCCACCCCTTGGACAGACCCCCCACCCTCATTTACACCCCCAAGACCCCTAGTACAGCCTCAAACACCCATTGGACACCCCCCCACACCTTGACAGCCCTCCCAGACCCCTTGGACACCCCCCCGACCCCTGGACACCCCCCCCCCCCCCCCGAGCCCTTGGACAACCCCAAACACCCCTTGGGCACCCCTCCCATATCCCTTGGACACCCCCCACCCCTTGGACACCCCCACCCCTTGGACAGCCCCCCACCCTCATTTACACCCAACCGGCCCCTTGGACAGAACTCCCAGACACCTTGGACACCACTCCCATATCCCTTGGACACCCCCACCCCTTGGACACCCCCACCCCTTGGACAGCCCCCCACCCTCATTTACACCCCCCGAACACTAGGACAGCCCCAAACACCCCTTGGACACCCCTCCCATATCCCTTGGGCACCCCCCACCCCTTGGACATCCCCCCCCCACCCTCATTTACACCCAACCGACCCCTTGGACAGCCCCAAACACACCTTGGACACCCCTCCCATATCCCTTGGACACCCCCCACCCCTTGGACACCCCCACCCTCATTTACACCCCCCGACCCCTAGGACAGCCCCAAACACACCTTGGACACCCCTCCCATATCCCTTGGACACCCCCCAAACACCCACCCACCCCCTTGGAACCTCTCCCCCCATACCAAAATCCAGTCTAGAAAAACCATCAACAGTAGACCAAAACAAGAAGTAGAGAAAAATTAAACATTCACTTATATAACATTCAAAACTTACACTGTCAACTTCAAAAAAAAAACTAAATCCAACCTAAACGACTACGAAATACACAATTACATTGACAATATTCAAAATTACATTTTACATTACAAACAACTAAAAGTCAATCAAACCTGTAAAATAATTTGACCACTCCACTTGTAAGTGTTTGATATCTTCAGCAGTAAAGGGTTGAGGGTCATCAAAAAGATACAAAGGAAAAGGATAGTAGTCAACATGTATAATGAATAAATCAAATTGAAATATTATGAGAAAGAGGAAATCTTACCAGGTCAAAACTCAGAACTGTCCCAGTTGTTATTATTTCATACATAAATCTTAACATGTAATATCCGCATTCGATGATGCCTTGTTGCTCATGACATTTCTGTTTGAATGATTGTAAATTCAATATATTATTTTTATGTAATAAATCAAAATGTACAAATTATAAATGGATATTTACCTTCGCATGTACGTATTTGATCTTGAAATTCCTTTTCTTTGCGCTTTTTCGAAAGTGGACCCATGCCCTGTTAGAAAATAATACGAATGGGGTAAATTTAAAATTCATTATAATATATAAAACTATTGTGTTATTGAAACTTACGTTTCCAATATATTCTTAAAACTTTCTCGCACATCATCATGGAGAGAGCATATCCAATAAAGTGCTTTCTCCCTAGGGCAAAAAACCCCTAACATCCAATGATCCCTGATAAAAGGAAATTTAACGTTAGTGGTTTTTTATTTTAAAAGATAATTAACTCTTTGAGAGGGATGTGTTTCATACCTCTCACAAAAAGGCATCATCCAACACTGTGTTATTACATTCTTTTCAAATCTATCAGCAATATAAATCATTATTTGTTCCTCATCCAATGCACATGCTTCAGGGGAAATCAATTGTGGGTCCACGAATCCATATACATCTATCAGCTCATTCCTCTCACAAATTTTATACAGATACCTAATACAAAGCAGACATAAGTATACATTTTTAATAAATATAACGCAAGGAAAAGGTGTTAAGACTTACATGATAAAAATTTGCACCACGTTGATGCCCAACTTATCTCTAGTGACAAACTCCATGATATCAGTTTTCATAATCCCCACACTTAGTTCACGTACACATACATGAGCTTCCATTGTAAAGTCATAATGATCCGCCAACAAATTTGAATATCTTGACAATTTGTCAAGACTGCTAGTATCTGCATCTGATGTCATAGCTATTTGTCTTTGTTGTTGTCTATACATTATTTCTTTACCTTTGAAGTATTCCTGTAAAAATAAATTGAAAAATATATTAGTTTTCAAATGATAAAACATTAATAAAAATATAAAATAAAAGATATAACATCCATACCTCTATGGTAATGGGTCGAAGAAGTCTGGATGGCCAAAGTAAAAAATGGCCGATACTATGTCCAACTGTCGTCACCTCATCTGTAGGTAATGGTATCCGAGCTGATCTATCTATAATATCCTGTACAGTGACCCTCTGATTCTCTACCTCTAACTGTTGATGATGAACTGTATCTCCTATACAATATACCATCCCATATGCAACTATATGATGTTGAGGATCATCAACATACATCTCACAATAGGTAGGTAGCTGCGGCGGAGGAGGAGGATCAAAAATGGGGTCCGCAGGCTGAGGTGGGGGAGTGGGAGCTACTGGGAGAGGTGGAGTCGGAGCTGCACCCTGAAATTGTCTTTGCAAGTCTGCAAACATAACCTGCACCGATGCTCTAATCTTTTCCTCCATTGTCGCATTAATATTATGGACTTCAGCCTGCAAGGATTCTATTTTTTTTATAAACTCCCTCAACGTTAGAAGTTGAGGAACGTGGCAACACTTTTCTTACTGATACACCTGCCGGATATCCTCTTACACGGCCAGGATGTTCGGGCTTTCCCAATGCCACAGATAAAATATCTTCCCTCCCAGATGGTGTAAATGTCCCCTGTGAACTCTGCTCCTCAAGAGAGTCCTGTAATAATTAATTGAACATTTCTATAATGATTGGAAATATATGACGAAAATAGTAAACTTAAATAAATAAAATAGATATCTTACAATCCTCTCAACTACGAGTCTCGATTCTTCCGAAAGATATTGTCCTTTTTTTCCCTTCCGAGCTCTTTTCCATTTCTCATGTCTAGATGGAGGGGATGGAGGGGCCACCTCTCCAGAGCTTGAAGACTCAGCTCTTAGTTGTTGAAATTTTTCTGCCATCATTTGTTCTTCCAATAATGCAAACCCTCCCCGAGATAAACTATGAGGGTATACATTTTTAGATTGGATCTCTTGATGAGATTTCCTTGTTTGCTGTAAATTAAGAATAAGTAATCATTAACAAAACAATAATAAGATCATTTATATAAGAAAGCTTATAAAAGTTTACATTGCCCTTACCAAAAATGATTCTTTTCTTCTACTTTCAAAAAATTGTCTCCATGTGTCTTCATCTATAAAAGGATATATACGAACCATGTCTTCAACATACTCATCATTATGTTCTGTTAATCTTTCCATGGAAGTCGGGATCTCACATAAATCAACATCTTCATCAAATTCATCCTCACCAACATATTGTTTTTTCCCTTGTAAAACAACGGCCCACTGCATATCTGATTGATCTACTACATAGAAAATTTGTTTGGCATGTGTTGCCATTATTAAAGAATCAGCTGTGTCTTCCAATCTATTCAGATTAACAAGTGTAATTCCAAATTCATCGTGTCTGACACTGTTGTTACCGATAAACCATTTACAGTTAAAAACAGGAACTTTAATTTTAAAGTAATCAGCCTCCCATATGTCTTCAATCACTCCATAATATGCACTTGATGCCGAAATTGGGTTTCTGTCCTTAGCACTCGAAAAATGCATTGCTTCTGCAAACACCAATACACCACTATTCTGAACTGCACTTCTGTTGTCCGGAGCTTTCGTATGAAATGTATAGCCATTAATGTCATAAGCGGACCATGTTATCACATTTAAAGATGGACCACCCACTATCCATTTTAATGTCTCTGATACATCTGATCTACCAAGCAAGGTCTTTTTAAACCATGGCAAAAACGTTTTGTTGTGCTCATTCAAAATCCACATTTCTTTCTTCTTTGGATGACATTGTTTCAACTCATTAATATGCAATGTGATATACGGTTGAACATCAGCTATGTTATTCAAGATGTATGATTCTAACTTCTTCATATGTTCAGCTGATAGTGATTTGACTTTCAAGCCACGAATCCCCTTTCCCTCATTATTAACCCGTTCATGGAGAGATGGAGGCAAACCTATGTGTTGCGTCGTAGCCAAGTAGCTCGTACAAAACTCTACGACCTCCTCAGAAATATACTTTTCAATAATGGAGGCTTCGGGTCGATATGAATTTTTAACATATCCCTTTAATATTTTCATATACCTTTCAAAAGGATACATCCAACGAAGATATACAGGTCCACAAAGCTTTATTTCTCGAACCAGATGAATCATTAAATGCACCATCATATCAAAAAAAGTTGGAGGAAAATACATTTCCAAATCAGAAAGTATAAAAATTGCATCCTTTTCCAAAAGGTTCAAAGCATTCACATCAATCGCCTTGTTACAAATTGAATTGAAAAAATAACACAACCTCATTATAGTCTTTCTGACACGGATGGGCAATATTCCACGCAGTGCAACTGGTAGAATTTGTTGCATCATGACGTGACAATCATGTGATTTCATACCTATCAACCTCAAGTCTTTCAATGAGACAAAATTTTTTACATTTGAAGAATAACCTTGAGGAACTTTGATATCATGAAGACACTGACAGAAGTTACTTTTCTCCCTCTTCGATAATGTATGACAAGCCGGGGGAAGAAATGTTCGTCTTCCTTTAGGAGTGGGAGCTAACTCCAAACATATTCCCATTGATAGTAGGTCTAACCTTGCATTCAACCCATTTTTTGTCTTTCCTTTAATATCTAGCAATGTTCCGATCAAAGAATCACAGATATTCTTCTCCACGTGCATGACATCAATATTATGTTTGACTTCATGATACCTCCAATATGGTAGCTCAAAAAATATTGACCATTTCTTCCAAATATGTCTATCATTACCAGATTTATGTGTCTTTCCCAATGTCACATCAAGGTTTTTCACCCTCTCAAAATACAAATCTGGGGATAAAGGTTTTGGAGCAGTATCAAATTCTTGTGAGCCATTGAATGCCTTTTTTAGTCTTCTATAAGGGTGATCCATAGGCAAAAACTTTCGATGACCCATGTACACTGTTTTCCTCCCATGATGCAATTGACAATATGACGTCTGTTGTTCGTAAATTGGACATGCTTTATGCCCTTAAACACTGTATCCAGACAAATTTCCATATGCTGGGAAGTCATTTATAGTGAATAGAATCACTGCATGCAGTTGAAAATATTCCATTTTATAAGAATCATACACCCTAATACCATCAGCCCATAACAGTTTCAAATCATCAATCAGCAGTGACAAGTATACATCAATATCATTGCCGGGTTGCTTTGGACCAGAGATCATGATACTCAACATGAAATATTTGCGCTTCATACAAACTTCAGGAGAGAGGTTGTAAATTACCAATAAAACAGGCCATGAACTATGTGTGCTACTGAGGGTTCGGTATGGATTCATTCCATCTGTGCACAATCCTAGTCTCAGATTTCTAATTTCATTTCCAAATGTAGGGTACTGGGCATCAATTTTCTTCCATTGTGGACAATCAGCTGGATGACGTATTTTTCCATCACATACCCGCTCATCATCATGCCATCTTAACCTTTTTTCATCATGTGAATTAGCAAATAAACGTTTGAAACGAGGAATTATAGAAAGATACCAAAATACCTTTGAAGGGAGCTTTGTAATCTCTACATAAGCTTGTGATTTTTCTTTCACCTTATACCGTGATGTCCCACATTTAGGACACTCTTTCAGAAATTCATATTCCTTCCTATATATAATGCAGTCATTCGGACAGGCATGTATTTTCCTGTATCCCAATCCCATCGGGCATAATATATTTTTGGCCTTATAATGTGAATCTGGAAGATCGTTATCTTTTGGAAGAATGTCTTTCATCAATTGTAGCAGCTCTGTAAAACTTCTGTCACTCCATCCATGTTTCGCCTTCAGGTTAATCAATCTTAACACCGCCGACAAAACCTTAAAATCTGTACAACCAGGATATAATGGTTTTTCGGCATCACCATATAGACGTGCAACTGTCGGTTCTATCTCAATTTGTTCTTCTACAATATCGCGAATCATTTCTTCAATTCCATCAAAGTTACCATCTTGCGATTCATTATCATCAGTGACATTCTGTCCAGTTTCGCCATGCCAAATCCAAGGGTTGTAACTCGGATTGAAACCATGACAAATCAGATGATCTTTTATCTCTCTACTTTTCAACTTCTTCATATTCAGACATTTCAGGCATGGACAGAAAAAAATGTCACTACTTGGAACATTTCGTTTAGAAAATTCCAAAAAGGCATCAACACCTTCCTCATATTCATTGCTCATTCGATGTGCCGTAATCCAACTTCGACTCATTATTACCTAAAACAAATAGAAAAAAAAAATATATTTTTTAGATAAGACAAATATATGTTTATAAGAAAAAAAATCATAATTTGAATGTAAATAATTTTTAAATATAAAACAAATCGTTGTGTAAACCCCCCTGGACACCCCCCGACCCCTCTGGACAGCCCTCCACCCCTCCTGGAAACAACCCCCCACCCCCGACCTGCTTGGACACCCCCCTAGACACCCCCACCCCTCTGGACAGCCCCCCTACCCCTCCTAAACACCACCCCCCACCCCCTACCCCCTTGGACACCCCCCTGGACACCCCCCAACACCCACCCACACCCTTGGACAGCCCCCCACACCCACCCACCCCCTTGTAAACCCCCCTGGACACCCCCCGACCCCTCTGGACAGCCCCCCGCCCCTCCTGGACACCACCCCCCACCCCTAACCCCTTGGACACCCCCCTGGACATCCCCCAACCCTCTGGACAGCCCCCCCACCGACCCCTCTGGACAGGCCGCCACCCCCTTGGACAGCCCCCCACACCCACCCATCCCCTTGGACACCACCCTGGACACCCCCCGACCCCTCTGGACAGCCCCCGACCCCTCTAGAAAGCATCCCCACCCCTCCTGGACACAACCCCCCACCCCCGACCTGCTTGGACACCCCCCCTGGACACCCCCAACCCTATGGACAGCCCCCCACCCCTCCTAAACACCACACCCAGCCCCTACCCCCTTGGACACCCCCCTGGACACCCCCCAACACCCACCCACACCCTTGGACATCCCCCCAAAGCCACCCACCCCCTTGTAAACCCCCCTGGACACCCCCCAACCCCTCTAGACAGCCCCCCGCCCCTCCTGGACACCACCCCCCACCCCCTACCCCCTTGGACACCCCCCTGGACATCCCCCAACCCTCTGGACAGCCCCCCACCCACCCGGACAACCCCAAATACCCTCTGGAGAGGCCACCACCCACTTGGACAGCCCCCCACACCCATCCAAACCCTTGGACACCCCCCTGGACAGCCCACCGACCCCTCTGGACAGGCCGCCACCCCCTTGGACAGCCCCCCACACCCACCCATCCCCTTGGACACCACCCTGGACACCCCCCCGACCCCTCTGGACAGCCCCCGACCCCTCTAGAAAGCACCCCCACCCCTCCTGGACACAACCCCCCACCCCCGACCTGCTTGGACACCCCCCTGGACACCCCCCAACCCACTGGACAGCCCCCCACCCCTCCTAAACACCACCCCCACCCCCTACCCCCTTGGACACCCCCAACACCCGCCCACACCCTTGGACAGCCCCCCACACCCACCCACCCCCTTGTAAACCCCCCTGGACACCCCCCGACTCCTCTAGACAGCCCCCCGCCCCTCATGGACACCACCCCCCACCCCCTACCCTCTTGGACACCCCCTGGACATCCCCCAACCCTCTGGACAGCCCCCTAGACACCCCCCCCTGGACACGCCCCAACCCTCTCGGGGATTTATAGAAAACGATGAAAAATTAGTGAAATCATAAAATTAGTCAATATTGCAAGTCGAACAAATAGATCTAGGGATGATAAATAAGATTATGGTGCCAAAACGAGTTAAAAGGGTTCGCAATCGAAGAATCTTAGCTAGTTTCAACAAAAAAATCACAACCCATATATATATACTATCCGCGAAAAAAAACAAATGAGTGGGAGGATTACCTGAGTGCTGCGACTTTAGATGATTGATCCGAGGAGATTAAATATGAGAAACGATGATCGCAAAACGAATCTAAACCAACGAAATGGACGAGCCGATTCGGGTTTACGCGCGAGAGAGACGAGTCGCGACTGTCGAAGGTAAACTCGCGAATGACAATCCACGGGTCTGGGTAAATTTTTAAATGAGTTATCACGTCGGTTATTCAATAACCGACGTTATAATTTTTTTCAAAACATTTATAACGTTGGTTATAAAAATAACCGACGTAAAAACCTTCCTCTGATTCTTTTTTTACGTCGGTTATTTTATAACCGACGTTATAAAGGGCTCAAAATCCGCGTTTTTTGACGTCGGTTATTCCATAACCGACGTCAAAAACATCTGCGGAATCTTTTGTTACGTCGGTTACAAAATAACCGACGTAAAAAATCCTTCGGAAACCGCGTTTTTTACGTCGGTTATTTTTATAACCGACGTAACAAAAGAATCCGCGCGATTAATAACGTCGGTTATAAAAATAACCGACGTTAAAGGTGTACCGAACCAGGTTTTTACGTCGGTTATTAAATAACCGACGTAAAAAACCTCGTTTTACATATTATGACGTCAAATTTATATAACCGACGTAAAAAATGGTGACGTAAAAAACGTTTTCTGCACTAGTGAGTAGAACTATGTTACCCATGATCTTCATATAGCAGTGGTAGTCTTCTCATTGAAGATGTGGAAATACTACCAGATGGGTGAGTGGTTTATCATCTACTATGATCATAAGAGTCTAAAGTATATCTTCTCTCAAAGGGATCTGAACATGAGATAAAGTTTGTGGCTAGAGTTCCTCCTGGACTATGACATCTATTTTTTCTATACTTCTATAGAGGGGAACATGGTGGTAGATTCTCTCAGAAGGAGATCTAGTTTGGAGTTTCTAAATGAGGTGTTAGAGGAGTTGGACTCATTGTAGATATTGTTTGTGGATGGATATGGAGAGGATTACCAATATTCAAGGGTTGTCACCTCTCCACTCTTAGAGTGATTCAGGGATGCATATCTTGTGGACATTAACTGAAAGATATTACATGCTTAGATGACAATAGAATATTCTCCTAATGGATATTCAAAAGTTTGGGATCACATCATTCATTTCAGATAGCGCATAAGAGTATCAGTGATGTTTTAGGAAGGGGTTTTTAGGGAGTTCTATACATCCCATTTTGTGGTACATCCAATTGTGTTGAAGATGTTTCTGGACCTCCAATGTCAGTTTTTGTGGCTGAGGATGAATAAGGGAGTTGCGGAGTTTGTGTCTCGATGCCGCACTTATTAGCAAGTGAAGGCTGAGGACCAGTTGCCAGTGGGTTTAGCTCAACCCCTTCAAGTTTCAGAATAGATGTGTGATGAAATATTGATGGATTTTTTATTGGTTTAACATGTACATCCAGGGGACAGAATTCCATCTGTGTGATTATTGACTAAATCACCATGTCATCACACTTTCTAGCCATCCAAGAGTAGAGTTTAGTAGAGATATTGGAATGCCTCTACTTGCAGAAGATATTTTGACTCCACGGAGTGCCATAGAAGATAGTTTCATATTGTGAGGCTCTCTTTAAATCTAGGATGTGGAAGGGATTGTAAGAGTCATTCGGTACCCATTTTCACAAGAGAAAAACATTTCATCAATAGATGGATAACCAGACTGAGCAGACCATTCAGGTTCTAGAGGACATGCTGCAAGCTTTCCTGTTGGACATTAGCCTTAGTTTGGAGGATCACCTACCCCTATTGGAGTTTTCATACAAGAAAAACTATCAATCCACCATTGGTATGACACCATTTGAGACCTTGTACAGGTGACGCTGCAGGTCACTACTTTGCTGGACTGACCCAGGTGAGTTAGCAATTATGGGACCAGAGTTAGTGTGAGCTACTATGGAGAAGGTCCAGATCATCTAGGAGTGTATTAAGACTACACATACTAGTAATATGTCTTATACATACCTGAAATAGAGACCTATGGATTTTGAGGAAGGAGACCATGTGTTCCTTCGGGTATCACCTCGATATAGATTATAATGATTTGACAGAGATGTCAAGAAATCATGAGGTTAATCAAACCTTTTCAGATATTGCGTATAGTTGTTGAGGTGACATACAACTTGGATTGACCTACATAGTAATATCAAGAACACAATGTCTTCCACGTGTTGTAGCTAAGGATGTACTTGCCTGAACCATCACACATTTTTGAATGGGGAAAGCTGGACATTGAGGATGGTGCGACTTTTGTTGAGTAACCAGTGGAGATAGATGATCGGTAGGAGATGATCATTCACGGGTAGTCGATTACTTTGGTTAATGTTCGGTGGCAGCATGAGAATCTCTAGGAGAGAACATGGAAGTGGGAGGCTCATATTCATACTCATTACCCTCAACTATTTGAGTAGCCTTTGTTTTGGATTTTTGGGGTTGTAAATGCCCAAGGTTGGGACAATGTAATGTCTCAGATTTTCCCATGTATTATTTTTATAAATTTTATAGATTGATTTCAAGACTAGGATCTATTATTTTGTGTGATTCCATGGCCCTTTTTCCAAGAATAATTTTTTGAAAACTATTAATTTTTTAATAACATTCGCGCACAGTTTTCCTAAAAAATTGTAATAACTCTTAATTGAGTGTCTGTATCTAAAATATGAGGGCACCGTTGAGTTCAAATTAGTAAAATAACCCTAGGTGTGATATAAATTATTTCATTGTGGGTATTCTATAGAAAAATTCATGGGTGGTGTAACTATAAATAAAATAATTTTATAATTTTTTTGGATGCTGCAACTTCCATTTTTAATAATCCTTTGTCCAAAATTTAGGGTTAGCCTCATAACACTAAAATTTATCTGGAGACATGGAGGAAGAACCTCTAGATAAACCATTAGAGAATGACGAAGGATCAATTTAATGACACACCTTATAATCAACGAATCAAGGATCGACGACGACGAGACAATCGTTCTTCATCAGTAACTGATCCAAATCAAGGTATAGATATTGTTTCTTTTTGGTTTCCACAATCTTTATTTTCATGATGGAAATAGTTCAATCCATGGATAAATTGATTTGTGGTTAGATCATTTCGGTATGGTTTATAATCGTGGGGATTATTTTTAGAGTTTTCTTGATTTGGTTCTTCGTTCTTTGTTCTAACGAGGATGGATTGGGGCCTACACGAACAAAGGAACAGGTTCATTCCTCATGGTTTTATTTGTGATTTTATTCCCCCTGTTCTTAAAATTCTTCACCATTGGATCTTCATGGTTACATAACGAATTTATAGCTGGCACCTAATGCAATCAGACTGCCGAATTAGAGGTAAATAGACTACAGAGGTTGGTTCAGTGTAGATCGGAACCCAAGAAGCTCAGATCTGGAACTGTTTCAAAGTCTGAGAATCAGAGGTGGATCAATGATACTTGGAAGGGACTAATGGAAAGGTTCCAACACAATGGTCTGACAAGGTGAGATTGAGGCATCGATAGCCCGTGGCGGTAGTGATCGGAGGTGGTGGCGTCGGCGGCGTGGAGTGTGGCGAGTGGTCGTGTGTGAGCCGTCCGAGGATGCAGGAGTTGATGGAGGTTACATATGGGGACCACATGGATTGGAGCCTACAAAACTATCCATTAGGTCCATGTGCGGCTTCCCATGTGGCTTGCATTCAAGCGGGATCGGCCGGGAAAGACATATCTGGCCGGGATGAGCGGGTCAGACCTAGGTCTGACCCATGACGATCAGGCTAGAGTTGGGCCATGATCGACTGCGGTGGTTGACCATGGGCCATGGTAACTACATTTGACAGGTGATTGTGGTATCTTGGGGGGGGGGTGGTCAACTGGGGAAGTTGACCCTACGGTCGGTCCATAGGCCCAGTGACCCCCCTTGAAAATTTTGAACCACGAAAACATTCCAACGATATGTCGTTATGATTAGAAGTCTATGGATTTGGGACTCTAGTGATGGGAAAAATGTTTTAGGACAAGTGGGACATTTTTATTTTGGGCCAGTAGAGGTTGAGGGAATTTCCCTTGGTTCTTTCCTTGAGGGTTCCGTATGGTATTATGTCAACATCATAGGACTGTAATACCCTCTAAAGGCCAAGTCTCAAATTGAGTATGGTATCCCTCCCCGATATTGGTGTTTGATCCTCTATCTCCCCAATTAGAGTTTTGGAATTAGAATAACCTCTGGGATTAGGGGATTGGTACACCATATAGTGGTCTGAATCTTTGGGTACCTGGTATCCCTTAGTGAGTGTTGGCATGATCTGTGGCATCCCTCAGTTAGTTCTGGGTGCGATCCCCTACATAGAGTGTTGACCCAGATTGTGTATGTGGTATTCCCTAGTTTATTATGAATAGGATCTGTGGTGTCTGCCAGTCAGTTCTTGGGGTGTCCCCCACTCTATATATCATATTCTTCTTTGACCAATACGTTCCCATTTTGATAGGGTCCAAATGAGCTAGAACTCTTCTTGAGTGTCTCCGATTATATGATGTCTTGAGGAGTGAGTTCTCCTAAAACAAGCCTACTTTGAGCATAATACATAAGAAGGTAATTGGTTGTGGCTCACCTCTAGAAAGTGTGTCTTGGATTGATTATATCAGGATATTCTTTCCAATTGTTTTGTAGACATATAAATATTCAGATATGAATATACTTTCCTTTAGGGTATTCCTTTGTGTTATTGCTTTCTAGTTTTGGGGTGTCCTACTGGGTATTATTATACTCATACCTACATGGGACTTGCCTCTAGATGTCACGTCTTATGCAGATGATCAACCCTTTGATGGATTTCTAGGCATACCAGGACCGAGTGGTGCTTAGAAAAGATAAATAGACTGAGGTGCATTTCTACGATTTAGATAGCAGTCCTAATACCTCTTTTTTTACTGGTTCGACTTGTGTTACAAAATCTTTTAGGCGGGATTGTATTATGGCCCTTTTTAACATCTAGTGATTTTACTATAGTACTTTATTGTGAGATCATAGAGATATGCATGCATTGTTTACCTAGTGGATTTTACATTTCAGAATTTTGTGTCTTGGAGATGTGTGTGTGTGTATAGGTACTTAGGATAATGCCTCCCAATTGTGGGACATGCCTACTCGGTGATAGTCACCCGCCTCAGGCATATTAGGGGTGGGCTTGGGGTAGTCACAGTATGGGCCCCTCTATAATGGGTCGTGAAATTTACAATTCCCCATAATTAAAAGCACACCAGACAAAAGCCTAAACAAACACTTTATGATGGGTCCATCATAACATTGATAATGGAAGGATTAATTAATTATTATTAACTAGGGGGATTTTTTTGTTATGCATTAAAATTTTTATATTGTCTTTTTACATGTATTGCTAATGTTAATTGGGTTTTAATTAAGTGATTAACCATGTTATTAATAAAGTATTTACAAAGAATCCTTTTATTTTAATTCTATATTTTTTTATCAATCCTATTATTAATGTGATCACGACCTTGCGTCTATAAAATAAATCATGCATCATAGAGGAAAAATTAAATGTAATATGGAATGGCCCTATTCTTTAACTAGCAGTTTTTTATTAAGTGTAAAAAAAACAAACCATTGAACCAAGTGGAAATAACTCCATCAAATAGTTTGGGATCAAGATGTAATATTCCACCACTATCCTATATATATACTTTATATTATTTTTCCTTGGTTATATCATGATCCAACTCTATGGACCTAGAAGCTCTATCCTTACAATGAATTAACATCAGATGGATGTGAAGAGAATGGGAAAGGGGATTTATATAAAAGAAACTATGGGAAGTTACGCCCTTACATAATAAGGTGGGTGGGATAACTCACATTCCATAATTAAAATTTAATAATAATATATATAAAAACCCATGAAATAATTAAATTAATGAAACTATACACAAAACATTTGGTTTGAGATCATTATCACCCACCTGTACAATGAATACACAATTATAATTATTTTCTATAATTGATTTAGATTTATTATTTTATCATGATAAAACATGTTAGAAATAATCTAATTGATTGTCTAATAAATCCATTAATTCATTTGACCTTAATCTCTATCCACTATGTCCTGATGATAACCATGCACCGTGATTTTAAAATAATTAAATAAATTTTTATTTTTTAAATAAAATAAAATAAGTACATAAATTTCCCTTGGAAACAACTCAGCTAGTACCAATTTGGACTACTCATATTGTATTGAGATTGTTTACAATAAACTCATGCATCATATAGCTTAATCATTTTATCACAAAATTACAAGGCATTTATGTGACAATTAAATGTCACAAAAACTCAGGTTAATTAACTTTTCATGCAATTATTTTAATGTGCATGGAGAAATCGATGTATTGCAACCATACATGGTATGTTGTTAAGATACACACATAGAAATTAATGAAGCATTTAATATCATATAAAACCTTTCACATGGATCGGAAAATTTTATAAAAGACACAAAGGCACATGTCAATGTGGATTAAAGAGTAATAAATTAATTTTTTTGGTAAATAGGTTGGTACACGATGTGGACATACAGCTTCACGCCATGTATCTAACTCATCATATATCTGCGATACATGCCTAGAGATTGAGTGTGTATTTTTTCATGAGAATTTGTGAGGTAAATGGAATGTACAACTGGTACATGTCTTGTAGCCTCCTTGTTACATGGTTATTAGTCCTTACGTGTCTGGTAATTAATACTCTATGTATATTTCACTACGTATTTTCCACCGTGAAAATATGTGGGCTACCTGATGTGTAATATGGTTACATGAGTCCCACATGCCATATGCTAGCCTGGTTTGGACAACACATATATAATTTAACACACCATGTTTCATTCATTAGACAATGTGATAAATTAATTTTCACTTTTTTCAAATATAATGAACTAGGATACACATCGTGTACTCTGGATACATGTCATGTACTGTATCTACACACCGTGTACTCTTGTGTTGTCTGGACAGACTTCTCTACACCTCCAGATGGGTTCATAGTATAATATTTAATTAGATATGTATTATATGAGTGATAAAAGAAAATGGAGGAATAAGAAATCATGGTCATCAGATTCAAGAAAAAATTACTTGAAATGAAAAAAACTCTAAATGCATATAATGATCAATAATAATTAAACAATTATAATTTTAATGTGACTAATTTAATATCAATTGATGATTCCAGAAGTAGTGGACGTGACTACTGGGCCTATGGCCAGCTTGAATTTTTTGAATGAATGGACAAACATGAATGCACCTGACATGAACGTCATGACTAGTGGAAATTGTTTTGAATAATATTAACAAATAAAATGTAAAAACCAAGGGGGGATATTGTTTTCAATAATTTATAATTATTTTAAAGAACAAGAGGAAAAATTTCCTCAATCTATAGATCTTTCTTCATTGATGACATCAATCATTAAAACTAGATTGGTGTAGTGTCTTTGTGTCGTGAGGATCCAAAGAAAATCCCCTATAGTGGTGATCCACATATGTTCCTTCAATATCGAAACAATGTTGATGAAAAACCAGGTGATGGAATGACTGATTGATCATATTGTATTGTTCACTTTGATCACTTATTGTTCCTTTGGTATTTAACGTGTATCTATTTTGATCTTCTGTGTTTCGAAAGGAATAAAGGAGGGGGAAGAGGTGTAGAGGAAATGTTGTACAAAATGATTATCCTCTCTCGAAATGAGATAGTCATCTATTCATAGACCTAGGGTTAGGGTTTAACATTAATTAATTGAAAAAGGCCCTTAATAATAAATTAATCTCTTGAGAGACATCGTTCTAGGTAATAAAATAATAATATTATTTTATTTCATAGTGTGTTCTTACTCATGAAATTATGAATATTTATTTCAAAATTTGGTAAATAAATATTTATCATCGAATATGAAACTTAGCATGTTTATCTGGTTCATCATTTATTAAATTCTAAAATAAATATTTAAATGAATAATATTAATTCAATAGATAAAATGATTATTATATTCCCCATTTGATGAATATATATTTATTTAATATTCATGTAATTAAAAAAATTATTTATTAATAAATAAATAAATATATATATAAGATTGCGAATAACAAGCGATAAATAAATATTTTATATTCAAATAATTAAACAATTACCTCATGAATAAATATTTATTTAATATTTGTGATAAATTAAAAAATAATTAATAAATATTATTTCTTGGTTTGGAATATATTATTTATTCCATTTTTTAAAAAATAATATTTAACTTGTATCAATTCACACACATTTTGGGTCACCCTCTAGGCCTCTTCCTTATTGGAATTATGCGAGATTTCCTAAAATCTAATATTATTATCTAGCAATGGGTCAAAGTAACCATAGTGGAAGAAGATATATTGCAATAACAACAACCACATATGAACACTCATCATGGAATATAATTCCTTTATAGTGATACCTCATCAAGAAGGTTGTACATCCATGTCATCAACCTATATTATTAATACATATTTCAATAATTATCTGAAACGAACTCATAAATATTCCATGAACATGAAATTTAATGTGATAGTTCTGTATCAACCAAAGGGCTGAGACATCATCTTCCATAAATATAGAAGAGAAAAATCCTTCCTTTACTTATTCCTTAATAACACATCATTCATGATGCACCCATTGTACCCTACATTTTTCATGATCATATTTAGTCATATTTTATGATAATAAATCAAAGGTCATGAGTGATGACTTTAATTAATAATAATAATACATTATAAGGATCATTACACGTGCTTATAGATAGGAATATCCAAGGACATGAAAACATGTAGAATTTCTCTTGGGGGGTATGTTATCATAATATAAAATCTTAGAGATTACTAAATGCATGTTGGGATTGTGTGAAGTCCACTTCATGTGAACAGAAGATGATAATTGGAAGGATTGATTCCAAAATAGCTTCTATCTAGATAATTTCAGTGGCAATGGAAGCTTTCCTTTATCATTTTTCGATGGAATTTTCTAGAATAATGTTGGTTTAGAAGGATTTCATCTAATGTTACATGTACTCTGTGGTCTTGTTTTGAATGTTTGGTTGGTATTTTTGGATGATGATCAAAGTTAAATTTTCGATTGGGAAGGTTTATGTTTCACTGGAGGTGGTGGTCACTCTGAGGATTTATACAGAGATTGGAGTGAATATGGATGAAGCAGTTTCAAATTATGGTGGCTATTTGGGTGAATACAATTATTCAATGTTCTAAAACACTTAGATCTAAGAGTTACACTATAGAATATTTTTACATTAATGTAATTTTGGATTGGTTTCTTCCATTATATAGAAGGGTATTAATGGTAATTATCGAAAATTGGTTTTATAGATGGGTTCTCAAAAGGCCTATGTATTTTCTTGTTAGCTCAGATAACATTCAATTTATTATATGTTTTTTGAATTTCAGAGAGATTAATTATTTTTAGTAAAGAAGACATCATAAGAAATAAAGGTATAGATTAATAGATTTTATGTGGTAGATTTTAGATTCTAGAAAATGTAGATGGGAGACTATCTCGTGGAGAAAGATCTAGAGCTTCCATTGAATGGAGTCAAAACAGAATAATTGTAAAAAGGTGAATGGGGAAGGATATATTGGAATGAAATTTGTGTGATATAATCCTTAATATTTTGGAATGTTTCTTTTAACATTTTGGAGAATAAAACCACAATGTATTTGATAGTATCCCTTATAGATATGTATGATAACCCAACTACACTAAATAAAGTGTGCTTGATGTAGAGGTTCTTCATGATGATATTATTGTAAGGAATATCAACATTAGATCATGTAAATTATTTCAACATGATTTGGTACCAAGTCTAATATATAAAGGTAACATTTATGATGATGTTTGAGTAATTTTTTTTCTCTTATCTCTCCCAGAATCATGGGAGTCTGTGGTGAAGGTTACAAGTAGTTCCAGTGGAAATGATTTTATGGTGTTAACTAATACTCAGAATTAGATTCTACATGAAGATCTCTAAAGAAATGAGACTTTAGCTCTTTTGGTGATTTACTGAATATAGAAGTAAGGGGATTCTCACCTCATCAGAATAATCAGAAGAATTTTGAGTGAAAATAAAGAGACAGGAGTAAAGGTATGTATTCTAGAACTTGACCAATTTATCGGTGATGTGATAAAAAAAGTCACCTCAATAAAGATGGATGTGATAGTAAGAATTTTCTAGAATTACCATATTCATAGAACCGAGTTCAGTATTATATAGTAGTGTAAATCTAATTTTGAGTGTTTCTACTCCATTAGAATATTAGATCATAGATTAAAGAGCTTATTTCAATTCCAAATGAGAGAAAGGATGCATGAAAAATTAAGTTTCCAAAATCTTTGGTAGAGTAAATCTTTCTGATGATGAAGCTCTCAATATTATGGGGATGGGAGAAGTGAAGGTCCAGTTGAAAATAGAATATTACTAGTATTTAATGAATTGAAACTTGTTCTAGTCCTCTGGAAGAACATGACATTAATTGGTCACTGAGATAAAGAATGTTTCGAAAATAATATTGTAGAAGGATTATATAAGATTACTTTAGGATCACTTATTATAGACAGAGGTGTAAAGGATAGGTCATTGTATCTGACTGAAAGGGAAGTGGGAGCAATAATTTCTAGAACATCATATTTTGGATGAATAGAACATTGGCATAACTAGTTTGGGATCCTTGGTGAGAAAAGTATGAATATTATATCAGATACTACCGTACTCAATTTTTATAATTCAGATTTTACAATATTGGAGAGGTTTATACGTAGGAAGCAAAAAAAGGTTTCATTTAATTTGATCATAAAAATAATAAAATTTTGAAAGATAAAGTTTGTTCATACTAATGTCTGAGGTCCTTTATTAGTTCATTCTCATATAATTTCAAGTACTTTGTTACCTTTATTGGTGATTCTATTATAAATTCATGGGTATAATTTTTAAAATATAAAATTGAAGTGTTTGGAATATTTTTTTAATTGAAGGCTATGGTAGAAATATAAAATTGCAGAAAAAATAAATTACTATGACAAGAAAATTGTAGTGAGTTTACTAGGAGTTTATAGAATTAATATAGATATATAGGGATCAAGGATGGGATGACTATTACAAGAACATATGAAAAAAATGGTGTGGTTGAGAGAATGAATCAAACATTGATCATTGGTGGATTTTGTGTGATGGGGAATGACTCCACACTTGCCTAGATCCCAACGATCCCAATGATACCTCATCCATTCATCGTAGTTTTTTGTGGGTTTTATCATCGACGAAAACACTTATCTTTTCCTAGTTCCATATTCTCTTCCTTCTCTCACTTTATCCTCCCCATCTCGACTGATGTTTATTTCTGGTTTGGACGTCACACATCATTCACCGCTAGTATTTTGTTGCAACATTGGGCATTAAAACTTCATTATGATTTGGTGTTCTAGAGATTCAAATGGTCTGGGTCGGTTTCAGTATAGGAGTCTGATATATTTCTTCTCCACTACCGTTGTTGGCCAACTCATCAAGTTTGACTCCATTTTGGTCGGGCTTAATGCAGGATCCAGGTCTATATAGGATGGTGTTAGAGGGGGGATGATAGCTGTATCAATTCTTTTTTATTGTCCATGCTAGCATTTTGATATCTAATTCTTCGACCCTTTTCTCTTTTAAGGGTTTGTTTCTTAATTCTGGTGATTATTCATATCTTCTTATGTTTTTTCCTATTTGGGATTTGGTTTCTTGTTACTATGGAATGCGGTCTGGACTAGTTCTGTGTTAGGGATTGTTAGTAGTCTGGGAGAAGTTATTTACAGTATTGTTTTTTTATGATTGTCTATTTGATTCTATGTTTTGATGGAGGTGTATGGTTTTCTCTCCCCTGATGATGACAATGTGGTCACCAGTGTGCCCCTATCAAGGCCTCTATCTTCTCGACTCTTCTCTGACATCCTAGTCCATCACTCTCTTCCTAGTTGTTCTGGTGTGGTGGTATTGAAGGAGGTTCTATGAGGTGTTGTTTGAGTGGATTAAGGCCTCTGATAGGGTTAATAGTGTTCTATTTTCACTCATTGATGAAGGTTCCTTAACATGTGAATCTATGTTATGATGATTTTATTGCGGAAATGATGGAGTTCTACAATAGTGGAAAGAAGGCATCATTGGTGTATATCGATGACGATGTTAAGAGGTTCAAGGGATCTTATAAATTTCTTTTCTCCAATCATCAACTCCAATAGTTGTGGTTGGTGATGACTATGACGATAATGGTGGGTGAATATGATGATAATGGCATATGGAAAGTGACGTGGATCCACCTG
Source organism: Viscum album (assembly GCA_963277665.1). NCBI lineage: Eukaryota > Viridiplantae > Streptophyta > Magnoliopsida > Santalales > Viscaceae > Viscum > Viscum album. The sequence continues at coordinate 217,983,782 of OY728167.1, forward strand.
ACATTGATGAACCTTTGATTTAGGCATCCTTGGATTTGGTGTCTTTAGTTTGAATTTCAATTTTTTTATCTTGTTACTTGGGAATCCCTTATGATATATGTGGTTACCTCTTATCCTTAAAGTGGCTATCTTGAAAATTTTAAAAATTATAATTTTTAGTCAATCAAATATTGATGGAGAAAATAAGATTATGTTTCTAAGTTCAAGTATTCATCTATAATTTTTGGTTGAATTAGTTATTAAAAAACATACTTAATGAACATAAGTCCATCAGTACCATTGGGTCATCAATTACTGGAAGAACCATCCATTTAAAAAATTCCAAAAGTTTCTTACCTTATAGTTTTCATATGTTTATGCTCTATGTATGAAAATGGAAATGAATGACATAATCATGAAGAATAATTATGACCATGATTCTTCATTGGATATGGAGATGAATAATTTGGTTTTTTTCCCTCAGATAATGAAAAGATGAATGTTTTTAGAAGCATGAATGTGATCTCTAATGTGAAGATCTTATGGAAAGGTCAGAACTTGAATGGAAAATCGGTTTTGAAGAAATATTCAACTTCAATTAAAATTTATTTTAGTGGAGTATTCAAAAGATCATATGTTCCAAAAAACCCTAATGTATCTAAATCTATCACAAGATCACATGTTCCAGAAAAAATTTTAGAGATTGGTGTATAAAATTTAGAATTGCATCTTGAAAAAGACACACCTAAAAATCTAAGAACTGATAAGGTTCTATCTAGAGTTTTATAATGTAAAAATCCAGAAGTATCAGTTCAATAAGAATCTGGATCACATTAAATTTTGTGAATATCTGTAAGAGAAAGATGTATAATTTATAGGTATGGAGTATACCTAATATTATTACTTTTAATTTATGTTGGAGAACTAGAAATCTCAAAAGAGGTGACAACATTACATGATTTTTGAAAGTGAGAGTTAGCCATATCAGAGGATTTGAATTTAGTATGGGTGAATAAATCCCGTTATATTGTTGAATTACTATAGGGGATGAAATGATATGATAAAAAGCGAGGTTTCAATTTGAATGAATACATTGATAGAAGGAGGAGGTATAAGGTGTGATAGGTTGTTAGTGTATTTTAACAGAAGGAATATGTTAACATCTCTAAAATATTTTATCTAGTAGATAAATATAATACCATACGAACCATTTTATGTTTGGCTGCATTTGAAATTTTTTTACCTTGAATAAATAGATGTGAAGACAACTTTTCTTCATAGGGATTTGGAGGGATAAATTTATATGTTACATCGAGTTCTTTTAATGGATAAATAAAATGAAGGTTGGTGTATAAATATAAAAGGATTATTTAAGGTTTGAAAGAAGAACCAAGTTATTGGAACTGATATTCTGACTCTATCATGAAGAAGAAAGGTTTAATGTAAAGAAACTCTAATCATTGATATTACCAAAAAGAGTACTAGGAAATGGACTTCAATATCTCAATCTTATACATGGATGGTATTATGTTGGTGGGTATGAGTATTTAAATAATTTATAAGCTGAAGGAGGACTTGTTCAAAAAATTTGAAATGGATGATCTTAGTTAATAAAATAAGACCAAGGTAATTAGGATTGAATGTGATAGAAGAAATAAGAGTTTGGTTTTATCATAGAAAGATTACATTTGAAACAAAATTTATAGATTTAGGATGAATGGATTGAATCTAATTTAAAATCCTTTTTTTGGACACTTGAAACATACCAAAGGCCATGCCCCAAAAAATAGAAGAGGAAATGGAGTAAAAGATGAAGGTTCTATATTCTTCAACAGTTAGATGTTTGATGTATGATATGGTATGAACTCGTTGGGATATTTCTCATATAGTGGGATTGGTTAGGCAGTTCATTGAAAATATTGGGAAAAATCATTGGTAATCAATAAAGTGGATTATCTAATATTTAAATGGAATGAATGGCCCAACTCTTTATCATGTAGATGATTATTTTTTACTCAGGTTTATAGACATCAACATTATGGGTGATTTTGATTATCATCAGAGAACAACTAGATATGTTTTCCCTTTTAGTGGAATCATGACTAGTTGGATATCTTGGTTATAATTGATGATTTCACTTTACACAAGAGAATAAGAGTATATGGATGTGTAAAAATCGTGCAAGGATATGGCGTGGTTGAGGCCTGTGATTGAGGAAATCATAAGGATCCAAGAACATGAGTTACTTTATTGGGATAGTAAAAGTTTAACCGATTTTTCTAAAAATCTAGTTATTCATGCGAGGATGAAACATATAATTATGAAGTACCATTTTATCTAGAAAATGATGCAGGATAGAGATTTTGAGTAATATGTGATAACTAGGAAACATAATCTAATGAAAATGTTTACTAAGGGATTGGTTTTGGAACGAAAGAGGGAACACACAACCTTAGTATATATTGGGTGAACAGAAAATGATGGGATGTAGAAACACTATATGAATCATAGGCGACATTCTATTTTCCAAGATAATGGTGGTGTCATGGAAATCCATTATGCAGTATTCAAGTGGGATATTATAGGTATTGTGTGAAGGCTACTTCAATTTAGCAAAAGAGTTTGACCATACGGAGTAGTTCTCAATGAATATCTATACATACGAAGACTTTGGAAGTAATAATTTTCCTTTAACATTTATAAAAGGTGTTGTCCAAAACGAGGTTGGTCCAAAAAGATTTATAATGATGTTATCAGATCCTAGTGGTCATGTACTTGATGTTCATCTGGAACTTCTAGAAGAAGGCATATATTCAGTTTGTTTTGGGGAAGGTTTTTGTTTCATCAGAGGTGGAGGTATCACTGAGGATTTCTACAGGAGATCAACAGTTCTAAAAATGGAATAGATGGAATCTCGCATTCCCAAAAGGTGATTGTAACCAAATAACTATATGAAACTCTCTATAAATAAGAGATTGGGACCCCTTTTTCTGAGGCATGGGGTGATCATTTGAGTTAGTGATCTATGTGGATAATTAATTCACAACGATTACTACTTGTTCTTTTTTATAGTGACAGTAAATGAAGTAATGTTTATCTTATGGACATAGGAATTTTATTGTGAACCACATAAATTTTCATTCATGATTTATTTAAGTTACTTTTATTGATTTATTTTTGTGTGTGTTAGAGTGAACTGGTTTGAAGGTATTTGGATTCACTGTGGTGATTTGGGTAAAGAAAATTCTTCCACATTCCAAAACACAAATCATTAAGAGTTCGATTTTAGAATTTGTTTCTTCCCATGTAATTCTAGAATAGATGGTTTTGTTACTTATAAATAATGCGAGTGGAATTATCAATAGTGTGAACTTCATAAGATGATGTTTTATCAGCTCCTGATTACTCACACTTGACAGTCGACATAATATGTTTCCCATCACAGAATGTTATCCAACTATAGAACAATATTTAAAAATATCATCATAGAATTTCATGGTTCTCATTATAGCATGAAACTGTTATGAACGTTTCATTGTGAAAAACACTCTGGGGCACTATTATATTAAATTCATATAGAAAAATTAACAACATGTAATATGATATTTAATTAATATTCAATTTTTTTAATATACATTTAATATAATGTACAAATAGGTGGTTCAAGGACAAAAAATCCAATAGATTTCTAGTTCCTTAATTCCATGTGGTAAATATACTACCTCTTATGTACTATTCATATAAAATGAATACAATTCATCCTTCATTTTTAAATTCCATTTTTTGGAATCACCAAGGCCAGCCACTTATTTTAGCTACTTTGGTTCTCCACCAACTGTTAAAAATAAGAATTCTAACTCAACTCCATTCCTCTATACTGGTCACCTGACACTTATAGGGCATTAAAATAATACAAAATATTATGATATATTTAGAACTAAAACCTATGTACTTTCAACGATGGAGTCTTTATAATAATACCTATTCCTGATATTTTAGCTATATCTTATTCCGGTATCATCATCAATACTTTTATTCTCTCCGATGATATTTATTCTAGAATTTTTAAACTTATGGTAGACTCAAATCCAAATAATATCTTTGGAATTTTTCCTCCTTAAGATACCTTACTCAGAAAAACGTGGATAAAATTTGATTCATTTCTTTCAAAATTCTTTTCCTCCAGGTTCCAATCATTATGTAGGAACAAATCATTAAAAATAAAATTTTTACTTATGATGATTTTTCTTTTATCACAATCCAAAAGTAGAAATACAAGATCTTCATATCTAATTTTGGAAAATAAGCATGTTGAAGACTTATCCTCATGATTGAATCTATCTTTATCATTGAAATTTACATTGGATAATCTTATAAATAAATTTATCTGAGTTAAATTTGTTGTTTTTCCTTATCCACAAAGATTTTGGAAGATCTTTTCCCATTAGTGTTGATGGGATTCTATTTATTAAGTAGGATATGGTATTAATTACTTATTTATAAAATAACTTTGGAATTTATGAATAAAACTTCACACTCCACACCCTTTCCTTCAATTTGCGATTTATTCATTCATCTATTCCATTTTTCTCGAGTGTCACATGTATTTTCTTCTCATGCTTGATGCATATGTATTTGTAGAAGTTCCATTAACTTCTTCTGTTGTACTTACCATCATTGTCTAATATCAAGAATTTCATGTTACTTTCTATCTCCATATAAACCATAAATTTATATTTCATGAACAATCCAAAAACTTTTGATATATGTTTTCAGTATTATATCCATAATTTCCTCATGGATTCATCCATGAATGCCAAAAAATATTATGATCTTCTATGATATTTAACTAGGGAAGTGACCCAAATAACAGTATGAAACAACTTTATATTTCAAAATTTTAGTGTTCTTATTCTCAAATTATGTCTTACGTTATGTTGATTACTAAGTATTGAACTCTCACTACTTTTGAAGATTGAATAATCCAACTTTAGCATGAATTTTCCCACAAAAAAGTTCTCACCTTTCTCATTAAGGATCCCAAGAATACATTGATTTGGAAATGTATGTTATGACATTAATGTTATGAAAAGTGTATCTCCAACTTCTCTTCCTATTAGATATAATTTTATATTATTTTCACCTCAATCTATGACAAAATTCCCAAGAGTTATTTTCCACACACAATTTGAAAAGTTCATTCCATATCCATGTCCATTTAACTATCCTATTGAAATTTTATTATTTTAGAGACTTGGAATATATCTAACTCATTTCATCTCAAGGACACTAATATTATTTAACCATATTTTCACATATCCCTTCCCCATAATATAGATAGATCCATCATCCACTACAATCACTCTTTCAAATCATTGAGACACATAATTTGTCATGTAACCCTTTTGACTAGTGGAGTGTAAATATGCACCAGAATCTATAATTGAAGATTCCACTGGTGTGTTTACACTTGAGAAATTTTTGTCACTAATCTTATCTTTTTGATTCACACAATTCAATCCTATAGAAGCTGATCTTCTCAAATTTCCTTTGCGCTCAGGACAATCCTTCTTGATGTGACCATTTTTATGACAGTGCCAATGGGATGGGATAGATATAGTAGATTTAAATATACTCCTCTCTATTGAATTATATTTGGATTTTCTTATACTTATTTGATAAGATAATACAACCCAAAATTTTAATATATAACTACCCTTAAATAATTCAATTTTCTCAATAGCCTACTCCGAACAAATCACTGAACATAAAAGAAACCACGATATATTTAGAGAGAATATAAATATTATAGTTTGATCATTTAAAAATGTCTATTAGATTAGTGAGAATGACTAGAATTAATTATTTATATATATATACATATAAATAAAATAAATTCTATTTTTTATATGAATGAAAATTATTTAGTTTACCTAAAATGGCCAATAAGATCAATTTTTGTTTTAAAAAGTATTTTTATATTTTTATTTTATTTCATGCAATATGAATTTCTATTTCATTAAAAAATTTGATTAATAATATATTATGTTTGATATTACTGAATTTTTAACCCCAATTTAGTTGGTAAATAATGTGAAATAATAATAATAACGGTTAATATTTGAAAATTTCATTTTCCAATCAAAATGTTTTTCATTATATATTATTTATTTATTAAAAAATTGTACTTATAAATCTTGGAATCTGAAAATTTTCAGGTCCACTAGGCTAGATATCCTGAGGGGGGGGGGTGATCAGGGTATGATAGATTAAAACAACTACCCCTTTTGATCTTGTTTTGTTGTTGGAAAAAACTGTCTTCTATCTCCTTCATGTTGATGAGTATAAGAAAAAATTAAATAATGAACATGAAAAAACAATTTTACATAGTTCACCCTTACTAGGATATGTCTAAGGAGCATACATCAATGATGTTCCAATGTACCAAATCCACTATAAGTGCACTATTGTTTACTAGTTTGAAGTGGACTCGCTATCCCTTATGGCTTACAACCAATCACAATTTGAAAGATCACTGCTCTCTCAACTGAAGTGTGATAACTCCTTCTTTAGAAGATCCACTCACAGTTTAATGACTAGTAGGTCATTTAATTATCTCAAATGAATGTATCCTACACTATAGGTAGATTCTCTACTAAATTCTAATATGCATCCACTGATAAATACCCCTTTCCTACTAAGCAATAAGTAATAACCTTTTAAATACTTTTTCAAATCTCATTGATTCGCAAAGCTCCATATTTTTCAAAGATCTAATTTTTTTTGGAAAGTTTCTACCTATTCACAAAGAAAAAACCTTCACAGAGCATAATACATCGCATATCACACTTCATTACATATCACACTACTTTGCAGAGCACACTGCTTTGTAGAGGACACTACTTCATAGAGCACGCTGCTTCACAGAGCACACTCCTTCATAGAGCTCAAGCCTTCACAGATCTCAAGCCACCACAAAGCACAACTTCAATTGAAAATTTTCAAAGCTCAAACCTTCCTTTGGGAAGAAAAAGTCTCCCACAAATCTGAACTAGCCCTCAGGGTGTTCCTTCTTTTAACAAAGAACAACTTGACTCAGTGAATTCCCCTTACTCTCACAGAGCTCACTTCCTCTGCGAACCTCCTTTGCGATGTGATATCCCTAGGTTTTTACATGGGTCTCTTTACTCTTCTCTCGGTGGTGGAGTCCTATTTATAGGCATTTCCTACTAACTCAAAAACCTTCCACGCCATGTTAGAGCCACGTAAGCCCTAATTATAGAGTTATGGTATTTTAGACGAAATTATCTCTATTTTGGAAAGCACCATGGAAATTTTTAGATCACAGAGATCATTATACACATGGTTCATTTTGTCAATCCCTTTGTGTTGTCGCAACAATTCTCTTCGTAAATGCTGATCAATCCGTCAGAACCTTTGCGCCGCCACAATGCTTCCTTGAAATGCTCTTCATCTCTTCCATTCATGAATCTCATCATTATCGTTGAGATCACCATCATATTTATTCATGTCTATGAGAAATCCACTTTATAAATACCATATTCTTGAAAATAATGCCTTTTCTATATTTTTATGAGATCTTCAAGGAAATCCACTTTTCGCAATGCTCTCCAAACTCCAAATTTTAGACCCTAAAAATTTGACAAACATTGGACAATTACACCACCTTGTATCTGTTCTTTTGTACCACCTACAGATCTTCTATTCCATTATCATGGATTTTTTTCAACATATAATTTCAACAAAATCTTTGGAACTCGACAATTCACCATGAAAACCTTCTTTGTCAACAAACACAATAAACCCAAAAATGCTGCAATATTACCTTGAGGGATTTTTTCACAAAAAAAATAATAAATATTAAATCTATTTTTTAATTCCTTATATCAAAATTTAATTACTATTAATTTTTTATTATATTCTAAAAGGGTTGTTTTTAGATGAAAAATGATGGATTTTCAAAAAAATATAATTTCCCTGATTCTATCACTATAAAAGCATAAAATAGAATATTTCAAAACCAGAAAAGTAATAAAATATGAAATTAATGAATACAATTATGAATTTTTACATATTATTTATATAAAAAATCCTATTTCTAACATTTCAGAAAGTAAAGTAAAATGTGACTTTAATATAATAACTATTTTGGAATTCTACTGAAATCAAGTATTCTCAAGGAGAGGTTTGTATTTGACATATATTAGAGCCTCAAAAATTTTATTAAATTACTAATAAATATATTTATGAATTTGAAATCATTATCCCTGATTATTATAACAAATATATAAATTTAAAACTTAGTAACATTATTTTCCAAAAAAAGTGTTTTACACATTTTTGTGGTTTTATTTTAAAAATAACTCTTTTATACATGTATAAATTTAATTTGAAAATATAGATTAAAAAATGTGAATATTTTGATTAAAATTAGTTATTAAATTCAATTTTAATTTTTCTTTTAAAATTAATTACTATGGTTAAAAATTCATTATCGCGGTAAAAGTAAAAGGGGTAAATTTAGTGTAACACAGTGTACAAGTCCTAATAAATTTAAAAAGCATGTATTTAATTGAATTTTTTACATTTATATTAACTAAGACCAGTTTCCCTTATTTTTTCTATTTTTGATTCTTGGGACCTTTTAAAGGACATTTCATTATTGAAAAATGTTAAGGAGTTAATAAAAGATCCATCATGTTCACTTATAAAAACTTATCACTTCCACCATTCAAATATACAATTAAACTTTTAATTTATCCTTGAAAATATGATATTTTACTCTTCCTATAATCCTATTCAATTAACCCATTCATTGGTTCACTCATATCCTTCCTATTGCATTCAAATTCAAAGACACTTTCAAGGAAAATTCAAGTCCTCGACGTGAGTATTATGACCTGTTTAGTTTTTCTTCTTGATTATCTTCTTTCAAATTTATGTTTTCCAAAAATAATATAATTATATTATTATTACCTATATAATATAATGTTATTTTATTATTTGTATTATCATTTTTATTCATATACCCCATCCATTAATAAGAAAATTGATGTTCAGGAGTTGTGTGGACTACTGCCTCCATAATGTTACATGTTTCATTTTCCTTCATCACAATACAAGGAAGGATAAATGGATTTTATGAAAGGATAAATACTATTTTTATGACATAAATAATTTTATTTTTATGAAAATTATACATCCTATAAATTATATGATCAACAAATGGTTATCGCTAATTCAATCATAAAAAACAAGAAAAGTAATAGGAAAATGTGATCTTTTTTCTAAGTAAACAATTTAAATAAATTATATTATATTTATAATTAAATACAATTATGATGTATCATAGTTATAAATACCAATTAAGATAATTATTACTCTTTTATAATCATATTAAAACTAAACCATCTCACAATCATCTATTAATCATGGTAAGTTCATGTTTGGATCAGTTTAACCACCTACGTGAACAATACTATAAATTTATGAAATGGGTGAATATGAAAACACATTTATTACTATAATATGATATAAATATGTAAATAATGTTTTTATGGAAGTTTTATATCAAAATTTATGCATTAGGTAATAAAACACATTTCATTCATGAAGAATCATCGAAACATGATCACTATCGATTTCATCTTCATGGTTCATAACCAAAAATGAAATGGAATAAAATAATTGCATTATGAAATATATAGTAAAACTATTAAATTACCTTATATGATCTAATATTTATACACCAATATGAATTATACAAAAATTGTTCATGGTGATAAAATATTACATACACCTTTTGTTGAAAATAGATAAAACTAACAAATATATATATATATATGTATGTATGTATATAATGATTATTAATTAAGAGTATAAATGGCCATACTTATGAATAAGGTTATTGGTTTTTTAATTTATTAACATAATTTATTTATCCATGATTTTTGGTACTAGTGAAGAATAGATTAGTATAGGGTAAGCTCAATAGGGTTTATTTATTAATGTGTTACTCAAGCCATAAGATTTTTCTTAGTCTCAATTATGAATTTTTTGTGACTTGTTAAATTTTATAGACCATGTTATATTTATATTATGTCCAATTGATTTATTATCCCATGAATTTTCTATACCTTATTTCCTTTTATTTCATGATATTTACTTAAAAAATCACATTTCCTTATTTAAGCGAGCTATTGATTTAGTTGTTTACCCAATAGTGAGGATTTTTAGTAACTCAATTTTATTTCATTGAGTTATAATCATTCATTGAACTTATTTTATATAAGTTATGAGAAATAAACCATTTTATGTTATTTTGTGATATTATAATAGTTTTTTGGTCATATACATTCCTACCACATAAACCCTTTGAAAAGTATTTCTCACTTCTTGAGATATGTTCCTTTGAAACAATGAAGATTATTTCTCCTAATCAATTATGATCATGTCATTAAAATATTAAATTATATGTAAACTCATTGTTCTATAATACGGTAACATAATATTTTACATAACATGTATTGGATGATGTTCACCTATAATGTATGATATTTTTTTAATATGGGGAAAGTTATCGGTTCACCATATATTTTTATTCCAATACAAAAGATTATGGTCATGTTGAATATGTATTGTTTGAACATTTAACTTCTTTATTTTTATGGGTTATTATCATGTTGTCCCTTTTAATTACTTGGGGAAAAGTAGTATAATTCTTGATTATTATTTAATACCAAAATAATTTGATTATGTATTTGATTCCTACTTTTATGATTATACAAATTGATATCTTTTATTCAGTACGAGGTTCCACAAGGATTGGTAAGAAAGGTTTTGGGGATACATATGGTGAATTAATTGGAAAAAAATTAGGAGATAGGTGGGGCCTAGAATTTTATACCCCCTAAATACATCAACAAGTATAATGAGATAAAAATTGATTGGGTATTTAGTGAATTCCCAACCAATCTTGCAAGATGTCTTGACCATGACCTCAATAAAAAGTAAAGTGTACTCAAATAATTCCATGAATAGAGGGTTTTGATGGTCAACATTATTCATTTAATCAAAAAAAGTCCACTATTTTTTTATCCATGTTTTCATTTATTATCATGGATATATAGTGCTCTTAGTTTCAGGTTTATAATGGTTTCATGTGGTTTACCTATACCTAATATAATATTTTTCCATGTTTATTCCATGACTGTTTCAGTTATATGTTTTCCTTGATAATCATTTGAGCTAAACCCCTTTTTAAATTTCTATTTACCTAGTTTGTGAATAAAATTAGTTGACATGACATGTTTATAAGGATAGGATGTGTGGAAGAATTTTTTGGAGTTCATGAAAACTTTTCATTAATTATGTAGTTTAATATATATATAATGGAAAAAATTCCCATTAGTAGAGAAACAAATTGAATTTATTAGAATATAATTTTTTTAATTATATAAATATATAAACTTTAAAAAATAATTTTAATGTAAGAGATTAAAAAATAATTATTGATTTGGTGATTATGTATGGTTATATCCATGATTTTACAGATGGAATCGAAGAATGTGTGTTATGTATGAGTATATGAGCACCAGATCCAAGAGTTCAATTCTATGGGGTCATAGTTGGTATCAAAGTAAAGTTTTGGATAATTTTAGATATTAGGAGGTTTTTAGGATAATTTAAGTGTTGATACGTTAAGGTTGATCATGATTTGTAAGGTATAGATAACCCTTTGGTATAGTTTATGATTCATTACTAAGGTAAAAAATTACATTTTATCGGGGGATTATGATAAGAATGATTTAGTGAAAAAAGTATGTCCAAGTATTAGATAAAATCCTGATTTTTTGGTAAAGTAGAGATTATGTAGTTTTTACTAGAAATACATCCCTTTCTGGAATATGGAATGTAAATATGGCTATAGAAAAGAAACACTTATGGATAAACAACTCCAAAGGGTAGTTTGGGCATTGACTCAATCATCACTCAGATTCATAATGGATGAGCCTATGGCTACACACCAAGAGAGAGACTCCAAAAGGGATATTCTTTGGTTAGTCACATTTTTTATGGACCATTATAAAATATTTAATAATAATGGTACCTAAACATGTTATAAAACATAATAGAAAAATTACTATAGATAACCAAAGATTGAACAAGGAGAGTCATATGTTGATCTAAATGTATCAAAATAAAAATAGTGGTTTCATAAGGTAAGACATAAAAATATTGATGTTTTCATATTCATATTTTGGATTATATCATAACCATTTTCATTTTGGTATTTTGTTAAAATAGGATCCTGAAGAGGAATCTAAAAAAGGTATGTATCTCTAAACCACTGTGTTTAATAACCGAATAAGGGATCATAAATAAATGGTTAAGAATTTTATATATTCTTATTATGATGAAAAAGGAGAAGCTTCCAAGACTTATATACGATTGTGAAGTTGATATCACAATAGAAATTAACTCTTTATTATCGTAGATATCTAAATAATTTAAGTGATATTTATCAATGATATTCTATTATATTATAAATTTTATGAAGATTATATGAAAATTCTATGTATTATTCTTTAGTAGTTTTACTATAAAGATATGGTGAAATAAATTAAATGGTATTAATAACCATTATATGGGAATTTAAGAAAAGGTTATATTTTGGGGGGGAAATATTAGAGAACACATTATTTAGGCATAGATAACTCTTATGTTTAATATACACATGATAATTAGATAACAAAGGGTGGTTTTATTTTGACAATGTATTCTAAATAGTAATTGGTAACCTTAGGCTTGATAATTTATTCATGATATTTTTTGACAAGTTCATCTCATTTTTTTATAACGATATATATTGAATAGTGTATGAACTAGTGGTTAATACCATTTTAGGGTTATTGATAGGGTTGAGTTTTGGTTGAATATATAATCTCATTGCATTTTAATATCATTTCGAATAAAATTGGTTTTTGTAAAGGTATGTTATTAAGAGTATATGATTAGGGTATATACATAATTCATTATTTAATTGTAGGAATGATTAATTTTGTTTGATGAAAGATAAGTATGATTTTAGGAATATATATTTCATTTATTATTGGGTTTATAATATTTTAAGAATGTTCATGATAATCTAGGATGTCAATTTGAATGATTTTTTTAATAAGTATTATATAATACAACTCAAAGTAACCTCGGTTGAACCAAGAAAGATATATGTTAAACTAAAAATTGCATTGGATGAAATGATTTTGATAAAAGTTGATTTGTATGATCTATATGATAACATTATAGTGTTATAAAGTGAGACACATTGAGGATAAATTTTCCTAGGGTTATTTACAATAAATAAATTTTAATGATCTTCACTCACGGTAACCCTTTTGGTTTTAATAATGGATGGTACTAGAAGGAACCATGGGTGTTAAGTAAAATGTGGACATTAACTTAGTGAAAAAACTAATGGATTGGGAGATTTACTGAGAAACCATGTGATTATACCAAACCAAAAACCAAAAAATATTAATTACAGCATTACCATAGTCAATGTCCCAAACACCCCCTAAAAGAGAAAGATAATGTCTCATGAAAGATCAGCTGAAGAAGAAATTTAATGAAAAAACATCTAATTTCTTATATATAAAAAATATGAGAAGAAACATGAGGTAATTTCCTTAAAGTTATGGTTAAATGATATAAGTGTGGAGATAAAGTCAATTAAACTCACAAGTGTAAAGAAAAGAGGGAAACAATAAAAAATTGTTTCTTTAATTGCAAGAGAGTTAGGGATCGTACAAATCAATGTCCCAATCCAAGGTCCAATAAAGGTAATAGTCACAAAAAACCATGGAAGCAAGGAAAATCCTATTAAACTAATACTAATGAATCATATAGTGTTTTTTCACTTTATATTTTCTAGTGTCCTGTTTCATGTGAGTTTTGACCAACTACATGATATTGAGTTATAAATAAAAACCCCTATTATTAAGATTACCGAAAAAATAATTTTCAAGTTTTATGGGAATATATTATTTATGGATTTAGATCTTTTTACATTATCATAATTCAATGAGAAATTAGTAATGGTTTAGCTCTATTTATAAATTTATTATAATAAATTTTCATCTTATTCCACATCCTAAATAATTCCATGATTATCTAGTGGAATATGGTTAATTAGGAGTTCCTTATAGGAATTAATTTGATACTATGAGTAAAATTGTTAGGAAGAAATTTATTTTCGAGGGATGACATAAAACCTTGGAATTTTAATATATGATTACCTTTTAAAAATATAAATTTGTTTAATTGATTTTCAACAAGTAATATAGAAATTAAACGAAATTGTAATATATTTAGATAAAATATAAATATTTAAGTATGATCGATAAAAACTATTTATTATATTATCAAGCGTAAATATTAGTAACCAATTTATGTAATATATGTATAAAAAAATCATGTATACTTTTAATATGAATGAAAATCAATTAGTTTACAAAAAATGACTAATAAAATCATTTATTATTTAGAAAAGTGTTCTTCTAAAAAATTGGAATTTGTTGAATAAGAATTTATTTTACTAAAAACATATGTTTAAGGATAAATTATATTATATATTAATATTTTTTTAACACAAATTTAGTTGGTAAATACAATGAAATAAGAATAATAAGAATTCATATTTGAAAATGATAATTTTCAAAAAAACATTTTTCATTAATTTTATGATTTCGGTTAAGAATTTAATGTATAAATCTTAGAATTTGAAATTAATAAAATTTAGATCCATTTATTAATTCAATATATAAAAATTGTCTTATTATAAATTTTTGATCATTTTATGAAAAGGTTGATTTTTAGTCAAAAAACATGAGGTTTGGGAAAATTATATTCTCCATCATTATATCACTATATACGCATTAAATATAAGACTTAAAAACCATTAAGTAAAAAAATATGAAATTATGGAATAAAATTATTAATTTTTGAATATTATTTGTATATATAAATCCTATGTCAAACATTTTTGGAACTAAAGTAAAATGTTACTTTAAAATGAAAACAATTTTTGGTATTCTCTTTAAATAAAGTATTTTCAAGGTGTGGTTCCGTTCTGGATTAGCATGAAATAATAATAAATTTTATTCAATTCATAATAAATCTGTTAATGGGTTTAAAATCATTTTATAGGATAATTTTATCTTATATATAAATTTAAAATTTTAATAACAATATGTTTCTAAAAAAATATTCTACGTGTTAAGTATTTTTTTAAAAAAATTAACATTTAATATTGATATAAATTTGATTTAAAAAATGGTTATACAAAATTAATATATTATATGAATATTATCTAATAAGATTAATATTAATTTTTTTCTTTGAAATTAATTCCTAAGGATAATAATTTATTATTCTGGTAAATGTAAAAGACATAAATTAAGTTTAACCAAGAGTAGAACTCCTAAAACATTTAAAAAACGTTCCTCAAATTGAATGGATAATATTTTATTAAACTAAGGAATTTTTAAAATATTCTTCTTTCTATTTTGGATCCTTGATACCTAGTAATGGATACTACATTATTGAAAATTATAAAGGTGTTTCCAAAACTGCCCTTACATTCACTTACAAAAACATACCACTTCCACCATTCAAAGATACAATTAAAATTTGAATTACAGCTTTAGAATTTTCCATTTTAGTCTCCCTATACACCTATATCGAAAAAATAATCCCCTTTACACTCATAGACATCTTAATCCCTTCAAATTTAAGGAGACGTACAAGTAAAATTTATGTCCCTCACTTGAGTATTATTAACTACTTAGTTTTTATTCTTAATTATATTCATTTGAATTTATTATAGTCACACCAATATAATGATATTTGTATAATGTATATACTATAATGTTTTTTTTAATAATGGTATTATCATTATTTATTCATATACAACATCCATTAAGAAAAACATAACTGTCGTTCATGCACTGTGCGAACTACCACCTCCTCTATGTAAGGTGTTTAATTTTTTTAGTGCCTTAAAAGGATGTATATGAGATCATTATTAAAGGATAAATACATTATTTATAACACCATTAAACTTTCTTTGTGAAAAATTAGATATTATATAATGATATGATCAATAAATGTTTATCATTACTTCAAACGTTTAAAACGAGCAAACTTAAAGAAAAACAATTATTTTTTCTAATTATTAACTTTATATAAATTATATTCTCTTTAAATTAATTAAATTTTTTCTATATTACACTATTAAATATTAAATAATATCATTATTCTTTCTTTTATAGTGATATTATAAATAAACTATTTCATAATCAACCATTAATCATGGTAGGGATCATGTTTGGGTTTATTTAACCACCTACTTGAACAATACTATTCCTTTATGTCATAGATGAATCTGAGAAATTATTTATAGGTTAAATATGATATAAAATTTTAAATAATTTTTTCATGGTTATTTTATTTTTATATCATCATTTAACTCATTAATTAAGAAAACATCTTTTATTTGTGAAGAATCACCAAAACATAATCATTAGCTATTTCAACTTCTTGGTTCATAACCGAAAATAATAAATTATAGATTTATGGAATATGTTGGATAATATATTATTGTAACTTCTATTATCTAATAGTGATTGATTTTGGAAAAAAATAATAGATACCAATATGACTTTTATGGAACTTTCTTAAGGTGATACAAGATTACTTACAACTAGTATTGAAAATAGGTAAAAACTATCTAATATATATATATATATATTTGTATAAAATGGTTATAAAAGAGGATTATATTTGTTTATTGTCATGAATAAGGTTTTTGAGTATGAATTTATTGAACTTAGTTTAATTATTCAGGAAGTTTGGTGCAAGTGAAGAACAGACAAAGAAAAGGTAAGAGTTTCATATGAAATTATTCACTTTGAGACATGTTTTGTATCATGAACCTAAATTAAATTTTTATGTATTTATAATGAATATTTGATATATAATTTAATGAATTATCTTATAATAATGGTATTTTATGTTCAGTTTCAATCCGTCTCTTCTAATGGATATTGATTAATGTGTTTCTCAAATAATAAGACTTTTATTGGTCTCAATTTTGATTCTATAAGACATGTTATATGTTTATCACCATGCTACCTTTATTTGGTGTTCTATCTATTTACTATCCTATGAATTTTCAATAGTTTATTCCATTATATTTCATGTTATTTACTATTTAAATCATTTTTCCTTATTCATGTAGCTATTTATTCAATTGTTTACCAAGTAGTGGGGATTTTGGGTAACTTATATTTAGTTTAGTATGGTATGATTGGTATTTTAAATTATTTCATATAATTTCTTTATATTTGACTCTTTTTTGTATTATGTGGTATTCTTTAATTTTTTGGGATATATATTCCTAATACACAGACCCTCTAAATATTTGTTTCACTTCCTAGGATTCATTATTTTGAAACTATCTACCTTTTTTCCCGGTATGGATTTTGACCATGTTATTACAATATTGATTTAGTTGTATATTAATTGTTCTATACAATGTTAAAATAAAGTTTTTTTATAAATTATATTGTATTATTTTCACCTAGAATTTATTATATTCTATTGACATGGGGAAACGTATTGGAGTACCGTATAGTTATATTCCAATTCTGATGATTATGGGAAAGTTGAAAATGTATTTTTTGACTATTAATATTATTTATTAGGATGAGTTATGATTATTTTATCAATTTACTGACATGGGGAAAGTTATTGTAATTCATGATGATTATTATATTTCAACACATGTCGATTATGTACTTGATTTCTATTTTCCCCATTATATGGATAACCAATTTTTATTCAGTAAGAAGTTCATGAGGGATTGGTTTGAAAGGCCTTGATTAATATTATGGTTCATAAATTTTAAATAATTAGGTGAAGGTTGGGTCTTATAATTAATTTTCCCCTTAATGAATTTAAATTTATCATGAGATAAAATATGTATGGGTATTTGGTGTATACCTACACAGTTTTGTAAGATGTATTGAAAGTGGTATTGATAACAAGTGTTTTGGGACAAGGCCTTGACTTTATGTTTTTGATGATTGAAATTATGAATTCCATCAGTATGAAATAATAATTATTAATATCTATGTTTTTATTTATTTCATGATATTAGTTTCATGTTTATTATGGATTCATGTTGTTTACATATTCCTTCGATAATAGTCATGCCATGTTTTTTCCATTATTTATTCAATTATATGATTTCATTACTGAGAACTTGAGCTCAAACAATCATATTTTTATATTTACCTAGGTTATGATGAAAATAAATACGCATGAAATGTTTATAAGAATATCAAATGAGGAATAATTTTTCATAGATGTTGAAGAATTATCGTGAATGAAGTAGTTTATTATATATAATTGGAAAATTCCAATGAGTTGATAATTACATGGGATTTATTAGTTTAGGATGTGTTCTAATTACCTAATGATATAAAACTAGTAATATCCTTTGAATTTAATATATTCCACAGTACTTATTTATTTATTAATAATGGATGGTCATATCTAATCTTTTACAGCTGAAACCCAGGAATGTTTTTAAAGTATGAGTCTATGAGAACGAGATATGGGATTGAGAGTCTAGGGATTCACCGAGGTAAGAAAAATATTACCAATACACTAAATTAATTTATTGAAGCTGATAAAATCTCCATCCTCTAGAGTAATTAATTAAGAATCATGTTTCAAACATCCTTAAATGTTAATTTGTTTTTTCCATAGGAGTTACTCATTTTTGTCACCATTGAATCCCTAGATCTTGGTAATGATGAGAGAAATAGACACCCTAAACATGTAACAGTAAATCATAAATTATAGTACGTTAAATTTATTTCTTAATACATTTCACATTTTATAATTTCTGGGGAAAAAATTATTATTTGATAGGATGGATATTTATTCTGAACTTACTATGTCAAAATCAGCATAGTAATTATTTTTCATCTTGGTAAGGGTAAATTTGGTAATTTATGTTACCAATAATGTAATAAAGCCATAAAAAATTTATCTCAAACCTAAATAATTTCTATTTTATGGATACGTTCTACCATTATTTATTCAATATTACAATATATGAAAATTTTTCTCCATTTTTCTGTGATAATGACCTTGATATTATTTTATTGGATGGAAAATTCTAAAATGTCAATATCTTGCATTTAATTTATCTTATATGTTCACATTGGTATAATAAAATGTTATGAAAGAATATAAAATTTTATTTTAAACAAAAATAATTTATTTTTATTATGGAAATTCATTTTTATTTTTTTTGTGATGGCATAATTACATTAAATTCTTATACAATGCTAACACAATGCTTGTGAAAGTTATAGAAAAATCATAATAAATTACTTTAAAAACCTCAAAAGTAATAATATTTTGATTAATTATGGTTCTACATTAATTTTATGGATAATTATAATTTATCATTTATAGTTAAAGATTTTATATTCGAATTAAATTCCTATCTTGGTGTTTTTAATGTAAGAATAAGGGAATAGTTTGTAAAAGTAATTTAATGGAAATTTATGTAAAATAATATATTTTAAAATTACTTAAAAATTATGAAATATTCATAGAGTACATGGGGATGAAAAATAGTCTATAATTTTATTCCCTTAACTTTTTTGATAAAATTTTTACTTTATAAATAAATTTATAACCCTTTAGTATTGAATCATTGTTATCAAAATTAAGGTTAATATTTGTTAACCATGGGGTTAAACCAAAATATAAGGTTTAAAATGGCAGAAAAACCTATCCAACTATAATTTATATGAAGGCATTTCAACATTAAAATATATTATATTCAACAGTTTTTCCACTTGGTGCTATTTGAACATGGATAATATTTTATTATATTTAAATATTTTAAGTAATTCCAAGTGTGTCCTTTATTCACTATAAAAGGACCAAACCTATCCTTTATTCTTTACTCCACCGTAATAAATTTAGCTTGACCAAACCCTTAAAAATACCCCTCAACATAATTATCTATGGTCTAGAGGTTTGGGCTTCTAAGAAGTTCAACCCCAGGGTTCTTAAGTGATGATCTAAAGGAGGTTCCACAAGGAAGAGGTAATCATCTTTACTGGCTGTTTTGAGGTTTATTTTTTTTTATACATCGTAAAAATCTATTGTACCCATCCTAAATTTATAAAAAAAGTGTCATAAATATAGTGTTATGTTATTATTATTATGGGAAAATTATTTTCCTCCCCTTTCTATCCTATATAAAACAAAAACATTGATCGTGGGTACGTATGAACTATCGTCTCCATGTAGTGGTGTAATTCATTTTTTATCACCACTTTTCATGGATGGTTATAAAGATATAAATAAATAATTTATATTATATTTATGAGATAATTATTATTATTATTTAAATTTAATATATCATTTAATTACTTATCCTTCCACCCGTTAAAAACGATAACTTCGCTCATGTATAAATATGGACCACCACCTCCACGAAGTGATGTGTTAATTTTTGATGTATTTTTTCACGAATGATTATAAATATTTATATAATGATTTTTTATTTTTTAAATTATTATTAAAATTATTTATATGATAGAATCATGATTAATAAAAAGGACCATAACTGCCGAATAGAAACATACAAAAAAATGATGTAGTTAATACCCACAACAATGATAACATTTAAAGATTTATAACAAATAAGGGACGTTATAAGTGGATAATAGGTGATTTTATTGATATGTATATGAGTTTTTTTAGAAAATTATAATAAATCTAAATATATTATATTGTATTTTAAATCATGTTCAACTTATAGGGAGCATAAGGAAAGGGATTTGATTCCAATAACCACTCCATGGAGACATATTTGGTATTATGAACATATTTTATTTTATGTGGTATATATATTACCCATTTACTATATTTAACATTAATTTATACTTATTAATGGTGAATAATGTTTAAATACACGTTTATTATTTCATGTAATTATAATTTAAAAGTTACCAAAGAGGTAAGAATTTATTTTACAATCTTAATTGTTTTGGATTGATTATAATTTTCATTGAAGAAATCATATAATACATACAAAATAAACTCCATTCATTTTTCATCATCTAGTTATTTAAGGAGTTTCCATTTTTTATTTAAAATATTCCCATCTTCCATACTTGAATCTATAAAAGAAAAGATTAAAATAAAATCCAATCTTATTTTCCTTATTTATCAGGCATATTTTAATTCCCTATATATATTTTTCAAAATTTTACTAAAAAAATAATTTTTTTTACTCAAATTATTTATTAAGGGAACTTTATGTCATCCTTCATTTTTTAAAACTTTTTAACGAAACATTTCTAACATTCTTTCAAAGGTTCATTTTCAATTTTTTGAAAAAAATTCAAAATGAATTCTTTTAACATATACAGTGTTAATGAATTTTCCTTTCAATATAACCATTTTACATTATTTAGATTATTCTAAAAGTTTTCAATGGTTTTAAAAATAAAAATATTTAATGAATTATGATTTTAATTTTTCTATACCATTTTCTTTTATTCACCAAAAGTCATTATTTGTTTTATAAAACCTATATTTATGATAAATTTATGATCATATTTTTTTATCTTATTAATTTTTTGGTCCTTAACATTATCTTGAAAAATTCAATTTCTTTTGATCATAATTTATTGGACATTAAATTTCTCTTCCAAATTCAAATTCGTTTAAATAATAAATATGCTAATTTTCAAAGCTATATACCATATCAACATTTGACATTTTACATTGAAATTTATTTGGCTGATTAAGGAAATATTAATATTCCATATTATTTACTCAATACATATATTTTTTTGGCAAGGAATAATGTTAATGAATTAAATATATTATTCAATATATGAGGAATTCATTGGACCAAAAGTGATGGGTGGGGCCTAAAATTACATAGCCCCTCGATTTATCGACAAGTATCATGAGATAAATCCATTGGATAGACATATTAAAAGGTTATTTTTGGTGTATAACTACCCATCAACTTAATCTATATTGGAAAATAGACATTAAGATAAGATATCATGATGTTTATGATCATGAAATCCAAAATTATTAATTTTCCTTCTTCAAGAATGTTGTTATTATTATCCATTTGATTATTACTTTGATATTATCAATGAATTTATTTTAGATCCCATATTATTGATTAATTGGAAAGTGGTTTTAGTTATTTACCTTGATATATTGATTATGCCTTATTTATTTATGATAGATTCCATTATACATAACCCTTATGGAGAATTTATGATCCCCCTTATTTTTTTCTTTTCCCCATGATACGAATAAAGAATCTTTGCATGATTTCAAGGATGCATAGTATTTACTCTTAAATGTTTTATATTTTATTTCTAAAGTAAGAGGGGAACCATGCTGGTCTCGGGTTCCGAACAACTAAACTGATCGATACTTGGTGATGTGATATCCTATATATTATGATAATTTAATAAATTTTACAATTAAACTGGGAAATTATATTTGGATTTTTTAGAGTTTGTATCAGTGAAATTTTAGTAGAAACATTGAGAACTAGACTTATAAAAACATAGAATTTGGAACTTAAACCTATGAGAGAATTTGAAGATATATCAAATTTTTGGATAATTTAATAAAAATATTTATAATTATAGATTATGTGGTTTTAATAGTAATACATCCTTTTATGATTACTACAAGTGAATGTGGTTTTGGTATAGATACATATTGGTGAAATAACCCCCTAAATAGTTGGTTGAGTATATCTCAACCATCATTCTGGTACATGATAAATAAACCCTTAAAATGAACATGGTTTTAAACTCTCAAGGAATATTATTGGGTTAAATTTCATTGCATTTACAAACCAATATGAAATATTAGAATATTATTGTATTGTTTGAGGAAATTATTAAAGAAACAATTTTTATGATTCTGAATTTAGCTGTACATAAATTTTCTATTTATGTTTAGCATTAAAATAATTATATAATATTATTTAAAACTCACAATGTTGTGGGATAATTCAATATATTAAATTTTTTATAAATTTTTCTTGGCATAAATAATGGTATCAATACCCATGGGCAATGTAAATATTTCACATCAGACTAATCCAATACATTTGGTGTTTGAGCTAAGTAGATCATGACCATATTAAAGAAGATGAAAGATGTTATGACTAATAACCTTGCATATATGGAGAAAAATGATATTTCATGGTATGATATGTATATATTGGATCATTTCATGTGATATAATCCTCCATATTTTACTCTAACTAGTAATCAAGTAGTAGCTGGGAAGTGGATCAAGTCCATTGAAAATATACATTTATCCATGGGATGTAATGAAAGGGAAAATTTTAAACTGGTAGTGTATTATTGTAAAGGAGATAATGATAAATTGTATTCATTGATCCAAAAAACTAGAGAAGAAGAAAAAATATAATATATATAATGGAGGCATTTTAAATTATTATTATTTGATAAATATTTCCCTCATGAGAAACAAAAAAACTAAAGAGAAACTTCTCATTCTTAAAGAAAAAAGGAAAAAGAAAATATTATAGATTATAAGGATATAATTACAATATTATAAAAGGATGTTATATAATACATACAAAATTTGAAATAAAAATTTAAAATTTCTTTTACGGTTTTAAACCAAGCCTCCGACGGGCACCGATGTCTCAAACTTTTTCATCATATGATGTAATAGTATTATTTGACATAAAAATTGAGAATTAATTTTCTAAATCCTATATCTTCAAGAGGAATGAATAGAAGAAGAGGTCAGGTAGGAACCAGGAAAAAAGGAATATGTCAACGAAGAGTAAGAGAATGAAACAGTTTCTATTATAATAAATCACAAAAAGAAACATCTTGTAAAATTCTTGAATGGAATATGAGTTTGTTCTAAGTGTATAGGTAAGGGAAATATATATAATAAATTAAGGTTAAATAATGAATCCAATGATATCTAGTGATTTATGTTTAAATAAATGGGGAATTATTCGTAGTAATGTATGAAGTGTCTAGGGAAAATACCATAGAAGATGCTGAGGGTATAGATTTAATCTTATGAGATCAATACAATTGAGGTTGGTGTTATGAAAGATATGGTACATGGTACTTTAATGACATCCATAAATTTAGATAATTCTTTATTTTATATGGGATATTTTTTTGCTATTATGTATTCCATGTTTTCCAATAAAATTAAATATTTCCCAAACATGTTAAGAAGGGTTTTTTTAGTCAAGACTCATAGTGAAAATCTAATTACAACAAGGATGAGTCAGTTAGTTCCCATTATAACATATAGAAGTACCCTATTTGTGGACTTTATTATTATAAAAATGATTTAATTTTTTATAAATCATAGAATGGGTTGGATATTGAAATATAATTCAGAAATATATTTCCAAGAGAAGGAAATTATGATTTTTGATAAAGATATGGAATTATTTATTTTTAGAGGGGATAATTAATCAACTTGGTGATGACCAGATCCACAACAAACAACCATTCGAAATGATATTAATTGGGAGAAAGATATGACACAATATATGAGTGGGAAAGGTAATCTTCCAATTTAGGATGTACTTATTATACATGAATATATTGATGTATTTCATGATGAATTTCATGGAAATACACTAGAATGTGAAGTTGAAATTTCCACTGATTTAATCCATGATACAATATCAATATAAAAGACCCCTAATAGAATTCCCATTATGTAATTATTAGAATTCAAGAAAAACTATATGAGTTGTGTGATAAGGGATTTATATTCCTTAGTGTTTCACCTTGGGGGTACAATTTTTTTTTCATTGATAAGAAATAATTATCTATGAGGATGTACATTAATGATAAGTATATCAATGATATTTCAATAAAGAACAAGTTTCTCCACCTCGAATTGATGACTTCCCTGATCATATTCACATAGATCAATATTTCTAAAAGACTGACCTTCATCCTGTGTATCATCAATTTCTAGTAAAAAAGGGATATATTCTAATGACAACATTTCATATGAGGTATCAACATTACAATTTTATATTAATGAAATTTTGATTGAATAATTCACCCTTTTTTATGGATATAATGAACAGAGTTTTTTTAAGAAAAGATGATGCCTTGTCCCAAAGCGACCAAAGCACAATTATTATAAAAATAAAGTTTACAGGAGTCCAAAATAAGGGAACATATTATAGTATTTTTCATGTAAGGAAATAAAATCAGTTGGGAGGTCATTGAACCAGGTGATGTCTTGATTTACTCCCATGTTTTCAAGACAATCTGCAACCGTGTTTGCTTCTCAATAAACATCTGTGATAATATAGTTGAGATTGATAAGAGAACAGGTGAATTCCATCCAGTGGGTAGTAATTGGAAAAGAAAGATGTGTTATGGCATTCCAAATCTCTTGCTCGATGGTCATCGAGTCACTTTCAATCCCGAGGTTGTTCCAATGAAATATAATTGCGAAGGCAATAACATGTATTAAACTCATCATATCATATTCAAGGGATGTGGAAATACCACATCTCCCCATGAAACATCCAAGGATCTAACTGAGGTGATTCCTGAAGCTAACACCACATCCCACAGGGTCCATATTTTCTTTAGAGGATCCATAAATATTAATTTTGATCCATCCAGGAATAGGAGCTCTCCAAAACACCTCTAGAGTGAAAATAATAATAAACATAATATTTATGGAATATCTTGATAATTTTTTTGGTATTTAATAATTATATATTTTTCTACTCTAAAATTTACGAGGACAATAAGAAATAGTTTCAAATGATTTTGTATACTCTTAGAGGAATTTAGTTATATAGAAAATTTATTAAGTGTCAATTATGGCTTTAGAATTCTTATTTTATTGGACATATTTCCTTAATGTATGGAATATCCGTTAATAATGTTAATAAAAATGTAGTCAAATAATGTCTCACATCAAAAAACATAACCAAGCTATGCAGTTTCCTTATATATGAAGGTTATTATTGGAAATTTATTATTTGTTTTCCTAATTAGATAACCCATTAACCAAGATTACATGCAAAGGTGTTATGTTCATATGAAAAATTAAATATTCAAATTTTTTCAATAATAGATGTGTATATTGGTTAATGCTTTGATATTGACTCTACCATTGAGATAGGATGGTTTTGTGATATATATTAATGCCTCGAAGAAGGGACTTGGTTGTTTCATTATAAAAAATTAGAAAGTTATTACCTATGAATGAAGGTATTTAAAAACCCATGAATATAAATATCCAAGCCATCATCTCGAGTTGGGAGGCATAGTCATTATTTTAAAGATATGAAGACATTATCTCTATCGATAAATATGTGAAATATACACATAAGAGTATGTAATACATATTTCTATAGAAAGAGCTCACCATGAGAAAAAGGTAATGGCTTGATCTACTGAAGGATTATTATTTTTCAACACACTACCTCCCCAGGAAATAAATTAAGGGTGTCGATGTATTGATCAATAAATATCATGGAATATTGACCTAAATAAGGATTGGTAGGGATCCTAGTTCATTTATGTAGTGAGTTTGGATAGGGGAATTTTTATGGAAGGGGAAAAATCACTACCTTTTCAAGTTATTTCCAATTAATATTTAATATTAAAGATAAAAAGTTCTTATCTAAATGGTGAAAATTTTCAAAAGAAAATTAAAGCTATTAATGATGGGAAATTGAAAATTTTCAATTAAGAAATGGTGTTATAAATTTGGAAAGTGGCTATGTTTTCCAACTATACCTGTCTAGAATATTGAATTATTATATGATTCACATAGAATTAATATCTCTATACAACTTGGTAGAACAAATATGTAAAAGGAATTTAAGGATCATTTTTTATGGGATAATTTAAAGTGGAAAATTTATTGTTATTTATCAATATGATTGTATTGTAAATTGGTGAAGGCATGAAGATAGTATCCTAGATGATTCATGAAACCTATAACTATTATTATTTGAAAATGGGAAGAAAGTACTATAAACATTGTCACTGGATTACAAAAGACTCCTATAAAGAATGATTCCATATGGTTATTGTGGATTACCATACCAAATCAGCACATTTCATTAGTATAAGAGAATATTTACCTCTTTAATGCTCAATAAGAGTCTATATTAATGATGTTTTAATAATTTATGGTGAACCTATTTCAATTGTGACTGGTTATGATCTATTATTTACATCAAAATTCTAGAAGATTCTTCATAACACTTTAGATACCGAGCTTCATTTGCGCCCCACTTATCACCCTCAAACTAATGGAAAATATGAAAGGACTATTCAAATAATATAATACATGTTTAGGTCATTATCACTTCACATTCAAGGTATACTGGATCAATATTTATCTTTTATGGTATTTTCCTATAGGAATATATTTCATTCAAGTATTCAAATGGCATCGTATGATTCATTATATGGAAAGAGATGTTGGACTCTAATTTTTTAGGGTGAAGTTGATGAACTTAATTTTATAGGACCATAAATTGGTGAGGATAAAAATATTAAGGTAGAGTCTATTTAGATCCATATAAACATAGTTGAAATCAGTAAAAGGGGTTATGATGATAACCAATGAAAAGATTTCGAATTTGAAGTGGGAGATCATTTTTTTGTGAATGTATCTCTATGGGAATGTGTTATAAGGTTTAGTAGGTTAAGGAAACTGAGGCCTATGTACATCAGGCATTTTGGAACTCCGGAAAGAATTAGAGAAATGATATACTATTTATAAATACCATCGAGCCTCCCAAAAGTATATGATGTGTTCCATAAAAAATTATTAATGAATTATATACTATACCCAACACAAGTACTCATCTATAAAGAAATAGAGTTCGAACCTGATCTAGATTACTGTGAATAGACTATCCAGATTCCTGGCACTATAGAATAACTATATTGGAATAATATGAATCAACTAATAATGGTACTTTTTAGAAATCATAAAATATATGAAGCAATGTGAGAAACTAAAGAAGTTATAAAAAATAACAACCATCATTTTTTTAGAAAGTAATATCCCTGAAACATTTGAGGATGAAATTTTCAATGGATGGATGAATGTTACACAAATGATTCAATTATAGTAAGTGAACATTTTCTCTTAATACAATGCACATTTTAATATTTCAATGCCCAAAAAATCAAATTTGATATTATGAATATTTATTTTGAACATACTATATCAAAATAAGTCTAGAATGAATTTTTAAAATATTTCTTTAGAAATAATAATTAATAATAAACAAATTACTATTTAGCTAATTTTCCTTTTAAATGTAAAATTATTTTATAATATTTTTAATTAATCATATACTTATAGAAATAAAGACAAGATCATTTTGAAGTAAAATGGATATTTTCAGAAAACTATTTTAAGTGCATAATTAACCTCCATTTTAATTAATTAAAATAATCCATAACAATGAATGATTTATGTGAAATTTATAATATATATATGTGAATTTAAATTCATGTAATAATTATTACTACTCATAGAGTTAATTTAATATCATCTTATTCTTGAAAAAATTAAATTTCCAAAAAAAACCATTTTCCATCACATTTTATGAGTTTATTTTTAAGTTAATTTCCTATACTTATAGAAATTCAATTCAATAAATTAGTATCTATATTTAGAATTAATAGGTTTAAAATTGGTAAATGATACCCATTTATATTTATCCATTATGAATAGTAACTGTGGTAAATATTTGTCACCTCTAGCAAGGGAAAATCAGGTAATTAAGGTTGAAAATAATGTAATAAAAAATTAAATTCAGAAAATAATTTTTTAAAATAAAATTAGGTCTTATATATATTTTTATTTGGGTATATTTTTCTTTTATGTCTATATTTTTCAAAATTATTTTACAAAATCCTTTTTTATTTTCTCAAATGATTTATTAATGTAATTTTATGTTATCTATGTGTTTTTACATGATTTGAGAGGAATATTTCAGATTTTATAAAAGTTTCATTTTTTTTACTTTAAGTAAAAATATTTAAAAGGAATATTTTGTTAATATATATGGTGTTAACAGTTTTCCCACCACTATACCCATTTTACACTATTTAGCTTCTCTTACATGTTTTCAAGGGTTATATAAATAAAACTCTTTAATGAAATATTATTTTAATGTTTCACATACATTTTATTTTATTCCTTAAATGAAATGATGTTATTCTAAAACTTATATTGACGATGAATAAATGGTCATATTTTATATCTTATTAATTTTTTGTTAATTAAATTTACCTCGAAACGTTCCATTTATTCTACCCATCATTCATTAAATATTAAATTTATCTTGAAAATTGATATTTTTTGAATCATGGATATGATTATTTTGAAAAATGTATATAATAAAAATATAATGTTTTTTATTGTGAAAGTTATTTTATTAACTGGGGAAATCCTGTTATTCTTTATTCTCTACCAAATAGATATATTTATTTATAAGACATATTATTTATGAATTTATTTAATCATTTAATATATGAAAAATTCATTAGACATGCAGTTGTGGGTGGGGTCCATAATTATATAACCTCTTGATTCATTAATAGGTGTCATGGGGAAAATTTATTATCTAGCCTTATTTATTTGGTTTTTGGTGTATACCCACCCATAAAATTAAACTATTTTATAATAATTCCTTTATAGTAATATATAATGATGTCTGAGACCATGATGTCAAAAATTATAAATTTTATTTCATTGAGAATTTAGTTATTAATATTCATGAGGTTATTACTTTCATATTATCCAGGGATTCATTTTCATGATTAGGTTATTGATTAAATGGAATTTATTTTCAGTTATTTACCTTTCTATATTGATTATTCCATATTTAACCATGAAATATTATACTATACATAACCCTTACTGAGCATTTGAGTTCACCTTTATTTTTATTCTTTTCAATAGGATATGAATAATGAATCTTTGAATGAGTTCAAAGATGAATAATATTAAAGTTTATATGATTTAGTTTTTATTTACAATGTCAAATGGGAGTCTTGTATGTATCTAGTTCTTCAAGACTACTAAAATGATATATCCTTGGTGAGTTATCCCTTGTATCTTTTGAAAATATAATAAACAAGACATCAAACATAGGATACTAGAGTTCGGGTTTTTACAACACATCATTTACAAATTTTACCTTCACAAAATCATGATTCTTAAAATCAAGTTGAATTCATTCACATGGACAGTTATAGATATTACTTTTTATAGCCTAATACCAAACAACCATCACATCAAACACAAATAATTGTGTTCAGTTAGATTCTTGTACATATCATCTAAGGATGAAATTAATTCCATTATAGTTTTCTTCTCTTGGATGTTTAGAGCCACATTCTAGGATAACTCCATCCTCACCAAACTTAATACTTTTTATAGAACTTTTCACATTCCTCTTTCTAGATTTTATCCAATCTAAAACCTTTAAATGGAACTTATAGATCTTTATAGAAAAGATAGTACTCCATCATCAAACTATAAAAAATGAAATCCATTCAATAAAATATTTCAATCCAGACCTTTATATCTTCTGATTCTATCATCTTTTTTTTTGAAATCTATCACATTAAATAGAAAAAAATATGAGAAAGTAAGAATGTTACCTTTGCTGTTACTGAGTAAACTAATGAGCCTATGATAAACTTCTATTTATCTTATACCAATTGTTAAAAATCCCTTACCAACTTTATATACCATAATTATATCCACTAAAGGGCCACACTGGGAGAAATAAGTCACCATAATTAGTCCTTGCAAATTCAATGTACATGAACTAGAAAGAAACACATTCACCCTAATCACCATACCGATTTCACTTACATATGTTTGTTTACTCAAAAATAAAAAAAAAATCACTTGAACAAAATAATGAAAAATAAAATTTATAATATAACTAAACAGTTTTTAAAAGGTTACAAAATTTTTCCTATGTCCAAAATAGAATAGTTACACAATTTGATTTCGTCCAATTTATAAATATTATAATCACTACGAATATGAATCCATGCAGACCAGTAATGTAAGTAATCACATGAAACCTTAATTATTTGGTTCTAAAACACTTTTATATAGGATTCCAAATAATCATATGATATTACCAGATTCCTATGATCACAAGAGTTCATTTATTTCACTATGAATCTACAAATGCAATGTTTCTTTCCTCGGCGTGATCACAATTGAACAACATCAGAACAATTCACCCTATACCTCATTACATTACCATAAAATCCATGGTGGGAGTGATCTAATCACAAACACCTTTTCCTTTAGTTGATTACAAGAAACGATGAACATTCAGTAGAATGACCATGATAATGCATCTATCATAGATTTAGAAATTTTGGAAACATTAATGGTGACTCATATCAGAAGTGATCCTTCTCCAATGGATGAAAATTTCAATATATTTCCAAATTTGTAGGTGTATTAATCCATATGATGAGTCATCTCTATTAGTTGGACTTTTATATACTTATCCAAATTTCTACCTTGAAGGCAACTTATCTCAAATTATGGATCATTCCTAGTGGTCACTCATCATAAACAATGATTCGTTACTGATTGTGAGTAATGTCTGAAGGTGGGTATTTATAACACATAACCAAAATTTCTTCAAACTATAATATAGGATTAAAGTATATCATGAAGTATGAAACTCATTAATAACATAATTAACATGTTTTTTGAGCATCAAAACAAGGGGGTTCTAGCACTCACTTCTATCCTTCTAAAGACCACATCATTTTATCTAATAAGGCTAAAGTTCCTCTAATGTTTCTATTTTTGGTCAATAGACTCTTGGTTGACAAGATTATTCAAAATCTAAAAAAATATAATGTCACATTGATTACCATCATTTATAAATTAATTGACAAGAAATCATATTTTAAATAATCTTTAAAAACTTTTTATGGGTGAAAAATTGGGAATATAGTCAACTTTTGTGGTGTTGAAATTGATTCACCAGTTTATCATGACATAAATTTATTTATTAATCATTTAATAATAATATAAAATAATTTTAACCTAAATATTCATAATAAATGTTATTTAATGTAATATAATTCAAAAATTAAGTACCGTTCTTTTTCATGTTCCTATAAATTGAATGAGCGTTCCATGAAATTTATAATAGCATGTTCCTTAGTATGAATACCAACATCATTAATAATAAAAAATACCTTAACTCTCACAAAATGAGTGACCTAAATCTCAACTCTCACATGTATTGTCTATATCGGTATATTTTGAATTGAACCACCTTTGATTATTATACACTAAACCTCCTATAATGATGTGGTTCATGGATGTTGATAGATATAAATCATAATAAATATAACACTAATTTTTTACAAGATTTTATGTAACCAAAAATATTTTACTTCAAAAATATCATAAAATGTTTTGTAAAAATTGTTTACCACATTTTTCTTGCGAATTTAAAGAGAAAAACTACTCACAATATTTGGGGAAAAAGATTTTATGTGATATTTTTGTCAAATAAAATGTTATTTTTGTTATTAACACATTTAGATAATAATATAAATTAATTACTTTTACATCCGTACTATCTCAAATAATTTTTTTATTTTCACAATACCATTTTATAATGTTTAGTGGGAACAAAAAAAATATGGAAAAAACAATATCACCAAATAATTCCACAAATATAAACCATCAAATATCCAATAAACTAGAAAATAGGAACACAAGTCCATCCACCCAAGTTAGTCAGGTGACCTGAATGCCCAAGGGCCCAACAATTTGATCAAAGAGATTGGCCAAATAAGAATCATTGGGAAAATTTGAAATAATAATATAATATATCCACTTAGCCTATATGATAACATTAGATAACCATACATTCGAATAAAAATTTATTCATGATTGTGTTTTGATAAATTATTCACATACTAACACATTAAAATCCACCCCTATAACATGAATATATTGTTTTCAATCTAAAATACATCTGTTATTAGTTCTTATTTACCTATGATAACTGATTCATATTTTTTATATTTCATAAAAAATAGAAAATAAAGTATTTTTTATTATATTCTAATATATTTAAAAACTAAATTTCATTTATTTTAATCTTAAGAAACATTCCCATATATTTGTGTGTGTTTTTATCTAATAATAGTAACTTTTTTTGACACGATCCTTCATCCATAATATATGACATGGAATGGAGTAAATAATATAATCCAATTTATAAATTGTTATTTCAAAAAAACTATATCCATTATTTTTTATATCTCATAAAATTGTTATTATAAAACCAATGTACATACTAGTTATTATCATATTCTACAAACTATTTCCATGATTTTTAGTTGGGTTATAGTGGTTTTGTCATATATTGTCTATTAATTAAACTTATTTTTCATTTAAAAAATTAAAAATATTAATTCTAAATACTTTATACTTATCATGTAAAAAAATTAAAATAAATTAAATTTTACATTAAATACCTCCTCACACCGAGAAATAAAATTGTCCCATGTTTCTTGATATATAATTCTTTTATATATAATTGGTGGGTGAGAATTGAAATTAATATGAACATAAATTAGATATTTAATGGGAGTACTAATTTATAATTATTAATGAATCTTTCAATCAACCATTAACATGAAATTCATCTAACAGTATTCTATGATAAATTTATTCTTAAAAAACTAATTTCTATTATAATAATTTAACTAAAATATATAAATGAATGTGAAATAAGAATTTTGCCAAAATTTCAGCCCAAATTATTGTTGTCACTATATGTATAACATTATGAAAACTATGAATTTGAATTAAATCATTCATTACAGTAGTATTACTAATATAATAAATTAATATGGATTTTTTTGGTGTAATAGGTTATCCACGTTAATTCCAAATTACCTCCAATATTTTTCCTTTATACCATTATTTGAAGGAAATAACTAACACATATATTTAATGATGATATTCCATTTCCTTTATATCTATGTATCATGTTTTTCTTTTTCAGGGTATCTATGATACTGATCATTAAGGTGGCTATGATTATTGGGTGGACAAAACTATATCCCCAATACTGGTAATGTAAATAAATTAGAATACATAACACATATGTTAGCCATAAAACATATAAATAAAACAGTAAATTTTTCATGAACATAAATCCTTCTTATTATAATTCTTTTCTTTTCATTAATGGTTAAAGGATTTTCAGCTATTTATAATCTCACACCATTATCAGCTCTCAAATACAAGAAAACATCTCCATTGGGGCCATGACAGACTGATTGTGATGTCCAATGGTATTAACATCTACCTAGGAAATATAAATCAGTTATGAAGTCCTTTGGCTTACAAATGATCAATGAAACAATATCTATTTTTAGAACTTCATGTAAAAAATAAATATGTTTTGATTTTCTTTGTATCCTCAAATATTAAAATTCACTTTTAAAAAATTTAATTCATAAACTCTAATCACAATACTATTATCAACTCATTTTCATCAAAAAATAAACACTTATAATATGTTATAACCCAACTCATATTTTTTAAAGATCCAAAAATTCGAAATATTTAGATAAATGGGATATCCTTCCATAACACCAAATACAAACATCATTTCAAATATAAAGAAGAATACATTATTTTGAATCATATTGTTTTCATTAGTATCCTTTATATATAATATATAAATATTAATTATAAATTTTTTATATGATATTACATGTATACTTTAGCCTTTACCTAACAATATCATTATTCTAAACATTAATTTTGGATTTATAAAAAACCCTTTTTAAAATATTTCCTCGGAACCAACTTATAACTTGTTGATTTATTTTTTTGATATCCAACTATATTCCCTTTTTAAATTAAAATTATTAAGAATATCCATTTTAGTTTCAATATATTACATAACATATTCACAATTAGATAAAAAATATTGGTATGTTTGACCCCAATCAATGAAGGGTATCATAACAATCAATCTTATTGAAATTATTTCACCTATGATGTGCCAGATGTGATAATATTTTGGGATTATAAAAATTTCCATATACAATGGGTAATAAATATGAATTTTAGTTATTTATTCAATTAATATATCATGAAACAGTACAAAAATTTAGTTTAATTACATATTTTATGTTCACTTTTAAAATCTTTATATAGAGTTTAATTGGGTGCATCAATATGAAATGTATAGAATCACAAAGTCAAATCTTGATCAACCAATGAACCATAATGTAAACCATAATTTCAAAATATGATGGTTATAAGAACATTTATAGTTCACATAATATGATAGATATTTATTTCTATTATTATAAATTTAATCTTGTTAATGAATTTTCTAGATATTTTATTTAAATTATGAAAAATATAACTATTGCGAGTTAATATTTTTAACAAAATAAAATGAAGTGACACATAAATTAAATGTTATATTAGAACATAACCATAATTTTATTTTAAACCCCTTAAATTCAAGTCATTCATCAATACATCTTTCATGATATTTTATTAATACCCCAATTGGACCATAACACCAATAAGAAAGTTACAAAGCTGATATATATTTTTTAATGTGTATGAGCATCAGTTGGAAGATTACTATTTTTTCTATCCATCATTGGTTATAACCCATCCTTTTCACTATATAAATCATTTCTAATATTTTCTTGATAAAATAAGTTTTATTTTCTTAATAATTTAATAATATTTAAATAACCATCAAATATATTTTTTCAATATGCATGATTTTCCTAAGATCTCTAAAATAATAATACTTTATATAATATAATTTGAATTAATTTGATCTTTCCCAACCCACAATTATAAGGGTTTTATAATTTTTTTGTAAATATCTATTAACATGATACTTTACTTTATAATATTTTTCATCACATATCAATGTATATGGAAGAAAACTTCCTTTAAAATCCCAGCCAATTTTTTTACTACTAGAAAAATCAATGGCATTGAGGTAAATATTTATGATTCCTAATAAATACCAGAAAAGATCAGCCAGGGGATAACCCCCTGACCATTTATTAAAGTAAAATAAAAGTGCAGTAGACAAGCAACAAAAGGCAAAAGAAAAGAGCTTACATGTCACACAACCCATATCCATCTCCATAATCCTCCTCCACTGTGGTTGTTTCCCATTCCGAGCTTTCGTAATGCCTCAGAACCTTATCATAGTTTCTTCGCAGATTCATCCGCTCCAAGGATAAGAGCTCCTCGTTGCCACCAAAGCTCCTAGTGACTAACGGCTTTGGAAAATAGGAGTAATATTTCTTTGACCTGCGTCGTGGATGGGCAGTCAAGGCTTCTTGAGCCCCGCTCACCTTCGCCTTCCCGCCTTGGACCACATCACTAAAAGAAGGCTTGGTCGTACCTCCATAATTTTCTTGATCACTCTCATAACAATCCCACCACTTTACATAGATAATTACCTGTTTAATATTATCATTCCATCCACAACGCTGTGGGAATTGGCCGTTGGTGTCAATCACAGCAAGGCACCGTGGCTGTTCTGGGGACTCCGGATGACCTAAAGTCCCCTACAGCACATGCTTTGACCCATTGCCTCCCTCCTGTGAAGGAGCCTCACGCTGCATCTCAGTCCTGGACGTTCCCTCCTCTACCAGCTCTTTTTCTAACTCCTGGAGCCGATTGGAAGTATCAACTGTGAATCCCATCTCCCCATCAATCACATCCCTACCTTGCACCCCATTACTACCATCTAAAACCTTCATCGTATCACAGCCTCTACCAACATCATCCTGCACTCCATTTACCATAGTCACTGATTCCTTGCACCAATTGCTCGCCATTTCAGTAGGTGTATACACACACACACCTCATGCTGCAACTCCCTCACAGCAATGTTTACACCTACAGTACCTCCCCCTTCACCAGAACCAGAGGCCTCCTTGGTATTTGCGTGAATCACCCCATCACCCAACTGCAGATCATGTTGAAGCCTTCTAAACACAGCAGATACATCAGGATTTGAAGGTGCCTCTGCACAGCTTCTCAAAGGCACTGACGACCGATTCTCCTCCATAGTTCCAGGTGCCACACCCCCAGCAGCCAACAATCTCAGCTTGGAGGAATCATCCACCCTCCCCTTCCGGTTATAGGACCTTCTTTTCAGCACCTCAGAGTGAAAGTTCGACGCCATATGCCCCATACGACAGCAGGTGTTATAGTATCCTACCCAAGATTCGAAAATCACGGGATGCCTCCATCTGAATTCCTCACCAACAGTGATCCATACCCAATTGACCGTGGGCCTTGCAACGTCCACCTCCACATAGAGACAGGGATTCACTGGATGACTTACAGTAGAAGTACGAACATACGAACAGAGAAAGCACCCCACCATATTACCAATTAGAGAAATTTTTAAATGAATCATGTTTATTTAGAAATAAAATGAAATTATTAGTGCATGGTTTTATATTATCATAGATTACTAAAACTGAAGATAACACCTGTTTAGTTTCATTTTTTTGAAAACGAATCTCATTATTATATGGTAACATATCCTTAAATAGATAAATTAGTAATATAAAACTGTTTTCACTCCATCTATTGGAAACTTTCATGTTATGTAGTTTAAATATAGTTGATAGAGTTTTTAATTTGGTATAACCATCATATTATTTCATGTTTTCATAAATCATCATAAATTTTTTTTAGCAAAAAATAAAAGTTCATCTTCAACCCTAATAATAATTTCCTCAATACAATATACATCAATTCATACAATTTTATTGACATCTAGATCATAGTAACTTATACTAATATTTCAATCACTAAATGAATATAGTTATTCCACATGTTTACTAAAAAATTTATAAACATGATCAATTACATATTAAATTAAATGTTTTACATATCATTTGGATTAATTTTCATTTTGTAACAATAATATAAATATGTACACATAGTACTATAAGGTTCATTTCCATCATTAGTTGAAAAAAAATTATTGATACTATCCTCATATTCATTCAATATATGATTAACATTATTACATTTTTATTAAAATTTATTAAGTGATATTATATTATTTAGTATTTTAATGTAAATAACTACTATAATAAATCATAAAATTTTATAGATCGCAGATATATATTTAAAAGAACAATAATATTTGATGACAAATACCATAAAGCTTCAACTAAAAAATTACACTTACACCATAAAAGGGAAAATGTAAACTTAAACATTACTCAAAAATTATAATGAAATATATACAAATAGTATTTTATTTTTGTATTTAATTTTAACTAATTATATATAAAAACACATATTATATATGTGTGTGTTTTTATATATATATATTTAATCACACACACACACAATACACACACATTCATGTATATATACATGAAATAAGAAAAATAATGTGCTTTCAACAACATATAACAAGGTTTAGGGTTGGATCGGTAAATAATGAATATAAATTTCACACAATGACCATGATAGATCCCCTCTTAGTTGGAAAAAACATTTTTAAGTGATCCCTCTAAATTTATTCAAATAGTATATGGATTTGTGACTAGAAAAAATAGGGTTCACATACCAAATGTAAATAAATCTCTCCTAAAACCTATTGTGAAAAATCACTACATCTCCACCAAATAGAAATATATGAAATTTATATCTATAATTAAACCGCAATTCATGATACCACACACATACTAAATTATATACATTTAAAAAATATTATATATTATCTAATTAAATACAATAAAGTATTAAATGTAATACCATGAAAATTAAATAAAAATATTTATAAATGAAAACTAATGAGAACCCACTAACATATAGTTATGGAATCCTCTACTAAGACACCTGTAACGATTACAACCTGGCCTAAATATATAGAACTGAACTACTCATTTCACAACCTACATATAATACTAAAAAATTCTAAATGTCTACATAAACATAGATATATAACTACACAGGTTCCCATATAGGGGTGAGTATAATGACTATATAGGACATCACAGAAGTGACATATTTAAAAAATAAAGAACATGTATGGATAATAGTCAAAGAATATAAAATCATAATATATAGAAATGACCTAAAAACTAAATACCACCAAAGATAATCTAGATTAAACTATAACTAGGATATACAATCATCCTAAATGTGTCAAAGCACACCATCCTTAGGTTTAGCATAGACCAGACATCTATAAGTATAAAAAATTTATTTAACTCATAAGAGAATCTCATTTTCAAGATTAATATAAGAATCACTCCCAAAGAAATAATAAATTATATATATAACTCACACCTCATAAAAACACAATATAATTCCCCTATATATTATGTTTTTAGGGTCCACCTAAACAAAACCACATTGTGCATGCCTCCACCCAAACCTTGGTTACCTAGATGGGGAAATATGTGAAAAATCCCTAGAAATTTTCCAATGTCCCTTAAACAATAACTCAGTAAATATTAGAACTTACTTGACCATGTAGTTATGTTGTAGTTACAAAATACAAAGTGACCATATGGTTATATGTTGAGGATTATCCGTAGAATAAGGAGAAATACCCTTACCACACTAATAATATAACATAATCATATATATCCCCAAAAATAGCATGTTACTTATGTTGTCTATATGAACCTAGAAATAAAATAACTGTTCTCATGTTGAAGTTGTACCTCTATGATTTGTCTATCCAAAATCAGAGTAGTGGGTGAGAAATTGGACTTTGCACTGGCATATAACTTAATTAATAGGGCTATGACCAATGACTACAATACAATGAGTATTAACTCTATAGATCATTGAAGATCCAAATGAAATTATTGAAGAATTGAAGATATTTTTTATTTGTTATCAATAATAATTTATTTGTGAATAATGTTTTTGGTATTTTTCAAGATGTGATTTTCTAGAAGATACATGTCCTAAAGATGAACTGTAGATATCATGTAGATAAATGTATATAAGTTACTTGTTTAGAAGATAATCCATAGATACAGAGTAAATAAATTTATATAAGTTTTATAATTTTGAATTGAGATGAATTTTTTGGATCCATAATATCTAATTAGGTGTTTAAACTCACTTTATTATGTATTCATATGTTACCAATAGTCCAGAACCAGAATATATTTTCTATAAGCTACCTAAGGAGGTGTAGATATTGAGTTGAATTGCATCCAGAAGATTAATATTTAAAGAATACAAGTATCCATATGTTACTAAAATGCATAAGTCTTAGAGAATCATATGTAGGTTACACTATGGTGTATTATACATTTATAGGGAAATGGTTTAAAGCTATGGAAGGTTGCAGTTAGATGTTAAGATGACCTAAATATATTCTGGAAGGTGAGTTTGGTAAATAAAATCAGATGATCCTTTAATGATTCATTAAATTAATAAACATTATGGTATTTTGAATACTATGATTTATTTTGAGTCAACAAGATGGAATTTTACTAATATTGATGGTAAGTTATTCAAAGGTTATGAATAATTGAAGTTGTGGAAAAAAATGTTGCAGGTTATCTTAGAGCATCATGTATAGGAAGGAATGTGAGTCAAGAAGTAAAAATATGTTTAGAAAAATAATGATCTAGATAAAGAAGGGGTATTAATAAGAATTAAAGTATAAAGGATATTTAATGGAAAAATACTAACCCAGTAAATCTAATATTTATAGAAGAATGATCTTGAGTTATATTGGGATGTTTTTCAAGATAATAATTTTCCCATATTCATAAGATCATATGTTGAGTATATAAGATGATAAATAAGTTTAGAAGATTGGAATCTTAGTTATGTTTAATGAAAGTTTCTTTAAATGAAAATGTTTATATTTTGGGCAAAGGATGTATTCTCATGAAAGTTATTTACAATTACATGGAAGTCTATAAATCATGAAAGTTAAATTGTAGGAACCTAGTTACATTCAAGAATGAAAGTAGAGTATTTTTTGGAATAACAAATCATTGCACGAAAATATTGGTTATGCCTATAAATAGGGACTAATCTTATAATTAAGCTATTACTGATCACTTTTTTGAGAATATATAAGTGATAGATTCTTACATTAGTCTTATGTAAAGAATTACTTGCATGAAGGTAGAAACATGATAATAAACTATGTGAATGAACATACCTGAAAATTAATTTCATAAAGATACTTTACATGAAAATATAGTTGTGTTCAATATATTGTTGATTTAAGATACCATAAACATAAGTTATATAAATTTGATTTTATAAAATATTATGTTTCAAAAGTTAAATAGATTGGAGGTTCTAAATAATTTTATTCTAGAAGATATGGTTTTTTATAGTGTAGTTCCATATGTTAAATTTTTGATGAGGTGTTGATTCTTATTATTCTAAAGGCTCAGTATAAAATCATCAGTTATTTCTATAAAAATTATTAGAATAGTGAGCTCATTATTTTTGGTGTGGAAAAATTAAAAACTGGTGTGAACCAATATAAATAAATATTAGGAGACATAATTTTTGGGAATCGATAATGGTTAACAGATGATACCTTCCCATACCCTTTAATCATTATTGATATTATTTTAAATATCTATGTCTTTAAATCAACCCAAACACTACAACGATGTAGTCACCCACATTGTGGGAGGACCTTGAAAAAATAATGTGTGCCTTGTGTTGAATTATTTTTTATATTGTATAGGGTAAGGTTGAGATCTGAAAATTATGTAAACTGAGTCTCTAACAAGTAACATTAGTTTATTTCAGAAAAGTAAATAGTAAAAGGCTGAAACTGAATCAACCACACTTCATAGCATAATATCATATTAGTTGACACTTAAATTGGTATCAGAGTGATTTAAGTCATCCAAAAAAGATTCTCACTTGGTGATAGATGGATATTTTGAATTATATTAATAGAATAATTATTCCAACATTAAATTAAAAAAATCATCATGGATAGAACAATATGATGATTCTTTATCTTGTTTCACTTGATTCGTATGTTATAGATGAAAATAATATGGGTTTTCCACTAATCTAGAAATATTCTTTCATAACTATCATTGATAATAGAATCTTGGAAGTTGATTTAAAGGTGAGAGATTAAATTCTTATATTCTTATCAAATAAAATACATACAAAGGAAATGAGTCTTCAAACATCTAAAAAGATTTAGAAAAAAAACATGAAATCATTTTTGAAGGGAAAGTGAAAGATAAAGATGTAAATATATAGATATGAAGATATATGTTTCAATACATGATTAAGGATAATGAGTAATTGATTTATAATTAATTGAGAACAGTTAATGGAATTTTTCTAAAAATAATAGGTTTTTGGGCTACATTGGAAGAATCCGATTTTTTTAAAAAATAGATGAGAAACATCATAAACTTGTTTGATACTAAATTATCTACAACTAAAAATATTGATCATTTATCTATTTATGAGTTGAATAATATTCTCATTTCTTGTGGACTATGGAAATACTAGGTGTATAAGTAAATGATAAAGGATGAGATGGCATTCGAATCCATGATAATGTTCGAATAATGAAGTGGAAGATGAGTACTCTATTGAATCAGAAGACAAAAAAGAAAAGGATGAAGATTATAAGTGGATTATGGATCTTATGTCAAAGAACTTTAGAAAAGTAATAAAAAAGTAAAAAAGGTTACCGTCATTATAATAATTTAATTGTATTAGAATTTGTAACACCCCATGTAAATAAATAATAATACATTTTCATAATTTTTTATATTTTTTAATTAAATATTAATTTTACTTTAAAGTGGTTTCTATGTTCGAGGGCATACCCGATCCTCAACACCGAGTTTCTATTAAATCTTATGTTACACGCAAGGTTGAGTCATACTAAAAATAATAATAATATTATATTATTATTATAAATGGTAGTTAATGCCTAGCCATTTTAATGGCAGGAATGAACATAACTAACTACAATATGATTATACATGTTTTATAAATGTTTTTACTTTTATCCAATAAAAGATAGAGGCTTAAAATTTGAATTAATCTAATTTTAAGCATAAGTACTCTAATATTTTTTAAAAGGTTGATTTACCTTCTTTTAATGGAGAACCATATTTAAATATAGTTTTGGTCACTTTTATATATTCTATTTGACAAAATTAAATTCTTTTTTTGTATTGGGAAATCCAAATTTACTTTGGTTAAATTTTTGGTATTTTTCTGATAAAATTCATTTTTTAATGAATAGTGAAAATACTGTATTTTAATTCGAAACTGTCTTTTAATATAATATATTTATATGGATATATTATCTTTTTAATTGGTTTCAAAGTGTAATTAGATTATATTTTTACCATTAAATCCAATGTTTGTCAGTGGAAGTAATTTCACTTTGAAATGGGACATAAACAAGTGTCAATCTTTTGGTACTTATTATTTCATAAAAACACGCTTTTTGTTTTAAAAAAGGGAATTAATTTCAACTTAA
Organism: Viscum album; assembly: GCA_963277665.1. Classification (NCBI taxonomy): domain Eukaryota; kingdom Viridiplantae; phylum Streptophyta; class Magnoliopsida; order Santalales; family Viscaceae; genus Viscum; species Viscum album. The sequence goes on from OY728167.1 coordinate 218,027,511, forward strand.
TTAATGAAACATCTATGTTTTTAATTTGGTAAAATAGACATCATTTTTTAATTCAGAATATCCAATATATCTTATGCTGAATTTTTGATATTTTTCTGAAAAACATCAATTTTTCATGAATAGTGAAAACATTGAGTAGTAGTTAAAAAGCCAAATTTTTCATTTAAAGGAAATTTTACTACTTCTATGAATTGAATTTCAAAAATCTGACATACATGTTTTTTATTACTAACTAAAATTTTTTTCAATAAGAGGAAAATATTTATTGGCGAATAGTAACTTTTGACTTTTATTTACTGTGGTTAACGGAAAATAGTGTAATTCAAGGTAAAAAAAATATTATAATAATATAAAATTACCTTAACACTTTTTCTAACCTTATTGGATGAGTAATTTATGACCATGAAAATCCTTGGGTGATACTTTTGGCCTTTTAAATCCACTTGGGTAAGAAAATGATATTAACAACTTTTTATTTAAAGTAAAAATAAAAATATCATAAACATATATTGTTTTTCTAAAAAAAATTAATGTTGGGTTATATAATTGATATACATGACTATAAATATTCATTATAAATACTAAAATATTTCCTACATTATGGTATTCTTTTAAAAAATTTAGACATCAAATTAATTAAATTATTTATGACACAATAATGATGAAGTGTTTACCTCATTAATACAAGATTTAAATAATTATGATTAAAAAGATTAAAATAATATCCAAAACCTATCCAACTATTATTGGATGATTTTATTTCTACCATGATTCATCTTATCATCGACTTTAATAAATTTTGGAAATTTAGATACCGAAAATCTTTATATAATAAAATAATATTTTCAAAATTTTTTAGAGAGCCCCTCCCCCCATTTAAAAATCCCTCTACTCTAACCCATTACTCACACCTCTCAAGCCCCTTGAATCTTCCATGACCTGACCAAATAAGCTCTCAATATCCCTCTATTCCACCTAGAATCCTTATGTTAGGAATGAAGCACTACATTTAATCCTTTTGGTTCAAACTAAAGGGTGTTACCCGATTTAAAGGTAACGTGTTATTTTAAGATCTTTTCTTTTATTTTACTTCTCCAACCCCCTAAACTCTATTTAATAATTTCTTTTATAAAACCACCATTATCCTCAAAAAATAGGTTTTTTATGAGAAGTATTAAAACTACACTTACACACACCTCCGTCTAATGGGTAAAGAGCATACTGTTTCTATGGACGACGAACTACTGCCTCACGAAACAATGATTGTTCAAATATCTCCAACAACCTATCTTGGAGGAAATTATGATAAAAATTTATTTATACATGATATATATTATTTTTATGTTTTCTTTAAACTTATGTATTTTGTTTTTTATAGCATACCTTTATGGTTTCCATAATAGGTAAATGCGATAATTTCATTTGAGGAAGTATGGACTACCGCCCCCTCAAAGTGATATGACTAGTTCATGACTTATGTGGAAAGTATAAAGGGCAGAGTTAATGAAATTATATATTATATTATAATTAAATTATAATATACTTATTTATCATTATGTTTTCATTCCATTACAATACAAAATTAAAATGAAAGTGGCGTTCATGCATACATACGACTTACCGTATCCATGAATGGTGCATTTCATTTCTTACCCCCAAATGTTATGTACTATTTTAAATAAATTTTTATACTGGATATATATGATATATATGATATCTAAATCTTGAATATCATTCTGTATATAATGATTTTTTACCACATGAACATCTTGTAATTATAAGAGGTCCATTTTTGACTCAAGTACCAAATATTGACAAAACAACTATTATTAACTTAAACGGTTACACAATGTTTATAACATGGTAATAAGTGATATAAAAGGAATAATACACTTGAAAAATGTTCTTAAGAAAGTATAAATTAACATTAGTTTATTATTTAGGAGATTAAAGAATGAACATGTCAAGTCGGACACGAGGTAAGGGAACATCTTAACCCAATTTCCATTCTTTGGGTTAGTAATATACTTCTTGATTATGCCATGATACGATTATGTGAGATATATATTTTGATATCCTATATTGCATTTATACTTGCTTTATGTGTAATTATAGTGAATACACATAATCGATATATTTTATTTATAAAATTATCATTCTAAGGTACTTCGTCTCAATCACATTTCATTGAGGCATATTTATATTTATACACGACATTCTTTTATACTATGTATAAACCCCTTTGAAATTTAATTTCATTCAAAGGGAATCTTTTCTCTTTTAATAATTTTACTAAACGACAAAAAAATGAATGTTTCTTTTTAACGTACGCGGTGACAACGACATTTCCGTAGCCATGAGTATTATTTGATCTTTGGCTTCCTTAACAAGAAATAATGTTTTTAAAAGGAAAATAAATACCATACAATCTTTTACGTATTTTGGTATTGAAAATGGTTTTCATATTGGATTTGTTATGTTAATATATTTAAGTGTTATATTGTGATTGAATTGTAGAATTTTTTTATTTCCCTTATATTTTGTGTATGTGTTATGATTTAATAATGGTACTTGGACATTTAAAGGGTGGTTATGTGATAAGCCAAATGATCGGTGGTGCTGTGATAAACCAGGACAGGTGGTTACGTTATAACCTCCAATGCATTGGGTATGGAAGTCGGCCGTATGGCTATTCCATTTCGTGATATGTGGGGAATTTTACCATATGGTTATTCCATTTAAGCATATCTATGTCCCAATATACCATTATATGTATGTGTTCTTTATATGGGTTTTATGGTAATATTTTGGTTACAAATGGGTAATCAATGATCTTTTATTCAGTGAAGAATATTTACTACTTCATAAAGGTGAGAAGTATTACTTATGATACAGTATTCATGTTTTACTTGTTGTTTTGAAAATCCAACAGTTTTCCTTATTAGTGTATACCTTACTGATCTTTTCATGCTCATCCCATGTTGTTGAAATGTTTTTCACATGACATAATGTGGAATAGGGTCAAGGATGGGATTAAAGAAAAGTCATGCTGTCTGAAACATGGAACTAGAAATGAATCATTTTTTCATGAGTTTTTATTTAAAAAAATGGAAACTATATAGATGTGTCTACATGTAATTTTCAAGTTGTAATGTATATGTTATGACCTAATTCTATAAATATCTACACCTAAAAAGATCATCAATGTGAAATATTCACTTAATTTAAGAAGATTCAATGTTTAAGGTCAAGTCCTTATAGTTAGTATAAGAGGTCGGTTTAGATAACTTTAGGAGTTAGAATATTTTTAAATTAATGTCCATAAATAAATTTATGTTAAGATTGAAATGATATATAATTTATGGATTAACATTTTTTTCACCTAAGATATTTCTGTGTTAAGAATGGTTTTTTGTAGAGGAAATAGAGAAACTTTTCTGGGAAGACATACAGAGGGAAATGGTCATCCAAATAAGCATCCTAAGATTGTTAGAATCAGATTTGAATAGTTTGTTGTAGTGATGGATCAGTTGACTCAGGTGTTAAATGTAATTTGTTTTTGTTGATGATATTTTGGTTTATTCTAAATGTAAATAAGAGCATGAAAGTCATTTAAGGGTTGTTTTGTAAATCTTAAAAGAAAAAAAACTGTATGGGAAATTTTGCATGTGTGAGTTTTGGTTACAACAAATTTCATTCCTTGGTCACATTGTTTCAAAAAATAGAATAATTGTATATGCTGCTAAAAACAAAAGTTGCTGAATAATGGCCAAGACCCACAAATATAACCAAGATCCGTAGTCTTATTGGTTTGGCAGGTTATTACGGGTGGTGTGTTGAATTGTTTTCACAGATATATATTCCAATTACTAAGTAAACTCGAAAAGGTGTTAAGTTTATTGGAAAAAAATAATTTGATGATTTTTTCAGGAATTGAAAAGAAGATTGATGAATGCTCGAATTTTGGCACTGCCTTCCAAAAATGGTGAGTTTGTTATCTACAGTGATACTTCTTTGAAAGGACTTGGCTTTGTTTTTATTCAGAATGATAATGTAATTCCTTATGCTTTACATTAGTTAAAACCTCATGAGTTAAATTACCATACACATGATTTGGAATTAGCTGCTGTGGGTTTTTCTGTAAAAATTTGGAGGCATCATTTGTATGGATTAATGAGTGAAATATATACTGATAAAAAAAGTTTGAAGTATATATTCACTCAAAAATAATTGAACATGTGATAGAACAAATGACTATAATTAATCAAAGAATATGATTGCATGATCTATTACCATCCATGAAAAGCAAATAAAGTGGCTAATGCTTTGGGTCATAAAAGTAATTCTTCATTTGCCATTCTACATTCGGAACAATATCCTTTGGTTTTTGATTTGATGAACTTTTTCATAGAAGTTTTTGGTGTAGGAAATTCTTCTATTTTGTTTCAGGTGTCAGTGATATCATCACTATCATACATAATTAAGCAAGCTCAAAAGGAAGCCAGTGAGTTGCAGAAAAATGTAGAGTTGTTCAGAAGGGTAAGTTTCCTAATTTTATCTCTAATAATGATTGTGTTTTGAGGTTTGGGAAGAGATTATGTTTTCCTTGTAATTCACAGTTGAAGAGTTAGTTGTTATGTAAAGCTCATAGTTCTATGTTTTCAGTTCATCCCGCAAGTACTAAGATGTATAGAGATCTTCAGAAGTATTAATGGTGGGATGGAATGAAAAGAGATATTGCTAACTTTACTATGAGGTGTTTGACTTGTTAGTAGGTCAAAGAAGAGTGGTTGTTACTGAAAGGGATGCTTCAGTCTTTACCATTTCCAGAGTGGAAATGGGAAAATATATCCGTGGACATTGTTGTGGTATTTCCAAAGACATCTCGAGGTAACAATTTAATATGGGTTATTGTCAATCGGCTGACTAAATCTTCTCATTTCCTTCTGATTCGAGATAATTTGTCTCTAGATAAACTTTCTTGGTTTTATGTTGAAGAGATAGTCAGGTTTTATGGAGTTCCTCTCTCTATTGTATCTAATCGTGATCCCAGGTTTACTTTGAAATTTTGGAAAGTCCCTCAGAAGTCGTTGGGTACGGAATTAAATTTTAGAAAAAATTTCATCCAAAATTAGATGGGAAGTTAGAATGAAAAATTTAGACCTTAGAGGATTTGTTACATGCTTTCTCGAGGGATTACTAGGGATGTTGGTACCAATATCATTCTTGGGTTGAATTTTCTTATAATAACAGTTTTCATTCTAGTATACAGATGGCTCTATTGGAGGCATTATATGGGGTGTGGTGTCGAAATCTAGCTTTTTGGGATGAAGTATGTGAATGGAAACAGATGGGACCAGAATTGGTATAAGAGATGGTTGAAAAAGTTTGGTTGATTCAGAAGCACATGAGAACAACTCAGAGTAGGCAGAATAGTTATGCAGATAACCGGAAGAAGGATCTTTCTTTCAAGGTAGGTGATCATGTCTTTCTTAGAGTTTCTCCATGGAGGTGTGATGCATTTTGGAAAGAAGGGAATGTTGAGTCCGAGGTTCATTGGACCTTATGAAATCCTAAAGAATGTTGGATCTGTTTCCTACAGAGGGGATTTACCTCCATGTTTATCACTGGTAAATAATTTTTCCATGTTTCATTGTTGAGAAAGTATATGCCAGATCCATCTCATTTTTTGAGCCCAGAGCTAGTTCAGTAGGGAGACAATCTCTCTTATGAGGAACAACCAATCCAGATTCTTGACTGAAGAGAGAAAGTGTTGCAGAATAAGTTAATTCACCAGGTAAAGGTTTTTTTTCGAAAAACCATATGGATGAAGAGGCAACGTGTGAATCTAAAAATGCTATAAGGGATAAATACCCCCACTTATTTGATAAGTGAATAAAAATTGCAAGGATGCAATTTCCAAAAGGAGAAAGAATGTAACATCCCATGTAAATAAAGAATAATACATTTTCATAATTACTAATATTTGTGAAATAAATATAAATTTTACTTTAAAGGTGTTTCTATGTTCGATGGCGTACCTAATATGCAGTAACAAGTTTCTTTGAAATCTTACGTTGTACACAAGGATGAGTTATACTAAAAAATAATAATATAATATTATTATTTTAAAATTTTAGTTAACTCCTTTCCATTTTATTGGAGATAATGAATAGAAATAACTACAATATGATTATACATGTTTTTTAAGTGTTTTTACTTTTACCCAATAAAATTTAGTGGCTTAAAATGTGAATTAATATAATTTTGTGCATAAATACTCTAATATTCCTTAAAAGGTCGATTTACTACCTTTTAATGGAGAACCCTATTTAAATATAGTTTTGGTCACTTTTATATGTTTAATTTGAAATAATAAAATTCTTTTTTAGAATCAGGACATCAAAATTTAATTTGGGTAAATATTTTGTATTTTTCTGAGAAAATTCTTTTTTTAATCAATAGTGAAATACTCTATTTTAATTCAAAAATTTCTTTTAATATAATTTATTTATATTGTTATAATATATTTTTAATTGGTTTCAAAGTGTAATTATATTTTATTTTTAACATTTAATCCAATTTTGGTCATTGGAAGTAATTCCACCTTGAAATTGGACATAAACAAGTGTCAATCTTTTGGTTGTTATTATTTCTTAAAAACACGCTTTTTTGTTTTGAAAAAATGAATTAATTTTAAATTAATTAATGCAACTTCTATGTATCAAATTTAGTAATATAGAAATAATTTTTGAATTCGAAATATCAATTATAGCTTACACTGAATTTTTTGTATTTTTCTGAAAAACATCAATTTTTGATTAATAGTGAAAACACTAAGAAGTAGTTAAAAAGATGAAATTTTCATTTAAATGAAAATTTACCACATATGTGAATTGAATTTCAAAAACCTGAAATACATGGTTATTATTAGTAAGTAAAATTTTGTTCGATAAAATTAAAATATTTTTTTGGTGAATAGAAACTTTTTTACTTTTATTTACTGTTGTTAAAGGTAAATAAGGTAATTCGAGGTAAAAAACATTATAATAATATAAATTTACCTTAACACTTGTCCGAACCATATAAGATGAGTAATGGCTGACCAAGAAAATCCTTGGGTGAGACTTTTGGCCGTTGAAAGCCACTTGGGTAAGATAATGATATTAATAAATTTTTATTTAAAGTAAAAATAAACATATCATAAACAATTATTGTTATGCTAAAAAAATTAATGTGGGGTTATATAATTGATATATTTGACTATAAATATTCATTATAAATCTAATAATATTTCGTACATTATGGTATTTTTTTATAATTTTTATACATAAAATAAAATAAATTATTTATGACACAATAATGATTCAGTGTTTACCTAATTAATAAATGATTTAAATAAATAAGATTATAAAGATTAAAATAAAATCTAAAACCTATCCAATTATTATTATATGACTTTATTTTGACCTTGAGTCTTCTTATCTTCATCTTTAATAAATTTTGGACATTTCAAAACTGAAAATAATTATATAATAAAATAATATTTTCAAAATTTATTAAAGAGGCCCTCCACCCCCTTATAAAAATCCGTCACCTCTAAACAGTTACTCACACCTCTCAAGCCCCTTGGATCATCCAAACCCTTCCTAAATAATCTCTCATGATCTCTCTCTTCCACCAATAAGCCTTACCTTAGGCAGAAGGCACTTCAACAAATCCTTTTGTTTCCAAACAAAGGGAGTTACCCGATTTAATGGAAATGTCTTCTTTTAAGTAATTTTCATTTATTTTACTTATCCAACCCCATAAACTATTTTATTCATTTATTTTATAACAACACCAGTGTCATAAATATATGAGTTTGTTGTTATGAGAGGGATTCAAACTACACTTACACACACCTCCATTTAATGGGTAAACAACATACTGTTTCTGTGGACGGCAAACTACTACCTCATGAAACGATGATTGTTCGAATATCTCCAACTACCTATCATGGTGGCCATTATGATGTAACTATATTATATATGATATATATTATGTTTAGTTTTTCTTTATGCTTTTGTATTTTCCTTTTTATAGAAGACCTTTATGATTTCCATAATGGGTAAATGCGATAATTTCATTTGAGAAAATTCAGACTACCGCCCCCTCAAAGTGATATGACTCGTTCATGCCTTATATGGAATGTATAAATTGTAGATTTAATAAAATTATATATGATATTATACTGGAATTATAATATACTTATGTATCATTATGTTTTCATTCCATTACAATACAAAATAGATATGAAAGTAGAGTTCATGCGTACGTACGACTTATTGTCTCCACGAATGGTGCATTTCATTTATTAGCTTGAAATGTTATGTACTTTTATAAATACATGTATATACTGGATATATATATTATATATATGATATATAAATCATTAATATCATTCTGGATATAATGAAATTTTGAACACATGAACAACTTGTAATTATAAGAGTTCTATTTTTGACTCAAGTACCAAATATCGACAAGACAACTATTATTAACTTAAATGATTACATAATTTTTATAACATTGTAATAAGTGATATAAAATGAATAATAAACTTGAAAAAGGTTTTTAATAAAGTAGAAATTAACTTTAGTTTATTATTCAAGATATTGTAGAATGAACGGGTCAAGTCGGACATGTGGTAAGGGAACTTCTTAACCGAATTTTCATTCTTTGGGTTAATCATCTGCATCTTGATTATGCCATGATATGATTATGGGAGATATTTATTTTGATATCCTATATTATATATATACTTTATTTCTGTTTAATTATAGTGAATACACATAATAGATATATTTTATTTCTAAAATGATCTTTGTAAGGGACTTCATCTCAATCTCCTTTCATTGAGGCATATTTTTTTTATACACGACTATATTTTATATGGTGCATAAACCACATTGAATTTTAATTTCATTAAAAGGGAATATTTTCTCTATGAATAATTTTACTAAATGAAAAAATGAATGTTTCTATTTAACATAGGCGGTTACAATGACCTTTCCACTTCCATGAGTAATATTTGATCTTTAACTTCTTAACAAGCCGTAATGTTTTTAAAAGGAAAATAAATACCATATACACTTTTATGTAATTTGGTATTGAAAATGGTTTTGATAATGGATTTGTTATGTCAGTATATTTATGTGATATATTGTGATTGAAATGTGGAAACATTTTCTTTCATTTATATTTTTTGTATGTGTTATGATTTGATAATGGTACTTAGACATTTGACAGGTGGTTACGCGATAAACCAAACGACGAGTGGTGCCATGATAAACCAGGATGGTTGGTAACGTTATAACCTCAAATGAATTTGGTATGGAAGTTGGTCGTATGGCTATTCCATTTAGCGATATGTGTGGAAGTCTACTCTATGGTTATTCCATTTAATTATGTTTAAGTCCCAAGTTACCATTCTATGTTATGTGTTCTTTATATAGGTTTTATGGTAATATTTTGGTTTAAAAAGGTTAATCAAGGATATTTTATTAAGTGAAGAGTATTTACTACTTCATAAAGGTGAAAAGTATTACTTATGATAATGTATTCATGGTTTACTTGTTGTTTTGGAAAACTAACTGTTTTCCTTCTTTGTGTATCCCTTACTAAGATTTTCATGCTCATCCCATGTTTTTGAAATGTTTTTAACAGGACCTAAAATGGAATAGTCTCAAGGATGGGATCATAGATAAGTCATTTTGTTTAAACACATGGAACTACACATGATTTTTTTGAAGAGTTTTTATTTTGTGAAAAAATGGAAGCTGAGTAGATGTGTCTACATGTAATATTCAAGTTGTTCTGTATATGTTATAATCGAATAATCTAAAGCTCTAAACCTAAAAAGATCCTAAATGTGAATTATTAACTGAATTCAAGAATATGGACTGTTTAAGGCCAGGTCCTTATAGAGTTGGTCACTTTGAAACTAATTTTATATGGATGAATGATGGAGAGTATAAGGATGATGAGAAATAAAAAAGGACCCAAAGAAAGAAATGGTGTCAAAATTCAAAGTAATTTAAAAATATCTAAAAGAAAATAGTAAATGATTCCACGAAGGAAAGACATATAATGAATAAACAATAGGATGGATATTCCATTATGTATATTTCATTATAATAATAATCACCTAAAAAGGTGAGAATTTTTATGACACATGATAAAAATATGAAGAAACATCATATAGTGAAGAAGAAGAATGTGAAAAGACTTATAATAATCCAATATTGAAATCTGGAATTTAAGCATGAGTTGAAAAAATATGAAACTCAAGAATTAAATCAGGTTTTTCAAGAAAGTGGATAAAAAAAGAATCAATAATATTACCAAAAATAAATGAGGAAGCATTGAAGAAATAAATATATTTATAAGGTGAAACATTCCAAATAAGAAAAATGGTTAATGATTTCGATGAAAAACTTGATGGAAAGGTAGAATATTTAACTAAGAAAAAATCAAGGTCTCTTGAAGCTAATAATACTATAAAAAGCATGAGTTATAATTTACATTAGGACATCTATGTTAAAAACAAGTCATCTTAATATACTAAGAATGTTATCCCAATAATTAATGTTAAATATAAACCTACCATACTTAAAAGTAAACTCGTTTTTACAAATACGGTATTTAATAAAACCAACACTGCATGAATTTGGTAAAAGAAAGGTGATGAGAAATTATCTTCAGCTTTAATGGAAGATGAGTGTACCTCAAGAAGATATACCTCCCCATGACCTAAGAAAACACAATATGTTACTAGAAAACTATAACAATATTCTTGTCATAACTCTTATCAATATAAAAGTTCAAGATTTAGTGGTCACCACTAGTTCTTTGTAATGTTTCTGGTAAAAATACTATTGTCGCAAGTAAAAAATTTCACTTACTTGTATTAGTCATTAATTTATTGGGAGAAAATTTAAAAATAAAGGGATAAAATCTTAAAGGGAAAGAAGACATTATGAAAGGAATAATATTTTGGATAGAGTTTTTTCAAGATTGGACACTCAGAATATATTTGAATGTTCATAATAGATATTTAGAATAATTAACTAATAAGTTCATTAGTTTAAAATATACATTACTACACTTGTTAGATAATTTCATTATTTTGAATGAGGAATGAAAGTTTGAAAAATAATGATGAAATAAAATTATATGAGTGTTGAAGTGGCCTCACAATATTATATGAAAGGTGAGTTTTATATACTTGATAGTGTATGTTACTCTTACATGATATTTGTTTCAAAAATCATTAAAATAATTTAAAATCATTATGGTTTTGTAGATACTTTTTTTAATGATATCTCTTTAAAAAGAAGAGGAATTATTATAAGTGAGATTAAATCTAAAAAAATTAAATCCTAATATTTTTTTGTTGATGGGATTAAAGATAAATTATTAACTGTGAGAAAATTTTGGATGATGGGAATATATTAATTTTCATGAAAAAATATTGTCTCATAGAGCTCTCCAAATCATAATTAATTTTCACCCAGAAAGAATGAACAAGTGGTAAATTATTCCAAATTGGTGATCTGAGTAACTCCAACTATTTGAGTTCCAAGGTTGAAAATAAGATATAAAATATAAGGATTGAATATCTTGGTCAAATAAATATAAATAAAATCATAAACAAATATGTGGGGAGTTCCTTACAAAAAATTAATAGAGAAAGAGATGTTATTTCGGAAACATGCAGAAAGGGGAAGATGGGACAAGGCAGTCACAAAAGTGTGAAAATTTCGTACACTAGTCAACATGAATAAATTAATTTTAATTTATGGGGTCATATAAGACATGGACCCACTAGATATGATCTCTTTTTTATTACATTCATTAGTTATTTACATGAATGGATAATGTGATATTCATGAGACACAAGTAAGATATATTAGAGATTTAAATTATTTCGAAGATATGTTGAGAAAGAGTTAGGAGTGTATATCAAGAAGTTGAGAACTGATAATGTAAGGGAGTTCACTAGAATATTTTTGAATTGAATCTTGATAATAATGAGAATAAACATTAATATTTTCCCCTTTATACTCAACAGTTTAATGTAGTTTTTGGAATGAATAAAAAAATATCTATTGAAATCAGAAGAACCGTGATTGATAAATACAAACTCTTAAATTTCTCTAGAGGTAATGAATATGTATAACACTAATTATTCAGAATAGATTGTTTATTAGACTATAATATAACATTAATTATTATTATAAGTGGTACAAGATGAAACCTATAGTATAATTTTTAAATGTTTTTGAAATTCCATGTCTGATGAAGACAGAAATTTCAAATTTGGTATTACTTGATGAATGATCTGAGGTAGGTGTGTTTATATGATAATTATCCAATGTAAGGGAGTAAAAGTGATAAAATTAAAGTATATCCAGGTTTTTTGATTTTTATACTATAAAATTCAATGAAAATAAGCTTAGTTTAATGGAGATACTACAGTAGATTTGGAAGAATATAAGAAATATGACATGTTGAAGTATAAAAATGTTAGAGAAAAGGACGATGATCACAAAACTAATATTTTAATTCATATTTAAAATGATTCTAGTGATGATGATGATGTTTTTGATAGTATAATACTAAATTTTAAGAAGATATAAAAGTATATTGAACCTGAAAACATCTATCAAAATAAAAAAAAATCCATCGAAAACTAGAATACAGCTAAGGATTGACAATCCAAAAATTATTATTTCACTAATTTAAAAATAATAAGTTGATAATTATATTGAGATGAAAGATTGGGTAAATTCTATGAATGAATATTTGGATAATATTGAGAATTATTCTACTTATTATTTTGTTTACAAATCAGATGAGAAGAATTTTATCAGAACCATGTGGGTGTTTAAAAATTAACTTAATGAAAAAGGGGAGGTTTCATGAAATAGGTCCAAGCTGGTTTTCTATGATTTTTCTCAGTTTTAATATATATATTTTTATATTTTTCACTTATATCAAGACTTGATTAAATCATAATGTTTTTCAAAATTTTATCATATAAATTCTACAATGTTTATCAAATGTATGTTAAGTATTTTTCTTAAATAGAGATCATGAAAAAATGATTTTCATTGAGAAACCGAAACTATTTTTAAGTGATAGTGATTAAATAATGGTGTATAGATTTAAGAAACTCATGTATGGGTAAGAACACATTCCTTGAGATTGGTACTCCAACCTTGGTAGTTTCCTGAAAAAATTTAACTTTTCTAAAGAAAAGGTTGATAATAAATTATACGGAAAGGATAAGAGCATGGGTACTCTAATTTTGAGTTTTTATAGTTATGAAATAATTTTTTCTGGAGAGAGATATTATTCTAATAAATAATTAAAAAATAATGATTACTTTTTATATATCAACTCTTGGAGAGATGAGTGTCTTTATAGGATTACATGTTTTTTATAACGAAAAATAAATCATTTTATATAATGATAAACTTGGTAAAAAAATATTGAATAAATTTGGTATTGATGAATCTAAGTAAGTATCAACAATAAAAATTGTTGGTGTCAAGATAAGAAAAGAATAATATAGAAGAGTGCGAATTAGAATGATATAATAAAAATAATTGGAAGCTTTCTTTATCTTACCACATTAAGACTATACATTGCTTATGAATCTATTTTTTGTGGTAGATATGAAAGTGATACAAAGGAATCAAACATGGTGGATACTATTATAATCATTAGATATATAAAAGACACATCATGTTTTGTTATAATATACAAAAGAAGTGAAGAACTAAATTTATGGGTTTCAGTGATATTGATTGAGTATGAGATTTTAGTAATTGAAAATCCACCTCAAAATGAAATTTATTTGTGGGAGAAATTTGTTATTGCTATCATAACAAGAAACAAAATTAAATAAATTTAATTATAGATAAAGGTGATAATGTTTCCACTATATAAAAATGTACTCATATATTATAGATTAAAGTCTAGTTGGATAATTTGAAGGTAATGAATGAGAAACCATTAAGAATCACTTTTATTTATCAAAGTGGAATTAATTTTTTCCATGAATCTAGTACATCACTCTAGATCCAAACATATTAATATCAAATATCATTTCATCAGGTAGACTGTTTCTATTGGAGTTGATAGGTTGGATTTTATTTTCACGATAATTTATATTTTTAATATCTACACTAAAATAATTCCAAGGGATATATTTTAAGAGTTAAGGTTAAAAATTCATGTTCACCCTTTCCCTATTACTTAAGGAGGATATGGGATACACCCCTGTATATTGGATTATATTACCAATGGGGGATGGGTGAAGTAAAAAACTCAATACATTATCCTTTATGAATCCAAAGATGTAGTTATTGTGAAAAATGTGAGAAGAGTTAAGTGAAGCAATTATGGTAGAGAACATAAAAATAACGTTACACAAATTACTTTTCACTGAGTGGTGGAATTATCTCAAAAAACATTTCTTTATCTAGTAGTTTTGTGTTACAAAACTTCTCTTTGAGGTAGGATTTGAGTTGTTGATGCTGATAATAAATCCAAAGTCAAAGATTAAAGAACCAAAGAGAATTAATTAAGTCGTAACGATACATTTTATTTTTTTTAAGAAAATGGGTTTTGGTGATTAATGTTTTATATATTTAGTGAGAGTAATTTTTATATAAGTTAATTATTATAATAGATGAACTACAGATACTGTTTAGATAAATGTCAGGAAGTTACATGTCTATAAGATAAACTGTGTAAATTGAGTAGATGAATTTTTAGATGTTTATATAGTATGAATTTGGATTAAGTGGATTGATCTAGAAGATATAATTAGGCATTTTAGAGAATTTTTGTTCTATATATAGAAATTATAAATGATCTAGAACAAGAATCTATTTTACAAAAGTTACTTGATGATTTCAGATATTGAGTTGAAGTGAATATGGAATATGATTATTGAAGGTAGATGTGTGACCAAAGGTTACATGAATCTAGAAGTAATTTATATATATCTAGATTTTAAATCATGGATGATATGAAATGTATAGGTAAATAATATATGGATTTTTAAGGTTTTTACCTAATGTTAACCACACCTGAAGCTATTATGAAAGATGTACCTGGAAAATAAAATTAGACAATGTTATACTAATCATTCAATATAACAAATATTAAAGTAGTTTGAATAAAATTATTGACTCTAAGTTTGTAATATTTAGTTTTAATGAGTTTTAAGATCAGGTATATCGATGTTGGAAAAAATATTTGCTAATGTAATAGATAGTGGGGATTCTCTAGGAGAATAATGTATTAGAAGGAATGTGATACTAGAAGTATGAGTAGATTCAGAAGAATAATTATCTGAATATATAATCAGTTTTTTATGAGAAGTAATGTTTGGATGATTTATTGATGTGGAAACTAACTATGGAAAATATAGAGTCACATAAGAATGTTCTTGAGTTTTCATAGGAATAATCTCACGATGGTAATTTTCCTAAGTGAAAATGATTATAAATTTAGGAGAATATTAGATGAATAATTTTATATGTTTTTATGTAGAGTTGTGAAGAATAAATATTCTAGAATAAGGTAGTGTGAAAATTTAGAGAAAAGGAATGATTGTCCTGAAAGTTAGAAACAATCGTACAGAAGATCGTTTAAGATCCCCACCCTTAAATAATACATATTACAGAGACTTTAAACTAGAATTAACATTATTCAATTCACAAAGATCTTATAGGTTTATATTTTATATAGTTAGGTTATAAATATTATAAAAATACCTATTCTATTTATTTTCCATTTCATTCCAAAATACACAGCTTCTAAAAAGAAACATGTTTTCATTTCCTAAACATTCCTCACAATCTTCATCTTAAATTCACCATTTTACATAATAATCCTTAAATAATTTTGAAAAACATTTTAAAAACATGATATCAACATAAATATCTTATTAAGGGACATAAAAAGAGAGAAATAAACCATTATTCCATGAGTACTTATAAATTTTTTCCTTTATCAAAAAAACATTGGGGTCAAAATAAATATTTTTTAACAAATAAATCACCTTATCCTCCCAAATAATTTCATAAAAAATCATAAGAAATATTTAGGAAAAATAAAACTATAAATGGTTTCTTTAAAATCTTAAAATACACATAATTAATTTTTTATTTAAAAAATTATACTTTTCTCCCATAAAAACATATTCTTTTCTTTAAACACACGATATTTATCCTACCTTGTAAAATAACAAGATTCATATAAAAATACATAGCAATCATAGATAAAGAATTTAGGTAACTTGGGGAATAATTTTCATATCACTATTACAAATGGTATGACCGTCATGGTTATACATGGAGTAACCGTCACAGTTACACTATAACAACTATCATATTTATACATGAAATAACCATTATGAATATACCTAGAATAATCCATACGGTCAACTTACAAACATATATAATACCTAATTTATTATTGGGATATCATTGAACCACATGAAATTAGTTTATCATGTAACTAACCATCATAATAAATAATTCCCATGACCCATATCATAATTATAACACATACAAGCATACAGTTTTTAAAATATTCTTTCCAACCATAAAAAATATTTCCAGATATTGAATATTAGATTCCATTTTACAACATTTTTTTTGAAAATAACTAGAACATAGTTAAGGATGATTTTTCCTTGGATAAAACATGTAATCTTATAGAGGAAGTTAAATAACGGTTATGATAACGGGAAAAGTCATTGTCACTGTATATATTGAAATAGAACACTCCATTTGTCTTTTGTAACGAAAGTAAAAATTTTATATAAAAAGATTAATTTTGAAAAACGTTTTAAGGAGACATAAAATTTCCATTATCATTAGTTTATTTCCATATAAATATATCCATAAAATAATTTTAAAAATATGGACATGGTAGAAAAAGATATTTAATGGAAAATTAAATATGGGATTTTGGAAAAATAAATTCCCTTATATCGTTCCCAAATTGTTACGTTCATTCATTATATTTATAAATAGTAAAATTTACATAATTATTTAATTTATTAATAACCGTTTTCATTTTTATTATTCCTTTCACCATGGTATAATCAACTACTTAATGAATTAAATTCCCATCAAATGTTTTGATGATATTCGAGTCATAAGTGGAAAATTACTTCGGTAGGTTGACTATGGTGAATGAGGTTATTATTCCAAAATATCATGAATAATAATAATGAAATAAATATAATTTTTAGATATTTATTATAAATTTAAAAACTATCATTTAATATGGTTATTAAATATGAATTATGTTACAATCGTAGAGATGGTATGTCGTACGTACACAAGCATAATTAATGTTTCTTGTTTTCAAAATCATTATGGAAAGAAAGTAAGTATTATTTTATCTTTAAATAAATATCATTATATAATAAATTTAATAATATTTATTTATACATACTTATATATATGTATATCATCCAGGTGATATGATGATGAAAAACGAAACACACTACTTCCTGGAGGTGGTAGTTCACACTTAAGCACAAACAATGTCATCATTCTTCAATGCATTGAAATGTAAGAACTTAAATGATATATTACCTTTATATAATGATATATATTTCATTAATATCATATATATA
This sequence comes from Viscum album, assembly GCA_963277665.1. Classification (NCBI taxonomy): domain Eukaryota; kingdom Viridiplantae; phylum Streptophyta; class Magnoliopsida; order Santalales; family Viscaceae; genus Viscum; species Viscum album. The sequence goes on from OY728167.1 coordinate 218,045,224, forward strand.
CATTACATTCATTATTAAAACTATCAATTATGGTGGAAAATGAATGGAATTGGTTCATGAGGTGGCAGTATGCCGTACACACGAATGATGGATTCCTTTACCCTTTGATAGAGGTTGGAGAGGAATATAATTTATTAAATCAAAATAAAAAAATATAAATATATGATAGATAATTATGATATTATTTTAGTATGTATGTAAAATATTTTAAGAGGTATAATAATAAATAAAATAAGAATTCTCGGTTAATAACTATTCATCTTCTTTGGACAACCTCTTTTTCATTACACCTTAATCCATCTATGGTTGGTATTATACCCCAAATAATACCTCTAGAATGTGTATAGATATGTTATTAAGGGATTTGGGTCAGTATTTTATACAAAAGGAATCTTTTGGTGTGAAGAAATAATAAGAATATGTTCCCTTTTATAAGAAATGGGAGGGACATTTTGGATTTTCCTAAAATATTAAATTAACACAAATTAATTTTGATTTTAAAATGGACCAAAATTTACAATATTAAAATATAATATGAGTATTAGTATAAATAGTCACATAAAATAAAATTTGGATGATTTTGGATCAAATTTGTACCCTTATCTCTTAGTTGTAACCATCTACTAACCCTTTTGACAATTACAGTTATATCAATGTTTTTTAACCATAATGGATTAATATTGTTTATATAAAAGGATAAAAGACCCATAAATATACCATGGTTGAAATTTTAAAAGTATCCCATTAATTTGGGAAAATATAGTGTTTTTAATAATTTTAAATAATTTAATAAAAAATTATTTATTATAAAATAACATTAATGTTAATTTTGGAACATTTTATTTAATTTGAATTTTTAAAATAAAACACAACAATTAAATTAAAATGCAGTGTATCCACACCTAAAAATCTCATTTTTTATGTAAAAAAATAATGTTACATAATAAATAAATCAAATAATATAATTTTTAGTTTTTCAATATCATTTTATTGATTCTTTTACTACTTGCACAAGTACTGTACCAGTGTTTCATAACCAATTAAGGAAATTATTTCTTCATTAAAACATAAAAATAAATTATTATAATGAAAATAATAATTTATATTTAAAATGAATATTTATAACTGAATATATCTTCAATTCATCCCGATGTAAAAAATTTAAGGATAATAAAACAAATAGGATTCCATTATTGACTTTTCTTTATATAAAACAAAGTAATCGGTCAAAATCATGGTAAATTGGGAAAAATTCCATATACTAGGATTTTATGTGATTATGGATGAGATATAATTATCAAATAAAATTAATTCATTGGTTTGGGTCATTCTTTAGTCCTTATCATTTTATTTTTAACCTTAGTTACCCAATTTACTCTTTAACGTGGTAATAGAAATTACTAATTTTTCTATTCATAATGTCCAAAAATAGAAGTGAACTACTTTAAAATTTATGTTCCAATAATTAAAAATATTAAAAATATTGATCAATATTAAATTTCAATATTTTTTCTTAATTAATTTTAATATAAATTCATAAAAAATAGTGAAAAACATTTTTTTAGTTAAAAGCTTTTTTAAGACCAAAAATATGCTTACACCAAAATCAGGTATAATAATGATTTAAATTAATTTAATAATATTAAATATAATTAAGTAATACCTATTTTAAATTGAGATAAAATTAAAATAATAATTATAATTTTTAATTAAATAAAAATAACAATTTCACAAAAATGCGTATTTTTCATTATTCACTAAAAAATCAATATTTTCAGAAAAATACCGATACTTCACCAAAAAATAATTTTGATTTGATGAGTAAAAATAAAAATCATTTTTATTGAATAAAATTTCTAAATTTTAAATAAATTAAATATAGTTATTTTCACACAGAAATAAATAAAAACTATTTTTCATGAAAACCAATTTTGAAGAATAAAATTTATTTAACAAATTTAAGTGATTATTTATAAACCATTAATAAATATATTTTTATTTACTAATACCTTTATATATATTTCATTAATTAATTAACCCTATTAATACCCTCTCATTTTATATCTAGGTTATAATGATAGTTTTTAAATAATAACACTTCACGATTCTTTTGCACCATGTGTTATATATTTTGTACACTATTTAACATATTTTTCTTTTAAAATATCTTATTATTAAATTCTAATCAAATTTAATAAATTTATTCCTTGAATTTTGAAATAATAAATTGTAATAAAAGGCTTAAAATTTCAAAATACCTCTGTTGAAATACCACATCGTTAAAAGGGTTTATAAAACATTCACTTGAAAAGAGAGGAAGGGAAGTGTGAAGGTCATTTGGAAATATCACATGCTATTTTTCCAAATAGGATAAAATTTGTGAGAGGTGAATATATATACATTGAATACAGTCATATTATTCAAATAATTATATAGATTATAAAAGAACATTGATCCCATAAAAGTGAATGATCACGAGGAAGTCAACGATCACAAAACTATAAACCAATGATTCATGAAAATGACTATCAATTCATTATAAATGAATGTAATAGGATATTTTTTTAAGATAAATTTACTATTATTTATGAATTTCATTACCATATAGACTATGAACATAAGGAAGAATACTTAATTAAAAACAATAATTTCATCTTACCATTAATTTCTACCACAATCCAATATTTTTGTCTAAATGATGAGTATTCAAGATAAATATTTCATGCGTGAAGAACTAGAATCATATTTGAATAGATCACATACTTCAAAAAATGTTAGGAAGATATTTCTACAATATTTAAACAATATTAAAAACTAAAATTGTTATAAAAATATAATAAAATTGTGAAAATGAATAATCCTTTCTATGAATAAATAATATATTAATCTCCAAAATTCAATAATAATACCCAATGTTCACTCTACATAAATATGTAAATAAATATCTATAAACTTCATCAATATATCATTAATACATATTAAAACCCAATAATGTTAATTACTTGATCACATATTCTTCCACGATTAATTTATTATTTTTCTCAAATATATGCAATCATTTATAAAGTCTCATACAATAAAAAATTTATATGACCTAATCATATAATTTCAAAGATATGCCAATTATATTCATAAATAAAAAAACATATATCCCAAATAATAAAATTAATGAAATTTTTTAACCATAAATTTTATCTCATACCATTTAGCTTACATGCCAAAACATGTAATAACTTTCTTCCAAAATAATAATTCATGTTAAACCTAAGGGTTATATATACATCAACCCAATAAATAATCTCCCAAAATATCATTAGTCGTCTTACAATTTCATAACTGAGAACCTAAAATAGAGTTTCTAAGACTTTTAACCTTTTGAAAATCTTAAACTCATAAAAACATAAAATAACCTATCATGAAAACATCCCAATCTCCAAAGATGTCTAAACCTTACTCCGATACTATCTATAACAGCCCCTACCTAAAAAATTACATATTCTAGTGACATTAAAATATAACTAAATTTATTAATTTCCCAAATATATTTTCAGCCTATATTTTTAGAGAGTTTCGTTATAAATATTACATAAAAAACATATATATTAAAAATTGGAAACTTTTATTAAGAATCCACTTTTTCCCACATAATAAGACTTTTAAAAATAAATATGATTTCTTTTCATGAAGCATCTTCACAATTTTCATCATGACTTCATCCTTGTACTGAATCATCCTTAAAAACAAATGAATATCATTTTATAATTTTTTATGTGCAGGAAAATCTCAATAAGGGACTCAAATAGAGAGTAATATACCTTTAATCTAGAAATAATTATAAAAAATTTCCTTTTTTGAAATAAATATTGGGCTCAAAATAATCAATTTTTACCTTATAAATCATCGTCCCCAACAAAATATTTGCATAAAACATTACATGAGAAATATTAATGGAAAAATAAAACCCATAAAATTTTCTTATCAATAATAAAAAACAAATACTATTTTTTTCACAAAGATATACATTTCAACCTTAAAAATTAGCATATACTTTCCTTTAAACATAAAATAATTATATCACCTTGATAAATAATAACAATCCCATAAAAACCCATATAAATAATTGATAAATCATTTATTTAACATGGGGAATCATTTTTATATAACTATTAAATATGTAATAACCATAATGGTTATACATGGAGTAACTATAACATTTACACGAGGAATAACTATCTCAGTTACACTTGAAATAACCATCACCAGTATACTTCAAATAACCCTCATGGTCAACATATAAATATATATATTACCTAATTCATTGGTGGTATATCATGGAACCACCAATATGTATTTTATAATGGAACCAATCATCATCATAAAAAATCCCCTAGAACTATATATTATTCCTAACACATAAAATTTTTCTGTTTTCAAAATATTACTTTCACCGAGAAGAAAAAATTTCTGAATATTGAAATTTACATCACATTTTAAAATGATTTTTTAAAATACCCAGAATATAGATAAGTAGGGCCTATCTTTTAATATAACATGAAATCCTATAAATCATCTCAAGTAACAGTTATTATAGAAGGAAAATTGATTGTCATTATATACATTAAAATAGATCATCACTTTTTTATTTTGTTAAAGAAAGTAAAAACGTTCTATAAAAATATATATTTTTTAAAAAACATTATAATAGATATAAAATATCCTTTATAATTAATTTATATCTATTTAAATACATCCTTAAAATAAATTTAAATATATGTACATATAAGATAAAGTGTTTTAAGGGAATCTTTAAAAGATGTTTTTTAAATGAAGTCCCTTACCTTATACTCAATGTGTCGTGTGCATTACTTATATTTTTTAATAATATAATTATGAAAATTATTTATTTGGGTAAGAAAATTTTTCATGTTTATTTTTACTTTCATCATTTTATAATAAATTACTTGCTCAATTAAGTTTATGTTGGGTGTTTTGATGATATTCATCTCATAAGTCAAAACTTACTTCGGTGGGTTTACTATGGTCAATGAGATTATTATTCCATCACCAATATAATAATATTAATGAAATAAATATAATTTTTATACATTAAATATACCTTTAAAACCAAAAATTTAACATGGTTATGAAAAATGAATTATGTTACAATCATAGAGATGGTAGGTCGTATGTACGCTTGAGTAACATTTCTATTTTCAATGATAATTATAGAAAGAAGGTATGTATTATTTTATCATTATAGATTTATAATTATACCATAATTACAATATTATTTTATTAAAAATATTTAAATATAAATCATCCATGTTATGTGGTAATGAAAAATTAATCACATCGCTTCGTGGTGGTGGTGGTCCATACGTACGCATGAAAGACATTATCATTATTCAATGGATTAAAAGGTATGAAATTAAATGATATTATATTTTTAATAATTATAAATATTTTATTATTATAATACATATACATTAAATAAATAATTACAATCATCAATGGGAAATGGTGATGGAAAATTAATGACATTATTTCGTAAAGTTGTAGCCCACCATACACATGACCAATGAATTCCTTTCCCATTTGATGGAGTTTGATGATGGATATAAGTTTTTACATTAAAATAATATATATATGTGTGTGTGTGTGTGAGAAATGTTTTTTACTATTTAATAATGTTTATATAATATTTTATGTAGTTAGAAGAAGAAATAAAATGAAAATACTTGGTTAAAAAGTAGACCGTTACTTTGGAAAACCTCCTTTGCATAACAACTAAACCCCTCTAAGGTTTGTATTATACCCAAAATAATAATTATATAATGTGTATATGGATATTATAAAGATATTTTGGTTATTATTGGGGGGAAAATAGTTATTGAGGTGTGAATAAATGATAAGTAGAGATCCCCTTTTATAAGTGAGGGGATAGATACTTTTCGAATTCCTTAGAATATTAAATTAATATAAATTAATTTTGATTTCCAAATGGATACAAATTGATAATATTTAATGATTATATGAGTATAAGTCTAAGTAATATCACAAAATTAAATTTTTATAGGCGTGGATAACATATTTAAACTTGTCTTGTTGTTTTAACTCATTGTGAACCTTCTGGACAATTACAATGATATCAATGCCTTTTACAATTAGTTGTTTAATATTGTTAATATAAAAGGAAAAATACCAATAAATGGGCCATTTTGGATATCAAAAAACATATACCATTATCTTGGCCAAATATAGTATTTTTAGGAACTTCAAATAATTTAATAAAGTATTATTTATTATAAAATAACGTAAATGTTAATTTTGGAAATACTCATTTAATTTGAATTTTATAAATACAAGACAATAATATTACTCGAATCTAATTAATAATAACCTCTTTAATATTTCAAATTTATCTATAAAAATATTTTAACACAAAAAAACAGTCAAATAATATTATTTTTAGTGTTTTTCAAATGAATTTATAGATTTTTTTACTTTCACAAGCATTGTGTCAGTGTTTCATATGCATTTAAGGTTATTATTTCATGTGTAAAAATTAAAATTATTCTACAGTTATGGAAAAAATATTTTATATTGAAAATTAATATTTATAACTAAATATATATTCTATTAATATTGGTGTAAAAAATTTAAAGTTAATAAACCAAGATAATGACATTTTTGACTTTTCGTTATATAAAATAATATAAAGGGTAAAAATAATTAAAACACAAATAAAACCATATATTAGACATTAGGATGATTATGGATGATATATACTCATAAAATATATTTAAGGTATGTGTTAGGGTCACTAGTCAGTCCATATCATTTTAATTTTAACCTTAATTACCCGATTTACTCTTCAGTATGATAATAAAAAAATAAGTTACTATTCATAATGTCTAAAAATAAAAGGGAACTACTTTCAAAATTTGGATCCGTTGATTTTAAATATGGAATCTATTTCTCATCCTTCAATTTATATAAGTGGTCGAAATTACTTTAATATAAATGCATAAAATGCAACGAAAAACAATTTTTTAGAAACAATGTATTTTAAGCTAAAAAATATACTTATTCCTAAATCCGGAATAATGAAAATTTTAATGATATTAATTAGATTATATATAATTAAATAATTATTATTTCACTTTGAGATAAAATCCAAAGAATAATGATTCTTTTTAATGAGAGCAATATGATAGTTTTATAAAAATAGGAATTTTCCCGATTCACATAAAAATCAATTTTTAAGAAAAATACCATGATTTAAATAAAATATAATTTGAATTTTTATATTTCAAAAATTATTTAATTTTTACAAATAAAATTTCTTAAATTTAAATAAATTATTTATGTAAAGACCCCAACCCCTGTAGCCCAAAACTAGCATCTTAATTTATTATATTGTCATAGATATATGACACGAATCCCAAAGGAGAAATCAGTTTAGTAGTTTTCGAATCTAGATTATATACATAAATATTACATTAAAACTTGAAATGAATTAAAATATAGTAACTCCATTTGAAACACCCATAAAATCCTAGATTATCCCAGCACGTCGTTCATAATATACATCTTTGCATCCAAGGAAAAAAAATAAAATCTAAGAAAGGTGTGAGATCATATGATAAGTAAGGGAACACAATACATAAGAATCTAGTATAAACATTAATTCATGATGAATTACTAAAAACACATGCCATTAAAACACAATTTTGGGCATAATATGAAAAGAATAAAAGATGAATAAATAATACCATAAAGATAATTACATTAGAATGAAGCATAAACATGGATATTATATTAGTTTAATAATCACATGGATTATAAATTACTAATATCATAATTAGAAAATGAATAATTCTAGACATAATAAATATACCATTGAGGCCTTGACCAAGACATTTAAAATAAATCGTTATGGCCTCAGCCAAATCCATTTTTGTTTTGTCTCTGGAGACCAATCGATGCATTGTGGGGATATAGTAGGACCCAAACATCACTAAATTAGTCCAATTTGTTCCTAATATGTATTTGGTTAAACATAAACAACATATACATATGAAATGTAAATAACCTTCCTCAATCTGTAAAGATAATAAATAACCATTTTGAGTAGCATGGTGAATGGTATCAAGATATCACATCCACATTCATACTGATCATAAACCACTTAATAAAATATATTAGATGAAAATAATAAGATATATATCTAAAAAAATCATAAAATTACACATAGGTTTTGAAATAGATGAAAACACTTGAATAAAATCATCGATGAAATCTTGAGAGAAATACCCCATTTACTTTAAAAAAAGAGTTCTTTTGGAAAAATAATTAGTATTTGTCATAATTGTTTGTATAAAACCATAAATGAAAAAAATAATGTTTTTCATTAAAAAAATATTTATTTAAGAAAAATAATGGTGCCATAAAATATATTATGGATGGTACATGAAAATGGGTAGGAAATTGAGATGTTCCCTTTAATCGGGCTTGCATATCATGATGAATTGAGAAAAAAACCGTGTAAAACATGTATTTTCCCACAAAATAAAGATAAAATGATATTGATACCTGATTTTGGAACTTATAAAAATAGTTTAGAATATGTATAAAAAATAATTAATAATTACATTAGTGTATATAAGGATAAATAATAACCTGAATGAAAATGGAGGTTCGGGAAGAAACCCTTACCTTATATCTGAAAGTGTTCTTCACATGACCTTAATGTCCTATATAATCAAATAAAATTAATCAATTAATTCACTCATTAACTTTAATAAATTTATTTTATTTAATATAATTTTATTACATTCATTTATGGTGTTTTTGATGACTTATAAGATACAATTTTATCATTTGGGAGAGTTCGTTTCCTTGGTTTTCATGATCATTTTACTTGTATATGAGTATGGAAGATCAAGTAAAATGGAAATATATATATATAGATGAAGCAATATGTTATAAATAAAATATATAATATTAAATGGTTCTATAAGTCATTTGGTTTTTTTGGGTGAGGATAAATCATTAGATAATACATTAATGATAAACATTATGATTATTTTAGTGGTCTCTCGATCATCACAAACTATTTTTGTTTTATTAATTAACATAATGTATACATATAACGGTTCAATAACATTACATAATTTATAATACATATTTTATACTCTTTCTTAACTATAAAATTGGGTTTATGAACATACTTGAAGGTGTTAATGAAAATTGAAAACTCTCCGTCCTTGAATTTGATAAATCAATAAAACACGAACTATGTTTTCATTTTTAGAACAAATAGAGAGGGAAGAGAGCTTTTGATGGATTATTCCATCAACAAAATTAAATTAAATTATATAGAAGATACTAGATATATCATGTAACTTTGTTATAGATAGGTGAATAAATGTTATGAAAATAAAAAAAACATGAAAAGAAATTAAAAGAAAAAGAAAGAGGTTTTTGCCTGCTGATTTTATCCTAGTTGAGAACCTCATTAAGGGAACATGTTCTGATCTTTTTATGAGTCCAAAATCTCTATTGAGTGGGGGAGGGACTTGGGAAGATTATTGGGTAGAAATTGTCCAAGGATAAAATCTTGGAAGGTGTGAGGAGAAGAGGTAGTGAGGGGTGATATTTATAATGGTAGAGAGGGGTGTTTTTTGATTATTTTATTCATTATTTTATTAGTTTGGATCAATACAAGTAATAGGGATGATTATTATGACTAAATAAATTAACAAATTCATGTTATTCCGAACCAATGGTGCTTAGATCATCCATACATCATCCATGATTATATAGGTCTTGTATTGATCTTATAACATAAATTATTGTATTTCACTATTCACCAAACATTCCACTATTTTAGAAAAATATAAAAAATATACCATAAACATTTTTTGACATGTAGAATTAAAAAATGGAATCCATTTTATGAAACTATTTTTTGAAATATGAGAAATTTAATTTTTAATTAAAAACTTCATTTATTGAAAAATACTGATTTCAAAAATATAACAAATTTTATATCACTTCTAAAAAATAATTTAGGTATAAAAAAATTATATTATAATAATAAGACAACAAAATATTAATCTATAAACATATTTATGGAAAAAAAATTTCTTGTAAAAAATTATATTAATTATAAAATTTTAAATAAGCATTTATATTATTGAAAAATATGAACACTTAATTTATCATTTTTAAAATATTTAATTACTTATACCAAGATATAAATATATCATATTATAATTTATAAGATAAATATATTGTATTTAAACATTAATAGGTGAGTATATTGTTTGAATGACCAAATTAGTATTCCTAATAGTAACATTATTATTCCAACAATCACATTTCTATTCATAAAAAACGAAACTTATGCCAACGGGCTTGTAACCAAATGGTAAAGGCACCTTATTGGCATCAAAAAGACCCAAGATCAAATCTTGGCAGGGAATAATTTCTGGGGTACGATAGCAGCACTGGAACATGCACTATAGCAGGTACTCTAGTAGCAGTTGAACTGTAGCGGTAGAGTAAATGTAGCAGGTACTATAGTGGTGGCAGTATTATAGCAGCAGCGGAGGCACTATAGCGGAAGATGCATTGTAGTAGGAACTGTAGAGGTAGTGGTACTCTAGCAGGTACTAGAGTAGCCTGGGTATTGTAGTAGTATTATTCATCGAAGGGTCCGTTGGGCCCAAAAAATCGGCTTTCGGGCCTTGTATTCAGACCACTTAGTCTTGGGATGTTGGGCTATGTAATGGGTCTCCCTCTTCCCAGTTTGAAATGGGTCTTTTCTTTAAATAATAAATAAGGCTTTGGCCCCAACCTTTAAAAAAATGAAAAATGAAACTTATTAGAAAAATACTAAAAATTCAGACAAAGTAAATTTTTATATTACTCTTTAAAAAATAATATTTATTTTATCAAATAAAATTATAAAAATGAAAAATTTTATATATAAAATATGTTCTCCATTAAAAGTGAGTAAAAAAATTCTTTAGAAAAATGTAGCATTTTTATTTGTAAAACTGGATTTATTCTTATCTTATGAATCTAAAAATATTTTGGAAGAATATAAAATTATTTGATTAAATCTATAATATATAAATTTCATTAATATATTTCACTATTAGTTTTTCATTTAATTTGATAATATAAAATTCCATTATGTGAATACAAATTGTTTTTATAAAAATACATCTTTTTTTTAATTTGTTTTCATTTATAATTAATTGGTAAGTAATGAATTAATTTTTTGGACGTGTATAATCTATATTTTCCAAATTTACTTAATCTTATTCATTATCATAATTCACAAAATCTTGTAGATAACTTAAATGATAATATTTAATCAATTTTAATCTCTTAATCCATCAAAGAAGTTAAATTTAAAAAGTAGCATACCATAAAATATCGGGGTGTTACATTATCCCCTATTTCAAAAAATTACATCCTCAGAATTTGAAATTTCACTTCCAAAAATTAAAGGTTGATACTTGAAAACCATTTTGTGGAAAATCCACATTATAAATAGGTTTAATAAAATATACTATTAATAAGAGTGAATGGTAAGAGTGAAGGTCACAAAAAAAACTAGGATTTCGAGTAGAAATTATTAATGGAAAGTGATAACATGAAAATAGAAGATAAATATAACTATAAATTTATGATAGAGAGTGACATAGAAAATTCTTATTATAATGTTATCATTAAAAAAGTTACAAACTTCTGATAGGTTAAAAGACTATTTATTTCCCTGAATGAAATGTAAATAGATGAAGTTTTTTCTCCAAAACCCTTTCCCTATAGTTAGATGATTATTTTACTATCCAGAGAATGAATTCATAAAATAAATAAACATTTTTCCTTTCCGTGTAACAATCTCATCCTTTTGTTATGCTTTGATATATGTCCACATAATTTCTTAAACCAAATAATGGGAATTCAAGGTGAATTTTAATGCATGAATCACTTTTAACAAATGATCCATAATTCATTATTTCTTTGAAAAAGGGAATTCCCCAGTGTGGCCTTTTCGAACCCTCTATACAGAGAAACCCCCTCCCCTATGAAGGGGTAGCACCCGAAGGCAGCTCCATAGCTGGGGAAGGTGTCGTTGCCAGCCGAGATGGCATAGCGTCCTAGAGGGTGAAGTCCTGTCAGCGATGGTCCGTCATAGCAAACCATCAGCAATTGGGCCGCGCCTCATTTTTTCCACCAAAAGGAGACCATAATTAATTATTTTAGACATTAAATGTTTACTATAATAAAAAAGGATGGAAAAGGATATTAAATATGATAAATCATACTTTAATTTTAATCAATAACATCCTTAATCAATTCCCTAAATAGTAAACCATAATACCCATCCAAAATATTTCTGTAAAAATTCAAAGACTAAAGATTTAGAAGAAATATTGAAAACATCTAATTTTACCCAAAAAAACATAATGTTTCTATTATTGTCATATACCAAATATAAGATTACCTTGATCACATTTAATCCTTTATAAAACATGCATTCTTCCAAGAGTAAAATTCTCATGTAGTTGAATATATTCCTTGAATCTAAACATCTAATATTCCCAATAAGGATAATATGAACCGCCAAATAACTAACCACCATCATGGTCACCAATACTATCCCATAAACATCTATTTATTATTATCTCAACATCAAGAAAATATTTAGGTTTATCTTTCCAAATTCATGTGTGTCCAAAAGATCAAATTTCCACTAAATAATGACCCTCGAGGCCCACCTCCTATAAGCCCCAGGCTGGTGACTAGCACCGAGTCTGTTAAAATATCATTAAATGGGAGGCATTACCCTATGTAATAATATATGATCAGAATATCCTATGAACCATCCATAAGAAACACCATGACATAATATAAATGGAAACCAAAACCATCCCACAATGCATGTATAAATAAAACTGATACTAATGAAAGTGTCCAAAAGTAAAATACCCAAAAGTAATGCTAGTGAAGAAAACAAAAAAAATCAAAATATCTAAGCAAGTAATGTCCATCACAGTCCACATAGTCCACCTAGAAACCAGAAAATCAGTTTATATATGTAGGATGAACATATAAATAAACTCTGTAGGAAGACCAACGTCTCTTGTGCACATGTGAAAGAAGAATATTAATACACCAATGATTAAATAACAGATCCAAAATCACCTAAATTAGTCAAATATTAATCCTAACCTCACCAAGTCAAACTCACAAAATACCTCAAGGTATGTATAGTAACATATTAAGAAGAATATCAATAAAGGGTACCCTGAACCACTTCCACTAATTTGCTGCTCTCACACCCCAACTTTGTACATCCTTCAACACTCATCTATTTTGAATAACATATACCAATTCCCCATAACATAGTCATATCACATCTCACCCGAAAACACTTGGGCCACCACCACTGTAAGAACAATTTTTTTAATAATTTCTATTTCCTAAAAATATGTGTTATTTTATATTATACATAAGAAAACTATTTCTCCGTAATAATGAAGTGAGTATATATTAAAATGTGACAATTGGGTTTCAACTTTTATATGACTGTTGGTCAATATGACTGTTGGGAACTATAAAATTGATAATAATTTTAACATTATATTTATAGTTTATAAGTAATATTTTGACAAAGGAAAATTGATATAGAAAGAAGAGTCGATGGCCTCAACCAGTAGTGTCATTCGATTTGAAGCCTATTTTCCAAAACATGGGAGGGAGGAAGAATCACTGGGCTTAACTCTTGACCAATCCCAAGCCTAGATTTGACATATGAGGATTGAATTAAATCTTCTATGGGAGAAGTTCATGTTAGTGGAAATTACCACTCAATTGATGTTAGCTGAGCTGCCCCATGAATCTAGAACCATCACACACCTTAATATTAGGTATTATGAAGGTTTTATAATGGGTTATATGTTAAGTCCTTAGTTACTAAATGTATAATCCCTTTGTATAAATAAAATTATTATTCCATAAATTCCATTTTGAGAATAGTTTTTCATTAAAATATGATGAATTTGATAAATTTATTTTTCAGACCAGAATTTTACTTTTCAGAAAAGATATAAATATTTATAATAAACAAAGATATTATTAATAATAATTATTTTAGTGAAATACTATGATTAAATCATAGTTATTTAAATTTAAATGACAATATAATTTTATTTATTTCAATTGTAAGAAATTTTACTATGCAATTTACTATGCATTTTCTATCTGCTATTATTTTAAATATATAAGGTTTTTTATATTTAAAATTTAAATTTCCCATACATAGAAGATTATTATGATAAAATAAACATCATTTTGGAAATTAACGCATCAAAATTAGGTTAGGGTTAATTTATAAGAGTTTTCAAAAACATTTTTTTTCAATGAATAGTAAAAATACATTTCAATTTTTCTGATATGTTTAATGAATTATACTGATTTATTATGTAATATAAAATTATGGTCGATTATTTTAGATTATAAAAACATAATAGGTGTCAAAATTGGCCAATGCCATTGGAAAAAACCATGGTAAAGCCATTCTTTTTTATTTTACCACTACCTAGGTGTTTAAACAAATCATCCTCATTTTCTATAAATACACACCCATAACTCCATTAGCAATCATTAAAAATTTATCCTCCCTGGAGCACTGATATTTTTACCTCCCAATGAATCCTCAAGCCCCCAAGGTCCCAATCTTTCCATTTTAGGAGTTACTCTTTAGGGTAAGGGAAATCACATCTTCTTGTTTCCTTTTAAGTATCCTTCTTATGTGGTATGTATTTAAAATTTCCATATTATGTTCTTATGTCAATTATATTCTATCCAATTAATTTATAAATATTATTTTATGAATGGTATACCCTTTCATCTCTCCATTTTTAATGTTTTATAACATTCTGTTTCATACCAGTTATGCTGCCTTGTTTTCTACTCAAAATTTATCTCTTTTTTCTCATGAAATTCTCTTATTTTCTTTAGTGATTACCAAAACCTACTTATTTTCTAGGGGTTCTCAACTATATGTGTAAATGATATATTTTATTCAGGGATAAAAATAAATGATACTTACTTTGAATTTCCATGTTTTTAAAAAGACATAATGAACATGTCTTAAAGAACTTCTTAAAAATGTCATGTTTTTTATATGAAACCCATTTATTTTATTTTTCATGTATTATTTTTGAAGTTTTTTTATTATGATCTATGTATCTCACATTAATTAAAATATTTTAAGGGTGCTCCCTGATATCTCTCTAATTCATTGGGTATATAATTTAATATCTAGAGATGACATATTTTAGGATACCTTAGTGAATAACCTTGGTAATGTTTATGACACCTCAGTGAAAGACCATGGTGATTTTCTTATGAATGTGTAAAATAAATTTTTAGCCACATTTACATGTTTTTTTATTTATTATATGCCTAATTTTCTCTTTTCTATTCCATAATGATATTCGCCATGCTCTTATCAATGTTTCTCAAGATCACATGTAAATTGTATCTCTTATTTTTCCTTACTAGGCCTTATGCTCACCCTTTCCATTGATGTATGTCCCCAGGTTTTGAGATATAGTAATTGTTGTCAGGATGAACCTATGATGAAGCCTTTAAAGTTGATTCTAATAATGTTTTGTGTTTCCATGTATTATGTATTTTTTTTCAAAGAGTCGAATCTTTAAGAGATCCTCTATTATGTACAATGCAATGAAAAGTTTGTATAGTAAAAAGGTGGGATTCCATAACCACACAACAGAGCCACATCACATCTCACATGAATGAACCTGGGTCATCACATCAAAACCATAACCAGAGTATTAGGGAATCTTAAACATGATGGACATCACCCTCATGTTCTCATTCTACCATGCACAACCACCACCAAACTCCCCCCACAACATAGTCACATCACATATCGCTTGAAAACATATGGGCCACCACCCCACAACATGGTCACATCAAATATCAACCAAAAACACTTGGTCCATCACATAGTTTAATAATAGACCTCCAACCATCACAACCTCTATATATCTACTATCATAGGAGTGAAAGTGGAGAATATCATGTAGACAAATAGCCGTCCTCATCACCGAGAAGTTAGGAAAAACACCCCCATCTAAAAATAAGGGTATCACCACATAGTGATCAATGCAGGTTGGGTTCATATAGATGTCGTAAGGAATATATTAGTATATTCATATAGACATAGAGAAGCCCAACCTATGGGTTTCTGACCAAACAGAATCTGACACACAACATCATCAATTTTGTTTCATCCTCTAAATGAATAAAACCAAATAACCACAAGACACATTTCACATGTCCAACCAATTCCATTATCCAGAAAATTCATTTCAATGTTAGGAATCATCCACATTTAACCACAAAAACCATAATTTATTTGTTCATAAATCATTTCCATCCCATTAACTGAACCAAAAACAATACATTTCAATCATTATTAAATGATTATTTATTCCATTACTGCCATTGAATCTAGGAAAATGAAACTAAACATCACAACCAACTCATAATTCCAATAAAACCATCACCTTGTCACCTAAAAAGAACAACCAAACAACCAACACCTAACAAACCCAAAATCGTGGATAAAAAACCACCTCACCACCCCTAAATCATGACAAAAAACCACCACCTCACCACCCCAAAAGAATTTACAAACAACCAAAACCTCACCACCTAAACAGAACGACCACAAAACCACCACCTCTCTACCCTAAAAGAACAACCACACAACCAACATGCCACCACCCCAAAATAATCCACACAACCACCACCTCACTTCCCCAGAAGAACAACCAAACAATAACCTCCTCACTGCCCCAAATTAATGGACAAACAATAACCACCTCTCCACGCCAAAAGAACAACCACACAATTACCACCTCACTACCCCAAAAAGCTCATCCACATCTCACCCATTGTACCCAAATCACATCACAATCACACATTTCCTCCCCAAAAACAAGGACCGACATCATAACACATCAAAGACCATTTAATAGAATTAACTATGGGGATTTAATCACATTTAAAATTTTTATGGGTGTTATCACATAGGATATAACCCTAGTAAAATCGTTTCATTAGCTAAATATATGTGGTTAGACAATTTCCATTTCAGGGTGAATTCAGAAAAAATAAAAAGAGACACAACAGTCACAAAACATATCATCTAACACCTACATATCCCCCTACTTCAATAATTTTTAGTCTGGCATCAATCTCATTCAATACATCATATCGTAATAATATCAAAGTTATAAAACCATGAGAATCATTCCCCCTTCCCCCCATCAATTTCAATTATCCAATTATTTATCTTTGATTAAGTTTGAACAACCATATTTTATATATAAACAAGAGTAAAAACCTAAAAAATGATACACAATAAAGTGAACTGAGGGATTACCTACCCTAAATAATCTTTTCTAACATGCTGCACACCATAGGGAAAAGAAGAAATTCCCAAAAAACAATACCACGAATGGTAAAGCATGAATGAACCTACAATGTGACTGAATGCTGCAAAAAATCTTCCCATATCAGACCAAAAATAAAAACTAAACCACCATAGTGTATTACAAATAATGGAACAAGATAAAACCATGGGGAATATAGAAATAACTAACCACATATCGTGAACCAATAACTGTTAGAACCAATATATCAAAGCTGGAGAAGAGGGCTATAAATCCATCCAAAATAACCTCGGGATATATTAAAATGAGAGAGGGAGGGAGTAGACAAATGAAAGGAAATTAAGCTATATGGGTTATAAAATAACATTTTTACAAGAGCCTCAGCCCATTTGGTGAGGACTTGACAAGGGCATCTTGGAGACCCGAGTTCAAAAACGGGTGGAGGCATATTTCTGGGTACTGTAGCAGGCACTGTTCAGTACTATTGTTGGAAGGACTATTCATCTCTTTGGTCTTTAATGCCACATATTTGGGCCTTGTGTCCATTAAGGATTTCAGGCCACCCAAGGCCTTCAGGCCAGTAAGGCATTCGGGCCACCTCAAGGCCTTCTGGCTACCTAAAATGGTGCTTTAATGATTAGACAGACTCTATAAGGAGCAACCTCCAGATGGGGATTTAGAGCAGGCACATTCACCAGAGCAGAAGCTACGATGATTATTCAGAAAGAGAGGGCATGACATTTCCATCAGGAACTAGCCAGTACTTGCATGGGAAGCCTATTAGAATTACCATGTGAATGTGGAGAGCTGATATCACGATGAAGAAGGTAGGAGGAGGAGTTCCAAGTATAGTCTGTATATTTCCTAAGACCTACGGGTCATGTAATATCTAAGCCTATGGGCCTTGTAAGGGTACCCCCTCAACCCTTGAAATGGGGGTTATCAAAAATCAATAAAAAAATAAGGCCTTTGGGCCACTCGTGGGTTATGAATTAAACTATAATCATCCAGTTTTACATCATGTAAACATTACATGGTGTGTAATCCACAAGTTTCAAAAAATTGCAAATTTTATAGAAAATAAAATCACCATGGGTTTATTTAATACACATCCTGAATTATATTAATCTAATGTGTAATCCATATCACAGGTTCCCCCTCAGCCTCATACATTCCATGAATTGCTGGAAACAAAATTCGTGAATCACCTTTACACATAATATAAAGAATACACAATGTGAATTTCCTGCAGCAGCTCTGATACACCTCTAACCTCCACAAAAACTCCCAGAACCTCTCTTGAACTCCGCCAACCACCAAAAATGGAAAACTAATGGCTCATAGTGGCACATAATGTTACATAAATTACCACTCAAATGATTATCACACTCGATAATTCAAAACCAATACCAAAAGTAAAGGTGTTATAACAACCACCCCATGAGATGCCTCTTAAATATCTCATCACACCTCAAATTATTCCACCATCCAAAAACCCCAAACCAAATAGCCAGAAACTATCCCATTCATCCTCAACACCACATAGACAAAACTCTCCTCCAATTACACCAACAGACTACCACACTACCATATCAAGGGGACCAAAAAACCTGGGAGAAAGTTTATCCCCCTATAAAAACTCAAATGTCCATGTATAGGGGAAACCTTCCAGAACCCATGGTACCCAACCAAAAACTCCAAGGGCCTCCTTCTATGACTGACATAATACTTTTATCAGTATTGTGTTGCTTTCAACCTTTCATGAATAATATGAACCTTCTCTATCATTCTCTTGACCACATCAGGACTAGGAATGGTTGCCTCCCCAGTCTCTGTCCATCACAACGTAGAATGAAATGGACACTCATACAATTCCTCTAAGAGATCCATACCAATGGATAAGAGATAAATGTTGTTTTTAAAAAAACTCAACCAAAGTAATGTTTCATACCTAAGATCCCCCAAAGTATAATATTCACACCCACAACATATCCTCTATTTTTCGGATTGTCAGCACCATTTTCCTATTTTTCTGTAGGTGGAATGTAGTACTGATGGATAAATGATTTCTAAAATAATGTTGTAATACCACCAGAATCATTAAGTAAAATGCGTATCCCAATATAAGAAAATGGGCCTCATAACTTCATGAAACTAAACCACCCCATCCACATACCTCTTAGAAAAATAATCCATTGCACCTGACTCCTTCATCATTATGAAGTAAGCCAATTTTGTCTACCAATCCAATATCACCAAAATAGTATGAAATCCTCCTAGAGCTCTGGGTAATCCTATGGTTAAATCAATCGATATATCATCCCATATGCACTCATAAACACAAAAAGTCTATAAAAAACCAACCGGGATAGGATGATACTCCTTTAGATGCGATAAAACCAAACACCTCCCCATGAAGTTCGCTTCCACCCATTTGATATCGGGCCACCAAAACAACATTCTCAAGACACAGTACATCTTGGATACTTCTAGGTGTACCACCAAAGTGATCTATGAAACCCAAAAGGACTCCCCCATGCGTCTCCACTAAAACAAACAACCTCCCTTGAAACACCATTCGATTCTGACCATCCTATGACCATCCATATGAAGCATCACAGTGGCCAACCCAACCATGCATAACCAATGCCCATTAGTCTCCCCACAGAGACTCCCCCACCTTCTGTATCAAAGAATACCACACTATTATCTAAAACAAACAAAATTTACCATTATCCACCCTTTCTTCTATGTTCAATGTTTAAAAATCCTCCATCATTCTTTAATCATCCATAGACTCCATAATAAATCCTTACATAGATTCCTACTCAATGAATCGGCCACAACATTCCATTTTTATGAGGATTAGGATATATCAAAATCATAATCCTAAATAAACTCTATCATTATTTTCAATCATGAATTTAGATCACAATGTGAAAAGATATACCTTAATCTCTTGCCATCTATGAATACCACAAAGAACTACCCAATTAGGTAATTCCTCAAAAAATTCAGAACGAACACAGCCACTACTAAATCAATATCATTTGTGGCATAGTTACACTCATGGGTATGTAACTTTATAGACCTAGAAGAGATCACTGCTCATTACTGCATCAAAATGAATCCCAATCCCAGATGGAAAGCATCAAAAGAGACATAAAACATCACCCCACCCATAGAAAACTAAAGTGTTGGAGAACTGATCGACTTCACCTTCATGTAACCGAATAATAAATGGCACTGATCAGTCCACAAAAAATATTAGTCCTTCCTAGTCAACACAATCAATTGGGATTCAAGTTGAGGGAAATCAGAAATAAACCTCCAAAAATAGCCCACAATACAAAGAAAACTATGAACCTATGCCACATTATTGGGTGTTTCCCAAGAAACAAACACATTGAATTTTTATAGGTCTAATACAACACCTTGATGAGGCACCACATTCCCAAGGAAATAAACATGTCATATATGAAACAAAAACATGGAAAACTATCCATAGACATGGTTATGTCGAAAAACCTGCAAGACAATAATGAGATGATCAACATTCTCCTCCTCTGACTTCAAGTAGATCAAGATATAATCAATCAATACGATGATGAACTAGTCCAAGAACTAATGGAATATAGAGTTAATAATACCCATGAACACAGTTGGTGTGGTTGTAAAAAGGAATGCCATGAATACAAAATTTTTGTTCCCATTCCTACATCAGAATGCGGTATTCGGGATATTGACCTAATTCACCCTCAAATGGTGATATCCATACCACATATCGATATGAGAAAACCAACTCTCACTATCAACCAGTCAAATAGATCGTCTATCATTAGAATATGGAATCAAATCTTGAATATCACCTAATCCAACATCCATTAGTCTATGAAAACCCTCATAATACCATCAACCTTCTTAATGAACAACACTAGAGAACCCCATGGAGAAAAATCGAGTCAGATAAAACACTTATCCATTAGATAATATATCTAAATCCTCAAATCCCATAATTCACAAGGTTTAATTTGATTAGGACACAACAAAATTGGGGAAGCACTAGGATGGAAGTATATTAAAAAATCAACATGACGTCATGGGGGTAGCATCACTGATTCCTCAGAAAAAAAATCCAGAAAATACCTAATTACATTTGGGACTTCCACTATCCCAAAATCAAATGATTCCATGGAAAACTCATCCATTCAAGAAAGAAGGGGCTCTACACGGTGATTTCCCACTTAAAACCCCCACCCAACAATGAAAATTACACACTGGCCATCCATATCTAAGAACATGAATTTCATTCAGAAGTAGTAAGTAACAAAACACAAAGAATACAACTAATAGATGAATAATATGACATCATATAGATGAATTTGTAGAAAGGAAAGACCACCATGGGAATGATGTGGACCTATAACCATTCAACACCCCATACAAACATAAAAAACCTGTTCTAGCCTCCAAATGATGTAGTCGACACTAGGGTCATGAAAATCCACTCTACATCTAGTTCCAGAGCATGGACTAGAATGGGTGAAATAATGGAATGAGAATCATCAAAATTAAACAAGGCACAAACAAGGGTTCTAAACAAATTGATAATGTCTATGATGATCTCTAGACCCCATCACACTGCCACTGCCACTACATACAACTGACCATTCCTAGCTTGTTTACCTCTTTGCTGATGACCACCTCCAAAACCATACTCAATTTAAGGTCCCTAAAAATTAAGATCATCCTATGATCATAATCTTACGGCTATATCTCCCCTTATTGGAACATAACCCTACTTCCCCCACTACAGAAATAATCCAACTAGAAACTTCTACTGAGTCCAGCACTGAACCTATCCACCTTCACCAAAATGAGCTTGGGGAACCACTAGGAATTGGTTCTGGTGATGTCCAAAAACCCCACAAGAAAAACACACCAGACTGATATCACTAAGAAAGTCATGGAAATAACTAGCCCCAGAAGGAGGAAAGGGAAACTGCTGAGGTAAACTCCCCACTCATCAAAACCTTGAAGTTCTTGGTTATTTATACCTTTAATTGACAACCCTATTCCCCAAGGAACCCTACTAATTCCACTATCCTGGAAAAATTTCTCACAAGTGCCTTCACTCGATCACCTCCACCTTTTTTTGAACTACTATATACAATGGAAACTTAAAGGGAGTAACTACAATAATATAAAAGGATATTTCAACCCTGATGACACCTCACTTGAGACTCCTCGTATGGAAAAATATATGAGAAAAAGTGTAGAAGCTCCATGAACTTGATTCCCAACTCCAGCACTGGCATACTCCATTGTTCAAGAGAAAGAAGCTCCCACCTCTTCACTTCCTTCATGGTCAATGAATGGAAGTCTACTCAGAACTCATTCTGAAATTCAATGCATGAAAAATCTTACTCCATACCCTCATCTAGATACAATTCCCACCATTGACATGTAGATATAATCATCTAAAGAACTACCAACGGGACCCAGTATCCCACAAAGGGTTGCGAAAAATTAAAATCGATCTCATGCCCCTCCATCCAACTCTCTGTCTACACATTATAAAAAATTCCCTCATACTTCTCCAAAGTCCAATGTTAGAAATTCCCAAATTCCACTTTTAAGACTCATCCTTCTCAATTGGATGAACCCTATGATGATCAATAGGATCATCTTAACAAAACTCTACTACTTTAACCACACTTTTATGGCACCATCAGCCATAAATGAAAGGAAAATAAGATTTTATTATTCCTGAGCTGTATTTATTTTATTAAGATTAATTTAATTCATTGTATTAATTGTAACATTCCCAAAAAACCCAATATCAAAGAGTAACACTAGTCATCATGATACAAAAACCTCTCTTAGAACTCTACCCTACAAATAGGTCAAAAAACACCTCACTAGACAAAAATCATGGACAAAAACCACCATCTCACCTCCTCAAAAGCATGACAAAATAACCACCACATCACTGCCCCAAAACCATAATGACACAACCACCACCTCACTACCCCAGAATTGCAACCACATATCACCCATCACACCCACATCACATCACCATCACACATCACCACACAAAAAGTATGACCTCACATAAAAACACATAAAAACTATTTAATATATTTAACCAATGTGATTTATAACATTTCAATTTATTTTAGGGTCCCTATCACACAATCCATAATCCTTGTAAAATAATTTCATTATCCAAATTTAAGTGGTAAGATAATTTTCATTTTTGAGTAATATCACTACAATCAAAATAGACACAACTATCACAAAAATATCATACAACACAAAAAAAATCCTTTGACACCCACAATTTTTAGTGGGGCATTAATCCCATACAATCCATCGTATCACAACAATATCAAAGCTATAAATGTATTAAAATCATCCCCCTATTCCCTTATCAATTTGAATTAGCCAATTATTTATAATTAATTAAGAAATGACAACCATAAATAGTAGATAAAAAAGATTAAAATACTTCTTCTTGATACATAATGAAGAGAAAAATATACTCCCTACCTTAAATAAGGTATTCCAACATTCTACACATCGTAGGGAAAAGAAGAAACACCCGCAAACCACAACCTCTCATGAGAAACCATATATCAATCTATACCATACAAAAAGATCATCAAAACACAACCCAAATCATAGTATAATCAAAACTGCACCACTATATGGGATACCAAGGAATAGAACAAGAGAAATCCATAGGAAAAAGAGAATGAACATACCACAAATCTCCAAATAACAACCACTAGAACCAATGGATCGATGTAAAAGAAGAGGGCTTGAAGTCCATCCAAAATTATCTTGGACTCTACCAAAATGAGTGAGGGAGGGATTAGCCAAATGGAAGGAGAATCACCAATAAGGGTTTTAAAATATCCTGAAATCCATTGGTTTAATGTTGTTTAAACATTACATGGTGTGTAATCCATGAATTTCCAAAATTTTCATTTTCCCTGAAAATCACATTACCTCGACATTATTTAATACATGCGATGAATTGTATATAAAAAACAAGTAATAAAACTCATGGATTCCCCCTCATCCATATACAAGCCTTGAACTCACTAATAACACAAGCCATGAATTCAGAAAAAGCACAAGCCATGAATCACCCTTACATGTCTTGAAAACAATACACAGTGTGAATTTCCTGTAGCAGATCCATTTCACCTCCAACATCCACCAAAAATTCCCAATTCCTCCCATGAATAACTCCAACAACCAAAACAGGAAAAGTAATAGACCGAGAAGGTATGATCCATTATATAACTATTATAAATAACATTAAATATACATATGTATAGGGAAATACTATTGGTTAAAGGATGATTCTATTATCTAATATCATTTTTGGTGATTTTATAAAGTAAATTGTAATGGAAAATGGGGAACTCTAGAAATAATAGACTAAATGACTATACACATTTCAAATGTCCAAGACCATACAAATCAACTAGATAATTTGAAACCCAAATTGAATCATCAAAAGACCAATGAAAAAAATAGTCCAATAGAAAAGGGTCTGTTAGAAAAAAAACTAGGACCATCACTATTTACTAAATGTTTATACAAAAGGATCCCTATGATTGAACAATCCTAGAATACCACTTATAATCAACTCCATTATGATGATACCATCTAAGATAGATTAATTACCAAATAAGATCATCAGTAATATGTAAACACATAGAACAAAAAATAAAATTAGCATATGTAATCCTAAAACATCTCATCTTCACAGGTCACAAACCACAACCATGAGTTAAGAGAATGACCCTTTACTACCACTCCATTGAATATTATGAATTTTAACCCCATTATATAGATAAATCTTCTCAATTAAAATAAAACTAAATTAGTAGAGCCATATAATGAACCATTTCAGGTTGACCTGACATTTCACCTAAGATGGATCGACACAAGGTAGATATCAACACAAAATCTGGAACATTACTCATGTATAATAGAAAGAAGATAAATAAATAGTGTACATGTAGAAAAAAAGTAAACATGCTTGTGATATACAAGGAAAACCCAAAAAAGATAAACTTGGATTAAAAACTCAAAATGAATAAAATCATGCCTCCATGTGACTATCCTTCACCACCATTACAACACACTATGTAGATGACATAACCCAAGAGAAGTCAAAAGTATTTACGATTCCCATCCCATTATCTATGTCCTATAAAGCTAGATCTATATATTCTGAAGGAATATTTAGGGTTTGAGTAAAGTTAACAATAGGATATATTAATGAATCTCTACAATCTCTATCTCCACGCAACCATTAGTTATAGATTTAAAACCTTAGAAGTTTATAAATAAATTCCGAATAAAAAATAATTTGATAAAACATCCTTCGGTTTCCATTAAAACATTTAATATTCATATAACTGAGAATATTAAAAGTACATGAAAGATAGTGTAGAGGGAATAATCAAAAAATTTCCATTAAAATACTGAAGGATAAATATGTGTTCAATCAAACATGATGTAATACAATTATGTATAAAAAAAATTGTAATTATGAAAACCCAAGTGGTGTGACACTCATGGTTCCAAATTTTTTATATTTGTAGATGAATTTATGTAAAACAATATCACAATATTATAAAACATTTTCAGAGTAAATATTCACCACCCCCAAGCTTGAAAATCTATTTTTGAGTCTAAACCAACTTTGAGGAATTTCATTGAACATAATAAGTGAATAAACTATTTTTTAAAGATAAACACTTTAACAACTCATTTTACATTCCACCCAAGATTTATTTTCATAAAAAACTCACATATATTTCAAATTAATGAATTTCATTGAAAAAAGAAATTATAAGAAGATGAATTAATTCATGAGATAAAACCATTTTATAGTGACACAAACCATGATAATAGATAAAACCTAGTTTCCTTCGAAAATAGTGATTGGAATTGAAGAGATTTGGTACTCACAAGCCTAGATCTATAAGAAACATAATCAATTACCCATCAAACCCACTAGATCTTTAAATCGTACAGAAATCAAGTTAAAAAAACATGTTTATGATAAATCCAGAGATGATATAGGAAGAGGAGGAGAAAATAGGTAGAAATCTAAACATACAGCATGGAGATCCTCCATGAACGAAGAACAATGACAAAATATCCAAGGAGATAACCCTCAAGAGAACCAAGGAGTGGAAAGGTCTAGAAAATGAGAGATTGTGACGAAATTAGACATAAAAATGATCAAGGGCATCGAGGGAATTTTATAATTTTATGAAAGTCACTCGAGGCACACAGTTAGGCAACATGGTTAGACAAACTGTGTTCTAACTATGCGGTAGCCACTGTCCCTTGAGAAAAAAATGAATGGTTACCAAAGAATAGATGTATGGTTTGATGATAGATTCTCAATCAATGAGATAGCCTCTGAAAAAAGTCTCATTCACCCACACAGTTTTCTTGGTGACTCATTAAGTTAGACAAACCAATCCCAAACCATGAATATCGCTAATGTAAAATACAAATACATACTTCCCAGTCACTGCACAGTCAATACAAACAGTGTTAAAAAATTTCACTTGATCTGTTTCTCCAAAATATATACTGTTTAAACCCCCCAACTCTATAAATAATCTAGAACTAATAAATTATTAAAATAAGATCAAAATTGAACATACTTATAACCTGGAGCGTTCCACAATTCTCCCCACCAAGAAATTTTTTATCTCAAGAAAGAAATCATGATTTGGGACTTGGAAAGAGAAAATTACACTATTTCGTAATCAATAATCATTTCTTGCACATATCATCACTATCATATCTGCACTACCACAATACAAAAAAATGAATTATTTTACTACATAGTAACTAGTCTTGGAGATCCATAATATTTGTTTGTATCTCAACAACTGAGGCATCAATATGAAGTTTGAAATCCTCCTATTCAATCACATGGGTAAGACCTGAGTTATACCCCCTCAATTAATAAATATAAAACACATATTGAATTTATTTTAGGCAATTTGAAAAATCCAATCGATAATCCACCTTCCCAAGCCATTAAATGATCTTGAAAGGGACAATAAACCATGGTTTTCTCCTACCCATATTACCTAAATATTGATTCCCCAAACATGGTGAAACCCAGATAAAAACCTAATCACCAACCTCTAACTAAAACAATTGGTGATGACAGTCCACATAGAATTTTTGGTGACTATGATATGTTATTAACATCTTCAAGAACAATTGTATCTTTTTCATCTTCTCTTCAACAAGACTCAATGTAACCAAAGAACATTCTCCCAACTCTTCCCAACACAATAGAGATATTCATGGATTATCATAGAAAGCCTAAAATTTCACTATTTTAATCAACTCATAACTATTATTGTAGGATAATTCAACCAAGGATAATTTATTTTCCCAAGAACCTTCAAAATCAAGCATGTACACCTGATGCATGTCTTTAATGGTCAGAATGGCTTTCTTAGTCTATCCATCTGTCTAAGGGTGATATGTTGGGCTTAATTTAAATTGGGTACCTTTAACATATTAAAAAAGCATGAAAAAATTGATGTAAATTTAGTGTATCCCTCTGAAAAATAACATAATAAATCTCATGAAGCTTCACAATCTCTCAAACATACAAGCTCCCAATCTCTTAAACATTTTTTGTCTCCTTAATAAGAAGGAAATGATATGATTTCATAATTTGATCAATGATCACCCAAATTTAATCCTTCCAACATAGATTATAGTCTAAAATAATAACGAATTATATACATATCTAATGCCACTTCCACAAAAGAATAATAAAAGGATGAAATAAACATGCATGTATTTGGTTCTCTAACTTTATCTTCTGAAAAGTAAGGCATCATGACACAAATTTTAAAAGTTTTCATGCAATCCCTATAGAATAATACTAAAATCTAAAATAACATTGCATCTTGTTAGTCCTTGGATGGATATTAAAACTATAATGGTGTCCAATATCCAAAGAATACTACCTTATAGATGAAAAAATGACCATCCTTCCATGAAAATACAAGTCACAATTGGGATACTTAGACCAGTCACCCGCGGAATCCCTACCAATAGAGACATTACATAAGAACTAAAATTTAGTGTTTTTTCCTATATAATTTAAAGATAATAATCAAATGATGAATCATGTTTCACAATAGTTAAGAACTCCATAACATTTTCCTGTTCCACTTCCAAACACTTCTTGATAAAAAAACTCATCAGAGGCCACTACTCCAATGATTCTTTAATATATTGAGTTGTTAAATTCATTCTCAAAGAGTCGATAACCACATACCCATTTCGTGGTGCATACGCTACATCAAAATTTAACATCTGAAGATGCTTAACCCAATATATCTAATATATGTTCATATCTGGTTTATTGAAAATGTACTTCATGATTTTATAATATATATATATCATAAGCCATTCCTTGAAGAAATATTGGAACCAAGTATTAATTATGTGCGTCACAACCGCCAACACAAGGTCATGGGTGGAAAAAATCTTCTAATTAGGGTTTAATTAGTGAGATATATATTCCATGAAATATTTTACCTATATCAAGACAGACCCCAAATGTGTACATGAGGTATCGAGGAAAACATCCTATCCCAAAACCCATTATAAAAGAATTATAACTAGTGACAAAGTCAACCTCACATTCATTTCCTTGTCATATATCTATTAATTTTATTTAATACTCAAACATAACACCCTTATATGTTAAGTATGTCATCAAATATTCATGTTTGTAGAAATATTGAAAAAACAACCTATAATAACCATCCAAGACCAAGATGCTCAAAATATCAAGCACATTCCTAGGTTTCTCCTAATACATAACCCCTTGGATCTTTTTTGGATTCACTAATATAACCCTATTAGACACAACATGGACCATAAATTTCACTACATGGATCAAAAACCCCCATTTATAAATATTTCCATATAGAAAATTTTCTTTTAAGAGTTTTGAGAAAAAGTTCATATGATTCTTTTGTTCTCCCTTTGACTTGGAATAGAAAAAAATATAATCCACAAAAGAAACAAAAAAATTGTCTATGAACTATTAAAATATCTAATTCATCAATTCTATAAACAATATAAGAGTATTAGTTAGAAAAAATGTAATAAACAAATATTCATACTGACTATACCTTCTCCTAAATGTGTTTTTTGGAATATCCTCCTCTAGAACTCTAAAATGATAGCACCCTGATCGTAGGTGAATTTTAGAAAACCATTGTGGTCCTCCAAGTTGTTCAGAAAAATCATTAATCCTAGTAAATGGATGATTAATCTTAACAATCACATGATTAAGATTTAGGTAATAGATACAATGACCAAGGCTTCCACCTTCATACTTCTCAAAGAGAACTAGCATATACCAAGTTGACATGCTATGAATATTTATACATTAGCCTCAAGATCTTAAATATGAAGTTTGAGTTACTTTAACTCAGTAGGTTCTATATGATAATATCTAAAGGAAATGAGACTCATCCCTAAAATTAATTCAATATAAAAATCAAATCCATAATGGGGTATTAACCCAAAAAAATAAAAAGGAAAAACCTCAGGGTACTCATCCACTATAGTAGGTCGCAAACTGCTTGAATGGTGGTCAGAAAAGTCAAGAAGTATTTCTAACAGCTGACATGTGATCATCCAAGACTCAGAAATGACATTCTATGGTATCCCTAATCTTGGATCCTACTTGCTCTGAAATATGTGAGTAAACCAATTGAGAGATAAGAACAAAAACTAATGAAAATAATAAATGTTATGGGATTTAAGTCTAACCATACAATTCATTCCAATGATGAGTTTGAGGAAATCAATATCAAGAACCAAAAAGTCCCACACGACCTTGAATTTAGTGATCATAACTGGAAACTTATAACATTTAAAACTTTTATCCAGTATAATTCCCAAAGGATTGGAATGATCTATCATAAATGAAATATGTTCAGAGAATAATCCCAACACATAAATCAATACAGATGATATAAATGAATGATAGATAAAATCATTATAAATGAAAAGGTTTATCTAGATAAATCCAACAAATAGTTTTATCTAAATAACCCAAAAAAAATCCCAAAGCTTGATGAAAATCGATAACCATCCATGCTATCTAAATATCAGACATAGAAGTGAGGTGTCTAGGAACTTTTTCACACATATTACCAAAATTATGATGTTATTAACTATTATCTTCAATAATCATTGATCCAAACCTAGGTAGTGTCATTACACTTATGACCAGGTATTCCCTTTAATACTATTTTGTATTGAACCGTCCCATGTTGTGTCACCTAAGATGGATTGCCACATGGTAGAGATCAACAAAAAATACAAAAAAAATGTCTCAGGTATAACTTAAAGGATATAATGAAATAGAGTACATGTGAAAGAAATATACACATGAATGAGACGTAAAAGGAAAATCCAAAAGGCTAAATCTCAATGTAAGACTCAATAATAACAAAACCAAGGCTCTATGTGACTATCTGTCACTATTATACCGACTCAGTATGAAGTTAACATCAACCAGGAGATTTCAGAGAGTGAAGTAGAACTCTTCCATCTAAAAGTATCTTTAAAAAATATCTTAACATTATCCAAGGATTAGGTAGGGTTTGAATAAAATTCCTAGTAAGATACTACCATAAATCTATAAAAAACCTATTTATGTGAAACCATTGCTGCTAACATTAAAAAATAATTTTATAAAGAAATTTAAAATGAAAACCGTTTAATAAAAAATACTTTGAATTAAATTAATGAATTATATATTCATATAATCGTGGTTATGAAAATTACATGAAAGATAATATAGAGGGAATAATCAAAATAATCTATGGAAATACCATAGTATATACATGTGAGTAATCAAATGTGAAACAAATACCATCATGTATAAAACCAAGAACAAGTTGGTCACTAGAATATAGGAGTACATAATAGTGAACATCAAGGAACACTAAGCCATGAATACCATTAATCCTACTAATTTTTATCCTTGTCATAGTTTATTGATATCACAATCATAACCCCTAGTTTTTCCAAACTCACTAAGGTTTTCATATATCCATAACATGGCACACCCCAGGTTCTTAATGTGATATGATTGTAAGAAAAATGTAGTAAACCATGATCAAAGTTTTATAATACATTTCCACAACAAATAATTACCATTCACATGCTTGAAAAATCATTTTAAAGTAAAAATAATCTTTAGGGGATTTCATCTAAAACATTAAGTTAATTGAACTATTTATAAATAAATCAACTTTAAAAAAACCTTTTACATGACATAAAGGATTAAATTTCATTAAATGGATTCCATACATTCTAAATAAATAAATTTCATAAATAACACCAAAATAATTGACAAAAACATCAAGTAATTCATGAGATGAAACCTTTGTATATGGGAACCTACTTCAGCAAAGGAGAAAACCAACCCACCTTCAAAAATGGAGATTATAATTAAACAGATAGTGTCATCAAAAGACTATATCCAAAATAAAAATCATAAATTCCCCAAAAAAACCCACTAGATCTAGAATCATAGCCTTATCAAGGTATACTGAAACAAGTGGAAGATATATCAAGTGATGATCTTGGATGATTAATATAAAATAGGTGTAAATCGAAACATACCTTGATAAGATCCCCAAATAATTATAGAGAACCCCAAAATATCTAAGGAGAGTACCCTCTTGAGTGGAAATGAAGGGTTATGCCAATCTAATAAGATATTACATGGATATTAGAAAAACCTGATGATGGGTATAGGGAAATTTTTTCAATTTCAATAATTTTATAAGAGGAAATTTTTTTGGCTGTACATTTAGATACATCATGTGCTAGCACTATCCCTTGAAAAAAACTACATGGTTACCAATGAATATACTGATAGTTTGAAAAATCATTATTAATCGATGCAATACCCTCTCTAAAAAACCCATTCACCTATATGGTTTTATTGGTGACTCAAATGATTATAAAAACTATGATCAAAACATGAAAATAGACTCTAGAACCTATAGATCCACTCTGGATTCCACTTCATGGCTACTACTAACAATGTGTAGACTGTGTTTTTGTCATATTTCCTCAAAATCAGGAATCTTTTGACACTCAACTCCCAAAATTCTCAATAACCTACAAATATATAAAATATGTTCAAAAATAAACATACATATGACCTAGAGTATGTCACAAGACACCAGCACCAAAGAAGAACATATTTTTTGTTTAACATCTTGGATTTTCCGTATATTATTTTTAAATATTATATGGATTTATTTCAAGACCATTCCCTGAGACGGTGTGCAATTTCTAGGGCCAATGTACCTAGATTAAATGTTTGAAAATATAAAAATATTTGATAGCATGTGCACACAGGTTTTCTAAAAAAGTTGAATAACTCCTATACAAACGCTTGGATAAAAAATATGAGGACACCATTTATTTCAGAATGGTAGTTTTACCATAGGAATTTCCTAACATTGGTTGGCGTAGGTTGTATTTGGAAAATCCATCGTGATCATAAGATGAATACAATAATTAAATAATTTTATTAACACATCGACGCAATGACATTTTTCTTTAAATGTGTCCTTATGTCATAATTACAGGTATAGACACATAGACCAATAAATTTTATAAGATCATATAGAGAGGGAAGTCTATGAATAATTTTCTAAAAATGATGATATATCAATGATCAATGATTGACGCACATTGATTTTGAAGGATCATTCCAATTAAAGAAACCTAGTTTAGTTCTTCCTCAACGATCGATCCAAATCGAGGTATGTCATGTTTTTTGGTTTTATTATTCATTATTATTAATTTATTTTATGAATGAAAGGCAATCGACCAATGAATAGATTTTTAGATCGACCACCTTGAGGGAAGTGTTTTATTCTATGGGGTTTATATGGGAGATTTCACATGGTTAATCAATCTTCTTCATTTATCATTCCTACAGAGATAGATCAAGGCCTAAATGAAAAAATTCGGAAGTCCGTTCCTTAGGGTTGTCCTTTTTTTCTTTTCTCCCTCTTTTATTGTTCATCACGAGTGACCCCTTAGTTTTCAGTCAGACTCCCTACAGGTGGATTGATCATTGTGCACATGATTGTAGGACCAACGATCTGATATTGTAGATTTGTACTCGGTGCGAAGCAACATAGGTGCGGTTGTGATGGTGGAAGGTGTATCGAGGTAGTTTGGAAACAATTTATTTTTGAGCTTCAAACATGGAAGATAAACCATATGAAAACCTATGATTTCCAACCATATTTGACGGCCAGAGTGTGTTGCTCGTCAATGGTGAGGCTCAGCTAGAGAAGATCCACATATTTCATCTTGATTGGTGTCGAATCTAAAGGTGGCGACATTTCAAATGTGAGTGGGAGGAAGAACCAAGGATTCTGGAAAATCCTATAACACACAAAGTTTAATCCATGAATACATGGTGTCTGGGGCCCCCATGGGTGCAGCACTAGGGTTTGACTGGAGATAAGGATCCCATGGAATGTGACTCCTGTGACACGGCATGATACCACTCAACATGTACTTTGGATGTAACCATACATAGGTTAGAGTACACTGAAATAGACACATCGTGTACTCCCACGTGGACTCATCTTGACATACACAAATAGGTACACAGACACACCATCAGTTCATAGACACGTCCATGTGACAATGGCATGAAACCATATGTGTCTACTTGTCATGTAATCATCCTAAATGTTAATATGGATACTATAATCCATGTGAGACTCTTCCACAAGATAAAGACTTGGGATATATGGAGACACCATGTACCCCTTGGGGCATTCCATGTACTTCTATCAAGAGTGCTTGGGGATCTTCATTTTCCTAGTTTGGACCAGTATAGGTTGAGTGCATTCCCTTAGTCCTTTCCTTTAGTGCACAATACAACATTACATCCACAACACTAGATTGTGATCCCCTCTAGAGGATGAGACTTAGATAGAGCTCTGGTGTCCCTCCACGAGACTGGAGTGTGATCCTCTATCATACCTACTGGAGTGTGTGTAATTGGTATGACCTCCTTGTGTATGAAGTTGATCCTCTATCTAAAGGGTTGCATCGTTCAGGTTTGTGGAATTATTAGAATATGATCCCCCATGTGGTGGGTTGATCTAGATTGGGTTCTTGGTGTCCCCCTAGCAGTTCTGGGCATGACCCCCTCTTTGCGTATCATAGTATTCTTTTACCAATGAATTTTATTTGGGTGGGGCCCAAATGTGCTAGATATATTTTTAAAGTGTATCCTATGATATCATGTATCAAAGAGTGAGTTATCCTTGAATGATCATGCTTAGAGTAGAATCCTATGGCTGATAGTTGGTTATGACTGCTTGAAGGCATGGTGTCTCCCCTGAGTATATCAGGGTTCTTTTTCTCTATTATACATTGATTAATAAATCTTGTATTGAACTGAATATACCTGATTCCTCATTTTTAGTGACTTTTTTGGTGTACTACTGAGTATTGTAATACTCACCCTTGTATGGGATTTCCCACATGTTTCGTGTATTGTATAGACGATGACCCTTTTGATGATGTCCTGGGAGGACAGGGAGTGGGTGGAGCGTAGCTGGAGCTTAATCGACTGAGGTGTTTACATAGAGAATAATTTTGACTTAGTACTCACCCTTGGAGATGGTTGGAGACTTTATATTATTGGTTGGGCTTTTTTGTCCCCTTTTCTATTTATAGTACTTTCACTATCGTACTCTATTGTGGGATGTTATATGTATGCATTCATTCTTTCAATTGTTTTCATTTCAGCATTATGTGGCTTGGAGATGTGTTCATGTGTATAGGTACTTTAGTCTAATACCTCCCATTTGTGGGATATAAATACTCAGAACTGGTCACCAGCCCTTGGCCTATTAGAGGTGGGCTTGGGGTAGTCATGGCATGGAAACTTCTAGGACGGGTCATGACAAAGAGGTGTCATAGGTGGTCGGTTCTATCTTAGGACCTATGTCTGTGAGATTTGTTTGGGGAAATGGTGTTAAGTGTTTCGAGTTTGGATTTCAATTGAGGGACTCTAGTGTTGGTACAATGACTAATGTAACCATATATTAGGACTCTAAGCACTTACTTTTTGAGTTGGTACATGAGAACACTAGTTGTAGGGGGAAAACGGTACATGCATCATATATGAATGGTTGTGTTTTCCATATCCTTCATGAGTCACTCCCTAGATATATTCTATTGGTAGTAGTACATCCTTTTTTATTTCATGATGACTCCACATAGATAGCCAGCCAAGATTCTAGTACATGATCACAAGGATGATCTTCTCAATGATGAGGATTTGGTACAAGGGCTTGTACCATATATAGAATCTCTAGTGGTTTACAAACTATACCACCACCCATTGAGCAACAACATTCACTAGCACTACGATATTAGGATAGATAGAGGCTAAGTGAATTTCATGAGTTTCAGAGGATGTGACCTCCTAGGTTTTATGTTGATCCCGACACCTAGATGGATTGGGATTGAATAGAGGTAGTCACCTATGTTTTTAGTCTTGTGAGGACACCTGCCAATTAGATAGAAATCCTTGTTTGGAGTATTCTTCAAAGCTCTGTGGGGAAATGGTGGAGCTTGGTGACTCAGTCACATGAAAAGAAATATCTCTCCAAAATAGACCTAGATCATCTCTTTAAAGAGGAGTTCTATCCGGACACATAGCGGTCGATACACATACAGGAGCTCATGCATCTATAGTATGGTAGTATGACCATGGAAGAGTATTCATGGAGGTTTAATAATATATCACGTTACACATTGGATATGGTATGAGACCAGTTCTTTATGTCATGGTTTTTTGAGCATGGTTTACATTATGACAATAGGAAATTAGTGGTATCCATTAGAATTTGTAATTTTGTTGTAGTACTTGAGAGAGCCATATTTGTGGAAAGTTTTCTGGAAGAGAAGACCACATTCATGTGAGCTAGCAGTGGACACCCAGTAGCTGAAACCGTGGAAGAAGTTTGTCGAGAGAATTCATAGTGTTCCCCAAAAGTCGGTCACTTCAAGAGGTGATCATTGGAATCAGGGATAGTCGTTCAAGGCTCCCAGGGCGGCTCGAAGCAGCCAAGAGACATGCAATATTTATTGTGAGATGGTCAGGGACATCTAGCACAATATGACCCATCCTATTGAACAATATATCGAGAGATGGTCAAGGAACCACTGAGAAATAGATATACAAAGGATTAGGGTGGTATGTAGGGTGGATGATGTCGTAGAGCGGCAGGCAGTGGAGCATGAGGTGGTTAGAGTTTCGACCTATTACCACCACCACCCCCAGGAGGTCCATGCCAGGATCAAGGAGATGGTAGGAAGGGAAAGGCCAACTGCATTCTATGAATGCCTATGGCCCCGAGGCTCCCAGGATGATACGAGGTAAAATCTATGTCTTTTCCACCTTAGTTAAATATTTAATAGAAATAGGTGCTAGTCATTCTTTTCTTTCCATGAATCTTGTTCGAAACTCAAATATTCTAATTGAACCATTGAATCAATAATTATTCTTGAGGACTCTTACTAGAGGAGACTCGTTGATAACACACTAGTGCTGATAGTGTGACCTGACTCTTAGAGTTAAGAGTTTTGGTTGGGAGATCTCAATAGTGGCATTGAGGCCTAATGACTTCATTCTTGGTACGGACTGGTTATCAATAGTTCATGTTCAGATTGACTTTTTTACATGAAGAATATGGTGTATCAATAGTGATGGGACCAAATTTTCCTTTTTTTGTGAAAATGAAACCCAAGAAGCACAGGACTGACTCATGCATATGAGGGTGCAACCAATTACTCATCATTTGGATAGACTTACCGCTAGTGTAGTGGATGATATGAGTTCACAGTTTCTTGTAGGGGGGAAGTGTATAATGATGTTCCTAGTTTACCTACCCAAAGAACGATATAATTTTTCCTTGATCTACACCCTGAGACAGTCTCAATATCAACACCTACATATCGGATGGCTCTTGAAGAGCTTTCTGAGCTGAGGGTATAGTTGGAGGACTTATAGAGAAATGGATTTGTAAGACCCATCGTTTTACCCTGGGCAACCCTAGTTTTGTTTTCCAAGAAGGCATATGAGAGCATGAGGTTAGGTGTGGATGTCCAATTGTTGTACTAGGTGATTGCGAAGAACATGTATCCAATACCAAGGATTGATGAACCCTTTGATATGTTGAAAGGTTCGTGATGGTTCTCAATGATTGACCTCATATTAGTCTATCACAAGTTACATGTACGGGATGAGGATATACCAAATACTGCCTTCATATGTTTTTACAATCACTATGAGTTCTTGGTGATGTATTTTGGAATTATTAACACCTAAAAAATATTCATGGGCCTCATGGATTTTAACCTTTATTTGACCAGTTTTTGGTGGTCTACATCGACGACATCCTACTATATTCAACATCCAAGGAGGATCACATGAGAAACTTAAGGACAGTCCCAGACAAACTCCAAGAGAACCAACATCAATGGATGCTCTCAAAGTTACAAGTTTGGATTCAAGAGGTCCATTTTCTAGGACATGTCATCTCAGAGTCTATATTTGTAGTGGATCTAATGATGGTTGAGGCATTTCTTTCTTAGGAACCACCCAAGAGTGTTACTAAGGTGAAGAGTTTGCTTGGATTAGTAGGGTAATATAAGAGGTTTGTACTCGACTTCTCTAGAGTGGAAACAACATTGATAGATTTAACCACTAAAGGGAAGCCTTTCATTTGGATAGAAATGTTCAAGAATTACTTTTAAGAGCTGAGGCAGAGGTTTATGATCCCTCCCATAATGATGTTATTAGAGGAAGGTGTTGAGTTCATTGTATTCTATGATGCATCATGAACTATGATTTTTTTGGTATGGTGTAGAGGAAAGAGGTTATTTACTATGTTTCACACCAATTAAGACCACATGATCATAATTATGAGACCCATGATCTTGAGTTATCAATACTATTCTTTGCTTTAATGATGTGGAGACACTACTTGATGGGAAAGTGGGTTTTCACATACTATGAACACAAGAGTCTCATGTATATATTCTCTTAGTAGGATATAATCTTGAGATAGATTTGATGGATAGAGTTCCTTCAGGAATACGAATTTGAGATAGTCTATACTCTCTAGAAGTGGAATGTGGTGGTCGATACTCTTAGCAGGAGATCTAGTTCATAGTTGATGAATGATGAATCATAGCAGTTGCCCTCATTGCAGCTATACTTTGTGGATGGAGATGGAGAACCTTACGTATAGTTGATGGTTTCCACCCCTCTACTCTTATAGAGAGTTTGGAAGGCATGTCTTGGGGATACCGAATGTGAGTCCTTACATGATAATATGTCCATATGGCATGCTTCTGATGGATATTCAAAAGGTGGGGAGCACACCATTCTATTCATAAGATGAAAGATGGTACTAGTGAAATTACGGGAGGTGGTTATGATGGAGTTTTATATCTCGCATTTGAAGGTACATAATTTTGTGGAGAAGATGTACCAGGATATTTGACGTCAATTATGGTAGCCATGAATAGAGAACAAAGTTACATAGTTTGTTTCTCGATGCCTTTCTTGTCAGTTGGTGAAGTATGAGCACTACGTTCCAATGGGTTTATCTCAACACCTTGTGTTTCCAAAATAGAAGTGGGATTTGATATATATATATATATAGACTTCATTATAGGATTAAAATGTACGTATAGGGGACACGGTTCCATATGGGTGATTTTTTAATGAATCACCATGTTTTTTCACTTCTTATCTATTTGAGAGCAGAGTTCAGTAGAGAGCATTAGATGCCCTTACGTGTAGGGGATAGTTTGACTCTATGGTGTTCCACTGATGATTGTTTCTGATCATGGTGATTTCATTACATACCGGTTGTGGAATGTACTATTGGATGCATTTGGGACCAAGTTATGATTGAGTATAGAGTTTTACCCCCATAAGGATGGCTAGATTGAGTGGTCCATTCAGGTTCTGGAGAACATTATGTAAACTTTTCTGTTAGAGTTTGTCCGTTGTTAGGAGGATCACCTACCACTGGTGGAGTTTTCATATAACAACAACTACCATGCCATCATCAGTATGGTACCATATGAGGATTTGTATAGGCGAACATGCATGTAAACACTTTGCTGGACTGACCCAGGAGGGTCCACACTCATGATCTCAGAGTTGGTGTAAGACACAATAGAGAAGGTGAAGATCATCCAGGAGTGAATGAATACTACATAGAACTGTTAGAAGTCTTATGTTAATAGGAGACAAAGACCATTGGAGTTCGATGAAGTATACCATGTGGTCCTTTGGGTTTCACCTCGATGTGTATTACATAGATTTGTCCAGGGTGACTAGCTATCTCTAAGGATCATCAACCCTTTTTAGATATTACATAGAGTGGGCGAGGTGGAATAACTCTTAGCTCTACCTCTAGAGTTAGAATAGGTACATGATGTATTCTATGTGTAGCAGCTGAGGAGGTACATGCATGAACCATTGCATATAATAGATTGGGGAAAGCTGGACATCGAGGATGACATGACTTTTGTTAGGTACCTCGATGAGATTGAGGATCGGTAATAGAGGATATTTCATGGGAGATCATTTTTTTAGTGCATGTATGGTTCTTGTAAATAAATTTTTAGGAGAGAACATTGGAGTAGGATGCTCATATTCGCGCTCAATAACCTTATCTGTTTGAGTAGCCCTTATTTTGTCTTTTTGAGGATGTAAATCCCAATGGTGGGGCGAATGTAACATCTTGGATTTTCCATGTATTATTTTTAAATATTATATCGATTTATTTCGAGAAAAAGAACTAATAAAACGTGAAATTATGAGGCCTGGTGTGCCTGGAATAAATTTTTTAAAAATATTAAAATATTGAATAGCAGGACCACAAAATTTTCCTAAAAAGGTGGGATAACTCCTAAAAATATTCATGGATCCAAAATACGAGGGCACCATTGAGTATATAATGGCGATTTTTCCTTTGGAATGACCTAACATTGGTTAGTGTAGGTCATTTGTTAAAAATCCATTGTGGGCGTAAAATGAATAAAATAATGAAATTATTTTATTGACACAGTGACACAATGAGTTGTTTATTTAAATGTATCCTTATGTTATAATTCTATGGTTAGCCGCATGACCCTGGAACTTCTGAAGGTTAATGCAGAGAGAGATATATGGTAATCCTTTCTGATGAATGATGATAGATCAAGTATTGGAGATTGACACACATTGATTTTGAAGGATCTCACCAATGAACACAACACAACTTCATTCTTCATCAGAGAACAATCCAAATCTAGGTAGGGAATGGTTTTTAGATTTATTATTCCATGTTCTTAGTTTCAATGATGAACGTAAGTCAACTAATGAATGAATTGATTTTCAGATCTATCACATTGCCAGAAGGGTTTTATTCTGCGGGGCTTATGTGGGAGATTACTCATGGTTATTAAATCCTATACATTTATCACTATTATAGAAAAGCATTGATGATGAAATGAATAATGACTAAGGTCTATTGCTTAGTTTTGTTCTTTGTGAATTTCTCCCTCTTTTCTCAGTCACTGTGGGTGACCCCTTGGTCCGTGGTTCAAATCCCTATCGACAGATCCATCATTGCACACTAGATTATTACCACAACAATATGAGATTGTAGATCTAGACTCGGTTCAATGCAATGGAGGTGTGACGGTGATGGTGGTGGATGAATCATGGTGGTCTAGAAAACCTCAATTTTCATGCTTTGGGAATGGAAGATGAACCGAACGAAAACCTTCGATTTATGACCAGATTCGACGGCCAGAGTGTGTTGCTCATCAGCATAGAGGTTTGGCTAGAGCATATCCATGTATTATGGCTTGATTGAAGCTAGATCCTAGAATTCCCTGAGCCCGCTCTTCCAGAATTAGTGCTTAAAAATGCGGTGTAATTTTTTAAAAAGAAACTAAATAATTACACAACATATTACACAAACGAGGATCTTTTTCCAGTCTAGGTTCTGAAGGATTAGACAAAACCTTACATTTATCATAGGTTGAACAAAACATAAAAAATTTCCTACTACGCCTCTGTGCGCGCTAACACCAAAATCATCGAAGAATGATCTATAAATTCTATTATTCCTATGAAAAACATTTTAAAACCAAGGGGTGAGCTTTTAATTGCCCTGTAAGGGGTTTGAAAATCCTTGAAATACTTTTTAAAAATTCATTCCATGAAATTAACTTTCAAAATGTTCATTGGATAGTAACATAAAATTATTTTGGAAACACCCTTTGAAGTCATATTTGAAATTACTTACATTGAAAATAATACACAACTTTTCAATTTACTTGCATAAAAAAATTGATTTAAAATTACTCCAGTTATTTTTCTAAAAACACTATTCAAGCACTTGACAAAAAATGTTCGGTCTTGTGGAAACTTGAAACATTGAATGATATCTTGGGCTGAACTAATTTTTGAGGGATTGGGTTCACTCCACAATTCCTTTCCATAATTACAACGTTCTTGTGCTAGATTTTTCTTGAAAACATTTTAAGCTTGCTTTACTTATATATAAGTTTTTCACTGGAGTTTTTATTCAAAAACATAAATAATAATATACAAATAATTTGGTATATATATATATATTAATCTTTATTTATCTTCATTTGCTATATTTTGAACAACCGCATCCTTTGACTTGTCAACA
Source organism: Viscum album (assembly GCA_963277665.1). NCBI lineage: Eukaryota > Viridiplantae > Streptophyta > Magnoliopsida > Santalales > Viscaceae > Viscum > Viscum album. The sequence continues at coordinate 218,087,615 of OY728167.1, forward strand.
TTTATTAATATAAAGAATGAGGATGAAAGAATATTTATTAATCATAAAATATTATTTAATTTATCAAACTCAGAAAACCATTTTTTATATATATTTCACACACACACACACACACACATATATATATAATAAAACTGATGTATATCCATCTATTAAGTGGCATGAAAAATAATCGATATATGGTGATAATTATGTTTTACGCATGTCATACATATGACATAAGGAATTTATGAAATTATAAACATATAATTTCATATATAAAATTTGATTCAACAATATTTGTTAAATATTGTTATATACAACATAAGAACATATTTAAATATATGTTTAAATAAAACCTCAATCCAATACTATGTTAAATAATCATTTCTTAAAATACTTACAAGTAACTCATATACATAATGCAATGAATTGATAAAATTATAGTGCAAGCATGAAATGTTACGAATTTATAGATAATTTTCATTTCATATTTAGACATCCATGAATTAATAAGATATGATGGAACCCTTAAAAACTCATTAAATAACTTTGAAACCATAAATCATTTTAAAAACTAAAACTATAATTCAAGGGTTCATTATAAATAGAGAAAAATTGTGGTTGTGTTTCAATATACTGACTCCCCTTGCAAATTAAAATTTCAAAGATCTAAAATTATACATGAAAATAAATTAAATACTTACCATAGAATTATAATTCACATATGATTTTAAAAAATATAAAATCTTAAAAATTAAATTTAACACCCTTACTAAATTAAATAAAATGGTTGAACAATATTTTGATAAAATGAAATATATGAAAACAAATATTTCCATTAAAATAAATAAAGGTTTGAAATAAATATGTATCCCTTACAAATACCAAATTAAAAAATTTCCATCAATAATTAATAAACACCATACCAAAATTACACCAAAATAATTATATTATTAACCCCCTTTTTATAGATTATCAATGTTTTGAAAAACATGTTGATTTTGTTTTGAAGAACCCATAAATAAACATGAAATGAAAAATAAATTGTCAAAAAAAAAATAAAAATCCATTACATAAGATTTCATAAATATAGAACATAAATTATTCAAATTAAATTATCCCTTAAAGTTTTTTTCAGAGATGATATTTCTTCTTCACATAACACAATTATTACCCCTACATCTAACACTGACTCTCATTAATAAATACAAAATGGAATATTTTATTTCAATTGGCTTACAATATTTAATGCTTGGATCTATTTTCATGCAAGTTGATATAGGTATATAAATATTAAGTATATTTAATAAATTTACCAGTGATAAGAAGACACCAAAAGATCTCAATTTATTTGAGGAGTATGAAATAGATTCAATGAACCAACTTAGTCACAAAAATGAAACAGTTATATAAAAGGATGTCAAACTGAATTTGTGCATAAAACTAAACAGATTAGAACATATCTCAATGGATTTAATGAAGTAATCATAAAAAAATGGGCATTCAATGGAAGAAAACACCATCCAAAAAGAGAAAAGATAGATAATGAATTTAATACAGGATATCAAATAAGATTCAGGTATCAAGTAAACTAATCCAACTTTAAGAGCATAAAATCCATGATAGGAGGACATCAGTTTCAAGAAGAAAAACAAAGAAATTGAAAACACACGTCACTATTGACCCGATTTTCCAAATATTCATTCATTAATCATAATCATTCATGAAAATATGGACATTAGAAACAAGAAACACTTACCTCATGAAGGTCAAAACCCAAACCGTGAAATAGATCTAGTTTTCTTTCAGACTGAGCTTGCACCGTCACCTTCAACTTCATTGTCTTCGTTACTCTTTCTAAGTCTGCATCACAACCCTCAGTGAAACGAACCTCAGTCGGCCCTTCGATCTCGTATCCAACCTCATCGACAACCTATTCTCACACCCAAACTATAGGTTTGTAACTCCACATACGTCTTCGAAATCTATGGACTATGCAGATGACCACTCCTGATAATGCCCATGACTCATGACTTTGGACGATAACGCGCTCGACTTATCCTCTTATTAAAAAAACTCACCCAACCTCAGCCTCCTCCCACAGAGGAACCCTAATTCATTTTGACTCAAAACACTATCCAATGTTTGTCATTGTATTATTATTTTTTCTTATTAATTTTTTATAATGTTTTGAACCCATTTCTTTTAAATCAGTTCTTATGATTATAATATAAATTCTTTAAAAAAATTTGTTTTTTTATTTTGATTAAATTATTTTAATATTTAAATTTAAAATAATATTAAAGTATATCCATTTTAGTTATTCTTTTTGTCACAAACCAAGTTGGGTCGCCATCCAAACCGATGCCCGACTTGGCCCACGACAAGGACCAATGGGCATTATTGATCACCATGGGCTGGCACAAGTGCACGGGTATTAAAATAAACCTTGGGAACGATTTACCCAAGTCAACAATTATAAAGCAACCAAAAAAATAAACCGAACCAAAGGTAAAAGTCACATCCAAACAAACCTTTAACCAAAACCAGATTTTTGAGTCACATGCAAAACCAAAACCCAAACAACACTCAAAGTATGGTTACCAAAAACCAACCCAAAAAATGTCGCCCATCGAGAGGACACCACCCTCAAGCCACTACCACAACGCCACGTCAAGAGGTCTGCTAACAACCTAAACCACCACTCCCAAACGCTCGACCCTTACCTATATCAGACATAAACAAATCTACTTACACCAAAAGGTGTAAGTAGGGTGTGAGAAATCACCCAACAGGATGTCACCAAGAAAATATTCAACACATAAGAATTAAAATACATACATTTTCTATGATAAATACACGAAGGTAATAAATGCTTATCAATGTTAGTGAAAATAGTTTTCCATAAAATGACCTTAATGAAAAACAATTTATTATAGTTTAAGTGACATACTATGTATCATCAGTGTGCACAAAGTAACTGGTAGCACCAAAGGATGGGAGAGGCTCTATGGTTAATAGAAATAGGTGGGACCCTAGAACATCGTGGCTTTGTGAAACGTGGCTTAAAAGGCAACGGCCCACAGAAAACGTGGCGTAGAAGGCGACGACCCTCAGAAAACGTGGCTAAGAAGGCCACAATCCTCAGTCATCATATGTTTAGTTAGTGTTGCAATTATCAATCCTGCGAGTGAAACCGGGCAATGCCATCTCCAGAACACTACCTCAATAGTCCTAGTCTCCACACCTAATACCCCATGCTTCCATCCTTGTGTTCACCTAAAAAAAGAGTTCACATAACATGTCACAATATTACATAAGAGCCAAACAGGGTGTCTAAGCACAAAAACACACCATTTGCACACCGGAATACACTTTTAAAGCCTTGCGCACACCAAAATCTTTTTAAAACAGAATCTGCACTGCTTAAACATTAAATTAAACTAGATTCATAGTTTAACAAAAACACTTTGATAATTAAGAAAACCCCTATGAGAATTTTTTAAACAGTTTTCCAACATGTCACAAAACTTTTAAATGGAAAAAAGTCATTCAAAACCCCTTTCTAAAATAAAACATATTATTACACATGAAAAAATATAGATTGTGACATCTGCACTTCCTAACTCACACACCGCACAGTTTACAAAACAATAATAGACAATTCAAAGTGGGTTTTCACAATAAAAATGTACTAACATTTCTTAAATATACTACCAAAAAATTAAATGCACATTTAAAACGTAATCAAAACTATTTTTTTAACATGGAAACTTATTATAAAGGTGATGAATTAATTAAACAAACATGAAAACGATCACCAGGAAATACTTGTTTGTGGAATAACCTACCAGAGTGTCACAAGCTTTGAGATATTGGTGCGCAAAATCCACTACACCCAATGCACCTCAAACAAACTCAGAACAAACCCTATGAATAAAGAAAAACACAAACATGTCAAAATTGGATCAAACACAAACTAAAAATTATTTTCCACATCAACGAAAGAAGAAAAGAATGCATAATTGGTGTACTCCGCACCTACGGTGAGGGATTAAAAGGCTGGACGGATGAAATTGGGGGGGGGTGTCAGAAGGTTGTCCGATGGTGGGAGTAGTGTTTGTCCGGCTGGGTGCGAGGCTGTGGTCGTCAGTAGGTAGAGTGGAAATTACGGGGGTGGATGGCTGGGCAGGAGGTATCAGGGGGTAATGGAGGAGACCGGCCGAGCGGGAGGTAGTAGGGGGTAGTAAAGGAGGTCAGCCGAGCGGGGAGGTAAAAGGGAAGGAGTGCACCGTAGGGGAGTGGTGGAGGAGGTAAGCTGAGCGGGGAGGCATTAGGGAAGGATGGAACCAACGGTTTTGGCTAGCAGGGTGTGAGGTGACGAGGTGGAATAAGAGAAAAGCGATTGTGTGGGGTTTGAGAGGGGAGTCGTGGAGAGCTAGAAGGAAAAGAGAAGCGTCGGGTGGACTAGAAAAAAAGAATAGGAAAAGAAAAATAAAAGAAGAAAAGGAAAAGATAAAAGATAATAAAAAAAGGATGAAAAATATTAACAAAAATTAAACTAACATAAAATAAAATGAATATTTAAACTAATATAAAATAAAAATAAAAATGAATATATAATAGTAATATTAATAAGGGAAGTTAAAAACGTAAAGATTTTAATGTTACCTAAATTCAAAAATTAATTAAAATATTGTTAATAATAATAATAATAATAGTAATTATAATGAAAATAATAATTATAATTATAAAATTTTATTTTTATTAGGTTAGTTAATCATCCGCGCACCAGGACGACCACACGTTAAACTGGCGAAGCCACACGGCTTCACCCATGCCCTGCCTGCAGGTAAGACCATATATATAGGATTCTCATTTATCAGTGAAAAAGGAACACAGCTCTTGTTGGGCTCGACCCACATTCCAACAAGAAATTATAAGAAATCCAATAAAAATATGGGAAAAATTTAATTTTTTTTAAAAACACGCCTCAAGAGAAGACCGGGTGAGACGATTCTCCCTACCATGAAATATTTCTGCTCTCAAAATATTAGTTCGAAGCCTGATCAGAGAATAGAAATGGGTACTCCTGCTCATCCCAAGACTTCCACTCCAAAGTCTCCTGCTCATCATTCCCATGCTGCAAAAGAATACAAACCAAAGGAATGAAATTTCCATGAAGCACCTTCTCCTGAAAATCCACTATCCGCACAGGCCACTCAAACACTGATAAGTCTGGCTCAATCTACAAATCCTCCCAATTCAACACATGTGATGGATTAGGATTACACTTTTTCAGTTGGGAGACATGAAATACGTTGTGAATTGACATTAACTGTGAAAGAAAATCTAACCGGTATGCCACCTTTCCAATCCGCTCAGTAATCTCAAAAGGCCAAACATACATCGGTGACAGCATTCCCTTCATTCCCAAGCGACGGTGACCCATGTGAGGGGCCACCCTCAAGAACACTTTTTCCCCCACTAAAAACTCAAGATCTCGATTCCTCTGATATGCATAAGATTTGTGGAAACTCTAAGCTTTCAACAACCACTGTCTAATCAACTTGATCTTCTCTAATGTCTCTTGAACAAGGCTCGGTCCCAAGAGCGAGGTCTCACCTACCTCAAACCAACACAAAGGAGTCTGACAAGGTCGACCTTAGAGCTCCTCAAAGGGTGCCATTATAATAGAGGATTGGTAACTGTAATTATAAGTTAACTCAACACTTCCCAAATGGCTATCCCATTATCCTCTGAAATCCAACACACCTATGCGAAGCATGTCCTCCAGAATCCAATTCACCTCCTCCGTCTGGCAATCCGTCTGAGGATGGTATGTCATGAACAATTTAATCTGCGACCCCAAATCATTCTGGAGGCATCCCCAAAACCAAGAGGTGAAGTGACGGTCCCTTTCCAAAACAACTACTAACGACACACCATAATGTATGAACACTTCCTGAACATACAAGTGGCCCAGATCCTCCCCCTTCGCTGTATCTCTGCTCGGGATAAAGTGAGATGACTTGGTCAAAAGATCAATCACTACCCAAATAGAATTCTTCCCCAGAGGTGTATGAGGCAAGCCAACAATGAAGTCCATGGAAACCTCATCCCACTTCCAAATGGGAATGGGTAAAGGCTGGAGTAGGCCAGATGGTCTCTGATGCTCTGCTTTCACCTGATGACATGTGTAGAATCTTGATACAAAGTCAGCTATGTCACATCTCATACCTGGCCACCATAACTGGCGACGAACATCGTAATTCATCTTGGTAGTACCAGGATGGATGTCTCACTAAGACTGGATGCTATCCAGCATCACCACCTTCTGTAGAGACAACATCACCACTGCTCGGCCCTTGAAGTACAATATCCTCTCGGGATACAAAGACCAATCTGATGGGGTATCCCCACCATGAAAAAACTACATAGATCATTGGAAAATCTCATCACCAGGCTTCTCCGACTGAATAAACTCTAGAAGAGTAGGAGTCAACTGAATACTAGCCAAGAAAGTACCTCCGCTATGCTCCCTTCTCTCTAAGTGTATCTGGGTGAAGAGCCCCATCAAATTCCACTCATCACTGGACTTCCTCAACGCCTGAACTGGTACCTTCCTACACAAAGTATCAGACACCACATTTCTCTTTCCGGGAGTATAGACAATGTCAATGTCAAATCCCTGCAGATACTTGATCCAGCGGCACTGCCTCAGATTGAGATCTTTCTGAGAGAAAATGTAGGCTAGGCTCTTATGGTTAGAATAGACCACAAATTTCTCCCCAAATAAGTAGTGATTCCAAGTCCTCATGGCATGAATAACTGATTCTAACTCCAAGTCATGAGTCAAGTAATTCTTCTCATGTGGCCGGAGCTTACGAGAACCATAAGCCACCACATGATTATCCTGCATGAGTACAAACCTACGGCCCATACCTGAAGCATCAAAATAGATGACATAGCGATTCCCATACTCTGGTAAGATCATCATAGGCGCGGTGGTCAACTGCCACTTCATCTCCTCAAAGGATTCCTGGTACTGTGGGCTCCATTCAAACATCACCCATTTCTGAGTGAGTACGGTCATGGAGGAGGCAAGCTGTGAGAAGTCCCGAACAAAATGCCTGTAATAACCTACCAAGACTAGAAAAATCCTGATCTCAAACACATTCCTCACCTGTTCCAATGACATAACTGCACTAATGTTCTCAGGATCCACATAAACCCCTTGTTCTAAGCCAACATGCCCTAGAAACATTACTTCACTGATCCAGAATGTGCACTTCGAGAGTTTGGCATTTATGAAGTGGTCCCGCAACATGCCCAAAACAATCTGGTGGTGATGATCATGCTTCTCCTTTGATCCAGAATAAACTAGGATGTCGTCCACAAATACCATGGCAACAGAGTCAAAATATTGGTGGAACACCCTATTCATGAGTGCCATAAAAACTGCCAGCGAATTTGTCAATCCGAAAGGTATGACTAGATACTCAGAGTGACCATACCTGCTTCGAAAAGCCGTCTTTGGAATGTCTGCACCTCTCACCCAAAGTTGGTGGTAACCAGACCGCAATTCAATTGTGGAGAACCACTTTTCCCCCTTCAGTTGGTCAAACAAATCATCAATCCGAGGCAAAGGATATTTATTCTTGACGGTTACCTTATTCAGTTTCTAGTAATCGATGCACAACCGGAGGGTTCTATCGGCCTTCTTCATGAATAAAACTGGGGAGTCCCAAGGACAGATGCTCGGGTGAATGAATCCTTTGGATTCCAAATCGTCTATTCGTATATTTAATTCCCTTAATTCAGTGGGGGCCATGATATATGAGGGAAGAGATATAGGCTATGTTACCAGTGCCAACTCAATCGAGGACTCCACATCCCGCTCTAGAGGCAAGCCTGAAAAATCATCAGGGAAGACCTCTGGGAACTCATCCACTACATGAGGTAACCCTCCCTAAGAGACACCACCATCTTCCTCTAGTACGAGCGACAACAAATGATAAGCAAGATTCCCCAACTCAGGGAGTGGAGGTCCCTCGTGACCTGACTGAGGATCCCATTCTTCTATGAAATAATAGAGGACTCCCCTATGGTGCCAAAAAGCTGACTCGACATCAATAGCAGTCAACATGCACTAGAAATCACACCAGCCAGTCCATGCCGAGGATCACATCAAACTGGTCCATATCAAGGAACAAGAAATCCTACTCCATCTCGACTCCTGACATAGAGTTGAGCACGATGGGCACCTAATACCCTACTCCTTTTTCTTACCCAGCGGTGTTACTAACTCCAATGCAACAGATAAAAGCTCGGTTGGAAGGATCAACAAGTTCACAAGATAGGCAGATATAAAAGAAACTGAAGAAACAATATCAAATAATGCTGTAGCTATAGAAGATGGAATCAAAATGGTACCTTGAACAATCTACGGTCTTGAATCAGATCTCGCTGGTTCCTGATCCACAACATGCAAATGTCTAGTCCCTTCCTGAGAACGACCACTTGACTGAGGCTCTGCCCTGATCTGGCTCTGCCCTAAAGATAATCTGGTCCTACCACCAAGGCCACCCAACCGAGATCTCATCATCCTGGTCAGATCAGACTAAACTGATACCCCTCTCGAATCCACAAATCTAGTTCCACTCTGGTAATGGTGTGCAGTCCTGCAAAAGCATTTTAGATGCCCCACAACTCCACACTAATGGCAAGGTCTGGGAGGGTATGGACATACAGGTTAGATGTGACCTAACCTTACGAATTGATGGCACAACACAGACCGTGCACCGAAATCCCGAGATTAGGTCTATCTGGGAGGATAATCTGAGCTTCCACCACTCTTCTTCCATTGATCATCATGCTTCCTCTTCTTCTCGGATGAACTATCACTACCAAATCCTAACATTGATCCAGAAAACCCCAACTTTTCTTTTCTGGTTAATATCGACCATGCAAGCACGATCAACCACTTTTTCATAAGTTCCTAGCTTGAATAAGAAAACCTGAGAGTGGATTTCTGGTCGAAGGCCTTTCTTGAACTTTCAAGTTTTCAAATATTCACTTGAAACAATCTTAGGCACGTACCGTTCTAGCTCAGCAAAGCGATTTGAATAATCCATCACAATCTGATCCCCTTGTGAAAGATCTCTGATCTCCTAGGATCTGGCGTAGGACAGGAACCAGGGACTGTACTGCTCGTTAAAGATAGCCTTGAAATCCTTCCAAATCATCTGCTCAGGCTTCCCAGCCAGAATCAGTGATTGCCACCACTTGCGACTTGAACATTCTAGCTGGAATTAGGCACACATTACCATGACATACTCTGGCATGTCAAGGAAGTCAAACATACGCTCTGTCTTTTCAAGCAATTCCTCTTCCTCTTGAGGTTCCGAGAAGCCTTGGAATGAAGGTGGTTTATTTATCATAAATTCCTGAGATTTATCCCACTTGGAGCCAAACTCATCTCCTCTAGCTGGAATATGGTTGGGTGTAGGAGTCGCCCATATCCTAAAGTCTGAATAGCTTGGACCACAGCTTCTACCAATCTCTGATTAAGTGGCAGGGGAGAAATCTCCCCAACTTCCTTCAGTGGGTGTGTATAAGCTCTCTAGGGAGGCATCTTGCTGAAAAGAGCAACAGTCATAAAAGGGCAACATCAATACATCATATCCAAAGAAAAGTCAGATTTTCAAAAAAATAAGTAATCCTCAGTAAACCAAATATGAAAAAGTAACATTGTGTCCAAAATCATCTTCCCAGCCCAATGTCCACGCACAGTCTTCAACCTGCATGTCCTACCAAGAAGAGAAGTCAAACAAACATCCTGACATCCCACGACAACTCAGAGTCTATCACAAGGTGTGCTGGCCAGACACCCTACTTGCAACTAGAATTCTGAGCCCCGACAATCCGAGATAATGTTTAACCAGACTCTTCCCAAATAAAATAACTCAGACAACAAAACTGGCCTCTGATACCATTTTTTCATGAACCAAGTCGGGTTTCAATCTGAACCAACACCTAACCCAGCCCGCAGCAAGGCCCGAATGGCGTTCCCGATCCCACAGGCTGCCACAAGTGCCTGGGTATTAAAATAATCCTTGGGAATGATTTACCCGAGTCACCAAATATAAAGCAGCCAACAAAATAAACCAAACCAAAGGAAAAAGTCACATCCAAACAAACCTTTAACAAAACAAGATTTTTGAGTCACATGCAAAACCAAAACCCAAACAACACTAAAAGAATGGTGACCAAAAACCAACCCAAAAACTGTCGCCCATCGAGAGGACACCACCCTCAAGCCACCACCACAACGCCATGTCAAGAGATCTGCTAACTACCTAAACCACCACGCCCAAATGCTGGACCCTTACCTATCTCAAACATAAAAAAATTTACTTACACCCAAAGGTCTAAGTAGGATGTGAGAAATTTCCCAACAAGATGTCACCAAGAAAAAATTACACACACAAGCATTAAAAGACAAATACATTTGAAATGATAAATAAACGAAAGTAATAAATTCTTATCAACGTTAGTGAAAATAGTTTTCCATAAAATGAACTTAAATAAAAATAGTTTAAAATAGATTAAGTGACATACTATGTATCATCGTTGTGCGCAAAGTAACTGGTAACACCAATGGATGGGAGAGGCCCTATGGGTACTAGAAACAGGTGGGACCCTAGAACATCGTGTCTTAGTGAAACGTGGATTAGAAGGACATGACCCTTAGAAAACCTGGCTTAGAAGGCCACAACCCTCAGAAAACCTGCCTTAGAAGTCCACGACCCTAAGTCATCATATGTTTATTTAGTGTTGCAATCGTCAATCCTGCAAGTGAAACTGGGAAATGCTATCTCTCGAACACCAACTCACTAGTCCTTGTATCCCCACCTAATACCCTAGGCATCCCTCCTTGTGCTCACCTAAAAATAGAGTTGACATAACACGTCATGATATTACATAAGTGCCAAACAGGGTGTCTGCACACAAAAACACACCATTTTCACACTGCAATACACTTTTAAATCCATACGCACTCCAAAATCTTTTTAAAACATAATCTGAACCACTTACACATTAAATTAAACTAGATGCATAGTTTAACAGAAACACTTTGATAATTAAGAAAACCCCTAGGAGAATTTATTAAATAGTTTTCAAACATGTCGCAAAACTTCTAAATGGAAAAAATTCATTCAAAACCCCTTTCGAGAATAAAACAAATTATGAGACATGCCAAAATATAAACCGCAACATCCACACTTCCTAACTCACAAACCACATAGTTTACAAAACAATAATAAACAATCCAAAGTGGGGTTTAACAATAAATATGGACTAACATTACATAAATATACTTCCAAAAAATTAAATGCACATTTAAAATGTAATTGTAACTAAATTTTCAGCATGGAAACTAATTGATAAGGTGCTGAATTAACTACACAAACATGAAAATGATCACCAGATAATACTTGTGTGCGAAATCACCTATCAGGGGGTCACAAGATCTACGAAATTGGTGCGCAAAAGCCACCACACCCAATGAACCTAAAAAAAACTCAAAAAACACCCTAAAAATAAAGAACAACACAATAACATCAAAATTGGATCAAACACAAACTAAAACATTGTTGAAAAATCACAAAAAGAATGAAAGAATGCATAATAGGTGTACTCCGCACCTACGACGAGAGTTTAAAAGGCTAGTCGAATGAATTTTGGGGGGGGTGCCAGAAGGTTGTTCGATAGAAGGAGGAGTGTCTGTCCGACTGGGTGCGAAGCTGGGGTCATTGGTAGGTAGAGTGGAAATTGTGGGGGTGGACGGCTAGGCCGAAGGTTTCAAGGGGTATCAGAGGAGTTCAGCTGAGTGGGAGGGAAGTAGGGGGTAGCAGAGGAGTTGGCCAAGCGGGGAGGCAGCGGGGAAGGAGTGCGCCATAGGGGAGTATTTGAGGAGGTCAGCCGAGCGGGGAAGCAGTAAGGAAGGAGGGAGCCGAGCGGGTGTGGCTGGATGGGCGTGATGTGGTGAGGTGTAAGAAGAGAGAAGTAGTGGTGTAGGGGTTGAGAGGGGATCCACGACATGCTAGAAGGAAGAGAGAAGCGTCGTGTGGAAGAGAAAAAAAGAATAGGAAACGAAAAATAAAAGAAGAAAAAGAAAATATAAAAGATAATAAAAAAGGAAGAAAAACATTAAAAATGAATTAAAAACCTTAAATAAAAATAATATTTAAACTAATCTAAAATAATAATGAAAATATAATAGCAATGTTAATAAGTAAAGTTAATAATGTTAATATTTTAATGTTACATAAATTTGAATATTAATTACAATAATAATAATAATAAGGACAATAGTAATTATAATAATAAAATTTTATTTTTATTAGGTTAGTTAATCATCCACACACCAGGCGGACCACGCGTTAAAATGGCGAAGCCACACGGCTTCACCCATGCCCTACCCGCAGGTTAGGCGAAGTAAAGTTGATGCTCATTTATCAGTGAAAACGGCACATGACTCAGGTTGGGCTTGGCACAGATTTCAGCAAGAAATTATAAGAAAGAAAATAAAAATATGGGATAAAAATTAAAAAAAATTAAAAACAAACCTCAAGAGAAGTCCGGGTGTGACACTTATTAACCACCAGACATTTTATAAATACTGATAAAGTAATATTATAATAATATCACAATTAATCATTACATTCAAAATAGTTTCTATTTATTATATAATAATAGTTTATATCCAATACTAAAGCTTGAAATCAAAATATATAAGCAAAAAATTATTTTTATTTATAAATTTAAATTTTTAATTAAGACAATAATTGATTAATGAATAAAATAGTTAAAAACAACATATTATATTAATATATAAATTTATTCCATCTATTCAAATCTTATATCTTGAACATAATTATTTATTATAAGATTTGAAAACATAAAATATAAGCCTAATTAATTTACATAAATAAAAAGATAAATTTAATCAAATCATGAGATAATAAATCAATATTTATTTTAATTATAAATTAATCAATTTAATTTATGAAAAGAAAAATATAATATTATAATTTTTTAGGATGTTACAGACCCAAAGGTGAAAGTGATGCAGAAGTTAACGAGAGGATTAACCAGGGAATTTTAGAAAATCCCGTAGCACACGACATGTAATCCGAGATTACATGGATTGTGGGGCCCCATGGCTACAAATCTAGGGTTTGGACAGAGTGAAGGAGCCGACGGTGTGTTTTCCCTATCACACAACCTGCAAACCTCCCTGGATGACTGAGTGTGTACTTTAAAATTACATAAACATGGGTTGGAGTACATGAGCATGAAGACACTCTATACTACCCTGCAAACATGGATTGGCATACACAAACTAGTACATGGACACAAATTTGGTATACAGACATAATTAGGTGACATGGGTAGTAAAATTTTTGTTTCTACACTCCGTGTACCTATCATACATGACATGTATATAGAGACTACAGACCAAGTGAGGATCTTCTATATGAGCATGATTTGGGATAATTGGATATGTCGTGTACCCCCCTAGGACACACCGTGTACTCTCATCAAGAGTGCTTGAGGCTCTTTGTTTTCCATTTTTGGATGAGTATAGATTGATTGCGTTCCCTTGGTCCTTTCCTCATGTGTATTGTGTGTCATTACATCAACATCATTGGATTCTGATCCTTTATAGAGGCTAAGTCTCAGATAGAGTTGTGGTGTCCCCCCATGAGATTAGTGTGAGATCCTGTATCATCCGTAGTGGAGTTTGTGTGTAATGTCTCAAACTAGGTTTCCACTCAATAGTGTCCCATGACCGATTGGATACATGGACTCATGTACATATCCACAAATTCTAGAGGCAGGTGACTAGTAGTGAGGGCTCAGGTTTGTCAGTTGGGAGACTATGCCTTCTTTCCAGAGTATATCACAATGGATGTCAACAACATACAGATTGAGGAAGCAGTAAAAAAAGAATAAAATAGATATATTACAAGAATAGATATAAATCTCAAAATATGGCTCATATACAATGATGAATATGACAAATGTATCTAGAAAACATCGAAAATGGGTAAATGGAAATACAATACAATACAAGTATCCAAAACAAAAAAAGTATAAAAAGTTCATGTTTCATTGCATGCCTCATCCTGGTCCCATGCTCCCCTTCTCCAAAGCAATGATCAATAACCAGTTCTAGGAAACTTTCCCCTATAATCACCTACAACCATATAATCTGTTTAGGTCCCTAAGGAGCCCAAACAGGGTGTGAGATAAAGATATGAGTAGTTTTCTACCCAATGATCTATACATTTCTATGGATCACAATGAAATAAGCTAAAAAAGTGTAAATAAGTTTTAACATAAGTGTGAATTCCTATGGAATATGTCTACTACAATAGATAATACCAAAAATCCTATCAAGGATCCCTATAATAAGTGTTATCTTTTAACAAGGTAGATAAAAGAAATATAGAAAAAAACAACTCATCTCCGTAAATCCATCCATATCCTGTCCGCATGGCATTATCATATAAATAATCCATATAAAAAACCCACAACCATTCCATACACCCAAATTAATATATCCTGTAGCCATGCCTTATAATGATGTGAATCACAATTTCCCATGACCTTTCCTTGTAATGATGTGTATCACAATTTCCACAGCCTTTCCATATAATGAAGTGTATCACAATTTCTACAACCTTGACTTATAATGAATTATAGACCACGAAGGGCTAGGTCCAAGGTGTCGAAGACCAAGGAATCCTCCTCAAGTCCTAGGAGCATCTCGATGGAATCTTGGTATAGGCACTGGTTGGATTCCTATGAGCATGTGAACTGACATGTCCTACACGATTCAAAAAAAGAAGGATCCAAGGGGTAGCAAGACCCAAGGCATCCCATGGAATCCAGACCCTAGGATCATTCTCTATCCAAGGCATCCACCACCACATTCTAAATCCAGGGTGAGCCATCCACAACATCTATGTAAACTATCATGAATTAATAGCATTAAACAAATCAATTCAAATCTATATGAGTCTACCCACTTCTATAATCCATTTAATTTAAAATCAAGAAACATGGGTAAACCCACCCATTTATAACCATTGTCCATTAAACACATCCCATGGGTATACCCAACCATTAATCATGAAAATCCATTTAAGAAATTTAATAAAACCAATGAGTATACCCACTCGATTAACAATTTACATTCAATCAATCTAATAAAGTTAAGCATGGAATATTATGGTAACATAAGGATTGTTGGACGAACATATCCGAAGAATGTAAACCAACACCCTTAAATTACATACGAGCTTCCCTAAACTAGGTAAACATGAAAACACACCCCTTGGGAGCATTAACAAAGGTCAAAACCAATGAAAATGCATGGTGCACCCCTTGGGTGGCCTCTGGTTTGGGAAAAACCACCGACATGACACAAGGA
Source organism: Viscum album (assembly GCA_963277665.1). NCBI lineage: Eukaryota > Viridiplantae > Streptophyta > Magnoliopsida > Santalales > Viscaceae > Viscum > Viscum album. Next base: position 218,103,105 of record OY728167.1, read on the forward strand.
ACCTAAGGTCATCCCAAACAGGTCAGACTACATCTATTTTAGATTACAATTTCAAAACTGGGCACAGGATGAATCATTTTGCAGGTGAGAAAGGGTCGATATCACTATAAAGCATCAAAATCTAAAAGAAAAGTATAGATGAACTACCTTAGCTCTTTATTTGAGTGCCCATACAGTATCAAGTCCTAATTCACCTCGATTTTGGAGAAATATGAAGAACGAATGAAGAACAAAAAATTAAGTCTTATGATCCTAAACCCAAACAATGCAGCTCTTGTTCCGAAGAATCCAGAACGACTATAATGGAATCAAGATATTGCCGACCAGGTTCCATCTAGGTTTATGCTGGAAGAAACAGTGTCCAGATCTACAATTTGGAGAAAATCCTACCTTAGGATCTACTTAGTTTCTCTTGTGTGTAAAAGAGAGGTGAGGATTCTTTTTTTTAATAAGTGGCTGCTAACTTATTTTGAAAAACATAGTCTAGATATTACGTGATGTTTAATTTCCTTTCACTACAATTAATGCCCTATTTTCCCATTATATAAAAGAAAACCTATACATCATGAATGGTCATGGACAGACCATTTCACATTGTGAAATTAAATTACACAAATTGTATCCAAATTACATATCATTTAACTGTCTTGTAGCCATTAAACAACCATCCAACCTCTTCTTTTCCCAAACAAACCAACCGCCCCACGACCCAGATTTGGGTGTAAGAAAAAAAGGTAAATTTAAGAAGCTTTTAGCCAGAAAGAAAAGATCTGTACCTCAAAGAAAACCTGAGATCATAAAATATCCCCCCTTAAAGAAACTATTCCCTGAATTTCCATCTCATGGGTGGTCAAGAATTATTCAAATAAAACTCCGGAATCAAAGCACATACATCGCCCTCTCACTCCGAAGTATCATCCCATAAATGACTGTACTTCTATAACACCCATACTAGAAGAACTGACTGGCCTCGGAGAACCGTCCTACTCCTATCAACGATACAAATCAGATGCTCCTCAAAGGATGCATCAATCTTCAAATGAACCTCCATTGGCTAAAAATATTGAGGTGAGTCTAAATGATTTTAGCATGCCTAATATACTTGGAATACATCGCTCATGGATCAATAACTCTGATGTAACTACAACCGATAGGCTACGGACATGACTCTCTCCTGAATCTCGAATGACCCAACATATCTGGGCGAATGTTTAACCTATTCCCAGATCCGTCTATGTCTCAAACTTGGTGAAACATTAATGAAAACCTGATCCCTGACCATGAACTCTAGATGAATTCTATGGTGACCAGTGTATTATTTCTAACAAGACTATGTAGTAGCCATCTGTTTCGGAATCAACTATGGTTTCTCAGAAGTCTCTTGAACAAGAAAAAGGACCTAGTAAAGATGCCTCACCTATCTCTGGTTAGAACCGGGGTTATTAGCATGGAATAACATAAAAACCTTATAAGGTTTCATATATATCATATCGTGATAGTTTTTATTGTTAAAAAACTCAAACAGGGTAATGTGCCTCTCCCCAGAGCCCCCAAAATCCAGGACGCATGGTTGAATCACATCCTCTAGAACCTGTATCATTTGATCTGATTGACCATCAGTTTGAGGGTGGTATTTTATGCTCAGAATAACTTGTTTACCCATCATAATTTGAAAACATTTCTAGAAACATGAAATAAAGCAGCAATATAAATCGGGAAAAATAGTGAGAGGGACCTAGTGAAGTCGTACTATCTCATAGATGTACAACCTTACCATCTCATCGAAACTGAAGGTCTCCTTAATTAGTAAGAAATTCGAAACCTTTATATGACTATCAACAAAAACCCACATTGCATCATTACAACATTGAAACGATGGTAAAACAGTCACAAAATCCATTGCAACATCATCCCATTCCCATTATTTAATAGGTAGCTTCTATAAAATCTCGTCTTGTCACTGATGTTCTGCCTTCTCTTATTGAAATTTGGAACACCTTGTAACAAAACCAGCTACTTCTCACATCATACCCAACCACCAGTACTGACATCTCATGTCATAGTACATCTTGGTTACCATTGGGATAACTTCCTAGGATGAGTAATGAAACTTCTTGTAAAGACCCGGAAATTCTGTAGAAATTTTTTTCTTAAATTATTGGGAATTTTACGAGTCCACAATTTCTGACGATGCATGATTCCGAGGCCCGGAGTGCCCAGAATGATCCGTCAAAGTTTTGTTAATCTTAAAATAACGCGCGTATGCTGTTTTTATAAAAAATTGTAAGAAATATTAAACGGTTACTCAGATCAGAAATCTGAGGCCACCGTTGCGTTAAGTATTGTAGGATGACCCTATCTGCGACCTAAGTTTAGTCGGCATGGGCCTCCTATGAGAAAACCTGAAAAATGGCATAAACGTAAATAAAATAATTAAATAAAGTTATTTTATTTTTCAAATGCTTATAACTCACAAACGGTAACATGGATTAAAAATCTGAGACCACTGCTGAACTCATGAGGGTAGGCTTTCATTATGAAGATAATAACTTGGGTCAGCGTGGGCCACCAGAGAATGTTAGTTTTTGGCCGCAAATAAAATAATTAAGTGGCAATTATTTTATTGTAAAATTCCTAACTTTTAAACGGTAAGTCGTATTGGAAATGCGAGGGTACTTTTGGGTTCAATGGTGCATGTTTCACTTAGGCAGAGCCTAACCTCGACCGTAGTTGGTCGACGATTGCTGTTAATAGTTTTCCGAAATTTTTTCGGGTGCATCCAGTAAACGTGAGAGAGACGTTTTATATCTTTTGAACTCATGCTCAAAATTGAAATCCGAGGACACCGGTGAACTGGAAGCGCCGGTATTTGATTAAGGAGACCTTTACCGGAATTGCATTTCATCAAGGTTAGAAGTTAATTTTTGGAGATTCTTAATAAAATTGAGTAAAATATGTGTAATATATTTTTATTTGGTTGGTGGTTAAAACCACCAAGTGGAGGTTAGATGTGGGTCACACCACACCCTACCCTCCCTTGGGAGGATATAACTAGGTAGGGCCCACTAGCATGAACCCCCTTAACCCCCCTTTTAAACCCTTGAACTCCCCATTAATGGGGAAAACTATTGAAACCTTCCACCTTACCCCCGAATGGTGCCAATTCACCTAATAAAGTGAGGTACCTTATTTTAAATAAACTCTTAACCTCCTATAAATTTGAATTTGAACCATCCCTCAGTAATAATTAAATTATTTTCCTCATTTAATTAAACACATCTTTTTTTGTTGTGGGAAAAAATTAAAAGAGGCCATCCGTTTTTATTTTTTGGGGTTGGCATAATCCATTAGAAAGCTTGAGAGAGAAGAACTTCGTCCTTCCAACGAAGAACCACAAAATAACATAAATAATGCTCCTTGTCTCTGAAGAATGGGAAGCATCATCTTCTTCGTTCTTCAACTAGAGTAAGGAATGGATGAACCGCCTCCAAAAAAGTACATCGAGGGCGTCGTCTCAACTGGTCTTCACCGAGCTCTACCTCCTTTGACATTGACGGAATGACGTCCGTCTTCTGCGACGTCTGTATTCCACGACTCTTCAATGTACAATATCAAATACGAGGTAGGGGGATTAGGTTATTTTAATTTATGAATATACCCTCGTTCCATGTTTTTTATTTTGGTTCGATGGTGGCCTTTTTTTATCACTTAATGCGGAGGGCGCATGACAAACAAACACGGACCGAAAACCCTCCATTGGATTGTTGTTTGGTTGACGACAGATGTGCATCCAGAAGGGCGCGGTTCCATCTCACTGCGCCTGAGGAAGGGGGTCGCGGCCATGCGGGTTGCAACAGATGGAAGAGGTGTGGGGTCGTCGTGCCTCGCCGGAGGAAGGGGGTCACGGTGAACGAAGATGGCACGACGCCGTTGCACGACGCCAAGGTAGCCCCTCGGCTAGGCCACCCCACGGACAGGCCTCCCTTCAACTGGGCCACCCCTCAGGCCCCCACAGCCAGGCCGCCCCTCTGTCGGGCCACCCGGGCCGGGCCGTCCCATGGCCGGGTCGCCCTGACCTAGCCACCACCAGTCGGGCAACGCTCAGGTCGGGCCGCGCCTTCAGGCCGGGCTGCGCCTTCATGTTGGGCCGACCACTTGAGTCGGGCCGCACCCTCGAACCGAGTCAGACCCCGGTTCGGACCGGGTCTAGCAGGGTCAGTATGATTGGGTCAAACGGGACCCGGACCCGCTATGGCCATTTACACCTTTTAGCCCGCATCTTGGGCTACAGGTGTCCGATTGATGTGCTGCCTGCGGTGATGGAATTCTGGGAGTGAGAAAATTCTTTTCCATAATCCACTTGAGTTTTGGAAGCAGTTAGAGTTTGACCGAGTTGATTTAAGCCTAATAAGAAACCGGTCCCCTGGAATGGAAATGTCAATAACTCTTAGATCGGGAATCCGATTAACGCACTATCTTTCACGTTGGGTTCCTTATGATGAGACAGAACTACGTGATACATCAACTCAAGACATCGTGATATTTGATATATCGACACATGGCTCGAGAAGCAGACCCTCCTGGAATCGAGCATGCTGTGTGCGGGAACCCTAGGGATGGCAGCGACTATGATTTACCAGAATCCTCCGTGGGTTCGACAACGATGACTACTGTACTGGAATCTCTCGTGGGTTTGATATCGATGACTACTATACCAAGATCCTATGCGGGTTTGAAAGTTCTGACTTCTATTCTTGTATCCTGTGTGGGTCCATTAGAATAGCTGGTCATGTATCCTGTGTGGGTCTGACAGCTTAGTTGGTCCAGTATCCTATGTGGGTCCAACAAATTAGATGAATCAGTGACTACATATGATCATCTCTATCACTCTAGAATAGATGATCCTGTATCCTGTGTGAGTCCGAAAACTTAGCTGGTCATGTATCATATGTGGGTATGATAGCATAGATGAATCAGTGACTATATCTAATCATCTCTATCACTCTAGAATAGCTGGTCATGTATCCTATGTGGGTCTGACAGCTTAGCTGGTCCTGTATTCGGTGTGGGTCTAACAGCTTAGATGAATCAGTGACTACATCTGAATATCTCTATCACTCTACAAAATATGTATACCTGTGTGAGCTAAGTCTTGAAATTTAGTCATTATCATCATGGTGATTGACTTTAATTTCTTTTTGGACTAGGTTATGCTTGGCCTCGAGCGTTGTAGTCGAAATGTGATTAGTAACTTAGGTATATGTATGGGCATATACCTAAGTACAGTTGGTTGATACTTCCGGATTGTATCATTATTCTGTGGTTTATACTTAGTGGATTTTGGGAGACCTCTGGGGATCTTGGGGTCCCCTAATGAGTATTATTATACTCACCCCTGCATGGCCTTCGCCCACACCTTGTTGTGTTCTGTGCAGATGACAGATAGCAGTGATCGAGGCTGAGGGTGACAGACAGGAGGATGCTCGGAGCTGGACTAGACGGGAGGTATCTGAGGGACGAGTTGTTTGAGTTCTGTACGTACCCTTGAGGTAGGATTCCTTGGTGGACGATCTGGGAGTTGTTTTCCCTTTTTTACTTGTAATTGTTCTTGTTGTTCAGTTGGGTTTGTATACTGGCCCATTTACTTTCAGCACTACCTTTATATTCAGTTTTACATAGTGTTTTTCTTCTAGTTGTGTACTCTGATGGTCTGTGTTTTATTTTTCTAAAGACAATGCCTTCCTGGCTTAGGGATTTATGCCTTTGGTGCTAGTCGCCAGCCACTGGCCTATGGAAGTCGGGCTTGGGGTAGTCCCAACACGGGTCCTGAGGACGGGTCGTGAAACTTCTGCATCATCTCCATGTTTATATCTACTAGAACCCAAAGACGTCTATGGATATGGAAGATCTCACCCTAACCTACGGTGTAAAAAATAGGTGGATCCTCACCTAGAACACACTCTTGTAGGAATATTCCTCTAGTATGTGATTGTTTTATCATTAAAACTCTATTTTGTAGGGTAGAGGTCACAACTAAGGATGATAGATAAGTCTTCCCATGTCTATTGTGCACCTCCAGATGCATCTCCAAAAACAATTCCATAACCTTCCACTCACTACTGGCCTATTACACTACCGGTATCCAAGTTATAATGCTCAGTGCATCGGCCATTGCATTTTATTTACCAAGTGTATAGGAAAGCTCGATGTCAAAGGACTATTGGTACTCCACCTACCTCTTTTACCTCAGATTCAGATCACACTCTGTAATAATATAATTGTGTCTTTAATGGTTCATCTACACCATAAAACCATCTCTCAGTAAATAATGTCTCCAATAGCACAATTCATGAAAAACAATAGATAGATCAAGATTAGGCATTAGGTAATTCCTCCCATGTGGAATCAGCTTCCGAGACCCATATGCCACGACTCTATCCCCCTACATCAGCACTTCCCCCAGCATGATACCCGATGCATTTCAATACACAATGTTACTCTTTCCCTGATCCGGCATTATTGGGACTATTTTTGATGTCAACCGTTCTTTCAGCTCTTGAATAGATTCCTTTCAATAATATCACCATACAAAATTCACACACTTCTTATTCAATCCTATCAATGGGGATGCTAAGCATGAGAATTTCTATGGGAAATTCCTATAGTAACCAGCTAGCCCAACGAAACGTGATATTTAAAAAATGTTCTTGTGCTATTTATAGGAGACTATAGGTCTCACTTTCTTTGGGTCCGCTGATACACCTGTCTTGGAGATGATGTGACCCAATAAGTGAATCAGATCCATCAACAAGTGTCACTTTGTGAGCTTACCATACAATTAATTCTCTATCAGTGTATTCAAAATGATCTCAATATTATTGGAATGGTAGTGTCTATTGTGAGAATACACTAAGATATCATCCATGGAAACCACACCAATAGACTGCGGTTAATTATGCAACATTTGGTTCATCAAATCCATTAAAACTGCGGGCGCGTTCCTCAAACCTAACAACATGACCAGATACTCATATTGACCATACCTACCATGAAAGGTTGTACGATGTATGTCTGCTGGTAAAATACAAACCTAATGATATCCGGACCTTAAATCGATTTTTGAGATCACTTAGGCTCCTCGAAGAAGATAATACAGATTATTTAATTTTTGCAAGATATATCAGTTTTTAACTGCCAGCTGGTTCAATTTTTTATAATCCATTCATAGACTAAGGTTACCATCCACCTTTTCCAAAAAAGGACCAGTGAACCCCTTGGACAAGTCTTGGTTTGAATAAATCCCTTCGACACCAAATACTCAGGCTACCTATTGAGCTTCTAAAATTCTATTGGATCCATCCTATAAGGTGGAATTGATACCAGTGTAGCTCTTGGGACTAGCTTGATATAGAACTCAACCTCTCTCTCAAGAGTTAAACAAAAAAAGTCATTAGGAAAGACATCCCTAAAGTTATCATTAGTTTCAAGAATGTCCACATGACTTACCCACTAAGAATCTAAAAAACTACCATTTTGGGCCATCATCTTCCCATCCCATGATGCTCTGGTCCAGCTCTGAATTCCTGGACATCCCATTCACATTTTTGAGTAAGCAGTGCACCCTATGTTGATGTGAAAGTCAATATCTGATGATAGAAGTCAGCATAAGATTTATAAGCTCCCAAACTGTCCATATAGAGAATGATTTCAAACCCTATCATCTCAAGTAAATAAAGATCCCAGATGAAGTGACAACCATTGACATTAAAGGTCAAATCATGTCACTGGAACACATCACCCATTATAATACCCAATGGTGTGTTTAGCATCAAAACACACTCAAAAGACCACAAAACAAGCCCATGGATTTTCACCATTGGTGAAGATATGAAACTATGAGATGAACATGTATAAAAAAGTGTGGATGTTATAGTAGAGGATATTAATATCGTACCTCTCACTGTAGATGGTCTGACACTCTACACCACGGGGGTAGGCTATAATGAAATGAATTAGTTGGCACCATGACCGTATGACACAACCTCACTTCCTAGAGTAGGTTCACATTGATGTCTAGGTGTAACTGAAATCTAGATACCTCTTCCACGACCACTACTACCTCATCTTGATCAGACCACACTACTCCATGTCCTTACCTGATGTGGATATAGGAACCTGCTCGTGAACCTTGTGTTGGAGCTGACCCCTACCACTCGCAGTTGGACGGGAAACCGCTACACGTGCGCCATTATTCCACAAGATCAACAATTGAATGGGTCACGGTCACACTAATTATTTATGTGGCCTCACCTTCCTCACTTGTAACACCCCAAGTTTCCACAGTACGCTTCTCTTTGAAAAATACAATAGCGTGTGTTGTACGCACCTTCGAGTTCTAACACACAACACAACCAATCAAACTAGCCATTATGAATTGTAATACCAACTTTTTAAAATTTTATAAATTTTATCTTTCCAAATGGAATTCATTTTTTAATTCAGAATATCGAAATTATCCTAGAGTGAATTTTTGGTATTTTTCTGAATACCATCAATTTTTGATGAATAGTGAAAAAACACATTGATATAGTTTAAAACCGAATTTTTATTTAAATAATTATTTATTTTATTTAAATTTATTTTAGGTCAAAATAGAAACATAATACCTATATAAGTTTAATTTAATTCATTGGATTCAATTTCTAATAATTTTGGATATATAAATATTTTATGGAACTTTTCACCGTCTTTTACCCACCTCATAAGAGAATTTGCGAATTCACATAAAACAAAATTTTTCCACTTTTGTGAGTGGAATTTCTAAAGTCCGAGAGACATGGTAGATATAAGTAATTAAAATGTTGTTCAATAAGATAAAAATAATTTTTTGTGAATAATATTGTTTTACTTTTATTTACCACGGTTAAAAGTAAATAGGGTAATTAAGGGTAAAAATTAAATTACTCTTACCCTAACACATGTTCTAATTCTATTGGATAAGTATAATTCGACCAAAAAAACCTTAGGAATAATATATGAACCTCTTTGGTCCACTTGTATTATAATATGACCTTTATTGTTATTTAATTCAACGAAGGGTTAAAAGAGTTAAAATCAATGTTTAAAAACTAAAACATTTTTAATATTGGGCTACATATAAGATAAATTCGACAATGAATATTCACTAGAAAGATAAAATTATTTCATACATAATTGTATTTTATTTTATTTTTTATACATTATATAATTTAATTTATTTATGACACATTGATGATGCAGTAATTATCTAATTAATGGAATATTAAAATAATTGATATTATAAATATCCAAATAAATGTAATTTTAGACTTTTTATGAATTACACTAATTTTCTAATTTAATATGACATATTAGTATTGGTTAGATGAATTTTTTTGAATTAATAATTCTTTTATGAATTTCGAAAAAACAAAATACAAAATAGTGTCAAAATTGATATAAAAGTGTTTTTAAAACAAATATTATATTATTAATTGATAATATATTTCTAAAAATATAAGGATCATAAAAAAGACGTATATAATTATAGGTGTATCATTAATGAACCACTTGGTGTTCTCTTTGAGTTATATAGTAAGTTTATTAACCATGTAATATAAAAATACAAAGAGACATGGTAAATGTCAAACTATTTAAAAAAGAGTTAAATCTAAAAGTTAAGGTTAATATAGTTTCTCAGACTTGTCTAAAACATATTGGTTGAGTGTTTTTAGACCCATAATCACCTTAACCTTTAAATTATCCATTTTGGGTCCATTAGAAACCGGAAATTATTTTATTCTAAAATAATATTTCTAGATTTTCCTAAGGTGCCCCTCACAGCTCTTATTAAAGGGAACTCACCCTTCTCTCTAATTCACAACTTCAAATCCTTTTGTCTTAGCCAAAACCTGACCGAATATCATCTAAAAGTATCTCACTTAATCCTAGATGCCTTCCTTTAGTCATAGATCCAACTTAAAGAGCCCTTTTGATCAAATCAAAAGGAAGAACCCGAAGAAGAGGTAAATATTTCATCAGATCTTTCAAGTTCTTTTCTTCTTCCACTTCTTCTTTCCTTGTTGTTTCCATTATAAAATAATAACTCCAGTATCTTCTATATATTTTGATTTTATTATAAATATGGTACAACCATATTCATTACTCTATCCATCCTTTGAATGACATTTCACCATACGTGTGTACGTACGGTTTAACGTCTCCATGTTTTGGTATAGTTGTTATTCAATACATTATTATTTGGATGAGTATAATAATTTTGTATAATTGATGTAAATAATAAATATAACATGATAATGATTCTGTATATATGATATAATATCCAATTATATAAGATTCTAATATCAAAATAATGATATTGTCGCTCGTGCGTACATATAGATTACCGTCTCCACGAACACGATGAGATTCATTCCCCATTATATCCATTCAAGACTAATTTTCATTTTATGATTAAAAATAATGTTTAAGGACTTTATAGAATTATTTTTGTGAATAATTTACAACCTATCCATAATAAACAAGGATTATTTAACAAAACATATAATAGAAAACGAGTAAGTGAACACCCAGAATGACGATAATACTAAAATATTATTAACAAAGAAATGTTAGAAGATCATATATGATATCATATTTATGTATATGTTTCTTATATAACTTAATAACAATGATTTAACTATTATACAAGAGTTTAACCTACCCTCTAATAAGGAAAATTACAAGGTAGGGGTTTATTTCACAATCTCTTCATTATCAGAGGTTGTTTATAGGTAATTATCTACTGAGACCTCTTTATCATCCACATCCATGTTTCTTAAAAATTTACTTCAATACATTCTTACTATTTTATAAACTATGGTTTAATTTCATTTATACCCTTGTTTTACTTTTTATAATATGTTTATAAAGTAAACATTCCGTCATTTTCCAAACGAGGTCCTTTTTAACCTCTTCAATAGAATTATGTTAAGAATGCCTTTTTTTAACTTATACGGAGGGTGCGGCTATTTTCTGCCATTATAAAATCATTGAAGCTTACCTTAAGAGCTTATAAGAATATTTTCAAAGTAAATATTTTATTTTATAATTATGTGACTTTTCAATGATTCCAGAAAAGAGATATTTCTCTTAAATAGTCTGATTTCATCTATGTCAACATCCTTTGATGGATTTTAAGCTTATTTGAAGTTGATTTATTATGATAAAAAACGTCCATATTGTATTAAAGGTTTTGTGATATTTTTGACTATGGATTTGTTATTTTAATACCATTCATGGTTTATGGAGAAAGTATTGACATTTCATATGCTAGTTTTAATTCGAATGTTTATATTATGTTTAAACTTGTTTATATGAGGAATTCATTGGACTTAGTAAGTGATGGGTGGAGCCCTATATAGCACATCGATGCATCGGTAGGTCTCCTGAGACAAAATAGTGTCTTGGCACAAGGCTTTGACAAAATAATATTTTTATTCTTGGCACAAGTCCTTGACTATGTTGTTATAAAAGTCTGAAATTATGCATTCCATCATTATGAAAGTGGTTATTGAAATTTCATGTGATTATTCGACTAGTAGAATATCCGTCTGAATATGTAAATGGAATTATTTCATTTTATTTTTTTCTATATTATGCTGAAGTTCAAGATTAAAAGGTTTTTCTATTATTTATACATTTCCTTACATTTTTATGGTTATTTACGAATTTTCTGCTATATTGTTGTCCTTTCTGAGCATCTAAGATCACCCTTTTCTATGTTGTATTTTTTCAAGGATGCGGCGAAGTATATTATGACTGACCTATAGGGATAGTCTATGGGTTCTTAGTGTTGTCTTTGGAAACAATGTTGTTTCATTTTTCCATTTTATGATGTAATGAAAACCTTATGAATGTATCTAGTGTTTCTAAGGCTACTAAACTAATCGGCCATTCGGGACATGATATTTTGTGATCATGACAGTGTTATGTAATAATGCACAGACTCTGGGTAACTGGGGTTAGGGCGTTATAGTTGGTATCAGAGGAAGTTTAGTACAAACCTTGGGAACTAGATTTAGATAAACTCTGATTAGAGAACAAAACCCTAAGATAGAGTTTGAGAATTAGTATAGAAGAACTTCCTTGAATTTTGGTATTGTAGATATTTTGTGAGTTTTCCAAGAAATACATCACTTTCTCGATACGAGCATGTTGAGCTGGATCTGTCACAGAAGTACCTAGGTGTAAAACACAAAAACACCTATATGAGCTAGACTCGAACGAGAACTACTGCATGACAATGGGCCTTTCTGTACTCTTGGTTACGACCCTCCTGGGGGAAATGCTTTGGATAATTCTAATTTTCTTTAAAAACCATTATGAAGGTTTTATAATTATATAATTCCTCAAAGAAAACATTTTTATGATTATGGATTATATCCATAAACTGTTCAATTTATGTTAAGTGCTTTATAAGATTGTATTTATGAATTGTGATTTATAAACTAATCTTGTTTATGCCATTGTTTAGAAATGGATCCTAGTGGATGTAATGGAAACCATATCAATGCACACACTCCATGTAGGGATTTCCCGACTAATCAAGATAATTATAGTTGATCTGGTGATGCAACTGGTACTGATCAGCTAATCACCATACTGGGAAAACTCAATCAGGTTATGAATAATAACCTTACCCTTATGGAGCACCCTGATCCACAACGTGGAGGATCAATGTTGGATCTCTTCATGAGGAAACAACAACCAACATTCAATGGAAGTACAATTCCATTAGTGGCTGAGAAATGGATTAATTCCTTAGGGAAAATATTCTACACCTTGGGGAGTAGTGAAAGGGAAATAGTTGTCATGGAAGTTTACTGCCTCACTAGAGATGCCGATCAATGGTGGTCATTGATTCAAAACACAAAGGAAGGTGAGGAAGTATCAAATATGGAATGAAGGGAGTTTAAAGAGGTTTTCTTAGAAAAATACTTTCCTCATGACCATCAAGAAGATATGGAAAGGAAATTTCTGAGTCTGAGGTAAAAGGAGGATGAGAATGTCGCAAAGTATGAGGATAACTTTACAAGTTTAGCGACGAATTCTTCTAATTATATATGAAACCCAAGAAGTAATATTGATCATTTCTTTGATGGGTTAAAACAATTTCTCCATCGAGCATTAGTTTCACAATCCTTCTCATCGTATGAAGATATTTTCTCATGTGCTACCAAGACAGAAAAAGAATTCTCTACATCATATGAATTTAAAGAAAAGCAGTAGAAGAAGAGATCTGTTGAACACTCTGGATTTTCATATAAGGGGAATAAGGGAAAAGATTAAAATCCATACTACAGTAAATGTGGGAAGAAACACCCTGGTATTTTCTTGAAGGGAATGGGAGTCTGTAACAAGTGTGGTGAAATAGGCCACCATGCTCGTGATTGCAAGGGGAAGAAAGATGAGGTCGATGTTGAATTCTACAATTGTATAGAAAAGGGTCATTATGAAAATGAATGTCCTAAGCGTTAGGGGAACAGACCTCAAAAAAAGCCAAGGGATAATGGCCAAGATTATTCTATCACTACTTCAGAGGTTGAAACTTCGAAAGAGATGGTGGAAGGTAATTTAATGGTTTACTCAAGTTTAAAAAATTCTTTATTTGATTCTGGATCATCGCATTGTTTCATATCCTCCCAGTTTGATAAGAAAATTAGATATTTACAATTTTATTTAACAAGGGAGTTTTTAGTCAAAACTCTTAATGGAAGTACCATTGCAACACAGTTTTGTGAATGAGTCCCCATTAGGGAATATAAATGTTCTTTATCTACTGATCTCATCGTCATACCAATGATTAAATTTAAAATAATCATCGGTATGGATTGGATTTCGGACCATGATGTGAAAATTTATTGTATGAAGAAGGAGGTTACAATTTTTAATTATGATAAGGAGTACCCTATCTTTAGAGAAGAAACATCACCACCTAATTCTTACCTAGATCCACCCCGAGTATCTCAACTAAATTCAATTATTGGGGAGGAAGAGAATGAAATAACTATCGGTGAGGAAAAGAATGTTCGAATAGAGTATGTACCTATTGTGTAAGAATATGTTGATGTTTTTCCATAGGATTTACCTGGACATCTTTCCTAAAGAGAAATTGAGTTTTCTATTGATTTAATTCTAGGTTCAAGGCCCATATCAAAGAACCCTTATAGAATGAACACTATGGAATTAGTGGAACTAAAGAAAAAACTAGGGGAAATGAGTAATAAGGGATTTATTCACCCTAGTGTTTCTCTATGGGGAGCCCATGTTCTTTTTGTTAAGAAAAAAGATGGATCTATGATGATTTGCATTCACTATCGAGAGATCAATGCTATAACAATATAGAACAAGTATCCCTTACCTCGCATTGATGATTTATTCGACCAACTTCATAGAGCTCAATACTTTTAAAAGAATGACCTTCGATCGGGATATCATCAGTTGTGTGTAAAGAATGAAGACATTCTGAAAACAACATTTTGAACGAGGTACTAGCATTACAAGTTTACAATAATGCCTTTTGGGCTGACAAATACACCCTATGTTTTCATGGATCTAATGAATTGAGTTTCAAGTAATATCTTGATGAATTTTTAGTGATAATTATTAATGATATCTTGGTATAATCCAAAATATATGAAGATCATGAAAATCACTTGTGCATTATCCCAAAGACTCTTCGAATTAATGAATAATATTGGAAGTTTAGAAACTGTGAATTCTAGCTTCAAGATATTTCTTTTTTGGCCATATTGTCTCTAAGGATAGAATCTATGTTGATCCTTCTAAGACAAGATCAATCCAATAATGGCCAGCACCAATGAGTATAACCGAGGTACGCAGTTTTATTGGTTTAGCAGGTTATTATAGATGTTTTGTCTAGAATTTTTCCCGATTGGCTAACCCATTAATGTAGATCACATGTAGAGGGATTAAATTTGTTTAGAAAGAAATAGTGTGATGAATGTTTAGAATAACTGAAGAGAAGAATTTTCAATGCTCCAATCTTGACTCTACCATCAGGGAATGATGGTTTTGTTATTTATAGTGATGGTTCAAATAAAGGACTTGGTTGTGTCCTTATGGAGAATGATTGGGTTATTGCCTATGCATCATGACGGATAAAAATTCATGAGAAAAACTATCCTACTCATGATCTTGATTTAGCAGCTGTAATCTTTTCTTTGAAGATATGGATACATTATTTCTATGGTAAAAAATGTGAGATATATACCAATCACAAGAGTTTGAAGTATATTTTCTAAGAGAAAGAACTCAAAATGAGGCAAAGGAGATGGCTTGAACTACTCAAGGATTATGATTTCACCATACACTACCACTCGGGGAAGGAAAATAAGGTGGCAGATGCTTTGAGCAGAAAGGATCATGAAGTTTTGAACAAGATGAGAGTTGAAAGGTATCCTATTTTCATGGATATAGTAAAGATGGATATGAGAATAATAATGGAAGGGGAAACATCAATAAGTTTTCAAAAGGTTTCCAAACCATATTTACTTGATAGAATAAAGAGTTCTCAGACCGTTGATGAAGAGTTAAAAAAAAGATTAAAGATGTCAATGATGGGAGATTGAGTGACTTTGTTTATGAAGATGGAATTTTGAAATTTGGGAAGAGACTTTGTGTTCTAGATATAACTGATCTAAAAAGGGAATTGTAGGATGATTCTCATAGTTCCAATTTCTCTATACACCCTGGTAGCACTAAGATGTTTAGAGATTTGAAGGAACATTTTTGGTGGGACAACATGAAGAGGGATATTGCTAATTTTGTGTCAAGATGTATGGTTTGTCAACAAGTGAAATATGGAAGGAAACGGCCTGGTGGAGTCATGAAACCTCTTCCCATACCTGAGTGGAGATGGGATAATATTGTGATGGAAGTTTTCATGGGACTACCAAAGACTCCTAGAAGGAATAATGCAATATGTGTCATTATTGATCGTCTTACCAAGTCATCACATTTTCATGCTATAATAGATGATTTACCAATTGAACTTCTACCAAGACTATATATTAATGAACTAGTGAGACTTCATGGTGTACCCCTATTGATTGTTTCTCATCATGATCCACATTTTACATCAAGATTCTGGAAAAGACTTCAGAAATCCTTGGATACTGAGCTTCGTTTGAGCACTGCCTACCACCCTAAAATTGATGGACAATCAGAACGGACTATTCAAACATTAGTAGATATGTTGAGATCTTTCTCACATGACATTAAAGGTATGTGGGATCAATATTTTCCTCTGGTATAATTCTCCTATAATAATAGCTTCCATTAAAGTATTTAGATGGAACCATATGAAGTGTTATACTGAAAGAGATTTCTCACACCAACCTGTTGGGATGATATTGGCGAATGAAAACTCGTAGCCCTAGAACTTGTTGAGGAAATGATGGAAAAGGTGAAAGGAATACAAAACCACATCAAAGCAGCTCAAAGTAGGCAGAAGAGCTATACCGATAACCGAAGGAAGGATTTGGAATTTCAGGTAGGAGATCATGTTTTCTTGAAGGTATCTTCATTGAAGGGTGTTATACATTTCGGTAAGAAGGAAAAATTGAGTCCCAGGTACATCAGAACTTTTGAAATTCTAGAACGAATTGGGGCTATAGCTTACCGTTTGGCCATGACACCAAGTCTCTCCAAAGTTAGCGATGTATTCCTTGTATCACTGTTGAGAAAATACATATCTGACCCAACACATGTACTCACCTATGAGGAATCAGAACTAGAACCCGATCTATCTTATTGCGAAGATCCTGTCAAGATTCTTGATTCAAGGGAACAGGTGTAGTGAAACAGGACGACTTTTCTGGTAAAAGTTCTATAGAGAAACTATAAGATGAAAGAGGCAACGTGGCAACCCGACGACCTTATGATTATGAACCACCCAAATCTTTTTATGAGGTAATATTCATGAAATTTCTAGGAATAAATTATTTGAAGGAGGGGAGAATGTAACACCCCAAGCTTCTACTGTACGCTTCTCTTTGAATTAAACAATAGGGTGTGTTGTACGCATCTTCGAGTTCTAACAAACACCACAACCAATCAAACTAGCCATTAAGAATAGTAATGCCCAATTTTTTAAATTTTATAAATTTTATCTTTCAAAATGGACTTCATTTTTGGATTCATAATATCGAAATTATCCTAGGGTGAATT
The DNA here is from genome assembly GCA_963277665.1 of Viscum album. Taxonomy (NCBI): domain Eukaryota; kingdom Viridiplantae; phylum Streptophyta; class Magnoliopsida; order Santalales; family Viscaceae; genus Viscum; species Viscum album. Next base: position 218,120,376 of record OY728167.1, read on the forward strand.
TTTTGTATTTTTCTGAAAACATTCGATTTTTTATGAATAGTGAAAAAACAACGAGTTAGAGTTTAAAACCAAATTTGTATTTAAATAATTATTTATTTTATTCAAATTTATTTTAGGTCAAAATTGATACATAATACCTATATAAGTTCAATTTAATTCATTGGATTCAATTTATAATAATTTAAGATATATAAAAATTTTATAGAACATTTCACCGCCTTTTACCCACCTCCTAGGAGAATTTGAAAATTCACATAAAACATAATTTTACCACTTATATGAGTGGATTTTCAAAAATCCTAGAGACAAAGTTGATATAAGTAAGTAAAATGTGGTTCAATTAGATAAAAATATTTTTTGGTGAATATTATCTTTTTACTTTTATTTACCACTGATAAAATTAAATAGAGTAATTAAGGGTAAAAATGAAATTATTATTACCCTAACACAAGTCCTAATTATATTGGATTTGTATAATTCAACAAAAAAACCTCACGAATAAAATATGAACCTATTTGGTCTACATGGATTAGATTAGGACATTTATTGTTATTTAATTCCAAGAAGAGTTAAAAGAGTTAAAATCAAAGTTTAATAAATAAAACATTTTTTATATAGGTTTACACATATGATAAATTAGAAAATAAATAATAATTATAAATATAAAAATATTTCCTATATAACTATATTTTATTTATATTTTTTAGGGCTTAAATAGATTAATTTATATATGACCCAATGATGATGCAGTAATTACCCAATTAATGAAATATTAAAATAATTGATATTATATATATCCAAATAAATGTAATTTGATACTTTTAATGAATTAAACTAATTTTCTAAGTTAATATGATATATTAGGGTTGGTTAAATGAATTTGTTTCGAAGTAATAATGCTTTTTATGCATTTCGAAAAATCAAGATACCAAATAATGTCAAAAATGACATAAAAGAGTTTTTAAAACAAATATTATATTATTAATTGATATTATATTTTTAAAAATCTAATATTCGGAAAAAAGACTTATATAATGATAGTTTTATCATTAATGAACCACTTGGGGTTCTTTTGGAATTATATAGTATGTTTATTAACCATATAATATAAAAATATAAAGAGTTATGGTAAATGTCAAACTATTTAACTAAGAGTTAAATCTAAAATTTAAGGTTAATATAGTGACCCAAACCTGTCTAAAACATATTGGTTGAATGGTTTTCAACCCATCCCCACTGTATACTTTAAATAATCAAATTTTTAGCCATTAAAACCGAAAATAATTTTATTATAAAATAATATTTTTAGCTTTTCCTAAGGTGCCCCTCACCCATCTTATAAAAGGGCACTCTCCCTTCTCTCTAATTCACACCTTCAAAGCCATTTGGATCGGCTAACCCCTGCTCGAATATCCTCTCAAATTCCTTCAATTCATCCTAGAGGCCTTACTTTAGTCAGAAAGCCATCTTAAGGACCCCTTTTGATCAAATCAAAATGAAGAACCTGGAGAAGAGGTAAATATTTCATCACCACTTTGAAGTTATTTTATTCTTCCACTTCATCTTTATTTTTTGTTTCCATTATAAAATAAAAATTATAGTGTCTTCTTTATAATTTGATGTTATTATAAATATGTTACAACCATATTCATTATTCAATTCATCCTTTGAATGACATGTCACCATACGTGTGTACGTACGGCTTACCGTCTCCACGTTGTGGTGTAGTTGTTATTCAATACATTATTATTTGGATGGGTATAATAGTATTGTATAATTTATGTAAATAATAAATATAACATGATAATGATTCATTATATATGATATGACATCCAATTATATAAAATTTTAATATCAAAAGAATCATATTGTCGGTCGTGCGTACGTACGGATTACCATCTCCACGGACGCGATGAGATTCATACCCCATCATATCCATTCAAGACTAATTTTCATTTGATGATTAAAAATAATGTTTAAGGAATTAATATCATTCTGTATATGAATAGTTTACAACCTATCAGTAACAAACACAACTTATGTAACAAAACATATAAAAAAAATGAGTAAGTGAACACATGAAACGATGATAATACTAAAATATTATCAACAAAGCAATGTTAGAAGATCTTATATGATATCATATTTATATATATGATTATTTTATAATTTAATATCAATGATTTAACTATTATACAACAGTTTAACCTACCCTCGACCAATGAAAAGTACAAGGTGAGGGTTTATTTCATAATCTCTTCATTATCTGAGGTCGTTTATACATTATTATCTACTGGGACCTCTTTATCATCCACATCCATGTTTCTTAAAAATGTATTTCAAAACATTATTACAATTTTATAGAATATGGGTTAAAGCAATTTATACCCCTTTTTACTTTTTATAATATGTATATAAAGAAATATTTCCATCATTTTCCAAACAAGGTCCTTTTTAACCTTTTTGACAAAATTAAGGTAAGAATGTCTTTTTTTAACTTATACAGTGGGTGCGGCTATTTTCCGCCATTATAAAATTGTCGAAGCTTCCCTTAAAATCATATAAGAAAATTTTGAAAGTAAATGTTTTCTTTTATAATTATGCGACTTTTAAATGATTTCAGAAAAGATATATTTCTCTCAAATAGTTTTGATTTCATCTATGTCAACATCCTTTGATGGATTTTATTCTTATTTGATGTTGATTTATTATGATACAATACATCCATATTGTATTGAAGGTTTAGTGACATATTTTAATGTGCAGGTGTTATTTTTATACCATTCATGGTTTATGGTGAAAGTATTAACATTTCTTATTCCAGTTTTAATACAAATGTTTATGTTATGTTTAAACCTGTTCATATGAGGAATGCATTGAACTTAGTAAGTGACGGGTGGAGCTCGCTATAGCTCGTCAATGCATCAGTAGGTCTCATGAGACAAAATAGTGTCTTGGAACAAGGCCTTGACAAAATCTTATTTTTAGTCTTGGCACAAGGCCAGGACTATGTGGTTATGAAAGACTGGCATTATGTATTCCATCCTTATGAAAGTGGTTATTTATAATGCATGTAATTACTGGACTAGTAGAATATCCATGTGAATAAGTAAATGTCATTATTTCATTTTATTTTTTCCATATTATGCTGATTTTCATGTTTAAAAGCCTTTTGTTTTTGTTATAAAATGCCTTGAATGTTGATGCTTATTTATGAAAGTTTCCGCTATATTGTTATCCTTACTGAGCATCTGAGCTCACCCTTTTCAATGTTTTATTTTTCCCAAGATGTGAAGAAGTATATTATGACTGAACTATAGGGATAGTCTATGGGATCTCAGTGTTTTTTGGAAACAATGTTGTTGTAGTTTTCCATTTTATGATGTAATGAAATCCTTATGAATGTATCTAGTGTTTCAAGGCTACTAAACTAATCGGCCTTTTAAGACTTGATCTTTTGTGATCATGAAAATGTTATGTAATAATGCACCGAATCTGGTTAACTAGGGTTAGGGCATTACAACACCAGTGAAAAGACACCCAGCTTCCAGTACTCACACCCCTACTGGAGCTCATCTCATAGGTGGCCTCAAAAAGTTGATTCCTACTTGAAGACGTAGATATTTTGGGTGAAGAAACAACATTTCCTCTTCTCTATGCTACTAGACTCCCTTAGGTTTTCATATTTAATTAGCACGTGATTCACAATTTTCATGATAGCGGTAAACCTAAACACATTGGCCTGGGATTTGATAGATTTTCAGATACATTCCTCAAATCGTTAGGATTGAGACAACCCACCAGCAATGTACATCCGTGCAAAATGATGAAACTCTATAAAGTGTGTCGAGTACTCCATAACCTTCATTCTGACTTTCTCCAGACACATGAAATCGCTAGCCCGTTCTTCCCACAATGTATCGGGGTAAAAGTAGTCGTAGAAGTGGGTCTGGAAATCAGTCCAACACATATCTCATAGCCTGTCTTCCTAGTTCAGAACATCTCACCAGTTCTTTGATGCTCTCCATAACATATAAGTGGATAGATTGACCCTCATCTTAGTAGGCATCTCTAGATGCATGAATATAGGTTCTATGGTATCAGGCCACATCTCAGTAGCCTATTGACCACCATCCCCCAAACAAGTGGGAGTATAATATTGCTGGAACACACATGTTAGCTCATCCATAGTCATGGAAGGCTAAGATGCCCCCTTAAAAGTCTGCATATCGATAAATAATCCATTTTGGAACTATTCCACAACACCTTAGTCTGGAACAACCCTTGGTGCCTCTAAAAGAACTAAAAGAGGATCAATTGGTATCCCATGGTCTATCGCCTCTGGATTCGGGTTGTCGCCTCCCTCACAACATACCCTTGGAGGTGATCATGATGGCATATCTCTACAATTCAAAACACATGCCTTATAAAAGAACAATATTAATGTTTCACAGATCAAAAGAATAGGACATGTCCAAACCTTCCAAAAACAAAGTCATATCCCACATCATACTCTTAAAGAAAGGAATTTATAATGAACAGTAACTAAACCACTAGAAATCCTGCCTATTTCCCACTCAAAATCTTGGTCTAGGTGAAGTATCTATTTTTCATTTCATTAAGTTTCATTTAACACTCACTGGTTCAAATGATTAAACCCAAGTTTCACCATGTTTTGATCCTTGATGGCCCAGAAAACCTCATGAACCAAAACGTTATTCCAATATAATCCATACATATCAAATTATCTTAACAATTGAATTTTAAAAGGTGCATCATTTCCTATTCCATAAGGGCCCATATAGATTATGAACTGAAATATGATGTCACTTTTCTATCCACTTCACAAGATCTAACAAAATCATGCACATAACTATCATAACACCCATCACAACAACATATTTCAGATAATGCATCATAAATGGTATATAATAATGCATGAAATGTGATTTCTAAAAAGAGACTATATGATGCATGAGATGGAAGACCCTCCTCTCATTGGTTTTCAACAAAAATAGAACCCAATCATATCAATAGTAACAACATAAATCATGTGTGTCACCCAATGGTGAAATTAAATCGACTATAATCATTAAAATCTAGAAAATAAAAATTCAATTTGAGGCAATTTGGATTTTACCTATACGTAGCTCAGCTACTCCCAGACACAAATCATTACCAAATTATATTTCCTTCATATCCCTATCTATTATCACCAAACATTAAATCAATCTAGAAAATAAATCCCCTCTGATACAACTTTCTAATGTCCCGGACCCAGATACCACTCAATAGTGCCTCAAGCCCGGTCGGCTGCATGGCATCAAGCACATCTCCCCAATTTTCTAGAGGCTACCGACCAGTAGTGATTCCATAAGTGTGTTAATTTGGAGACTATACCCTCATTACCTGAGTATATCATAGAGGAATTTAACAAAATATAGATAACAGAAGCGGTAAAATAGACAGACAACAGATACATAGTAGGAGTAGATAGAAATCTCAAAATATGGATCATATACAATGATAAAGATGATACGTTTATATAGAAAATAGTCAAAAGGGGTACATGTAAATACAATACAATAAAAGTATCCAAAATGATAAAAAGACTAAAAATATCCCATAGCATCGCAAGCCAAAGCTTGGTCCCATGATCCCCTTATCTAAAATAATGATCAACAACCAGTGCTAGGGATCATTCCCTACCATCACCTGCAACCATATAATCTATTTGGGTCCCCAAGGAGACCCAAAAAGAGTGTGAGATAAACATCCCATTAGGCTTCCACCCAATGATCTATAGATTTATAAGAAGCATAATGCAATTAGTTAAACATGTGTATGTAATTAGTAACATAAGATTGAATTCCCATGGCATATGTATACTGTAACAAGTAATACCAAAAATATTCTCAAGGATCCCATCAACAAGTTTTAGCTCCTAACAATGCATCTAAAAGAAATATAAACCAACCACACAACCTCTCTATACATCCATCGATAATCTATCCACACTACCATTCCATAAAAAGAATCCATATAAAAAACCCACTGCCCTACCATACAACCAAATTCATATATCCCATGGTTGATCAATATAATGAAGTGAATCACAATTTACCATGAATTTTCTATATAATGAAGTTTATCACAATTTCCATGGCCCTATTGTATAATGATGTTTATCAAAATTTCCACATCCTTGTCATATAATGAAGTGTAGACCTTAAAGGGCCAGATCCAAGGTGTTGAAGACCAAGGGATTCTCAACAAGTCCTTGGAGCATCTCGATGGAAACTCGATATAGGCAATTGTGGGAGTTCTAGGTGCATGTAATCCAACATGTACTACATAAGTCCATGAAAGACAGATTTAATTGGTAGCAAGGCCCAAGGCATCCCCCATAATCAAGACTTTAAGATCATAATCTATACAAGGCATCCACTACCATGTTCTAGATCCATAGGGAATCATCCATGGAATATATTTAAACAATCATACATCCAAAATATTTAATAAAACAATTAAAATCCATATTAATCTACACATTTATATAATTTATTTCATTTAAAATCTAGAAACATTAGTATACCCACCCTTTTATCACCATTAGCCATTAAAATGATCACATTGGTATAACCACCCATTAGTCATGAAAATCCTTTTAAGAAATATAAAAACAACCAATGAGTATACCCACTCATTTAAAAAAATACATTAAAGGGTTATAATATATTTAATCATGAAATATTATGGAAACACAAGGAAAGGAGGCAAAATATATTCTAAGCATGTAAATCAACCTCATTAAATTAAAACGGAGCTTCCTTAAATGCGGAAAACTCGAAAACAAACACATGTGGTGAATATATCCTAAGCATGTAAATCAACCTCATTAAATTAAAACGGAGCTTCCTTAAATGCGGAAAACTCGAAAACAAACACATGTGGTGGTTTATAAAAGGTCAAAATAAGAGAAAAGTCATGGAAAACCCCTTAGGCGGCCTCTGGTTTTGGAAAAAACCACCAATGTATCTCAAGGAACCTAAGGTCATCCCTGACATGTCCTAAAACATCTATTTTAGATTAAAATTTCAAAACTAGGGTCGTGCCAAAAATATTGGTAGGAGATAAAAGAGTCGATATATCTATAAAGAATCAAAAGCTGAAATAAAATTATATACCACCTAACGTAGCTCTATAGTGGATTTCTTTTCCAGTATCAAGTCCCAATTTTCCCCAGTTTAGAAGAAATCTAAATAAAGGATGAAGAACGGGAAATTAGGGATTATGAGCCTAAACCCATATAGTTCCTCCATTGTTCCAAAGAATCAATAATGGTTAAATATGAATCAATATCCTACTAGTGTGGTTACAAGGATACCAGCTGTGGAAGAAATAGTATTTGGATCTACAACTAGGTGCAAAGCCTACCTTAGGCTCTTCTTAGTTTCTCCTGTGTGTAAAAGAGAGGTGTGGCATATGTTTTTTTTTAAACAATAGGACACTAAATTATTTTAAAAAATATAGTCGGGAAATTAAATTATGTCTACTTTAATTAAATGGCATGTAATTCCCTATTTTATATTTCTGGAAAAGAAAACCTACACATCGTGAATGGTCCTGGAAAGACAATTACATGTTGTGAAATTGTATTACACAACATGTATCCCAATTACACATTGTGTAATTTTCCTGAATCGAGTATACTGCCTTATAAAATTTTCTTTTCTAACACAAACCTATTGGCCCATAGTCCGATATAGTGTCTATGTAAAAAAGGTAAATTTAATAAGAATTTAGGTTTAAAGGAAAGATCCATACCTCATGGAAAATTCAGGATCTTACATTGATGAATTGGAATGACCTCTATGGGTATGATGTTGATCATTTATCTAGAAGGCTGCATCAGTAGGATTTGTGGAATCATTAGCATATGATCCCCTACATGGCGGGTTGATATAGATTAGGTTCATGGTGTTCCCAATGGTTCTGGGTGTAACCCCCTCTATGGGTTTCATAGTCTACTTTGACCAATTTGTTCCCTTTGGAGGGGACCACATGAGATAGGCCTCTTCATAGAGTGTCTCTGATGATATCATGGCTCAAGGAGTGAGTTATCCGAGAACAAGTGTGCTTCATGAAGAATTATTTAGTTAAAAGTTGTTTATGACCGTCAGACGGCATGGTATTTCCTAGAGTATATCTGGGTTCTTTTATTCACTTATACAATGATTATTATGTCTCGTGTTGAGATGACTATATATTATGCTTCATGTTTAGTTTTTTTGGGATGTCCTATTGAGAATTGTTATACTCACCCCCGTATGAGATTTTCCTAAATCTGTTGTGTCTTGAGTCAATGGAGACCCTTTTGACCATGTCCGGGGAGGACGGGGAGTAGGTGGAGTGTAGTTGGATCTTGAAAAACTGAGGTGTTTACCTGGAGTGAACTTTTGACTTCGTCCTCACCCATGGAGCAGGTTATACTTTTTACAGTTTTGGTTGGCCTATTTTTTACCCTTTTCTATTTATTTTACTTTCACTGTTGTACTATGTTGTGGGATCTTAGATGTAAGAATTCATTCTTTCAGATGATAAAATTTAAGCATTTTGTGGCTTGGATTTGTGTGCGTGTGTACATGTACATTAGGATAATGACTCCCATTTGTGGGATATGCCTACTCGACACTAGTTTCCATCCCCAGGACTATTGGTGGCGGGCTTGGGATAGTCATGGCATGGGCCCCTCCAGGATGGGTCGTTACAAGTGTAAATGCAAGCCAACATGAAACAGAGGGTATAAACAGCACCACTTTTGGCTAGACATGGGATCCCTATATATTATTAAGGCCATAGTAGGTGCAAATATGAGAAGGATATACCAAATAATTAATGGGCGTGAGACCAATAAACAACCAAAGTTGAACTAAAGAGAGAAATAAGAATAAACCAAATGATTTTATTTGAGATTGTGAAAAAAAGTTATCCCATAAAAGGAAACAAAATAAATAGAGATGAAAATGAAAAATGACGAAGAAAATTTCTCTCAAAGTCTAAAAACCATTCTAATATTATCTCAAAAGGAACTAAAAACACAATTTCTGATTCTCAAATAATGGTTATGATGTTCATGGGAGTGAATAAGAAATGGCCTTGGGGTAATAATGGAGTGTTACTAGAATAAGATAAGATGGAGTGAAGATTAGGATGAAAAAGGAAAGAATCATTGGGAAGGAATGTTCATCTCCCTAAGAAGATACCTTCCCATACCACTTTTAATAATTTTTTATATTTGTAAAATGATTTTCATCTCAGAATAAATTAAAAAATATAAATATCCTTGTGAACCACATCAATGTAAACCATTTTAAAAATTCATATGTGCCTTGTGTTGGTTTATTTTGTCAATTACATACAAGTGAGGGTGAGATAAGCTAATCCAGTGGATTGAGACTCTAAAAAATAAGAGAGGATTATATCATAAAGGAAAATTATAAAAGATTTATATTGACTTAATACTCTTTCTTAATGGAACATAATATTCTATGGAACATTAATCATTACAGTAATCAAAAAAATAACTCACAATGAGAATAAACATTATTAGAAATGGGCAATCCACTTTAGATAATCATGGAGATCAATAAACTATCAAACTATTTCCATTTAAGAATTCGTTTTCCTATCATTATCATGTAGTGAAACATTATATAATTTCCCACTTATTAGGGAGAAACACACAATACAACCCACCATCATAAAATAAACAATGTGAAATATATAGGCATAATAATGTTAATTATTTCAATCAAATAACATTTTATAGTTTATAAGACTATAAAAATTCATTCCAAATTCATGAAATTTATTAAAGTTGTATATATTAATGAACCTATTAAATATTCTATACCATCCACAACTATAAATAACACCATTAAAACTTCACATTAGTTTGAAATCATCTTTCAAAAAGGAGGATGAAATATTCTAGAAAAGGGTGAACTTAATACCACAGGCTTATACTGGGATAGTTGTGGAGACCAAATTAACTTATGGATAAAAATTTATGATTTTTCAAAGTATGACTTCCTAAAATGGTGAGGGGTGGTGATTTTGGAGAAAAGTGTGTAATTTCATGAAACGTTATCGGAGTTACCAAAACTATTTAAAATTAATGAAACTATGAGCTGAGTAACAAAGTTAATTTAAATTTTATAATATCCATTCATAAATGATACGACCACCAAAATATAAAACATTCCTGAAATTACCTCACCAATCCTTTTAGGGTATTATATTTCTCATGAGATGTTTTTTCACAACATTGCCCATGGGGAAAATAATTTCAAGCTAATTCAAAACTTTCTCACATAGTCAATTTTTTTTTCAAAACTCCAAAGTTACATTTCACACACCAAAGTATCAACTAGTATATTTCATATGAATCTAACAACACTTATTATACATAGAGGAATAAATTATAATCAAGATATGAGGATCTCCCATGAAAGTTAAATTAAATATGCAAAAAAAACTAAAATGAATAACTGTTGTAAAAATGGAATACCTTACACCAAAGAACCACTGCTATATCCTAATTTTCAAACATGTTTTACAAAGATCGCATACATGTAAAAAAAGCATCCCACCATCATATTGTATCCATGGAATATGCCCGAATAACATGATTTTTGAGTGGGATCCATCAAACTCCATGACATGATAGTATCTCATAGTGTGAAGGAGGAAGAAAAAGATAGCTTTGGGTTTTTAGGATTCACTAGATGAATATCAAAACACCTCCCATTATATGATAATAAGGTTTACATATAACCCAAGGATTCTCCTAGGTGGTGTCCAAATTAATTCATGAGTTTAAAACACATGTATTAATTCCTTGGCTAGTTATTTCATCATATGAATTAATTAATTTAACTCTCATTCATTTAATCTTATGAACCAGTTTCTTAAATTATAGCTTATGGGGTAAAGAATCAATAATAACAATTTATCAAATTTCTACAATCGAATACTCCATAACACAATATTCCCATACATAGATGAAAATATTAATTTTATTGATATATATATACCATATATATATATATATCATATATATATAAGGATTTATAGTATATCTTCATCAATATCACACTTACACTAAATCCTAAAATTCTTTGTTCCATTACACCTTATATTGTATCTTTTTTAATAACTTGTGAAATCATATAGAAAACTCCATTTGGATATCTTCTAAAACACTTTTGCAAAGATATCATTTCCTTCACCTTATTTCACATCATTTTCAATACCTTCTAAGTAACCATCCAAACCACTTTTGGATTAAATCTAAAATACTTTTAGATTATCTCTTTGAATCAAACTCTATCCCAATTTAGTCTACACCAAAGAGATACCCTACATTCCTTAATTGAAATTTAAAAAATAAAAATCTCCATATCTATATATGAAAGACAAGAACGGCCTCTGGAAAATCATTAATGCTACTCAAGTTATAAAGGGATATGGCATGATCTCCATCAAACACATGTATCTCTATACCCGTGCCTACCTATTTGTATCATATGAAAACCAAAATTCTCATATTTTTCCTTTCCCTATGACATTGATTGACCGTGGGACAAATAACATGTCAATAATATATCACCAACACATTTATTCTTGATTCTTATTGTGTAGGAAAAACTGATCGATGGATATATCACATGTCATTCATCCTTTTGGATAAGTACATTACGTGACACTTATCCATATAGATATACAATATCAAAGGTTGACTTCACCTCCCACAGTCAATCTCAATCATAGGATCTAATTTCATACTTTTCATATGAGATGATAAATCCCATACTGGTTAAGCTCAATCTGATGACATGATCAAAAAAATTCACAACCACCCCCATATTAGCTATGTCAGCATGTAAGATTATATATGTAGGGTATCAAAGAATGCATTTTCCCATACTAGGTATCTCTCAAACCTCAGGTACTGGGGAATCCTATATGATCTATTCACCCATGTATACCTAATAAATTTGTATGAAACTCTATTTGGTATACCAAGTAGGCCATCAAAATGACACAAAAATCATATTCTTTGTCTTTTTCATCATGAGCATATTCTATATCTCTATACAAGAATCTTAATCATTATGACATTAACATTTTATTATAACCTATAATAATCCATGATAAATATATGTTCAAGATAAAATAAAATTTATACATTGACCAATTAATTATCATTCCACTTCACAAAAATGCATATCTATATATACATTTTTGTATCCAATGTTAAAGAATGATAAACTAGTGGTTAATTTTAATAGGAAACTATATAATATTCTTAAAACCCTTACGAATATTTATTAAAACTAATATAATCAATGGTTTAATATATCTTATATCATAAAATTCTAGATTATCCTTATATTTTCCACATTTTCTAGATTTTTTTAACTCTTTTTATCAAATTAAATTCATGTCACATATTAATGGGACATTCTGATAAAATCCTCCCACTAGACTCTTTAGTGAGATACTTATATAAAGTCAGTAGGTTTGAATAAAGATGAGACTTAGGAATCATATTCCTAACTATTAAACTTTGAACATATTCAAACATCTTAAATTCACAACATCAAATGTTAGAAAATCAATTTCTATTATCAAATTAGAACTCTTTTTAAGATCATCATCACTATTCTTGGAATCCCATTCCTTTAAATATTTTCTTTGAAATAATGTTGAAAATTACATTATTGTATACTTTTCCCCCTAAAATATTTTAGGATAAATTGAAAATCACTTTAGTATGGTAAATAAATGAAAACCACACATCTCACTTTATCGACACATCAAAAAATACTTTAAGATACAGAGATAACACATTTTTATTGTAACTAATGTTACTATTTACATTTTTTTCACCGCTACATCGTAAAATATTTTTATATATCACATTTAATTCATATTTCATTTTGACTGATACAATACTTCAATAAATAGTATCTCTCATCTTAATGATAACTAATTGTCACTCTTTACATATTTTATTTATCCTTACATATCCCAAACTCTTTAGGAATATTGAGTGAATTTTTTTATCTTAAACTGGTATAAAAATGATATCCACATTCTAAATGGAAACTAAATGTAACACTTTACATTTTTATTTAACATTATATATGCTAATCATTTTACAATATTAAGTTGAAAATGTTTTAACAGAAGAAGGTTATTATCCATTACCTATTAATTTAAATCTTATCTAAATAAAAACATACTCATACTTGACTATTAAACACTATATTCTTTTCAGAACAACTTATTAAGAAACAAAAATATTTTTGTGTTAGGAAATAAAATTTATTTTCATTCAATAATAATATTAAAAAAATAAAAAAATTATTTCCATATCCTATAGGGCATTTTATGTGTTTGGAAGAAATTTCATTTATTGAATACTATATTAAAATATATCACCGATTGATGGTGGGAAAAAATTCCCATATATTTTGACAAATAGTGATAAAAATTTTATTCTGGGTAAGACATTTCTATCCATATTTTATTGTCAATTTTTTATAGAAATTAATGAATCATAAACCATGTGTATACAATTAATAATCCCATAATTGTTCACAAAAACTCTTTGTAATCGAAAAACATCTCTTATTACATAAGGGAAATGAGATGAAGATACACATATTTTACCTAGATTTATTTTATCTTGATAAATTCCTTCAGATTCTAATCATTGATGTAGTAGAAAATTACTTCATCTCATGAATATAAACTATACTCCCAATCAATTATTCCATTGATTTTTAAATCTTCAATATCTAAAAAACATTTTAAAATATACATTCACTATCACATGGCTTTGAAAATCAAATAATTATTTTATATAACATCAATAAATGACATAGACATTCAATAGAGTTTTACAAATTACTTCATGTATATCTTGGATAATACATTCATATTGGGTTATTATTCTTCATTCCAATTAACCCTAGGTTTCAATGAATTTTTTATGGATTCTGGGAAAAAACATTCTGAAATTTTCAACTAAATTTCCTTCTTCTGGTTTGAACTTTTACCCACTTTTACTATCCATAAAATACCATAATCCATACATCATAAACTCAGTACATCTATTCTCAATACATTAAGAATATAATGTAAACACTTCTTGAATTCATTCAATTTTCAGAAAATTTACATAAATGAAAATGTATAAATTACCTAACCAGAATAGAATATTTAAGTATCCCCTTAAATTATGTTATAGAAAATAACTTATCAAAAACCATGTGTATTAAAACCACCATTATCATTTCATTTGAACAACTTTTGTTTAAATTTTCTTCTCAAGAGCTAAATGATATAAAAATGAACGTATCAATACATGTTTTTCCAATCTTGGATAATTCAAGTTATCAATGTAGAAACTCATTTTCCCCATTACTTGATAGAATCCATCAATCTCTAGCCTTCAATTCTTATGTATCTTTTGACCTTTCTTCTTTTTATATCTTTCGTAAAATATACATTCAATATCATATATCTTTCAGAATAATAGAATATAGTTCTAAAAAAATCTTTAAGAATCCTTTTGTCTCACCATGTCATTTAACAAATTCAATGAAGTTGAATATAATTTTACATACCTAGTCATATTATGTGTATGTGTGTAACACCCTGAGATTTTTTGAATTATTTTTATCAAATAAATTTATATTTTTGATATTTTTCAATTCAAGTGACACTAGAAATAATTATATATATATATATATATATACACTAAGTCAAAAATTACTTTCCCAAAAAATAATGACTTGGCTTGCACTACATGGAATACCAACCTGGATTATGCTACAAGCTACACCAACTTGGCGTACGATGCACGCAATAATGGGTTTCTATGAAACATATTTATATATATAATAAATTAAAATAGACAATTATATCCTAACCGTTAAACATAGTTATAGGAATCGTAATAAATATATTCAAAATATTTTATATAATTATTTTATATAAATAAATCATATTGATAAAGAAAGATGATATTTTTGGTAATGTACTTTTATGTTAAAAATACCAATTTTTGGAATGTACTGATTTTTAATAATAAAATTAATTGTAGAAACATTAAGAAATTTAATATGATAAAATAAAATTCATTTTTGAATTCATAATTTCCAAATTATCCTAGGGTAAATTTTTGGGATTTTTCTGAGAAACCTTCTTTTATGAATAGGGAAAATACTCCTTTTAAGTTAAAAACTGCCTTTTTATAATTAATTATTATTTAATAATGATATTATAAATATTTTTAAGGTCACATTTGATAAATAAAACATCTTTTAATACAATTTAATTCATTATAATCAATTTCAATTTGAAATGGAATATAAAATCTTAAGAAACTTTTTATCTTTTTCTAACATCAAAACCCTGTTATTTTATCCTATCTGTGGGATTAGCACTAATATATATTTTTCCACTTATGTGAATTGAATTTGAAATATCTGATATAATCCATTTTATAAAATATAATATATATATAGTATTATAATTACATGTTAATTTTTTAACAAAATTATTAGTAAAAGTGATTAAAATTAATCACAACAGTTAAGGCCAAATTAAGCTAAATTATGGACTAAACCTTAAAATTAAGGGAAAAATGACCTAGAAACTTGTCCAACACCCATTGGATGTTCATATTTCATCCATGCACCTTCCACTTTTATGTTTGGTTGGTTTGGTTTGACTTTTTTTAGGTAAGATCATGTTCACACCAAACATGTTTCGAGAAATTCCAAATGTGTCCTTTTCATTCCTTATAAAATGCCTCCATCTCTACCCATTCCTCACACCTCTCAAACCTTTTACACTCTTCCATGCTCTTCAAATGTATCCTCCCAACAATCTTCCCTTTGACCTTGATTCCTCCCTATAACACCCTGATATTTTGTGATTTTTTCTGATTTAATTTATTCTTTTCATATTTTCACTTCAAGAAACACTGAATATAGATTTTTTTTATTATATAATAGTACTATGTTTAGATTATGTTATACAAAACTTCAAGGGAAGCTTTCATTAAACGTAACACTGATTTGGCTTGTGTTACATGCAACCCCGAGTTTTTGTGAAACAACACTTTACTATTATTATTATTTAAATAAGCTAGTTATAACCTAGCTGTTAAAAGTGCGATATGAGTAGTAATAAAAAATATCTAATATTAGTTATAATTGTTTTGACAATGAAAAATATAATTTCTTGTAATGACTTTATATTTTTAAAACAAATATTTTCTCAAATGAACTAACATTCATTTCGTTTGTGAAAAATAATAAAGTTAGTTTTAGACCCACAAAGAAATTAAATTTGGTAAAATAGATATAATATTTGAATTTATAAAATAAAAATTAACTTAGTGTGAATTTTTGTTATTTTTCTAAATATTTTCAATTTTTGATGAATATTGAAATTATAACTTTTTTTAAAAAAAACTTATTTTTCATTCAAATAATTATTTTTTAAAATTTATTATAAGGTCATAATTGATAAATAATACATATATTAATCCAATGTTGGTCATCGGAATATTTTTTATAATTAAATTAGATAAAAAAATCATTGAACTTTTATACGTCTCATTTACACGTCTTATATGTACATTTGTGGGATTATCATTAAACGTAATTTTACCACTTTTGTGAATTGATTTTAAAAGGCAGACATACATGGTTTTAATTTTAATGAAAAATTTGGTCTAATAGGATCAAAATAATTATTGATGAATTGTATCTTTTGAATTTTATCTACTGCAGTTAAAGGTAAATAGGGTAATTGAAGGTTAAAATAATTTTATAATAATATAAATTAAACTAACTGTATTCTTAATTAAATTTATTATGTAAATTTAGACCCAAATAAACCTTATTTCGAAAATAAGATCATTTTTATTCTACTTGGGTTATATTAGGATATTTTATATATTTTATATAACGAAGAGTTAAAAATTTCATATTCAAATTTTAATAATTATTTTATTTTTAATATGAGTTTATGTATGTGATATGGTAAAATATAAATATTATTTAGAAATATAAGAAATTTATCTACACCATCAAAATTTATTTTTGATTTTTAGATTTTAAATAATTAAATTAAATGGGGACACAACGATGATACTGTAATTGTTTAATTAATTGATATATCAAATAAATGATACTAAAAATATTGAAATCAATATAATTTCACTTAATTAATGTCATCCACTTATTTTATATATTACTTAGAAATTTTATTGGCGTATTTGAATTATTATTTTGAAGTTATCATGTTCGTTTTATGATTTTAAAAATGCAAATATTGAATAGTATTAAAATTTACATAAATGATATTTTAAAATAAATGCTATTTTATTAAATGATATAAAAGTAATAAAAATATAGGATATATAAAAATAACTTGGATAATATCTAAGATTTTTAAAATGATTTGATTGGGTTTTTTTTGCCATTTTATAGTAACTATATTAACCCTATGATGTAAAAATACAAGAAGACACAATAAGCGTTAAAATATTTAACTAAGGGTTAAATCCAAAAGATAAGGTTAATTTTATGACCTAAACAAGTCTAAAATTCAATTTTTAGGGGATTTATAATCATCCTCATATTATTATATAAATAAAATACTTTGGATCAATTTATAACCGAAAATAAATT
Source organism: Viscum album (assembly GCA_963277665.1). NCBI lineage: Eukaryota > Viridiplantae > Streptophyta > Magnoliopsida > Santalales > Viscaceae > Viscum > Viscum album. The sequence goes on from OY728167.1 coordinate 218,138,159, forward strand.
TAAAATAAATTAATATTTTAGGATCTTCCAAAAGTGCCCCTCACCTCTCTTTAAAAAAGGAACGTCCCAATCTCTTTAAATCACACCAATTAATCCTTTTGGATCATCCATGTCCTATTCATTTATTCTCCTAAATACCCTCAATACATCCTAGTGTACATAATTTTGGCCTAAATCCATCCTAAGGGGACCTTTTTTACAAATCAAAAGAAGATACCCGAAAAAGGTAATAGTTTTGTCACCTCTTTCAAAGTTTTTTTCTTATTATAATTCAAATTTCAATGTTATTTCTATTCCAAATTAATAAATACACAATTTATATATGAATTTTTTTATTATTTTAAAACCATATTTCTCCTTTTACCAGCCCTTCTAAAAACAATATCAACTTGTGAGCATATGAACAGTTTACTCTCTCCACACAGTGGTGTAATTGTTTCTCATGTACACATTATTTATATGGTTATAAAGATGAATATAAATGATTTAAATAATAAATTTCACATGATATTGTATCTATAAAATTCATATTCCATCCCATTCCATAAAATTTAACCCTTAAAGAAATGATATTGTTGCTCGTGTGTATGTATGGCTTACTGTATCCCTGATGTGATGAGATTCATCTTCCATTTTCACTAGTCAAGAAAGATAATAAAAATATATATTATGAATAAATATTAAATATATGACATAATAATTCTACTGAAATTATATATATATTTATATGTATGTACATATATTTCATTCACTTACTTCAATTCAATAAGATAAGAAAATGGATACAACATTCATTCGTACGTATGACCTACCATCTCCATGAATGGTGTTTTTGATTTCATATATCTATCTATTATATATATTTATATTCTAAATATATATGATATATAAATCATTTTAATCATTTTTTAAGTATTTAAATCATAATCTAATCAATATGATCCAGAATAACAAGTCGAAACACGTACGATAAAGAAAGCGATTATTAACCAAAATGTTTCTTAACATGGAAATTATTAATAAAATGTAAATAACCAAAATTTCGATGTAATATTTTTAATTAAATGGGAATTTCACAGGTCCTAAAAATCTGACGGCACGAGATTCCAAGGCCCGGAGTGCCTGGAATGATCCGTCGAAGTTTTTGTTAAGCTTATGTTAACGTGCATAAGCAGTTTTCCTGAAAAAGTGGAATAACTCTTAAATGGTAACTCAGATTAGAAATCTGAGGGCACCGTTGCACTCATGATGGTGGGTTTAAGCGTGGTGCAACTTAAGATTAGCCGGTGCGGACCTCCTATGGGGAAACCCAAAAATGGCATAATCGTTAATAAAATAATTAAATAATTTATTTTATATTTCAAATGCATATAACTAAAAAATGGTAAATATGATTAATAATTGGAGACCACAGTTGAACTCATGAGTGTATGATTTCATTAATAAGATACTAACTTTGTCTGGCATGGGCCACCAGAGAATGTTATTTTTTGGCTGCAAATAAAATAATTAAGTGACAATTATTTTATTTTAAAATTCATAACTTCTAAACAGTAACTCAGATTGAATATCCAAGAGTCCCATTGGGTTCGTTGGAGTGTGTTTCTACTAGACAGGGCCTAACCTCGACTGGAGCGAGTCGAGGGTGACTGATAATAATTTTCCAAACATTTTTTTGGGTACGTTTAGAAAACGAGCGAGCAGCATTTTGTAAATTTTGAACCGGTTCTCGGAATTTAAATCTGAGGGCACTGTTGAACTCGTAGCACCGGTTTTCACTTAAGGAGACTTTCACCTCGACAGTAGTTGGTCGAGAGTAAAATTTAGATTTTGGTTTTCTTAAAAAAATTAATAAAATAAAGTGAGTTAACACTTTATTTTATTTGTAGCCGCCATGTAATGGATGGGTGGTTAAAACCTCCTCAAGGGAGTTGGAGGTGGGGCCACTGTACCTTAACCTCCCTTGAGAGGTTATGGTGGTGGGGCCCACCCAAACTCCACCACCCATGTGAGGATAAATGAGGTGGGGACCACACAGAGCTTAACTCCCCTATTAATGGAAGGAGAGTAAAACCTCTCATCTCCCCTCATTAATGAGTGGGGGGGAGCCTCTTGGAATCCTCCCATTAATTAATGCCAATGCACCTCTTAAATTGCGCCAGCGTAACTTAATTGGCTTGCTCCTTTTAATTTTATGTAACTGCGTCATTGGAATTTAGGAAGGTTCCTAATAAATGAACCATCATAAATTTCCACGATCGTTACCTACCTCCCTCTCTCTCCTATTTAAAGGATGGTTGGGAGGAGGTTTGGGGACAACTTCACCAAGTGATGAAACGGTGGAAAAGTGACATGATTCCCAATAATTAGAGGATTACTCCTTCTCCAATGAAGAATGAAGAACGCCGAACTTCTTCAAATTCTTCTTCAGACACCTACAGACGTGGTACATCGTCAACGAGCCTACGTAACTTGGGTTTGGAAGTGCTTTGGCGGACACGATGAACGACGATCCTCGATGTCTTCTTCCGAGACTCCATCAAAGAATGACGTCCACCTTTTTGTGCCAAATTCAACCAACAACAAGAAAGGTATAGGGTTTATTGCTTGATATTATTATACCCTTTTCTTATCTTCCTCATCAGATAAAAAGGAATTGTTGAGGACATGTTATTGATCATCAAATTTTCTTGATGAGCCAAATGATACCTCCCTAAATGCGGAGGGTGTGAGCCATCCTAACATGTCCCGACACCCAATGGTGGTTTTCTTCCTTGTGGTGGTCTTCAAAACAGAAATGAGGCGACAAAGGTTCCAACCAAAATGGTTGCGCTACCCATGACCTCCTCGAACCGCGCTGCCCCAGCGGTACACCAGTGTTCCCGGCCGAACACTGCCGACCCCCGCTGGCCTGAGCCCCGCCGAACAGGCCTGCCCGGCCGCCACCAGCCTGCGCGTGGCCCGTACCTCGTCGGAATGCCCGTGCACCGCCCGCACCCTGTGTTCCTGCCCCTGCACTGCCCGCGCACCCCACCGGCCTACCCATGCACTTCAGGAGACCTGCCGACCTGCCCGCGCGCAGCCCGCGGGCCTCGCGGCCTACCCGCATGCCCCTCTGGCTTGACCGCTCCCTACGACATGTCTGTGCGCTGCCCGACGCCCCGTCGGCCTCCCCGCGTGCTACCAGCATGCCCCGCCATGCTGCCCATGCCCTGTGGCCTACCCGCGCCCCAGCTCCCAGCCGAACCAGCCGAGCCGCGCCTGCCACCCAAGCCTACCCGCTCCGTCCTTCACGGAGTCACTGGCCAAAATGGATCGGCCTTCCAGAGAATGTATCTTGAGCTGCACCCCTCACGACACTGGCTGAATAGGCCCCAATGCTCTGGACCGAGCCGTTGACGCGACGAACACCAGGCCAAATCGCCCCTGCTGTCCGCGGGGCCGGGCCCAGCGGACCGGGCCGAACCTAGCGGGCTGACCCACCCAACGAGCGGAGTCAGAGCCAGCGAGTCTGACTGGGTCGACCCAGACCGGGTTGGACCAGACCCAGGCCCACTACCAACCCCTATACATTATTTGGCCATATCTTCGGCACCAGACGTCCATTTGATGAACCGTCAGCGGCAACAGAAATCATGGAGTGAGATGACTCTTTTGGAATACCCCACTTGAATTTTGGAGATAGTTGGGGTATGGTCAGGTTGTATTGAACCTAAATCCAACAGGGCCATCGGAACAGAAATTCCAATAACTCTCAGACGGGGTTTCTAATTGATGTACCATCTATCACGTTGAGTTTCTTATAGAAAGAAGAATCATTTGGATACCTCAACATGGGACATGGTGGCAGTTGAAGTGTCGAAACATGGCTTGAGGAGAAGACCCTACCCTAATCTAGTGTAGTTTGTGAAAACCCTTTATCTGGATGTGCACTATTGGATGTTCCTCGATCATTTGTTGGTCTGATAGTTATGATGACTATTACTAGATCATGAGTTTGTCCGACCGTTCTAACTTCTATTCCTAGATCCTGTGTTGGTTCGACAGAATAGCTAGATCTGGATCATGTGTTGGTCTGTAGCCCTGACAAATGTTCCTTGATCATGTGTTGGTTCGGCAGTTCTGACTTATGTTCCTGGATAATGTGTTAGTCCGACAGAATAGCTGGTCCCAGATAATGTGTTGGTCTGACAGCTCTGATGATTAAGTGGATATATCTGATCATCTCTATCTCTCTACATAAGTTGTATAGTATTGTGAGCTGAGTGAGTGACATATGTGTTTTCCTCATGATTGATATGGGTTACATGATATCTTAGGTATATGTATGTGCATATACCTACGTAATGGCTATCCGTTGATTTCTTACTTTGTGATTTATCCTTGTTGGATTTTGTGAGACCTTGAGGGTCTCGGGGTCCCTACTGAGTATTGTTATACTCACCCCTACACGGGCTATGCCTTCACCTCATTGTGCTGGTTTCAGACGAAGGAAAACGCTGACTGAGGATCAGAGTACCAGGACTGGACAGTACCCAAAGGTGGACTTTATGATGAGTTGGTACACAGTGGAGACTGACAGATGTGGAGTGTTAAGAAGGCTATCTGTACCTACCCTTCAGGTAGGAATCCCTAGAGGATGACCCAGTAGCTACTTTACCTTTTGTTCAGTTGTACTTGTTATTCACTTGTACTTGTACTTTCCTATTGGGCTTGTATTTCCATCCCCTTTTACATTTCAGCACTTCTTGGTGTACAGTTTTTCATAGTGGTTTACTTCCAGATCGTACTCTATTGTTTGTGTTTATACATTACAATGGAAATTACTTCCCACTTTTAGATATTTTCACCTTTGGTGCTAGTCACCAACCCCTGGCCTATAGATGGCGGGCTTGTGGTAGTCACGACACGGCCCCCAGGGGGACAGGTCGTGACAAATTGGTATCATAGGTGTCATTTATACCACATAACTTAGAAATATGATATTTCTTTTTTTTGTGAAGCAATAGTGTTAAGAGTACTGAGTGTGGTTTTCTGTCCAAGGAGTCCAGTGTTTGTGCGGAGGCCGACGTACCACTACACCAGGACCCTGACTTCGGATTTTCGAAGCAGTGCACGAAAACACTAATTGCGAGTGTGTTTTCAAGAGTCTTCTTTGTGAAATCATTTATTCAGCTCACCATGAAAAACATATTGATCGTGGCACACCTGTTCCTTATCAGGATTCCACTGTGTAGACAACTAGCTAGGATTCCCAAGATAGTGAATGACGATGGTCCACTGAGGGACGAGGCTCCAGTGCGTGGCCCTTTTACAATGTTAGCACCATCAGGTGGTGTTCCAGCAGCACAACCACCCATAGGGCAGCAGATACCACCATCTGCACTTGTGTATGATGCATTCTATCAGAGCGCAATCTTACGAGATCCATTAGCAGAGGCCTCTGAGGTTTTGAGGCGAGATAGATTCTCACGCAGTTGAGGGATGGCTGGAGGTGATTTCTAGATTTTTCCGCCTAGTTGAGACACCAGTAGAGAAGATGGTGATCTTAGCTACAAGGCTTTTCAGCGAGGGTCCATGAGGATGGTCTACATAGTGATGAGGCCATGGTATGTGGAAAATTACCTGAGACAGTACCTTCGGGTAGTTTGTCAGCTATATCACTGCCTATTGGTCAACAGTTGCAACCAACAGTACCGGTAGAGGACACTTGTAGGCATAGTTCCTTACACGTGTTTCAGCATCAGGTACCCCTTAGGTTCTGAGGCGAGCCTGACTCACAGCCAGTTAAGGAATGGCTTGAGGATGTGGCTGAGAGTTCCCAAGAACTTCTATAGCTTCGGCAGGACGGCATGTTGGTAGCTGAGTATTCATCGAGGAATACCGATCTTTCCTATTACTCGATGAATATGGTACGATCTGTGCTTCATTTCTCGAACATCTGAGCAAGGCGTGTTTAAAGGAAATCTGAGCCTGCACAATTCTACTATGCATTCCCACATATGTTAGGATTCTAAAATGAACCTTTGTGGTTGAATGTTCTTTGGATGAGCGGACACAGCCAGTGAATGTTTGTAGTGGGAAAGTAGGAAACTAGCCCTAGTCTCAGAGACTTGAGCATTTAATAATGTATCAGGAATAGGAATTGTTATGGATAGATGAATCAGCATTTCAGTAGACGTTGAAGGAGAGCTAGGAGAGCAGCATGAATTGGTGTGAATTTCAACATGTTACAACCACCCCCTTATATGGAAATCACCAAGCTCAGGGAGCTAGAGGACTAGAGAATAGCGTAGCTTCATGCGGTCAAAGAGTGCGACCCAAAGGCTCTAGGAATGATTCGAGGTACGGACTGTGTCTACTACTAGCTACCATGACAATAGACATAGGTACCAAACATTCCTTCCTTCAACGAATCTTGTCCAAGACCTAGAGTTTCCTGTTAAACTGTTGACTTGACCCTCATGTCTGGAGATACCTTTGGGTGGAGACTCGATAATCCCCCTTTCACCGATGGGGTGATCTAAAACTAGAGGTGTGAGTTTCATTTGGAACCACTTGGTGGCAGCGTCGAGGCCTTACAACGTTAGTTTGGTTTTGGACATGACATCAACAGTTCATACTCAAATTGACTGTATTAGGAAAAAACATTGTGGTTTATCTACAATGTTGGGATGGGGTTTTCCTTGGTTGGAGAAAAGGAAATCCCAGGAGGTAGAATATGGACTCATTCATAAGAGGGTGCAGTCGATCACTCATGAGTCGGCCAGACATAACATTGTGCCAGACATCTCCAGAGTTGTAGCACCACTATAAGCTTTGGAGAAGAAGGGGAAACCCTTCGTGTGGTCGGAGAGATGCCAACATAGCTTTCAGGAGCTGAGGCAAGGGATGACTAGTGCCCTAATCTTGTGGCTTCCAGAGGAAGTCGTAGGGTACATAGTTTTTTATGATGCATCGGGGACCAGACTCGGATGTGTCCTGATTCAGGAGCGAGTGGTGATCGTATATGGTTCTCAGTAGCTGAGACAACATGAGAAGAACTACGCTACCAATGACCTAGAGTTAGGAGCAGTGGTCTTCCCCTTGAAGATGTGGAGACACTATCTTATGGTTGAACGTTTTACCGTATAATATGATCATAATAGTATGATGTATATCTTATCTCAGAAGGACCTAAACCTGAGATATCAACATTGGTCTGAGTTTCTCGAGGAATATGACTTCGAGATAGTCTATACTCTTAGGAAGGGGAACATTGTAGTAGAGGCACTCAGTTGGAGATCTAGTATACAGCTGCTAGGCGAGGCGACAAAGTACCTAGCTTCTTTACAGATATGTTTTGTGGATAGAGATGGATCAACCTTCCTTCAGTCTCTTACAGTCACTCCCCCACTTCTTCAGTGATTCAGGGAGAAGCGGTGTGGGGATGCTGACTGTGAGACACATCGTGCTCAGATATCCATAGGACATGCACCTGATGTATTTTATGAAGGTGGGGAGCATTTCATCTTCTTTAGAGGATGTACTATGGTGCTAGTGTCTCTTCAGGAGGAAGTGTTGATGGTGTTTCACCTATCCCCTCTAGCGGTACATCCAAGAGTGGTTAAGCTGTAATAGGACCTTCGATGACAGCACTGGTGGCTAGGTATGAAGAAAGCAGTAGCGGGGTTTGTCTCTCGATGCCTCACTTGTCAGCAAGTGAAGGTGGATCATCAGGTACTAGCAGGCTTGGTCCAACCTTTGGAGGCCCCAAAGTAGAAGATGGAAGAAATATCCATGGACATTGTGATGGGTGTACCACCTACGTCTAGGGGACATGACTCTATTTGGGTGATCATTGACCGAATCACCAAGTCGGCCCACTTCCTATTGACCAGAGATGGGTCGAGCTACAAAGGAGAAGGTGTAGGTCATCCAGGAGCAGATGAAGACTGTACAAAGCAGAAAAGAGTCATATACTGACAGGAGATGGAGACCTCTTGAGTTTGAGGATGGAGACCACGTCTTTCTACAGGTCTCACCTCGATGAGGTCTATGGAGATTTGGTTGCGGTGGCATGTCATCTCCATGATCCATTGGACCATTTCAGGTCCTCAACGGAGTTGGCAAGGTGTCATACCTCTTAGCTCTTCCACATCTGTTTCACCGGGGGCATGGCTTCTTCCATGTATTCCAGCCGAGGAGATACGTGCATGACCCTTCCCACATCATCGACCATGGTGATCTAGACATTGGCGATGGGGAAACTTTTACAAAGGTTCCAATAGAGATTGAGGATCGACAGGAGTGGGTCCTTCATGGATAGTTGATAACTTTGGTGCACATTCACTGGAAGCTCGGGAACCTCCAGGTGACCACATAAGAGCGAGAGGCTCAGATGCATGCTCAGTACCCCCACTTGTTCCCTTAGTTGTGATTTGTGGCTTACAGAGACGTAGAGCCCAAGGTGTGGGAAATGTAAAGACCCATAATTACCATGTATATTTTTTAATTAAAAGGGAATTTTACGGGTCCGTGAAATCTGACGGCACATGATTCTGAGCCCCAGAGTGCCCTAAATGATCCATCGAAGTTTTTGTAAAGCTTAAGTTAACATGTGTAAACAGTTTTCCAGAAATAGTGGAATAACTATTAAATGGTAACTCGGATCAGAAATCCAAGGGCCCCTTTGCACTCATGATGGAAGGTTTACCCATGGAACGACTTATGATTATTCGGCACTGACCTAATCTGAAGAAACCCAAAAATTGCATAATCATAAATAAAATAATTAAATAAGTTATTTTATTTTACAAATGCTTATAACTCACAAACGGTAACTCTGATTAAAATTCCTAGACCACCGCTGAGCCGCGCCAGCCACCCGAGCCTACCCACACCATCCTTCACAGAGTCACTGGAAAAAATGGATCGGCCTTCCGGGGAATGTCTCTCGAGCCGCACCCCTCACGACACTGGCTGAACCGGCCCCAGGCCTCTGGGCCGAGCTGTTGATGTGATAACCACCAGGCCAAATCGCCCCTGCTATCCGCGGGGCCGGGCCCAGTGGACCGGGCCGAACCTAGCGGGCTAACCCACCCAATGGGTGGACTCAGAGCCAGCGACTCTGACTGGGTCGACCCAGACGGGGTCGGACCAGACCCAGGCCCACTACCAACCCCTATACTTTCTTTGGCCATATCTTCTACACCAGACGTCCATTTGATGAACCGTCAGCAGCAATGGAAATCATGGAGTGAGATGACTCTTTTGGAATACCCCATGTGAAGTTTGGAGATATTTGGCGTATGGTCAGGTTGTATTGAACCTAAATCCAACAGGGACATCGGAACGGAAACGCCAATAACTCTCAGACGGGGTGTCTAATTTATGTATCATCTATCACGTTGATTTTCTTATAGAAAGAAGAATCTTTTGGATACCTCAACATGGGACATGGTGGCAGTTGATGTGTCAAAACTTTGCTTGAGGATTAGACCCTCCCAGAATCTAGCGTAGTTTGTGAAAACCCTTCGTCTGGATGTGCACTATTGATTGTTCCTCGATCATTTGTTGGTCTGATAGTTATGATGACTATTAGTGGATCATAAGTTTGTCTGACCGTTCTAACTTCTATTCCTAGATCCTGTGTTGGTTTGACAGAATAACTATATCTGGATCATGTGTTGGTCGGTACCTCTGACGATTGTTCCTTGATCATGTGTTGGATTGGCAGTTCTGACTTCTGTTCCTGGACAATGTGTTAGTCCGATAGAATAGCTGGTCCCAGATCATGTGTTTTTCTGACACCTCTGATGATTAAGTGGATATATCTGATCATCTCTATCTCTCTACATAAGTTGTATACTATTGTGAGCTGAGTCAGTGACATATGTGTTTTCCTCATGATTTATATGGGTTACTTGATAACTTAGGTATATGTATGGGCAGATACCTACGTAATGGCTATCCGTTGATTACTTACTTTGTGATTTATCCTTGTTGGATTTTGTGAGGCCGTGAGGGTCTCGGGGTCCCTACTGAGTATTGTTATACTCACCCCTACACGGGATATGTCTGCACCTCATTGTGTTGGTTTCAGACGAAGGACAACGCTGACTGAGAATCAGAGTAGCAGGACTGGACGGTTCCCAAAGGTGGACCTTAAGATGAGTTAGTACCCAGAGGAGACTGACGGATGTGGAGTGCTGAGAAGGCTATCTGTACCTACCCTTCAGGTAGAAATCCTCAGAGGATGACCCAGTATCTGCTTTACCTTTTTTTCAGTTGTAATTGTTATTCAGTTGTACTTGTACTTTCCTGTTGGGCTTGTATTTCCATCCCCTTTTACATTTCAACACTCCTTGGTGTACAGTTTTTCTTAGTGGTTTACTTCCGGATCGTACTTTATTGTTTGTGTTTATACATTACAATGGAAATTCCTTCCCACTATTAGGGATTTTTGCCTTTGGTGCTAGTCGCCAGCCCCTGGCCTATAGATGGCGGGCTTGTGGTAGTCACGGCACGTCCCCCAGGGGACATGTCGTGACAAATTGGTATCAGATGAGTCGTTTATACCACAGAACATAGAAATATGATCTTTCTTTTCTATGAAGCAATAGTGTTAAGAGTACTGATTGTGGTTTTCTGTCCAAGGAGTCCAGTGTTTTTGCGGTGGCCAATGTACCAATACACCAGGACCCTGACTTCGGATTTCCGACTCAGTGCACGAAAACACTAATTGCGAGTGTGTTTTCAAGAGTCTTATTTGTGAACTCTTGTAGTCAGCTCACCAGGCATAACATATTGACCGTGGCTCACCTGTTCCTTATCAGGATTACACTGTGTAGATAGCTAGCTAGGGTTCCTGAGATAGTTAATTATGATGGTCCACCGAGGGACGAGGCTCCAGTGTGTGGCCCTTTTATAATGTTTGAACCATCAGGTGGTGTTCCAGCAGCACAACCACCCATAGGGCAGCAGATACCACCAACTGCACTAGTGTATGATGCATTCCATTAGAGCGAAATCTTAAGATATCCATTAGAAGAGGCCTCTGAGGTTTTGAGGCGAGACAGATTCTCACGCAACTGAGGGCTGGCTGGAGGTGATTTCTAGATTTTTCCGCCTAGTTGACACACCAGTAGAGAAGATGGTGATCTTAGCTACAAGACTTTTCAGTGAGGGACCATGAGGATGGTCTACATAGTGATGAGGCCTTGGTATGTGGAAAATTACCCGAGATAGTACCTCTGAGTAGTGTGTCAGCTATATCACTGCCTGTTGGTCAACAATTGCAACCGACAGTACCGGAAGAGGACACTTGTTGGCAGAGTTCCTTACACATGTTTCAGCATCAGGTACCCCTTAGGTTCTGAGGCGAGCCCGACTCACAGGTAGCTAAGGATTGGCTTGAGGATGCGGCTGAGAGTTCCCAAGAACTTCTATAGCTTCGGCAGGATGACATGTCGGTAGCTGAGTATTCATCTAGGAATACCGATCTTTCTTGGTACTTGATGAATATGGTATGATCTGTGCTTCATGGCTCGAACATCTGAGAATGGTGTGTTTAAAGGACATCCGAGCCTGCACAATTCCACTACGCATTCCCACTTATGTTAGTATTCTAAGGAGAACCTTTGTGGTTGAATGTTCTTTGGCTGAGCGGACACTGCCAGTGAATGTTTGTAGTGGGAAAGTTTTAAATTATCCCTAGTCTCAGAGACTTGAGCATTTAATAATGTATCAGGAATAGGAAGTGTTAAGGATAGATGAATCAACATTTCAGTATATGTTGAAAGAGATCTAGGAGATCAGCATGAAGTGGTGTGCATTTCTACATGTTACAACCACCCCCTTAGATGGAAACTGCCAGGCTCAGGGAGCTAGAGGACTAGAGAATAGCGTAGCTGCATGCAGTCAAAGAGTGCGACCCAAAGGCTCTAGGAATGATTCAAGGTACGGTCTGTGTCTACTACTAGATTCCATGACAATAGACATAGGTACCAATCATTCCTTCCTTCCACGAATCTTGTTCAAGACCTAGAGTTTCCTATTAACCATTGACTTGACCCTCATGTCTAGAGATACCTTTGGGTGGAGACTCGATAATCCCCCTTTCACCGATGGTGTGATCTGACACTAGAGGCGTGAGTTTCATTTGGAACCACTTTTTGGCTGTGTCGAGGCCTTACAACGTTAGTTTGGTTTTGGACTTGACATCAACTGTTCAAACTCAAATTGACTGTATTAGGAAAAAAGGTTGTGGTTTATCTACAATGTTGGGATGGGGTTTTCCTTGGTTGGAGAAAAGGAAAACCCAGGAGGCACAAGATGGACTCATGCATAAGAGGGTGCAATCGATCACTCATGAGTCGGCTAGACTTAACTTTGTGCCAGACTTCTCCAGAGTTGCAGAACCACTATCAGCTTTGGAGAAGAAGGGGAAACCCTTCGTGTGGTCGGAGAGATGCCAACATATCTTTCAGGAGCTGAGGAAAGGGCTGACTAGTGCCCCAATCTTGTGGCTTCCAGAGGAAGGCGTAGGGTACATAGCCTTTTACGATGCATCGGGGACCAGACTCAGATGTGTCCCATTGCAGGAGCGAGTAGTGATCGCATATGGTTCTTGGTAGCTGAGACAGCACGAGAAGAACTGTGCTACCAATGACCTAGAGTTAGAAGCAGTGGTATTCCCCTTGAAGATGTGGAGACACTATCTTATGGGTGAACATTTTACCATATACTATAATCAAAAGAGTATGAGGTATATCTTCTCTCAAAAGGACCTGAACCTGAGACATCGACATTGTCTTGAGTTTCTCGAGGACTATGACTTCGAGATAGTCTATACTCCTAGGAAGGGGAACATTGTAGTAGAGGCACTCAGTTGGAGATCTGGTATACAACTTCTAGGCGAGGCGATAAAGTAGCTGGCTGCTTTATAGATATGTTTTGTGGATAGAGATGGATCATCCTTCCTTCAGTCTCTTACAGTCACTCCCCCACTTCTTCAGTGATTCAGGGAGGCGCAGTGTGGGGATGCTAACTGTGAGACACATCGTGCTCATATATCCATAGTACATGCACCTGATGAATTTTCTGAAGGTGGGGAGCATGTCATCCTCTTCAGAGGATGTACTATGGTGCTAGTGTCTCTTCAGGAGGAAGTGTTGAGGGTGTTTCACTTATCCCCTCTTGCGGTACATCCTAGAGTGGTTAAGATGTAATAGGACCTTCGACGACAGCACTGGTGGCTAGGTATGAAGAAAGCAGTAGTAGGGTTTTTCTCTCAATGCCTCACTTGTCAGCAAGTGAAGGTGGATCATCAGGTACCAGTAGTCTTGGTTCAACCTTTGGAGGCTCCCAAGTAGAAGAGGGAAGAGATATCCATGGACTTCGTGATGGTTGTTCCACCTACGTCCAGGGGACATGATTCTATTTGTGTGATCATCGACTGACTCACCAAGTCGGCCCACTTCCTATTGACTAGAGATGGTACAAGATACAACAGAGAAGGTGCATGTCATCCAGGAGTGGATCAAGACTATACAAAGCAGAAAAAAGTCATATACTGACAGGAGATGGAGACCTCTTGAGTTTGAGGATGGAGACCACATCTTTCTACAGGTCTCACCTCGATGAGGTCTATGGAGATTTGGCTGCGGAGGAAAGTTATCTCCATGATCCATTTGACCATTTCAGGTCCTCAACAGAGTTGGCAAGGTGTCATACTACTTAGCTCTTCCACATCTGTTGCACCGGGGGCATGCATTCATCCACATATTCCAGCTGAGGAGATACGTGCACGACCCTTCCCACATCATCGACCATGGAGAGCTAGACATTGGTGATGGGGAAACTTTTACTGAGGTTCTAATAGAGATTGAGGATCGACAGGAGCGGGTCCTTCATGGATAGTTGATATCTTTTGTGTGCATTAGCTGGCAGCTCAGGAACCTCCAGGAGACCACATAGGAGCGAGAGGCTCAGATGCATGCTCAGTACCCCCACTTGTTCCCTTAGTTGTGATTTGTGGCTTACAGAGACGTAGAACCCTAAGGTGTTGGAAATGTAAAGAACTGGAATTTCCATGTATTTTTTTAATTAAAAGGGAATTTTACGGGTCTGTGAAATCTGAAGGTACACGATTCCGAGCCCCAAAGTGCCCGAAATGATCCGTCGAAGTTTTTGTTAAGCTTAAGTTAACACGCGTAAACAGTTTTCCTGAAATAGTGGAATAACACTTAAATGGTAACTCAGATCAGAAATCCAAGGGCACATTTTCACTCATGATGGCAGGTTTACCCATGGAACAACTTATTATTATTCGGCGCTGGCCTCCTCTGAGGAAACCGAAAAATGGCATAATCATAAATAAAATAATTAAATAAATTCTTTTATTTTACAAATGCTTATAACTCACAAATGGTAACTCTGATTAAAAATCCTAGACCACCCCTAAAATCGTGAGTGTATTCTTTCTTTAAGAAGATAATAACTTTGGCCGGTGTGGGTCCCCCCGAAAAAGTTAGTTTTTGACCACAAATATAATAAATAAGTGACAAATATTTTATTGTAAAATTCATAACATCTAAACGGTAACTCGAATTGAAAATCCAAGAGTTCTGTTGGGTCCTTTGGGGTGTATTTCACCTAGGTAGAGCCTAACCTCAACCGGCAAGAGTTCAGGGTGACTGATAATAATTTTATGAACTTTTTATTGGGTATGTTTAGTAAATGCACGAGCAGAATTTTGTAACTTTTGAACTGGTACTCGAAATTGAATTATGAGGGCACCGTTGAACTCACAGCGTCGATTTTCGCTTAAGGATACTTTCACCTCGATAGCAGTTGCTTAAGATTAAAAGTAAGATTTTTGGTTTTTTATAAAAAAAATTAATAAAATAAAGTGACCAAACACTTTATTTTATTTTTAGCCGCCATGTGGAGGTTGGGAGGTAAAAACCTCTTCAAGGGAGTTGGAGGTAGGGCCACCACACCTTAACCTCCAATGAGAGGTTACGGTGGTTGGGCCCACCCGAACAAAACCTCCCATGAGAGGATAAATGAGGTGGGGACCACAGGGTGCTTATCTCCCCTATTAATGGGAGGAGAGGAAAACCTATCAACTCCCCTAACTAATGAGGGGGGGTGATCTTGGAATCCTCCCATTAATTAACGCCAACGCATATATTAAATTGTGCCAGCGTAACTTAGTTGGATTGCTCCTTTTAATTTTATGTAACTGCATCATTGGAATTTAGGAAGGTTCCTAATAAATGAACTGTCCTAAATTCCAATGATCGTTACCTACCTCCTTCCCTCTATTATTTAAAGGAAGTTTGGGAGGAGGTTTTTGGATGAGATCACCAAGTGACGAAACGCTGGAAAAGTGACGCGACGCCCAATAGTTGGAGGATTACGCCTTCTCCCACGAAGAACGAAGAACGCTGACCTTCGTCGACTTCTTCCTCAGACACCTACCGACGTGGAGCATCGTCAATGAGCCAACGCAACTCGGGTTTGGAAGTGCTTGGCGGACGCGATGAATGACAATCCTCTATGTCTTCTGTAACGACTCCGTCGACGAACGACATCTGCATTTTTGTGCCAACATCAACCAACTATGAGCAAGGTAGGGGGTTTATTGATTGATATTATTATACCCTTTTCTTATCTTCCTCATTGGATAAAAAGGGATTGTTGAGGATGTGTTATTGATCATCTACTTTTCTTGATAAGCCAAATGATACCTACCTAAAGGTGGAGTGTGTGGGCTACCTAACATGACTCGACACCCTCGATCATTTTTCTTCCTTGTGAGGATCTTTGAAGCGGAAATGAGGTGAAGAAGGTGGCAAAGACAAAGGTCGTGCTACCCATGGCCTCCGTGAACCGCGCCACCCCTGCGGCACACCGGTGTTCCCAGCCGAACACCTCTGGCCCACGCCCCACCAGTCTGCCTGACCGCCGGCACGTGCGCTGCCCGTCCATCGGCCCGTGCGCTGCCTGCGCCCCCTGCCTGCCTGCACCCCGCCAACCTCCCCGCGCGCCCCGCAGCCTGCCTGCATGCCCCGCCGGCCTGCCCATGCCCTTCCAACACCGTGTGGCCTGCCCACGCACTGCCCGGTGCCCCGATGGCCTCCCAGAGCACTGCCCGCATGCTGCTCATGCACCCCGCCGACCTTCCTGCACCCTGCCAGCGCCCTGCAGCCTACCCTCGCCCTCCCCGGCGCCTCGCTAGCCTACCCGTGCACTTCCCCCACCCCATACGACCTACCTGCGCCCCAACTCCCAGCCAAACCGGCCGAGCCGCGCTGGCCACCCGAGCATTCCTGTGGCGTTCTTTGCGGTGTCGCTGGCTGAACCTGCTCGGCCTTCTGGGCCAAGTCGCCCAAGCCGTGCCCCTCACGGCGATGGCCGAACCGGCCCTCCGCCTCCGGGCTGAGCCACCGACGCTGCGACCATCAGGAAAAATCGCTCCAGTAGTCCACTGGGTCGGGCCCAGCGGACCGGGCCGAACCTAGCGGGCGGACCCGCCGAACGGGCTGGGTCAGACCCAGCGGGTCTGAATGGGTCGACCCAGACTGGGTAGGACCGGACCCGGGCCCACTACCGACCCCTGTACTTTCTTTGTCCATATCTTTTACATTGGACGTCCGTTGGACGGACCGTCTATGGAGAAAGAAATCCTGGAGTGAGAAAATTCTTTTAGCATACCCCACAAGAGGTTTGGACGCAGTTGTGGTACGTTTGGTTTGGATTGAACCTAAATCCAACCGGGCCCTCAGAATGGAAATGCCAATAACTCTCAGACCGGGTGTCCGATTGACGCACCGTCTGTCACATTGAGTTTCTTATGAAAAGAAGAATCTTTTGGATACATCAACATGAGAATTGGTGGATGTTGACATGTCAACACTTTTCTTGAGGAGCGTACCTCCCCAGAATCGAGCGTGGTTTGTGAAAACCCTACGGCTGGTTGTGCACTATTGATTGTTCTTGGATCATGTGTTTGTCCGACAGTTCTGATGACTGTTCATGGATCATGTGTTGGTCCAATAGTTCTAACTTATGTTCCTGGATCATGTGTTGGTCTGACAGAATAGCTGGACATGGATCATGTGTTGGTCCGACAACTCTGATGACTGTTCCCGGACCATGTGTTGGTCCAGAAGTTCTAACTACTATTCCTGGATCATGTGTTGGTCTAACAGAATAGCTGGTCCTAGATCATGTTTTGGTCCGACAACTCTGATGAATCAATGTCTATATCTGATCATCTCTATCTCTCTACATAAGTTGTATACCTGTGTGAGCTGAGTTAATGACATCTGTGTTTTCCTCATGATTGATATGGTTTCGTTGATAACATAGGTATATGTATGGACATATACCTACATAATGGCTATCCGTTGATTTCTTACATTGTGGTTTATCCTTGTTGGATTTTGTGAGAACTTGGGGGTATCAGGGTCCCTACTGAGTATAATTATACTCACCCTTTCACGGGATATGCCTGCACCTCGTTGTGTTGGTTGCAGACGACAGACAGTGCTGACTGAGGATCAGTGTAGCAGGACTGGACGGTACCCGGAGGTGGACCTTATGACGAGTCGGTACACGGAGGATACTGACAGACATAGAGTGCTGAGGAAGCTATCTCTACCTACCCTTATTGTAGGAATCCTTGGAGGACGACCCAGTAGCTTCTTTACCATTTCTTCAGTTGTACATGTTATTCAGTTGTACTTGTACTTTTCTGTTGGGCTTGTATTTCCGACCCCTTTTACTTTTCAGCACTCCTTTATATATAGTTTTTCATAGTGTTTTACTTCCAGATTGTACTCTATTGTGTGTGTTTAATAATTACAAAGGCAATTCCATCCCACTTTTAGGTATTTTCTCCTTTAGTGCTTGTCGCCAGCCCCTGGCCTATGGAAGGCGGGCTTGGGGTAGTCACGGCACGGGCCCCGGTGGACGGGTTGTGACATAAACAGGTAATATAAAGTCATAAATAAATGATATATGATATCATAAATATTATTATGATTCTTTTAGAAGTTAATAATTTGTTTAAAACAATTATATAGTTGTTTCAGGCACGTACGAAGAGTATCAAACCAAAGGTATGGGAATTTTTGTCTCACCTTTAATTTCCGTGAGGTACATGTTATGTTCATCACTCTTTCCTTTTGTGTGGTGTATGAAGTGACCATGATTGTATTATATGTATCTTATATATAAATGTATGGGTATTCATATGTCTATTTTATGATTCTTCATTTAGGGGTTTTATGATTCAAAAGTTACCAAATCGGTAAAATGTTTTGTCTCAAATTGCATTCTTTGAGACTCATGTTTTGTTATGAACCTAAACATTTTTTTCAAAGTGAATATATTTCCATTTTAGATGATATATAATTAATCTTAATATTATAATAATATTATATCCTTCATGTAATTTAATTTATTATATAGAGGGTATGATCCCATGTTACGAAGTTATAAGAGTTTATTAATACAATCTCATAATTTTTTAGAGATTGTTTATGTTTATGCTTACATTGATGAAATATTATGATCCAATTCTCAAGAAAATTCATAAATTTTCTTAAAATCTGCTTATTAATGATATACTCATGTATTGGTACAATATTTATACACTTTGGTACATAATAATGTGTTTTTAAGAAATTTTGACTTTACCCTCCCTTCGGTTGGAAATCTACTTTTTCTAAAAATGTTTTCCAAGAACATTATACCATTATCCTATAAGATTTAAAATACATTTTTACAATTTTTTACATTTACCAATATCATCAATGTAATATTATTGTCATTTTATTTATAGGACACTTTTATAACCATTTTAACTTGAAAATTTAACGTTCTTTTGACCTCGTACTTCATGTACAGATTTACCCGCCGTCATTTGTTTGAAGTTTCCATTTTATTTTTAAATGGTTAATCATTAAGAATTTTTTTAAAACTCAATTTCATGGAAAATAGTTTTCAAACTGATTTAAATTATTATTTTTATTTTTTCAATGCTATTTTATATTAAAATTATTTTCAAATGGTTTTATGAATTAAAAAGAATTTTTTTAAACAAGAATGGACATTTTCGTCATGAAATGTTTTTGAAATATGTTTTGAAATTATTTTCAATCTAAGATAACATCTATTGATGTGACCATTCCCTTCTAATAAATGTTTAAAATTTATCATTCATATAATTTCTATGAATATGTCATTCTTAAAGTCACAGTTTTTATGGAATCTGTTTCTTTTCCATGAGTTATATGCTTTTGAAATCCACTTCTTTTTCACAGGTTACACTTCAATGAAATGATTATAAAACCTATCTCTATTCCATAGTTTATGATGTGATGAAATTTTATTGATTCCCATTTCATTTCTTTGGGGTTATGATTTGATGTTTATAAAACCCATATATTTTTATGGGTTATGATATGATGAATGTTTTGTGGAACATGGATGTATGATTTCCTTATGTGATGGGTGGGACCTTTATCTACCTCTAATGAATTGTGTAATAATAAATGTTTTATCAGCTCAATAGGAATAGAGGAGAACATACCAATGCCAAAACAAGAGAGAGCATGGAAGAACAACCCAATCCACAACCTTGAGAGTGCACAGGAGGACATCCCAATCCAGAAAGAAGAGGGTAAATGGGAGGAAATCCCAATCCCAAAACACATGGGTACATGGGGGGAATTCCAAGTCCGAAGTAGTTACATGGGTGATTAACCCAATACTAACATGTTTCAAAGGCCTTGGTAGTCCACTATTATATAGTATTTTTATATGCTTATTTGTTTGCCACAATTCCATGTTTTATTCCTGTGTTATGATCACATGGATCATGTTCATTATTTCCTTACTATTCATGTTAATCATTATTATGATCTATGATATACAAGTCATGATCTTGAAATGTTATGCTCATGTTCCATACCATTGTGTTCATGTTATGATTATGCATTTCTTTATTTACCCTTACTGAGCATATGAGGTCACCCCTTTCTTAGGATTCATTTATATAGGTTATGAAGAAATGTTTTTGGGAGAAGTACTAATGGTTTAGATCATTATGGGATATATTGAAGATCATTCAATTAGATAGATGATTTTATTTACAAGTTTCAAAGGAAACTAAAAAATTACGGTCCTCAGGCATATATTTTAGTAATGTACTAAATATTCATATAAAATGATGTATTATCCATATATGTTAAACCTGGGCCACTAAAGTTAGTATTATAGGGAAGGATTAGTCAACCTTTGAAATCAAGGATGAGAAAAACATAGTGATATCCCCAGGGATATTTAAAAGGATATTCCTAGGTATGTCTCTTAGGATAAGTATAAGGATTAGTCAATATTTAAGAAAATGTCATGGAATTTTGGTAAAGGATTGAGTGAGTGGTTTCGTTGAAATAAATACCACTTTGGATACTATAAGTGGATTTTTCTCTAGAACAAATGTACCTAAGGGTAAAAACTTCAACAAGATGTTCTGGGCCTGACTCGGGGTAATCTAATACATGACAACATTCCTTTCTTCACACCTAGTTTGGAACTCCCAAGAGATATGCTTAGGGAATTCACAAAGTCTTCACAAACCATTAGGAATGATTTATGTATAATTTTCGTATGAATAACCTTGGATAATCATAAGGTATAATATATTAAATAAGGTTTTATAAGTTAGACATCATATACAGGACTTTTCATGATTATGTGGTTCCTCATTATAATAACTATTTCATACTCTATTATTTTGGGTTTTGTCAATGGATGGAAACTAAAGAAACCATGTT
This sequence comes from Viscum album, assembly GCA_963277665.1. Taxonomy (NCBI): domain Eukaryota; kingdom Viridiplantae; phylum Streptophyta; class Magnoliopsida; order Santalales; family Viscaceae; genus Viscum; species Viscum album. The sequence continues at coordinate 218,158,993 of OY728167.1, forward strand.
AATGAAGGTTGTGATGGAAAATGTAACAATTTTATTTATATGAAACTAATGGTTATGGGATATGGAATACAAAATCTCTTTTCTATTACCACAAAAACATATCAAGCCATGAATTCTTCTATGATTAAAAATTTTCAAAGATGGAATTACATTCTCTGGAATCCTTCGTAAGGAAATATCCAACTTATTTTTAGTTGAACGACTGATCCACTAGTTGCTAAGAAATGGATTTTTACCATTGAAATGATATTTTTCAATATCTACTATTCAAAATTGGTAAAAGTTATGTTGGGGGCACTTATCATTTTGAATATAAAGTGTATCTATAGTGGAACATTATCATGAATACGAGGTAACAAAATAATGCTGACTCCATGGATTGGAACAAGTTCAAGAACATATTTTTTCTATATGTTCCTTCCTCGTATTCTTCTTACAAAAAGGGAGATTAATGTTACTCATCTATATCATGGTTATGACAGGAAAAGAATGAAAAATTTTAAAGGAAACACTAATAACTATGGAGAAAAGATTATTATATTTTCTTTACGCTCAAAGTGTGGAAGGAATCATGGAGGAAATTATCTTAAGGGTTCTAATAAATGTTATAATTGTCAAAAGTATGATCATAGAGCATTTGAATTCCAATGTGGTGGGAAGAAGTTGGATGATAATGTGAATGGAGAGAAAGCCACACAAGAATGCACCTCCCCCACTTCAATGCTAAAAGTGTTAGAAGAATGGGTATTATGCTATACAGTTCCCTAATACAAGGGTTATTGATGATGATCAACATTAGATTACTCTTAAGGATAAGTTAAAAAGAAAATATCATGTGATCACTATTGGTGATGTGGAGTAAAACAATGAAGTTGTGGAATGATTGAGTGTTATGTATTGGAATTCAAGAATAATGAAATAGATGTACTTTTATGGTATTATATAACAATGAAAAATCTATGTATTGGTTCACTACAGTTTTTCACTTAAGGATTTAAGAACTTTTTTTGAATGGTACAGGTAAACATGAAAAGTGGTTGAGGTAAAAAGGTTTTTTTTTGGAAAACACTTGATTAATGGAAGGATAACCCTTAATAAGGAATTATGTTGAGATAATTATATTTGGATAAAGATATATGTCATATGAATAAGTAAATTTTCTGATACTAGTTACCTTAGAACTAATTACGGATTTATTAACAAATGGGTTATTCAATCATGGATGAAGTTTATATCATTTTGGACTAAAGAATATGGAAACATTCATGTTTTCAATAAGGAGGTATGGTAATTCAAGTTATTTCAATATTTCAATAGAATACATGATTAAGGTATTTACATGTTTGAAATGTCAGATCCGTGAACTGTCTTATGATTTATGGGAGAAAAATGTTATGCCGAGGTAGTGGACTTCATTTTAATGTTTTAGATTTTTATCTTTTTGAAGGATTTTTGGCTAATCCATTTATGGAATGTTTAAGATGAACTTCATATAAGTTTGTGTGATTAAACTATTATCTCTCCACAGGTGAATTTGTACATATTTTATAACTTTTCTGAACCTTTCTGTTGAAGATAAATATAATTACCTATCGTTCTTCTCATGATTTTCTAATGTTTCAGGAATGAATAATTCAACATCATTTCATAGAATAAGAGATGAAGGGGAAATTAATCAGGAATAAAAAAGGGTGAAGTTATGATGAAATCAAGTAAGTATATCTTCTATTAAAAATCATCCAACATTAGTTAAAGGGATTGTGGTGTAAAATGTTTTCATGTTATCATAACATTAATGATATCAATTACCTCTTTCATGTTTCTTTTGTTAAAGGATTTTGTGTTGTTAAATTTCTCTAAATCACCCACTTTATCTTCACCTATGTTCACTTATGTGGAAACCTAGTTATGAGTTACTTTGGTAACTATTATTTTCCAAGTATTTCATTTTAAAAGGATGTTTTTAAATTCATTTTCATGATTTGGGTTTCTATTAAAGGAACATTTAATTATTCAACCATTGATAACCGAGACAGATTTCTAGGGTGAAATTCATTTTAAGGGGTGTAGAATGTAACACCACATGTTTTTATGATTTCTTTTTCAATTGAATTTAATATTTTGATATTTTCAATTCACACAAAATTGAATATAGATTTTTTTTATTATATAATGATAATACGATTATATTATTTTATACACAACATCAATGGAATCTTGCACTACATGCAACACCGACTTGGATTGAATTACACACAACACCGAGTTTCTGCAAAACAACACTTTACTATTATAATTATTTAAATAAGATAATTATAAAATAGATATAAAAATTGTGATATGAGTAGTAATTACTACTTTTTAAATATTAGTTATAATGGTTTTGATAATGAAAAGTATAATTTCTGGTAAAGACATTATATGTTTAAAAATACTACTTTCTCAAATGAACAAATTTTTATGGCCTTTTTTAAAAAAATAATAAACATTATTTTAGACCCTCATTGAAATTGAATTTGGTGGAATAAACATCATTTTTGAATTCATAATATCAAAATTAGATTAGGGTGAATTTTTTGGGTATTTTTCTGAATACTTTCAATTTTTGATGAATAACGAAATTATACCATTTTTGTTTAAAAACTGATTTTTCATTTAAATAATTACTTTATTTTAAATTTATTATAATATTAAAATATAAAAATAACAACTATTTTAATATAATTTAGTCCATTGTATTATTCTTAATAATAAAATTAGATATAAAAATTCATTGATTTTTTTAACGTCTCTTTTACCCGCATTCTTGACACATTTCTGGGATTAACATTAAACATAATTGTACCAATTCTGTGAATAAAATTTAAAAAAATAGACATACATGGTTGTAATAAGTATGAAAAATATGGTATAGTAGGAGCAAAATAATTTTTTGTGATTAATAATTTTTGAATTTTATTTGCCACAATTAAAAGTATATATGGTAATTAAAGGAAAAAATAATATTATAAAAATATAAAATGACCCTAAAACTTGTTATAATTTCATTAAATAAGTATATTTAGACCTAAGTAAAAATTATGTCCAAACCATGGTCATTTTGATGACACTTGTGTAAGATTAGGACATTAATTATATTTTATATAAAGATGATTAAAAATGTCATATTAAATTTTAATAACTATTATATTTTTAATATGAGGTTATATAAGTGATATGGTCGACTATTAATAGTATTTATAAGGATAAGAAATTTATATACACCATGATAATTTATTTATAATTTTTATACATTATATAATTAAATTAAATGGTGACACAATGATGATGGATTAATTGTTTAATTAATTGAGATATCAAATAAATGATATTAAGAATATTAATATAAATATAATTTTACTTAATTAATGACATTAAATAATTTTATAGATAAATTATAATGTCAGTGACATATTGGAAGAATTGGTTTGATGTTATCATTTTGGTTTGATATTTTTAAAAATGAAAATATTGAATAGTATTAAAATTGACATAAATGATATTTTAAAATAAATACTATTTTATTAAATGATATAAAAGTCGTAAAATATAAGGATAGTTCAAATAACTCGGATAATGTAAATTATGTAAAAAATGATCCAATTCATGTTCTTTTGGAATTTTTTAGTAACTATATTAACCCAATAGTGTAAAAATACAATATGACACAGTAAGAGTTAAACTGTTTAACTATGGTTTAAATCCAAAAGATAAGGTTAATATTATGAACATGAAAAGTGTAAAATTAATTTTTTTGGTGGATATAGACCCATAATCATATTATATTCTAAATAAATAACTTTGGATCTATTTTAAAAAGAAAAAAAAGTATAATAAATTACTATTTTATGATCCTCCAAAAAGTGCCCCACACCTCTCTTATAAAAGGGCACTTCTCCTTCTCTTTAATTCACACCTATAAAGACGTTTTTATCGGCCAAAACCTACCCATTTACTTTAATAACATACCTCACTAAATCCTATATTCTATAATTTTTTCATAAATCCATCCTAATGGGTATTCTTGTAAAAATAAAAAGGCGATACCCACAAAAGCGGTAATTGTTTTGTCACCTCTTTCAAAGATCTTTTATTATAATACTTATATTTTATATTTTGTTTTCATACCAAAGTAATAAAACCACAATATACTATAGTATGAGATGTTTTTATGATTATGGTACAACCATATTCCTCATTTTACCCATCTTTTGAAAAACAATATCCCTATGTGTGCATACGTATAACTTACCGTCTCCACACCATGGTGGAAATTTTTTTTCCTATACACATTATTTATATGAGTATAAAGATTAATATAGAGGATTTAAATAATAAATATAACATTATATTTACTTTTAAGAATTCATATTCTATCCAATTACAAAACATTTATCCCTTAAGTAGATGATACAACCCCTCGTGTGTACGTACGACTTACCGTCTCCATGATGCGATGAGATTCATATTCCACGTTCACCATTCATGAATGATTATAAAAATATATATAATGAATAAGTATGAAATATATGACAAAATAATTATACTGTTATAATATATATATATATGTACATATATTTCTTTCACATACTTGCATTCTATACGATAAGAGAATAGAAACAACGTTTGTGCGTACATACAGCTTACCGTCTCCATGAACGGTGTTTACATTTCATATATATATATATATATATATATTATATTCATATTATGAATATATATGATATATAAATCATGATAAACAATTTATAAGAAAATCATGATCTTATAAATTGGATAATTAATAACAAGTCAAAACACGTACGATAAAGAATGTGATTTTTACACGAAATGTACCTCTAACATTGAAATTATTAATAAACATGTAATATAAAGTAATAAATGAATCATATATGATATAATTAATATTATTAACATTTGGTTAGGCATTATTAATTTGATTAAAACCATTATATAAGAGTTTTGGACACGTACGGAGAGTATCAAACCTAAGGTAAGGATATTTTTGTCTCACTTTTAATTTTTTTGATATACATGTTATGTTCGCGAATATTTACATTGGTGTGGTCTATGTATTGGACATGATTTTATTATATTTATATTATAATTAAATTTTTGGGTACTCACATTTCCATTTTATGATCATTCTTTTATGGTTTTTAAGAATCAAAAGTTACCAAATCAGGAAAATGTTTTGCCTCAAATTGCCTTCTTTGAGACTAATGTTTTGTTGTGCACCTAAACTCTATTTTTAAGTGCATATACTTCCATATTACATGTTTATAATGAATATAAATCTGTTAATAATATTATATTATTCATTTAATTTAATTTATTACATGGATAGTATCATCCCATGTTACGATGTTATAAGAGTTTATTGAGACAATATCATTATTTTTTCACAGTTGTCTATATTTATGCTTACTTTGATGAAATATTAGGATCCATATCTCAAGTAAATTCATTAATTTTCTTATACATGGTTATTAATGATATAATCATGTATTGTTACCATATTTATACTCTTTGGTAGATAAGAAAGTGATTTTAAGAAATCCAGACTTCACCCTCCCTTTGGTCAGAAATCTATGATTTCTAAAAAGGGTTTCAAGAATATTATACAATTATCCTATATGATTTAAAAGTATTTTTTTCCTTTTTTCGTCTTACCAATCTATTAAAGGGAATCATATTGTCATTTTACTAACAAGGATATTTTTAAACCTTTTTATAGTGAAAAAGGAATTTTCTTTTAATCTCGTACGACATGTACGGATTTACAAGCCACCATTTTCTTGAAGTTTACTTTTCATTTTTAAAAGGTTAATCTTTAAGATTTTTTTTTAAAGTACATTCAAGGAAAATGGTGTTCAAAATGATTTCAAGTCTAATTTATATATTTTCAAATATATTTTTTATGAAAAATATTTTCAAATGGTTTTATGCATTAAAATTACTTTTTCAAACTATATACGATATATTCATGAAGAAATGCTTTTGAAATATGTTTTAAATTTATTTTCCATCTAAGATGACATATGTTGATGTTACTAATTCCCTTATTGGAAATGTTCTAAAGGTTCCATTCATATCCTTTCTATTAATGGGTTATTATTAATTTCATGGTCATTATAAAATCATTTTCATTTCCACATGTTTTATGATTTTGAATCCCACTTGTTTTTCACTGGTTGTGCTTCAACGAAATGATTGTGAACTCTATCTCTTTTCAATAGGTTATGATGTGATGAAATTTTATTGATTCACATTTAATTTTTTATGGGTTATGATTTAATATTTATAACACCCATATCTTTTCACGAATCAACATATGATGAATGTTTTGTGGAACATGAATTTATGATTTCATTATGTGAATGGTGGGACCTGTATATCCATCCAATGAATTGGGTAATTATAAATGTTTTATGAGATCAAAGGGAATATGTGTGAACATCCCAATACCAAAACAATATGAAACATGGGAGATCATCCTAATCCTGAACCAAGAGGGTACACAATTGCACATCCTAATCAAAAAGGAAGATGGTACATGGGAGGACATCTGAATCTCAAAACAAGAAGGTACATGAGAGGTCATCCCAAGCCCAAATCAAGTTCACAGGTGATTAACCCAATCCTAACACGATACAAAGGCCTTGGTAGGATTCCTTTTCATAGGTTTTTTATGTGATTATGCATTTTCCACAATTACATGTTTTATTCCTATGTTATGATATCATGGATCATGTTCATAATTTATTTATGATTCATGAAATCATTATTATGATCTTTGATATGCAGGGTATGATATTAAAATGTTATTCTCATGTTCCATACCCTTTTGTTCATTTTATTCTTGTGCTTTTCTTTATTTACCTTTTACTGAGCATTTAAGCTCACCCCTTTCTTATCTTTCCTTTCTCCAGAATATGTAGAAATTTTTTAGGTATAAGTATTAAAGGTGTAGATCTTTACGAGAGATGTTGAAGATCATTCACTAGGATAAAAGATTTTATTTCCATGTTTCAAAGAAACTAAACAATTACTATCCTTTGGGATATAATTTCTCAATGTACTAAATATTTATCTAAAATGATGTAATATCAATGTATGTTAATCCTAGGTCTCTATACTCCCTTTAGTGGGGAATCATCTTAAGGAATCCTTTTGGCACAAACCAAAAGGAGTTACCGAGTGAAGAAGAAATGTATTCTCCTAAGATGATTTCATTTATTTCCATTATTCACCCCTATAATGTCTTTATTCCATTATTTTGTGTGTTATTTTTAAAGGTGGAGGAGAAAAGGCACTTTATTATTAAAAGAAAACCAATTTACATAGGAGGAGGAATAACAGACCCCAAAAAAGAAAGGAGAGATAATGAAAAACATCAAGAACCCGGAGAACGAGTGTGCATGTTATGATAAGAGGAGTTCCCATCCATACCACGAGAGTGAGAACACCTCCTCCCAGGGTTAAATTGCGTCCATGGCCCACCTCTATCATTTGGAAACTAGGTTCCAACATATTCGTGCATCTCAACGACTTCAAGAATACAATCACCATTATTTATATAATCATCACTACTTGCGGACACAATTAGTGCAAAATTATGGTGTGTACTTACATGTTCATCCCTATCCTTGATTGGTTGAGGAGGCACAAAAATCGTAGAAGCATAAATTTTCACAATTTCATCCCCCTTTACTATAGGAGTTGAGGTAAAATGGATTGTAATACCTTCACTTGGGCAGAATGTTTTTACCCTCTTCTTAGTAGATTGAGCATTAGAATCACCTAAGAATTAGGTGAGAGAGTCCTACCTTGATCTAGGCTTTATATCCTTTCTCTTCAGTTTGTTGGAAGCCTCACAAGGGGGATGGACTATTTTCCCCACATGTATAAGAGATTCACCATAATCCTAGGTTTTAACCTACTGTTTACCAGGATTAAAAATTGAAGAAGAATTATTTTGGCGAGCATTGGTGTTCAGAACACACAAAACTACAAAGCAATAAGGATTTGTTCCAATGGAAGCAACAACTACAATTAAACTATGAACATGGGAAAGCTTTCCTTGAGAGTCGACCGTGGAGGCAACCATAGAGGCTATCAGTGATGATCTAATCTGATCAAGATAAGATTTTCTCCCCCTCCCATTCAGAGGGAGGAGATCTGCGTCCTCTTGATAAGGACTTCTCTCATATTGGCTCGGATTTTCCATTCCCAAGGATCCATCTCTCCCCGAAGGTCCCATATTTGTTTCAGGCGGCACCACAAATTCCTCTTCTCCCGGATAAGATCAATAGCGCTCCTGATCTTTGCAAGCTAACCATAGTTTCACGGTTTCGTCACAATTCTCTTCAGTTGATGAATTCGAGAGATTTGTCTCAAATTATTGGGGATTACAGGAGCTTACTATCGTGGGTATTCATTATTGGAAGCATATCATGATTCACTTTGGCTCTGAGGCAGATTTGATTGCGGCTTGGTCTTGAGCTCCCTGGAGATGCAATAGTTTCACCTATATCAAGTTCTATTGGAGCTTCGATTTCCACATGCGACGAGATCCTGCAACAATTGCAACGTGGGTGAGTATTCTTGTCTTACCTCTTTCTTTCCAAAATCCCTCGATATTATGCACAATCGGCAATATGATCGGCCGTTATCTTTGTTCTGATCGTTGGTCTAATGATGTGAGTCACCCAATTTTCCCCCAAATCTGCATGGAGGTCGACATCTCAAGAGCACCGGTGGAATGTAAATGGATCATAGACAGAAAGGAGTTCCGATGGAGGTAGGGTGTCGTCTTTGAGTTTTGGATGCGCTATGGCATTGGATTCTCCTGATTTGGTCATCTGGAAATGGTTTGTCGCCCCAGATAGATGTTTCATTCTTCAAAGATGGTTGGCAGGAGAAGTTCTGATGGTGTTCTCGCTTTCATCTTGGATTCAGTATTGGGAAAATCCAATTATGTTGATTCTGTGATCGTGTGAGGCAGTGTAAATAGAGATTTGGATGAACCTATGGATTGTAGCGGGGCTGCGGTTTCTACTGGGTGTAATGAACAGGTGGGAAGCCCCTTCCTTGACACGGCATTACTGGGCATAGGTTTGGAGTTGGAGGTGCAACAGGCCTGTCATCCAGTGGGGTGACCACATGACTATGCTGTGAAGGAGGTGCAAGATTCACTGAATCCATATGTGCAGCACGTCTTTAAGCAGATTAAATGTGGACTTGGAGTTGAGGACCTCAATATGTTGGAGGGTGCTGCTGGATTTGGGGGCAACATAAACATAGGAGTAGTGGATTCTTCACAGGATGTCCTCTCTGGTAATATCTTTGAGGTCTTCGAGTAGGGGGAGGCACCCGATCAGATTTCATATTCGCAGCGGACTAAAGACTTGAATACGTATATTGGTTCCAATTTTCAGGAAAAAGCTGTAGTTGGTGTCCTAGTGGGGACTGTAGAGGACCCTGGGAAGGAGGTAAATATGAAATTTCTTGCTCCAATTGATCATAATAGGCACTCTTCAATGCTTTGGGGTGAGTATCTAATAAGCTCAGAAGGATTTTTGGTAAGGCAAGATGGTGGGGACGCGGGTTTCATCCTCGTGAATCTCACGGGTAAATGGGGAAATATATCTGGCAGTGAGAAGGAGAATGACCACAGGGCTGGAAGACCTTCATAAAGTGACATCGTTCAAGGTGTCCAGAAGAAATTTTCTGGCAGTGAAGGTGCAGCTACTGCTCCACCAAAGAGGAGGCCACAAAAGGACTACTCTTACTTACCGAAGCTGGTATCCACCAGGTCCTCAGTCATGAAAGAAAAAGGTGATGTACCTATTTCTAAAAAGATTCGTGTGAGAAAGAAAGAAAACAAGGAGAAACTCACTATGGATCAACTGGATCATAGACAAAAGTATGCTATGATTCTAAAGCCATATGATACGAACTCTGAATGGGAGTCGGCTACTGCGGAGGATGTGCCTTATTGTGGATGTGGTGAGGATTATGACTACTATGATATGTAGATGATCATTTCTAATTGGTACTGTTATATGGATTTGGATGCACGGCATGCCTATACTCTTGACCTTTTTCTCCTGTACTTTTCTTTTGTTTTAATAAAGGGTCAGAGGCCACCCTATGACTGAGCGTTTCTGGTACATTTAAACTATCAAAATCATGCATAACATTAAATCAACATCCTTCCTTTATAGAAGTCATATTTTTTGATGACATACCATGTCCTTGATAGAAATAATAGCTTGACTCCAAATCACCTTTATTTGTGCAGTGCGGTGACTTAAAAGAGGGAACATTTGTCAACATCAGCTCCATGGAAAGACCACTAGCATCATCACTTGCAATAGGTTCATTTTACCTATTAGGATAATAAGAAACCTTCTCAATTCAATTAGAATAAGGTTTAATTAGGTCATTTCCTAAGTGAAAATTTGTGAACTTTATCTTCCCTGAGATTGCTGCTTCTAACAAAATCATCACCTTTCTGCATTTTGCTGCACGATGTTCTTGACTTAATCAACCATCAGTTTTTTCTTGAGAAAATTACTCTTTCTCAACTTGGATGTCATTTGAATATGACTCATTATGATGATCATCCATGTGTTTAGTTAGAGAATCATTTAAATAACTATGCACTTCTGTTGTGTCCTCCCCATCTGCTAAATCTTCCCAAATAACATTAGACTTGGCATTCTATTGTAGATAATTTGGGAAGCACTCTTCCTTCAGTATATCATGAGTATAATCCTTTCTGGGGATGTTACTACAACCCTTGGTTTTCTCATCATTTGTATCCTTCTTCAAGGAATGTACACCAGTCCCTTGGGAAGGTTTATTTACTTCCTTCTTCATATAATAAGACTCATCATGACCCTGCAACTTGCATCAAGCACCAATTATATTTGAACGAAAATTGGACATGGAATGGACAATAATACAAAAATCATTGAAATTAAAAGTCATTTTTTCATAATTAATACTAATATTGATTTCATATTGAGAGGTGGAAACAATCACTGTATCAATCAGAGCTAAACCTAAATCAATTTCAACTAGGATTCGGGAAAAGTGACGAAAAGAAGCTTTTTCAGTAGCCAAATCCATCCAGTTGGTATAACTATCACATATGCAATATCATATAGGATTTTATAATTCCACAATAACCAGTTTAAACCATATTTCTTGATCCATACTTGAGAAAAATACTATTTGAAATCATAGAGACTGATGTTAGAATTCCACTCATAAACCCTAAGTGTTCCTGGTTTTAGATTCACAGAACCAAAACACCACACAAGACCATTAATATCGATAGAGTTAAATAATAGATGAAAAATATTCTTCCCATATAAATGAATTTGAATTTATTGAAACCCCAAATAGAAGGTAATCGAATGAAAAGATGAGAAAATTTTGAAGGATTCATACCTTTAGATAAAGAGATTCAGGGGATAAAGTAGTTCTTGCAAATCCCTAACCTTTCTAGGATCTCTCCAGCCAAGGTTGAGACAGGATATGTAGTTCCTTGTATAAAAAGGGTATGACATACACTTATACACACCTCCATCAAAAGGATTTTCAATATACTGTTTCTATGTGTGGTGAACTACTACATCACGAAATGATGATTTTTCATTTATCCATTTCCACCAATCATGGTGGCCAATACGATGTACACTCTATTTATATATGTCATATATTATATTTACTATGTATTTAATATTTTTTATTCCTTTTACAGCACACCTATATTTACTTTCTATTTTGTGTTAATACGATAATCTTGTTTGTGGAAGTGTGTCTACCACTCCCACAAAGCAATGTGATTCATTCCCACACCACATGGAATGTATTAAGGATGAGTTTAATGAAATTATGTGATATATATAATATAACAATGCAAATGGAATAATGACACACACACACACACAAATATATATATATATATCATTTACATACTTTCTTTTAATACGAAAATAAAGATGGAAACATAGTTCATGTATATGTACAACTTATAGTCTCGATGAGCAGTGTATTCCATTTCATACAACTATATTCAATAGATTATTATAATACACATATAATTTATATACCTAATATTTATATCATTTTTTACATTCTGAAATCATGATATAAGTATAAGGATCAAATATGTAACAAATTAAGACACATGGGAAGAACATAGTGAATTTTACCAGAAGGGAAACTTTAACATAAGATCATTAACAAGAGGGTAATATAAAGATATAATAAAAACATATATGGTATTATGTATAAGAGTATTATTATGAAAAATATGATTAATAAACTTATATTTATTATACATGAATCTTGTACGAGTATGGAGAGAGTCAAGAAACAAGGTAAGGGGATTTTATCTCACTTTTAATTTCTGTGAGATAGAAGCTATGTTTGCCACTCTTTCTGTTTGTGTGGTGTATGAAATTACCATTATTGTATTCTATGTATCTTGTAATTAAATTTATGGGTATTCAAATATCCATTCTATGATCCTTCTTTAATGGGGTTTAACATTCAAATGTTACCAAATCGATAAAAAATTATTGTCTCAATTTGAATTCTTTGAGACACATGTTTTCTTATGCACGTAAACTCTTTTTTGAAGTGAATATATTTCCATTGTTCTAAAAATATCAAGAATATCAGTCATTTCCGGATATTATATACTTTATTTATTTTACTTTCCTTATATGGAGAGTATGAACCTAGGATACCATGTTATTAGAGTTTATTGTGACAATATCATTGCTTTTCGAGGTTTTTTATATTTATGCTTCCTTTGATAAAATCTTGTGATCTATATCTAAAGAATATTCATGAGTTTCATTATACATTTTATTTCATGATATACTCATGTATTTGTAGCATATTATACTATTTGGTACATAATATAGTTATGAAAGTGTTTTTAGGAAAGCTTGGCTTTACCATTTCTTCAGTCATAAATCTAGGTTTTCAAAAAAAGAATTCTAAGAATATTATATCATTATCCAATAACATTAAAAGATATTTTTAACCATTTTTTATTTTACCAATCTATTCAAGGGAATATTATTTTCTCTTTCTGAACCTGAAACTTTTCTAACCTTTTTAGAGTACAAAAGGAAGGTTCTTTTGATCTCGTATTGTAGAGACCCAAAGCATGACGTACATGGATATTACATTAATTTAGCGAAATACTTAATACATAACAATAACAGACACACACGGATCGTAATAGTTTAGTGTCTTTGGAAACTCGGAACGTAATCTTCTAATCGTGGTGAAAGATCTTCAAAATCTCCCATAAAGGTCTTCCTACTTTTGTTTCCTTACCTAAAATCTTTCTTTTAATCCTGAGGGAAAAGAAAACATAAAAAGGGTGAGCTCAAATGCTCAGTAAGGGTAATCATGGAGAAAATAAAACATACCATATACATTTGAACGTAAAAAAAACATGAACATTAAAAATCTTGAACAACGACATAAAACATGGAAGTACATAAGGCATAGATCATAATGGAACATAAATCATGATTAAATAGCATGGAAATAAAACATGTAAATGTGGAATCCATTAAGAACATGTAATGATTTCCATAGTAGCCAAGGAATTTCTTCCAAGACCATCTTAGTGGACAAAGTCCCTTTCTAAATCGAGTTCACTCCTTGTTTCAGTCCTGTTTTACTGAACCGGTTTAACCTGCCATTCCAGCCATGTCTATCTCATGAGATATAAATCTTTACCCAATGAATTTGAGGGAGATATAGGTCCCACCCATCTCATAATGAAATCATTATTTCGTGTGCCACAAAATCATAAATCATACATCATAGCATAACCCAATAAATAAAATGGGTTTCATAAACCTCATCCCATCATCACATAATCCATATAAAAGAAATGGATATGATTTCCTAATAAGAAAAGTGAAACCATGTAAATCATAGAGACATGATACAAATATGAAATAATGTCATCTTAGATGGAAAATGGTTTTGATAAAACACTTGAAATGAATTCTTGAGGAAAATATCCATTCCTCTTCAAAATCATTCTCTTTTTACAAAATGACATGCAATTTTAAAAGAAAATGATTTTTTTGAAAATAGTCATGAAATATTTTGGAGGATTCTTCATGAAACTAAGGCTTTATAAAACCGTAAAAATCTGTTTGTTCCGTATAAGTTAAAAAACATTCTTCTCAAAATTTTGCCGGAAAAGTCAAAAAGTACCTCGTAACGTAAACAAAAGAAAGATTCCTTATATACCATGTAGTAAAAGTTAAAAATGGTTAAAAATTACTTTAAACATACATGAAAACACTTTTATAAAACATGTACATGGATGATAGAAATATCCCCAGTAAATACTTACGAATAAGAAATCTCGGATAAAAATGAGATTTGCATAATTATCCCTTAACTTAGGTCCGATTTGATTCGTAATTGTCCTAACCTCCTGTATAATGATTTAAATAATTTTATTGACTTATTAAAGAATCATATTAATTATTATGATATCATATATGGTTCACTTATGACTTTATATTACCCGTTCTTTTGTAAATTTCATGTTAAAGAGCGTTTTGGGTAAAATCGTTTCATTTGACGTCCGTGTTTTCACTTGTAATTATTCATATGATTACTTAGATCATGATTACTTACATCCAGAATGTAAAACATGATTTATATATAATATGTAATCATAATATACACATATATAATAGATTGGTAAATGGAAATAAATACACCGTTCATGGTGACGGTAGGCCGTACGTACGCATGAACGTTGTTTTCGTTTCCTCATTGAATTGAATGGAATTAATTGGATGACATAAATATATATATATATACATAAATCCAGTATAATTATTATGTCACATATTTCATTATTACTTATTATATATAATTTATAATCATTTATGAATGTTTAGTCATTGAGAATGAATCTCATCGCGTTGTGGAGACGGTATTCAGTACGTATGCACGAGCGATGATATCATTCCCATGATCGTGGAATTTTATTGGAGTGTATTTATACTATTACAGAATCAATATCACTTTATAATAATCATATATAGTTATTATTTACACAATTATACCCATCCAAGTAAGGTGGTGGTGGAAAATAGATTACACCACGGTGTGGAGACGGTATTCCGTACGTACGCACGTGCGGTGATTTCATTTTCCGTAGGATGGATAGATAGTGAAATAGGGTTGTTTCATAATTATAATAACATATCAGTATATTATTGATACTGATGTTATTATTTCATGATGAAACAACTAATGAAGAAGAAGTGGAAGAATAAATAAAGATGAAAGAATCAGTAACGGGCATTACCTCTTCTTTGAAGTGCTTCTTTGAGAACTCCTTTTAGGGCACTAAAATTGGTCTTTGAAGAAGACCAGGACCTCAAGGATGTCTCTATTGAAGTGGAGAGAAGAATTTGGTAGGGGTTGGCCGAGAATGAACGCTCAAAGTGGTGTGAGGAAGAGAGGGAGGAGGATCCCTTTTATAAGGGATGAGAGGGGCACCTTTGGAATAACTAAAAATATTATTTTATTATAACGGAAAATTCGGTTTTAAATAGCTCCAAATTGATTTATTTAGAAGATATGGTGGATATGGGTCGAAATACTCTCATCAAATATAATTTATACAAATTTTAGGTTCCTATTTTAACCTTATCATTTAGATTTAACATTAAGTTAAATAATTTTACTTTTACCGTGTCTTCTTGTGTTCTTACACTATAAGGTTAATAAATTTACAATAACAAGACAAAAGAACCCCAAGTTGTTTATTATTAATATATATAACCTTATCTAAGTCATTTGGACGAAAATTAGATTTTTAGGAATAAAATAACAATTAATAATATAATATTTGTTTTAAAAACTATTTTATGTCAATTTTGACACTATTTAGTAATTGATTTTTGTGAAAATCATAAAAGAATTATTAGTTCTAAAAAATTAAATTAACTCAATACTAACATGTCAAATTAACATATAAAATTAGTTTAATTCATAAAAAGTCTCAAATTATATTTATTTGGGTATTTATAATTTCAATTATTCTAATTTTTCACTATTATGGTAATTACTGCATCGTCATCGTGTCATAAATAAATTAAATTATTTAATGTCTAAAAATTATAAATGAAATATAATTATGTAGGAAATCGTATTAGATTTCTAATGAATATTTACAATCGAATTTATCTTATGTATAACCCTATATTATAAATGTTTTAGTAAATAAACATTGATTTTAACTCTTTTAACTCTTCTTTGAATTAAATAATAATAAATGTCCTAATCTAATCCAAGTGGGACTAAATGGACATATATTATTCCTAAGGTTGTTTTTTGTCGAATTACACTTATCAAATCGAATTAGGACATGTGTTAGGGTAATAATAATATCATTTTTACCCTTAATTACCATATTTACTTTAAACCGTGGTAAAAAAAAGTAAAAAGTTACTATTCACCAAAAATTATTTTCATCTCATTGAACCACATTTTACTTACTGACATCAAACGTGTCTCTCAGATTTTTGAAATTCCACTCACAGAAGCGGTAAAATTATGTTGTATGAAAAATTCATTTTTTTAAACTACCACTTAGTGGTTTCACTATTCATCAAAAAATCAAAGTTTCCAGAAAAATATCAAAAATTAGGCCTAAGCTATATTTGATATTATGAACTCAAAAATGATGTCTATTTTACCAAATTCAAAACATATCAGTTTCATTAATTAATTTAAAAATTAATTCCCGTCGTCAAAACAAATAGCGTGTTTTTAAAAGATAATAACTATCAAAAGATTGACACTTGTTTATGTCTGGTTTAAATGTGAAATTACATCCAATGAAAAACATTGTATTAAATTGTAAAAATATATTCTAAATATACTTTATAACCACTCAAATTAATAATTTACTACTATTAATTATTTTGATTAAAAAATTTGTTTTTAATTAAAATTTAGTAATTTTCACTATTCATCAGAATATGAAAGTTATCCAAAAAGTACCAAAATGTCACCTTAGGCTAAATTAGATACTCCGAATCAAAAAATGAAGTCCAATTTGAGAGATAAAATTTCTAAAATTTTAAAAGGTTGTTATTACTATTCATAACGGCTAGTTTTAATAATATTTTAATAGCATATTGTTGTTTAATGAAACTCGGTATTGCATACTACACATGCTATCGAGGAAGGTCGCGATTGCGTTTAATGCAAGGCAAGTCAAGGATGCATGTTGTGCAAGCTTTTTTGGGTGTAGCGTACAACACGAGACATTAATGAAATTAAAAAAAATATTTTTCATAAAATCTTCGGGTGTTACATTCTACCCCCCTTAAAATGAATTTCACCCTCAAAATTCATCTGGGTTATAAATAGTTTACTATTCATAGAAATCCACATCGTAAAAAGGAATACTGAAACATAATTTTACAAACTAAAGTATGAAACTTAATGATTACCCAGTGTAACTCATCAATGGGTTTCAACGTAGGAGAATATAGGTGAAAATATGGATATGGAAGAAAAAACTAACCATCATGTTACGATGGAGAGTGGTAGAGAACATGGGTATGAAAAAGCCATCGATCACAAAGCCATCGATCTGTGATGATCTAAGGTTCCATCTAATTTATTGGATATAAGGGAACTAGGACAACATTTTTAGTTTTCAAGATCATTTCCCTAAAGTTGATGAAATTATAATTAGAAGAAATACTTTCGTGATTTTGGTACAGTCTCACTGTTGGTCGTTCTTTGGACAATTTCCACATCAACTTTTAAAGAAATGAAGTTGAATTTCTCATTCGTGAAGTGTTATCAGATCATGTGATAAAATGATGGGTCATTCCATCTGTCAAAAAAAGGTTATAAAAAACATCAAAAATACATAAGTCCATCTATAGTGAGATTAATCATATATGGTTCCTAAAATGGACTTATAATTCATATATAATACTCCTTAATATAATAAAACTAGTTTCTACTAAATAGGGACTTCCTGTAGGCCAGTGGTAGGTGATAAAGGCCAGTCGCACTTCGGTTGTGGGTTCCATTCCCACAGCCTTGTCCGACGCGATGGGCTGTCGCCCGTCCTGCAGGTTGTCCTTTTTCTAAAACTACATTACTACAACATTCCATAAATAATATCGAAAAAACTTCTATCATTAAACAATACTAACTTATGTCCAACATAATCCATTCCAATCTTTATGCTTATCCAAAATACTGCAGTCCACTCTCATAATATAGTGAAAACAATTACAAGAGATTTTATATAACAAGCATGTTAATACCATCTTTGATCCCCATATATCATAAGATATGTCTTTTTGGTAACATTCCAAATATTCTAAGGCCTTAATCATGTATTCTATTGAAAAATGAATACCCATTGAATCTTAGTAAAAACATGAGTGTTGTCAAAATTTAACTAATTCAACATACCAAAAACCCAAAATTCTATATACTCAATCAATGATATAACTATTTCCTTATATCATTCATGAGCTCATGAATACTATCAAACATTTAATTTTCTCTTTATCCATTCATTATGTGCATATCATCTACATTCCAAAAATATCTGAATAACCTTTCATGGATACTGGTACGATTAATCATACACTTTCAAAACTCAAGGAAAGACAACAGTGTAACAATCCTTAGATGTCTCTTTATTCCATAGTACCAAGAGATTACTTATACAACATTACACATGATAAACATGTAATCATTCCACTGCATTCTTAAACCATTGACCAAGCTTCAAAAATTCTTTCATCTCACATATCATTTGTAGTCTCTTCATCATCATCAACATAAATACTACCCATATGAGCATACTGATTCTCTTCATGAGACTTTATCTTAGGGAATTGGTTTGCATAATGCCTGTACATTCCACATTTAAAACATTTAACCATTGTTGATGTCGTAGCAATACCATTATCCTCATCCCTGGTGTTAACTGAACCTTTTCCTTTGCACTTACTAGCTTTGTGTCCTTCTTTTCCACACCTAAAGCATCTTCTAGTTACTTTGAAACATTCTCCTTGATGCCTCTTCCCACATGATTTACATAGGGGAAATTGAACTTTCTTTCCTCTATGATCATCATGAAACTCCATCTTTCTCTTATTATCCGAGTCAGGAAACATACCAAATTTTACTTTATTGATCATATTAAGAGATTGCTGATTCGGTATAATAATGATGTTTGGACTTCCAAATCCCATTTCATTTGGTTTCTCATGAATAATATCATTCCATTGTCCATCATATCCTCCATTATCATGAGTCATCTTGTTTCCAGCCATTTCCTAAAACCCTAAAAGAATAGTGTGAGTGGAAAAAATCATAATAAAGGGGGATTAACTTCAATATATAACATCTTTGGTTTAATCTAATATCATTACCATAGTCCTAGGACTATATCCTATACGTATACTTATCCTTAGGGACATCCCTAGACATACCTTAGAAATATCTCTAGGGATCTCACTAACATTTTCGAATCCTAGTTTCCAAAGGTTGAAAAAACTTTTCCTCTGATACCAACTGTAGAGACCCAAAGCTTGACGTACATGGATATTACATTACTTTAGAGGAATACATAATACATAACAATAACAGACACACAAGGATCGTAATAGTTTAGTGTCTTTGGAAACTCGGAACGTAATCTTCTAATCATGGTGAAAGATCTTCAACATCTCCCATAAAGGTCTTCCTACTTTTGTTTCCTTACCTAAAATCTTTCTTTTAATCCTGGGGGAAAAGAAAACATAAAAAGGGTGATCTCCAATGCTCAGTAAGGTTAGGCATGGATAAAATAAAACACCCCATATACATTTTAACTTAAAAAAACATGAACATTAAAAATCTTGAACAACGACATAAAACATGGAAGTACATAAGGCATAAATCATAATGGAACCTAAATAATGATAAAATAGCATGGGATTAAAACATGTAATTTTTTCATCCATTAAGAACATGTAATGATTTTTATAGTAGCCAAGGAATTGCTTCCAAGACCATCTTAGTGGACAAAGTCCTTTCTGAATCGAGTTCACTCCTCGTTTCATTCCTGTTTTACTGAACCTGTTTAACCTGCCGTTCCAGCCATTTCTATCTCATGAGATATAAATATTTACCCAATTAATTGGAGGGAGATATAGGTCCCACCCATCTCATAATGAAATCATTCTTTCGTGTGCCACAAAATCATAAATCATACATCATAGCATAAACCAATAAATAAAATGGGTTTCATAAACATCATCCCATCATCACATAATCCATATAAAAGAAATGGATATAATTTCATAATAATAAAATTGAAACCACGTAAATCATAGAGACATGATACACATATGGAATAATGTCATCTTAGATGGAAAATGGTTTTGATAAAACACTTGAAATAAATTCTAGAGGAAAATATCCTTTCTTCTTCAAAATCATTCTCTTTTTACAAAATGTCATGCAATTTTAAAAGAAAATGATTTTGTTGAAAATATTCATGAAATATTTTGGAGGATTCTTCATGAAACTAAGGCTTTATAAAACCGAAAAAATCCGTTCGTGCCGTATAAGTTAAAAAAACATTCTTCTCGTACTTTTGCCGGAAAAGTCAAAAAGTACCTCGTAACGTAAACAAAAGAAAGATTTCTTACATACCATGTAGTAAAAGTCAAGAATGGTTAAAAAGGACTTTAAACATACATGAACACACTTTTAGAAAACATGTACAAGGATGATAGAAATATCCCCAGTAAATACTTACGAATAAGAAATCTCGGATAAAAATGAGATTTGCAGAATTATCCCTTACCTTAGGTCCGATTTGATTCATAAGTGTCCGACCGTCCTGTATAATGATTTAAATAATGTTATTGACTTATTAGAGAATCATATTAATTGTTATGATATCATATATGGTTCACTTATGACTTTATATTACCTGTTCTTTTGTAAATTTCATGTTAAAGAGCGTTTTGGGTAAAATCGTTTCATTTGTCGTCCGTGTTTTGACTTGTAATTATTCATATGATTACTTAGATCATGATTACTTACATCTAGAATGTAAAACAAGATTTATGTATAATATATATTCAGAATATACATATATATAATATATTGATAAATTGAAATAAATACACCATTCATGGAGACGGTAGGCCGTACGTACGCATGAACGTTGTTTTCGTTTCCTCATTGAATTGAATGGAATTAATTGGATGAAATACATATATATATATATATATATAAATACAGTATCATTATTATGTCATATATTTCATGATTACTTATTATATATACTTTATAATCATTTATGAATGGTTAATCATTTAGAATGAATCTCATCGCGTTGTGGAGACGGTATTCAGTACATACGCACGAGCGATGATATCATTCCCATGATCGTGGAATTTTATTGGAGTGTATGTATACTATTACAGAATCAATATCACTTTATAATAATCATATATAGTTATTATTTACACCATTATACCCATCCAAGTAAGGTGGTGGTGGAAAATAGGTTACAACACGGCGTGGAGAAGAAATAAAGATGAAAGAATCGGTAACGGGCATTACCTCTTCTTTGAAGTGCTTCTTTGAGACCTCCTTTTAGGGAACTAAAATTGGTCTTTTAAGAAGACCAGGGCCTCTAGAATGTCTCTAGGAATGTTTAGAGAAGAAATTTTCAGGGGTTTTCCGAGCTTTAAGGCTCGATGTGGTGTGAGGAAGAGAGGGAGGAGGTGCCCTTTTATAAGGGAAGAGAGGGGCACCTTTGGAATAACAACAAATATTATTTTATTATAAAGCCAAATTCGATTTTAAATAGCTCCAAATTAATTTATTTAGAATCTATGGTGGGTATGGGTAAAAATGCTTCCATAAAATAGAATTTAGACAAGTTTAGGTTCCTATTTTAACCTTATCATTTACATTTAACATTAAGTTAAATAATTTTACTTTTACCGTGTCTTCTTGTGTTCTTACACTATAAGGTTAATAAACTTACTATAACAAGACAGACGAACCCCAAGTTGTTTATTTTTAATATATATAACCTTTTCTATGTCATTTGGGCGAAAAATATATTTTTAAGAATAAAATAACAATTAATAATATAATATTTGTTTTAAAAACTATTTTATGTCAATTTTGACACTATTTAGTAATTGATTTTTGTGAAAATTATAACAGAATGATTAGTTCGAAATAAGTTAATTAAATCAATACTAACATGTGATATTAACATATAAAATTAGTGCAATTCATAAAAAGTCTCAAATTTTATTTATTTGGGTATTTATAATAGAAATTATTCTAATTTTTCACTATTATGGTAATTACTGCATCATCATTGTGTCATACATAAATTAAATTATTTAATGTCTAATAATTATAAATTAACTATCATTATGTAGGAAATATTATTATCTTTCTAATTAATATTTACAATCGAATTTATCTTATGTATAACCCTATATTAAAAATGTTTTAGTAATAAACATTGATTTTAACTCTTTTAACTCTTCTTTGAATTAAATAATAATAAATTTCCTAATCTAATCCAAGTGGGCCTAAATGGTCATATATTATTCCTAAGGTTGTTTTTGGTCGAATTACACTTATCCAATAGAATTAGGACATGTGTTAGGGTAATAATAATATCATTTTTACCCTTAATTACCCTATTTACTTTTAACCAAGGTAAAAAAAAGTAAAAATTTACTATTCACCAAAAATTATTTTCAACTCATTGAACTACATTTTACTTACTGACATCAACCGTGTGTCTCGAAGTTTTGAAATTCTACTCACAGAAGCGGTAAAATTTAGTTTTATGAAAAATTCATTTTTTTAAACTACCACTTAGTGTTTTCACTATTCATCAAAAAATGAAAGTTTCCAGAAAAATACCAAAAATTAGGCCTAATCTATATTTGATGTTATGAACTCAAAAATGATGTCTATTTTACCAAATTCAAAACATATCAGTTGCATTAATTAATTTAAAAATTAATTCCCGTCGTCAAAACAAATAGCTTGTTTTTAAAAGATAATAACTATCAAAAGATTGACACTTGTTTATGTCTGGTTTAAATGTGAAATTACATCCAATGAAAAACATTGTATTAAATTGTAAAAATATATCCTAAATATACTTTAAAACCACTCAAATTAATAATTTATCACTATTAATTATTTCGATTAAAAAAGTTGTTTTTAATTAAAATTTAGTAATTTTCACTATTCATCAGAATATAAAAGTTATCCGAAAAGTATCAAAATTTCACCTTAGGATAAATTTGATACTCCGAATCAAAAAATGAAGTCCATTTTGAGAGATAAAATTTCTAAAATTTTAAAAGGTTGTTATTACTATTCACAACAGCTACTTTTAATAATATTTTAATAGCATATCGTTGTTTAGTGAAACTCGGTATTGTGTACTACACACGCTATCGAGGAAGGTCGCGATTGCGTGTAATGCAAGGCAAGTCAAGGATGCGTTTTGTGCAAGCTCCTTTTGGTGTAGCGTACAACACAAGACATTAATGAAATTAAAAAGAATATTTTTCATAAAATCTCGGGGTGTTACATTCTACCCCCCTTAAAATGAATTTCGCCCTCGAAATTCGTCGGGGTTATAAATCGTTTACTATTCATAGAAACCCACATCGTAAAAATGAATACTGAAACTTAATTTTAAAATCTAAACTATGAAACATAACGATTACCCAATGTAACTCATCACTGGGTTTCCATATAGGAGACTATAGGTGAAAATATGGATATGGAAGAAAAATCTAACCATCAAGTTACGATGGAGAGTTATAGAGAACATGGCTATGAAAAATCCATCGATCACAAAGCCATAGATTTGTGATGATCTAAGGTACCATCTGATTTATCAGTTATAAGGGCACTAGGAAAACATTTTTAGTTTTCAAGATCATTTCCCTAAAGTTGATGAAATTTTAATTAGAAGAAATACTTTCGTGATTTTGGTATAGTCTCACCGTTGGTCGTTATTTGGACAATTTTCACTTCATCTTTTAAAGAAATGAAGTTGAATATTTCATTCATGAAGTGTTAACAGATCATGTGATAGAATGATGGGTCATTCCATCTGACAAAAAAAGGTTATAAAAATCATTAAAAATACATAAGTCCATCTATAGTGAGATTAATCATATATGGTTCCTAAAATGGACTTATACTTCATATAACATACTGCTTAATATAATAAAACTAGTTTCTACTAAATAGGGAATTCCTGTAGGCCAGTAGTAGGCGATAAAGGCAAGTTGCACTTCGGTTGTGGGTTCGATTCCCACAGCCTTGTCCGATGCGATGGGCTGTCGCTCGTCCTGCAGGTTGTCCTTTTTCTAAAACTAAATTACTATAACCTCCCATAAATAATATCTAAAAAACTTCTATCCTTAAAAAATACTAACTTATGTCCAACATAATCCATTCCAATCTTTAGCCTTATCCAAAATACTGCAGTCCACTCTCATAATATAGTGAAAACGATTACCAGATATTTTATATAACAAGCATGTTAATACCATCATTGATCCCCATATATCATAAGATATGTCTTTTTGGTCACATTCCAAATATTCTAAGGCCTTAATCATGTATTCTCTTGAAAAATGAATACCCATTGAATCTTAGTTAAAACATGAGTGCTGTCAAAAGATAACTCATTCCACATACCAAAAACCCAAAATTATATATACTCAAACCATGATATACCTATTTCCTTATATCAGTCATGAGCTCATGAATACTATCAAACATTTAATTTTCACCTTATCCCTTCATTATGCGCATATCATCTACATTCCAAAAATATCTGAATAACCTTTCATGGATACTGGTACCATTAATCATACACTTTCAAAACTCAAGGAAAGACAACAGTGTAACAATCCTTAGATGTCTCTTTATTCCATAGTACCATGAGATTACTTATACAACACTACAAATGATAAACATGTAATAATTCCACTACATTCTTAAACCATTGATCGAGCTTCAACAATTCTTTCATCTCACATATCATTTGTAGTCTCTTCATCATCATCAACATAAATACTACCCATACGACCATACTGATTCACTTCATGAGACTTTCCCTAAGGGAATTGGTTTGCATAATTCCCGTACATTCCACATTTAAAACATTTAACCATTGTTTATGTCGTAGCAATACCATTATCCTCATCCCTTGTGTTAACTGAACCCTTTCCTTTGCACTTACTGCATTTGTGTCCTTCTTTTCCACACCCAAAGCATCTTCTAGTTCCTTTGAAACATTTTCCTTAATGTCTCTTCCCAGAGGATTTACATAGGGGAAATTGAACTTTCTTTCCTCTATGATCATCATGAAACTCCATCTTTCTCTTATTATCCGAGTCAGGAAACATACCAAATTTTACTTTATTGATCATATTATGAGATTGATGATTCGACATAATAATGATGTTTAGACTTCCAAATCCCATTTCATTTGGTTTCTCATGAAGAATATCATTCCATTGTCCATCATATCCTCCATTATCGTGAGTCATCTTGTTTCCAGCCATTTCCTAAAACCCGAAAAGAATAGTGTGAGAGGAAAAATCATAATAAAGGGGGATTAACATCAATATCTAACATCTTTGGTTTAATCTAATATCGTTACCACAGTTCTAGGACTATATCCTATATGTATACTTATCCTTAGGGACATCCCTAGACATACCTTAGAAATATCTCTAGGGATCTCACTAACGTTTTCACATCCTAGTTTCCAAAGGTTGACTAAACATTTCCTCTGATACCAACTGTAGAGACCCAAAGCTTGACGTACATGGATATTACATTACTATAGAGGAATACTTAATACATAACAATAACAGTCACAAAAGGATCATAATAGTTTAGTATCTTTGGAAACTCGGAACGTAATCTTCTAATCGTGGTGAAAGATCTTCAACATCTCCCATAAAGGTCTTCCTACTTTTGTTTCCATACCTAAAATCTTTCTTTTAATCTTGGGGGAAAAGAAATCATAAAAAGGGTGAGCTCAAATGCTCAGTAATGGTAAACATGGATAAAATAAAACATACCATACACATTTGAACTTAAAAAAAACATGAACATTAAAAATCATGAACAACGACATAAAACATGGAAGTACATAAGGCATAGATCATAATGGAACATAAATCATGATAAAATAGCATGGTAATAAAACATGTAATTGTGGCATCCATTAAGCACATGTAATGATTTCAATAGTAGCCAAGAAATTTCTGTCAAGACCATCTTAGTGGACAAAGTCCCTTTCTAAATCGAGTTCACTCCTCGTTTCAGTCCTGTTTTACTGAACCGGTTTAACCTGCCCTTCCAGCCATGTCTATCTCATGAGATATAAATATTTACAAAATTCATTGGAAGGAGATATAGGTCCCACCCATCTCACAATGAAATCATTCTTTCGTGTGACACAAAATCATAAATCATACATCATAGCATAACCCAATAAATAAAATGGGTTTCATAAACATCATCCCACCATCACATAATCCATATAAAAGAAATGGATATCATTTCATAATAAGAAAAGTGAAACCATGTAAATCATAGAGACATGATACACATATGAAATAACGTCATCTTAGATGGAAAATGGTTTTGATAAAACACTTGAAATGAATTCTTGAGAAAAATATCCTTTCTTCTTCAAAATCATTCTCTTTTTACAAAATGTCATGCAATTTTAAAAGGCAAGGATTTTTTTGATAATATTCATGAAATATTTTGGAGGAAGCTTCATGAAACTAAGGCTTTATAAAACCGTAAAAATCTGTTCGTGCCGTATAAGTTAAAAAAACATTCTTCTCGTACTTTTGCCGGAAAAGTCAAAAAGTACCTCGTAACGTAAAAAAAAGAAAGATTCCTTACTTACCATGTAGTAAAAGTCAAGAATTGTTAAAAAGGACTTTAAACATACATGAAAACACTTTTATAAAACATCTACATGTATGATAGAAATATCCCCAGTAAATACTTATGAATAAGAAATCTCGGATAAAATGAGATTTGCATAATTATCCCTTACCTTAGGTCCAATTTGATTCATAAGTGTCTGAACCACCTGTATAATGATTTAAATAAAGTTATTTACTTATTATAGAATCATATTAATTGTTATGATATCATATATGGTTCACTTATGACTTTATATTACCCATTCGTTTGTAAATTTCATGTTAAAGAGCGTTTTGGGTAAAATCGTTTCATTTGTCGTCCGTGTTTTGACTTGTAATTATTCATATGATTACTTAGATCATGATTACTTACATCCAGAATGTAAAACATGATTTATATATAATATATATTCAGAATATACATATATATAATAGATTGATAAATGGAAATAAATACACCGTTCATGGAGACGGTAGGCCGTACGTACGCGTGAAAGTTGTTTTCGTTTCCTCATTGAATTGAATGAAATTAATTGGATGACATACATATATATATACATATATCCAGTATCATTATTATGTCATATATTTCATGATTACATATTATATATACTTTATAATCATTTATGAATGGTTAATCATTGAGAATGAATCTCTTCGTGTCGTGGAGACGGTATTCCGTACGTACGCACGAGCGATGATATCATTCCCATGATCGTGGAAGTATATTGGAGTATATGCATACTATTACAGAATCAATATCACTTTATAATAATCATATATAGTTATTATTTACACCATTATACCCATCCATGTAAGGTGGTGGTGGAAAATAGATTACACCACAGCGTGGAGACGGTATTCCGTAGGTATGCACGCACGGTGATTTCATTTTCCGTAGGATGGACAGATAGTGAAATAGGTTTGTTTCATACTTATAATAAAATATAAGTATTTGAGTGATACTGATGTTATTACTTCATTATTAAACAACTAATGAAGAAGAAGTGGAAGAAGAAATAAAGATGAAAGAATCGGTAACGGGCATTACCTATTCTTTGAAGCACTTCTTTGAGACCTCCTTTTAGGGCAATAGAATTGGTCTTTGAAGAAGACCAGGACCTCTAGGATGTCTCTATGGAAGTGGAGAGAAGAAATTGGAAGGGGTTGTCCGAGCTTGAAGGCTCAAGGTGGTGTGAGGAAGAGAGGGAGGAGGTTCCCTTTTATAAGGGAGAGAGGCACCTTTGGAATAACTAAAAATATTATTTTATTATAAAGCCAAATTCGGTTTTAAATAGCTCAAAATTGATTTATTTAGAAGATAAGGTGGGGATGGGTCTAAATCCTCTCATACAATAGAATTTAGACAAGTTTAGGTTCCTATTTTAACCTTATCATTTAGATTTAACATTAAGTTAAATAATTTTACTTTTACCGTGTCTTCTTGTGTTCTTACACTATAAGATTAATAAACTTACTATAACAAGACAAACGAACCACAAGTTGTTTATTATTAACATATATAACCTTATCTAAGTAATTTGGCCGAAACGTAGATTTTTAGGAATAAAATAACAATTAATAATATAATATTTGTTTTAAAAACTATTTTATGTCAATTTTGACACTATTTAGTAATTGATTTTTTTTGAAAATCATAACAGAATTATTAGTTCTAACAAAGTTAATTAAATCAATACTAACATGTCATTTTAACATATAAAATTAGTGTAATTCATAAAAAGTCTCAAATTATATTTATTTGGGTATTTATAATATCAATTATTCTAATTTTTCACTATTATAGTAATTACTGCATCATCATTGTGTCATAAATAAAATAAATTATTTAATGTCTAAAAATTATAAATGAAATATCATTATTTAGGAAATCTTATTAGGTTTCTAATGAATATTTACAATCGAATTTATCTTATGTATAACCCTATAGTAAAAATGTTTTAGTAAATAAACATTGATTTTAACTCTTTTAACTCTTCTTTGAATTAAATAATAATAAAAGTCCTAATCAAATCCAAGT
This sequence comes from Viscum album, assembly GCA_963277665.1. Lineage (NCBI taxonomy): Eukaryota > Viridiplantae > Streptophyta > Magnoliopsida > Santalales > Viscaceae > Viscum > Viscum album. Next base: position 218,188,162 of record OY728167.1, read on the forward strand.
GGGCCTAAATGGTCATATATTATTCCTATGGTTGTTTATGGTCGAATTACACTTATACAATAGAATTAGGACATGTTTTAGGGTAATAATAATATCATGTTTACCCTTAATTACCCTATTTACTTTTAACCGTAGTAAAAAAAAGTAAAAAGTTACTATTCACCAAAAATTATTTTCATCTCATTGAACCACATTTTACTTACTGACATCAACCGTGTCTCTTGGATTTTTGAAATTACACTCACAGAAGCGGTAAAATTATGTTTTATGAAAAATTCATTTTTTTAAACTACCACTTAGTGGTTTCACTATTCATTAAAAAATGAAAGTTTCCAGAAAAATACCAAAAATTAGGCCTAAGCTATATTTGATTTTATGAACTCAAAAATGATGTCTATTTTACCAAATTCAAAACATATCAGTTGCATTAATTAATTTAAAAATTAATTCCCGTCGTCAAAACAAATAGCGTGTTTTTAAAAGATAATAACTATCAAAAGATTGACACTTGTTTTTGTCTGGTTTAAATGTGAAATTACATCCAATGAAAAAAATTGTATTAAATTGTAAAAATATATTCTAAATATTCTTTAAAACCACTCAAAATAATAATTTACCACTATTAATTATTTCTATTAAAAAAGTTGTTTTTAATTAAAATTTATTAATTTTCACTATTAATCAGAATATGAAAGTTATCCGAAAAGTACCAAAATTTCACCTTAGGCTAAATTTCATACTCCGAATCAAAAAATGAAGTCCATTTTGAGAGATAAAATTTCTAAAATTTTGAAAGGTTGTTATTACTATTCACAACGGCTAGTTTTAATAATATTTTAATAGCATATCGTTGTTTAGTGAAACTCGGTATTGCGTACTACACACGCTATGGAGGAAGGTCGCGATTGCGTGTAATGCAAGGCAAGTCAAGGATGCGTGTTGTGCAAGCTTCTTTTGGTGTAGCGTACACCACAAGAAATTAATGAAATTAAAAAGAATATTTTTCATAAAATCTCGGGGTGTTACATTCTACCCCCCTTAAAATGAATTTCGCCCTAGAAATTTGTCGGGGTTATAAATCATTTACTATTCATAGAAACCCACATCGTAAAAAGGAATACTGAAACGTAATTTTAAAAACTAAAGTATGAAACTTAACGATTACCCAATGTAACTCATCACTAGGTTTCCACGTAGGAGAATATATGTGAAAATATGGATATGGAAGAAAAATCTAACCATCAAGTTACGATGGAGAGTGGTAGAGAACATGGCTATGAAAAATCCATCGATCACAAAGCCATAGATTTGTGATGATCTAAGGTACCATCTGATTTATCGGATATAAGGGCACTAGGACAAAATTTTTAGTTTTCAAGATCATTTCCCTAAAGTTGATGAAATTATAATTAGAAGAAATACATTCGTGATTTTTGTACAGTCTCACCGTTGGTCATTCTTTGGACAATTTCCACTTCATCTTTTAAAGAAATGAAGTTGAATTTGTCATTCGTGAAGTGTTAGCAGATCATGTGATAGAATGATGGGTCATTCCATCTGTCAAAAAAAAAGGTTATAAAAATCATCAAAAATACATAAGTCCATCTATAGTGATATTAATCATATATGGTTCCTAAAATGGACTTATACTTCATATATCATACTGCTTAATATAATAAAACTAGTTTCTACTAAACAGGGACTTCCTGTAGGCCAGTGGTAGGTGATAAAGGCCAGTCGCACTTCGGTTGTGGGTTCGATTCCCATAGCCTTGTCCGACGTGATGGGATGTCACCCGTCTTGCAGGTTGTCCTTTTTCTAAAACTACATTACTATAACATCCCATAAATAATATCAAAAAAACTTCTATCCTTAAAAAATACTAACTTATGTCCAACATAATCCATTCCAATCTTTAGGCTTATCCAAAATACTGCAGTCCACTCTCATAATATAGTGAAAATGATTACCAGAGATTTTATATAACAAGCATGTTAATACCATCGTTGATCCCCATATATCATAAGATATGTCTTTTTGGTCACATTCCAAATATTCTAAGGAATTAATCATGAATTCTCTTGAAAAATGAATACCCAATGAATCTTAGTAAAAACATGAGTGCTGTCAAAAGTTAACTCATTCCACATACAAAAAACCCAAAATTCTATAAACTCAAACCATGCTATAACTATTTCCTTATATCAGTTATGAGCTCATTAATACTATCAAACATTTAATTTTCTCCTTATCCCTTCATTATGCGCATATCATCTACATTCCAAAAATATATGAATAACCTTTCATGGATACTGGTGCCATTAATCATACACTTTCAAAACTCAAGGAAAGGCAACAGTGTAACAATCCATAGATGTCTCTTTATTCCATAGTACCATGAGATTACTTATACAACATTACACATGATAAACATGTAATCATTCCACTACATTATTAAACCATTGACCTAGCTTCATCAAATCTTTCATCTCACATATCATTTGTAGTCTCTTCATCATCATCACCATAAATACTACCCATACGACCATACTGATTCTCTTCATGAGACTTTCCCTTAGGGAATTGGTTTGCATAATGCCCGTACATTCCACATTTAAAACATTTAACCATTGTTGATGTCGTAGCAATACCATTATCTTCATCCCTGGTGTTAACTGAACCTTTTCCTTTGCACTTACTGGCTTTGTGTTCTTCTTTTCCACACCCAAATCATCTTCCAGTTACTTTGAAACATTCTCCTTGATGCCTCTTCCCACAGGATTTACATAGGGGAAATTGAACTTTCTTTCCTCTATGATCATCATGAAACTCCGTCTTTCTCTTATTAGCCGAGTCAGGAAACTTACCAAATTTTACTTTATTGATCATATTATGAGATTTCTGATTCAGCATAATAATGATTTTTGGACTTCCAGATCCCATTTCATTTGGTTGCTCATGAATAATATCATTCCATTGTCCATAATATCCTCCATTATCATGAGTCATCTTGTTTCCATCCATTTCCTAAAACCCGAAAAGAATAGTGTGAGAGGAAAAAATCATAATAAAGGGGGAGTAACTTCAATATCTAACATCTTTGGTTTAATCTAAGATCGTTACCATAGTTCTAGGACTATATCCTATGCGTATAATTATCCTTAGGGACATCCCTAGACATACCTTAGAAATATCTCTAGGGATCTCACTAACTTTTTCGCATCCTAGTTTCCAAAGGTTGACTAAACTTTTCCTCTGATACCAACTGTAGAGACCCAAAGCTTGACTTACATGGATATTACATTACTTTAGCGGAATACTTAATACATAACAATAACAGACACACAAGGATCATAATAGTTTAGTGTCTTTGGAAACTCGTAATGTAATCTTCTAATCATGGTGAAAGATCTTAAACATCTCCCATAAAGGTCTTCCTACTTTTGTTTCCTTACCTAAAATCTTTCTTTTAATCTCGGGGGAAAAGAAATCATAAAAAGGGTGAGCTCAAATGCTCAGTAAGGGTAAGCATGGATAAAATAAAACATACCATATACATTTGAACTTTAAAAACATGAACATTAAAAATCTTGAACAACGACATAAAACATGGAAGTACATAAGGAATAGATCATAATGGAACATAAATCATGATAAAATAGCGTGGGAATAAAACATGTAATTGTGGCATCCATTAAGCACATGTAATGATTTCCATAGTAGCACAGGCATTGCTGCCAAGACCATCTTAGTGGACAAAGTCCCTTTCTGAATCGAGTTCACTCCTCGTTTCAGTCTTGTTTTACTGAACCGGTTTAACATGCCGTTCCAGCCATGTCTATCTCATGAGATATAAATCTTTACCCAATGCATTGGAGGGAGATATAGGTCCCACCCATCTCATAATGAATTCATTCTTTCGTGTGCCACAAAATCATAAATCATACATCATAGCATAACCCAATAAATAAAATGGGTTTCATAAACATCATCCCATCATCACATAATCCATATAAAAGAAATGGATATCATTTCATAATAAGAAAAGTGAAACCATTTAAATCATAGAGACATGATACACATATGAAATAATGTCATCTTAGATGGAAAATGGTTTTGATAAAACACTTGAAATGAATTCTTGAGGAAAATATCCTTTCTTCTTCAAAATCATCCTCTTTTTACAAAATTTCATGAAATTTTAAAATAAAAGGATTTTTTTGAAAATAGTCATGAAATATTTTGAAGGAAGCTTCATGAAACTAAGGCATTATAAAACCGTAAAAATCTGTTCGTGCCGTATAAGTTAAAAAAACATTCTTCTCGTACTTTTGCCGGAAAAGTCAAAAAGTACCTCGTAACATAAACAAAAGAAAGATTCCTTATATACCATGTAGTAAAAGTCAAGAATGGTTAAAAATGACTTGAAACATACATGAAAACACTTTTATAAAACATTTACATGGATGATTGAAATATCCCCAGTAAATACTTATGAATAAGAAATCTCGGATAAAAATGAGATTTGCAGAATCATCCCTTACCTTAGGTTCGATTTGATTCGTAAGTGTCTGAAAATCCTTTATAATGATTTAAATAATGTTATTGACTTATTACAGAATCATATTAATTGTTATGATATCATATATGGTTCACTTATGAATTTATATTACCCTTTCTTTTGTAAATTTCATGTTAAAGAGCGTTTTGTGTAAAATAGTTTCATTTGTCATCCGTGTTTTGACTTGTAATTATTCATATGATTACATAGATCATGATTACTTACATAAAGAATGTAAATCATAATTTATATATAATATATATTCAGAATATACATATATATAATAGATTGATAAATGGAAATAAATACCCCGTTCATGGAGACGGTAGGCCGTAAGTACGCATGAACGTTGTTTTCGTTTCCTCATTGAATTGAATGGAATTAATTGGATGACATACATATATATATATACAAAAATTCAGTATAATTATTATGTCATATATTTCATGATTACTTATTATATATACTTTATAATCATTTATGAATGGTTAATCATTGAGAATGAATCTTATCGCGTCGTGGAGACGGTATTCCGTACGTACGCACGAGCGATGATATCATTCCCATGATCATGGAATTTTATTGGAGTGTATGTATAATATTAGAGATCAATATCAGTTTATAATAATCATATATAGTTATTATTTACACAATTATACCCATCCATGTAAGGTGGTGGTGGAAAATAGATTACACCACGGCGTGGAGACGGTATTCCGTACGTACGCACGCGCGGTGATTTCATTTTCCGTAGGATGGATAGATAGTGAAATAGGGTTGTTTCATACTTATAATTAAATATCAGTATATTATTGATACTGATGTTATTACTTCATGATGAAACAAATAATGAATAAGAAGTGGAAGAAGAAATAAAGATGAAAGAATCAGTAACGGGCATTACCTCTTCTTTGAAGTGCTTCTTTGAGACCTCCTTTTAGGGAACTAAAATTGGTCTTTGAAAAAGACCAGGACATCTAGGATGTCTCTAGGGAAGTGGAGAGAATAAATTATCAGGGTTTGGTAGAGCTTGAAGGCTTAAAGTGGTGTGAGGAAGAGAGGGAGGAGGTGCCCTTTTATAAGGGAGGAGAGGGGCACCTTTGGAATAACTAAAAATATTATTTTATTATAAAGCAAAATTCGGGTTTAAATAGCTCCAAATTGATTTATTTCAAAGCTAAGGTCTGTATGGGTATAAATTATCTCATCCAATAGAATTTAGACAAGTTTAGGATCCTATTTTAACCTTATCATTTAGATTTAACATTAAGTTAAATAATTTTACTTTTACCGTGTCTTCTTGTGTTCTTACACTATAAGGTTAATAAACTTACTATAACAAGACAAACGAACCCCAAGTTGTTTATTATTAATATATATAACCTTTTCTAAGTCATTTGGTCGAAATGTAGATTTTTAGGAATAAAATAAAAATTCATAATATAATATTTGTTTTAAAAACTATTTTATGTCAATTTTGACACTATTTAGTAATTAATTTTTGTGAATATCATAACAAGATGATTAGTTCGAAAAAAGTTAATTAAATCAATAATAACATGTCATATTAACATATAAAATTAGTTTAATTAATAAAAAGTCTCAAATTATATTTATTTGGGTATTTATAATGTCAATTATTCTAATTTTTCACTATTATGGTAATTACTGCATCATCATTGTGTTATAAATAAATTAAATTATTTAATGTCTAAAAATTATAAATGAAATATCATTATTTATTAAATGTTATTATCATTTTAATGAATATTTACAATCGAATTTATATTATGTATAACCCTGTATGAAAAATGTTTTAGTAAATAAACATTGATTTTAACTCTTTTAACTCTTCTTTGAATTAAATAATAATAAATTTCCTAATCTAATACAAGTGGGCTTAAATGGTCATATATTATTTCTAAGGTTGTTTTTGGTCGAATTACACTTATCCAATAGAATTAGGACATGTGTTAGGGTAATAATAATATCATTTTTACCTTTAATTACCCTATTTACTTTTAACCGTGGGAAAAAAAACTAAAAAGTTACTATTCACCAAAAATTATTTTCATCTCATTGAACCACATTTTACTTACTAACATCAACCGTGTCACTAGGATTTTTGAAATTCCACTCACAGAAGCGGTAAAGTTAGGTTTTATGAGAAATTCATTTTTTTAAACTACCACTTAGTGGTTTCACTATTCTTCAAAAAATGAATGTTTCCAGAAAAATACCAAAAATTAGGCCTAAGAAATATTTGATATTATGAACTCAAAAATGATGTCTATTTTACCAAATTCAAAACATATCAGTTGCATTAATTAAGTTAAAAATTAATTCCCGTCGTCAAAACAAATAGCGTGTTTTTAAAAGAGAATAACTATCAAAAGATTGACACTTGTTTATGTCTGGTTTAAATGTGAAATTACATCCAATGAAAAAAATTGTATTAAATTGTAAAAATATATTCTAAATATAATTTAAAACCACTCAAATTAATAATTTACCACTATTTATTATTTCGATTTAAAAATTTGTTTTTAGTTAAAATTTAGTAATTTTAATTATTCATCAGAATATGAAAGTTATCCGAAAAGTAACAAAATTTTACCTTAGGCTAAATTTGATACTCCGAATCAAAAAATGAAGTCCATTTGAGAGATAAAATTTCTAAAATTTTAAAAGGTTGTTATTACTATTCATAACGGCTAGTTTTAATAATATTTTAATAGCATATCATTGTTTAGTGAAACTCGGTATTGCGTACTACACACGCTATCGAGGAAGGTCGTGATTGCGTGTAATGCAAGGCAAGTCAAGGATGCGTGTTGTGCAAGCTCCTTTTGGTGTAGCGTACAACACAAGACATTAATGAAATTAAAAGGAATATTTTTCGTAAAATCTCGGGGTGTTACACGTATGACATGTTCGGATTTACCCGTCGTCATTCCTTTGAAGATTCCTTTTCATTTTTAAAAGAGTAATATTTATGGAAATGTTTTTAAAAGTATTTTTGAAGAAAAATAATTTTAAAAACGTTTCATGTTTTATTTATAGGTTTTAAAATTATTTTCCAAGAAATGGGTTTCATAATGTTTTCAAGTTTCTTTTAAATGTTTTAAAGAAATTTTTTTCAAAACATTTTCATGCTTATTTTATAATATATGAATAAAAATTGTTTTCAAAAAATTTTCAAGATCTATTAATGACTTTTAAATTTATTTTCAAATATATGGTTTTCAAACTGTTTTCACTCTTCTTTTATAGGTTTTCAAGAAAAATGGTTTTCAAAATGTAGTTATGATTTTTTATATGTTTTCAGGTACAATGGTTTTCAAAATGTTTTCATGCTATTTTTTTTTAATTTTTCAGTGTTTTTTCAATGAAAAATGTTTTAAAAATGTTTTAAAGTGTATTTTAAATGTTTTTAAGGAAAAATGTTTTCAAAATGATTTCATATGTTTCAATGTGATTTATAATAAAATTATTTTAAAATGGTTTTATGTATTAAAAATCATTTTTCAAATAAGAAATAATATTTTCCTCAAGAAACAATTTTACAGGATATTTCAAAATTATTTTCCATCTAAGATGACATCTATTGATGTTACTCATGACTTCCTAGAAAATGATCTAATGGTTCCATTCATATCCTTTATATGAATGAATTATTCTTAAGGTCATGGTATTTATGAAACCCATTTATCTTTCATGGGTTATATGTATATGAAATCCATTTATCCTTTTGGTTTATTCTTATAATGGAATGATTATGAAACCTGTAACATTTTCCACAGGTTATGATATGTTTACCTATTTATGATACCCAATTCACTTCATGGGTTATGATATGATTATTTATGATATTATGGCACACATATGTATGATTTATTTATGTTATGGGTGGGACCTATATCTAACTTCAATGCATTGGGTAATGTTTTACATCTAATGAGATAAACTAAGATGGTCTTGGGAGTAAACCATGACTATTTTGATGGCCATAGGAGTGAACCAAGATGACTAAGATTGTATGAGGAGTGATCTAATGCTGCTATGATGGAAAGGGGAGTGAACCATGGCTACTATGATGGTATGGAGAGTGAACCCATACTATTAAGATGGTATTGGAAGTGATTCATTAGCTACTATGGAAATTATTATATGCTAATGTGTTTTCCACAATTCCATCTCTTATTATTCTATTATGCTTTAATGACTATGCTCTTTATTCCATATGATCCATGTCTTATGAACTTGAAATCATTATTCCATGATTTTGGTTAAGATATTTGATATGCAAGGTGTGATATTCTATTTATAGGATCATATTCTCATACCCTTATACTCATGTTAATACTTACATGTCTCCCCTGTTTACCCTTACCGATCATTTGAGATCACCCCCTTTATGTTTTATTTTCCCTATGTTATGATGATATTTACTATATTAGATGTGTCTACTAAGGGTTCCAGTCAAGAAGAACCTAGTGGGAGATGATGTAGCTCACTTATGTGTCATTGTTTATGTTTCCTTGTTTCCAAAGTCACTATACCAACTACGGCCTTTGAGCATCTATTTGTATAATGTTTACGTATTCCACAAAAGTTATGTAATGTTAATGTTTAAAAAGAAATGGTTACTATAGTTTGTATCAGAGAAGAGGTATATTTGACAAATGGAAACTATGATGAGAAAACCTTAGTGAGATCCCTTGGTATATTTATAAGTATATGTATAGGGATGTATCTATGGATAAGTATAAGAATGAGTTAATGATTAGGAAAATGTCCTGGAATTTTGGTAAAGGATAATGTGAGTGGTTTCCAAGTAATACATGATTTTCTGGATACTACAGGTGGAAGTGGACATGGTATAGATGTAACTTGGGGTAAAAAATTTGGCAAGATGTTCTAGGCTTGACTCAGGGTAATATAGTACACCACAATGAGTCTTGCTGCACATGTGGTTTGGAACACCTAGGGGATTTTCTTTTGGAATTCACAGACTCTTCACAAACCATCATGAATTATTTAGATATAATTGAGATATGAATAACATTTGGTAAACCCAAGGTGTCATAGATCATGGAAGGTTTCATGATTTATAAATCCTATAAGTAATTCTTTTCATGAGTATGTTGTTTTATATAATGATAAGAATTGCTCAAACTATGATTCTGGTTTATGTAAATGCTGGGAAAGGGAAGGAACTAGATTAATGTTGAATGAGATGGATTATTTTCGAATGACCAGTCAAATGGTATTATTACTAGAGTAAAATATGTCATCATCATTCCATATCAATTTTCACAGAACATGTTTAAAAATGTTTACCTTAACAAACTATAGAACTCACCATGTAAGAGAAAGAAGGAGTTTGTTGAGAGTTTGGGTAATGGAGACCGTGGGGGATAGAAGATTCTGTTTCATTTTTGTCAATAATGTAGAAAGAATAACCTAATTGAATTTATTAGAGGAACAAGAAGGTTTTTAACTTTGTAAAAGAAGGATATAAAGAAAGTGACTTTAAGAGAAAAATGAAGAGCTCGGTTAATGAAATGGATGAGAACATTGGCCTCCCTATGTCATCATCTAAGGTTAACTATTTTATGTGTGTATAAAATTGTCATTATGCCGCTAAATGACCTAAGAGGAATGCTCCTGGAGGGAACCGACAAGGTGGTGTGAGTAAGGGTTACATTCCTGATGGTGATGAGACTATATTTCAAATGTGAAAGTAAAGAGGTATTATTTAATATGATGTGGTATCATGGTTAATGGATTATGGATGAGGTAATCAAAGTATTTATGTATTAGGATTCAAATGTTTTGAATGAAGAAATAAACAAGGATTGTTCTACTTATGTTTTTCAATCAGTATTTAAATTTGTATGTTAGACTGGTGAAGTGATTTAATGACAAGGTTATATTTTGACTAAGGGATGGTAACCCTTAATATGTTCCCTATAATAATAAAATATTTAATGGATAAATATATGTGGGTTATGAATAAGTAAATCATGCTGTATTGATTACCTTAGAACTAGGTAAGGATTTTTTGATAGGTGGTTTATGCTATCACTGATGAAGTTTATAGTTTTTTTTGGATTTAAGGAATAGATCCAATAAACTTTGGAATGACGAATCATTCATGTTTTCCAATAGTATTTATGGCAATTGAGGTTGTTAAAATGTTTAAATAGAATATACGATGAGGGTATTCACATGTATTGAATGTGACAACCAAGAGAAACTGTGTGATATATAGAGGCATCAATGTTAAGATAGTTTTGTGACACTATTTCTAATTTTTTGTATTTTCACATTTGAGAAGGGTTATAAGGGTAACCATTCATGAAAATTTTAAGATAAACTTTGGAGGAAGTATTTCTTCACTGATTTTGTGTTGAAAACCTTGGTTAAAAGGCTAATCATTTATTAAACTTATTTCAAGGATTTCCATATTACATATTATATTAGTTTTGTTTTATAAAGGTTCATCATGTATGTTGTGTGAGAACCAATCATGTCTGACAAGGCCACAGGTCTGGAACAAATGACAGAAGGATGATAAGGGTTTTATGTCTACCACTAGCCTATGAAATTTCCTGGTTAATATATAATAATTTTTGTTGAATAAATATTTATGTTGAACTAGTAGTGTTACTTGATATTTTTATAGATTAATGCATGTTAATTTTTTTAAGAGGAAAATAGTTCGACTTTTCATTAATTTATATGCCTTACGATCATTTAAAAGAGTATTTTAGTGCTTTATTCATCAAATTTAATTTCTAGAAATTCATTACATTGGGGTAATGGTTTATTAGAAATTTTTAAAAGCATAATACATTAATGAAATTTTCTTTATAGAAATTTATCAATAATTACTAAATGTTATGAAAGTGATAAAAAAATTATTGTCTTAATACCTTAATTTTCTTTGAACTGATGACCTTCTAATAATCACAAATTTTTGAAATTGAGGCCCTAAAAATTCCTTTGATCATTCACTTGTTTTTTATTGATTACCTAAATCAATCCCTATAAATATTTACACATTTCCTCTATGTACAATCTTCCCTCTCGAACTTTGTTCTCCTATGTGCAAACCCATTTATATGTTACTTTGGATAACCATTATGGTTCCAAATTTCACTTTTTAATAGATGTTTTATTTTTACAATGTGGGTTTATATGAATGAAACCTTTGATAACCGAAAAGAATTTCTAGTGTGAAATTTATTTTAAGGGGGGGGGGGGGGTAGAATGTAACACATTCAGATTTTGTGAATTATTTTTTTGAATTAATTTATCTTTTCGATATTTTTAATTTAAAGTGACATTCAAAATATGTCTATATATATATATATTAAAACACTAATTCAAACATTAATTTCAAATGAAATACTGACTTGGTTTTCAATACATGTGAAACCAACTAGGCTTTCCCTACAAGCAACACCGACTTGGCGTATGATGAATGCAACACTGAGTTTCAATGAAATATATTTTCATATATATATAATTAATCAAATTATATAATTATAACCTAAAAATTAAAAATATTTATAGGAATATTAATAAATAATATCCAAATATTTATTATAATTGTTTTATATAAATAAAACATACTGATAATGAAAGGTGAGATTTTGGGTAAAGTCCTTTTGTGTAAAAAATACTGTTTTCATGAATGTAATAATTTTTAATAATAAAATTAATTTTATAAATAATACAAAATTTATTATTATAAAATAATATTCATTTTTTAATTAATAAAGTAAAAATTATCTTAGGTGAAATTTTGAGATTTTTCAGAGAAACTTCAACATTTTGGTGAAAGTGAAAAATACTACATTTTAGTTAAAAATCGCCTATTTGTCTAATTAATTATTAATTATAATTGACAATATGAATATGTTTAAAGGTATAATTAGATAAATATTAATTCTATTAATATAATTTAATTCATTATAATCAATTTCACTTTGTAACTTAATATAAAATCTTAAGAAACATTGAAACGTTTTCCTACTTTAAAACCCCGTTATTTCGTCCCGTCTGTGGGATTAGAAAGAATCTTAAATTTTCCAGATTGGTGAATTGAATTTAAAAAATATTACCTACACCATTTTATTCAGTCTGATCTTTAGTGTCTAATGATACAATGTTAATTTTTCACTAAAATTATTAGTAAATGGGATTAAAATTAATCACAGCAGTTAAGGCCAAATTAAGCTTAATTAGGGACTAAAAATTAACATTAAGGGACCAAATGATTTATAAACTTGTACAAAAAATATTATTGGAAATATTTAGGCCCTAAAAATTAAATTATTGAGTTTTTTTTATGACTTTGGTTATGTAAGAGAATGTGCACTCCAAACTTTTTTCTAGATATTCCAAATGAGTCCTTATCCTTCCCTATAAAAGGCCACAACCTCAACCCATTCCTCACACCTAAAAAAATATTATTTCAACCAATACCATCCCATTTAGACTCCAAAAAATCCTCCCTTATACATTAAATATTACCTTTAGGTATAAATCTTCTCAAGGAATTCTTTTAGCACAAACCAAAAGGAGTTACCTTGTGAAGAGGTAACATCTTCTCTCAAGATCCTTTCCTTTATTTCCATTACTCACCCCTCCAATATCTTTATTCCATTATTATAAGAAAATAACATTATACTATATATAACAGGATGTAGTTATGAAAAGGGTATGACCTACACATACATACACCTCCATCTAATGGATGTCGAATATACAGTTTCTGTGTACGATGAACTACTGCCTCTCGAAATAATGGTTGTTCATTTCTTAGTTACCACCAATCATGGGGGCCAATATGATGAAAAATATTTATATATTTTTCATATATTATATTTAATATTTAATTAAGCTTATTTATTCGTTTTTTAACACACATCTCATTAATATCAATTTGGTTTCAATATGATAATCTCATTTGGGAAAGTGTTTACTATCGCCCCTTAATGCGATGTGATTTGTTCACACAACACATTAAATGTATTCAGGATGGGTTTAATTAAACTATAATATATATATATATGATATATTAATTATACTAGAATAATTATATATATACATATATTTTATTTACATACTTTCATTCAATACGACAATAAATATGGAAACATCATTCATGCGTACGTACGACTTACAATCTCCATGAATAGTGTATTACATTTCATACTCCTATATTGTATAGATTATTATAATAAAAATATTATTTATATACCTGAAATTTATATCATGGTTTAAATTCTAGAATCATGATATAAGTATAAGGATCAAATTTTTAACAAATTAAGAAACATGCGAAGAACAAAGGGAAATTTACCCGAAGTGAAACTTTAACATAGGATCATTAACAAGTGTGTAATATAATGTCATAATAAAACCATATATTTTATTCTATATAAGAATATTAATTATTAAAATATTTATTATAAACTTATATTTATTATATAGGAATCTTTTATGAGTATAGAGAGAGTCAATACACAGGGTAAGGGGAATTAATCTCACTTTTAATTTTTGTGAGATACAAGCCATGTTCACCACTCATTACTTTTGTGTGGTGTATATACTTCACATGATTTTATTCTTTTTACCTTGTACGTAAATTTATTTGGATTCACATATCCATTATATTATCCTTCATTTATGGGTTTTAACATTCAAATGTTACCAAATCGGTAAAAGAGTTTTGTCTCAATTTTCCATCTTTGAGACTCATGACTTGTTATGCACCTAAACTCTTTTTCAAGGTGAAAGTTTTTCCATTTTTCATGAATTAAAAATAATCTAAATATTTTCCTGATCTTATATTCTTCAAGAATTATACTTCCCTTACATGGAGAGTATGAATCCAAGATACCAAGTTATGAGATTTTATTGAGACAATATCATTACCTTTAGAAATTTGTTATATTTATGCTTCCTTTGATAAAATATTATGATCCATATCTCAACAATATTCATTTGTTTTCAAACTATATGTTATTTATTGATATACACATGTATCAGTAACATATTCTACTCCTTGGTACATAATATAGTTAAGAATGTGTTTTTAGGAAAGCCTCACTTTTCCCTTTCTTCAGTATGAAATCTATGTTTTCTAAGAAGGATTTCCAAAAATATCATACCATTATCCAATAATCATTAAAATATATTTTTACCCTTATTTTCTTTATCTAATCTCTTCAAGGTAATATTCTTTTCTTTTATGAACAAGGCACTTTTCAAACTTTTTACTATGCAAAATGAATGTTCTTTTGATCTCGTACGACATGTTCAGATTTACCTACCATCATTTCTTTGAAGCTTCCTTTGAATTTTTAATAGGTTTATCTTTAATAAAATGTGTTTTAAATTTTTTTTTTCCATGAAAAATGTTTTTCAAAACTTTTTCATGTTATAATTATAAAACATCAAATTATTTCCTATAAATGAGTTTAAATTTTTTTAAAATATTATTTTATAAGTTTACAAGAATAATGTTTTTCAAAACATTTTCAAGATGTATTTATATGATTGAAAAGTATTTTCAACTATTTTTTTTAAAAAATATAGATTATTTTATAAATTTTCAATAAAAATGGGTTTCAAAACGTTTTCAAGCTCTATTTATAAGTTTTCATTGTATTTTAAAAGAAATGTTTTTCAAAATATTTTCAAAATTATTTTATATGTTTTCAAGTACAATGGTTTTAAAAACATGTTTAGGCTCTTTTAATAAGTTTTCATCGTGCTTTCAAATAAAAAGGATGTAATTTTTTTAAAGCTTATTTTATATGTTTTCAAGAAAAATGTTTTCAAAATGATTTCATAAGTTTCAAGGTATTTCATAATAAAATTATTTTCAAATGGTTTTGTGTATTAAAGAGTCTTTTTAAAACAAGAAAGGATATTTTACTGATGAAATGTTTTAGGGGATATTTCAAAATAATATTCCATCTAATATGACATCTATTGATGTTACTCTTGCATTCCTAGGAAATAATCGAAAGGTTCCATTCATATCATTTCTATGAATGAGTTATTCTTAATGTAACTATATTTATGAAAACCATTTCCCCTTCATGGTTTACACCTATATGAAATCTGTTTCGCTTTTTTGGGTTATTCTATTGATGAAATGATTATAGAAGCTGTAAAATTTTCTATAGGTTATGATATGTTTACAAGTTTATGATACCAATTTCATATAATGGGTTACGATATGATTATATATGATCTTGTGGAACATGTATGTATGATTTCTTTATGTGACAGGTGGGACCTATATCTCTCTCCAATGCATTGGGTAATGTTTTATATCTCATGAGATAAACTAAGATGGTCTTGGGATTTAACCTTGACTACTATGATGGCCATGGGAGTGAACCATGACTAATAAGATACTATAAGGAGTGAAATCATGCTACTTTTATGGCCATGGTAGTGAACCATGACTACTATGATGGTATAGGGAGTGAACCCATACTACTAGGATGGTATTGGAAGCGATGGATTGGCTACTATGGAAATCAATATATGATTATGTGTTTTCCACAATTCCATGTCTTATAGCTATGTTATACTGTCATGGCTATCCTATTAATTTCATATGATTCATGTATTATGAATTTACAATATTTATTCCATGATTTCAGTTTTTATCTTTGATATGTAGGGTTTGACCTTCTATTTACATGATCAAATACTCATACCCTCATACTCATGTTTATGATTACATGTCTCCCTTTCTTACCCTTACCGAGTATTTAAGATCACCCCTTTTATGATTCCTTCCCCCAAGTTATGATGATTTGTACTATGATTGATATTTCTAAGAAGGGTGATGTTCAAGAAGAACCTAGTGGGAGATGATGTATCTCACTTATGTATTAGTGTCAATGTTTCCATGTTTCTAAAGGAACTATACCAACTACAGTATTTGGGAATCTATTTGTATAATGTTTAAGTATTCTACAAAAGTTATGTAATGTTAAAGTTTGAAAAGTGATGGTTTCTATAATGATAATCAAATTCCATAAATAATTAATGTACCTAATCATATCAAGTACATGAGTGAATAATAAGACTCATTTTTATATTTAGTATCTAACACCCATGAAACCTTAAGTTAATAATTTTATGCTTCAGAAGAATCTAGATTCACCCACTAAACTATTCCAACACTTAGTTATAGAGGTATAAACTAATCTGACACATATATCTTTCAGTATAAACATTTCATAAATTACCAATCTCTCTTGAGAACATTCCTCATGTATTCAGTCATAGGGGTGTATTACTTTAATATTCTACTCTAAATTAATGATCAAAAAGATTATCTTGATGATGATGTTGATATTTTTCTTCCATAGAGGCTCTTATAAAATGATTAACATACGTTATTAACTTTTTAATAAGGACTTTGATTAAATAGAATCCCACTAAAATGGTCATGTCTTTAAGATCCATCATACCCTTTGTTGGGACAACATATAATTTCATGATGAAAATGAACCCTCTATGGCATGAAACTCACAACATAGTTACTGAGGTAGGGATTAATCCAAGTCATATCATATATGAATCTTAGATATTCAAGTAGCCATGTCTTTCCTTAATCCTTCTTAAGGATAAACCTAACTATATTACCGTGGTATCCCTACCCTATGGGTTTCCCCTCTAGTGTAACCAAAAGAAAACATAAAAAAGGAGTTAATAATAATAAAATTTAGGGGAAACACAATTTTTTGTGAAACTACCCAAGGATGATATAGGATCACTCATTACTTTCTTACCTTACACAAGATAATCTAGGGGCACCCATATTTAGGGAGAAACAACCCAGTTAGATGATTTAGATCATGAAAGTGTAAATTTGGGAGGAATATAACACTTAGTATCAGAAGGGGATTTTAATCTCACCATATTATCTCATGTTACTACCTTTGATTTATGAATTATTCTAATGGTTTAGTTTGGAATCATATTCCCTCCCCAAAATCAATATGTTCAAAAACTATTTACCTATAACCCATTACACAACCAAAAAATTGTTTCAATTGCCTAAAAATAGAATTATAACATATTCATAGATACACTGATTCATCATATAAATAAGCTATATGGATACTTCATAAAATGGTATAATGTTATCCGCATGAGTAAGAATGAAGTGACAGATAGCCTACCACATTCAGTAACCTAGACAAGGAATAATCATATATATATGTAGGTAATCTATCCCCAAGTACCTATAACTGAGGTTACTTTACTCAAGATAGAATCCAATTTATCATAACTCTAAACCCTAATATGCAAAAATATAATAAACAACTAAATTTAATCTCATAACCTGAATTATAAATTGATCCAAGGTATGTGTAAAACTCAATTCTCCATAGAGTTAATCCTAGCCTATAATATGATGTTTTATCTTATATGTAATTTAACATTTTAAACTAAAATAACCCTACACAATTCTTAAAGACTTAAATAAACATCAATATAACAATTAATAAAACATAAATAATTTAATAAATGAAATATCTAAACCTAACATAAAAATTTACAAAAAATTGATAAATAAAATAAATTTTATAAAATGTTTATAATTTTATCTCTAACATTATATAAATTATATAATTTTGAATATAAATCCTTTATATTCATTTAAAAATGTACTATTTAATTTTTATCATTATATGAAATTTCACTTTCAAATATATGATATTTTATCAATTATAAACAATTTAAAATTCAATTTCTCTTTTGCAAATATTTTACATAATCAAAAAATCATATATTTAATCTTTATTTAGACCTTGATCATATCAATCATCAAAATATTTTTAATGTGACTTAAATAATATCGATATAAATCCACTTTAATTAGAAAATTTAAAAATAATTATGAACAATTCAAAATTGAGATATAAAAATTTTGGATTTTGGCCATATTTCATACTTTATAACACCTTATAAATAAATTTGTTATGATTTATAAATTAAATATTTTATATCTATATAATAGGAATTTCTATATAATTTGTTAAAAGGTCTTTAAAATATTAACATTTAATATTTTAAAAAACTAAACATTTCATAGACATTTACATAATTCTAAAAAAATTCAATTAATTAATTTATAAACCATTTAAAAATTAAAATATCCCAAAATACCTTTTATAATGATTTATAATATTTTGTAAACCATTAAATTCATATAATCAATTATTTTTTAAAAAATCCTTTCAATTTACCCTTACATAGAATCCATATTTTTATAAGGGCGAATTCCTTATACTCGTACACAAACAGTCTATGCAAGGAACATCTAGTTAAATAGACAATATGTACAGATAAGTAAGTCCTTACCTTTATGTATCATAAATTTTACACCTTACATAATGGTATTCAATGATTACCTTTAAAGATCCCATTCAATGTAGTGGAAAAAAGGATACTACCTGTATGTGAACATTTAATGCAAGGTTATTTATCGATATACCTTGACACATATTTTTAGCACCACTAAATAAGGAAATTACCTTTACATAGCCAGATCATGAAATGGTGTGACCTTTATGTAGCCCTGTTTCATGAGAGTGTAAGTGGTCACTTACATTTATGCAACCCATTTAAAAACACAAGTACCTCTATATAACAACCTTCACATAGAGTTTGCATTTATGTGGGATTAGGGTTTACCCATACATGGACCACTCAACATAATGGTATGTCTAGACGACCCATAAAAAAACACTTATGTATATGGATAATCCATATTGACCGTTATGTGAACACCTCACATAAAATTAAGTCATGGGTTACCTTTACATGACCCCTGACATATAGGTATCATCCTAGTTACCCTTACATAATTGATTCGCGTAAGGGTAGTGACTTGGTTACCCATATTCATATCATGTATTTATGTGTAAGGACTTGGTTACCATTATGTATCTTATCTACATAAGGTTAAAATATTAAAAAAAATTCCAAAACACAAAAAATACTGCTCTGTTTTCATTTTCTTATTTATTTCAACATAGTATTTCATAAATCTAAATCAAAATTTCACTCTCACATGACTATTAGGTTTAATATGAATCTAATAGCACTTATTAGACATATATGATGAAATTAAAAACCAAATATGAGGATCTACCATGCAAGATATATAAAACATGAGATAATACTGAAATGAAGAACTATTGTAAATCTGGCATACCTTATACCAAAGAGCCACTGCTACATATTTATCTTAAATCAAATTTAACGAAGATCATATTAGAGGAAAAAATAACCCCACGACCATATTTTATCTATGGAATTTTCCTAAACCACTCTACGTTTGATCAGGATCTATCAACCTCCACGATGTTCTAGAATCTCGTAATGAAAATGAGGAATAAGAAGAGATCTTAGGGTTCCAATGAGTTATGGGATGAATTTTTACACACCTACAATCATATGAAATTAGGTGTTATATAGAACCTAAGTATTCCCCTAGTATGTTTCTGCATTAATTATTGTATTTAAAATACATTTTTTAATGACTCATCTAATTCATGAATCATATTCATGAATTCATTTAACTCTTGTTCATTTCATGTTGTCAAACAACTTCTTAAATGACAGTTTAGGTGGGAAATAATAAGTGATAATAATTTATCATTTTGTTTCAATCATATATTGAATAAAATAATATACCATTATGTTAATGACAATCATAATTTTCATAAAATAGACTTATATCATATATATATATATAAGGCTTTAGATCATAATGGAGGACCCCATAACACCCTGAAAACAGATTGGTAAATCACGGTGTCAAATGTTTCTTCTAAGGTGATGGATGTTGTTCCCATGTTGGTAGGAACTCATTAAACAACTTTGATGGATAATAATAGCAAGAAAACAATCACATGAAAAGAGACCACACAACACTTTTACTTGGTTCACCACTAAGTTTTACGTTAAAGGAGCATACATCGATTGTGTGTGGGTCATACCAAAATCCCATAATATTTGAATAAAAAGGTTCGGTCAAAGTCACTCTACTCTAGGCACAATACCATTACTAGAATTTAGGGATTTATGACTATGACCCTCAGATCACTTCTCTTGGCTCCCCCTGGCTCACTGCTCTATGATAAGGTCAACTCAGTTTATCGACTTGTAGGTCACTTCAATAATATGGCATTGAATACTTTTTCCCTGACAAAGCACGAGACTCTACTTTAACCAGAGACTAGAATTGATGCCTTTTTAAATACATCTACACTAAAATTATATGCTCAAAAGTTCACTTCATGAATCCTCTTTGTGAGACACACTCCTTCATGAATCACCCCTACCTTTGCAGAACAAACTATCTTCACAAAGCACCCCAGCCTTTTTGGAACAATATTTCTTCATGAAGCTTCCATGCCTTCAGCGAACTATATTCACGAGACTCCCTGAGCCTATGTGGAATAACTTATTATCACGAAGTACCATTTTTCCAATGTCATGGGAATCAATTGAGACTTATAGTCTCTTCACGATGTAGTATCTCGATTAGAAATCCCTTTTCACAATGCTCTTCACGAAATCAATGCATCTCCAGATTTTCCCTCAAAACATTAATGAAAATGGATAAAGGGTAGCTTCATATTTATAGGCTTCTCCATTCATGAAGCCCCACCACCTCTCTTTTGATTTACAGATAATCAAACATGCCTTCAAGGAGCTCCTCCCTTCACATAGACCCATGGAATTTATCTATTTACAATGATCATCGTCATCCCAGAGTCTTCCATAAAAACCCTTTGTGGTTCCCATCAATTTCTCAAAGAATTATATCAATTAATGAAAAGATCTAAACCTCATAATCATAGATAACTCCATCGCTGATCATGAATCCCGTCATCATTGAGATGTACACCATCAAAAAACATTATGTCTTCGCAAAACGCTATTCTCAAAGCCCATATTTGTGAAACTCTTAAATCTTCCAAAATTACATATGGCCTTCACAAAAAATCAAATTGTAGGTTTGAAATATAAATTCCATATTTTAGACCCCAAAAATTTGGAAAACATTGGGAAACGACACCACCTTCAATACTGCATCTCTCTTGCATACTTTTCCTATGAAAAGAATGTATAATTCTTCTTTTGAATCACATAAATCCCTATGAAATATGTTATTTCACTAATCATGGACATTTCAAATTCTAATTTCATGTTATTGGTGAATTAATCCACTGATCCCTGCCTACTTCCACAAAAAATTATATCATCCACATATACCAATACTATGAAATCATCCTTCTGAAAATTCTTCACATAGAGGTTGTGATCCACTCATCCTCTTAAATTCACGCATTCTTAGATAAGAATCCAATTAAGAGTACCACGCTCGTGGTTCCTATTTCAATCCATATAGTGATTTCTATAATTTTCTGACCTTCATTTCGTCATTTACAATAAAAAACCCCATGGGTTGTTCAATGTAGACTTCTTCTTCCATAACATCATTTAATAATACTGTCCTGATGTCCATTGGATACACATTATAACCTCTTTGGATTTTCATGGCTAGAAATATCCTGATTGATTCTGGTCTTACTACTGGAGCAAATGTTTCATCAACATCAACACCTTCAATTTGTGAATATCCATTGCACACGAGTCACAGCTTATTTCAAATCACATTATCATGATCATCATATTTGTTCTTAAAGACCCACTTTGTACCAATCACATTATATCCTTCGGGTCTATTGACTAGATCCCATGTTTTATTCTCATCAATTTGATCTAACTCTTCATTCATGGCCTCCACCCATGATTCATCCTTTGTAGATTCATCAAATGAGAATGATTCCACAGCTGATAGAAACATCGATTGTGCGTTACTATTCATTATCCTTGTTTTTGTGGGTGTAGTCGAATCCCCAATGATGTTGGATTGATCAATTTCTTCTCTTTGATTCCTTCTTTGAGGTTCAACTAAATTCTCTCCAGCTATGGTTTCATCTTTAGATACTTCTTCTAATTCAACATCATAATGTGACTCTTGAGAGTTTGGTACACCTTCCTCTATTTCTGTATTTTCATTTTCTCCATGTTCACATTCCTCCTCATATTCTCTCTCATCAGTATAGGAATTCTATGAGGAATTTGGGGTTTTGTATTCAATGATCGTAACATCACTACTTTCCAAAATCCTTACCAAGAACTTATTGAATCACTTATAAGCTTTGATGTTTAGCAAATATATATGAAATATTCCTTCATATGTATGTCACCATATTTCCCTTTATTTCCAAATTTGTTTCGAATGAAACATTTACTTCTGAAAACATGAAAGTATTTCAAATATGGCTTCCTTCCATGGAACAACTCAAATGGAATCGTTGTCTCTCCCATTCAGAGACCCATACAATTTTGAAAAATCCCCGTAACATCAAAAAATTATTTCTAGTAATGGGTAGAGATACAAACTCTCAATAAGCATAGTCTTGGCCATGTTGTTGACCAGTCGATTCCGGTGATCAACTACTTCATTTAATCTTCAGAGTTCACACAACAGCTACCTCATGTTATATTCCATGTTTTTCAAGGAAATTTTTAAACTCAATGTATCTGTATTCACCTCCATTGTCTAACCATAGAAATTTTATTGTTCTTCTAGTATCATTCTCAGTAATTCCAAGATATGTTTTCATGAAATCAAGTGTTTTTCACTTCTAATGTATAACCATAACACAAAGCCATTATACTATAATCATCAATGAAAATGCCTATGTACCTCTCTCCATGAGTTCCATAAACTTTTATAGGGCCACATACATCTGTTTGGATGAGATCAAAAATGTGTGATGCCCTTTTCTTCTTTCGTCGATATGAACTGGAGACTAGATTCCATCGTATGCAAGCATCAAAAGACTTTTCACGTTCAAAATTCAGAATGGGTATATCACTGAATATCTTCATCTTATATATATTTTCTATGTCTTTTTGTTTAATGTGCCCCAACCTTTGATTCCACAGGTTGTCTTCTTCTTCAACAGATAGATAGCAAGTGTTCTCTTTAATATCAACCTGATATAAGTTTCTATTTGTTCTGTAGCCTTTCAAAATAGAATTCCTTGTCTTTACCTTTATAGTGCATCTTTTTGGATTGAATGTTACCATAATACTTTATTCATATAGTTGACTCACACAATGGATATTGTGATGTAGACTGTCCACATAAAGAACTTCATTATTCTTTAGCTATCCATTGGCATGTGCAGTATTTACACTACCTTTAATCTTCAAAGAACCATCATTACCAAACCTTACTGTTCCATCAACCTTCTTCTATGTTTTCCTTAAAAGGTCAGGTTTTCCTATCATATGAGATGAGCATACACTATTAATAATCTAGGTGATGCTTCTTTTTGTAGCTTTGAGAGATACTTCTGCAAGATTAGATTTCTCAATTTTCATTTTATCTTTCCATGAGATATTGGATTTAGCACAGAACACTGATGACCTTTCAATTCTCCATTCCACATAATTAGATTCTTTATAACCATACTCTTCTTGCAGAGGAGAAACCTTATTTGTGAGAATAACAATGTCTTGTTGGCAAGTATTGAACCATCTTTGAGATTTGTATGAGTTTCTCCTATCATGCCTCTACCTGAAATACACAACATTATGGAAAAATTTAGAATAATGAAAATAGTATCCATGGAAACTATTTCTTCTATAAGATGTCAGATATGAAATCAGTCTTCTTTGTTGAATTCCCATATCTTCCCAATTCAAATAGCTCCTTTCCTTTTTGTAATATGACATAGTATGAACTAAATAGAAAAAGAACATGCACTTCATGAGAAAAAATGTATAATAACATATATTTCTCCACTTTACTTATTCCTCGAGAAAATAGTTTGACTACCTATCATTTTTGAAATCTCAAGGATAATATTTAGTTAATATTTCAGTTTGGATTGAGGGTTTCTTTTTCCGCACTTAAGGAAACTTTTCAATGTGTCCAACTTTCATCTTGTATTTCTTTTCTCTCAGTTTATTTCTAGTAGTTGTTGTCTCAGATTTATAACTGATTTCACTATTTCCCTAGAAAGTAGGTATTTGATCACTCAAGATCTTTTCAACCCCATCCAATCCATGCATAGATCTTTCTTGTAACTTAGCATCTGAGAATTTTATAAACCTTATTTTCTTCCTTCCTTATTTTAGGTTTTTTTTCACACTCATGTTTTCTTCTAAGAGTAACAACTTCTTCCTCATGTCCCTCTACAGTCTAGGAATTCTACTCTCGTATGAAGGTATGTTCATTGATGACCATTGTATATTCTTTGATTCAGAGAATTATTTTCACTACATCATTAGTCCTTTCATGGATTGTTGACTGGACATTAACAAGTTCTTCCAGTCATTCAATTTCATCTTCAAGATGATCAACATATTATGATGATTCCTCCACTATTTTTTCCACTTTTTTCATCTCTTGAATTTATTATCCACCATAACAAAAGAATCCTTAAGTTGAAAATTGGGATCGGCATTAGTTGTCAACTGGTTATCTCTATCTTTCTTCGTCAATGGTTCTGACTTTTTAATGGTATCCATCTTGGAAGAAAGATTTCCAGTTTTAACTTCTAGTTCTTATTCATCATAGAATTCATTATAATCATCTTCATTTTCATAGAGAAAACTCTTATTATGTACATTCCTTCCATATTTGAAGTCTCTCTTTTTGAAACAAAAATTCTGAGGCTTCTCAGTATTTTCAGTATCACTCTCTTCGTCATTGATATTCCTTGAGCATTGAGAGGAAGTGAGCCCAACTCTACCATAGTGAAAACAATACAGGGGTAACATTCCTATAAATTTACCATTTTCCCTATTGATCTTCTTGTTAATGAGATAAATAATTTATTTTTCCTCATCATAAACATCACCACTATATCCTATGATTTTTAGTTTTTCAATGGCTTTGAATTCCATTTCCTTTCTTAGACGGGTTGTAGCATCTTCTGGTTTAACTCTCATCCCATATTCCACCAATTTGCTTAGTAGATCATCCAAGGAGAGTTTGAAAATATCCCTTTCCTCAAGGGATAAAACCTTTACATTATAAAGGTATGTAGGTCTTCTCAATATTTTCTTTACAATATCAATTTATTTGATTTCATCATCCAGACCTCAAATTGCTCCAACCACTTCAGTAATCCGATTGAAAAAGGAATCGACATTCTCATACAGATACATCATTATATCATCAAGCCTTTTGTGAAGGACTTATAGTTTCGCCTCCATAACATTACTATCTCCATCATAATTATTTTCATGTTTTCCCACATAGACTTTGATGAGGTACAACTCGTTACCTTTAGATAGATTTGATTAGAAAGGGTATTAGTGAGAGCATTCTGCACTTTACCATCTGCATCTAGAATGTTCTTGTCTGTATCATTCAAATACAACCATGTTGGATCAGTAACATGAACTCCTTGAAAATTAGAAAAGAGGAATCCCATGAAAAGATATCTCAGATGAGATCTCATTATATTCTTCCAAATCTGAAAATTAATTATATTGAAGAGGTGAACTCCAATGACATTGACTGGATTCTACGTGATTCCATAAGGCATATTTAACATTAGAAACTAACCTCTGATACAACATAACTAACCTCAGAACACCCTAAGGGGGAGGGGTGAATCAAGGTGTCAAATTTTTCTTCTAAGGTGACGGATCCTATTCCCACGTTGGTAAGAAATCCTTAAACCTATATGATGGATAAGAAAAATAAGAAAACAATCACATTCAAAGATACCACACACCAATTTTACTTGGATCACCACTAAGGGTAACATCCAACGATCAAATTCCGACATTCTATCAGTTGTACCAAAATCCACTAATCATGTAATATAACGGTCTAGTCACAATCACTCTATGTCATTCTTTCTTCCTTTACAAAAATTTAGTTAATTCTCACTACGTCACTCAGATCACTTCTGCTGAATCCCCCCAGCTCACTGCTCTGAGAGAAGTTTAACATAGTTTATGGACCTGATGGTCTCTTCAATAAATTGGCATTGAAGACTTTTTCCCTGACATAGCATGAGACTCTTCTTGCACCATAGATCGGGGTTGATGCTATTTTAAATCCTTGTCCACTACAATATGATGTTAAAAACTGATCTTCACAAAGCATCTTTGCGAGACATACTCCTTCTTGAAGCACCCCTACCTTCGAGGAACAAACTGCCTTCATAAATAACCCTTGACTTCATGGAACAAATTGTCTTTCTGAATCATTATTTCTGTCATGGAACTACTTTCGAAAAATTCAATTAGTCAATGCGAAATACCTTATTATCACAAAATAACCTTTTTACAAAATCATGTGCATCAGTTCAGACGTACAATCTCTTTTCAATGAACTATATCGTTTAGGAAGAACTATTCGCGAAGCTCTTCATGATCTCAAAGCATATCTAGAATATCCATCAAAATGTTGATGCAAATGGAGAGGGTTAGCCTCATATTTATATTCTTGTACATTTGTGAAGCTCCATAACCTCTTTTTAGATTTTTCAATTCAACAAACACATCTTCATAGTGCTCCTCCCTTCCTAAAGACACATGGAAATTATTTATTCACAAAGCACTTCGTCATCGCAGAGTCTTTCATCAAAACCCTTCATGGTTCCCATCAATTTCATAAAGTATTCCATCAATGAAAAAAAATATCCATACCTTTCATTGCAATATCCCTGGTCATTGATGTAAGGATTTCTAAAAAGTAAAAAACCAAACTCCATTTCTAGCAATGAACATCCCTATTTCCCACACATATCTCCTTTAGAAGCACACTAAACATATAATATATGATTACCTTCAAAAAAGTCAATGTGATTGATAGCTTTATCTATAATAAAAAATTTATTAAATGAAACCATGATATATTAATAACATTCAATTCTAGCCAATGGATTAGCCGGAATTAATATATTGATATATGGATTTTTTATAAGACTTTGGAATATTTCTATGAATATATATAAAGCTAGGAGCTAAGTCATCATGGAATTCTTGGGCCTGGTGAGCCATGGTGTAGTGATGTTAAAATCATGAAATAATTTTTATCAGCTATGTGTACTTTATTTAGAAACATGGAATAAATCCAAAGTGGAGTCTCAGTTCAGAATTATTAGACTGCAATTGTGTTCAAAATATCGTGTTTATCCTAGGAATGACAAAAACATTGTCGGAACTGGGTGCTGGATTGAAGGAATGCTGGGGGGATATGTGTTGGCGGAGAGTAAAATGAGACTATTGATTTAATAAAAAAATCAAATCAATACCCTCCGTCCCCATTGGTGTGCACAATCGGAGGTTCCAAATACCCACTCCCCCTTTTAGGTGATGGATAAACCAAGGAGAAAATTGATGAATTAAGGTGTCGTTGATCTACGATCTTGACAGAGATCAATCCTAGATCGAGAAACATTAGTTTAGAAGCACCGATTCGACCACAAAGCATATAAAAATTTTATAACATAGGATTTTTTTATTTTTAATCATGATCCCCTTTTTTATGCATCATTTTAATGTTTTAGATCCCTTAGACCCTTTCTAGGGACCGCTTGAGGGTCGATATGTGTGTTTCAGGGTAAATGAGAAAGATCTAGTCTTCTCTCTAGTGAATTACCAAAATATTTTTGGTTTATATGGCTTGTAGTTTAGAGGAACACACTTTGTGTTATTTGTATTTTGGGAAGATTAGTTTTGGGGACTACACACCATGTACTGAGGGTTACAGACTTTGTAGTGACCCCTTGTCGTGTGGCCTAGGGGACATGGCTAGGGAAGCTGTGTGAATGTACACAACCATGTAAAAGTAAATGGTCATAGTACACATGAATGGGGTTCGAGACATGGGTATGAGCTAGAGACAAAGGGACCATGTGGAAGGGAAATTCCATGTACCGAGGGGTACACACAGTGTTTGAACCATGGCTAGTTAGGCCATGTGAAGGGAATACAAAGGTGAGGCCTAGGTGAGGTGAGAAAAGCCATGTAATCGCACATATCCAGCCAACCTGTGTTGTTAAAGGATAGATACGAATGTTCAGGCGGCCCACATGTTGTGTATAACCCCTTAAATGTCATGTAGTCTCCTTTGGGAATAGTTTTCGCATAGTGTATCTTCCCTTTCAGGGATCATTTTTAGGTATGTGAGTAGCCTATACTGAGTTGTTTTTAGTGTGGAATTTGACAGTGGAAATAGTTTTGGTCCAGGATATGTGAGGTGTAGAGATGTTGTGGGTCACTTAGGTTCATTACGTCTGGACAAACAGTGGTTGAGTGATCTCCAATGGTCTATTTTTATGATGGTACTATATGATTCTGTCCTCATAATGGGATTGTAATCCCATCAATAGGATAATATTTGATAGAGTTTTCGTATCCATATGGATGGGTCGAGTTGGGGTCCTCTAGCATTTTTTTATAGTTATCTCATCCCTTTTGAGTGGTCGGGGTGGGATCCTCTAGCATATCATTTTTGTATATCAGGTTCTTGGTATCGTCGTTAGAAGAATGACATGGGGGGGGGGGGGGGGCGAGATCCCCTATCTGATATGACATCCCTATTGGATTTTTGGAATCAATGGGTATATAATCCCCAACGTAGTGGGAAATTTTAGTAAGGGAATTTCATCATTGGTTATATGATCCCCCATTCAGTATTTCATTTTAGATGGGTTTGTTTCATTTTAGTTACACAATCCCTTACTTTGTGAGTTTTACCAGATGGAGTTTGTGGAATATTCATGACCAACAATACAAAGGATAATATCCTATGTCTGAGTGATATGATCTTGAAGACATCATATTGGGTTTTTGGTGTCCCCCAGTGGAACTTGGGAGTGATCTTCTATATGAGAGGGATCATTGGGTTACCAGATTGGGATCATGTAATCCCCTAGAGAATATTAGGAGTGATCCATTTTATGAGGAATGAGGCCCTTTTTGGTTCCATTAGGATTAGTAGCATCCCCCTTCAGGGATGTACCTGATCCCCTAACTTAGTATCATTATCCACTAAGTTACAGCATGACTGTTTGATGGAGAGATACAGTGAGTGTGTTCTCATGGATATATACCTCTTGGGATGGCAGTGTTTTCCCCAAGATTTGTGATAACCATTTGAGAGGTATCTCTCAGATGTTCCCTCAGGGTTGGAAGAGTTATTCTTGATGGAGTGTTTCTCTTAGACTAGTTCCATCTAGGATGAAAGAGCTCATGCAATGTGTGCTCTTGGTCGTGTGTTTCTTTAGAGAATAAATTAGGAATCTATCATTGGCCATGATATTGGAAACTCATGATACTTGGTGTTTGAGATGATTATATCTGGGTATATCTCTGGGAGTCCTTGTGTTGTTTCCACATGTTGGGTGACACACCATGTGGTAATATATGACTAGCCATGTATAGCTAAGTATGGTTTCATGATGGAGTTTCTATCTCATTTGGGTTACCTCTAGCTGGGTCGAGCGGAATGTTGTGTTTCAGTTTCCCCCTTTTATTCTGGGTTTTTGGGGTGCCTAATGAGAACTATTTTAATCACCACTACAAAAAATTTTCCCACACATGTCATGTCTTATGCAGACTAAATGTCTTTCGATGAAGTCCCAGGAGAACCTATAGTAGGGAGAGCTTGTTGAGCTAGAAAGTCTAAGGTGTTTACGGAATCGTCACTAAGTATATTTTCAGTGAGTTAATTTGATAATGATCCCCTCCATCTGAGATGGTTGGATTATTTTAATGTTTTATTTTGGTGGGCATTAATTTCTCCCCTTTTTACTTGCTATACTCCAGTTTGGGATAGATGTATGAATGCATTTATTTTCTCTATTTATATCATTTCAAATTTTCATGGAGGTGTATGTGGATGTGTGCATACAAGTACCTTAGTCAAATGCCTTTGATGTTCATTATATGACTATTCAGCACTGGACTCCATCCCTTTGCCTATGGATGTAGGCTAGGGGAGTTATGGGTCTAGCCCCTTTGGGCTGGGTCATGACCAAGTGGTGTTACTATGGGTTCCACTTTGGGACCGTAGTATCTTTAGTTTTGGTTTGGGATGCATAGAGACAATGTTAGGGTGTCTCGAGTTTGAATTTTAGGCGATATACTCCAGTGTTGGTGTGGCAGTTGGCGTATCCTTACACTAAGACTCTGATAACCTACTTTTCAACTCAGTACAATAAGAAACTTGTTGTAGGGATATAATGGTATGTGCATCATATAGGAATTGGATTTTTTTTGTTTTTCCAATACTACATTAGTCATATACCCATATATACTCTTTGACCATTGTGTATCATTAATCTATTTTCAGATTCCTCAATGATGACATCCATATAGTGTTCCACGGTAAGAATGTGGAGATGGTCTTTCCTGAGTTGAGGCTTTACTGTAGGGAAATAGTTCTGATGATGGACCCCCCAGGTTGTCCTTCAGTTGAGCCCCCACCCATTTAGCTATAGGTTATACCAGCAGTGCAGTTTTAATATGCATGCAAGCTAAGTGTGCTGCATGCGTTCCAAATGTAGTGACCTTTATGTTATCAGGGTTATCCAGACCCCTAGGCAGTTGAAGACTAGATTGACGCTATCATCTGGGTTTTCTGCCTAGTCATGACACCTCTCAATCAGAAGGTGGTCCTATCGGGAAGACTTCTATAGGGTTTGACCAAGAGATGGAATATTCTGGGGATGTAGACGAATGGTGATGTGGAACTTACTTATGCAGAGTTTGAGTAGATATTCAGGAAGCGGTTCTGTCAAACCATGTTGAGGTCGGTGCATATTCATGAGATTTTGCATCTTCGGTAGGATAACATGACCATGGAAGATTTTTCAGTGAGGTTTATAGACCTATCACGATACTCCCTGGATATGGGTTGAGGTCTATTTTTTAGTTAATTTTCCTTTGATAAGGGATTGTTTCAGGAGGTTAGGGTGTCATTTGTTCTACTATGCATCCCCACCTATGATGGAGTTCTGGAGCATGCCTTGGTGGTGGAGAGCTTTCTGGATGAGTAGACTCCAACTATTAGTGTTGGGCATATGTGAGCTGAGACCTCAAAAACTGATAGTCGATGGTTGGATTAGGGATCTGTTCAATAAATATACTTTAGAAGATGATCCCAAGATAGAGGGTCTGAGGCTAAGGGCTTCCAGGCTAGTTTCGGACAATTGTAGGAGAGACTGTGTTATGCTTGCAATGTCTAGGGAAATACTGCTGGAGGTGGAGCGAACCTCTATGCTGCTAAGAGGGGGTCTATCAACAGAATTATTTATTATAGGATATGTTTCGTGAATGGAAGGTTATAGGGTGGGGAACATGGAATAGGATCATGTAACGCAGTAGGAGGTGGTGGATGATATGATTTTTCACCACCCCTAGGAAGTCTATTCTAGGATCAAAGAGCAATAGGATGGGGGCAGGGATAACTACTCTCTGTAGAGGCCTTTGACTCAGAGGATTCAAGGGATAGAGGTACACTCTATCCATTATACTTTCTATAGTAGTATTATTAAACACTATTATGAGGTACAATTTTCGTTCTAATTATTGCTTAGTGTTTCTTCAGGGTGACATGGGGTGTTTGTAAGACCATGTGTTTTTGTTGTTTGATGTAGCTTCTAATTCACAAGGAAGAGGGATCCTTCCCCAACTGAGAAGTATTTTTTGAACCAATTAAATTTGTGCTAGAAATTTTGTTCTGCCTAAATTAGGTAGTGTCGTGGTGTGGTGGATGAGTCACTATGATTTTTGTGTTTAGGGTGTGTTTGTGTGTTGTGATTCTGCATGGAGGGTCTGGTAAGACCCTATGTCTGCACTTGGATAGACCTATTATTTATTTTGGGACATTTTCATGTTCAACATCCGATTTTTTGTGAGAGCATTGAAGGGGTTTCAGCATTGTTGACATTACTTTAGACTCATGAGAATTAGGGACTCTTTCTCTAATAAGATGCATTCTTGAGATGTGATACAAAACTATGAAAGCGATACAGTGCCTCCCAAAGAAGATAGTATTAAGGTGTGGTGGCTATGTTCCTTTGAATTTTGATTTCGGAGTAGGTTTTTGTTGGTCTCTATGTTAGGTTAGCAAGGTGGTGTACCGCAAGACCCTATGAATATAGATGGATTGGGTTTCATGGTGTTTTGCCACCCCTCACAGCTATGGAGACATGTTCCAACTTTGATTCGAAATGTCAACATGGTTTTAGCTGGACATGGGTGTGGTTTGGCCTTAGTGGCTCCCATGAGTGTGTCTGTGTGTTGGAAGCATGGGAAACCATGGTGTTTTTTCTGTTGGTCTTGGTAAGATCGTTGGCATATGAGTCCCAGCTGAGTGATCAGATCCTTTACCATGTCCCTAGGATTTATCTTTTTAGATAATAAAATACTTAAGGTTGGTAGGATTTATTGACTCGTGTCTTTTCCATTTAAGACTTTGGAAAATTTCAAAGAATATTTCCAAATCTAGGTGCTATGATAGCATGGAATTCCAGGGCATGGATAGCATTAACACATCGATATTAAATATACAAAATATATTTTATCATGCACGCATAGTTTCTTTGAAAACATGTAATAAATCATGAGAGGAGTCTTAAATCATAATTCAAAGTCTATCGTTGAGTTCAAAAGTTCATGTTTACTGTTGGTGCAACATAAACTTTGTCGGCACCTAGTGCCGAGTTGGAGGCGATTTGGAAGGGACTATGATGACGAGGAGTTAAATGGGATTTTTGATTTAATAAAAAAGTAAATCAATACCCTCCCTACCGTTGGTATATACAAAGGTATGATCTAAATCCCCTCTCCCACTTTTGGAAGATGAACGACCTATGGAGATAATTGAGGAAATGAGGCACCTCTGATCTGGAATCTTGACAGCGATCTTTTCCAGAACTTAAAGTAGCATATTATGATCACCGATTAAACCTAAATGTTTTTCCACAAGGTAGATAATTCTTAGTTTTATCCCTGATCCCATTATTTATGAATCATTTTAATGTTGTATATCCCTTAGACAAGTTCTAGGGATCCCTTGAGGGTCAATTTGTGCATTTCAAGGTGAAAGAGGTTGATCCTAGATGCTCATAGGTGAAATACAAATAGATTTACCATAAAAATGGAATATAGGTCAGAGGTACACTCCATGTATTCTTCCCATTCCGGGAATATGGGTTTTGGGGACTTCATGTGGTGTACCATGGATTACACATCATGTAGAGAACCTATGTCGTGTGGCGAAGGGGAAATGTCCAGGGAAGCCATACGAACATACATGGCCATGTAAAAGTACACAGCCAGAGTATATAGGTATGTGGTGGTGGACATGGAGATGGTAAAGTGAAATAACCAAGGGTTCGTGTGACAGGGAAACACCATGTATCAAGGGGTAAACACAATGTTTGAGACATGGATGGTTATGCCATGTGAAGGTAGTACACGAATGGGGACTAGGGGATGCAAGACACACTATGTACCACTGGTAGATGTCTTGTAACGCCACAAACCCATCCAAGAAATGTTGTTATAGGACATAGAATAGTGTTCAGATAGGGTCACATTCCATGAAGATCCCCTAACATGCCGTGTAGTCTCTTATTGAAGGAGTTTCTACCCAGCATATCTCCTCATTCAGGGCTCAGATTTAGGCATGTGAGTATCCAATCATGAGGACTTTTCTAGGTAGAACATGATGGTGGACATGGTTCGATCATAGTAAAAGTGAGGTGTGGTGATATTATGAGTCTCTTGGGTTCAAAACGTTTGGACCATAGTGGTTGAGTGATCTACCTTGGTATATTCCTATAACAGTATTGTGGCATTACATCATCAACATGGGATTGTGATCCCCTCAATAGGATGAGTGTGGATAGAGTTTTTGTATCCCTTTAGAGAGTTTGATGTGGTATCATCTATCATTTTCTTAGAGTTTTTTCATCCCTCTAAAGAGGTAGGGGTGAGATTCTCTAGAATATCATTTCCTAGATCGTTTTCTTGGTATCATGGTGACAAAAAGACATGAGCACACTATTTTCTTTAAGTTGTTCCCTTTTTTTGGGTTTTTGGGGAACATACTCAGTATTGTTTTACTCACCCCTACACGGGATTTTCCCGCATGTGTTGAGTCTTGTGAAGACCATAGGCTTTTCAATTGATTCCCAAGAGAACCTTGTTCAGGTAGATCTTAGTGATCTAGAAGGACTAGTGTGTTTACTAGAGCTTTACTAAGATGCTTTCTGACATGTGCATTTGACAGTGATCCTCACCATCTGAGCAGGTTGGATGTTTTTACAGTTTTCTTTTAGTGGGCATGTATTTTTATCCTTTTAATTTTATGTGATCTAGTTTTGGATAGATGTATGAATTCATTTTTTTACTATTTATATCATTGTACTATGGCATGGAGGTGTATCTGGGTGTGTACATACATGTACCTTAGGAAAAGGACTCCCATGTGTGTGATATTCCTACTAGCACTAGATGCAAGTCCCTAGCCTATGGAGGCAGGTTTGGGGAGTTTCAAGTTGAGCTCCATTGGGTTGAGTCATGAACGAATAAGTGTAATTTATTTACAAAATCTTTATATAAATAAAATAAAATCTAATTTTAATATGAACTACATTCAATATATATATAAAAAACAAATATAAAAATCATTTTAATCTATAAAATATGCTTTCTTGAAAATATGTTTCATTTTTAGAATCTTTGTGTATTATTATTAAATAATAATAAAATATATTGATAATATGAATCATATAATAAAAATAAATAAATTATTAATTAATTGGAAGTTAAGAAAAAATAATAGTTAAAAATTTAGGAAGTTATTTTCTGTTATAAAAAAATTTCCACAATATTATTGGATTTTATTTAAATATTGAATTTAAAAATTTTGGAAATTTATTTTAAAAAACATAACATAAATTTTGGGTTATGAATAATAATATAATCTTAAAAAGAATTTCGGGATTTTTCTAAAATAATTGAAGTATTTTGGGACATTTTAGAAAATAATAATACTTTATTGGTATATAAGAATGAGATGGAAATTATGGAAACCTTTTTATAAGAAAAAGATTTTATTTTATATGTGACTTTATAATTTTTAAATTTTTGGCTTTTTTTTAGAAACCCATATTTTTTATTTTAGAACATATGTAACATTTTTTTACAAATTGATTTCAATACATAATACATTTTTATTTTAAATTTAATTTTTATCACATTAATGAATTTAATAAAATGAAATGGATTTCAAATTTAGAATTAGTGGGTTCAAATTGTCTAAGAAGGACAACATTATTTTTAGGGGTAAAGGGATTGAAACAGGATAAAATCATGCCAATAACTGAGTCGATCAGATTTTTATTAACATTTTCTCTTCCACTCTCCATTTGTTTCTCAAATTTTGAGCCACATGACATGTTTATCTTGTGATCCCTTTATATTAAGTTGAAATATTTAAAAAAACTCTATTCTCACCACTTATAAGAGGGGCCTTTCACTACCTCTACAATAAACTCCTAAAATTTTAGTTTCCATCATAAAACCATCCATTATTAATTCACATATAATACTATTAAGCTTCTAATTACAAGATATTATCCCATGTCATCCATTTCTAAAGGATCTTCAAGGAAATCTCGAAGTGATAAATGTGAGTAACCATTTTCACATAATATATTTATTTTATATTTTTATTTTCCAATTCAAATTTTCAATTTTTTATATAATGAAATTTTATTGATAATATAAAGTTTGTTATTATGGTATGGGAATAAAATTAATCATAAATTCCATTTTCTATGAAGAAAAATGAAACTATGATTCACATGTTGTATAGACTACTTCCTCCACAACACAATGTGTTTTGTTTTCCTTCCCCACCATAATATAATTTTGAAAAAGGTAAATATAATAAATTATTTAGAAATTTATATAATTTTAATTATTCTGATACTATTAACCATATTAATCCCCCCATTTTATGAAAAAAAATCATCATCCTTGCATACGTGAAAACTACCTCCACCATTGAACGATTGTTTTCTATTTTTAATTTCATTACCACCTTTCATGGCTAGTCATGAGGAAGATATTAAAGGATGATTATGATATTATGATATCATCTAGGTTTTGGTATGAATAATTGAATAACATTTTAATTATATTGTCTATAAATGATTATCGTTAATTCAATGGTATAAAACGATCACACTAAGAGGAAAATGATCTCTTCTTTCTAAGATATCACTTTATATAAATTATCCTATCCTAATAAATATTTAAAATTATTTTACATCACACAAATAAAAACTTAATAATGTCATTATTATTCTTTTATAAGGATATTACAACTAAACCACCTCATAATCATCCATTAATCATGGTTGGTTCAAGTTTGGGTTAGTTTAACTGTCTACTTGAAAAATACTATGAATTTATATCATGGATGAATATGATAACATATTTATTTGTATAATATGGTATAAATATATAAAAAATTATGTCTTTCCTATTAATTTTATACCACTATTTTACTTGTTAATTAATAAATCACCTTTTAATCGTTAAGATTCACCAATACATGATCATTGTCATTTTAATCTTCATATTTTGTACCCAAAACTATGATGGAATTAAATTTTACATTTATAAATTTCATGGAAGTCATATTATTTTACATTATACTATCTAAGAATGAAGGAATTTGGAAAAATTATTGGCAAAAACACCCATTTTATGAATTTAGTTCAAACTCATAACGATTAATTACACCCAATGTTGAAAATACATAAAATAACTAACTAATACACGTATGTATTGAATAATTATAAATAGGTAGTTTAAATGGATATAGTTATGAACATTTTTCTTGGGGATGTTTTTAAAGAAAAAAATTTAATTATTCACGATGTTTTGTGCATGTTTGGAATGAATCGGCATTTGTGTAAGGGTTCTCATTTCAAATTTCTCACTTTGTGACATGATTGTACTATGAACATAATTTCATTTAAATGTGTTATATATTGTGTGACCAATTTCCTCAAAACATGATTTCAAATAGCACCTACCATTTTTTATGAGCATAGTATTCCATAGGTAACAATCCTTGGGATCCCCATGTGATAATCACGATATTCCATATATT
Source organism: Viscum album (assembly GCA_963277665.1). Taxonomy (NCBI): domain Eukaryota; kingdom Viridiplantae; phylum Streptophyta; class Magnoliopsida; order Santalales; family Viscaceae; genus Viscum; species Viscum album. Next base: position 218,226,042 of record OY728167.1, read on the forward strand.
ACGATAAATATATTTCTTATGTGATGATAATAATATAACTACCACCTAGGAAACACATTAATTAAATCCCCAATCATGCATTCATTACATCTTAGAAGAAACCAGGTGGTGAGACTTGTGTGTAAGTCCCACACATTCTCCCCCAATTCATGGGAAATTTCCAAATCTTTTTCTATCCTAAGGAACTAATTTAGTTGATGCATAATTCCTAACCATGACATCACTAAAGAAACCATCCATCATTACCCTTGATGAGCACACATGGGACCCCTATATCCTTATCTCATCTCATCCTATCTAGTAATGGAAAACCCAATAAATAATCCCCAGACATAATTAGCGATAAGAAAGACTCTAAATTGTTAAAAATGGCATCCTTGCTATGATAAATTAAAATAAATATCCAAAAATCCAAGTCACATGATGTTAAACTATATAAACATATGGTCAGAGAATGGTGTTAAACTATGACCTCATCCTATGCGATGATCATAGGAGTCCCTAGGTGTTGAGAGTAAGATTACTTGTGTGATGAGAATGTGATAACTCATATGAAGAAGAGGTGATGATTCCTACCATTCATTGGGAAGAATTAACATATAATCACCACACCATTTTTTCTACTCCATGCACAAAACATGCATCCTTAGCACATGATGTTAAAATGCATGGTGTTGTCCTACTGTACAAATTTAAACTATGAAATATAACTATTTAGGTTTTGGTCCCTACCTTCCAATAGGGTATGTATGACACCTATTTTATATTCAATCTTGACATTACCATCACTTTTTCTCCCCCTCCAGAGGTTATAGATCCAAAGTATGACCATATTTTAGGATTATACCAAATAACTCATCCTGAAATTCTATAGTCCCTACTAGACTCTAGAGTCATCAAAAGAATCTAACCTATAACCAACCTATTACATGATGAGAGTACATGGGAACCATCCCTCCACTGGACATTAAATCCATGAGAATCCCCCCTAGACTGAAAACCACGAGTGTCCCTATATGATTCTAACTTCTAATCATCCACATTTGTGATGCGAATAGATAAGAAGAACCTCCAATAGACTTTAAATTTTTGAGTGCCTCCCCTCAGATTAAAACCTACAACCAACCCATACAAGACAAGTATATGTGGGACCATCAGTGATAGAATATAAATATGTGAGACATATTCACTAGGCTTTAAACCTTTGGACCCTTCCAGATGCATCATAAACCTACACCTAAGTGGAAATCCTATGGAACCATAGGTGATGATCCTTATAAGTCTATGTTATGTGTATAAGATCTTTTCACCGACCAATTTTGTGAAGAGGCTAAAATTCATACCCATTGTGAAAATCATGGGATTCCCTAGGTGATGATCCTAGGAAGAATTATGTTCCATGCATAATTTTGTTTAGGTGATAAACATTGGATTCCTTATACTTCATATGTGAGATTCCTTATGTATATATCACATGATGCCTGAGGTGATTAGTCTTTGATTCCTTGTGTTATGAGAATTATATGCCTCATGAGGTCCATATAATTCCCTATGTTAAAATATGAGAAACATTATTACCTAAGAACAATATTCCCTCACCTTGAATAAGGAAGACATTCATAGATACTGAACATTCCAAACATCATCATTAGCTCCAGCCTTAAGTAGTCACCCTATTATAGAAGAAGGCATCTTAGTTAAGTGGTTTATTTTAGAATATGTTATATAGAACGAGATTCATGAACTTGTATTTGTTCTATAAGGGAGAGTTGCATGAGGTGCTTATCTTTAAGGAGGAATAAATGGAAGGAATAACCAACATCACATCATCTAATTGCGATCATGGATCTAACATCATCAACCATAGTGGTGAAGGTTTCCTGCCTTTTGAATGTGGGAATGAGGGGCCATATGGTACATGACTAGTCCTTGTAATTCATATACTATGTAAAAATGATACCCTGATGGAATTGTCCTAAAACACTAATATTATGGGTCCCACCAATGAACTATTCATATCATATTGTCACCTGAATTATTGTTCGACTAAATTTATACATGTCAACTTCTAAATTAATATTTTAGCTAAAATAAAATCATAGTTTCTCCAAATGGCCTAATGGATGAAATTATTGTTTTATAATTGATAATATAAATACTAATTTACTCATAGAAATTTCTTGGGTTGATTCTTTCTATATTTAATGTCTAATTATTCAAATTTGAAAATAATACTTTACATGATATCAAATTGCATTAAAAACTATACTATATTGATCTAAATAAAAAATGGGTAAAATTTATTATTAATTTACCCAAAATAGACACCAGGTTGGTATATTATATTTTTCTCATTTTTTGGATATTAAAATTGAAATTCAAAAAAACATGTGTTGAAGATCCATTGAAATGTATAAATATCATTACAAGTCCACACCACCACCTAGTATAGTTCCACCACTAATAGGATCAATGTTTCTTTACCTATTAATTGATTGGGCCTTCACCTATGATCCTTGTTAGGATTTAGGCTAAACCACTATTGCAACAACACAATTCTACCATTTCTTTCATGGATGAAATCTATCTTGTTTTGTATTTTATAATCTAATTAGAGAACTATTAATTATCATCCTTGAATCATCCCTTTACCCTTAAAAACCCCATTTGACTATTTTCTTAATCGAACACACAACTCCACAAAGGGAATGCTTATCCTATGAACCCATACTCTTCTATTAGTTTCAATTATTTTTTCTCCTCTAAGGTATCATTGATTCAGTTGTATTTAACCATAAGCCCCCTTGAAAGCATAAATTATAAAAATAATAGTTTTTGGGGAGTTTCAATGATTGACCTACATCCACTACATAATTGTAGAAACATATTATACTAAGGAAATATGATATTTCACTAACTGCATACAGATATAGGCTAGGACCACTTAGCCTTGACAATGTCTTAGATGGTGGGTGATCGACCACCATGAATCGATACAATTTTCCATAAAAAAATTATTGTTGTAACTATATATTAAAATATATACACATTAATTAAATTAAATAAATGAATTTAGAAAGGTCTCAAGAGCCCTACCATAGGGGTTCATCTTTTCTCCAAATTATCAGAATATCTCCACATAGAAAAATGTAAAATGGAAAAAATTAGAGTATTAATAAACTATTTATAGAAAAAATGAGCTTACTAGGGGTTAAATTTCCAAATATGTGATTATTATCCCCCATGTGAAACACATTTCATTGAGTGATACTATGCTGGCTGTATTCTAATATAAGGACCCATTTACAGGATATTTTCATTTTTCCACTGGGTAACCTTATACATGAAAACTCAAATTTTCATGTTTTCTCCACAATTATCATGATTATTAATTAAACCATAAAAAAGAAAAACATAATAATTATTGGAACCAAAAAGGTAGATGGAATTTAAATGGTAGTAAAATTTTGAATATGAGAGAATATATGTATAAAAAAACCCAAGACACTACATCCTTACCAATACTAAATTTATTTTAATATAAAACAAAAATGCACTAAAAAGTGATAAATTGATTCCATTTATGAATATAATACTTCTATACACTCACTATATGCCTCCATACATCTAAAAAATATCACAAAAGGACAAAAAACACATACTATATGCTTATCGAATATAATACCCCCACACTGTTGACCATTCATAGAAGACATACATTTATTTCCACATCCATCATACATTATCCCACGAAATGTGATAATTCACACTTCAAAATCTAAGGTTACTAATATCAAAATATACCATTCATTTCTTCAATTGGTACAATAATAAATAGGAATTGGTCACCATAATAATTTTACATAACATAGAATAATCCAAAAAACATCTGAAAAATCTCACCTCATTGATCATGTTTTACCATACCATAGCCCAAAAATATCAACAAGTCAGATCAATTTACTATAATACTCAACACATAAGATTGAAATATATATATATTTGATAATATTATTTTTTTTTTCTTGATATTCTTGAAAATTTAGAATCATACTCAAATTTTATTTATCCTCCAGAACCTTGGGCAACATTCTCAACAATTTGAGGTGAAACATGTATCTAAATAAAAGTAAACATCAACATCACTCCATGTTAAAACATGATCCTAGATATAGAAAATCATGTTAAGTATCCCCTAGATCCCATCACCTGAATGATTATTAAATGTGTAAACTAAACTTAGTGGTTAAATATCACTCCGAAGATGTCATGTCCATCATTAAAATCTGAATGGGTTTTCATTAAATGAATTTAAATAATATCTTACATCAATTGATATATAATAAATTGGATAACTCAAAATCCTTGTAAAGTATCATTTCTCAAGAATTACCTGATAATATAAATGTATTTAACACTAAATATGAGGACAATTTACATACATATTCAATGAATTTATTTCTAGAAATCAATAAACAACCTTTGAACACGTAGTGGTTTCACCCATCAGAAAATGTGAAAACTACTCAATAAATTTATTACAAAACCCATATATTTTTGTTCTTTCAAATTTGTGGGAGAAAACCATATAGTAAAAGTTTGATATAAAACCTCTAGAATCGTCAAATGTGCATGTAGGACTGTGCAATTTATAACATCCTAATATTTTCAAAGAAAATACTATTGTGTACGAACAACTAAATATTATTACTTAAATGGGACCATTATAAACTAGAAATTAAATTTGTGGGTATAAAGAGGATTACATAATTTATGAAACAAATATAAATTTTTTACTCAATATAAATGTATACAATTTTCTTTAGAAAATAATCACATTATTTTTAATAATGTCGTTGAAGGGCCTCAGAACTCCCTGAGCTGGGTGAAGCGAATCAGGGCATCAAATTTTTCTTCAAAAGTTACAGATCATTTTACCTTTTTGGTAGGAACTTGTTAAACCTGTCTGATGAGAATGAATAGTAATAAAACAATCACATGAAAGAGTCAACACATCAATTTGACTCTATTATACCTTAATGTTTAATCCAAGGAGAATCTATAGAAAATGTGTCAGGAAGACCTAAATCCTCTAAACTTTAGTAGTTATAGAGTAAAAATGTTTAGGCATAGTCTCTCTATGCTAGCCACACTGCCTTTACAATATTGTATGTATAACCCATTACATCCCTCAGAAAAAAACCCTTAAATCCCCTTGCTCACTGCCATGGGAGGAATGAAAACATAGTTTATGGACTTGTAGGTACCTTAATCTTAATTAATGAAAGCACACTAAAATCTAGGTATATTATTTGTTTAAGTCCCGATTTTTCTCATAGATATAATCCAATTTTCCAGGAATGGTTAGTTCATGAAATGTTCCTCCATGAACTGGAATGCAACTATGGTGAACAATATTGCACCACGTGGCGCAAGTTCTTGGTGGACCACCACTTTATCCGAGAACTACTTCTACATCCATTGAACAACTCTCCTCTGGGGACCGTCACTGCTTCATGAATGGATTCTTCCTCTGTAGACCACCTCTCTTTAGAAAACCATTCTTCCTCCATAGACTACCTCTTATTTCGTGAACCATCTCTTCTTTCAGAGAACAACTCTTCCAATTAATATCCTTCTTCCTTTACAGGATACAGAGTACCACAAAACCTCTTTCGTGAACTATCTTTACAGAACAATGTTCCTTTTTTAAGAATCCTCCTCATGAACCCCTTCTCCTTCATAGGGTTTTCTTCCCACTAAACACATTGGATTTTAAAAAATCCCTCCCAAATTTCTAATAAAAAATCCCACTCGTTAATGATGTGATTAGTGCTTCTTATATTAGAAAATAGATCTAAAAATCTCACAAATCCATTTTAATTAAACATTTTATGTGGTATAACCTCCATAACATACTACTCTTTATGATAAATATTCCACCTATATGGTTCATGTACCACTGCTCTTCCTTCTTGGATACCAATCTCTTCAATGAATAGATATACACCACTTAGCCATGTATGACACACCTCCCAAGAACTGTTTGACAATCATGTATCATAAGTCTCCCATGAACCATCTCTACTTTGTGGTCTGCATAACATCTCTATGTATAATCCCTTACTTTTCTATTTTCCTTTCCATTCTTCATACCACCCTTAACAATCTGTAAAATGTGTTTCACGATTTGTGTACCTTGCTCTGCGGACCGCTATGCATAAATCCTTCCTTTCCCAAAATGATACACTCTTGATTTTGAGGCCCAAAAATTTGGAAAACACTAGGATAATGCACCACCATAAACACCTTCTTCAGCCTATAATATAAGAACACTTATCTTGAAAACTCTTTGATCAACCCTATTTGGATTGAAAAAAAACAAAAACCATACTGAATTTTTAGCAAAAAAACCTTGGTTCCAACCATATCCCCATTTGGTTATGATGTAAATCTTCAAATATATTCAATGAAGCACCAATATCAATGAAATCCTGATACACGGGGAAAAAACATAAAATACTATTAGTCTATGTGATCAATGCTCAGTGTAGAAAACAATAGAAGCATGAATCGAGTTCTCATGTCTTGGGATGCTTAAATATGTCCATGATAATCTCTAATATTATCATATAAGCATTTTCCTTTCTTTATCCTCTATTCTCCTGCAACCAAAAAACCAAAAAAATGAATTATTCCCCACCTATAAACCATTGAAAACCATTGAATTTCTCCATTCCCCCCCATTGGAAATAAACCCAATGACCAGTATTTGTACATTGTAGAGCTCAAAACACACTCCCCAAGTTTAGAATCTCCCCCATATACATTCATCACTTCCAAAAACAAATTAAAATAGTAAATATAACTGGGGGGAGGGGAAAACTAGTAACCTCTTCATGAATTTGCAGGTGGATGAACACCAAATTTCAACTCATGTTTCTCAAACTCATGTGGTAACAATTACTTGGTCAAAATATCAACCACTTGATCATTAGTTACAACATGATCCATTTTAATCATGCCTTGTTCCACTTTTTCCTTGATTACGTGATATCTGATTTCAATGTGGTTTTCATGATAATACTTAAGAGGACTATTTGTAATATCTATTTCAACATTATTATCAAGTGATTCACCATGGGATTTTTCACCTCATCACCAATATCAATCAGTTGTTTCTTCATCCAAATTATTTGAGTGTAAGCCTTTTTAATGGAGATATACTCAGATTCATGTGTACAAAGATAATTTTATTCCTATTTCTTACTCAACCATCACACCCATTTATTGAAAATAAATAATGATCCACCAATTTTGGACTTTCTATCCACCATATCTCTAGCACATTCATCATTCGAAAATGCGGATAGTTCATTATCCTTTCCTGTAGAAAAGTATAATCCCTTATTGCCAGTCCCTTGAATGTACCTCGTGATACGTTTAACATCATATATATGTTTTTCTTTTGGATTTCTTTGAAATAGGGATGTTATGTATGCTGCAAAGAAAATATCTTGAAATTTTTTTGTTAATTATAGTAAGCTTATGTTTATTCTCCTATACATGGTGGGATCTACAGAAGTCCCATAATAGTTCATTCCATGTTTACTTCTAACCACAATCGGAGTCAAAATTCGTTTGGAGACATGCATGTTGAATTTTTTTAGTAACTCTCCAATATACTTTTCCTGAGAAATAAAGGTTTATTCTTTTCTCTCAATCACCTTATGTCCCAAGAAGTATGTGAATTCACCAATCATAGACATTTAAAATTCGTATTTCATGTGACTTGAAAATTCATCCACTGATCCGTGCCTTCTTCCACCAAATATAATATCATATACATAAACCGGTACCATGAACTAATATTTTTGAGGATTATTCACATAGAGAATGTGATCCACTCCAATTTTAAATTCAAACTACTTGAGAAAATAATCTAGCAGAGAGTACCATGCGCATGGTTCCTGCATCAGACCATGGAGTGCCCTATTTAATCTGAAAAAATTCTTTTCATTATTACCAAGTAGAAAACAAATAAGGTTCTTAATGTAGACTTCTTATTCAAGAACACCATTTAAGAAAGCTAATTTAATATCCATTTAATACCCTTTGTATCCTGTTTGTATTTCCATGGCATGAAAAATTTGGATTGAATATAGTCTAGCCACAGAAGCAATATTTTTTTCAACATCAACACCTTCAATATGTGAGTATCCTTTATATACCAATCATTCCTTATTTATGATCACATTTCTATGCTCATAAAATTTATATTTAAAAATATACTTTTTAATAATCACATTGTTATTTTCAGGTCTCTAAAGTACGTCTCATGTTTGGTTCTTTTTTATCTGATCAAACTCTTCATTCATGGATTTAACCCACGATTCATCCATTGTAGCTTATTAAAATGAGGATGGTTCCACAACTCATAATAAATAATATCGTGTATTAGTCCTAATTATCCTTTTTTATGTGGGTTCATTCTTATTCCCAATGACATTGGATTAATTAATTTCTTCTCTTTGATCTGTCATGTGTGGTTCATAAGAGTTTTATTTAGCCATGGTCCCCTCTTAATATTATTCTTTAAGTCAACATCATGTTGTGACCTATAAATGTTTTTCCCTACTTCTGCTTCTTTATTTGGATCTGTTCTATGTTCAATATTTTCCTCATCTTCAATCACATAAGTATAATATCCCCTCAAGGTATTTCAGGCCTTTTATTAAATGATCATAACATTACTATTTTCCACAACTATTTCAAGATGATTATTGAAACATTCATATTATTTTCCATACATTGAATATCCAAGGAATATTCCTTCTTATAAAGGATCACCATACTTCCCTTGATTTCCTTCATTTTTTTGAATGAAACATTTCTTCCCAAAACAAGAAAATACTTCAAAGAGGCATCTGTTACATCACAAAACTCATATGGTGTATTGGTTTCTCCCATATTAATCCATGTTCAATTTTGAGTTTATAGTATATCTTGAACATACTATTTCCAGTAATGGAGAGGGATATGACTCTCTATTAGCGTGGTTCATGGCATATTGTTCACCTCTCGATGCCTATGCTCAACAACTCTATTTTTCTGTGGGGTTATCACAACAACAACCTCATATTATATTACATGTTATGAAAATTAATTTTAATATTAAATGGATGTGTGTTCCACTCTATTTTTAGACCATAAGACTTTGATTGATCATCCAATATCATTCTCAGCTATTCACTAATATGTTTTCATGAAATCAAGCACTATCTATTTTCAGTGTATAACCATCACACAAGACATTATAATATAGTCATTAATAAAAATGAAAAATTACCTTTCTCTACATGCTCCTAAAACTTTTATCAGACTACATAAATATTTATGAATGAGATCAAGACTATTTTATACCCTTTTCTTCTTTAGTTGATAACAATTGCAAACGAAATTCCCTCATGTAAACATATCACAAGTATTTTCCTGTTCACACTTCAGAATGGGGATATCCATGACAATATTCATCTTTGACATATCTTACATGTCTTTTTTATTAATGATATCTACGATTTGGGGCCACTATTTGTATCCTTCTTCAACTATGAAGTTTAAAATGTACTCTTTACTATCAACCTGATATAAGTTTCCATCTGTTCTATGTCCTTTCATAAGTGAAATCCATGTATTTCATCTGAAAGTCCAACCACATTGATTAAACATCAACATCAGTACTATGTGGCATAATTTATTCACACTTAATAGATTGTGACATAGACTACATGTATATAGATAACTTTAGTTTTCTTCATCTCGCCAATAGCCAGTTCACTAATTTCACTTACTTTGATCATTAAAGGACCATAATTACCAAAACTTACTATTGTATCAACCATTTCTCAACATTCGTTAATTGGTATACATTTCCCATCATATGGGATGATCATCTACTATCAGGAATCCATGTGATGTTGCTCTTTGTATCTTTTAGGTCTACTTCTTAAAGGTTGGATTTTTTAAATTCCTTCTTTTCCTTCCACAAAATATTGGTTTAAGTAAAAGATAAAGATGGCCTTTCCAATATCTTTTCCATGTGAATAGGTTCATCATTCTCATACTATTATTCTAGAGGATAAAACCTATTTAAAAGATAAACACTCTCTGGTTGATGAGTATTGTCTTGTCTCTATGATCTATATGCATTTTTATACCCTTCCTCTGCCTACAATAAACAACTTTATATCCAAAATTAGAACAATGTAAACAATATCCATAGAAATTACTTATTCAATGAAAATTAGGATATGAATTCATTATCATTTTCTAACTTTCTATATCTTACACATTCAAATAGCTCATTGCCTCTTCATAGTATGACATGGTATGAACCATATAGCCACTGAATTGAAATTTCATTTGGGGAAATGTTTCCTCACTTATGTTCTTACCCATGTCTCATTCCATAGGGAACTATTTTGACTTCCTATCATTTCATGAAACTTGTAGATATGATTTAGTTCTCCTTTAAATTTTATTTGAGGATCTCTTTATTATGACTTTAGCTGACATTGTGAGACGTTCAAATTTTGATTTCCCTTTCCATAGTTTAATCTTATTTCTATCTTTTGATGTTTTTGTATCATAAAAAATTCCAATGTTTCCCATTTATGTGTATCTTTGATCATAAAAAACCTTTTATATTCCATAAAAACCCTTCTTATCTCTCTCCAGCATCCTAGAATTTTGGATTCTTCCATACTTAATTTTATTCTTTTTTTATTTTGAAGTTATTCACCTTAAATTTGACTCTTGATAGTAACAAATTCTTATTCACGACACACAATTGTCCTGAACTTATCCTCTGGTCTTGATGTAGGGTCATAGAATACCATTTCCTATTCTTCAATTCGGAGCTTTAGTTCAATTACACCTTCTGTTCTTTCAAGTGTTGTTGACTGCTGTTTCACTATTCTTCCATTCCTTCAATTTCAGATTCAATCCAATCTGTATATTCTAATAATTCCTCCACATCTTCTCTCCACAATTTGTGTCTATTAATTTCATTCTCAATTTTAACATGATAATCCTTGAGTTATAACTTGAGATCAAAATCTGCAAAAACTAAACATCACTATCTCAATCTTATAATGGTTATGAATTTTGAACTATAGGCGTAATAGATGATTAAGTTCCAGATTTAATCTCTAGTTCTTATTCCTCAATTAAATCATTATCCCCATCATCTTATTGAATTTCAAAGTCATTATTTTTAGTTTATTTCCATATCTTAAGTCTCCATATTATGAAAACCTCTTCTAAGTCTTCTGTGAGTTTCTAGCCTCACTTTATTCATTATCGATCTTCCTTGAGCACTGAGAGGAAATGTTCTCAATCCCACCAAAATGAAAACATTCTAATGGTAGATTTCCATAAAATCTCCCTTTTCCTCTCTTTAATTTCATAGAAAATAGGGAAATAAATTCATCTTTCTCATTATCTTCATTAATCAAACCTCATAAAATCTAATGTTTTTTCATCGATTTTAATTCCATCTCCTTGCTAAAACAACTTGTTATATTCTCGGTTTTAACATGAATTTCATATGCTACCAATATACTTAACATATCATCTAAAGAATATTTCAAAAAATCAATTTTATCAAGGGCTGAAACTTCTGGATTGTAAAGAGGTGGATGTATTCTCAAGATGTTCTTTACAATGTCAATGTTTTTTATTTGTTCCTTAAGACCTAAAATTTATCCTTCAACTTTAGTAATTTTATTGAAAATGATTTTGAAATTTTCATGAGGCTACATATTCAGACCAAAAAACCTATTGTGAAAAAACATGATGTTTTTCCTCCTTCACATTGTTGTCTCCTTTGTATATATTTTCTCGCTTCTCCCTCAAATACTTGGCTAAAGTGAAGCTAATCACCATTAAATAGATTCGGAGCTGTAGTGAGTTAATTTTTCGCATTAGCATATTTATCAAGAATTTTCATATCTATATATGTCATAGGCATCCATGTTGGAACAGTGAACCATATTCCTTCTGATGTGGTAAAAATGTATTCTATTCCAAGATCTATTAGTTGATATCTCCTCATGTTATTATATATGTAAAAGTTACATCTATAAAAACAGGGAACTCCCCTAACATTAACGGTATTTTCCATGACATCAAACAAGGATATATTTAACACATATAACATGTACCCTCTAATACTACATGAAAGAACCTAAAACCCCATGAGAGGGGAGGGGTGAATTAGGGTGTCAAATATTTCGTCCAAAGTGACGGGTCTTTTTCCCATGTTGGTGGGAAACTGTTAAAAATGTCTGATGAGAATGAATAGTAAATAAATAATCACGTGAAAGAGTCACCACAACAATTTTACTTGGTTCACCACCACATGATAATCCAAGGGGAATATTCTGATAGTGTATTAGTTGTAACTAAATCCACTAAAAATCACTAGTTGTGTAGTAAATAGTTTTGGGCATAGTCACACTATGTAATGCACACTGCCTTTACAATATTGTAGGGATATATAACTATGCCACTCAGAGCACTTCCATCAACTCCCTCTAGACCAATGCCTTTGGAGTAATCCAAACATAGTTTATGTACTTGTAGTTCCATTAAAATTCATTAAATAATATATCCTCAACAATAGATCGATGCTCTGTTGAAGTCCTGTATCTCCCCTTAGATATAATCCACTTTTCCACACATGGTTTGTTTGTGAACTGTTCCTCCACAAATATGCATCATTCCTCTGAAAACTATGCTACACCGCATGGAACGAGTTATTCAAAGACCAACACATCCTCCATGAACTACCATGGATTCCATGAACCACCTTTCCTCCACGGATTGTCCCTACTTCATGGATGTATTCTTCCTCTACGGACCACCACCGTTCAGCGAATCATTCCACCTCCATGGACTACCTCCTCTTCTGTAAAAATTTTCTTCTTCGGTGGACCAATTAGTCCTATGTGGATCCTTATTCCGTTTTAGGGTATATAGTCATAAAAAATCTCTTCCTAAAATTATCTACAGGAACCACAATTCCTTTCATAGAATCCTCCTCGCGAACCTCTTCTCTTTCACAAGTTGTCTTACCATGAATCAATTTGGACTTCAACGAATTCCTACTGAATTTCTAGTAAAAAATATCTACCAGTAATGAAGGTATTAGTGCTCCCATATAGGAAAATAGATCAAAAAATCTCACTAATCCATTTTACTTAAACATTTAATGCGGTACAGCCTTCACCAGATTCTTCTCCTTCCATAAACCATTTTCCCTATGCAGTCCGCGTACCACCAATCTTCCTTTACAGTGGCCAATCTCTTCCATGAATAGATTTCCACATATTAGCTATGAACGTCATGCATCATTTGATCCTTTTGAATCCCTATTCCTATAAGGCTCTCACGAACCATCTCCCATACACTTTCTGCAAACCGTGCTTCGCGGTCCACATAGAACTGCTATATAGAAGCCCTTACTTTAATGTTTTTCCACTATATTCTATGTTTTTCATTCTTATTCCATGAACCATGTTTTTTGGTCCTTAAACCACACATTTTGAGATCCTATACATAAAACATTCCTTTGAAAAAATGAAAAACTCTTGTTTATGAGGCACAAAAATTAGGCAAATACTAGGATAATGTGCCACCTAAAAAACATAATTTGGATTGTGCTGTAAGATATCATGTCATGTATAATCCTCATTCAATCCAATTTGGATTGACAATAAACAAAAACAATACTCTATTTCTAGTAGGGAGCAATCTTACTTCCAATAGTTATTTTATTCTTCAAAAACTTATTTTCCCCAAAAATAATTTATTTTTTTATATAGAAATAATATAAATAATTTATAAATATGTTAGAAAATTTTTTATGATAAAATTAATCTCATTTTAAAAATAATCATACAAAAATTATTCCATGGTGAAAAGTTGATAATTTTCAAAAAACTTTGATTTTTCAAAGAATAGTGAAAAATAACAATTTTCACTAAAAATTTTATTTTCCATGTAATTACAAATACAAATTAAATTTTGGATTAGTCTTAAAATTTAATTAATTATTTTTTCTTTTTAATAATTAAAATATGGGTTTTAAAATTGATTTTATAATTGAATTTACCAGAAAAACATTTTATATTTTAAATGATCATTTTTCTGAAAAAACTATTTTTCATTAGATTTTTTCAGTTTAATTTGAAATTAGATTATGAAGATTTTGTGTTTTTGAATTTTCAAAAATGGATTCCATATTTTAAATCAATTATTCCAAATTTGTTAAATATTTTCCTTTTTTCAATATGAATAGTAAAATTATAAATTTTATTACCATTGTAAAGGGTAAATTATGTAATTTATGTTGAAAATAAAATTATAAGAACCATAAAATTACCCAAATAACATACCTAAATCTTATTTAATGATTATATATCATCCATAACTATCCAAGTGTAAAATTTATGACTTTTTTGGGCCCCATGGATATGATTATGACCTGTATAGTATTTTATTTAATGAAATGCCAAACATGTCACACACTTGTTTTTAAAATATTTATCTTAATTGTGGTAATTTAATTTTAATTTCTAGGTAATAAATAATTATCTTAATTTATTACATAATGATAGTGTATTAATTAATCAATAATGAAACAATCAAATAAATGATATTAAAAATATTAAAATAAATCTAATTTGATATAAATAATGTGATCAATTTTTTTATAGATTTCCATGACATGCTAGGGTGATAATAAAATATGTTTTTTAATATTAAATATTTTTTTATATAATTAATTTCAATGTAATTAATTTCTCTAAAATTGAAATTATGGATATTTTATAGTAAATAATATTATATTAATTTATATAAAATTCCTAAAATTCTTAAATTTTCTCTAGTGGTTAGGATAATGATTAAAATATCAATCACAGTCTATAAATGAGTATATTTTTTCATTTTATATTAACAATATTAACCCTAAAAGAGTAAAAATTCATGCTCTCATGGTATGATTTAAAGGGGTTAAATTGGGGTTTATTCCAAAAGATAAGGTTAGAAATAGAGTCCAAACATATGTAGATTTTATTAGATGAGGTTATTGAGACCAATAATTATCTTATATTCAAAATAAATCACTTTGGATCCATTTTTAATCGAAAATAAATTAATTTTAATTTAATATTTTGATGAATTCCAATAATTCTCCTCCCCTCTCTCGAAAAAATGCACTTCTTTTTCTCATTTCCTTACATATGAAAACCATTTTTTCAGCCCATACATTCCCAAATATCATCCTCTAATTCCTACAAAAAATATAGTTGTATTATTTTATAAAAAATATCAACATTATAGGTCTTAAGGTGTTAAGAAAAATTGATTTTCCCAAGAGGAGGTATAGTTTTTTGAGAATGTATTAGTTTTAGTTCTTCTTCCATATCCCTCAAACCTTCCTCAACCGTGGTAAAATTAAAAATGCAGTATTATAAATATAATATGATGTTATCATGTTAGTTTCATTACTTATATCCATATCATCTTCTGTAAACTATGATAAAATAAAAATTACAGTATTTTAAATATAATTAAATGTTATTATATTAGTTTCATCACCTATATCCATATCATCTTCCATAAATTGAGAAAATAATTCATCAATCATTAGTATGGAAAAATACCACCTTGAAAACCAATGTAATTTCTTCCATCACCTTCAATAAAGTTTGGTAATAATGATGGAATTAATATTAATATATTAAATTCAGGACATATTATTCATTCTTAAATTATAATATATCATTAACATCCTTACCTTTCCGTTCATAGAAAAATTATTACGTCATTCGTGCGTACGTGGGGATCACAACAACTATAAAGTGATGCGATTATTTTTTCATTACCACATCACATAAATGATATATAAATGGGTATTTAGAAAATTAATAAGATATTTTAGATATTATAATCAAAATATAAAGATAAAATTATACTTACCTTATTTATATAATGATCATTGAGAAATGGAAATGTTACTCATGCGTACGTATGACCTACCATCTCTGCGAGTGTAACATAGATCATTTTTCATAACTATATCCAATGGGTGGATTTAAAATTATAATTAAAATATAGATATGATAACTATTTCTTGATTTTTATTCTTTAGATAATGGAATAATGGCCTATTTGACCATAGTCAACATACCGAAGTCATTTTGGACATAAGTATTGAATATTGTCCAAATTCATGATGTGAACTAAAGTTAATAAGTAATTATATATAACATGGAAATAAGTGATACAGAAGTCCTAATAAACTTGAAAATAGTTCTTAAGAAAGTATAAAATTAATATAATTCCATTATTCATAAAGATAAATAACATACATGATAATGAAGACTCAAGGTAAGAGACTTTATTTTAAAAACAATATTTTAAAGATTCCCTCAAAAATATATTTTTCTTCCATATCCATATTTTCGAAAAATAATTCAAATAATTATTTTAACACTCTTATATAATTTTTTAATTTCATTTTACACATGTGGAATGTTTAAAAAGAGGTTCAATAATCATATAGTTTTTCATTTTCCAAATGAGATACTTTGTGACTTTTTCCTTCAAAAGTATGACAGAAATGTTTTTTAACTTATATAGAATGAATATATTTTCCTATATTCAAGATTAACTTTTTCGTTGATATTTATTTAAATATTTCGCAAGGTTTTTGCAAAGAAATTTTTTTCCATTGTATTTGTGAATTTTTTCAAAAAATAAGTTATTTAAAAATAGAAATATTATTTTCCTTATTAATGATTTAAAAAATAAAGATTATATGATTTAGGATTGTATTATGGTTCTTGGGAATTTTTATTATGATGGGAGGTTACATTATAAACCAAGGAAATATGGTTATGTTTTTTTACCGGTGATGGGTGTTTCCCTGATAAAACAAGGATGTGTGGTAATTTTATAACCTCCAACGCATTGGGTAAGGAAGTCAAACATATGGTTATTGCATATAAGTGGAATTTTTAACATATTAGGTTTCTCCTAATAGATGATTGGAATATTCTATGATTATTATTCAAATATTAACCATGATGGTTGTTTAATGAGTAGTTGTGACAGTTACTCTAAGGTAATGTTTGAAAGTTAACCATGAAGGTCTTCCATGACTAGTTGTGGTGGTTGTGGAAATGATTCCCCAGGTTGGAAACATGTTTTATCTATGTTTTATATGGGTTTTAAATTTTTTATTGTAGAAAAAAGTTTCTATTTTTCTTTCAAAATTTATTTATTATATAAGCTCAAAGAATAATGTGATAATGGTTAGTATATTATGGATTTTATTGTTTTAACTGGAATAAAATATTTCTTTATTTTATGTCCCTTTTTGATCTATTTTTTCCTATATCATATTTTAAAATGTTTATCAATTGGTTTTAAGGAATATTAGGGATAGGTATATGGTTTTGAATAAAATTGGGATTAATTTTCATGAAATGATATAATTTTTTATTTAAAGGGGGTTTGATTTGTGAAAAATGGATATTGAGTAATAGTGTCTAATTTGTAATATATGAGTTTATTTGTATGATTTATGTCATATTTCTCTAGAAATATAATCCAAATGGTCTTAGGTATTGTAATAAATTCATTTCTAGTCGAAAGAAACTAGAATATGTAATTCTTAAGGATGAGTACATATAGTTGGAATCAGAGGAGGGTTTAGAAAACTATGGAGATTAAGATTCTTTGTTAAACAGTTTTCATAAAATATATAGATATAATATTGTGTTTATAATTTTAAAGTTTATAATAGGTTCAATGTCTTAAAAACCCCTTTTTGTCTTTATGTTATGAAATTCTATGGTGACTAATGGTATTTTTTAGACATTTATTTTTGATGAAATTATGGGTTATTATATTCTATGATTCAAAACGAAATGTATGAGATAACATTTATGGTTAAGATATTTTATTTAATTATAAATATATTATTGTTATTTTTTTATGATTTTTTTCAATTTTTTAGTAATTTTATAAAAATTGTAGCTTTAGAAAAAGGATTTACCAAAGGTTGAGGGACAACCCGCCACATCAAGAAAGTCCATGAGGTTTGAGCCTATAATCAATGGGTGAAAATGGGGCATCAACAACCATTTTCCTACATGATTTCATGTTTAGTATGAAATTTTTTTGGTTAAACTATTTGTTAGATGAATAATATTCTGATTTCAGGAACATAAGTTTTATCGTATATTTAACTTTTGTGGATTGAAAATGAATTTGCGATTAAGTGATTAATGTTATTTTGGAATAAAATCACTTTAATTCTTGGGTATCATTATAAAATTAAGGTAAATATAATATTTGGGTATTTGATTTTGGGAATAAATTTTAAATAATATTTTGGAATTACTTTTCATTTTATTATATATTTATGGTGACTCATGTTATTTATAGAAATTATTAGGATATCTTGGAAATTATATTATTAGGAAATTCACATTTTTTGTATGAGGCTTAAATATTGATTAATGTTATTTGGATATAATTGTTAAAAATAACCTTTTAATACTATGGGGTCAAATCCTTATTATTTTGGTATATTTTAAGGATAGTTATTTTTTTTAATATTCTAGGTTGATCTTTGGGTATTACTGTTGAATTTTGGAGATTAAATTTTTTTTATTAATTTGAAAATCTATTTATTTTGGGAATTATCTTATGTTTTACTAAACATTTTGGTTTTGGTAAATCCCTAAAGACGATAGGAATATATTTTTAATATTTTTTAGATTTTTAGATCTGTATAAATTGAATCTAATGCTTCAGGCATGAAAAAATCATCATGAATAGTCATCATTTGGTGAAAAAAATAACATTGTTATAGAAATTTAATAAAGAATAAAATTATTAATATTATTTCAGTATTTAACTATATTTTTAGAGTAGATAGTATAGAAATTTCTCAACCCAAGGAAAATGATTTTAAAACAAAAACATTATTCGTTTGATTTTCTTACTGAGAAATCAATAACCTTTTAACCTGTCATCAATTTACAATTTTTTTATGGTTATCTTTCCCATGAAAATGTTATATATATCTCTATATCTGTACATGGGAGTTATTTTTCTCTTATATATCCTTGTTTTGACTTCTCACTTATGTTCTATTACTTCTAAACCTATTATGTCTTACCTGAGACAACCTGTATACTTCCATTTTATCTCTTATCAAGTGGATGTTTCATTAATCCTTTTTATGATGTGGGATTTCAATAAAATTATTGATAAATGTAAATACATGGTAACCAAACATGAGTTTAAATCACGAGGATTCAATTTCATAAAGGGGGGTTGTAACATTTATTTATTTTAAAAGAAAACATAATAGACTACAAACAACAATTTTTTTTATTTAAATGCTACTTTTATAACATAAATATTAAATTGGTGGGTATAAATAAGATTAAAAAATATATTAAATAAACCTAAAATTATTACTCAATATAATTTAATTGAATGTTTTTTAGAAAATAATTACTTAATTTCTAGTAATCATTTTATTCATAAAAAACACACTTTCATTAAAAATGATTTGTATTACACTTTTATATAAATATAATATAATTAATCTCTATAAATTTAATAAAACATATTTTATAAAATGAAATTAATTTTTTAAATCATCATATCAAAATTATCCCACAGTGAAAAATTGAATTTTTTTGAAAAGATGGATTTTTATATGATTAGTAAAAAATATCGTTTTTATTAAAAATTATATTTTTCAAGTATTAAAAAATTAAAATAATTTTTTTGTTTTAAATTATAATGATGTAAATTATATTTAAAATAATTCAATTTTGTTTTTATAAATATGTTTCATACTTTAATTTAGCATAGAAACAATTTATATTTTAAAATGGACATTTTTATGAAAAATCGCTTTTCATCATATTTTTCAGTTTAATTTTAAATTATGTTTTTGTAATTATGTGTTTATAATTTTTGAAAAATTGAATCCATGTTTTTAATAATTAGTTAATTTTTTTAAATATATCTTTTTTTGTGTTGTTCAATATGAATATTAAACCTAATAATTTTATTAACATGGTAAAGGACAAATCATGTTACTTAGGTAAAAAATAAAATGATAAGAACCATAAAATGTCCCATAATATTATATAAATATTATTTTATGAGTATATATTTACTATAATCATCCAAGGGTCAAATTTATGACATTTTGGGGACACTTTGATTAGATTATGACCTTTATAGTATTTTATTTAACGAAATTTCAAACATGTCACACTCTTTTTTTAATAAGTGAAATATTATTAATTCGGTTTCATATAGATGAGATGATTGACTATAAATAGTATTGATAAATATAAAAGATTTATCTTAATCTTATAATATTATTTTTAATTTTTAATGATGAACTAATTATCTTAAAGACTTATATAATGATGATGCATTAATTATTGAGTTAATGAAACAACCAAATACATGTTATTAAAAATATTGAAATAAATATAATTTTCAATAAATAATTCAATAAAATAATTTTTTACACGAACATGACAAGTTTGGGATATAATAAAATATTTTTTTCCTAATTTTAGATATTTTTGTGATATTATTAATGTCAATGTAATGAATAGTTCTAAAAATTGACATTCTGGGTATTTAATAGTAAATGATATTTTATTTTATGATTTAAAATTACTAAAAATATTATATTAGGATAATTGGTTGTGATAAGGTTTAAAATATCAGAAAATATCCATATATGGGTCTTTTTTCATTTTATGTTATCTATATTAACCCATACATAGTAACATTACATGTTGTTATGGTCGGAGTTAAATTTGTTAAATTGGTGTTTAAACCCAAAGATAAGGGCATAAATATTGTCAAAACTTGTAGAATTTTTATTTTATTTGGTTATTAAGACCCATACACATCGTATAATATAACTAACTCACTTTTTAACGATTTTTAATTTAAATTTAATTCATATTAATGTAATATTTTGAGAAATGCCTAGAGTACCCCTCCCTTCTCTTATAAAAGGGAACCTCTGATTCTCATTTCATCATACCTCCAAACCATTTTTTTCATCCAATACCTACTAAAATACATTCCTATAATCCATCCTCAAATTATACAAGCAGTATTTTTGGCATAATATCAATCTTAGAGGACTTAAGGATTTAAGAAAAGGAGGTCTTCCAAAGAAGAGGTACAATTTTTATCTGCATGTTTTTGTTTTGATTATTCTTTCACATCCCTAAAACCTTTTTTAACCATGATAAAATAATAAAGAAAAGTATAAAAATATACTTATATGTTTTTTTATAAGTCTTATAAACTATATCCATTTCCTCTGACATTAAATGGGAAAATAATTCATTATTCGTGTGTACATTGGGCCACCCTATCACAAACCAATGTAATTCATTTACCATCTTCATCTAGAAATACTGGTTAAAATTATTGAATTAATATTTACATTGTATATTCATTAAATATTTATAATTATTAAAATATAATTTTTTATTTACCTTCTTACCTTTACATGCACTGGAAAATGATATCAACATTCATGTGTACGTGTGGACTACCACCTCCACAAAGCGATGTGATTCTTATTTCATCACCACATCACATGAATTATATATATAAGTATATTTAAAGAATAAATGTGATATTTTAGATATTGTTTTCAACATTTAGATTTAAAATTATACTTACCTACTTTACATAATGATCATTGTAAAATGGATATGTTACTCATGGGTACGTACGACCTACCGTCTCCATGAATAAAACATATTTCATTTTTCAAAACTATATCAAATGGGTGTATTTCTAAGTATATTTCATGAATTTAAATGATAAAAATTTCATTATTATTATTCTTCAGATTATGGAATAATTAACTCTTTGACCATAGTCAACATACCATAGTCATTTTGGACATAAAGAGTTAATATCGTCTAAACATCCGATGTGAACATGAGTGGTTTAGTAATTGTATATAAAAAAGAAAATAAGTGATATAAAGGGAATGATAAAAATTAAAATGTTTCCTTATAAAGTAAAAAAATTAACATAATTCTATTATTTTGGAATATAAATATCATACAGGATGAATCACGCTCAAGGAAAAGGGATTTCTCTTACAAATTATCATTTAAAGACTCCCTTTAAATCCTATTTTTCTTCTGAATATATATTTTCTAAGAATCATTTAAATAATGTTTTTAATATTATCAAAATATTTTCGAATATAATTTTTACAAATGTTTAGTTTTTAAAAATTGTTTTGGAAATCATGTTTATTTAATTTTCCAAATGATGTACTTTATGACTTTTCAGACAAAAGTTTGAAAGGAATGTTTTTTAACATATACTAAATGAATGATTTTCTTTTTCATCTTGACCAATTTTTGTGTATAATGTTACATTACTATTTTATATGGTTATTTTCAATGAATTGTTTTCCTTTTTATATGCACAGTTTTTCTAAAAAAATTATTTCCAAATGGAAATGTTAATTTCATTAAGAATGTTTTTATAATTAAAGATTTTATGGTTTATAATAATGTTATGTTTCATGGGAATTGTTATGATTATAGTTGGTTCCATTTAAGACCAAGGATTTTTGTTAATGTTATTGACCAATAAAAGGTTTTTTGTGATAAACGAAGGATGTGTGGTTATTTCATAACCTACAATGCATTGGGTATGAATTTAGGTCATATGGCTATTCCATCTATGAGATAGAGTTAACTAATTAGATTTCTCTTAAGAGACAATGGTAATAAAATAATATGGTTAATCTAGGATTAATTGTGATAGTCAATCTATGAGTATCTATGGTTGTAACTCTATGTACGGTTCAGAAGTAAACCATGATGGTCTTCCATGGGTAGTTGTGGTGGTAAGTCCAATGATTCCCCACATTTATAACATTCTTTATATATGATTACTATGGGGTTTAAAGTTTTCATTGAGAAAAAAGTGTGTGTTTATCATTAAATTTTTTTATTCTATAATCCCAAAGCATAATGTGATAATAGTTAGAATATGATGGATTTTTATGTTTTTCACTATACTAATGGATTTATTTATTTTATATCCCTAACTAATCTTTTCATTATGATCCCATGTTTGAAAATGTTATTCATTTAATTTTAAGGAATATTAAGGACTAGGATAAGGTCAAGAAGAAGATTGTGAAGATTTTTCATGAAAAGAAATCATGTTTTATTTAACGGGGTTTTATTGTGGGGAATAAATGGGTCTTCAGTAGAAGTGTATATTTTGTAATATATTAGTTGTTATGTATGTGTTATGAACAAATTAAATAAAACAATAATTAAAAAAATCTCCAGGTTTATAAGAAATTATTTTCTAGTTCAAACACACTAGAATATATAATGCTTATAGCGGAGTCTATATAGTTGGTATCATAGGGATTAGACAACTTTGGAGATTTTTATGTTTTCTTGTAAGGTTTTCTGAGGAGTTTCAAATACCATCATGGGTTTATAATTTTATGATTGACCATATATCCAATTTCGTAGAAACCATTTTGAGAATTTATGTTATGAAATATTGAGGTAAATAATTTTAATTTTGAAGATAATTATTTTTGAGATAATTATCATTTATAACATTTTGGGATGAAAAATGAAAGGTATAGGATAACCTTATAGGTGAAAACATTTTCTTTAATTAGGAATATATTATTGTTAAATTTGAGGATGTTTTTCACATTTCTAGGAATTCAATAATAATTATAGATTTATTAAAATGAGAAGCCCCAGGTCGGGTGAATACCCATCACATCTGGCTAGACAATGAGGTTTCAACCCACAACTAAAGGGTGAGAAGGACACATTGCCTACAAGTTTCCTATGTAATGTATCTGTTAGTATAACATTTTATTTTTAGTTAAATGATTTTATATAAGAAGAATAATTTGATTTTTGGAACGTTTGTGTTATCGTATAGAAAAAATTGTGATTTGAAAATGATTAGCTGATTAATTGAATAATGTTATTTCTGAAGAATACCCCGTTTATTTTGGTGGAAGATTATAGGATTAAGGTAAATATAATATTATGGGATTTTATTTGAGAAACAATGGTTGAATTTCCTTTTCGAAGTACATATGAATTTATTTTGGATTTATGGTGATTAATATTATTTATATAAATGATTAGTATATCTTAGAGATTATGGGATTTGGTCAATCACATTTTTGTGTTATAATTTAAGAGTTATTGAATTTATTTGGGGATAAATATTAATAATAATATGGGAATATTATGTTATCAAATCCTTATTATTTTTCTGTCATTTTAAATATAGTTATTTGTTGAATGATCTATGTTGAACTTTTTATATTACTATTGAATTTGAGGGATTAAAAGTACTTTTTCGTTATTTCAAGGATTATTAATTTATTGGATTATCTTATATTATACTAATAAATTTGGTTTTTGTTGATATATAATTACATGAGGAATATATTTTTAATATTATTTCGATTTTTTTATCAGTAAAAGATGATTCGAATGCTTCATGCATGAAAAAATCATCTTGAAACTCATCATTTGGAGAAAAAGATGATTTTGTGGTGGAAATTGACTAAAGAATGTAATTTTTAGGGTAAAGTATGTATTTATATATGTTCATTGACTAGTATGAAATGAAATTATCCAACTATATGAAATTAATTTTGAAACAAAACCGTTATTCGTTTATTTTTCTTACCGAGAAATCAATAACCATTTAACCTATCACAAATTTATGATTTATTGATGGTTAAATTTATCAGGAACATGGTCATTATCACTCCATATCAGTCTTTGGGATTTATTTTTCTCTTCCATATATATTTTTTCACATCCCACTTTGTTCTCTTACTTGGAAACCTAGTATTTGTTACTCTAGATGACGTTCATACTCCCCTTTTCTATCTTATCAAGTGCAAGTTTTATTAATTCTTTTTAAGATGTTGAATTCCAAAAAAGATATTTTGAAAATTCAACACATTTTTACCAAATCCATATTCAAATTTCAAGTATAAAATATCATAAGGTGGATGTAACATCCCGATATTTTAAAAGGAATCACTATAGTATATGAACAACTAAATATTATTTTTTAAATGTTACTTTATTAAGTAGATATTAAAATAGGGGGTATAAATAGGATTAAATAATTTATGAAGTAAATTTAAATTTATTATTAAATATAAATTTATTTATTTTTTTATAAAATAATCTCCAAATTTTTTGTAAAGTCATTTTATTTTTCAAAAGCATATTTTTTTCAAAAAGGATTTTCATTGTTTCTTTTATTAAAATAATATAATAAATTTCTAAAAATTATAAAAGGAATATATTATAAAATTAATTTTTTAAAAATAATCATATAAAAATTATCCTATATCTAAAATTTAATAATTTTTTAAAAAATTTTGATTTTTCAATGAATAGTGAAAAATGAAAATTTCTTTTTGAAAAATGAATTATTCAAGTATTTAAAAATTAAAATTAAATTTTTGATTTGTTTTAAAATTAAGTAGGATAATTTTATTTAAATTAACACAATTTTTTGTTTTAAATGGATTTAACAATGTAATTTAGCATAAAAATATATTATATTTCAAAAAGGGTATTTTTTTGAAAAACTATTTTTCATCACTTTTTCCAGTTTAATCTAGAAAAAAATTCAAAAACTTCTATATTTTGAAGTTTGAAAAACTTATTACATATTTCTAATAAGTTGGACCCAATTTTTTCAATAGTTACCTTTTATTTTTTTTCAATATGAAATGTAAATTTATAAATTTTATTACCATGGTAAAGTGTATGTAAGGTAATTTAGGTTAAAAATAAAATTATTGAACCATAAAATGATAAATAAAAACATTATTTTATGAGTATTGTCTACCATAGCATTAAATGTTATAATTAATGGCCTTTTGGGGAAATATGATTAGATTGTGACCTTTATAGTATTTTATTTAAAGAAATTTCAAACATGTCACACTCTTGTTTTTAATAAGTGAAGTATTTTTAATATGGTATATTATAGAGAATATTTTAAACTATAAATATTAATTTTAATGATAAAATATTTATCTATTTCATGGTAATTTATTTGTAATTTTTAGTTACTAAATAATTACTTTAAATTCTTACTCAACAGCGATTCATTAATTATTCAATTAATGAAACAATCAATAGATGATATGAAAAATATTAAAATTAATATACTTTGCAGAAGATACCGTGGTAAATTAATTTATATATTACCATTAAATATAGAGATATAACAAAATACTTATATCTAATTTTAGAAGTTGTTTTTATATAATTAAACTCAATGTAATGAATAGTTTTAAAAATTGACATTATGGATAACTTATAGTAAATAAAATTTTATTAAACGATATAAAATTGAATAAAATATAAAATTAATCAAATAATTTTTGATAATGTTTAAAATATAAACCATGGTCTATATATTGGTCTTTTTTATTTTATTTTAACTATATAAACCCTCAAAGAGTAAAAATCAATGTTTTCACAGTAAAAGTTAACGAGGTTTAAATAGTGGTTTAAACCAAATGATAAGGGTATAAATATTGTAAAAAAGTTATAAATTTTATTTTATAAGCGAATTTAGACCCATAATCATATAAACTTATAAATAAATCAATTTGGATCCATTTTAATTGTATATTAATTTATATTAATTTAATATTTTGAGAAATGCCAAGAGTGGCCCTCCCCTGTCTTTTAAAAAAGAACCTCTAATTATTTTTTTACATTTAAAAAAAATTATGGTTAAAATTAGACCAAATATAATCACTTAATATAATACATCTCAAAATTATATAGTTCTTATTTTAGTCATAATACTAATATTATAGGTCTTAATGTGTTAATAAAAAGATGTTTTCCAGAGAAGAGGTATAGTTTTTAACTTCATGTTTTCATTTTTTTTTCTTTATCCACATCCCTCAAAATTTTTTAAAAAAGGATAAAATATTATCTAAATCATACTATATATTATTATATGTTATTATTCTAGTGTCATTTCCTATATATATGTCATCTTCCATCAAATAGGAAAATTATTCATCATTCATGTGTTTGGAGGATTACCACCTCAGGAAATGATGTAATTCATTTTCCATCATCATCCATAAAGCTTGGTTATAATGATTTAATTGAAATTTATATATGTTATTAAAGAGAAATTTTGATTCTAAAATGAATATATATGATTTAAATTCTTTGTGTTCCATGAACATAAAAAATATAATGTTGTTGGTGTGTTCGTGTTGACTACCACCACTACGAAGCGATGTGATTCATTTTTCAACCCCTTAACACATGAATGATATATATACATATATTTAAATAATTGATATTGTATTTACGATATTATTTTCCATATCTAAATTTAAAATTATACTTAACTTTTTTCCATAATGACTATTGAAAAGTTGAAACGTTACTCATGCATATGTACGACCTACCGTCTCTATGATTGTAACACTGCTTATTTTCAGAACCATATATAATTTATGGATTTAAAGTGTAATTGATTTATATAAAAGATAATTTTTTACTATTATTATTCTGGATATAATGTAAGGATGACCAATTTACCATAGCTAAGATACCAGTGTCATTTTGGACATAAGTGCTGAATATCATCGAAACATTCGATGTTGATTTAAGTGATTTTGTAACTGTATATAACTTGGAAATAAGTGATATAAATAGAATAATAAACACAAAAAAATTTCATTATTAAATTATAATATTTTCATAATTCTATTATACTGGAATATAAATTATGTACGTGATGAATCAGACTCAAGTTAAAAGACTTTCATTTAAAAATTATCTATTATAGATACCCTTAAAAATATCTTCTTCCTCAATTTACATATTTTCTAAAAATTTTCAAACAATGTTTTTACTATTATATTATTTTTTAAAAGTAATTATTACCCATGTTATATTTTTCAAAATTGTTCCAAAATTATATTTTGTTATCTTCCCAATGAATTACTTTGAAACTTTTCCAACAAAAGTATGAAAGGAATGTTTTTTTACATATAAAGAATGAACATATTTTATCGATGTTATGAAAAAAAATTTAATTACATTTCCTTTAAAAAAATTATGTTTATTTTATAATAAATTTAATTTTTTATATTTTTATATTTTATAAAAATATGTTATTTCAAAATGGAATGTTTAGTTTCTTAATGAATGTTTTTTATAATGTAGGATTTTATGGTTTATGATTATGTTATGGTACTTGGGAATTGTTGTGATGAAAACTATCTCCATTAAAAATTTAGAAAAATGGTTAAATTATTAACCAATGATGGGTTGTTTCGTCATAAACCAAGGATAGGTGATAACATTGCAATCTTCGAAGCATTTGGTATAGAATTTGATCATATAGTTATTTCAAATTCGATATGGTGTTAACCAATTAGGATTCTCCTATATGATCATAGGAATATAATTTTATGGTTATTAAAATATTAACTACAATAGTTAATCTATGAGTATATATGATGGTTACTCTATGGAAATTTTCATAAGTTAACCATGAAGGTCTTCCATGAAGAGCTACGATGGTTACTGTAATGATCCCTCAAGATTCCAACAAGTTTCATGTATATTTTATATTAGTTTTAAAAGATTTATTTCATAAAAAAAGTGTGTGTTTTTTATTTTAAAATGTTTTAGTCCATAAGATTTTCATTATACTAATGGATTTCATTTTTTATGTCCCTTACTAAGCTTTCTGTGCTCATCCCATATTTTAAAATGGTATTTCATAGGGTTTTATGAAATATTAGGGACAAGGATGTGGTAGAGAATAATTTTTGAAAAATTTTCATGAAAAGAAATCATTATTTATTTTAAATGGTTGTGTTTTGTGAAAAAATGGTTATTTATTATAAGTTTCTACTTTGAATATATGAGGTGTGACCTAATTCTAAAAAAATATAAACTAAAATATCATATGGATTATGATAAATTCAATTCCAGTTCAAGGAAACTTGGACACGTAATGATTATGGTTGGGTCCCCACATCAGTCACCATAATGTTTTTATATCTATTACTTAATAAAACATGAAAAATAGGTTTAGATATTAATATCATTGATTGTTAACCTTTAAAATATTTTTCATCTTTGAAAACCATGGGAATTGGTAACACTTAGTTCATCCAATGTACCTGGTGTCCAATATCAATGATACAGGGTTGATAACACTTTAAAATCATATGATTAAAAGATAATATAATTACATGGAGAATTAAATTAATTCATATTTGAATTGATAATATCAATGATGTTGACTCCCAATATGAGAGAAAACACCAATATTTTTATTTTAATAAATTTCATCTCCCAATCAATGAACACATTTGTAATCACCTACACATTTTTTCTTACAAAACTTAATAATATAAAAATACTAAATATACAAACCTCATTTCAAGAATACAATAGTACGGATAAGGGTATGTCCATTTTTGTGGATACTATGTAATAGATAGGAACATACATCCACTCTTACACAACACTCAATATCCTATAATAATACACCCTAAATAAAACAAACCATTAAGGATCCATTATACCATTCCTGAGGTAGATGATACTGATCATTACTCTATGGTCACAATTGACTTCCTTAGACAATATAAAAACACATATCTTATCAAATTACTCTAGAAATCAGTCATGTAAATCACATCCTCCAAAAAATTCTTATTATCTACCGTTAAACTCAATAGTTTCTATGATGAGAAATATAACTATTAAGAATACGTCAATGATAATAATTTCTCACTATTTCTTTAATTCCACTATACTAATATCACTCCTTATGTAAAAATCATGAAAATTTCATCCTTTAATATAAAACACTTTGATTTACACCATCACAGTACCTTTGGATGCCACAAGAGGGTCTCCCCACAAGATTCTAATAATTAAGAGATGATGTAACCATAATGATGATAACACACCCTACAAATTATTTACCTTAAAATATTAATATTTTATCAACTTATCTTTGCCTTGACTTCTAATATTACATTCAAGGACAACAATATCATATAAGAAGTCCTATTTTTTCAGCCATGATTAAAAAATCATAACTCTTCTATTGACATATTATCTATAGAGATGGCCTCAATCCAGATCACTTGTCTTGATTAATCCAAGGAAGTTGATAAGTTATATCATTATATGAACTCCTCTAGAAATTCATTCTCATACCGAGGAGTCATAAAAATCTCATTATTCAATATATCATATAAAATGAATAAGAATCCATATAAAAATAAATGATGTATAATAGTCAAGAAACATTTTCCTCAACCACATAGCTTCAATAATCTTTCCATCCCGAAAATTAAGGGACAGATTCTAAAAATACAATATAAATATATAAATATAAGTTAATATACTCACATACTAAGATGAAAGATCATATTCCATGACCATACCACTGAACATGAAATAATATTATCATGAAAATAAGTTCTATAGATATAGGTGTCCTCGCTAGGGTAAAAAATTACAATATAATCTAGCTAATGATAAACTACCTTAAATCTAGATCAACCCAACACATAGGTGACATCTATTATTGAAACTCTTATAATATCCCATCAATATAATGTATCTAATCATGTTTTATGAGATTTATCCTTTATATGGTAGTAGGTGTAGGCCCATAATGCTCAGGTCCCCAAATAACATTTTCCTCATCTGTATGATTAACCATGGATGAAAATATGATCGATACAAAACCAATCATTTCAAATCAAGACATTACATATAGTTTCTTATACAATAATGTACCACATTAGAAAATATTCACAAATTTTTCCTAATTCATCGTGCAATGAAGAATGAATTTCATAATATAGGTTTGTAATTTTTTACATTCTTATCCAAATATAGATCCCAAATCATAAGAAATCATGTATTAAAATCTAGATCACATATAATATAATGAATATATTATCCTTACCACACCCTTTAAATAATTCTATAAGTACATCCGTTAGCTAGAATTTGATCATAGTATAAAAATAAGAATTTTTCAAACACAACACCTTATGGATTGTTTCCCTAGAATAATAAGCTGAATTCAAATCCCTCAAGGATTATTTAACTAGATTTACAGAACAAAACCATGTATTTTCTTAACTTAATTATTCATACCTAATAAATGTTCTCATTGATACTAATGTATCATATCCCGAACCCATTGGTGACCATCTTGGGTTTTTATTGTTTCAAATATGTGATATTACCAGACATATATCCAATATCCCAAGGGTTAGTAACTATAACCAAGAGGGATATATAAAAAAAAGGTATTTTCCCTTGAAACTTATAATGAAAAATTATCACATTTTTAAAATGAAGAAAAATATAAAACATACATACATAAGTAAATTTTAATGTTTGATACTAACATATATAAAATACTATTAACCATGTAGACCATGATTTTGAATCCAATGTTGTATAATAATGTATAATATTCAATACCTTAAACTTGAAATAAACATAAATAATGATACAATAAAGAAAAAACATTAATGTGGTGAATGTCACCATGATGCGATTTTTTCTAGATAACTCGATGTGGTGAGAGGCATCACACCATGGTTTTCATTACAGTATATGTCTAATGATATAAATAATGATGGATGTCACTTCCCATTTTAAGATGTCCTATTTCAGTTATAACATCATGTAATGATATTCAACTAATTTTATGTTAATTTAGGATACCTATAATGAGTTATACTTTTCATTCCTAATTGTTTGAATTATATAAAATAAATATATATTTTTTCAGAATTTTAAAATTCTAAAATGTTTTGAATGATAAAATATGTCTTAAATCATACATTTATTAAAAATTTAAAATTTTGATGGATCTCCAAGATGTATCCCTGTTCTTTATAAAATTAAAGGCATATAATATATGTTTGTGATACAATATTGAGATATATTCATAAAACTCTAAAATAAATCTCTCATATTTTATATCATCCCTTTAATATGAGATACTAGTAGGATATGAGAAAATATGTAGTCTAACATAAGGTTTTAGGTGATTCATAAAATCTATTAATTATTCAAAGAGTAAGGAGTTAGTTGACCACTTATAAGGTATCTTGTGCAATCCCATACAAATCATACCAATTATGAATTATGAACATACCTCAATACTTTTTAAGACAATATGTCTTGTAATACTTATATGGTATCTCCCACAATACCTTATAAATATTACAATTCTTAGTGTCTTAAAAAATTATTGAGGTATCTTCATAATTTATTACATTCAATTAATATAAACTATGGTCTATTTTTATGAAAAAAATATTTTAATTTTTATTTATAATATATATAAAAAAGAGTTGTCCCCAATAAAACCTAATAGTTTCATCAAATAATCGTCCACATAATTGGGATTTATAAGATGAACATCCTGATAAAATATTTTTTCCAAAACCATATCATGTTTTATTATAAACAATTATAGTTTATGATGATTTTTTTTAGAATAACATGTTTCAATGAAAAATTATTTGGATTTATGAAAAATTGTAAAATCAAATAATGGTAATAGAATAACAAATAAAGAAAATGGTTCTATAAATTAGGTAATTAAAAATTTTGTTTTCCATAATATTCTCAATCTAAAAATTTCCATGGTTTGTATGGAAATTATAATTTTATTTGGAAAACAATGGTTTGGTGGAAAAAATCATGTCATTGTGTAAATGTGTTACTTTTTGAGGATATTTTATAATAAAATTCAATAGATAAAAACATCATGAGATTTATTAGGAAAATAATTTCCATAAGTGAAGACCACACTACTATATATATAAGCATAATGTGATTTTTATTTATTAATTTTATTTAATGATTCTTAAAAAAATTGTCGACCTAGGCCTCAGGAACCCATAAAGAATTCTAAGAGGGCTTTAGATCATACCAAAATTTTATTTTTTAGATGAGACCAATCTTTGAAATCATTTATTTACATGGTATATTATTAATATTTCAATATAACTCATTTTTCAAATAATCAAAATTAGTTTATAATGTTTATTTATTAAAAAATAATGATAAATATAAAATAGTTTATATTTATATGAAATAATCAAAAATTATAATATAAATTATACATATTGAACTAATAATCATATATATTTACTTATTCTACGAAAAAAATAGTTTTTATAGGTTTGGTAAAGTGTTTAAATTAATTTAAAATATATGATATTAAAATAAATTAAATTTATTGAATTTCTATTATGAAGCATTTATATTTCATAGAGAATCATGAACTTTAATATTAATGAGGTCATTATTTTCCATATAAATATTAGGTGATAGTATATAATTGGAATTAATGTCTCTCTTCAGAACTGATCTTGGGATTATAGGACTTTTCCTTATAAATCCCTCCAAAATTGGAGTTTAGGCTACATTATAGAAAGGTTGGAGTTGGATACCTATCACACTCTAGAAAACCAAACCTTTCGGATCATTACTTTACCAAAAATCTGATGTTTTAGGTGTCTTGTGGATGTCAGGGGTGTTTTTGGGACATGTGATTTATTACAATGAATTGTCATTTCAATGGTTCTCCAAATTTCTAGTTTTTCCACATCCTGGTGGCGACTCTTCGGTTTGTGACTCGTCTGATGATGACTCATCTGGGAGTGACTCATCTGGCAGTTACTCGTCTGGTGGTGACTCGTCTGGCAGTGACACTTATGGTGGGGACTCATCTGGTAGTGACTCATCTAGGTAGTGTCTCATCTGGAAGTGACTCGTCCAGGCTATGACTCATCGTGCAATGACTCTTCTGGTGGTGACTCATCTTACGGTTAATATTCTTGTGGTGACGCTCCTAATAGTGACTTGTCTATTGGTGAATCGCCTAGCGGTGACTCATCTAGTGCTGACTCCTCTGGTAGTGACACGTCATGTTTTGAATTTTCCTGGTGGGGACTCATTTCAATAGTTTTCCATTTTATATATATTATTATATTTTTCTAATTTTTCCCTTTCTATGTCTGTTTGGAAGAAAATAGAGTTTAATAAAAAAAATTAGTAAATTTTAAATCCATATAAAAATAAATAAATTGTATCTTTATTTTTTTTTAAATTTGGAATCCTTTTACATGTTTAAAATGCATGGTATTGATTAGATCCACTTTAATGGAAATTCAAAACTCTTTATAATCCCAAGCGTTCAGTATTTAAACATTGTAATGAAAATATCCTTCCTTATATCATTTAGGATGGATTTATCATGATATTAGACATCCCAAAATCCTTCTTCCTAGGAGTCATGTAACCTGGTCACTGCAATTTGTTTATGTTTTCCTAGGAGAGCTTCCTGCGATACGCTCACCTCTGTTTTCGGTACATGATGGCTATGCTAATAATCCTTCTTCTATGTAGGGTTTCCTTCATATTTCTTTATTCTGTATCATGCATGGTGTGTATATAAATATTTATCCTTGTGGAGATAGGTGATTAAGAATTATGAAATAAAATATAAGTTTTATCAAAAAACACAAAGGGGTAGAGAAACATGATGTTTGATCTTACTATTTTATTCAAATTGATATGATTTCATTTGTTTTGATATTGTGATTGTGTTGGACAAATGGATTGGTGAAAATGGTTGCTTTTGGTGGTTTGGTTATACTATAGTGGCTTTTCATGGTCCCTATGTTTTCTTAATTGAGTTGTATTATCATAAATAAATGACTAGTTAACCACTTATATTTGGTTAATGGAATGAATTCCCAAGGATTCAATTGCTTTAGTGATAACACACATAAATAAATAATTCAAATTGAATAAGTTCCATTTCTTTTCCAACTAGAAAAATGTGATGTGATATATGTTTTGATTTTTGGGATGGATGTGTTTAGTGTGTGTGGTACTGATGTGATGTGTGGTGGCAATGTTATCATCGATGTGGGGGAAGTGGATGAGATATGGTTGAGCAGCGGGGTTCGATGATAAGTATTGGAATATGGGTTTGGACATGGCTATTGGGATTTTGTTTAAATATACTACTTATTGTGTTGTGCACTATCTCATTTCCCCTATTTGTATGGATGGATAAATGAATAATAACCATGAACGAAAATTATTACATGAAAATGATTTAAACAGAATGTCTAATGGATGAATTGATGATGGTATTTAAGTAAAAATATAACAACATGTTTATGGAAATGGGTCAGAAATGGGGATTCAGTAAAATATGTTAATGATAGTTGGAAACAGAAATATATGTTATAGATTGTGTTTTTCTTGTAGGGTGTTATGAATTGAGAGGTTGCATCAAAGTGGTGGAGTCAGGAGTAGGTTGGTGTTTCATTTGTAAACACATAGGTAGGGATTCTGTTATTTTTCTCTATATATAAGTATACACTGTATATTCTCAAGATTTATATTTTCTCCCCACCCATGTCGAGCACTATATGACGACACCAACATAGTCCCGTGGGGGAGGGGTGGGTCTCTCCCATAATCCAGAAGGGAGGATGGATGGCTAGCCGCTCGCTCTTCCATTATCCCTCTTCCAAAAGATAAGGGAACATATGTCTTTAGGTGAATTATGATATATTATCCCAGGTTTCTTTAAGATGAGAAGTATTCTACTATCCCAGGTGTCTTTGGGATGATATTTTTTATGATGGTCTAGGTTTGTGCGTGCGAAATCTCATGTGTTGTGATGGCCCAAGTGTGTGCGGGCGGGATGTGATGTGTTGTGATGGCCTAGATATGTGTGGGTGGGATGTGATGTGATGTGAAAATATTCAAAAGAGGTGGTATATCAGGTACATTTTTTATTGGGGTGTACCAGTGACTAATCAGTATGAAAGTGGGGCAAGGTACCCTATCATTGATGTTCATTATATTATAAAACCGGGATGTGAAATTCAGTGAGAGATCATTGGTGAGGTTGGGGTTATGGTTAGTCTACCTATTAGTTTCTATTTTGTTTTTTGTTTTTATCACAGGCTCATTAGCATGGTCATTCCAATTGTGCACAAGAGACTTTGGTTTTCCTACTGAGTATACCTATATGCTCACCCAATGTATATACAGACTATTTTTAGGTTTCTAGGAGGATTACATGGACCGTGCTAGGAATTACTAGTTTTACCCTTCAAAAGTTGTTTTGTTGATTCTCTAGTTTTGTTTTTGGTTATTTACTTTTAGGAAATTTATATATTTCAGTTTTATTGACACATTAATTAGGGGATGGATTTTTTGTTTTTCTAATATATATATATATATATCATGGAGTAGATTATGGTTGACACATACTATCTCTAAATATTTTTTTTGTAAAGGGTAATGCTTCCCATATTTTAATATTTGTACACCCTTGGCACTAGTATGCAACCTGGGGTCTACAAGAGGTGGGAATCAAGGGAAATTATCTATCTTCCCTTATTTTCACATATTTAGAGGGAGTGGTTTGTGATAGAGTTATATCAAAGATGATGGTTGATAGATAGGATGGGGTTTGGAGTTAGGCACTATGAGGTTTTCATGGGTTGGTATGGAAAGAGTGTCAGTTAACCATGGTGAATAACATATTTTATAATGATCGGCTAGGACATGGGATTTTAGGGCCCCTGATGATATAGTGCACAAAATCAGAGCTTATTGAATGACCTAGTGAGGTGGTACTTCTTTCAGGGTAGAGACATGCGAGAGGTACATGCATCATTATAAATTGTGTTATTATTTGAATTGTCTTTTTTTGGGGAATGTTAAAATGGATAATATGAATAAAATGTATTAAATTTAATTAAAATATATCATAAATAAAATCCATACTACTGGTCTTGGGAAATCCTTATTTATTTTTTAGTTATGGTTTCTGGTCATCGTCAATGTGTGGATCAGGCAATGTAGGTTCAGTAGGGTGTCATGGTTGATCAACATAGGGTTCATCCGACTACGGATTATGATCAGCGTTAGAGGATTTTACACTCTATGCAGTGGAAATATTTTGAAATGCATGAGGGGATTATTTATTTTATGTAAATAGAGAGTTATCTAGAAGTGTTGGATATCACATTCAGTTTGACCCAAGCCCTGATGCAGAATAGGTTCCCTTTGGCGGTTAGTCATATGTGAGGAGATACATGTCAATGGTGGACATTTTACCTTAGTGAGAAAAGGTAGGAACATGTTTCATGAATCCAAATATAGAAGGGGTTTCAGGAAGAGATCCTCTAATGGACCATGAAGGCTTAGAAGAGACAGGATCTACTATCCCTTCAGTAGGGGAGTATGTCCGTATAAGATATTGGGATCAAGTTCAAGGACCTTCTAAGATTCTCCCTTGATCTTTTTCTGAATGAGGTGTCCCAATCAAGGCCACTTCATGAGGTACTCCATTATTTGGTCCAATATGTGGTTACTCATTTTATGTTTCCAGTGTATGTAGAGGTTTAGAAGAAGGAATGTTTTCGGTATCATACCTCAAGTGCTAGGGCCTTCATGGTTTCGACTAGCTAGGAGACGGCTTAGATAGCTTCCCATTGGATCTTCTAATTTTTATACTTTTATTGTGGGCTTGAGGACAATGTGTTTTTTATGTGGGGTTTTTGACCATCTTTAGGTCCAGTTCCCAGTGGATTCTCAAGCTTAGTTTGTCCAAGTCGAATAGGCATTAGACTCAGTAGTAGCTACCATCAATGATTTTCCAACAATTTGAGTAGTCGGCTAATGGTCCATCCAAGGAAGATGATGTATATAGAGGTCATCCTATGGTTGTTCCTTTAGCTTAGGGACCTTGACCCAAACATGGTATTGGAGGCAACCATCAGTAGAGAGGTAGGGGATTTGGGTGTGGTCAGTTTAATGTAGCGAAGGTAGACGCACTAGATGGTATATAGATAATTAGAGTTATGATCAATTTATCTTATACCATTGTTTATTCCTTTTTTGATTCAAGATATTTGTAATACTTTGTTTTTACCTCGGTAGTCCATGATCTATGACTATACATAGAGAGGTTTTCTATTCCCACGGTGTGGATTGTGCCAATCATAGTCCAAACTAGCTTTCATGATGTTTTTAGGGATGTGAACTAAAGATGGGGAAACATCAATTGTGTTTCAAAATTATCTTTCTTGAGATGAAAACACACAATTTCATCCTTGGAGTTTATTATTTGAATTCTATTCATGATGTTATTGACCGTTTTGGATTGATAATCTTGTTATTGGACATGGTTGGCTAGCAGATAGTTTTCTTTTGTGAGAAAAGATTTCCAGTAGGAACAAGACACTTAGAGCCCCTTATTTCCTTGATGGTTGAGATGTATGTCAGGATAATGAGTGCTAAGGTAGACGAGGATCCCATGGTTGTTAGTTAATTCATATATATTTTCCTGGAAGAGGTTTTAAAGAAACCCCATCAATGCAACATTGAGTTTGGGACAAACATGAAGCTTGGTGCTTCTCAAATTTTAATGGATCCATATTGGATGGAACCCTCTAAGTTGTGAGAGTTGAGGATTCAGATTAAGGATCTTATACATAAGGGTTTCCTCTGGCCCAGTGTGTCACTATGCAGTTCTCCAGTGTTTTTCTCCAAGAAGGATGATGGTAGTCTAAGGTTGTGTAGATCCTATTTCAATTTAAATTAGGTGGTGATCAAGAATCACTATCATCCTACATGGATCGATGATCGTTTTGACTAGTTGATTGGAGAGATTTGGTTTTAAATTGTTGACATGTGGTTTGGATATCACCAGTTAAGGGTGGAGGAGGGTGATATCCTAAATACAACATTTAGATGTAGGTATGGGATCTTTGAGTTTCCAGTCATGTCGTTTGGTGTTATGAATGAACTACACATGTTCACGGGGATCACGAAATCTATATTTCATTTGATATTTTACTAGTTCATCATCATACTCATCGATTATGTATTGATCTACTAGAATTCAGAGGAGGAGCATGCCAAGAATCTCAAATCATTCTTGCATGTTCCTCAATGCCACCAGCTCTTTAGAAAGTTTTCCCTGATCATGTTTTGGTCATGAGAGGTCCTTTCCTTGGAAATTTCATGTCTCAATGGTGTGTGGTAGTTGAACAAATGAAGCTATAAGTAGTTATATCATGGTTATAACCCAATATTGTTGAAGAATTTTGTATATTACTTGGTCTCACATGTTATTATCGTATGTTTGTGCCTGAAATCTCTCAATTTGATTTCCCTTTGGAATCTCTAACCAATAAGGCTCGGGTTTTTGTGTGGACTAACCAGTAATAGGAAACATTTAGTTTCATGAATGGGAATTTGTTTAGAGATCCTTTACATAAATTTCTAAAGGAAGGGAAAATGTTTGAGGTTTTCTGTGACGCGTATCATATGGTCTTAGTGTGCGTCATGATGTAGTAGAAAAAAGTGATCTCTTATGGATTGATGCATTTATTCCCCAAAAAATATAGCTATACCACACATGATATATATCTAGTGGAAGTTGTTTTTTCACTATGTTTTTGTCGACATTAACTCATTGATGTGAACTTTTTAGTCTTCACATATGATAAGAGTTGAGGTATGTATTTTCTCAGTGTGATCAGAATCTGTAACAGTGAAGGATGATAGAGTTTTGTCAGGACAATGATTTCGATATCTCTTATAACTCAGGAAAGGGGAATTCTATAATCAAATATTCGAGTAGGAATACATATAAAGATGTTGTTCAAGATTCTGTAGATTCTTGGAGAGCGATGGAGGAGTTGGAATCCCTAGACCTAGATTCAAGGGTGGATAGTGGTAGAGGTTGTTTGTTTCAGATGATGGTGTAGTATTCTTTTATTGTGTCAAGTGAAGGAGTCTTAGTGGGGGGACTTAGAGGTAGTGATGATTCATGATTTTTATGACAATGGTGATGCTCTGGAGGGGTGGTTATAGGATAATAAGAACTATATGTTGTTTCAAGGATGTTTTTTCAAAAGCAATGCATGAGGGATTCCTTCATTAATTCCATAGCTCAGTCTTGGTGGTACACTTAGGATCTTCATAAAATGTATAATGGCTTGAGGAAATAGTTTTTATGAACCAGGATGAATCATGCCTTGGAAAAGTTTGTGGTAAAGTTCTTCATTTTCCAACATTTAAAGGTCAATCATCATGATCCGAGACATTTTCTCAGCCCTTGGATGTTCCTAAGTGGAGATGGGATGAAATATTTATGGACTTATATACAAGGTTACCCAGAACTCTGGGAGGCTGTGATTCTATTTGTATATTTTTGGATTTTTTGAATAAATA
Organism: Viscum album; assembly: GCA_963277665.1. Taxonomy (NCBI): domain Eukaryota; kingdom Viridiplantae; phylum Streptophyta; class Magnoliopsida; order Santalales; family Viscaceae; genus Viscum; species Viscum album. The sequence continues at coordinate 218,266,565 of OY728167.1, forward strand.
TGCTCACTTTTTAATGATATAAGAGTTTGGTGGAGAGGATTCTTTTTCTAAGAGTTATGTGGTGGACAGATAGAATGGACTATCTGAATACTGGAGGATATTTTGTTGGCACGTGTGTTGGAATTCAATAGATCATGGTCACAACACCTACCATTGGTCAAGTTCTTTTATAATAAAATAAATCACTCTCCCATTATCATGGTTCTTTTAGAGGCTATATACAATATTTTGTGTTGTTCTTCATTGTGCTTGACTAAGGTTGGGGAGGCAGTATTTCATGGTCATGATGTAGTGCAGAGAACAATAGAGAAGTGTCAGTTGGTTCATGTGGGAATTAAAGAAGCACAAGAGTAGAATAATTCTTATGATGATCATAGGAGGATCCCCCTAGAGTTTGAGGTTGTAAAACTTGTGTTCTTGAAGGTTTCCCCATGACATGGGATGTGGGGGTTCTTCAAAGGAAGTAATCTCTTACCCCAGTTTTTTGGTCCCTTATTGGCATTGGGGTGTGTTTGAGATGTGTCATACTTGTTGGAACATCCTACCTGATTGGACTGAGTCCATGATGTCTCCAACATCTCTCAACTACGATGGTATCTTACCGATGAATACCATGTCATTGACTCTAGAGAGTTATATTTTTTGGATTACATGAACTTAATGGAACAACAAGTTTAAATCTAGGAACACTATGAAAAGGTGCTGAGGGGAAGTACCATTCCACAGGTTCATTTTTTATGGAGGCACGATGACATTGAGGAGAATACACTAGAGTCTGATAAGCATATGGGCGGCCAATACCCTGAGTTTTTTTAGTTTTTCCTTCTCTATTTTCTTTATGATGTGTTATACATACCTTAGTGTTTTATGAGATATTTTAATTTACACTTGATGTGATGTGTGTTGTGTGACACGTGATAATTCTCTGACATGAGAAAAACGAGAGACATGATTCATAATCAAGATGTATTTTTCTACTATGGGGTTAGATTCGTACAGGAGGTTCAATGCCTCCCAGTGAAGATATTATCTTCACATGGAGGATGGAATTACCATATTATGATTTTCAAGGAATTTTTTTTTGTTCTATGGTTGTGGGAGTCTGGGATTATAGTTTTTGTTTATGGATGTTTTTTAGGTGTAATGATATCATTGAGAGGTATCTTGTGATATGGTTTTTTCGAATTGTTTCTCATTACTTCTAGGCTGGTTTTTAATTCTTGAGGGAGATAATAGTTTGATAGGTTTCTTTTCTAACAAACTGAACCTTCTGGACCATTACTTTACCAAAAATATGAGGATTGAGGTGGTTTGGGGTTGTTTGGGGTGATTTTGTGACATGTGAGTCATTCTAATGTTGATTCATTTAAACTATATTCCAAATTTTAATTTTTCCATTGGAGACTCATCCTGGAGGTGATTTTTCTATAAGTGACTCGTCTAGTGGTGACTCTTCTAGTGGTGACTCATTTTGACAGTGACTCTTCTAGCAGTAACTCATTTGGTGGTGACTCATCTGATAGGGACTTGTTAGGTAGTGAATCATCTAGTGGTTACATATATGGTGGAGAATCATCTAGAGTTGACTCATCTGTGGTGAATTATATAGCATAGAATCATCTGGCAGTGACTCATCCTGATAGTGACACAATTCAATGGTTTTCTATTTTCTCATATGTTTTTAGTTTTTCCAATTTTTTTCTTTTTCTGTCTATTTTGAAGAAAAATGAGTTTAATAATATAATTAATGATTTTAATTCCATTTCGAAATGGATCAATCATATATGAAATTTTTAAAAAACATGGAATCCTTCTAAAAGTATTAGATGCATGGTATTTATGAGATCCACATTAATTGAATTTAAAAACTACATATAATCCTAAACATTCAGGATCCAAAATTTCAAAAGAAAGTATCTTTCATTATTTCTTTTGATTTGGCTTTCTATTGAAACCAGACATCTTGAAATCCTAATTTCGTGGAGTTGAGTATCAAAGTCACTAAATTTTGTTCTTGTTTTCCCCAAATAGTTTTTTGTTGTATCTGCACCCTTTTTTCGGTACAATAAGGTTGTGTCAACCATCTTTCTTCCAGGTAAGATTTGCTTTATCTCTCTTGATTGTGTATATTGTGGGATGGCTATATAAATGGGTATCATTGTGGAGATATATGATTCTGAATTCTTAAAGATAATATAAATTGACTTAAATAAATACAAATGGGTAATTGAATGTGATGTTTGATCTTACTATTTTATTTGAGTTGATCTGATTTTATTTTTTGGATTTTGTGATTGTATTGGCCTAATGGCTTGGTGAAAATTGTGTCTATTGGTGGATTGGTTACACTGTGATGACTTTTAATGGTGCCTCTATTTTCATAAATGAATGGTATCATCATAAATAAATAATTGGTTAACCACATATATTTTTTTAATTGAAGGGATTCCTATAGATTCAATGGCTTATGTGATAACACCATTAAATAAATAAGCGAAATTGAATAAGTTCCATTTCTTTTGTAAATATGAAAATATATATGATATGATTTTTGGTTGGTGTCTGTGTGTGTCAGATTGATGTTATGTGTGGTGGCTATGTTGTGATGTGTGTGGGGGAAGTGGATGAGATATGGTTGAGCAATGGGTTTGTGATGAAATGTGGTGGAAGATGGGTTTGGACATGGGGATTGGGATTTTTTTCATTGTTCTACTTATTGTGTTTTGTGATGTGTTATTTTCATAGTTGTTGAGGATTGAAAATGAATAATAATTAGGAATTGGAATTATTACATGAAAATGATTTAAAAAATTGTTTAATGGATGAATTGATGTTGGGATTTTAGTACAAATCAAACTAAATGTTTAATGGAATGGGTTAGAAATAGAGAATCTGGAAAATGTCTTAATGATAGTTTGAGAATGAAATAAAAATTATAGTTTGTGTTTTTATTGTAAGGTGTTATGAATTTAGAGGTGCAATAATGTGGGGAAGTCATGAGTATGTTGATGTTTTTTTGTTAACCCATAGGTTGGGCATGCGTACTTTTTCTATATATATCTATTAATACTATATATTCTTTTGATTTATATATGCACCCCACCCATGTTAAGGAAAATAGGTCGAAACTGCATAGTCACACATTGGGGTGTCTTTCCCAACATCTTAGTGGGAGGATGGATGGTTGACTACCCAATATTACCTGATCCCTCTTCCATGTGATAATGGACCAGGTTTCTTTGGGCGACTTGTGATGTTCTATACCAGGTGTCTTCAGGAAGAGATGTGTTTTTCTATCCCAGGTGTCTTCATGATGAGATGTGTTGTGATGGAAAGGTGTGTAGAGACATGATGGAATGTGTTGTGATGGACCAGGTGTCTGTGGGTGAGTTGTTATGTCTTGTGATTGTTTGGGTTTGTGTGGGTGCTATGTGATGTGATGTGATGTTATTTAGAAGAGGAGGGAGGGACCAAACATTTTCTGTTGGGGGAGAGAGCATCTAATCGGTGGGAAAGTGGTATGGGGTACAATATCATTGATGCAATGTATATTATATTAACTAGATTCATTTTTTGGCAAGTGAGACTTAGTTATCTTGGGATTTTGGTTAGTCCACCTATTAGGTACTATTTGGTTCTAATGCTTTTGTCACATGTGCATTAGCTTGTTCCATCCACTTGTGCATGAGATAATTTAGTTTTCCTAATAAGTATACCTATATTCTCACCGTATGTATATGAAAAAAAAATTAGGTTTCCAAGAGGATTATGTAGACCATCCTTGGTGTTACAAGCTGTACCCCTGGACAATTGATTTGTTGCTTCTATAGTTTTGTTTTTCATTCTTTACTTTGGAGACTTTTATTTGAATATTTTTTATTTATACATGAATTGTGGGATGGTTTTTGGTTTTTCATATATATATGTTGTGGATTTGATTATGGTTTATATATCATATCTCTGGATAATATTTTCTTATAAATAGCAATGCCTCCCATATTGTGAGATTTTGACACCCTTGGAACTAGTCACCAACTTGTGGCCTACTGGAGGCGGTACTCGAGGGTCATTATCTATCTCTCCCTCATTATAGTATCATTGGCAGGAGGGGGTCTTGACACACACCATACTTACTCTTGAGTAAATTTTAGTTTTAGATATTTCAAAATATTTACATGGAAGGTCTTAATGCACCTTACTCATGAGATGCCTTTGGAAATGAGTGAATGTTGTAACATCTCAATATTTTAGTGTGTGTTTGTGTGTGTATATATATATCTGTGTGTATTTTTCACATAAGCAATACCAAGTTCGATATCTTTCATCACACGAATTAATGTGAAGTTTTTGATACATTAGTAACTTAAAATAAGCATCCATAAAATAATTATCACAACATATAATATATCTATATATGAAATATATATTTAAATTCCTTAAATTATAAATTTTTTAGGAATAATATTATAAACAGTTGAGTTTTATGAAAGATATTGAAAACAAATTTTATATTTATGTCATATTTTTATATAAAAAATTAAATATATATATATATATTAGAAATAAATTTATATAAAAATATCTTAATTCATTGGTGTATAATATCAAAATTTACAAATAATGTTTTTTTGAGCATTTTCGAAAAATATCAATTTGTAGTAAAAAAATGTGGTTTTACGAAAATTATAATTCTCATGACCTTTTCACTATATCAGTACGACCTCGAAGGTCATATAAAAATTAAGTGATAAAATATGAAATTAAGGAATAAAATTATAAATTTGAAAATATTATTTGAATATAGAAAATCCATGGAATCCATTTTTAAAACTAAAGTGAAGTGTTAGTTTAATAAAGAAAACGTATTACATCATTCTTTTAATTAAACTATGTTTAAAAGAAATTCAGATATAGATTTATTTTTTATAATAAACCAATTACTGTCAAGTAAATGAGTGACTGTCAAAGAAATATCTTACCGACAACCTTAATCGTTAAAAAACTATTTTATTTAAAAAGCAATTTATATGTATTATGTGTGTTTAATTTAAAATAAAATTTTCTCATTTAGTAAATTAAATAGGCTAAATGGAGACCAAATTAGAAATCATAATTTTTAATATTTTTTATAATGGTCTACTTATTGTTTTATTTACAAAATAATTGACATGATTAATATTTCATTAAGAGTAATAAGTGTTTAAATGAATAATCTAATTTGGATCAAATTTTAAAAAAATTACTAAACCTATAGACCTTCTTGATGTGTTTGGGAGACAATTTTTTATGCCCCTATGATTGTTGCTAGTGAACCATATCAAACATGAATTACTATTTATATGAAACATTTATCTTGTAAAAGTCTCTGTTAAAAAAGGAGAGGCTCTATATTATTATTTTTTCTAAATTTGAAATTTTCATGGTCAGGTAGTAACATATCTCAAAGGTTATTAATTCAGATGCCTTATATTAGTTCCTTCTTCCTACTTTAAATGAGAACTATTAGATATTTATAGAATACGACCAATATCCATCGATTTTAATAAAACTACCGACTCATTGATATGTTAATTTTGACTTTTCTTCATTCTATATTCAACATTGAAATGTTGATTCCAAACAATGTTATCAATGAGTGGGATGACTATTATTATAAAATATCATTTTGAGATGGGGTCCTTATAGTCTAATTTAGTGGGTTTAAAATATTTGAACCTCATGATTTGTCTGGTTTATAATGATAATTGAAATTTATTTAGAGGTTTAGTCCATAAATTACCCATTATATGGAGAATAATAAATATCCAACGATAATGTCTTAATTTTGATAAATGTGGATCATGGGGCTATAAATGCTCAAATTATGTTCCCACTTATTAAAGTTCCAATAAATATAACCTAGTAATATACAAAGGTATGGATCATATATCACTACTGAAAATTTATTTATTTTCGACAGGATCCTCTTGCGAAGGATCTATTGCATAAAATTGCATTGCAAATAGTATTTTTTGTGATGGGCTATAGCAAAAAAATACTATTTATGATAGGAAATTCTACCATCACTATTAGTTTACCCATTTTCTTTAAAAAACCGTTTATGATGATCCCATCAAAAGTACGTAGTTACGATGGGCCCCTCTCAAAAAACATTAAAAAAAATATTAATAAAATTTGATAAAATAAAAAACAAATAAAAAAATAATATTAAATAATAAAAAAATAATAATAAAATAATAATAATAATAACATAATTAAAATAATAATAATATTTATAAAATAATAATATTAATATTATTAATACTAATAACAACAACAACAACAATAATAATTATAATAATAATAATAAAATAAACATTATTATGAATAATATTAATAATAATAATATAATAAAAATTATAAAATAATTAAAACCTCAATATTCCCAAAAATATACAAATAATAATAATAAAAACAAAATAATAATAATAATAGTAAATTATAATTTTAATAAAATAATATTAAAATAATATAAATGTAAAATAATAATAAATTTAAATAATTAATAAAGTAATAAAATAAAAAAATAAAAAAATTAAAAAACAAAATATTTGCAACAATAGAAAAAAATGAATCTTCTAGAAATTTAAATACATAATATTACAAAAAAATTACATTGAAATGTTTTATCTTAAAATGTAAATACTTTACCGGGGGGTCTTCTGGAGGAGCTGGAGGAGCTAGAGGAGATGGTGGAGGGAACTCCATCCCTAAACCATGAGTCAGATGACACATGTAATCCATGATCTATATGTGCTACTACTACTACCATCGATTCATATCCTCTTGCTATTGCTACTATTTTCGATAGAGCTCTTCTTGCCCCCATCACACACTTGCTATAAGATCACCATGTGCTCGCAACTTCACTAAATAATGTGCAGCTGGTGATGATGACTCTCTATGAGCTGCTCTCGAGCAGCATGCCGACATCGTAATGGTCCCATAATAACTCTTGACCATCAATCGTGAGCTGATACCAATAACTCGACCTTTATCAAAGGCGTACTAGGTCGCATGCATCCATGCTGGCTTAACAAATCGTTGGGCACTAGTCTGATTCTCAGTCTCGGCTGGACTCTTAGTATGCATCTGAGATATCATGGCCTCATATGAATTCTTCAATTTCAATTTAAAAATTAAAATATATAAAATATTATTTTCGTTTATTACTAACGATCATGAAGAAATCACTCTAACCACAATCTGTAACTGGTGATCACCTCTAATCTCTCTATTGATAGGATCACTATACAAAGTCCTAAAAATTTCGAACACTGTAATATATAGATATTAGATTACCTATATGAATATATAACAAGAATTTTAAATTTAAATATACATAAATTAATTAAAAAAATATATGTACCATATGTTTCTTTTTCATACTGAATGTACGACTACTGACTCAATGTATCACCTTCTGTCTCCCCCGGTTTTTTCATCCTGCATATGATCTCCTCTAAAAACGAACGCCCATCCAGTGTGAGCATAATCCACCCAAAAACTAAGATTAACTGTAATTAGGTCAGTATCCATGACAAAACTCATCAAACTCTATCACTCAGGATTTCATCATTTCATTCCTTCTCAAATTGAACAAAAACTCACAACAACGCTCATGCAGAAACTCCTCTCATGCCACCCAGACAGACTCACACATGATATTATCGATGAGATACCATAAAACCTAATAGTAATTAATAATATCAATTAGTTAATTAATTAAATTTCAAAATAAATATTATTTATTTACATACCAACCCATGATCGATCATGCAGTGATGAACATCAATAGGAATATGATCTCATGTGACCCATACTCCAGAAAAATAATTGCACAATATAGATCTCCCCTATCAAGAAACTATATGTGGAAATATTTTAAATAAGAAAATATAATCAAACAATTTGTATAAAAATAAATTAATGAACACTAACTTAAATACACAAGTAAACACACCACTACATCCATGGATCAAAGCTAAGATGTGGATGTCACTCAAGGATAGGGTCAAGAATCATCAATCACACAAGACAATGCCCAGTTCGATTCTTCCTTGAAACACAAATAGTCTGAGGGTTAGATGATCTAAAATCTTACTCATAATTAGGTAGAACAACCTCCTCAAACTCATGAAATAGATCTGAGTCTATATGAAACAAGAAATGACCATTGTTAGAAAATTGTTGAAAACAACTATAATCTAAATATATATATTATATATGATTATCACCTGCATTGAACTATGACAATATTCATCTTCATCCTCATATTCATATCTGATGGTGTCAATATCTAAATATTCCTCCTTAGAATCATCAATTTCCATATGAGTTTTATTTTCATCATCTCTTATCATTTGAACCTCATTTGTTACACCATTTACATCATCGCCACAATCAACAATTAACATTGGGGTTCCATAATCAATATTCATGTATCTTCACGAAAAATATGAATTAAGAGTAGTCTCTTTAAAAATTTCAATTCATCACACTTTAATAGAAACCACATGAACTTTGAATAAACTATTTTTCTAGAGATTTCATTTTTATGTTGCTCCACCAACTACCCAACTCTCTTGAAGTATAACATTAATTTTCATAATAAATTTGATGTGCCTGATTAGCTAATAAAAAAGGATCATTTACTATAAGAATGATTTTATGTTTAATATCAACGATTCCATGGCTTGGAAGAACACACAAACCTCTCTTATTATCCACCCACTGACATTTAAACATCATTATGTAATTCTATCCCATATAACAGAGTTCAATAATTTCTTCCAATGTGGTGTAAAAGTCAACATCAATTTCTCTATGACGGGATTATATTAAGAAAAAACTAGTATTAATTGTTTTTAAGATTCCACATATACACATGTATGAAATTGAAAACCATTCACCACATATTCATTATAAGATATAACCATTTTTGATGGTGGGTTACTCAATACACATAATCGATTATCAATTATATCAGCAAGTTGAGATACCTTAAAATTTGTAAAACATTTATCAATTTAATAAGTATTAAATTGATTTTATATGTTAAACCATAAATAATTTATGTTATCAGTTTTTGAAACAAGTAGAAAAAATTATTTTTCCATCATTCTTCAAGAGAAGCTACTGTAATTTGTGGAGGCTGTTTATTAATATGATTATTATATAACCTCCAACAAAATAATATAAATTTACCATAACAAATATTTTATAATAAGTTATTGGAGACTTCAATGTACAATTGGTTTCATTTCTTCACAACTGAGTAAAACATATACATGAGCTCTGTGACAATTATCATCTAAAATCCATCATTCTTGAACTCCACCAAATCCATGTTTTGCCTGATTAAAAACTGTTAATTTATTTTTCATTTCTCCATCAACATTTCCCCTGTTAGACCCATGTAGTTTTGTTTTTATGGATATTAAAATTGAAAATATTGAGAGTAGAAAAAGTAAATTTCCATATAAAAATATGTTGATGCAATTGATCCTTCAATAGATGCTTTATTACGTACTTTTTTCTTTGATTTCAACATGAATCTCTTGAATGGGTATGTCCATTAGAACTGTATGGGTCCTCCACACTTTTCTTCATCCAACAAATTTAATATCAAATATTCCATTGAGTCAAATAAATATGACGAGAATATTTTTTCGGGTTAACATAAATTTAGAAAAACATCTTCTTGTAGACATTTTAGTTTATCACTGTCTGTTGTTAGTGCACCAATGTCTCAAAAAAATATGATATGTCTGTTAGCGCATCACAAGTCATAGTATTCAATTAATCTCTTAATCCAATAGGCAGAATTCATTCCATTATAACATGATGTTAATGAATTTTTAATCCTATAATATGACCGTTTCTAACACATCTACCCAAATTGGAAACATAACCATGTGGAAACCTCAAATCTACAATCCACTATTTATTACTATTTATTAATAGTTATTTCTAATTACTACTAATTATTCCTAATTACTCTTAATTACTGCTAATTATTTATAATTAGTTTTATTTACTAATTATTCTTAATTACCGCAAATTACAGTTATTTTTTACTAATTACTACTAATTATTACAATTTAGTACTATTTCACTATTTATTATTATTTATTAATAATTATTGTGAATTACCGATAATTATTCCTAATTACTACTAAATACTTATAATTAATAGAATTTTGTTTTTATTACTAATTATTATTAAATATTACTAAATATTACTAATAATTTCTAATTATTACTAATTATTTCTAATTATTTCTAATTATAACTAATTATAACTAATTATAACTAATTATTACTAATTATTACTAAATATTACTAAATATTACTATTTATTACTATTTATAACTACTTATTACTATTTATACCTATTTATGACTATTTATACCTATTTATTACTAATTATATATATTTAAACCTATTTAATACTAATTATTACTATTTATAACTATTTATTAATAATTATTACTAATTGTTACTAATTATACCTATTTATTACTAATTACTACTAATTATACCTATTTATTACTAATTATTACTAATTATTTCTATTTATTACTAATTATTTATATTTATTACTAATTATTACTAATTATACTTATTTATTACTTATTATTACTAATTATACCTATTTGTTGCTATTTATTACTAATTATTTTTAATTATACCTATTTATTACTAATTATAACTAATTATACCTATTTATTAATAATTATTAGTAATTATAACTATTTATTACTAATTGTTACTAATTATACCTATTTATTACTAATTATAACTAATTATACCTATTTATTACAAATTATTACTAATTAATACTAATTATACCTATTTATTACTAATTTGTACTAATTATACCTATTTATTACTAATTATTAGTAATTATACCTATTTTTACTAATTATTAATAATCATTACTAATTATAAGTATTTAATACCATTTATTACTAATTATACTTATTTATTACTTATTATAACTACTTATTACAAAATATTACTAATTATAACTACTTATTACAAAATATTACTAATTATACCTGTTTATTATTAATTATTACTAATTATACCTAATTATTACTAATTATACCTAATTGTTACTAATTATACATAATTATTATGAGTTACCTTTCCTGCAGTTTGGCGCGTAGTGCGCACCAAACTATTGGCGACGGGATACCCTCTTTATGTGACAAATAACTAACTATTTTTTGGGACCCATTCCCATCACAAATAACCCATCGCAAATGACTGGTGTTTCCAAAGTGTATATCTAGATGCTACACTAAATGGATTAGTTTCTAAGATGAATATTTTTTCTTATTTATAAGAATCGAATAAACAAGTTCCAACTAACCAATTGACTGCAGTGAAATACAATCGAGATAATCAGTTGAAATGGGATGATAATTACTTACATGGCCTGATAATTAAAGAAAAACCCTAGTGTGATAAACAAAATAAATTCAATATAATGATTATTATAAAATAAAACATCGGTGATGGTCTTAAAGAAATCCTGAATGACTAGGGAACAACATTGAAATATGTTCATTATATTTATTCTCAAGGTCAAAAATTCATATCTCGCTAGTAGGTTATTTATTATTTCACATTATGAGAAACCATTAAAGGAATACCTTAGATCACATGTTGAATGTATTTCTTCCGAGGGTGTACATAGTATAGTTACTATGAGTGATCATCTGGAGTGAACTCACATTACCAAAAGTCTACTAGCTTTAATTCCTGCCACATCAAAATCTATATACATTTAGGCCTTCAACATGAGTAACCTTATTCTAACATATGTTTCAATCCATGAATAAAAAAATTTATTGAAATATTTAAAAAATAATATTGTGGATGAGGTAATGGATATATATCCATTCCTTAATCACTATGACTCCTTCACAATGATAGGCTGAAAGGATGGTCATCTTCACAAACTCATTATGGGTTTAGGGTAAGGTGGTTTTTTCTATTAAGAAGTATACATTATTTTGTATGAAAAATTAAATTTTTTGGGAGAAAATAATTGTTTATGATATAAACCTTCATAAATAAAATGCTAATAGCCATTAAACTTACTTCTTGGTGACAGCTTCCCATGCACTAGATCGATAAGGGGAGGGGTGATTTTGACTCTAAAATCATACATATAGTTCATAATATGAAACAAAATAAAATTAGTATAATTTGGAAACTCCTAGAATAATAATTATGGACTACCAAGCTATAATTTATAACATTTAAAATCAGAATCATAAGTTATCCATTCTAGTTGACCAATTACATATATTAACTGAATTAGCGACTTCCTACAAAATGAATCATTGGTATCTAGACAAATTTCTACATAAATCATTAACTGATGTAGGTACTTTTTAGTGACATTTTCTCATAATTCTCATATTAATTTTTTATTTTATTTTGTCAACTTGCCGAGGGGATTCTCCACTCTATAGATGCTCCATTCCTTTTGATTTATCAATAAAATTACATTTTTTGAAACATACTTGACTCGTTAAAAAATTTCACAAACATGAATTTCTTAAGAGGGAAGATTGTGAAACATCATGGGGATGTGATTGGATGGATAAATCGCTAATTTTACACTTTTGTAAAAATTACGCCTTCATCATTTTGAGTATGAATTCACCCTAATAATTTTTTAAATTCATAACAATGTAACACTAAGGATAATGTTACCCATTTGAAAAAATGTACTAAATTTTTGATATATTTGTTTAAACTAGTTGAATCATAAATTTAGAAGGATAAAATATCAATTATTATTTATATGTGTACACTGAGATAAGTATTATTGGGATATATTGTGGGTACATGTTCCATCACCTTGAACTAAGGATAACATTTAAGATGAAAAAGTGATTTGTTTTTATCTTGGATGTGCAGAGATAGACATGTATATTTGGGATATATTGTGGGAACATGTGTTGATACCATGAACCATGGTCGGTCTATTTGGATAAGAGAAGATGTGAGAGTTAATGTGATTAAAAACACTAAGTTATTTAGATGAGGATATGGATTGTTCAAAAAATATTTTATACTCCCTATGTTACATTGCTGATCTTATCACATAATAGTAGAGTTGATTCATATAAGGAACATAAATGTGAACTAAATTTTTCATAGTTCTAGGGACAATGTGGGTATATATTTAGTTTTTTACATGTCCATATATTTTTAGTTTAATATTAGTTGGCTTTTTATTTTGTAATATAAATTTTTAATGAGATTTAAAAGGGTTAGGCATAGTGATTTGGGGATTTATTTTTTCTCAGTCATTCATTTTTAACCTCACAACCATTGTTTATTTTATTTTTTTTATCTCTAATATTTTTTTGTAATATGAAAGTGTTAGTCATTGTTAGATGAGACATGAATGTTTCTCTAGTTTCTCTTTGTTGGTTTGAATCCTAACATATTTTGTGATATTTTATTTGTAATATTTAATGACAATAAATTTAAACAAATTATATTCATGACGTTTAAGATCATACAACTTTTATTGGCTTCACCCAATTTATGCCTATGTGACATGGGGCTTGCATTGAATGGTAATTTAATTCACTCAATGAGAATAATTCTATCATAAATATGGAATGTGCCCAAGGGTATAATGATTGACCAATGTAATGGGGGTTTTATATAGTTTGAATTTATGTGAGTTAGATCAAGACACTTTTTTTGTTTTTACTCTTGAAATATAGAGAAAATGTGTTTTAATATATAGGGATTTTTATCCAATGTGAATAAGGTAAATCGACATTGAATGAAGAAAGTGACCAAGGTGAATGACTGCGGAAAATAAAATCTAAACATAAACTATATGACAACCCTGCTTTTTATTACAACTTAAACATGCTTTATTACATAAAACTTCACTTGATACAACAAAGAAGATCGAGAGGTTTAGTGTCTTTGGGGCTTAGGATCATTACATAAAAACATTAAACTTGAAATACAACATCCTTATTGAAAACTTCCTTTACATGACCACTACATTCCTTCGTACTTAGCATTGCATGGGATAACCTGAGGACATGCATAAGAAAAGGGTGAGCTATAAAGCCCAGTAAGGGAGTACATAATGAATAACATGAGGAGTACAATACATGTTAGGAAATAGGCATATCAATAGAGCATAAGAGAGACATGAACATAAAGGCATGATAAAGCATGATAATCATAACATGGAAATGTGGCAACAACACTTAACATTGAATTAGCATGAGCCAAGGCTCATTGCACATGGAGCATGAGTAAACCCTCATTGCACTTGAAGCATGAGTAAACCCTCGTTGCACTTGAATTAGCATGAGTCAACACTCATTGCACATGACGTATCATGATACTATACTTTACCCAATGCATTGGAGCGCTATCAGGGCACACCCTTCTTAAACATTTCATTTCATGCATAAGTGTGCCACATGGATCATAAAACATGGATTCATAAAACATAATCATTTCTTCCACGATAAAGGAATGTGGAATTCATACATGAAACTTTACAATAAATATGTATATGTGCATAAAGGTGAATACCCTTGATGGAGAAATGGGCATGGTATTCACTACACAAAGACATTGGCTTAGAAAATCGGTGCGATTTCGGCAGCGTAACGGCGTGACATAAGAATTCATAAAAAAAGTTGATGAGAGAAAAAGGGGTTCCTCATCATATTTACATGTAATGTACAGTAAGGAGATCATATATATACATGTCCCAACAATAGAAATGGAATTTAGATTCATGATACAAAAGTATTGCTTGAATGTAAAAGAAGAGAGAGAAGTTCCTTTCGGAATTTCGGCATAGTAACGGGTGTACATGGGAGGCATTTAATGAGAGAGAAAGGGTTCTCCCATCATTCAAACAATAAGAGGGCAGTATGGGGGAGGTGCGAAACCATACCCCAACATTCATAAATGAAATTAAAAGGGCAATACAACTTAAAGAAAAATGACAAAAATGAGAAAGGAAGAAAAAACCCTTACTTGGAAGTGTGCTTCCAAAGGCTAGAGAGAGGCTTGTGAGAGGCTTCTTGGGAGCTTGGGGCACCATGAGAGGATTCTAGAGAGAGTAGGGCAGAGTTTGGACGAACTTCAAGGGCTTTGAGTGAGGAGGAAGTGGGAGCTTGGGTGGGTTTATATAGGAAAGGTGAGAGAATTCTTTATTATTTAGGTTTGGGACCCCTTATATTAAAATAATCCAAACCACAAACCATCCCATGGTATTTGCCCATGGTTTCTGGAAAAGGGAAGAGGAAAACAATATTTTACAAGGCCAAGGTCCGAACTTATTAAAAAATTAGGGTTGCTTATGTGGAGGTGAGTCACACTCCCATGGAAATTAATTTAAAAAGGCAAAGTGTTGAATAAGTCTTGAGGGCTCCATTAATGCTTTGAAAAGTGAGTCAAACAAACCCAAAACCTCATTATTTTATTGATAAAACACATATTGGCCGAACATAAGGATTATGGTATTTTATTACATCACCATTGGGTCATTATGATGTCATAAAACACATTATATATTTAAATGGTATTTAATTTTTACCCAAAAATTTGACTGTCTCAGAAAATTATGTAAAATTCACCGTTGGATAATTTTGACGTCCTGATTCCAAAAATAATATTTATTTTATCTAAATAATTTTCTAAATATGTGAATTTTCACTTTTAAAATAAAAACCGACATTTATAAAAAATTCACGGGTTTTGACAGAAATGGCTTTCAAACCTTTATAAAAATTTTAATTGCATTCATAAAATTATAAGATCATTTATATTTAAATAAAAAAATTAATTTAATATTAATAATAATATTTTATTAAAATATTATTTAATTCAAAAATACTTTAATTTAATAAAATATAATTCTTAATTAAATAATAACTAAAAACATCATTTGTACTTTAAAAACTAATTACAATGCATCAAAAATGACTAGAAATTATATTCATTATTATATACAAAAATAATGTACATGAACATGGTGCTACTTATTTGTTACATAACCCCTTAAAATAGCCGCATAAGACCTAAGGGTAAGGTGTGCGATGGTGACAGACTCTTGGGGTTGCTCGGATAACATCGCTCGAGTGGTAATCTCTATCAACTTCCATTTTTCCCGTAGACGATCACGTTCGAGCTTGACTTGATGAAGCTCAGCTTGGGCTTGGTCAAGGGCAAAGCCCAAAGACGCCACCTCCTTTCCGAGCTCCGACAAATGGGCTTCGTAAGGGGCAATTCTACTGGATGAGGCCATCGCTTCCTTTGTCTGAGTAGAAAATTGGTTCGTTAAAGCCTTATATTTAAACTACCCAGATGATCACTGTTCAACGGCTATAAAAGTAACGGTCACAAATCTTAACGTTAAACTAAAGAAGTTGACATCATATAAAAACATAAAGAAACATTTAACTGGATCAAGAGGGATTTTCCATTAATGAAATTTTGGGTCGTTACAACATTCCCCCCTTAAGAAATTTCGCCCTCGAAATTTTCCTTTTCCCACACTAAAACAAATGTGGGTAACTTAGCTTCATCATATCCTCCGACTCCCAAGTTGCTTCTTCAAACTTGTGGTTTCTCCACAACACCTTGACGAGGGGCATTGTCTTATTTCGTAGAACTTTTTCTCTACGATCTAAGATCTTCACTGGTTGCTCCTCATAAGAAAGATCGTCTTCTAATTGTACCACCTCGGAAGAGAGTACATGTGAAGGGTCTGGTATGTACTTCCTTAAGAGGGATACATGGAAGACATCATGCACCTTGGACATAGTAGGTGGAAGTGCTAGTCGATAGGCCACAGCCCCAACACGATCAAGAATCTCGAATGGGCCGATGTACCTTGGACTTAACTTCCCTTTCTTTCCAAACCTCATGACCTTCTTCCACGGAGATATGCGTAAAAACACCATGTCTCCGACTTTAAACTCAAGGTCTCGTCGACGATTATCTGCATAACTCTTCTGTCGACTTTGGGCTGCCTTGATATGCTGCTGAATGGTTTTCACCTTCTCCACCATTTCTTCGACCATTTCTGGTCCAAGCAGCTTACGTTCACCGACCTCATCCCAACATGCCGGTGTTCTACACCTTTTCCCATACAGGGCTTCATATGGTGCCATTTGGATGCTCGAGTGGAAACTATTATTATAAGAGAACTCAACTAGGGGAAGATGTTGATCCCATCCTCCTTTAAAGTCCATTGAGCACGCTCTCAACATATCCTCAAGTGTTTGGATAGTCCGCTCGGATTGGCCATCAGTTTGAGGATGATAGGCCGTACTGAAGTTCAGTTCAGTATTCAGAGCATGTTGAAGACTCTTCCAAAACTTAGAGGTAAATCTTGGATCTCGGTCCAACACAATAGATAGTGGTACTCCATGCAACCGTACCACTTCCCTGATATATATCCGTGCCAGTTGATCCAAAGAGAAATCCTCTCGAATAGCAATGAAGTGTGCAGTCTTTGTAAGACGATCCACAATAACCCAGATTGCATTGTTGCTTTTGGATGTCCTTGGAAGTCCAGTGACGAAGTCCATGGTGATGTTCTCCCATTTCCATTCTGGTATGGGCAATGGTTGCATCATCCCCTTAGACTTCTGCCTCTCTGCCTTCACTTGCTGACACACCAGGCACTTTGATGTATATTCGGCGATCTCCTTCTTCATATTATCCCACCAAAAGTTTTCTCGGAGATCTCGATACATCTTTGTGCTCCCTGGGTGAATAGAGAAATTTGAACTATGTGCATCATCCAAAAGTTCCTTCTTCAGCTCCGAACATGATGGGACACATAGTCTTTTCCCAAACCGCACAATTCCTTCTTCATTAACATTAAACTCTGAGGATTTTCCCTTTTTGATAGCTTCCACTTTTTCTTGGATTCTCGCATCATCCCTTTGAGCATCCTTTAACCTTTCCAAAAGAGATGGTTGAGAAATCATTTGTGAAAGGATTGATGATGTTCCCTTCTTTATGATTCCCACGTCCATCTTCATCAAGTCTAAGAAGATTGGATCCTTCTCAATTCTCATCATTGATAGAATTGCTGGATCCTTTCTACTTAGGGCATCCGCCACCTTGTTCGCCTTCCCAGGGTGGTAATGTATTGAACAGTCATAATCCTTTATGAGCTCTATCCATCTTCTCTGGCGCATATTAAGCTCTTTCTGTGTGAATATATATTTAAGACTCTTGTGGTCAGTATATATCTCACATTTCTCCCCATAGAGATAATGCCGCCAGATTTTCAAGGCGAAGATCACCGCCGCCAACTCCAGATCATGCGTTGGATAGTTTCGCTCATGGATTTTCAACTGCCTTGAGGCATAGGATATCACTTTATCATTCTGCATCAGCACACATCCTAAGCCCTTCTTCGAAGCATCACTGAATACCACAAAAAGCTCCCCACTTGTGGGTAAAGTGAGCACAGGTGCAGTGATAAGCCTCCTTTTCAACTCCTTGAAGCTTTCTTCGCATTCATCACTCCAAGCAAACTTTACTCCCTTTCGAGTTAGCTTGGTAAGAGGGTTGGACAATCGTGAGAAGTTTCTCACAAATCGTCGATAATATCCAGCTAACCCCAAGAAGCTACGGATATCAGTTACCGATGTTGGCCTCGGCCATCCCTCAATTGCATCTGTTTTGGAGGGGTCCACAGATATCCCATTGCTTGTGATGATATGGCCCAAGAATGAGACCTCCTTCAACCAGAACTCACACTTGCTGTACTTGGCATAGAGCTTCTCCTTGCGCAAAGTCTCCAGTACAGTTCTTAAATGCTCCTCATGGTCCTCCTTGGTTTTGGAGTATATTAGAATATCATCTATAAAGACTACCACAAATTTATCTAGGTAATCTCTAAAGACTCTATTCATCAAGTCCATGAATATTGCTGGAGCATTGGTGAGTCCAAAAGGCATTACTATGAATTCATAGTGCCCGTACCTTGTACGAAAAGCAGTCTTGGGGATATCTTCCTTCTTCACCCTTACTTGATAATATCCCGACCGCAAGTCGACCTTGGAGAAGTATTGTGCTCCACGCAGCTGATCAAACAAGTCATCGATTCTTGGGAGAGGATACTTGTTCTTTATCGTGATTTTGTTAAGTTCACGATAATCGATGCAAAGCCGCATTGACCCATCCTTCTTCTTGATGAAGAGGACTGGTGCACCCCATGGTGATGCACTTGGGCGTATAAACCCTTTATCCAGATTCTCCTGTAGTTGTTTCTTCAGCTCTTCAATCTCAACAACAGCCATTCTATATGGAGTCTTGGATATTGGTAGCGCCCCAGGTATAAGTTCAATTGAGAACTCAACATCTCTTCTTGGAGGAAGACCAGGAAGTTCCTCGGGAAATACTTCAGCGAATTCCCTCACAATAGGCATTTCTTCAAGGGTGGTTTCTTCCTTGGACTCAATCATCTGAGCCAGATATGCGTGCTCATAAGGCAGTAATATCCATGCTTGAGATGATGGAGCTAAAGGAGATTCATCTTCCTCCTGACACTTGTAAAGAATCGGGGGTCGATTCTCCATATGGAGTGTGATTTCCCTCTCCCGACAATTTATGTTGGCTCTATATAAGGAAAGCCAATCCATGCCAAGAATTGCATCAAATTCCACCAAAGGGAGTATGACGAGGTTCGCCGGGAAATTCAATCCACAGATTATAACAGGGGAGGACTTATACTCATGGGATGCAATGATTGCCCCATTTGCCGTACTCACCGACATCTTTACTTCCATGACTTGTGGTGGTGCAGGGATTATTCTACTAAACTTTTGAGATATAAAAGAATGCGTAGAACCTGAATCAAAAAGTACGTTCGCTATTCTTGAATGAATAACTAGCGTACCTGTCACCACTTCGTTGTCGGGGTTCACTTCGGCAGAAGTGATGGCAAAAGCTCTTCCTTGCTGTCTTGGAGGTTGTTGATTGCCTCCGATAACCCTTGGATTAGGGCATTGATTCGCAAAATGACCCGGTTCTTTGCATTTGAAGCATTGAACAACGCGTTGAGGTTCGAACGGAGCGTTCCTCCCCTCCGTCGCAGCCGCGGGTCCTTCTTGCTGACAGTTAACAGCTAGGTGCCCTTCTCTTCCACACTTGAAGCATTTTCTTGTCCCCCTAAGGCAATTTCCAGGGTGCTTCTTTCCACACTTTTGGCAAGTGGGGTGCTGGAATTTCTTAGCGCCGTTGGATTTATCCATCGGACCACCAGCATTGAAGTCCACCTTCCGCTTCTTGTCCCCATGATACCCCTGTGATTCTCCGATCTCCATTTCAACCTTGAGGGCACATCGGACAATTTCCTCATAGCTGTCGAAGTCACGGATCGCTAATGCTTTCCGCAAGCTAGGCTTCAGCCCACCAAAGAAGCGGTCAACCTTGCATTCGGGGGTAACGACAAAGCCGGAAGCGTATCGTGCAAGCCTTGTGAAGTTTGCCTCGTACGCTCCCACAGATTCCTCATCTTTCTGCTTGAGGGAAAGGAAGTCCCTTTCCATCTTAAGACGGAGGGTGCGTGGAAAATATTTATCGAAAAACATCTTCCGGAATACCTTCCATTCCAAAGCCTCGATCTCCTCCTCAGGCTTCGTATTTTTGATCAACGTCCACCATTGATCAGCTTCACCCTCCATACGATAAGCCGCCAGGAGAACCTTCGCTTTTTCAGAGCATTGGAGGATGGAGAATATATTTTCAATGGAGTTGATCCATTGTTCAGCAATCGTGGGATCGGATGATCCACTAAAAGTAGGAGGCCTTTGTCTCATGAAGCTTTCAATAGCGACTTGTTCTTTCTTAGGGGGGGTTGAACGTTCCTCTTGACCAGTGTTTCTATTCAAAACTTGAGTTAGCTGAGAGAGAAGCATGACAAAGTTCGCGATTCCCGCTCCCATCGGATTGGGCATCTCATTAGTACAATCATCACACTGATCTTCACAACGGTTGTTAGCCCGAGTTCTCCTATTACCGGCCATTGGCTGGAATAAAAGGAAAGTTAGGGGTAACACATAAAGGGTAATCCAAAGACAAAAGTTGATGACTTATAAATAAACTTTAATCTCTTCAACTCATGAGTCTATAGGATTCAATCCAGACTTTTCATGATCTTCCTTCTAACATATATTCTCAGGGGCATTTTTCCCTTAATAAGGGTTCATACTAAGATTGTGAATTTATCAAAACATATCCCCCGGGAGTGTCGTAACCAAGAGTGCAGCAAGGCCCGTTGTCGTGCACCAGTTCCCATTCGAGTCTAGCTCAAAGCGGTGTTTTCGGGTTTTACCCCTAGGATACATCTGTGCCAGAGCCGCCTCTACCTGCTCGTATCCAGACAGGGATGTATTTGTTTGATAAACCACTTACTTAGTATTTACCAAAACTTAGGGATGTTTTTATTATGCTTAGTCTTGTATCTAAGGCTTTACTAGGGATTCCTAATCCCAAAAATAACTAAACCTATCCTCTGATACCAACTATGACAACCCTGCTTTTTATTACAACTTAAACATGCTTTATTACATAAAACTTCACTTGATACAACAAAGAAGATCGAGAGGTTTAGTGTCTTTGGGGCTTAGGATCATTACATCAAAACTTTAAACTTGAAATACAACATCCTTATTGAAAACTTCCTTTACATGACCACTACATTCCTTCGTACTTAGCATTGCATGGGATAACCTGAGGACATGCATAAGAAAAGGGTGAGCTATAAAGCCCAGTAAGGGAGTACATAATGAATAACATGAGGAGTACAATACATGTTAGGCAATAGGCATATCAATAGAGCATAAGAGAGACATGAACATAAAGGCATGATAAAGCATGATAATCATAACATGGAAATGTGGCAACAACACTTAACATTGAATTAGCATGAGCCAAGGCTCATTGCACATGGAGCATGAGTAAACCCTCATTGCACTTGAAGCACGAGTAAACCCTCATTGCACTTGAATTAGCATGAGTCAACACTCATTGCACATGACGTATCATGATACTATACTTTACCCAATGCATTGGAGCGCTATCAGGGCGCACCCTTCTTAAACATTTCATTTCATGCATAAGTGTGCCACATGGATCATAAAACATGGATTCGTAAAACATAATCATTTCTTCCATGATAAAGGAATGTGGAATTCATACATGAAAATTTACAATCAATATGTATATGTGCATAAAGGTGAATACCCTTGATGGAGAAATGGGCATGGTATTCACTACACAAAGACATTGGCTTAGAAAATCGGTGCGATTTCGGCAGCGTAACGGCGTGACATAAGAATTCATAAAAAAAGTTGATGAGAGAAAAAGGGGTTCCTCATCATATTTACATGTAATGGACAGTAAGGAGATCATATATATACATGTCCCAACAATAGAAATGGAATTTAGATTCATGATACAAAAGTATTGCTTGAATGTAAAAGAAGAGAGAGAAGTTCCTTTCGGAAGTTCGACATAGTAACGGGTGTACATGGGAGGCATTTAATGAGAGAGAAAGGGTTCTCCCATCATTCAAACAATAAGAGGGCAGTATGGGGGAGGTGCGAAACCATACCCCAACATTCATAAATGAAATTAAAAGGGCAATACAACTTAAAGAAAAATGAAAAAAATGAGAAAGGAAGAAAAAACCCTTACTTGGAAGTGTGCTTCCAAAGGCTAGAGAGAGGATTGTGAGAGGCTTCTTGGGAGCTTGGGGCACCTTGAGAGGATTCTAGAGAGAGTAGGGCAGAGTTTGGACGAACTTCAAGGGCTTTGAGTGAGGAGGAAGTGGGAGCTTGGGTGGGTTTATATAGGAAAGGTGAGAGAATTCTTTATTATTTAGGTTTGGGACCCCTTATATTAAAATAATCCAAACCACAAACCATCCCATGGTATTTGCCCATGGTTTCTGGAAAAGGGAAGAGGAAAACAATATTTTACAAGGCCAAGGTCCGAACGTATTAAAAAATTAGGGTTGCTTATGTGGAGGTGAGTCACACTCCCATGGAAATTAATTTAAAAAGGCAAAGTGTTGAATAAGTCTTGAGGGCTCCATTAATGCTTTGAAAAGTGAGTCAAACAAACCCAAAACCTCATTATTTTATTGATAAAACACATATTGGCCGAACATAAGGATTATGGTATTTTATTACATCACCATTGGGTCATTATGATGTCATAAAACACATTATATATTTAAATGGTATTTAATTTTTACCCAAAAATTTGACTCTCTCAGAAAATTATGAAAAATTCACCGTTGGATAATTTCGACGTCCTGATTCCAAAAATAATATTTATTTTATCTAAATAATTTTCTAAATATGTGAATTTTCACTTTTAAAATAAAAACCGACATTTATAAAAAATTCACGGGTTTTGACAGAAATGGCTTTCAAACCTTAATAAAAATTTTAATTGCATTCATAAAATTATAAGATCATTTATATTTAAATAAAAAAATTAATTTAATATTAATAATAATATTTTATTAAAATATTATTTAATTCAAAAATCCTTTAATTTAATAAAATATAATTCTTAATTAAATAATAACTAAAAACATCATTTGTACTTTAAAAACTAATTACAATGCATCAAAAATGACTAGAAATTATATTCATTATTATATAAAAAAATAATGTACATGAACATGGTGCTACTTATTTGTTACATAACCCCTTAAAATAGCCGCATAAGACCTAAGGGTAAGGTGTGCGATGGTGACAGACTCTTGGGGTTGCTCGGATAACATCGCTCGAGTGGTAATCTCTATCAACTTCCATTTTTCCCGTAGACGATCACGTTCGAGCTTGACTTGATGAAGCTCAGCTTGGGCTTGGTCAAGGGCAAAGCCCAAAGACGCCACCTCCTTTCCGAGCTCCGACAAATGGGCTTCGTAAGGGGCAATTCTACTGGATGAGGCCATCGCTTCCTTTGTCTGAGTAGAAAATTGGTTCGTTAAAGCCTTATATTTAAACTACCCAGATGATCACTGTTCAACTGCTATAAAAGTAACGGTCACAAATCTTAACGTTAAACTAAAGAAGTTGACATCATATAAAAACATAAAGAAACATTTAACTGGATCAAGAGGGATTTTCCATTAATGAAATTTTGGGTCGTTACAAACTATATCATGAATTATTTTTAAAATATGAGAAAACTATTTGAAAGCTTGAAATAAAAAAATATTTCTAATCCATTGAACATAGGAATATTGGATGATGTAAATTATTTATTTGAATATTTAATTTAACATGATGAAATGATAATAGGTAAGAAAGAATTTTTTTTTGAGAAGTTTCAATTAACAGATTTGTTAACATACCATTAGATTTGTATAATGAGTATTACCTCTAAATAAAATCAAATAATGGTTTCTAATGTAATGTTGTAAATGACATTTGGAATGAATGAAAATATTTTTATATAAAAACATCTAGACTCTCATAGATATAGGTGAGTTATATTTTGGGTTAATTTCCCATCACTATACCAAATGGTGTCACGTTTGATCTAATAAAATACTTATCAATATTCATAGAGGTGTTATGGTAATAAAAACATTCATTACATGAGGTATTCTATTTGAAAAAAATAATATTTCATAGGGATTTAGAATATTCTACCACTAATATAATCAAAAAAAATTATTAAAGACTAAATGAAATGTGATCTTAGTGAAATAAAGGTGATTTATATAAAAACATGGATTAGTAAATACATTACATTAAGACGGTGTAGGAAAAGGTTTTCTTGGTTCACAAGAGGCTGTGGTTGGTCATGTATGTTGTAAACCTAACTCCAGTATCGCAGATCTGGTGGTTATTTATTACAATGGTTCAAAATTCATAATATCCCAATACAACAGATCCAAAAATTTAATAGTTTTATGAGAATAGAAAAATACAAGATTGTTACATTACATTTAAAACATAAATCACATCCTAATAAGAAATTATTATTATTATTATTATTAATGAAAAATTATATCAGATAAAAAGCAGGGGAGAAGAATAACTCACACAACCCCTCACTCTATTCACAATTTCATCCTCATCTCTCTTTACTATTCACATCCTTCTCTCTATTTCTTTCTATTCTATTCATACACCAAGGTTTAGAGACCACAGGCCCCATTGAATACTAATAGTGGTGATGTGGGGAGATAATGGGGCACCATGAGATGGTACCTTAATGTGAAAAAATGTAGTGATAAATTTTATGGTAACAAGAGGATGCATATGTGGTAGGCAACAGAGTGATAGGGAGTCAGACTGAGTGAGGAGGCCTATGTGGTTTGTTAGAGGTAGAGATAACTGGATGAAGGGTGTCATAGTAGTGAGGGGTTTAACGACATCAAGTGTGCATGAGGGGAGGTGGAGTTCTTTTATCTATAATTTTTCCTTATGAAACATATAGTATTCATCATGGTTTACTTGGGAAATAAAGAAACAATATAATGTTTTATCTTATACAATTAATAAGGGTTAGTGAATAAAGGAATATAAGAGTAAATAAACATGAGTTAAATAATATGGCATGAATAAGTAATCAAATGTTCCCATATAAAATAAAAAATTATCATAATATATCTATAAAAATTCTTAGGGGGTTCAATTGGATGAATTAGTTGGGTTAGTTCTTCATTCCCTAAAATTTTATTTTTCCATATCTCATGTAGCAGTCATTATACCATTGAATTTTCTTAAGAGTTATTTGGTTTTCTTGGGTTGATAACTTGAGGTCAATTTGGGGAATTATAATCTTGTTCTTAATTTAGTTTAGGATCGATTCTTCAATTGAATAAATGATTTATATTATGGTTTATTATGTAAAAGTGTAGAAATAAGTTCCTTTATAGATAGGTATGGTTTATTGTTGTCCTTTTAATTTTCCCCATTTTATGATTTGAGTGAAATTTACTTATTTCTCTAAACTCATTGATGGTAGAGTCATCCTTATAAGTGACTGTTGGAATAATATTGATAAAATATATTTGATCATTTTACGTGCATCATTTCATTTAGGATACTTTTTTGGATTTCTCGAGTGTTTTTTATTGTCATAGTGAGAAGGTTCTAAGAGTTTTTTTAGTAACTCGGAAATTATTTTCATGTAATATATTAAGACTAAAAATTGATATTTCTTAATAAATGAATATGGATGAGGAATTAATTTATTATTTTATAGTGATGCACCTTATTTTTACATGGTTTTGAGTTGTTTATAATATGAAGTGTTATGTAATGTAATGTTTATATCATTATCATTGTTATGTAAATCCATTTTTTGTTTATTTTATTACTATTATTTGTAAATTCTTACCATGTTTTTCTTTAATAAAGATTCTTCTTACGAAATATATTCATTATACAGGAATCCTTGAGTTATTGAATATATAGATATTATAGGATATGATATACAGGTCATCGATTTTTATAAATGATTTAATACTTGGATATAGATATACTTCATGGGAAACGATGGGTATGTAAATGGGTGTCTAGTGACAAATATTTTTCTAGGTCATTATTACACTTGGACTAGACTCACCCAATTTATCTATTTATTTCACTCTGGGTAATATGTACTTGTTTACTATTCCACTTTGACTAGTTCCATTTTGTGAACTCCACTAGTTTATGAAAACATTATGAACAATGGAATAGATTCAGTAGACAGTTAGTTATGAGGATCCAAAAATCTCTCCGTAATGTCATTCATTACTAGTCTGATGATGGTATTATTCATCCTTAGTCTAACTTATTATAATATTTGGTTATGTGTGATATTGTAATGTTTATATTTGATATCTATGTTGTGTTATACATATGGTTTTTTAATAAATATAGTTAATTTATTTCATTTGTTCGAATTTCTTTTAAATCGAGATCTAATATAAAGATTTCAGGTTGTCTATTATTCATTCAGCTCATCGTCCTATATTTAGACCATGAAACAGAGTTGGTAAACAGTAGTTTAGACCCTCCTGGAATATTGAGTTACCTGTTATTATTATCATTGATCTATGATTTCACTTTATTATTAGTTACTACAATTATTTTATTGTAATATATGGAAACTAATTATTATTATATATATGTGTGTATACATGTTTCATGTATACTCCTGTTTATTCAATATGTGAGTTGAGACACCATTGATGGTTTCCTACTGAGTATTTATACTCACACCCTACATCTTACCCTCATTAAAGATGCAACCTCATACGATTCATTTTAAGAAATTATTGGTACATAGATTATTATGGGATGTTAGGGAACTATTGGAAATATTTCTCATAGAGGTTAGTCTACACTCTAGTGTTGAAGTCCATGAGGAAATGCTAGTAGGATATCTAAAAACACATTATCAAATTTATTGAGAATAATGTTTTATACTTTTCTGTATATATTTGTGTCTATGAGTGTTTTTCTATATATTTCCATTATATACATTACTTTTAGAAGAATTCATATTGAATTATTTGTTTATATTGCAACATCGATATACAAGTCACCACCTATATACATGTTATCTCATATAATGCACATGTCTGAAATTATATTTTTAGAAAGATACGAAATATGGATGAATCATGTAGGATCATTAGTAGAACTTGGAATTGACCCATTTTAACACTCTAATCGGATAAAAAAGTCCCAATTTCAAATTGAGTCACTTATTGCTAATCACCAACCCTTGGGAATTAAGGAACTCTCCATTTGTTTGTAACAGTTTGATTTTGGTGTAATTTGGGTGTCTAGATCAGGGACACTAGAAAGATTCATTAGATTAGTGTTTGAGATTTTTAGTACTTTCTAGATAATATATATGATATAGGGATTTCAGATCTACACTATGTACATGTTTGTCCATTATGATATTTTGTAAACTTAAGTTCATAGGAATGTCTATGTGTTCGGCCTTGGAACCATAGGTATGAGTGACTTATTAACTTGATTATATCATGTATGAATGGGTAATTCTTTTAATATTAGTAGTTTTTAGCTAATATCCAATTTCAATATTTGTTCATAGATGATCTAATTAGAGAAATATAGTACATAAGATTTTCTTTTTGTTATCATTATTTTTTGAAAGAAATTAATTATTTATAATGAATTAATAAGGTAATCAATATTTCATTAAATAAATTTTTGGTGGAGGTGTAATTATTTATTCCCCTTAACATGTCTATTTATATTGACATTGAATGTCTTTTTACTATTAAGTTATATATGGTTAAAAAGTGTTTTAAAATTTTAAATTATCACCATGATATATGTTATTTCTTATATCTATTTATATTATATCTATTTCATCATGTATGAGTAGTTAAATAAATTATTTTTGTATTTTTAAAGTTAAATAAAAAATGTAAAATCCCATGTTTGAAATGCTAATATGTTTAAAATGTGTATTCGAATTGGATTTCTTTTAAAAAATAAACAGGAATTTTTTTTCGAAAAATATATTCATAAAATACATTGATTTAAAAAAATCACGAGTTTCTTAAAATAAAATTAAAATTTTATTTATGAAATGGAATTTAATTACTGTATAAAATTGGTTTAGTGTATATTGTTGTTATATGTTTTGAATTCAGTGGTAGGTAAGGGATAGAGATATTCAAGATAATTCTTATGGTATGGATATTCCTTAGAGTGGGGATAAACTATTTTTCAATGTCTTAAGGATTATAGGTATTCTAATACGACCCCATGATAGTATAAATTTATAAATTTAGTGTTTTATTTTCATTTTTGGTACTATGCATCAAAATCATGGTTTTTGTTTTGTGATATATCATATTGTGTAAATTTAGAAATAGTTTTTTATAGAGGAAGATTATTTAATGATGAATGATTTATTTGAATTTTTAGGGATGAAAATTATTATGGTGGGGAGTCTGTACTAGCCTGTTTCATAATGAGTTGATTAAAGTTATTTTTATGTATTTAACTTTTTAATTTAATTACTGAAAATGATATATTGTTTTTATTTTTGAATTTACACTTTATATAGTAATATTTTTGTGTTATTGGGATGTTAGTGTAATAAATGAGAGATAAGGACGTGATTAGAGATTCATAGGATATGGAAGTGAAAATATTTAAAGGTGGGGAAATTCAAGGTAGTGGATGTAGTTGGCCACTAGAATTTGGTTAAATGGACACTATAATTTTGGTGTATTGACCAGTGAGGGTATTATAAGGCCATGAAACCCCGCACCACTCAATTGGGACATGAAGTAGTGGTCTCCATGTGACCTCTAGTGTTCCTCTCCTTATGAAAAAGGTTACAGACTACTAGTTAGTGTCTATGGGGTTACCATGTGGAAACAATACCCTCATTTGAGAGTAAAAAATAAAGTAAATAACCAATTGGAATCCACAATGAATAACTATCAAATCATTAAAACTAAAAAACAGTAGTCATTCTATATATAATTTTAAAATGGAAGCATATTGTCATACATAAACATAGTCTTATAAGAATACATCTACTAACCTACCACCTTTACAATCATATGATATATTTTTAGTATAATTGTGTGTATGTAAGAATATATGATTTCTTATTTTCATTGGATATAACATAATTGATATTATTTATTTAGTGTGCTCTTATATTTATTCTTTGTGTATATTTTTTAGTTATTTATAATGTGTTTGAATCTGATATGATTCTATATTATCCATATAGAAACATCAGAGAACCTCACTGGAAGTTGGCAGCCTCTGAAAAATAGGGTGGTTTGATTTGGGTCACATGGTGATTGCTGGTGTGGGAACCAGTCAAGTGGTACTTGGGGAAAAGTTTTACAAAGTGGCATCCGAGTGTCTTTTTTATTTTCCTTTGTATTTAGAGAGATGGTAAATAGTTCATATAAGAATTTGTTGGAGTTTATGATGGACCTTGTACTTGTATTATGGGAACTCCTTTTTTTATGAAATTTCTAGGTTAATAGGGATAATGGATTATTACTCTTGGTTTCCACTTTTATGATTGTATGATTTAACCTAGTGTGACACACTTTGGTTTTCTATTTACGATTTATGGTATCTATATTTTTTCCCATTCATAAGAGGCCTGTGTACTTGCATCATATTTGGAATGTTGATTAAAATGAGATAATTGTGATTTATCAATATTTATATCATAGAAAATAGTGGGTTCAACTGTTTAAACTCTCAAAAATAACTAATATAGTGTTTTCAGATAAAAATTGATGCTGGAATTCTTCATAGCTTGATCTTTTTATTTTCTCCAATAACTGGTCATAAAGATCTTATGGAGGTATGATACTATATGATGATTATAAGTTTAATTTTATAAGGGATGTATAAAGTCTCTCAGTAGGTTAGTACATGAATTATATTCCTCCATGATAGACCCATTGTTGGTAATTATGGAACTAGTTTCAACAAATAATTTTTATTAAGTTACTTAAAGTAGAAAAAATGTATAGAGTTTTCCTATATAGATTTTTGGTGGAATTATACTTAATAGAACCTTATGAGAACAAATTAATTAAAAAAAATCACCATGGGGTGATTCCACTATATATATTCACCCATATTAGATTATAGTCATTGAGGGTTAGAATTGTATACTGATTCATGGTAAGGATCAATTCCCTAGTAAGCTGATAACTTGACCTGTGATGCCTGAGATATTTTTTGAAGCATCGGAGTGGGTGAGATACCATGTAAATTACCATTAGGATTCTTAAATAGGTTTATAGATGTTTTACTATGATTTTTAACTTATTTAGTAAATAGTTTATAGTCTCAGTGGGGGTATCCTGGTGCCTTGTGATATAGGATGGTCACACTAGAGAAGGGTTAGCTTGGGATTGTGAGTTCCATTAGAGATGATAATAATGGGTAGATGTTTTTCATTGAGATTTAATCATGTTGGGTTCTATTAGGCATGTTTTATAAAAATGTGTAAGCATTGATATTTATAAGGAAACTAACTTGAGGTCCTTTGGTATCATGGTTTGGGTTTAAAGGGTAAAATGTATAGTATCCGTGACCTTGTTGATTCCAAGAATGGTTACCAATGAGAAAATACATTGTGGTACTAGTGGATATGTTGGGATGGGTAGATCACGGGTAGATTCTTTTGAATTTTATATGACCGCAGTTGGTGGGTGGTAATTAGGTATTCCTTGGAATAAGTGATTATGCCTTGGGAATGTCAGAATGTAGTCACTAAGGTTCCCCATTCTAGATGAAATTGGCCCGTAGAGGTGTGTGGATGATGATTTAGGAGTGTAAGACTGGGTTTTATGGCAGATGAATCATGGGGTATTGATTCAAATTATTTGATCAAGAAATTATAGAGTATGCTCCAGTTAGGGTTGGATGAGATCAAGGTATTATGTGTTGGCTATGTGTGATGTCATTGAATCATGGATCATTTTACAGTCATGTACTTTTGCAACGAACCAATAAGAGTCATCTTGAACTAGTCACCCGAGCCGGTTCACGACATGGACCGAGGGGCGTTCCAGATATCCACGGGCTGGAAACTAGTGTCATGCATCAGAACTAAACTAGAGGGAATGATTTGGCTCATAAATGAAAGACAGGTAAATTAGCAGAAAAACTAGAATAACCCAAAGTAAACAACACGAAAAGAAAGACCGATCAACAACAACAAAATAACCCGACCACGACCAAAACGCCTTGCGACTCCAAGAGTTTCTCACCAGTTCACAACCAACTCTCACCCATGGCGAGCAAGCTCAAGGAAAACCTGAAACGAAACTAAAAAAAAGAAAACACTATAGGCGTGAGTATTAAAACTCAGTAGGCATGTACAACAAACTATTCCCAATGCACTGCCTTTAAATAAATATCTTACTAATTCCTAGTTTGAACTAAATTATATAAAATATGGGTTTCCCCACACACTTTCGTTTCCAAATCAATTAACATTCCATTTCCCTTTTTAATTTAAAAACAAGTTTAATGTTTGAAATAAATTGGTGCATTGCATTTTAAATAATTTTTGTGAACCATTTATAAATCTGAATGGCGGTTCTTAGAAAAAAGGAAAACCACACACAACATACAACACACACAAAGGGCAATGGAAAAAAGTGGAACACATGGGCCAACAACTGAACTAGAACTCTCAATCATCCTCCACATACAAACAAATACTAAAGGAAACATGGGTCAAACCTAGGAGCTCGTGAACAATCCAGAACATACCATACATGTGACTCATCCTGAAGGCATGCCCTAACTCGTTGACGTCATAACGCCATAACGCTAGGCACAGCCCTACATGGACTAACTGAGGGGTCCAATCCTCATAGCAGCAGTAACTCAGTATTCCCCTATTATGGGGCCACTAACCAGTGAGTAATCTAAACTAGTGTAGCAATAGTTCTAAGAAGATTCACTCTCTATGGAAGGTTCCCATGCCAACACATGAAATAAAAAGGGGTGCATCCAAAATATAAATCAATAAGTCACAAGGCACAAATATCACACACAACGCACGCGATAAATGCACACCAGCGATCACCCCTGAGTAACCCCAATGCGAGTTTTCCCAAAATAATTTATTTTATTAAAGTGCCAGATGGGCCTTCACCAACTTTAAAGAAAAACCACATTTTCAAGAAAACCCAAAACACTTGTTTGGAAGAAATCTTTTATCATTAAAACCAGAACTACATTTGAAATTCCGTGAATTGTGTTTAAAGGCCACAC
Organism: Viscum album; assembly: GCA_963277665.1. NCBI lineage: Eukaryota > Viridiplantae > Streptophyta > Magnoliopsida > Santalales > Viscaceae > Viscum > Viscum album. The sequence continues at coordinate 218,299,435 of OY728167.1, forward strand.
TGGAATTCTTTCAATACTGGGAGTCTGCTCATCATGATAATATTTCAAGTGTCATCTATAAAATAAAAGGCTCATTTTACACCAAATAATCATTTAAAAATTAATTATCTTATATGATTTCCCATTTATTAAAATTAATAAAACATCAAGAAATTAATAAATTCTAGATTTAAAGGGGGGTGCAGTGGGGGACCTACCTCGTCTCTCTGTACAAACACAATGTTGCGACACGCCTCGCGCAGGCATTCAAGCAAGAAAAAGGTGGGGACCGCAATATCATGGGTTTACCTTACAAGTGCACTGCAAAAAACACTCATTAACTAAAATTACACAAACATGGACTTTAAAAAATCCAAACTAGCAAACAACGTGAAAAAACCACCTCGACCTAATTTTCAAAACATAACTCGCACCATTTGTACTATTTAATAGGCCACTTTAAAATTTATTAAACAATTCCAAAGAGAAACTCACAGATTAACACACCCAAAACCAATTTCCAACATTACTCGCACTATTCACACATTTTATAAAACCACATAAACAATTTATAAAATACATTCAAGGGACATGACAAAAGAGGTATATATAAAATCCAACCCATCTCAAAAAAACATTTTCCAACACGCGCAAACCTTCTCCCCATTCAAAAACACCTCACCTCATATAGAACCCACAACATGTAAACAAGAAGGAAGACAAGAATTCTAAAATTATTAAACAACGTCATTGTCAACTATTTAATCCACGAGAAACAAGCAACCACAAGATAACAACGCAGTTCTAAATTTAAAGTGAAAGGCAGGGAGATATACCTCAAACTATGAAGAATTCCTGAAAAACCGTTCAAAATCCCATTCTCACCACAAACACATCTGTGAGAAGCTGAAATTTGACCCGACATTCCGAAAATGGTTACATCACTTAAGGATTTGCGCACAAAAATTAAAACCTAAAAACGAAATAACCTTACATCAAAGGAAGGAAGGATAAAAAATACTAAAGAGGGGGGGGGGGGGTTCTGGAGAGGTGAAGCCGGACATGGGTTGTGCGCGCCAGAGGGAAAGGTGGTCGTGGGTTGTGGTTGGTTGGAAGCTGGAGTGTGAGCAGGACATCAGGACAGTGCTGTGGAGGCCGGGAGGGAAAAGCAGAGGCAAGCCGAGGGCGCGTAGGGCTGCTGGAGGTCATGTATGAGGGGGGTGTCTCGGATGAGGCCGGTTGGCCAATGACACGACATAGGGTCGAAAGGTGAGGTGCTGGGCAAGGAGGGAATGGACGAGGCCAGTGTGGGAAAGGGGGAATGTCTGAGATGCAGGTCGGAGGCGTGGGACAAAAACCTGGTGGCGAGTTGGTGTTGCCCACTGGGAGTGGAGCAGCTGCAAGATGGGCGAGGGCGGCGGTGCTGTGCAAAGGTGATGCTTGGGGTGAGGTCATGCAAGGGGTGAGAGAGGAGGAGGGCTAGAGCATTGGGCGTGGGCGCAGTGGCTTGAGGGAGAGGGAGTGAAGGTCGGGGAGGGGATGTGTAGCGCGGAACCAGGGAGGGAGAGGGGCGTCGCACAGTGGATGGGGGAAAGGGGCAACCAGGTATCTAGGGTTTTTCAGGATTTAGTTTTCATTTTAATTATAATAGTAATAATAATAATAATATAAATAATAATATTAGTATTACCAATAATAATAATAAAAATCATAATGTAAAGAATAATAATTCTAATACAAGTAATAATAATAATAGTAATAATAATATAAAGAATTATAATAAAACAATAATAATAACAATAACATAATAATATTATTATTAAAAACTTTTTTTAAAAAACATAAACCAATAAATTATCAGATTCTGGAAACCGGGTAACCGTGCGCTCATCGCACAACATAAAAAAACACGCACGGAAATTGTGCACCTCAACGAAGTCTGCTTAGGAACCAGCACAAGCACCTGGGGCGATCGTGCGGCTATCGCCTACCGTGCGGTGACCGTGCATGGGCTCGAAACCTACTAAAAAATATTAAATGACAAAAATCTGAATCCATGATCTAGACCGGACCTTGGTGTGAGAACCCGGAGCAAAGAATTAAATAAATAAAAATGAAATAAAAGTCGGGGTGTGACAATTCTCCCCACCACAGACACTTTCTACCCCCAGAAAGTCACTCAGCTGAACGATGGACCAAACAAGAATCCATACCCAAATAAAACCAGAAGAAACCACAACATAAGCTAATGGGAGAACACGAGAGTGTTCTCCCCACCACAGGAACTCAACTAATGTGGAAATTCTAACACCCAAACCTACCACCTCGGGAGGGGTGGTGACACGGAAACTCCCAACAGATCCAGAATATCCTCTATAGCATGAGCGAAACAACACCTCCGCCATAACCTGGAACTCTCGACTCAGACCAAAGAAAGACCAAACACTAGAGAAAAACCACTGAACAGAACATAACCCAAGCAGTAAACCCGAGCATAACTGCAAGCCTAGACTCCTCCGTAGGCACTTACGTCTCCAAAAAACACAGCTAAACCAATATTGACCCATACAAGGTTCAATAACACTCTTAAGAAAAAAACACAACGTAGAAAACCATAACCGGAAAAACAAAACTATCGAGATTACAATAGAGCATGTTTTTCATAACTCCACGGCAAAACAATGAACTTTCAACAATGTCAAAACTTTAACAAAAAAATAATAATAATGGAAGGACATTAAAAGTTCCACTTCCAAAATGGAACACAAAACCTGAACCAAGGCTTCACACCCTTGGCAACTCCTGACTGCGTGCTAGCTTTACCCCAAGACTTGTGGCAGGGGCTCTGATGGCTGAAGCATCTCCTACCTCACAGTCATGCAGTAGAATCCTTTATTCACATCGTCTTCTTCAGGAGACACTTCCTGCAGAACATCTCTAGATGACCCAAACATCCAAAATGATGACACGTCTTCGGAGGGATGCGACATCACGGCTTCAAGTGCCCGAACCGGCCACACTGGTGGCATACCACAGAACGGTCCGACGAACTGGAAACCAAAACCACTGCAGATGACTTTTTAGAAACGGTCTCCTCTGGAACACCCTGATCGCCAGATGGGGAAGCTTTGCAAGAAACCAAAGGCACTGGATTTCCAACCATTTTCCCTCTAGATACCATCTCCGCTAAAAACGCCCCATCTATAAACTTTTCAAAACAATGGTCCCTTCATGGGAGGACACGCTCCATGATCTCTGGACGAAGACCCCTAATGAAGTGATGAGTTTTCATCAAATCCTGCAACGCCAACTCCAGAGAAAAGGACAATAGTTCCTTGAAATGGTCAACATAAGTATTCACCATTTTTTTCCCTTGTTGAATACAGATGATCTCTACCCTTTTCTTCGTCTCCACTTCATCAGGTATAAACCATCAGATAAATACAGATTTGAAGACTTCCCACATCATCCCAACTTTCATTGAAAGTGGGGCGAGCAACTCTTGTTTGTCCAGGGATGGACTTCGAACATGCCCAAAACGGCACGTACTCTCATAGATTCGGGAGTTCCCAACATCCCAATGCACACTCGACTTCTTCAAACTACATAACTACCTTTAATGGATCCTAGTCACCGTTAAGTATAGACAATGTTCGAGAAGGACCAAAAATTGGGCATGACTTATCAGAAACTCTGGGGACCTTTCTGGGTGGCACGTTTTGAACAAAATATATAACACAGAGCCAAAACCAATATCATGTTGAAGCAATATTATTGAAAGTGCTTTCATCCAAAACAACCAACTCAAAATAAAAAAGGAAATAAAAACACAACTCAAAAGTTCCTCTTCCAAAATCCCCTTTCCATTTTGGATTTCAAAAACCCCTTCCTTCAAGGCCACTTTCCAAATACCCAAACCCACTTTTCAAACTAATTTCAATTATTCAAAAATAATTTCCCTTTTTAAAATAACTTTAGAAATACATTTTCAAGCCTTTACTTCGAAGTGAACACCCTAGTAATCCCATGAACCGTTGCACATGTCTTCATTCTCTTTCATCCATACGCACCAACACACATTTCCCATGCATTCCCTCACATGTGCAAATGTTCATAAAAAGTACTCGAGGTTGCACCCAAACCATATCTTTACCGGTTCTAAGCGACCACCAGATTTTTAGACCAAGAGCATTCAGTTTTAAAAAAATCCCTTTCAAAAATTTAATGTCATTCAAATAAAAATGCTCTCATTTCAAAACCCCTTTTTCATTTTCAAAAGTTCACTTACACCCACAAAAACCCAGACAATACACAACTTTCATCAAATCACCGAAGAGAGGGACTAGTAGTTATGCTTAACCTAGCGAAATGGTAGTGGGACATGCCCCATGTAAGATTAAATGACTAGGAAGAACTTAAACCGTGTATGCGGACTCCACATGGGTCACTAATCCATGTTCAATCCCAATGTAACATCTATTTTCCTCCATTGACACCCCTTAGTCCAACAGAAATTAGAACGAGACAAGAACTCAATTCTTGGACTACCCCTGGCGACTCGAGGTTCGAAACGAGCAAGGCTTCATGATTTCATTCTCGTACCTTCCTCTTGAGTCCCGACAGTCCTAATCTCTATCTACCAGACACAACAAATAACAATGGCCTCCTCTGATACCATTTTGTCAAGAGAAAACCCATGTCGACCCTAAACCAGTCACCCGAGACAGTCCGCGACATGGCCTGAGGGGAGTTCTCGATCCCCATGGGCTGGAAACTAGTGTCGGGAATTAAAAATAAACAAGAGGGAATGACTTGGCCCATAAAATAAAGACAAGTAAAGGAGTAGAAAAAGTAGAATAACGCAAAGTGAACAACACGAAGAGAAAGAACGATCAACAACCAACTAACCTGACCACGACCAAAATTCCTCGCGACTCCGATAATCGCTCACCATTCCACAACCAACTGTCACCCACAACGAGCAGGCTCAGGTCAATCCTTCAAAAAAACTAAAAAAAGGAAAACACTATAGGAGTGAGTATTAAAACTCAGTAGGCGTGTCCAAGAAACTATTCCCAATGCACTACCTCTAAATAACGAACATTCTAATTCTAGGTTTGAACTAAATTATATAAAATATGGGTTTCCACACACACTTTAATTTCCAAAACAATTAACGGTCCATTACCCATTTTAATTTAAAAACAAGTTTAATATTTGAAAGAAACTGGTGCAATTCATTTTAAAACATTTTTGTGAACAATTTAGAAATCCAAATTTTAGTTGTTAGAAAAAAGGAAAACCACACACAACATACAACACTCACTAAGGGAAATGAAAAAAGTGGCACACATTGTCCAGCAACCGAACTAGACCTCTCAGTCATCCGCCACACACAAACAAATACTAATGGAAAATGGGTCGAACCTTGGAGCTCGTGAACAATCCGGAACATACCATACATGTGACTCATCCTGAAGGCATGCCCTAACTCGATGATTTCATAAATCCCTAATGCTCGGCAGAGACCTACATGGCCTAACCGAGGGGCCCAATCCCCATAGCAGAAATAACTCAGTATTCCCCTTCTATGGGGCTACTAGCTAGTGTGTAATCTAAACTTGTGAAACAATCATTCATTAAAGATTCACTCACTATGACAGGTTCCCATGTCAACAAATGAAATAAAAAGGGGTGTGTCCAAAATGTAAATCAATCAGTCACAAGGCACAAATATCACACACAACGCATGCAATCAACGCACACCAATGATCACCTGTGAGTAACCTCAATGTGAGTTTCCCCAAAATTATTTATTTTATTAAACTGCCAGACGGGCCTTCACCAAAAATAAAGAAAACCTCATTTTCATGAAAACCCAAAACACTTGTTCAGAAGAAATAATTTATCTTTAAAATGAAAACTACTTTTGAAATTTTGTGAATTATGTTAAAGGGCCAAACTTGAATTCTTTCACTACTGGGTATCCGCTCATCATGAAAATATTCCATGTGTCGTGTATAAAATAAACGGCTCTTTTTACACCAAATAACCAATTAAAAATTAAATATCTTATATGATATCCCATTTATTAAAATTAATAAAACATACAGAAATTAATAAATTCTAAATTTAATGTTGAGTGCAGTGGGGGACCTACCTCGACTCACTGTCCAAACACAATGGTGTGACACGCCTCGCACAGACGTGCAAGCAAGCGCAAGCTGGGGACCGCAATATCATGGGGTTACCTTGTAAACTCACTACAAAAAACACACAATAACTAATATTACACAAACACGGACTTAAAACAATCCAAATGAGCAAACAACGTTAAAGAACCACCTCGACATAATTTTCAAAACATAACTCGCACCATTTGTACTATTTAATAAGACACATTAAAATTTATAGAACAATTCCAAAGATAATCTCACGGCTTTACACACACAAAACCATTTTCCCACATTGCTCGCACTATTCACACATTTTATAAAACCACATAAATAATTTATAAAATACAGTCAAGGGGCATGTCAGAAGTGGTATATATAAAATCCTACCAATCTCCAAAAAAACATTTTCCACCATGCACACACCTTCGCCCCATTCAAAAAAATGTCTCACACCTCATATATAACCCACAGCCTGCAAACAAGAAGCCAGACAAGAATTCTAAAATTATTAAACAACGTCATGGTCAACTATTTAATCCACGATAAACAAGAAACCAGAAGAGATCAACGCAGTTCTAAATTTAAAGTGAAAGTTAGAGGATATTACCTCAAATGATGAAGAATTCCTGAAAAACAGTGCAAAACATCTTACGCACCACAAACGCATCTGCGAAAAATTGAAATTTGACCTGACACACCGAAAATGTTTACACAACATAAGGATTTGCACACAAAATTTTTACCCTAACCACGAAATAACCTTACATCAACAGAAAAAGCGAAAAAATACCAAAGAGGGGGGCTGTTGGAGAGGTGAAACCAAATGGGGGTTGTGTGCGCCAAAGGGAAAGGGGTCACGGGTCATGGGTGGTAGGATGCTGGAATGCGAGCAAGACAGTGGGACAGTGCTGCGGAGGCCGGGAGGGAAAAACGGGGGCAAGACGAGGGCGTGTAGGGCTGCTGGAGGTCAAGTATGAAGGGGGGTTGCGGATGAGGCCAGTTGGCCAGCGTCATGGCATAGGGTCGGCAGGAGAGGTGCTGGGCAAGGAGGGCATGGATGAGGCCGGTGTTGGAAAGGGGTCAAGGATGAGATGCAGGCTGGAGGTGTGGGACGAAAACCTGGAGGCGAGTTGGTGTTGGGTGCTATGAGCAGAGAAGCTGTAGGATGGGTGAGGGTGGCAGTGCGGGGAAAAGGTGATGCTGGGGGCTAGGTCGTGCATTGGGTGAGGGAGGCTGAGGGATGTAGCGTTGGGCCTGGGCATGGTGGCTTGAGGGCAAGGGAGCGAAGGTCGGGAACGAGATGTGTAGCATGGAACCAGGGAGGGAGAGGGGCACCGCATAGTGGATGGGGGAAAAGGGGAGACTGGGTATCTTGGGTTTTCCTAGATTTTCTTTTCATTTTAATTATAATAGTAATAATAATTATAATATTACAAATAATAATATTAGTATTACCAATAATAATAATAAAAATAATAATGTAATGAATAATAATTCGAATACAAGTAATAATAATAATAGTAATAATAATATAAAGAATAATAATAAAATAACAATAATAACAATAACATAATATTATTATTTTTAACAACTTTTTTTAAAACATAAACCAATTAATTATCAGATTTTGGAAACCGGGTACCCGTGCGCTCATTGCAGGAATTTAAAAAACGTGCACGCAAATTGCGCGCCTCAACGCAGTTTGTTTGGGCACCAGCACAAGCACCTGGGGTGATCGTGCGGCTACCGCCTACCATGCAGTGACCACGCATGATATTGAAACCCACTAAAAAATATAAAACGACCAAAATATTAATTCAGGATCTAGCCCGGACCATGTACCAAGAACCCAGAGCCAAGAATTAAATAAATAAAAATGCAATAATGGTCGAGGTGTGACCACTTTCCATGGATCAATAGTTTTTTTGGATGGTTACAAACATGGTTGGTTGGAATTTTGATAGTAATTGTAGATGTACCACTACAATGAGAGGTGTAATTTGGGATGGATATTTATTTATATATTTGTTTGGTGAATACTAGATTATTGGTATATATATGATATTAGATAGAGTCCATGATTTGGTATGGGATGTAGGTGGTTTGTATGTGATATGAGGGAGCATCAGATCAATGATGTACCAGTGCTCAGGGCGATGTAATAGTAGAGGATTTGGTTGGATGATGATTCCACCATGTAATTACAATATCAATTAGTTTTATACTTGGTGTGGGTTCATATAAGATCTCAAGACAAGTTTCAGAGTTAAAGGTTTTAGGATCAGGTGATGTGAAAGAGTTTTAGTGGATGTAGCCAAGCATATTCAGAAATATTCATCTAGAGGAGGCTGGATGAGTTTTTTGTGTGTAAATGTGTATGGTGATTTAGAAACAAATAATGGTCATTATACTATTTTAAATTCCTTTTAGTAGGTGATTCAAATTGTGGGGGGAACTATGGCTCAGAATTGGACCTCGTAAACTAAGTCTTATGGTGAATAACACCAACAGTCTGAAGATTAATTAATTAATGGTACCATCATGTATTAGGATATATGGGCATGGGTAAGTACTATCTTAGTGTTTTGATAATTTATATTAGTCTAGGATTGGGTTTTATTGAATAGTTCACCTAATGTTTGGAGTTTCAAACTAGAATCCTCTTTGCAATTCTGGTATAAATAGTGAAAATTGAGCATGAATCGAAGACCAAAGGTGATTAGGGTTAATTTTTGAAATACCACTAAATCTTCTTTGGGAAGAGAAGTAATATATTGTTGAGGTCTAAACACCCCATTATCATTTTGGGTTGTAAATATAGAATGTATGTAAAGTTTTGAATTCTAGAGCCGGGGTTGTTTTCAGTGTTGAGACACTGATTGAGTTTTTAATAGTTATAGCATACCGGGTATATGTTTTTATATGGATTGATATTCAAGAGGTATATTGGGTGTTCAGGTAAAACCTGGGATATTTTGGTTGAATTTAATAAAATTTTAAAGTTTTTTTACCTATGCATGGTTGGCATAGAATTGTGGAAACTTTTGTGGGAAAACAATTCAGGTTGGCTTTAGAATAGGAATTACTACATGGTTAGTACACTATTGTATAGAAGCCATAAAAACCTATAGCTTCAATTCAGTGGAATTTTATAAAATGGGGGAATATTTTGTCAAATCATGCAACCAAGCTGTGTGAGGGGGATTAATTAATATAGTTTCAAATGAAAGGTTGGAATATAGTTTATGAAACCACATTATAACCATATGACCTTCAATTGTTTCATTAAAAATATTGATTTTACCATTTTGACCCTCGGTTATTTTAATCCCTAACCCCCTATCCTTCCCCCCTCTTGTGTGTGATGGCCGAGTGGGTTCTACCTCACATATTCCTTTGATTCTCCATGGATTTGTGGTGTTATTAGTGTGATTCGTAGGTGTTTTAATGTTATATTACCCTCTTCCTTCTTCATTTGTTATCCTCCATTTCCTCCCTATTTTAGTGTGACTTGGATTATGTTTTTTGACGATTTACACAATATGATAGTGGAAATAGTTTAATATATTGGGGTTTTACCTCATATTAGTTAGAGGACATCCCAGGATGAATAATGCACATGGTTGCATTACATTTTGATGAATGTATGCCACCTGATGAGTTTTTATAGTGTTTTTTCCAAATTTGGAGGACATATTCCATTGAATTATGTGTAATATTTTAGGATTTTGTGAATCATATGTTTTTGTGTGTGTTGAGAGTGGAACACATTACATTTCTCATGGTTTTGGTGTGTGGATTTCACTCAAAAGTGTTTTAGGAAATATGACTAATTATGTCAACATTTAAAATTAATTATAAATTGTAATATTCAAAATATTTTATTTTTTTGTCTTGATTTAGGACCTCATAAGTTGATATGAGAATTAGATGAGATCGATCAAGAGAATCCAAGATATGATCAAAAGAAAATATCTTCATTGAGGTAGGTGGTCCCTATGCATTTTTATATAGTATATAAATTTTAAATATGAAATGTTATATGTGGTCATTCCACCAATGTATTATTTAAATTTAAATAATACGATTTTTTATTAGTCAAATGAATTTTTTATTAATGTAAAATTCCTTTGGATGAATATAGGTATCAAGAGCTGTGATAAACTCTTAACGAGTGCCTTGATTCTTCATTCACTAATAGTTACAAGCTTATCTTTAAAATTTACAGCTTAACATATATGGACCTTGAGGTTTATTAGTTGTATAGAATTAGGGACATTTAATGGACCTCCTGACAGGTTCGATTGTTGACCTTCAACAATAGGATCATGTTGGAAATATATTATTATCCCCACTAGGCCTTAAGAGAACTATGATAAACATTTAATCCTTTGGGCTAATTGATATAGGCATGGGGTACGAATTCCTCCCCCCATTGGGCGCAGGTACTGTAGCATTACTGTAGTTGCGGCGGCACTGTTCATCAACGGGCACTGTAGCGGCGGCAGGACACTGTAGCGGCGCCGGTACTGTGCGGGTACTGTAGCAAGCAGGTTACTATTCACAGAATGTGAATTGGGCTATATATTTGGGCCTACGGGCTATGTAATGGGCTACAAACCCACTGGGCCTTCAGGCTATGTAATGGGGTTCCCTCTACCCAGTTAAAAGAGGTCTTTGCTTTGATTTAATAATTAAAATGAGGCTTCGACGCCAACTTTTTTTAAAAAATACATGGTTTATTTTCAAGTTTTAACAACATAACATTTTCTATGGTCCCATCCTTGACTCTATTATTCATTAAGTCCTGTGAAAAACATTTCGAAACATGAGATGAGAATAAAAATCCCAGAAAAGGATACAAAAAAAAGGAAAATTATTAGTCATGGAAAACATGAAAACCAGGAATACTTTATCATAAATTAATACTTTTAACCATTAATAAGTATTAAATATCCTTCGCTAAATATAAAATCATTTCTTACCCTATTAGTAACCAAAATATTACCATTAATCCCATAGAAATAAATATATGACATATAAAGGTAACTTGGGTCATAAACATACTTAAATGGAATAACCATACAATCGACTTCAACACATATCACTAAATGAAATAGCCATATGACCGACTTCCATACCCAATGTGTCAGAGGTTATAACACAACCACCCATACATGGTTATTCATAGAACCAACTCTCTTTGTTTTATCATGTATCCACCCATCTTTGGGTTACCATGTAACCACCTGTCAAATGTCCAAGTTATATTATATAATTAAAACACGTAAATGATTTCAGTTATGAACATTTAACTCATAAATTTTCATTTGAAATCCTGATAAATCTATTCAAGGTATTGAAATAGTATATCAACTTTAAAAACCATTTTCAAACAAAAAACACCCAAAAAGGGAATAAGGGATTTATTTTCCTTTTAAAAATATTAAGACTTATAAAGGAAGACAAATCTCAAATAATGGTTATGCCAGCGGAGGATTCATTGTTTCCGTATACATTAAAAAAATTCATTTTGTTGTTTAGTAAGACGTTTTGGAGAACAAATATTCCCATTCATTGAAATTAAAATTCAAAGTGTTTTATTATACATCGTATAAAAGAAAGTGGTATATAACATCAAAATATGCCTTAATGAAGAGATATTGAGACGATGTCCCTTACAAATATAATATCATTAATTTAAGGATAAATAAAGGACATAAATATGTGTGAAGAAGATAAATACACCCAATATAATTGGATATTTAGTGTAGAACAATCAACGGACATTCACACATATTATTGGATAAATCAAAACCAATTACATGGATATTTAGCTTAATGAAATGAGATTGAGTTATAATTTCTTTTACCTTGAGTCTGACATGTCAAACACAATCATTATGTTCCCGAATAATAAAATTAGGTTAATTTATAGTTTCATGAGAACATTTTCATGTTTTTATTCCATTTATATCACTTATTATAGTGCTATAAAAATTACATAATTATTTAAGTTCATATCGGTTGATTTGTCGATATTCAGTACTTGAGTAAAAAATGAACTTGTCTTGACGAAAATTATCCATATTTCTATATGTACATAATCTCCATAATTATATTAATGATTTAAATATAATATATATCCAATATATAAATATTTATACTAGTCCATAATATTAGGAGATAAGTAATTAAATGCACTCTTCATAGAGATGGTAGGCCGTATGTACACATAAACACTACTTTCATTTCTTTATCATATTAAAATAATGAAAACTAAAGGATAAATTTGTCTATTTTAATATATGTTATATATGTTACATAATTTCATTAACATTATCCTTTATGCATTCAATATATGTAATAAATGAGTGATATCACTTTGAGGGGGTGGTAGTCCTCACTTCCTCAAATGAAATTATTACACTTACACATTATGGAAAGAAAAAAGGTATATTATAAATGAAAATTATTGAATCATAGAGACAATAAAAATATAATATATATCATATATAAATACATTTCCATCAAAATGAACACCGTGAAAGGTGGTTAGAGAAAATTGAACAATCATTATTTCACGAGGCATTAGTTCAACACGCACAGAAACAATATGTTCCATATCCACTAGATAATGATGTGTGTAGGTGTAGGTTGAAACCGTAGCGACAAATAATACAAGTATATTGATAATAATGGTGTTGTTATAAAATAATGTTAAAATTGAGGTTTATGGTTTTGAGAAAGAGAATAAATGAAAGGATCATTAGAGAAGACGTTACCTCAAAATAGGGTTACTCCTTTTGATTTGAGCCAAAAAGGAATTACTCTATTGCCTTATGCCCAAGGTAAGGATTCAAGGAGGAAGGGAGGGTTTTTGGGACTTTATTTGAGAAATTTTTGAGGATAAAAGGTTCTTGATAAGAGTGATTAAGTGGCTAGAGGTCGTGGCCTATTATAAGAGGGAGGATTGACACTTTAAGAAAGTCTTGACATAATATTTTATTAAAACATTATTTTCAAATTTTAATAGCTCCAAAGATATATAATTATAGGATAAGATGATGATGGGTCTAAGCCATCTAAAAATAGATTTTATACAATTTTATGTCATAAAATCAACCTTATCTTTCATCTTTATCTCTTAGTAAAAAACAATAACTGTTACCATATTTTCTTGTATTTTCATAATATATGGTTACTATAGTAACAATAAAATGAAAATAAAACCACAAGAGGATACTTAATGAAATTTTAAACATTATATATTTCATTTTTCCTAATATTGTATTTTTAGTACTATTATATCATTTAATAAAATAGTATTTTTTTAAAACACATTTATGCCAATTTTGACACTATTTAGTAATTGGTTTTTCTTAGTCATAAAAACTTGATTCCTTCAAACAAAAGAAATTTACTCATCCCTCACATGAAATTTCCTCCAAAAAGTTCGTCAATAGAATCAAAATGTTAAAATTACATTTATTTTAATATTTATAATATCATTTATTTGAATCATTCATTAATAAGGTAATCATAATATCATCATTGTGTCATAAATAAATAAATTTATTTAATGTATAAAAAGTATAAATAAAATAAAATTATTTGTTAAATCATTTGATATTTATAATGACTATTTATATTAAAAGAGATCAATTATATTACACCATCTTAAAAAAATTTATGTAAAAATATACATGTTTCTGTTATAATTCTATGGACTTTAAATTAATTTTTATAACATGTCAATTTCATACCCAAGTGGCTCTCAAATGCCAAAGGTTTGTCCTAAGTATTGTTTTGGTCTCCCATAGTTCATCCAATAATATTATGACCTTTTATAGGGTAGTTTTATATTATTATAATATATTTTTACCCTTATTTACCAAATTTACCCTTTAACTGTGGTTAATAAAAATAATTACTATAGTTACTATTCATAATGTCCAAACATAAAAGGTAACTATTTAAAAAAAATTACCTTATGATTCAAAATATAGACTCCATTTTTCCAATTTCAAAACACCGAATTTTTAGTAATAAATTCAAAAATAATTCCCACCGTAAAAACTAGAAAGCTGGTTTTTAAGACGTCAAAACTATCAAAATATTGAAATGTGTTTATGTCAAATTTAAATGTAAAATTACTTATAATGACTAATATTGTATTAAATGATTGAAAATTAATCCAATAAAACATTAAAATCAATTAAAAGTAAAATATATCTATATAAATAAATTAGATGATAATTCATTTTTGAATTAAAATACACTATTTTTCACTATTCATTAAAATATGGATTTTATTAGAAAAATACCAAAATTGATACCAAAGTAAATCTTGATGTAAAAATTAAAAATATGAAGTTTATTTTTTCAAATAGCACATATAAAAGTGAAAGAAATATATTTATATAGGTTTCTCCATCAAAAGGCGGTAAAACAAGATTTTAAAAATATAAGAGTATTTTATGCTTAACCGTGGATTTATTCTCATTTTAAGCCTCTATAATTTATTGGATAAATGTAAAAACCGTTAAGAAACATGTGTAATAATATTGTAGTTAATTATTTTCATTCTCTGCAATACAACATCAAGTCGTTAACTACAATTTAAAATAATAATATTATTAGTGTATTATTTTTCAATATAACTCAACAATGTTTCCAACGTATAATTTTGGAGAAACCCATTGTTGTGTGTCAAGTATGCTATCATACATAGAGTCCCCATTAATATAAAATTAATATCTTATTCATAAATATTAATATATATAAAAAATTATTATTCTATAAATATCTGTGATGTTACATCATTCCCCCTTTTGGAAACAACATCATCACAATTTTAAAATTTGGTTCGGTAACTTCATTGAAAATCCCACATTGGAAAAAACTGAATAAAACTAACACTTTAAAAGAATGAAGGTTATGTAAAACGTTCAGCCAATATAACACCTACTAGGATTCAATGTTGGAAAACATGTATATGGAAGAAAAATGAACCATCTTGTTCTGATGGAGAGTGATAGAAAACATGATCCGGAGAAAGTTAATAACCAGAAAACCACAAACATGTGATGGGTTAAATGGTCATTGATTCAAAAAAGGAAAATTAAATGGATTTTTTTTAATATTATTTTCATAAATTTGGGGAATTATTTTTTACTCAGAATAATAACATAAGGAAATATACTTACTTGACAGGTAGAGTTTCATCCTTTAATTAAATTCGTACCAAACCCAAGTATTTTCTCCAAATGATGAGTATTGAAGATGACTTGGTCACACTGAATTTAGTAGAATCAACTTCTATACAATGAAATAATTAGAAAAAGATGACTTATATATCTCCTCGTATTTATACATTAACAAAAACCAAAAAGGTTAGTACAAGATCTAATTATCCAACAAAAATAATAATCCTATATAAGGAGAAGGACTACTTTTAATCTCCAAAATTCTATAGTAATACCCAAGTTCAACATAGACAACTCAAAAAACAAAAGTCCTTAAAATTCCTAAAAATAATATAACTAATATTGAAATCCAATAATGAAGAAGGATTTTACCACATAGTTTTCCAAGATAAGTTTTAACATTTATCTCCAAATAACATCAACCACTCTTAGTGACTCATACCAAAAATTAATTAACCAAATCAAAATATCCCCATCATAGGTTAATCATTTCAACAAATAACCCAAATCAGCATATGTCCATAATAAATATATAGATTCTTCAAAAATAAAATTTAACCATTAATCCTCAAATGAAATACAATAGTATTCTATTTTCCTTAGGCATATAGTGCTCCCAAAAGAGCAAACATCTTCCCAAATAACATTTATCACTTAATCACCAAATAAGTTTACTATAATAATTATATCCATTTGATATAAATTTGATAAAACATAAGTTTACAAAGTAAATTTATTCTTAATCCATAAAATTATTTAACTGAAGTGAATATGTCATACTAACCAGGGACATCACGTATGCCGGTGGTAGGAGATGCACCTTTGTCGCCAATCAGTTGTGGGTTCAATTCCTACGGCCTTGCCGGACGCGATGGGTTGTCAGCTATCATGTGGGTTTTCCATTTTCTAAAAGTATATGATTCTTATAACATTCCTAACATGAGATAAAATCATCGAAATAACCATAAAATAATTTAACCTCAAGTTAATCTCATGACATTACTTTTGCAGCTCAATATGTAATAAACCGTAATGGTCTCAAATTCAAGGATCATATAAACCCTAAAAGTTCTTTATAACTATACCCTCAAAAGAAAAGATAATTCATCTCATTTAAATAGACCCTTTAAGGGTTACACCTACTATAAGACTTCCAAAGAAATATCATCATTAATACATTTAAACATATAATCATCCATTGATCCAACATAACTCTTCAATTCCAAAAAAATACACATCTTAATCATAAAACATTATTAAAGATCCTTTATCAATGATTTTCCATCTTATTCATTAATACTAATTTCCTACAAACAAAATATTAAAATTTCTTAGGATTCTATAATGTCAAAAAATGAGCTAAGAAATAATCCATTCCACTTATAGGTCATTTCCAGTTAATTCATCTTCAATTGGAAGAGAATTAGGTATTTATAAACATTTATTTTTATGGTATTTATGATCCCATTCTTGAACCTTCTTTGTACAAAATCTATTGGAATAATTACCATGCACACCGCATTTAAAACATTAAATTGATCCCTTAGAAATAACTTCATCCCCATTCATGGAGTCAACAGAACGCTTCCTTTTTCCATTTTAGGTTATTTCTGTATGACCTTCATTGACACATCTATAACATCATCCCTTCCCTTTGAAACATTTTCCTTGTTGTTTCTTTCCACATCATTGATACAAAGGCTGTTGAATATACTTACCTGTTTGATTATTACCCGAACTTCCATAGGTATTTTTTTCTCGCATATATGATACCTTTCAAAAATTACCAATGTTCAAGTGGTCAATCCTGAATCCCGAAAGTTGGTTTAGAATAACCACAAGAGTTCTCATTATATCTCCCCTTTCATTCAGTTTCTTATTCAAAAAAAAACCACCATATTTTTCCTTCATATCCACTGTTACTTTGGTGCCATTTAGATCCATCCATTTATGAAAACCATAAAGTATTACTGTGAGTATATCAAAAAAAATCATCATATACTATTATATGATGATGATAAATACTATTTTATAATTATTCATGTTATCTCAAACTCATTCAATTTACCTAAAATAACTATGACTTGTTTTAATATGCTAACCATTGTGGTTATATAAAACATGTGACTTATGCTTAAATAACACCCTAACCTCTAATATTATTTAAACTGACCTTTGATATCTAATATAAGGCCCTGACATTAAAAATTACTTAATCTTGTGACAAGACAATAGTTTAATTTAATTCACATCAAGGTTCTTTTCAGGTTTAGATTTTTAGAGAATTATACCATAACTCATACATAGAAACTTAAATATTACAAGTATACACTTCTACTCACTATCCATTTTTCTCATAAAACAAAAAATCTTTAAAAAGAAACATGGTATCATTTCATATTTTAACAATATAGCTTTTCTTGATCCTATCATTGATGCTATTCTTATTTATGTCTGGTGAAAAAGTTTTCAAAACATGGGATGAGCATAAAAAGTTCAGTAAGGTGTAAAAAAAGAAGGAAACCTATTAGTCTTGGAAAAATGAGAATCATGAATACTTTATCATATAGTAATAATTTTCAAATTTAATTAGTGGTAAATATAATTCACTAGATATAAGCTCATTTACAATCCCTTTTATAACCAAAATATTACCATAAAGCCCATATAAAGGAATACAAAACATATAAAGGTAACTTGGGACATAAACATACATAAATTGAATAACAATACAGTCATCTTCCACATATATAACTATCTGGAATAACCATTCGATCGACTTCCATAACCTATGCATTGTATGTTATAGTGTAACCACCATGTTTGGTTTATCACGTCACCACCCATCAAATGTCCAAGTACCATTATATAATTATCATAGGTAGAAGATTTCAATTGTCAACATTTCACTCATAAAAGATAATTTTCAATCACAAGAAATAATTTCCTGATATTGAAATAGTATATCCACTTAAAAACAATTTTCAAAAACAAAACAACCAAAAATGGAATAAGGGATTTATTTTCCTTTTAAAAACATTAAGGCTTATAGAGGAAGCGGAATACCAAATAACGATTTTGGCGGAAGAGGAGTTGTTGTCTCCACATACGTTAAAAAAATTCATGTCTGTTGATTTTTAAGTCACTTCATAGAAAAAATATTCCCTTAGAATGAAATTAAATATCCAAGGGTCATATTACACACAATATAAAAGAAGGTGGTGTATAAAATCAAAATATTCCTCAATGAAAGGAGATTGAGACAAAGTCCCTTAAAAAGATCATATCATTAGATTATGGATAAATCAATGACATAAATATGTTACAAAAATATAAATACACCTAACATAATTGGATATTCATGGTAGAACAATCATAAGTAATTCCCACATATTCTTGGAAAAATCAAAACCAATAACCTGGATATTTAACTCAATAAAATGAGATTGAGTTATGATTTCCCTTTCCTTGAGTCCAACTCATCACATACGATCATTATGTTCCTGAATAATAAAATTATGTTAATTTATAATTTCTTTAGAACCATTTCCACGTTTATTATTCTTTCAATATCACTTATTACATAGTTATAAAAATTACATAATTATTTATGTTCATATCGGTCAATTTGTCGATATTCGGTACATGAGTCAGAAAAAAATTCCATGATGAAAATTACACATGTTTTCAAAAGTCCAGAATCTCTAAAATGATATTAATGATTTAAATATCATATATATCTAGTATATTTTTATTTATACTGGTCCATAACAATTAGGGATAAGAAATGAAATGCACCGTTCATGGAGACTGAAGGCCGTACGTACTCATGAAGGCTACTTTAATTTTTTTTCATATTAAAATACTGAAAAATAAATTATAAATAGGTATATTTTTTTCTTTGTTATATATTATACATAATTTCATTAACTCTTTTCCATTTATGGCAAAAATGTGTCATATCACTTTGAGGGGGCGGTGGTCCACATGCCCTAAAATGTAATTAACATATTTACACATTATAGAAAGAATAAAGGTACGTTGTAAATAAAAATTACAGATTAATAGAGACAATTTTAATATAATATATATAATATATAAATATAGTTCCGTCATAATTTCCACCATGAGAGGTGGTATGAGAAAATTGAACAATCATTGTTTTCTGAGGTAGTAGTTCGTCGTACATAGAAACAGTATGTTATATATCCATTAGATTGATATGTTTGTATATTAAGGACTAAACTATTGAATAAATACATAATAGTACATTGAGGATACTGGGTTTATTATAAAATAATGGAATAAATAGAGTATAATGGGTGGAAGAAATATAATTTTTGAAAGGATATTGAGAGAGGACATTACCTCTAAATATGGTAACTCCTTGTTATTTTAAACAAAAGACATTATTGAATTTACTTATGACAATGGTAAGGCTTTAAAGATAAATTGAGGGATGGTGGGAGATTAATTGAGAAGATTTTGGATGATCCAATGGGCTTGATATGTGTGAGTAAGTGGGTAGAGTTTTTTCTCTTTTATAAGAGGGAGGAGGGGCCACTTTATGAAAGTCTTGATATATTATTTTATTAAAAATTGATTATAAAATTATAATAGCTCCAAATTGATATAATTATAGGATAAGATTATTATTGGTGGAAATAATCTCAACCAATAGGTTTTAGAAAACTGTAGGTCATAAAATTAACTTTATCTTTAAGCTTTAACCATTAGTTAAAAACATCATCTCTTACCATGTCTTCTTGTATTTCTATAATATATGGTTACTATAGTTACTATAAAATGATAGTAGAACCAAAAGTGGATAATTAATGAAATATTTGACATTATATAAGTCATTTGGCCTAATATTTTCTTTTTTAGGATTATTATATCATTTTATAAAATATTATTTGTTTTAAAAACTCATTGATGTCATTTTTTACAGTATTTAGTAATTGATTTTTGTTGAAGTCATAAAAATTGGTTTCTTATAAAAAAAGCATTAAAACATCCATAAAATTTCAAAATCATCCAAAATATTTATTTACAGAATTGAAATGTTCATATTACATTTATTTTGATATTTCAAATATCAATAATGTTAATCTTTCATTAATAAGCTAATCACTGCAGCATCACTATATCATAAATAAATTTATCTATTTAATTTTTAAAAATTAGAAATAAAATACCATGATGTGGGAAATAATTTTATGTTTCTAATTACTATTTATACTAAAATATATAAATTATATAACCCCACCTAATATTGTTAGTAAAAAGATACATGTTTGTGTTCTATTTCTCGTTATATTAAATTAATTACTATAACATGTCATATTCATACCCAAGTGGCTCACAAATTCCAAAAGTTCAGCCGAAGGATTTATTTTTTCCTTCATGACTTATCCAATAATATTTGGAAACATTTTATTGTAGTTTTATATTATTATAATATTAATTTTACACATATTTACCTAATTTACCCTTTACCCGTGGTAAATAAAAATAATTACTGAAGTTACTTTTCAAAATGTTCAAAAATAAAGGGTACATATTTACACAATTTAGAACTTATGATTCCAAATATGGAATCCATTTTTAAAAATTCAAAATATATAAATTGTAGAAATTTATTTAAAATCAGATCTTGTTGTCAAAACCTGAAATTGGGCATTTAAGAAGTCAGAACTATCAAAAGATTGACATTTTTTTATGTCCAATTTAAATATGAAATTACATTAGATGACAAAAATTGGATTAAATTATTAAAAATTAATCCTTTTACACTTTAAAATAAAATAAAAGGACAATATAACTATATAAATAAATTAGATGAAAGGAAAGTTTTGAATTAAAATAAATTATTTTAACTAATTATTAAAGTATTGACTTTATAAAAAATTACCAAAATTTCAGCCAAATTAAAATTTGATATCCCAATTTTAAAGAAGAAGTTTATCTTGTAAAATATAATATATAAATGTGACCAAACTATATTTAAAAATGATTCACCATCAAAAGGAGGTAAAATGATCTTTAAAATTTATTACAGTATTTTATGCTTAAAATTAGATTCATTCTCATTTTAAGCCTCTAAAATTTACTGTATAAATGTAAAACTATTTACCAAAAATGTGTAATCATATTTTAATTAGTTCTATTCAATAATTCCAATAAAATGTCTATGCATAAACTACCATATAAAATAATAATAATATTATTGTATTATTTTTCAGTATAACTCAATGTTGAGTGAAACATATGATTTCAGTGAAACCCATTGTTGTGTGTCGAGTACGCTATTAGAAAACAAGTCTCATTTGACATATGATTAATATATTATTCATAAATATTATTAGATATGAAAAAGTATTATACTATAAATACCTGGGATGTTACAGATATTATATTGTTTCTAGTTAGGTTAAAAGTGTGATGGCTAACTAAGGGTGACATGGAAAGGGGGTGGGATTGAGGCTATCTACCTTCAGTGACACATATATGAGACTAGATATGAAGATAATGAGCCTTTTTCATGGTTATTATGATGTTGTGGGATGTTATTCCCTAAAAGTGATGGGTGATTACCTGAGTGATGATATTTAAATAAGGAAACCTGTGTAGGATTTTTGTGCCATTAAGTGACCCATAGGACCCTAGTGGGTTCTCCCATGTTATGTAACTACTGATAGGGTTAGTGTGGGAATGTGTATAGATGATTATGGGGGTCATCTATGAATCCATGTTGATAATATGTGCATAATAAGTCTATTGTAATGAGGATAGGTAAAGAACTTGAGAGGCTGTATTGATTATGTGTGATGGGTTTGGGAGGATGGATATCCCATTTTATTTTCATCAGTATGAGATACTATGGTAGGGACACTCTACCCTTAAATTTTTAAGAAATATTTACTAGTTGTATTAGGATTAAACTATTAAACCTTTATCAAATTTCATGTAAATTCCTCCTAAATTTTCCCTGATTCAGATCTATTTATAACTATCGAGGAAATCCTCATGGATTTGGCCTCATGCTTATCTATATAAAATTCTTTTGAGAATCTCCTTGTATTAGGATTAATGCATATTTTTTTATATTTCCTTATTAAATCCCATTGGATTCATCTTTATTCTTACTTGATATGTGGTAGTTATTACTAACGATGTTATTACTATGAGGGGAACAATTAGCTATAGGAAGATTATGAGACATTTCTATGTTGGACATTATTCCTACTGGATAGAATATAGGATTCCTATGGTACTACCTAAAATATAATGCTGACCCAGATTCTGTTGGAATGACTAGGATTAAATCCTAGGAATTAGTGCTTGTACGCATTTCTATACATCCATTGAGATATTTAAAATTGTAAGGATTATTATATATGATCATAAACACTATAACACTATATGATGTTGGTATCGTTAATCATGGGTGTCATGATAGAACCTGAGGATAAATAGTTTTTATTTTCTTAAGCATCTATATTTATTTATTACATTCTTATGATCATATTACATGTACACACACTAATTTAATAGTCAGGATTGTGACCCCATTAGTGGTTCCCTACTGAGTTGTACTCATTACCTGCTCGGGTACCCATGGAAATTGAGTACCCAAGAGGGATTCACTAATTCTAGGATCGGGTAAGGTAGTGTCCCTGTGTTGTATGATTGATCAGAACAGATTAGACCTGATTTTGAGACAAAATGTGATGAGGTTCAATGATGAGAGTATAACCTCCTATATTTTTATTCTTTTGTTTATTATTAATATGTGACTACATTGATGGGCTGTCAGTTTAAATATGTGGGTATGACCATGTGTCATATGAATTTATGCATTTTTTTATTTGATATAACAAGATTTTTTATATTTATTATGCATACTCTAATAGTCATTCAGTGTGAATGTTATTTTTTTCTAATAGTTTCTATGATACAAGGGTGTAGTTTTCCCATGAAAACATCATATACCCTCTATACAAGTTGGTAGCCTCTATCATATGGGTAGGTGCACCTGAGGTCACATGGTGACCTATGGTCTGAGCAGAATTTGATATGTCTAAGGCCATGCAGATTTACAAGTATCAATATTCTATTGAAACTGGAAGCCTAGTGAGCTACCATTATAATTATTTTAATCCACTGGATTTCCAATAGAGGTCCAATAGGATATTAGGTTACCCATGTCATATTTTTTAAAATATTGAGGGTGTTTTGGTCTTTCTAGATAATATATTTAAACCCAGGGGGTCTCCAAACCTCATTTTTCCATGCTAGCCAAGTCACATGGATATATACCCTCTTCCTATTCAATCTCAATTCCTTATCTACCATGAATTCAAGGGGTTAAAGGTAGTTTTATCTCATTAATACCAAGGTAAACATATTTCCTACTCATCATCTTCCCCCTACATCTATTGAGAACATCCCCCTTGACAACAGTTACTGATTTCTTATTATGATTTCACTAAGTCATGGAAAAATCACTCCATAGTTTAGGGGATATTAATTATTTGATAATGGATTATTAGGTGAGTTTTCCTATCTTTATTGATGATAGTATTATATAAGTAAAATGGGAATAATTTATATTAAAAATTCCAAGTCATTGGGAATAAATTAGAGGTTATTTAGGTTATATTAGTTATGTTATTTTTTCATTATAATAACAAGGGTACATTAGGAGTTTTGTTTTTCGGGATTCATTTTTATTTATTTATTACTTAATTTTAGTTATAGATTAATTATGCTCTATTAGTTATGTAATTTGGTTTAATTATTATTAAGTGTTATTGGGTGTCCACCTAATCTTGAAGATTTATTTTGGTAGATGGCCTCAACCATATTTTTTTATTCAATTTATTCTTATTATGTAACCAACACGTGATTGCAGACTATTAATAATGTTTAAAATATCTTTTGAAAGATTAAATTTGGGTATTTAATAAGTATTTTTGTATATTACAACAAAATATTTTAAAATTAATATCCATGATATTGTGAGTGATTTATGTTTTATTTATTTATTGTAGTGGATACTTATTTGATTCTTACTTTCCAAGATTAAACACACATTTCCATAGAATTATAATTCCTTGAAAAGAATATATTATTAAGTATATTTGTATAATTACAATGTAAATGATAATTTATTTATATTACCATGAAAAAAATGTTGTCCTTGAATGTTCTTGATTTTATCACTATGTAAATTTGTAGATGAGTTTGGGTAGGTTTGGAACTAAGATTCATTGATTGACATATATATCATTCGTTATAATTAATTCATTCATTAGTTCATTATTATTATAGGGAATTAAATTTATTAGTCGATATATATAGATTGAATGAATGATGTTCCAATGAATGAAACATAACCTCCAATTAAAAGGCTGAATATGTGGAAAGGTTATCTTGAACAGACCCCACGAGAACCCCTCTTTAGGTGACAATAATGACATAGGTGAGCACTGAAGCCAACCCCAAATAGGCCATGAGTTTGACACTATCAAAGATGTTATACAATACATAAATATGGGTGGAATTTTCCTCATTATATTAATCAAATGATAGATAATACATCAATTAACCCAATAAAAAAATAAATCCCAATACATGAAATCAAATACAATGATACAAAAAATAGAAATATAATAAAAACACCTACAATGGTGACCACAAACACTATAAAATTACAAATGGCCCCAATGAGATACTAACACCTAGCTCAAATACTAACATCCCCCCATGGTCGAGAAAACATATGTATTTATTTAATGGTGATTCTATAAATATACCAAGTAGGATACTACATAATACATATCATGTAATTGTAGAAGAAGAATACTAAAACTTGAGTGAATAAATAGAGAAACCAAATAATTTCCTAAATAAAGATAACTCTATTTATATCCTCATAATGTCTTACTCTACAAGTAACATAAACAAATAAGAAACATAATATTATTGACATATATATAGAAGAAACATACCATGCATCCAAATTCCCACTAAACTGGTCAACCTATACCAAAACATTTTAGGAACCAGCACTGTGATCCCCTCCACATGTCCTAATTCTCATTTTTGAAAACCCCATGACCATATATTTATAATCCATTCCATGTTACAATCAAATCCCCATAATAACACAATAATATAAAGATCCATTACAACCCATGTAAATACAAACTATACCTTAATACATTATAGCCCATGCATAAATACACATGTAGTAACAATAATCCATTATAACATTGATACATGTATAGTATATAACAATAACATACCACTACTCGAATACGCATGTATGTCACAACCATGAGCCTTTATAGCACGTATGAGAATATATTCTGTAACTGCAGTCTACTAAATCCTAAATATGTATACACATATAGTGGTGGCGGACTATAGCTGTGGTGGAACTATAGCGGCGGTGGCACTGTAGCGGCAGAGGCACTGTAGCAGGAACTATAGGGTTGGTGGTACTATAGTAAACAGTATAGAAGAGTGGGTATTGTAGATGTACTGTTCACCGACGGATCCTTTGGGACATAAAATGGACTTTCAAGCTTTGTATTCAAGCCACATGGCCTTAGGCCTTCAGGCTATGTAATGGGTCCCCCTCTACCCATACTAAAAGGGGTATTTTCTTTAATAATAAATTGAGGCTTCGACCCCATCCATACAAAAACAGATATTGGGAGGACACCTAGATCCCAAGGCCAAATATTGGAATCAATCACCCCATCCAAATGTAGTGGCTAAATGTAAGAAATATTATAACATAATGAATATATAAATCATAAGCATTCTAGAGTAAAATCCTTAATCCCATACACTAACTATATAAATCTCCCCACATGACAACCCCATTGATTTCACTAAGGTCTAGGAGGATAATTCCATTACAATAACTCTAACATCAAGGTTCATCACAATCACCATTCATTTATTATTAAAAATCATTTTATAATTTACCATCATTAATTCTTGATTACAATTTTCATTAATAATTTGAAGGTAATTTGTTTTTATTTTACATTATAACTCTTGCTATTATAATCATCCTCATTATTTAATTTATTAATAACTACTTTCAATGATTATAGATAGTAAGACAAAAAATTTGTTACGTAAGGGAGATGAAAAAAAATGAATATGTAAAATATTTTTATGAAATAGGAATACAATAGAGAAAAAATAAGAAAATAATAATAATAAGGATCCTAATGAGATACAACCAACCCAAAATCAACCCCAACACATTTCCATGTTATCCATGCCATCCCTATATTGACAACATTAAGCCACCAACATAATAATATCATCACTGCTCAAACCTTATCAAATAAACTACCATAATAGGTTTCACTTTAAATAACAATGAGGGAGATAATATTAAAATATGAATATTTAAGTGAATAATAATTAAAATAAAAACAAATTACAATTAACAATTAACTCTACTTAAAATAGTGAAGATAAGAATAGATAAACCAATGAACAAACATAGTTAGCCATTAGTATTAATTCATGTAATCATATTTTTTCATTACCATATATATTTAGCAATTTATTAGTATAAATATTTTTAAAATAAGAGACATAATAATTTCCATCATGTTGTATATGTAATTACTGATATAATATTCTTAAGTAAAAACGTAATTATATAATGCATTTCTATGGAATAGAAACAAATTTAGTGAATTCCTCATACATTTCCTTCTTTTTTAATCATATTTTTCTTTCTTATCAAATTTAGGAATAAAATGGAAATAATAAATAATTAAAATTAATACTATATTTAGATATGATAATTAAATATTAACCAAAAAATATTTATTCATAAAATCTGTGAAATAAAAGATCTAAAAAATAATACTATAATTATAATCGCAAATGGAGTTGTACTACCATCACTCTAAATTTAATTATGTATAGATTATTATATTATTCAGATTGATCAAACTATTTCCATTTTCAGAAATATTATGATAATTCAATATCTACATATAAATACATAGAAGTTGTTTTGAATCCCCTACCTCTACATATCACTATACATGAAGAGAGGAAGGGGCACATGATGTCAAGAACTCTTGAGAAAACCCTCAACATACTTGAATGTCCAAAGAGTTTATTACTTTACGTTGAGGGGTGGAACCAATTTAAGGTTTCTAGTAGATCTCAAAAATGCCCCCAAGTCATCTAGGGGTTAAGAGGTATTGGTAGAATTGAACAAAACAAGATAGGAACCCTAAATTTAAAAAATTACATGAATAAATCATGTTTTTATTCTCATAGGACTTTCTTCATTTAAAACCTCGTTAACCCCCTAATTAGTATACGATCTACTGAAGTCCATGATGAAATTATTTTTCACATCTTTACATTTTTAATTTTAAAAAATCACTAATCATGTTTTATAGTGTAGAAATATATTTTATTACATAACAAAATTACCATTTATATGTTTTTATGATTAATAATCCCATAATCAATCCTAAAATATGATTTAGGTGAATGAAATAATTAATGGTCATAAAAGGGGATACTTAAGAGATCTCTAGGGACAAATAGATATATAAGAGTTGTCTATATTGATATGTTCATGTCTTTGGGTGATGATTTATATGTGTTACCTATATAAATAATGAAATATGTATGAGTTATTAGGGGATAATATGTAAGAATCATCGCTGTGAAAAAGACAACACATAATATTCATCAAAGGTGACATGTAATAGTAACCATTGAGGATAAAGGAATATATAAGGTTAATTTCATTGAAAAGGAAAATCTATAAGAGTCATACCTCTTCCACTGGAAAAATAATCCACATATGTAAGGGTCATTCCATTTATACTAGATGAAGATTGGGTACAAATAAGAGTCATTCCAGACGAATGGGTTATAAATAGGGGCCACTTCCACCAATACGTAAGGGTTATCATAGACTTATCCAAAAATAATACCAACACCCAAACTATAAATCTACCCTCTTCCAGAAAAAATATCAACCAAAAACACCACATACCTTCCACTAATCTCTAGGAATTCCACTATACATCCACAAACCCACTCAACAAATGAGAATTCTCAAAAACAATGATTATATAAATGAATTCCCTTACCTTAGATACCACTAAAATGGTTCTAATACACAAGAATCAAAACCAATCCATGAGGAATAATAGAAAGGATATCAAGAAATAAATACAATTTAAGATATATTTAAATATGGATCTCTCTATAATAAGAGCACAACAACCTCCTCAAAAGGGAAAGATATAAAATCACCCAAAATCATCAATATCTCATCATTAAATCAACGTTCTAATATATCATATAAATAAATTGAATCAAAAAAAATCTGGATACTGAGAAATCATTTGCAACTCATATTAATAATTACAGTCTTTTAACCCATCATTCATACACATGACACAAACCAATGGAATAGAGTGTATTCTTTAAAAATTAGCATTCTGATACTAGATCTCAATATGACAATCTCTAAACATCACATCATATTTATCGTAAAAATATAACTAGTAAATGACATGAGATTCATTACAAAGAAACCAAAAAATAGAGATATGTGGAAAACACAATGGATCTGATATATCTCAGGAGGAATAATTAATCAATATGATACCTAAGAAGCATTATCAAACATCTCGAATGACGAAAATAATTGTGGGTAAATCCTAATCCCATGATTGAACCTTTATGGACCACTATGAGGAGATACCTTAAAGAATACATGATATTAAATTACTAACTCAAGAGTCATCCTATTATGATCAATGTAGGAGTAATGAAAATCCCAATCTTCCTTTATCAACTTGGAAATCACCTCCATATTCTCTTTTTTTCTCAACACCATTCCCTATTTGATAATCACAAACTCTCTAACCTCATTCCAACACAAGGGAGATCTACAAGTCTAGTTATAAAATGTTTCAAATGGAACCATACCAATTATATATTGATATATATTATTATAGGATAATTCAACCAAGTGTATGTTCTTTATCCAGGAATATCCAAAATCAAGAATGCATGTGTGAAAAAATTATTCAAAGGTTATGATAGTATTATCAATTTGACTATTCTTTTATGGATGAAACAATATATTGAGGCATAACTGATATCCCAATTCACATTAGATACCTATCTACACTTGAGAGGTTAAAATGAATCTTGATCAAAGTTAATCTTCTATTGGACCCACTTGATTCAAATAATCACCACAAAATACTTTCTTGACAAGATGTACTCCACACTCAATTACATTAATTATATGAAGTGAGATGAAATTGTTAAATGATCCAAAATCACCAAGATAACATCCTGTCCTCCATGTGTTTGGGTAAAAAATGTCATTTAATCCATCGATATGAAACTTCAAAAAAAACTAACACTATGATACAAAATTTGTGACAGATGACTTTATCCCTAACCGTAAAAACATACATGTTGTGGAAGGATACATATTATCCACACCGGGGGTGATACCAAGGGTGATCTTTGAAACTCATAGACAACCACCTCATAAATCAGTGAAGGAATGAAGATCCTCCTTGAAATAAAAACCTAGTGACAACTATATTTATTCTATGTTTTAGGGTAATCTATACAAACAATGCAATCCCACTAGATTTCAACCTAAAAATCCCAAAAATGATATTCTTACATTTTCAATATTAAATATGACTACTATTGCATCTATTAGAGACACACTCTACTATCTAATTATACTATAACACGGTATATAGCTACAAAGTCTACCACCAGTCTCTAAGAATCTCATAACTCCTGAAAAAATCACCACATGACTTCCCTCTCATCACATCTTTAATAACATCCTCTTTCCCTAGAATATATGAAATTTGAAAGTCAATTTCCTATAATAATTCCATCTATTACCATTATTTTATGTCGAAATAATGATGAGAGAAAATATATCTAAAATTCATGTGATATGGGAAGACCAAAAATCACTCACTAATGAGGTAATATCACCGCAACTTAATGAAAAATATGATGGAAGTAAGATTTATATCATGGGTATTATGGTTACATTCATGGGGCTATAACTGCAGATTTCCATAGAATATGACTACTCTCTATTTCATAAGAATAAAAATCATATCAAGGAATAAATCCCCATATAAAACCTTATACATAACAAATTACCATAGTAAATAGAGAACCTGTTCACTAACTATATTTTTCATTAAATAATTAAAAAACCTAGAAATAGTTATTCCACAAAATTTATTGATCATTCTTAATCAGGAATATAAGAGGAGTCACACACTTAGATAAATTGGGAGGAAACCTTATATAATAGCCTATAGGACTATCAAATCTCTAAAAATATTCCACATTTAAGTGGTACATCCATGAAATTGTTATTATGATCTTTATAGGATCTTTAGATACTCTTAACAGGGACATAATGGGTCTTTATAAATTTACTTTATTAGACCAAAATTTTTACTTTAACAAATTCCAAAATAATGGATGGTGTCTTAGAACCTCTAAAACAACTCATATATTCTATAAATTATTTTCCATAGACTCAGGATATATACGTATTCTATCAGTAGAAACCCCCAAAAATCTGGTCAATAAACTCCTAAAACATAGAATTCATCAATTCCATGAGAATGGATGGTGATTTTGTGACCCCTAAGGGAATTACCATGAAATATTTTTGTCACATAACGAAATATGAATCTATTAATCATAATATCATTATTTTTAAATTACATCTGATGATACGATGACCATAGACTGATATCTGGGAACTAGATTAATCGCATCATCTAATAAATTCAATCACAAATCCACGAGAGAGTATAATTATTTATTGTTGTCACAAAATTTAGGTGATGATAATCAATACACGGTCTTATAATTCCATCCTACTTTAAGAACGAGATTGGATCTCCCAAATGTTAATCAAGTGGTGGAATAATAAAAATTTGTAGGTGTTTATGAATATGAATTGATAGTTACAAAAACCCAAAAGGTGTTAAAATAAATGGAGAAATTGATATTAAGGAGATATATTGTTGAATCACTATCCTAAATTAATTTTCATGTAGAGGTGGTCACTTCATGACTTATTCCAGAAAGACATTGAGGTACTATTTTACAATCCTCATGAGAACCACTAAATGATCCTCTACTAAACTCAACCTCAACTCCATAATCATATAATAGAGGGACTCAAAAAACTGTATAGACTAAAATATGGACCATATCACTAATGAACATGTCATAATCTCTGCCAATATCATGGAATGAAAATCTCCTCCAAAATTAACAAAAAATATCCTACACCAAAAAAAACTAATCTATTCCTGGAATGAAAATTGAAAATATCTTTTATAATGATGCTACCCAAGAATCATCTTAAAATCATTACATATACAATATAGGCTAGGTCAATGTAACACCCTAAGATTTTTTTATTTTTTTTCAATTTAATATAATCTTTTTATATTTTCTCTTCACGTAACACTGAAAATAGATTTGTTTTATTATATAATAGCACTAATTTTAGTTTTTTTCATAGCAAATATCAAGGTAATATTTAACTACATGCAACATCAGCTCGTCTTGCGTTACACGCAACACCGAGTTTCTGCGAAACAACACTTTACTATTATAATTATTTAAATAAGATAGTGATAACATAGATATTAAAATCTTGATATGAATAGTAATAATTATTTTTTACATATTAGTTATATTGATTTTTATAATGAAAAATATAATTTCTAGTAAATAATTTATTTGTTTAAAATTACTATTTTTAAAAATGACCGAATTTGTATGTCCTTTTTGAAAACATTATAAAATTAATCTTAGCCCCTCATATAAATTGAATTTAATAAAATAGAAATCATTTTTAGTTAATAATTTCAAAATTATCTTAGGCTGATTTTTTGTTATTTTTCTGAAATGATTCAATTTTTTGATGAATAGTGAAATTACTAGGTTTTTTTAAAACCAACATTTTTCATTTAAATAATTATTTTACTTTAAATTTATTATAATGTCACAAGAAATAAATAATACATATATTAATCCAATTTTGATTATTGGAATATTTTTTATAATAAAATTATATATAAAAATTCATTGAACTTTTTAACGTCTCTTTTATACGCCTTCTAGAAACATTTGCGATATTAGCATTAAACATAATTTTACCACTTTTGTGAATTTAATTTTGAAAAAAGAACCCAAATGTGTGTAATTATAATGAAAATTTTGGTATAATAGGATCAAAATAATTATTGGTGAATAGTGACATTTGAATATTATTTACAGCAATTAGAGGTTAATAGGGTAATTAAAGGTAAACATAATATTATAATAATATAAAATTACCCTAACATTTGTAAGAGTTTTATTGAATAAGTATATTGTGATCCAAATCAACATTAGGTAGAAAATTTGATATTTTTATCACACCTGGGTAAGATTAGGACATTTATTATATTTTATATAAAGAACAGTTAAAAATGTCATATTCAAATTTTAATAAATATTTTATTTTTAATATGAGATTATAGAAGTGATACAGTCATCTATAAATAGTATTTATAAATCTATGAAATGTATCTACATTGTGATAATTTATTTATAATTTATAGAAATTCTGTTATTAAATTAAATTGTGACACAATGATGATGGAGTAATTGTTTAAATAATTGAGATATCAAATAAATGATAATAAATAGATTAAAATAAATAAAATATGACTTAATTAATGACCTAAACTAATTTAATATATAACTCTTAAATGTTAGTGATATATTGGAAGTATTGGTTTAATGTTATCATGTTGTTTTTATATTTTTAAAAATGAAAATACCGAATAGTATTAAAATTGACATAAATGATCTTTTAAAATAAATACTATTTTTTAAAATGATATAAAATTCATAAAAATATATGTTTTGGAAAACTAACATGGATAACGTCAAATATGACAGAAATGGTTGAATTGGTGTTCTTTTGGCATCTTATAGTAACTGTATTAACCCTATTGTGTAAAAATACAACAGGACAAAATAAGTGTTAAACTGTTTAACTAAGGGCTAAATCTGAAAGATAATTTAATTTTTATGACCTAAACATTTATAAATTCATTGGTTGAGGGTATTTCGACCCATATACATATAAGAGTCAAACTAAATTACTTTTTATCTATTTGAAACCTAAAGTAAATTTATAATAAATTAATATTTTAATATCATCAAAAAGTGCCTCTCACCCCTCTTATAAACGCACACTTCTCCTTCTCTTTAAATCACACCTATAATGCCCTTTGGATTAGAAAAATACTTCCCATATTCTATCAAAACATCCATAAATACATTATAGAGTCCATAATTTTTACATAAAGACATCCTATGAAGTCCTTTTGTACAAATCAAAAAGTGATACCTGGAAAAGAGGTAATTATTTTATCACCTCTTTCAAAACTCTTTTTTTCTTCCACTACCAATTTCTATGTTGTTTCCATACCAAAATAAAAACTCCATAATATAATATATTTTTATATGGTTTTATTATTATGTTAAAAAAATATTCCTCCTTTTACCCATCCTTCGAAATATAATATCACCATGTGTGCGTGCGTACATCTTACCGTCTCCACGCCCTGGTGTAAACTATTTTTCACGTACACATTATTTTTATGGATATAAAGTTAAATATAAATGATTTAAATAATAAATTAAACATAATATTTTTTCTTTAAAATTCATATTCCATAAAATTATATAACAATTAAACCTTAAGGAAATGATACTGTCGCTCGTGCATACATACGACTTACTGTCTCCACGATGCGATGAGATTTATCTTCCACGTTCACAATTCAAAAATGATTATAAAAATATATATTATTAATTAGAATGAAATATATGAAATAATAATACTACAGGAATAATATATATATATATATATGTGTATGTATGTATGTATTTATGTATGTACATATATGTCATTCACTTACTTCGATTCATTACGATAAGAAAATATAATCAACATTCATGGGTATGTACGACATATCATCTCCATGAACTCTGTATTCCATTTCATATATCTATTTATTATATATATTTATATTTCGAATATATATGATATATAAATAATTTTAAACATTGTGTAAGTAATTAAATCATTATCTACTCAATATGATCAAGAATAATAAGTCAAAACACGTACGATAAAGAAAGCAATTATTACCCGAAATGTTTTTTTAACTTGAAAACTACTAATAAATGATTAATATAAAGTCATAAATGAATAATATATGATATAAAAAATATTGTTATGATTCTTTTAGATGTTATTTATATCCCTAAAACCATTATAAATGATTTTTGGACACATACTGAGAGTATCAGACCTAAGGTAAGGGGATTTTTGTATCACTTTTAATTTTTGTGAGATACATGTTATGTTCACCACTCTTTACTTTGTTATGGTGTATGTAATTCACATAAAAGTATTCTATGTATCTTATACATTAATTTTTGGGTATTCACATTTTCTTTTTATGCCCCTTCTTTCACGGGTTTTAATATTCAAAAGTACCAAATCGGTAAACTCTTTTGTCTCAAATTGCCTTCTTTGAGACTCATGTTTTGTTATGCATCTAGACTCTTTTTCAAAGTGCATATATTTCCATTTTACATGATATAAAATGAATCTAAATATTTTTCTGATATTAAATGATTCTTGAAATTTAATTTCTTACATGGAGAGTATGATCCCATGTTACCAAGCTATAATAGTTTATTGAGACAATCTCATCACCTTTTTTAGACTATTTAAGTTTATGCTTAATTTGAGGAAATATTATGATCCATATCTCATGTAAATTAATGAATTTTATTCTACACTAGTTATTAATTATATATTCATCTATTGATAACATATTTATACTCATTGGTACATATAGAAGAGTTTTATGAAATCCCAACATTACCCTCCCTTCGGTGAGAAATCTATGTATTCTAAAAAGGGTTTCCAAGAATATCATACCATAATCCTCTAATATTTAAAATAAATTTTTACCCTTTTCAAATTTTACTAATATCTTCGAATTAATGTTCTTTTTTTTTCAAACAAGGCACTTTTCGGACCTTGTTACCATGAAAAAGGAATGTTATTTTGACCTTGTATGACATGTATGGATTAACCCACCATCATTTATTCATAGCCTCCTTTGCATCTATAGAAGTTTAATATTCAAAAAAATATTTTTTAAATGTAATTTCATGGAATATAGTTTTAAAAATGATTTAAAGTCTTCATTATATATTTTAAAATATATTTTCTATGAAAATGATTTTTAAATAGTTTTATGCATTAAAGAGACTTTTTCAAACAGGAAAGGATATTTTCCGCAAGAAATATTTTTGAAAGATTTTTTAAAATTATTTTACATAAAATATGACATAAGTTGATGTTAATCATTCCCTTTTAGAAAATTGACAAAAGGATCTATTCATATCATTTCTATGAATGGGTTATTCATATGGTCATTGTCTTTATGAAATCTTTTTCTTCTCCATAGGTTATATGGTTTCAAAACCCACTTATTTTTACATAGTTTATGATTCAATTAAATGATTATTAAACCTTTCTCTTTTCCATAGGTTATGATGTGATAAAAAAATTTGATTCCCATTTCATTTTTTTGAAGTTATGATTTGGTGTTTATAAAACCTATATCTTTTCATGGGTCATGATATGACTAATTTTTTGTGGCACATGCATGTATGATTTCATTATGCGACGGGTTGGAACTATATCTCCATACAATGCACTGGGTAATGAAAAATATTTTATGAGATAAAAGGGAATATGGGAGAACATCCCAATCATAAAATAATAGGGAACATGGGAGAACATCCCAATCCCAAACCAAGAGGGTACACATGAGGAAATCCCATTCCCAAAAGAAGATGGTACATAAGAGGACATCCCAATCCCAAAATAAGAGGGTACACAGGGAGAATCCCATTCCCGAATTATGTATATGGTAGATTAACCAAAGCCTATCATTTTAGAAAGGCATTGGTATTCCACCTTTATATAGGGTTTTTATGTGCTTATGTTTTTTCCACATTTCCATATTTTATTCCTATGTTATGCTCTCATGGCTCATGTTCGTTATTTTCTTATGATTTATGTAAATATTTATTATGATATCTGACATATAGGACATTATATACAAATTTTATGCTCATGTTCCATACCATTTTTTCATTTTATGCTTATTCATTTCTTTATTTACACTTTCTGTGAATCTAAGCTCACCCCTTTCTTATGTTTTCTTTCTCTAGGTTATGATGAAATTTTTTAGGTATAAGTACTAATGGTGAATATATTAATGGGATATGTTGAAGATATTGCACCTGGATAGATGGGTTTATTTCCATGTAACCTAATTCACTAAACTATTATAGTCCTTGGTCATGTATTTTTGAAATTTACTAAATATTCATCTAAAATGGTGTAATATCCATATATGTGAACCAAGGGTCGCTATAGTTGATATCAGAGGAAAAGTTTAGAAAAAAATTGGGAACTAAGGTGAGAAAAACATAGTTATACCCCAAGGGATATTTCTTAGGATATGTCTAGGTATGTCTCCAAGGATAAGTATAAGGATGAGTCAACATTTAGGAAACTATCCTGGAATTTTGGTAAAGTAAGGAGTGAGTGGTTTCTTATAAATATAACTATGTCTAGATATGACATGTGAGAGTAGCTCTAGAATAGATGTACCTAGGGGTAAAAACTCTTAAAAGATGTTTTGGATCCAACTTTGGGTAATCTGGTACATGAAAATGGTCCTTGCTACACACCATCTTTGAAAATCCTAGGGGATATGCGTGGAGAATTCAGAAACTCTTCATGAACCATTATAAAGGATTTAAGTAAACCTTTATTATGAATAACATAGGATAATCCTAATTTATCATATATTAAAGAAGTGGTCATAAGATAGAAATATTATATGTGACTTTTCATGATTATATGTTTCCTCATTATAATAACTATTTCTTACTCTATGCTTTTGGTTGTAGTCAATGGGAAAAACCTAAAGGAACCACGTTAAGGATGGATGTGATAGACAATGTAATTGTGTTTTTTTAAGAAACTTAAGGTTATGGGTGATATACTACAGAATCTGTTTTTGACGACCACAAAAATATATAAGTACATGAATTCTTCAAGGCTTCCAAATGACCAATAGAGGGAACAATGTTATCTTGAATCCTTGTTAAGGAAACATCCACCTTCTTTTAGTGGAACGATCAATCCAATAGTTTCTGAGAAATGGATGGGTACCATTGAAAAAATATTTTTCAATATCCACTATTAAAAACCTGAAAATGTTACGTTGGGAACATATTTCATGGGAGGTAATGTGAATATATGGTGGAACTTTATCAAGAATACGTGGAAAATGATAATATTGTATCTATGGATTAAGATAATTTCATGAACTTATTTTTCATTTTTAACTTTCCTCATAATCTTCTTATAAAAGGGATGTTGAAGTTACTCATCCATCTCATGGTTACGATAAGAAACGAAGGATATAATTCAATGGAAACTATGAAAACTATGGAGAAATGATGATTAGATTTTTTTTATGCTCAATGTGTGGAAGGTCTCCTGGATGAAATTTTCTTAAGGGTTCTAATAAATGATATAAGTTTAGAAAGGAAGGTAATTGAGAATTTTAATGAAAATTTGGTGGGAATAAGTTATATAACAATGTGAATTGAGAGAAAGATGCACAGAATGCACCTCCCCCAACTTCAGTGAAAAAAAGTGTAAGAAGAATGGCCATTATGCTGACCATTTCCCTAATCCAAGGGTTATCATTGATGATCGACATCAGCAACCTATTAAGGATAAAGGAAAAGGATAATCTCATGTGATCACTACTGGTTATGTGGAATAAAACAACAATGTTTTTGAATGATTGATTGTTTATATATTGGAATTCACGAATAATGTAATAGAAGTACTTTTATGGTATTATAGAATAATGAAACATCTATGTATTTCTACACTATATTTTTTTATTAAGGATTTAAGAACATATGTTGAATGGTAATATTAAACATGAAAAGTGATTGAGTTAATAAGTTGATTTTGTTTGGAAACCACTTTATTAAGGGAAGGATAACCCTTAATATGATAATGATGTTGAGATAATGATATTTGGATAAAGATATGTTGGATATGAATAAGTAAATTGGACAATACTAGTAACCTTGTAATTAATAAAGGATTTATTGACATGTGGGTTATGCTGTCATGGATGAAGTATACATCCTTTTGGACATAAGAATATTGAAAAATTCATGGTTTCAACAAGGATGTATGGTAATTTAGGTTATTTCCATATTTCAACAGAATTAATGTTTAAGGTATTCACATGTTTGAAATGTCTAAACCATGAACCGCCTTATGATTTTTGGGAGATAAATATTAAGATGATGTAGTGGACTTATTTTTAATTTTTTGGATTTTAAACTTTTATAAGGATTGTGGGCTTATCAATTTATGGAATGTTTAAGCTGAACAATAGATAAGTTTGTGGGATTAAAGAATTATATCAACATATAGATTTGTACATATTTTATAACATCTGATAACATTTTTGTTGAAGATATATAAAATTACATATCATTATTATCATGATTTTCTAATGCTCCAGGAATAAAGAAATCAACATCATTTCATAGAATAATAGGTGAATTGGAAATTGACCATGAAACAAAAAATGGTGATGTTATGCTAAAACAACTAAGTATATCTTCTCTTAAAAATTATTCAACATTAAGAAAATGGATAATTATGTAAAAGGTTGTTATGTTATGATCAATTTGATTATATCAATGACCTCTCAAAGATTTATTTAGTTTATTAATTTTTTATTGTTAAATTTCTTTGGATCACCCACTTTCTTGTGATTAGTGATCATTATTAATATATATGATTATTTACACTTTTTCTCTATGCCCAAATCTTCACCTATGTTATTTTATGTGGAAATGTAGTTAAGAGTTACTTTGGTTAATTTTTAATTTCCAAATATTTATTTTTAAAAAGAATTTTTAAAATTCATTTTCATAATGTGGGTTTTTATGAAATGAACATTGAATTATTAAACCTTTGATAACCCAGATGAATTTCTATGTTGAAATTTATTTTAAGGGAGGTAGAATGTAACTCCCAGAGATTTTTTGAATTTTTTTCCATTTAATTTAATCTTTTGATATTTTCCCTTCCCGAAACACTGAATAAAATTTTTGTTTATTATATAATAGAAATATGTTGAGATTATTTTATATGCAACATCAAGGGAATCTTTCACTACACGTAACACTGTCTTGTCTTGTGTTACACACAACACCGAGTTTCTGTGAAACAACACTTTACTATTATAATTATTTATATAAGATAGTTATAACCTAGCTGTTAAAATTATGATATGAATAGAAATTACTAAATTTTAAATATTAGTTATAATGGTTTTTATAATGAAAAATATAATTTCTGGTAAAGTCTTTATATATTTGAAAATATTACTTTTTTCAAATGAACTATGTTTTATGTCATGTTTTGAAAAATAATAAAATTAATTTTATACCATCATAGAAATTGGATTTGGTAAAATAAACATCATTTTTGAATTAATAATATCAAATTTATCATAGGGTGAAGGTTTGGTATTTTTCTGAAAAGTATCAATTTTTCATGAATAGTGAAATTACTCCATTTTTTAAAAAAAACTGATTTTTTCATTTAAATTGTATTTTATTTTAAATTTATTATAATGTCACAATGGATAAATACTGCATATATTAATCTAATTTAGTTCATTGTAATTTTTTTATAATAAAATTAGATATAAAAATTCATTGATGTTTTTAATGTCTCTTTTACCCACCTTCTTGGCACATTTGCGAGATAAATATCAAACCTAATTTTACCAATTCTATGAAATTAATTGAAAAATTGAAAAACATTGTTATAATAATTATGAAAAATTCGGTCTAATAGTATCAAAATATTTTTTGGTGAATTGTATCTTTTGAATTTTATTTACCGCGGTTAAAAGGTAAATAAGGTAATTAAAGGTAAAAAATATTATAATAAAAAACAATTACCCTGACACATATCATAATTTCATTTAATAATTTTATTTAGACCCAAATCAATCTTAGGTCTAAAATAAGATCCTTTTTATGCCACATGTGTTAGATTATGACATTTATTTTATTTTATATAAAGAAGAGTTAAAAATGTCATATTCAAATTTTAATAACTGTTATATTTTTAATATGGGGTTATATAAGTGATATGGTCAACAATAAATAGTATTTATAACGATAAGAAATTTATCTACCCCATTTTAACTTATTTATAATTTTTAGACATTAAATAATAAAATTAAACGGTGACACAATGATGATGGATTAATTGTTTAATTAATTGAGATCTCAAATAAATGATATTAAAAATATTAAAATAAATATAATTTTACTTAACTAATGACATAAAATAATTTTATATATAAATTATAAAAGTTAGGGACATAATTGATTTTTTTTAAGGTTTCATGATGGTTTGATATTTTTCAAAATGAAAATATTGAATAGTATTAAAATTCACAGAAATGATATTTTAAAATAAATACACTTTTATTAAATGATATAAAAGTCATAAAATTAAAGGTTTCATCCAAGTAACTTATATAGTATCAAATATCTCATTAATTACCCAATTGGGGTGGTTTTGTTATTTTATTGTAACTATATTAACACTATAATGTAAAAATACAAGAAGACACTGTAAAAGTTAAACTCTTTACTAAGGGTTAAATCCAAAGGATAAGGTCACTTTTAAGACCTAAACATGTATAAAATTCATTATTTTAGTTAATTTAGACCCATAATAATATTATTCTAGAAGTTAAATTCTTTTGATCAATTTTACACCAGAAATAAATTTATAATAAATTAATAATTTAAGATCTTCCAAAAGTGCCCCTCACCTCACTTATAAACGGAGAGTTCTCCTTCTCTTTAATTCACACCTCTAATGACCTTTATCTCGGACAACCCTAGAACATTTCCTCTCTTATATTCCATCACTATATCCTATAGAAAATAATTTTGGACTAAAGCCATCCTAAGGAGTCCTTTTGTACAAATAAAAATGAGATACATGAAAAAGAGGTAATTGTTTTATCACCTATTTCAAACTTATTTTATTCTTCTACTTCCTCTTTATATGTTTTTTCCATTACAAAGTAATAAATCTAGAATATACTATATTCATATATATTTTTATGACTATTGAACAATCGTATTCATCCTTTTACCCATCCTTCGAAAAACAATATCACCATGTGTGCATACATACATCTTACCGTCTCCACACCGTTGTGTAAACTAATTTTCATGTGAAATATATTTATATGGTTATAAAGGTGAATAAAATGTTTGTAAATAATAATATTAACAATATATTGTTTATGTACCATTTATATTCCATCCAATTCCATCACATTTAACTCTTAGGGAAATGATATTGTCGCTCGTGTGTACGTATGGCTTACCATCTCTACGAGGTGATGAGATTCATCTTCCACATTCAGCATTCAAGAATGATTATAAAAATTTATATTATGAATAATTATGAAATATGTGACATAATAATTATACATAAGTAATATATAAATATATATATATATATATGTACATATATTTCATTCACTTACTTCCATTCAATATGATAAGAAAACGGAAACAATGTCCATGCTTACGTACATGCTACTATCACCATGAACGATGTATTCCATTATATATATATATATATTATTTATATTCAGAATATATATGATATATAAATCATTTTAAACATTATATAAGTAAGAAATTCATTATCTAATCAATAGGATCAAGAATAACGAGTCAAGACATTTATGATATAGGAAGCGATTATTTCCCGAAATGTTGCTTTAACATGGAAATTATTAATAAACCGGTAATAGAATGTCATAAATTAATTATATACGACATCATAGATATTCCTATGATTCTGGTAGAATATATTTATATATTTAAAACCATTATACGTCAGTTTAAATCATGTATATAGAGTATCAGACATAAACAAAGGGGATTTTGGTCTCACTTTTAATTTCTATGAGATACATGTTTTGTTCACCACTCTTTACTTTGGTGTGGTGTAGTCACTAATCATGATTGTATTGTATACATCTTATTCATAAATTTATGGGTGTTTATAATTCCATTTTATTATCCTTCATCTGCGGGTTGTAATGTTCAAAAGTTACCAAATCAGTAATATGTTTTGTCTCAAATTACCTTCTTTGAGGCTCATGTTTTGTTATGCAGCTAAAATCTTTTTTGAAGTGCATATAGTACCATTATAAATGATATACAATGAATAAAAATGATTTCATTATATTATATGTTTTACATAATTTTATTTCTTATATGGATAGTATGATCCCATATTACAACGTTATAAGAGTTTATTGAGAAAATGTCATCTATTTTTCGAGAATATTTATGATTATGGTTATTTTAATGAAATATTATGATCTATATCTCAAGGTAATTCATTAATTTTATTATATTATGGTTATTAATGATATACTCATGTATTGGTACCATATTTATACCCTTTGGTACATAATAAAGTGTTTTTATGAAATCCTGAATTTACC
Organism: Viscum album; assembly: GCA_963277665.1. Lineage (NCBI taxonomy): Eukaryota > Viridiplantae > Streptophyta > Magnoliopsida > Santalales > Viscaceae > Viscum > Viscum album. Next base: position 218,342,662 of record OY728167.1, read on the forward strand.
CTCTATTCGGTCATAAATCTATGTTTTCTAAAAGGGGTTTCCAAGAATATTATAACATTATCCTATAATATTTAAAATAAATTTTTACCCCTTTTGACATTTACCAATATCTTCAAGGATATATTCTTTACATTTTTATAAAAAAAACTTTTCTAACCTTTTTACCCTGCAAAAGGAATGTTTTTTTACCTCGTACAACTTGTATTGATCTACTCTTCATCATTTCATTGAAGTTACCATTGAATTTTGAAAAGTTAAATCTTTAAGAAAATGTTTTAAAAATAAATTTGATGGAAATTTTTTTTCAAAATTATTACAAGTCTTCTTTATATTTTTTGAAAGTTATTTTATATGAAAATTATTTTCAAATAATGTTATGCATTAAAAATACATTTCAAACAAGAAAGAATATTTTCTTTACAAATGTTTCTGAAATATTTTTTAAAATTGTTTTATATATAATATGACATATTTTGATGTTAATCATTCCATTTAAAGAATATTTCTAATGATTCCATTCATATCCTTTCTATGAATGGATTATGCATAATTTCATGGTCTTTATGAAATCGTTTTATATTCTACGTGTTATATGATTTTGAAACCCACTTCTTTTTCACAGATTATACTTCAATTAAATGATTTTGAAACCTATCACATTTCAATAGATTATGATGTGATAGAATTTTTTTTATTATCATTTCATTTTTTTGGGTTATTATTTGATGATTATAAAACCCATAAGTTTTCATGGTTCCTGATATGATCAATGTATTATCGCACATGCATGTATGATTTCACTATGTGACAAGTGGGACCTATATATCCCTATAATGCATTGTGTAATGATAAATGTTTTATAAGCTCAATGGGGACATGGGAGAACATCTAATTCCCAAAACAAGAGGGAACATGGGATAACATCCCAATCCTGAACCAAGAGGGAACACGAGAGAACATCCCAATCACAAAAGAAGAAGGTACATGGGAGCATATCCCAATCCAGAAACAAAAGGGTACACATGAGGGAATCCGAATCCCAAAGTAGGTACACATGTGATTAACCCAATCCCAACATGTTACCATGGCCTTTTTAGTCCACCTTTAAATAGTTTTTTTATGTTCTTGTGTTTTTTTTCACAATTCCATGTTTTATTCCTATGTTATTCCCTCATGGATCATGTTCATTTTTTCTTTATGACTCATGTTAGTCTTTATTATAATATCTAATATACAGGGTATGATCTTCAAAAGTTATTCTAATGTTCCAAACCCATTTTTACATGTAATAATTATTCATTTCTATATCTACCCTTATTTAGTATCTGAACTCATCCCTTTATTATGATTCATTTTTACATGTTATGCAGAAATGTTTTAGGTAGAAGTACTAATATGGTAGATATTAATGGGAGATATTGAAGAACATTCACTAGGATAGATTATTTTATTTCCATGTTTTCAAAGACATAATACTATTATGGTCCTCAGGAATGTATTTTTGAAATGTACTAAATATTAATCTAAAATGATGTAATATCCATATATGTTAATCTTAGGTCATTGTAGTAAACCTCCAACTAGTGTAGTTAACACCAGGAGAACTGGAAGCCTCTCTATTTCAAGTCCTAGATCCTAGATTTGGTTGGATGTAATCAAAGTGTGGTTATCTCTAAAATCAGACAACGAATAAATCCAATATGAAAATAGAGATATGGTACACAGTACATTATCTGGATATTCTAGAATTAAAATATCCATGGATTATATCTGACCACATCATACTACTTGACCTATTTTTTCCTAATGTATACCACCACCATGGGTTCACTATGGAATATTTCTTTCAGGATGTGGGTTATCACAATGATATCCAATCCACACCCAATTTCCTACCTTCTAATTAAAATTTAGAGAAACCTACTATTAAATATGCCATTTCCTATAAAAATAAAACTATAATGACTAAACATGAAGTGGGAATCCAATATCAGGATTACTATCTTGGAATATTGAGAAATTGATATTTTGATGTCCATAACCTCTTTAAGGAATGAAAACAACGTATGATCTCTCTATAGAGGTCATATAATTACCAAATTTTCTGAAATGAGACGAGGGAAGAAAAATCCACTTCCCTACTACATAAAACCACAAATAAAAAAGAAACTAAGAATCCATACACATAGCTCTGCTCTTTGAAGAGACATGATGACTTTCATCGCATGATTATCTAGTCTTATCATCCAACCCCTTTATATACATTACCTTATATATCACCCCAAGGAATATTGGTAATATAAACAAGGTGACTTGGAAGTGGATATCTGGATTCAATATCTCTTAAAAATACATTTCCATATTCTCTTAATCTAATAGGAGGCCCAAATCATTACATATAAGATCCCTATACTGAATAATGGACCCCCACATGCTAAAACTCCCATAGAATAGTGAAATAATCTCCTCCCTATGTAATGCCATTATAATCAAAAGAAAGTAACTAAGCCTAGAAATGATTTAAAAAAATTCACATAAAATGATTTACTCACGGATATCAGTAAGGTATGAAACTCACTATTGAATAGAATCTCCTCACAAGATACTAGTAACCAAATAATCCAAGGATCCTTCCCAACATGATTCAAATTGAAAGAAATATCCACCTTCTTCAATTGTTCCATGGTCTCAAGACCAGATATAAATACCTTATCCTTCTATAAAACTATACGGTAAAACAAATAAACCACATTAATCTATGATAATTATTTTATTACCTTAACTCGACGATGATCTACTAACACATTGTAATAAACTAAATCATCATGTTCTTAAGGGGGAAGTTATCCTAGAGACATCCTTACAATATAGAATGTGTTAGGGACTCACAGAACCAAGAATATGGAATAATTGATATTAATTAATTATGATTCATCCTAATTTCAATTATCTACCCAATTCAATAGTAGGAATAGAAACTTATAATAAATGATCTTAACTTTGGTATCTATCATGAAATATGGGCCACTTTACATGGTACATTTAATAAAACCAAGGTCCTTATAGTAGATCACACGGGACCAAATCTCATTTTTCCAGACTGGTCTCTCTAAATTATATCACATAGTAAGTTGAAGTGATACTTTTCCATTAAAATCCATATAATATTCACCAATTCTTATCCCAAAGATCCATAAAAACTCTCGAACAAAAACCTTGATGCCACACTTTCATAATATACACCCCTAGTACCCCATGTGGGCCAATAGTGAATATGGGAGTGACCCCCAATGCCCACCTTGAATAGGCCTCTGGATTGATAATAACACTAAAGGTTTGAAATAGATTCATCTGAGAGGAATTTCCCTCAATATAAATAAGTAATGGTATATAATCAACCAATTTAGTCCATAATAATAATAAAACAATCCTAATACATGAAATAACATACAATAAAAAACCAAAATAGAAATATACCATGGAAACTCCTATGACAGTGACCTAGAATACCAAAATCATAAAGGAAATCCTTCAGAAATTAATGCCTAGATCGAACACAAACTCCCTCCTATAAAACTATAATAAAAATTTATATATGTGTGTGTGATTACTTTATCATCCCCAAAATATCTCATATAAAAATTAAATAATTATATTAAACTGTCAATGAAAAAGAAGAGAAACCAAATCTTTACCTAAATTATTTCAACTATATTTCAATCCTCATTAAGGCTTTCTCACATTGTAACACACAATACGTAGTAACATAATATCAAAGGAATATATGTACATATATTTATATATATATAGAAGAAAGGTACCTCACATCCACTATTCCACTAAACCATTGAAACTACACCCGAATGCCTTATATCATGGATCTTGCATCCAATCTATAAGTTATAATTCACATCCATGCAGTCACCATATTCACATACATAAAATCCATGGAACATCACCCTAAAATTCACATAATCATATAGTAAAAAAAGAGATCCATTATTGCACATTTAAATATACACTATAACTTCTACTATTTCTACCCATATGTAATATTACATGCAACAATTGTAATCCAATATAACCTAGACAAATTTATAAAATATAATTTTATAACACCACAACCTTCATATACATATATTACATAAACATGGGCCCTGATATCACCTAAGAGAACATACCCTATTAAATTAATCCACCATAGACCAGATATGTCTATATATATACTACATATATGTGAGGGAGTGTGGTAGGTGAGTAAACAACCATCTATATATTCAATAAACAAGATGTTGGAAAAAACCTGGAACCCATGGATAAAAATGGGAAATAGTTACCCAAATCAATTCATGTGGTAGAGTGTGTGAAATATTATAACATAAAATTTTAATGCTCACAATCACTCTATAGGAAAGTAACTAATGCAAGACTTGAGCTATAGTTATCTTCCCATATGAAAACATGAAAACCATCACTAAGAACTAGGAATATAATAATACTCTAAAAACACTTGAATCAAGGTTTATCACTATCAAAAATAATTTAATATTAATAAATTAAAAATCATTTTATAATATACCATCATCAAACGTGAATTAATAAATACATCAACCACCTGGAGTCATGATTTTTTCATTAAACAGTATTATTCTAGTTTTCATAAAAATCCTACCCTTAGTTAACTATTACTATCCAGGATTCTAGATTCTAATAAAAAAATATGCCTACCCAAAGGTCAATGTGACCGAAAATAAATTAGGAAATATAAACTAATAAATAATAATAAAACATATAAACAATAAGAAAAAAATATTTAAAAATTGATCCGTATAAGATTCAACCATACAAAAATCAATCCCAACACTCTCCCACACAATCCATTACATTCACTCATCAACCACATCAAGACACCAACACATAAATACAATCAATGATTAACCCTCCCTATAAAATCCTACAATATAATTTTTATTTAAATCAAAAAAGGATCAATTATTTGAATATGAATATAGTAGAAAATCATAATTAAAATAGTAACAAATGAAAATTAACATTAAAATCTAATTTAAAAAGTACAGACAAGCCCAATGTTACCAAGGACTAAACATAGACATCTGTTAATATTAATGTCATAAATCTTCAGTTTTCATTACCATATTGATTAATTAATAAATTTTGAGAATTTTTAGAAATTAATATACATAATAATAAGTATTTTTTTTTTATAATTATCTCTATTAAATTATTAAAGATTCATATAATTATTTAAAAAATTTACGGATGGAAAACCAATTTAGCGAATACCTCGTTCATTTTTTTATTTTATTAACGTATTTATTTTTTTAGTATATTTAGAATCATTATTATAATTTTAAATCATAAAATATTATTAGATGATTTTGATATGATAGTTAAATATTAAAAACAATTATGTAACTCACAAAATTTATGAAATAACAGATCTCAAAAATTATAACCAAAATTATAATTACATATTAAGAAGTACTTTCATCCCATTCAAATTTTTATTTCCATATTATTTACATATTTTAATTCATCATATTTTATAACCAATTTATTCAAAATAATGATAATACGAAATATCCACATATATATATAAAATATGTTTTGAGTCCCCTAACTCAAAGAATCCCTATGAAAGAATAGATAAAGGTGCTCGTGAGGCTGAAAAATCCCAATGGTAACCTTAAAATACATGAATTCCCAGGTGGTTGATCTATTGAATGTTAGAGATTGAAATAATGAAAGTGTTCTCATTATCCCTGAATTTGTCTATGATCTTCCCTTATTTGAGAGGAATAGTTACAAATAATCAAAAAGAGAGATCCCTAATTTTAAAAACGAAAATGCATCACTTTTGTTGTGATTATTATAGGTCATTACTCTATTAATTCTAAGTCAACCACATTACTTTTACATAATTGAGAGAAGAAAAGAGTTAATTTATTATAAACATCTTAGAATTTATATTTTTATATATCATAGGTTAGATCATGAAATTGAGAAATTTATTTTTATTATGAAATTTCATTCCCAATTTTCATTGTTTTACAATTGATAATTCCATCATCAATAGTAAATTATTAATTAGAAAAATTAAACACATAAGGTTTATCAAGGGGGACTTGAATAATTCAGTAGAATGAAATAGGTATGTATAAGATTCATTAGGAATGGTATGTAAGAGTCCTCAAGGGATGATATGTAATAGTGACCAGTATGAAAATTGAAATATACAAGATTCATTAGAGGATGTTACGTAAGAGTTACATGTGTGGTAGTGAAAATACATAAGAGTCCCCTGTACAAAAATGGAATATATAAGGGTCATTTTTTCAATAAAGACGTCAAATAAGAATCATAACTTTTCTATTGGAGGGATATTCAATATACATATGGGATAATATTTCACCACTAGATGTAGGTGTTCTATACATAAGAATCATTATAAACTATGGGGTGATATTTGACGATCATCTCTACCAATATTTATGGGTCTTCCTAGACTTATCCATAAATTGGACATTCTCATCAGACTATAGAACTACCCTCTTCCTATTAAAATATCAACTTAAACTATTATATCTTTTTTAACTAACCTCTAGTAATTTCACTAATCATACATGTATCCCATTAATAATAGATAATTGACAATGGAATGGTTTAAGAAATGCAATGCCCTTATAAAGGTGATATGTGAGTATAGAGGACTATGAAGGAAAATATATTCTCTAAGAGTTTAAACATTTCCTTTATATTATTAATGGGTTTAACTTAAATGACATGACATGCCATCTCAGTATCTCCTCTTGATACTAGTAATTTTGATTAGCCTTCATGCATTGAAATTTGGTTTGGGCTAAGTGGATAAAAGTTTTATTACAAAATACATGTATTATATTTCTTGTTTGGGATACTCTTTTTTTCTTCTTTGATTCCATAAGGGTTCTCCTGGAAAAATTGGTAAGGTTGATCCCTCATCATATTTTTTATTTTTCCTTAATTTCATGAGGAGATCACCATATCATTGAAATATCATTAGTGTTATATGGTTATCTTAAGTATATAAATTTATATTAATCCAAGTAATTTTCCTTAGGTTCTTAAATTGGTTTAAATATTTAGATATAATAATTGAGTTCCATTATTATTTTTCTTGTAAAAAGTTTGGCACAAGTGTCCCTGTAAAAGGTTGTTATTTTTTTATTTTTTATTTTGGTTATGTTTTTGATAGTTGAGTGCACCTGATTTATTTCATTATACACCTTGATAGTAAATTAATCCTCATAAGATATCCTAGTAATGTTTATTGACAAATATATTAGGTCATTTAATGTGTGAGTATTATTTTAAAATATATTTTTTGGATTTAGTGATTGTTTTATATTGGGATAGTGAGGTGGTTTTAAGAGTTCATTAGGTGATTGTAAATGGTTATCATATTATCACTTAAGAATAAAAAGTGTTTTTTCTAAAATAATAAACATGTATAAGACATTAATTTATTTTATATAGTGATTCATCATATTTTGAAATTGTTTTGAGTTGTTAATGTTATCAATGGTTATGTAATGAACTTATAATGTCCTGATAATTATTAAGAAATGATTTTATGATTTGTTTTTTATTACCAGTATGCTTGATTTATAATCATGTTGAACTTTAGCCATGGTTCCATTTATTAATTTTTTTCAGTATACATGTGACACCATGTTATTGAAAATTATGATTTTACAGGCTATGTTATGAAGGTTGTGGACTATTTAGACAATTTATTTGTTTTTTTGAGACTTAGATATAGAAAACATCAAGATAAACCTTGGGAATATAAATATTAATTTTAATGAAATTACATGTATATGAGATGATTATACCTGACTATCCTCTCTCAGTCTATCTATTTAATCCAAACCTACTTGTCTAGAGTATTTTAGTATTCAATTCTTGATAGTTCTATTATGGGAAATCCACTAGTTTAGGACCACACATTGTCAAGTGGACTATATATAGTATAATTATTAGTAAAAGTATCCTAAATTTCTTCATTAGGGTCATAGAGGTCATGTCCCAAAATATATTCATTCCCTCATTTTTTTGATTTTTTTAAATATTAATACTTATGTTAAATTTATTTTTTATGAAATTTCTACATTGTGTTACACAAATTGTTATAAAAGTAAACCAATAAATTTATTTACTTTATTTGGAATGTTTTTATTTAATAAATATATTTTTTTAACTTCCTATTAAAATGATAAAGCTCGATCATTCTTTATTCGACTCATCAGACTAGATTTTGAGTAAGGATTGAACTAGGAAAATAGATATTTGGACTCTCATAATATTGAGAGTATACCATTATTATTATTATTATTATAGACATATTACTTCACATGATTATTAATCACTTTCAAGATTTTATTGGAGGATAAATAAACTAAATATTATTTTATATATTAATATAAAGACATGTTTCATGTGAAAACCTATTTATTGACTATGTGAAACATAATTAGTGGTGTCCTATAGAATATTTATACATTCACCCGATAGGTGAACGTCAATGGATTTGAAAATTCACCTTTTTAATTTTAAGCACTGAAAGGTTCATACATATTCCTTGGATGTTAATTAATTGTTAGAATTTATGGTTATAGGAGTAGGTTATGTATCCTTTATGATGTTTATGTAAAAAAAGTCATGCTTAGATAAATATGTTACAACACATCATGAAAATTATTATCATTATTATTTTAGATTTGTTGGTCTCTATTTCTGTCCATGGAATATTTTCTCTATATATTTGAGATTCACATTACTTTTTGATACATTCAATTAGAAATAATTTCTTATGCAGTCGTATCAATGTACCAAGATTGTTTGGTGAATTTGTTATCTAAAAATATTTACCAGTCTTTCTTTATATTTAAGGAAAATTTCAACATATGGGTGTGTCATTAATATTTTCTTGTAGAATACTACATTGAAACACTTTTATTTTTTATTTCCATAAATTATTACCTAATGGTAAACCAATACATGAAAATCCAGACACTAACACCTAGGGCTTGGGGAATCATCTTTGGGTTAGTTAAGGCCCAATTCAGGTACTTTTCTGGCATCCAAATCCAGGATGTTATGTCATTTTTTTAGTATAGAGTGAAATTAAACTTGTTTCACACTTATTGTATGGAGAATCATTTCCTTGAATCATTTTCAATAATTTAAAAATGAAAAATGTTGAAGAAGAAATGTTTTTATACCATTACATGATATATTTGATGATATTATAAATTTTTAAATCTCAAACTAATTTTTATACTTTGATTGAATTGAGAATAATGAAAACATATAAATTCTCATAGAGGATATTACCTCTATTTTTTCATGTTTTTATAAATATATTATATGTTTTGTTTTGTTTTAATATTATTTCACTTATTATATGAATGAAATTATATTTATAAAACATGGATAAAAATGAATAAAATAAAATTCATCTTATTATTTTTGAAATTCAAAATATATTAATAGAATAATTTTATTAAATCCCATAAATTCCATGTGAATGAACATTAAAATGGATTTATTTCATTCCAAAAAGTGGGTGTAGATATTTATAAAATGAAGGTTGGGTTTAATTTTAAATATTGTATATCTGAAGGATAATATGAAAATAAATCCGTTTATCATTATGTTGAAGTATATTTATATTATAATTATTTTCTACTTTAGTAGAAAAGTTAAAAAATAACACATTATTATCATTTCTTTATTCAATTAAAATATTACCATATATAATCACATTTATATTATGCTACGAATATGATTTAATTTAATTAAATTTCATGGTGTACTCCCAACAAGAATTATCAAATATATTTTATATAAATAATTTTACTAGATAAAGTAGTTAGATGACCATCATCATTATAAAAAAATAAGGCTTGTTATTAGATATAACCATTAATGCTAAGTAATGAATTATCATTACGTAATAATGAATTCCAAAAACTGAAATCTCAAAATTATTATCTGATATGTGTTGCAGTTTCATGGATTCATTTCATTTTTGGTTGTAAAAGAAATTATTTATGAAATTTTTTATAATGTTTCTATTAAGAAGCTTGAATATTTGAGAAATCAGATAATTTCCTTAATGAATCATTCCTCTATTCCATGAAGTAAAATATATTTCAAAATTAATTATAAATATAATAATTATGGTAATGATGAGTTTTTTTTAGTCCAAAATATTCTTTGTAATTGTTTCTTAGAGCTACCGGTCTTGAAATACTTGGCGGCACCCTTCTGTAAAAGCATATTTTAAAACTAATTGGGAGAGATATTTTAAAGTATATAATAACTATAAGGTGATGATCCTAACTCATTAAAATTATATTATCATCATATTAATTGATAAAAAACTATCATGATAAGAGATTATAATTATAATCAGAAATGTGAGAACAATTAGTTTATATTTTATACCTAGAATGTTTTAAATATTTATAATGAAAGACTATAGATATTTTATATGTTTATCGGAATAAATAATTCTTAAAAATATTATTTTAAATAAATAATTCATAAAGAATCAAATATGTTTATTAATATTAAAATAATCTAAATTTCTGGCGCATTATCATGTTATAACCTTAACATGTAGTGAGAAATTAATCAATGGATTTATAATATTGAAAATCTTCCCACATGATAGTATACATTTTATTAATAATTTTTTTATTAATATTTTGATGAAATATATTGAGTTTTAAAGATATTATTGAAAATGATTATCATACGGATACCATATATAATGGAGGTATCAAATACCTCTATATGTAGAATGCAGTCATGATAGAAAGAAAATATTTATTAAGAATTTTTTAAGATGACACTTTTTACTTATTTCAATGAAAAAAATAATGGTAAACCAAAAGTTTACAAATCCTAGTAACAATTACATTAAATGGTCATTTTAGTCATTAGATATCAATTACGATGAATAAATTGATAAATGTATAAAATGATCATAAATTATTGATATAATAGTAAGAATCTATGTGGGGGTTCATGATGAATTTATTTAATGGAATTATGTATACAATATCATAACTTATAAGATATTTCTTCATTAGTTTCATGATATAATTAATTCCCCCTATATGATGAATTAAAAATGGTATCCAATTTTTATGGTAAATTATATATTCCATTGATTATAAGGCCCCAGCCTTAAACCTTACTTAATCTTGAGTTATTAAAAGATTACACATTGAGGATCTTTTCAGGTTTAGAGTTTTAGAGAATTAGATCATGAAACATGCATTACATTCCACATTTAAACAAAGTGGTAACAAAAAAGACAGTATTCATTCTTCCCATAAATGGAAACATATTTAAAATATAACATGGATTCTTTCTTGACACGTCCTTGACACTATCATCACATCATGTACCTTTCCCTTGACCTGTGAAAAACATTTCAAAAACTTGGGATGAGCATAAAAAGCTCGGTAAGAGTTATAAAAATATGGAAAGGAAACATGAGTTCATATATACATTAGAATGAAATCACACTTTACCCATAAAACATAGGCATATCAAATCATGAATAAATCATAGAAAACATAATACATAAAGGTAACTTGAGGCATTCATAACATTCTTACGTAGGGAGTAACCCTCTTGGTTACGTTTGGAATACCCATCATAGTATATTCCCTAAATCGCTTCAGAGAAACCTTAACGTTTCACTCCTTCACGTTACCCAATGCATTGGAGAGCTATATCGGGCTCACCCGCCCTTAGTTTATCACGGAACCACCCGTCTTCATAACAATGCCCAAGAACCATAACATAAATGTATCACATAAGACATGTATAAAGGAAATATAAAATTTCCACATTTCAATCACAATATAACATTTTAGTATATTGAAATAATGAATCCATTCAAAAAGAAACCATTTCTAAAACCATTTAAAACATTTAATAAAGAGGTTTTTGAATCAAAGTGTCCCATACCACCTTGAAGATTTTAAAATTTTAAACCATTAATATCCATATAAATAAATCCTTAAAACCATTTTGAAAACATGGATATTAATAAGAACAAATAATTAAAACATTTAAAACGATATTTTGGTTAAAGGGGTTTTACCAAAATTAGAGACACTTGAATACAATAATTGAGGAATAACATTTATTCAAAACTTTTTAATATCATGATAATAAATGGATTCATGATATAATACTCCAAAGGACAGTATATACACCATATAAGAGCGAATTGGTGCATAACAACAATGAACCCTCAATAGAAATGTCAAATGTGTTTAAATCCCTTATAAAGAAGGTATCCTTAAATTAAGGACAAATCAATCTCAAAAATATGTGTGAAAAATATAAATACACCCAATATAAGTGGATATTAAGTGTAAAAAAATAAAAGGTCATTCACACATATTCAATGGATGACATATTCAATGACTACATGTTGAACCCAAAGAAATCGAAATTGGGTTAAAAAGTTCCCTTGACAGCCTAACGGCATCACATCAAAATGAGTTTGATGAGAGATTAAAAAAGTGTATCTCATCACTTGGAGATAAAATTTACATCAATAAGGATATATGAGAACATATCCCAACATAACAATATGTAAATTAAAAGACCCAACAAAAGAAGTCTTTTTAAAAAAAAGAGGAGGGTGAAAGGTTCCCTTACCGACTTGGGTATCTTTCAAAACATACACCCCATGAAAGAAGGACAATATATCACTGATGTAATTACTCATAAACAAAATTATATTACAAAAAGAGTATAATAATGGGCAGTACATACACCACTCGATGGAATTTGTGGCAAATGTAGCATAAATCTCACGGGAATAAAAGTGAGATGAAAAATCCCTTACGAAAACTCGGCAGCCTAACGGCGCCACATAAAACTTCTGAATATGGATTGATGAGATCAAATAGGGTATCTCATCACATTACAATAAAATGTACATCAAGAGGAATATAAAAGAACATCCCCCAACATTACAAAGAGGAGCTTAAAAGAAGTGACATAAAGGATAGTACTTAAAAAGAAAGAGAGAGGTTAGATCTCTTACGAAAGTTCGGCAGCCTAACGTCGCCACTCAAAACGTCCAAAATGGATTGATGAGAGAGAATAGGGTCCCTAATCACATGAACATAAAAATTACAGTAAGTTTAATATAAAATATCATCCCAATAACAAGAAATATGAGCTTTAAAAGGAATGACATAAAAGTGTGTACTTAAAAAGAAAGAGAGGAGTAGGATCCCTTACCTCGGGTCCGACTTGACTCGATCGTTCTTTAATCTCCTGAATAATAAACTTGAGTTAATTTTTACTTCCTTAAGAACCTTTTTCAAGTTAATTATTCCTTTTATATCACTTATTACCATGTCATCAACATTATGTAATCATTTAAGTTAATAATATTTGTTTTGCCGATATTTGGTTCTTAAGTCGAAAGTGGACTTCTTACAATTACATGTTGTTCGTGTGGACAAAGGTTCTTTATATCCAGAATGAAATTCCTGATTTGGATATCATATATATCATATATATAAAGCATATACATGTATTTATAATATTACATAATCATTTAGAGGTAAGAAATGAAATGCACCGTTCATGGAGATGGTAAGCCGTACGTACGCATGAACGCTACTTTCATTTCTTTCTCATATTAATGGAATTAAAATTAAATGAGAGGTATGCATATTTTAATTCCAGAATTATATTCATCATTTATATGTATCATTCATTATATATATCCATTATATACATATACTTTTAATAGTACATTACATTTGGGGATAAGAAATGAAATGCACCGTTCATGGAGACGGTAAGCCGTACGTACGCATGAACGCTAATTTCATTTATATCTCATAATTTAATGGAAAGAAATAATAATGATATAGAGGTATATTATAATTCCAGTATAACATCATATATTATAACTTTAAATACATCCTTTACACGTCCCACATATGGCATTAAAGAATCACATCACTTTGAGGGGGCGGTAGTCCGCACTTCCTTAAATGAAGATATCCTGTTTACCCACAATGGAAACCATAAAGGTATGAACAAAATGAAAAATACAGAATCTTAAATAAAACATAAACATATTATATATCATATATAAAAATAGTGAAATCATAATGGCCACCTTTTAAGGTGTTAAATGAGTATTGAACAATCATCGTTTTGGGAGGCAGAATTTCTCCATCCACAGAAACCGTATGTTCTTTAACCATTTGATGTAGTTGTGTGAGAGTGTATCTCGAATAAATCTTATAACAACATACTAGTATATTGAAGATACTGGTTTTGTTACAAAAGAAGTAAATAAAAAGAGTTTAGGGGATTGGAGAAGCAAAATAAAACAAATGAACATGAGAGAATGAATTACTTTTAAAAGTGTAACTCCTTTTGATTTGAGCCTAAAGGCTTCCTTTGAAAGGATTATTCCCAATGGGAATCCTCTAGGATTATGGGAGGGATGTGGAGAGAGTAAATGGGCAGGGGTTGGCCGAGAAAAATGCTTTGGGAGTGTGGGAAAAGAAGTAGAGGTGGGGGCCTTTTATAAGAGGAGAGGAGGGGCACTTTTGGAAAGTAAAGAAACATTACTTTATTTGAAAATGTGTTTCGGTTTAAAAAGGTCCCACATTGATATAATTCGTGGATAAGGTGATAAGGGTTAGAAATCCACCCATACAATAAGTTTTGGACATGTGTAGTTCATAGATTTTACATTATCTTTCCATTTTATTTAAATCGTCAAATAATGATGTCATCGTTGCATCATTGTTATGTCATATATAATTTAATTTATTTAATGTCTAAAAATTATAAAAAAAATACTATGATGTAGTAAATCGTTTTACAGTTACAATGACTATTTATAATCAAAAATCTGATCTTTATAACCCCATATAAAAATTGTTTTCGTAAAACATATCATGTTTGTGCCATTTTTTACATTAACATTAAATAAAAGGTATTTATGTCATTTTGCAACCAAAGTGGCCCAATGGGGTCCCCAAGTTGACCCATGTCTTGTCTTGGTCGGCCATGACACATCCAATTACGGTAGGACATGTGTCTAGGTATTTTCATTTTATTAGAATATCATTTTTGCCTTAAATTGCACTAATTACCTCTAATCGCGATTAAGAACTTAATAAGTTACTATTCACCAAAAAATTATTATAATCTCATTGAACAACATTTTACTTCTTAATGACAACCATGTATGTCGGATTTTTGAAATTCAAAACACAATGATGGCAAAATTTCATTTTAACGGAAAATCAGTCTTTATAAGTACCACTTAGTGGTTTCACTATTCATCAAAAATTGAAGTTTTTCAGAAAATTACCAAAAATTCACCCTAAGCTATATTTGATATTACGAATTCAAAAATGAAGTCTATTTTACAAAATTCAGAACATATAAGTCACATTAATTAATTTAATAATTAATTCCCGCTGTTAGAGCAAATAGCGTGTTTTTATGAAACAATAAGTATCAAAAGATTGACACTAGTTTAAGTCCGATTTCAAAGTGAAATTAATTCCAACGACCACTATTGGATTTAATGGTAAAAATATTTTCTAATTTCACTTTAAAACCAATTAAAAAGATAATATAAATATATAAATAAATTATATTAAAAATAGGTTTTGAATTAAAATACAACATTTTACACTATTCATTAAAGAAATGAACTTTATCAACAAAATACCAAAAATTTACACAAAGTAAAATTTAATGTCCCAATTCAAAAGAAGAGTTTTATTTGGTCCAAAAGAATGTATAAGAGTGATCAAAACTATATTTAATTACAGTTCGCCATCAAAAGGCGATAAGTGAACCTTTAGTGAAAACTAGGGTATATACGCCCAAAATTGAATTCTTTCTATTTTTTAAGCCTTTATCTTTTATTGGATAAATGTAAAAACATTTAAAAACATATATAATCATATTTTAATTATTTATATCCATTCCCGCCAATACAACGGCTACATGTTAACTACCATTTAAAATAATATTATTTTATTATTAGAGTGCAATGTAAGATTCCAATGAAACTCGTTGTTGAGTGCTGGGTACGCCATCGAGCATAGCATCCCCTTTAAAGTAATATTAATATTTGATTCACAAATATGAATAAATATAAAGATGTCATATTCTTTATTTACCTGGGGTGTTACATCCTTCCCCCCTTTTGGGAATTGCATCCTCGCAATTTTAAAATTCAGCTTGGAAACTTCCTTGAAAGTCCCACATCGGAACAAGGGTCGGTAAAACAATCACTTTAAAATAAAGAAAGATAAGTACAAAGGTCACCCGAGTTAACCCATACTAGGATTCCAAGTACGAAAACATTGACATGGAGGAGAAAACATAGGGTCATGTTCTGATGGAGAGTGATAGAAAACATGTTTAGGAGAAAGTTAACCATGAGAGAATCACAAACTTGTGATGGGTTAAACGGTATTCGATTCCCCAGTAGGAAAAGTTAATAGACAACATTTTTGTATTAAGTTACTTTTTATTGAGTAATTTATTCATAAGGAAACATAATCACTTATCATGTTGACTCTCAACTTTTATTATATTCCTTACACAAACTCATATTTTCTCCAAAAGGCGAGTATTTAGGAAGACTTGTTCAAATTAAGATTACTATAATCAACTTCTAGAGAATCACCTAATCCACAAAAGAGAACTATATACTTCCCATATCTTTATACCTCAACCATAACCAAAACCAAAAAGTTTAGTACAGGATCAGATAATCCAGAAAAGGATAACCCTTTATAAAAAGAAAATCTATTCTTAATCTCCAAAATTTGTCCAACAAAATCCAAAGTTCAACGAGGACCATCTGATAAACAAATTTGTCCATAAAAATTCCTCAAAGTATACCAATCTAAGATTGAAACCCAAACATTTGAAAGATTTAGTCACATACTCTTCCAAGTTAAATCATAACATTTATCTCCAAACAACATCAGTTGCTCCTAAAGTCCCGTATTGAAAAGTAATTAACCTAATCACATATCCTCCATGATAGGTTAATCATTTTCATAAATACCCCAAAATCATCTTACTCTTAATTCATAAAATCATATAACCAGAAAGAATCAGTCAAACTAACCAGGGACTTCACGTAGTCCAGTGGTAGGCGATAAATACCAGTCGCACGTTGGTTGTGGGTTCGATTCCCGCTGCTTTGTCCGACGCGACAGGTTGTCACACGGTCTGCGTGTTGTCCTTTTTTTCAAAACTATATAATTCTTAAATCATTCCCCAAAAAGGGATAAAATCATAAAAAATAACCATAACATAATTTATCCTCAATTTTATCTCATGCCTTTCACTTCAATCATAACATATAGTAACCCATAATTACCTCAAAAGTAAGGATCATATAAACCCAAATGGTTTTTTATAACTATGTCCACAAAAGAAGAGATAATTATTCCTTGAATAAAATTTCATATATTAAACATCAGGGTTACACATAATATAAAAAGTCTTCTAATGTAACCCCATCATCAAAAGAGACTTAATACTCTTAAGAATTTCACCATAACTCTTGAAGCCCTTATATGTTGACATCTTACTCATTCAACATTTTTCATGATCCATTAACCATTCCTTTCCAACATATTCCGAAATACCTCTTTCCTACAAACAAAATCATGAATCATATCCTAAGATTCCAAAATAGGAAAACAATAGTCATGAAATAATACATACCTTTGATTGGCCATTGTCAGTTTCTTCATCCTCAATCGGAATGGCATTAGGTAGTGGTAAGAAAACATTTGTATGCTCTTGGTGACCCCATTCACGAAACATCTTCATAGGACATGTGTTTTCATAATGACCATGCACACCACATTTAAAACATTCAATTAATCCCTCAGAAAGAACTTCTTTCCCATTCCTCGAGTCAACTGGATGCTTCCTTTTTCCATGGAAGGTTCTTGCTTTATGACCTTCATTTCCACATCTATAGCATATTTCTGTCCCTTTGAAACATTTTCCTAAGTGTTTCTTTCCACATCTTTGACACATAGTTTTTTGAACACACTTACCTTTATGATTATTACCTGTAGTTTCGTAGGTATTTGTTTATCGCATACATGATTCCTTATAGAAATCACCAAGGTTTAGGTGGTCAATCATAACTCCAGATAGTTGGTTGAGGATAAACAAAAGAGTTCTCATTACAGCTCTCATATCATTCAGTTGGTCGCTCAGAAAACTGTCACAGTTTCCTTCACATCCACCGTTACCTTTGTTCCTGCTAGATCCAGCCATTTACTAAAACCAAAAAGGGTCAGTGTGAGTATAACAACAAAACCATCATGTACTAATGAGGAAGATAAACACTAAGATATTCTTACTCATTCACTTTATCTTGAACTAGTACTCTGTCTGAAATCCTAACCATTATGGTAATGTCACTTATGCTTAAAGAATACCCTAACCTCTAAAGTTATCTAAACCGACCTCTGATACCAACTATAAGGCCCCAGCCTTAAACCTTACTTAATCTTGAGTTATTACAAGATTACACATTGAGGATCTTTTCAGGTTTAGAGTTTTAGAGAATTAGATCATGAAACGTGCATTACATTCCACATTTAAACAAAGTGGTTACATAAAAGAAAGTATTCATTCTTCCCATAAATGGAAACATATATAAAATATAACACGGATTCTTTCTTGAAACGTCCTTGACACTATCATCACATCATGTACCTTTCCCTTGACCTGTGAAAAACATTTCAAAAACTTGGGATGAGCATAAAAAGCTCAGTAAGAGTTATAAAAATATGGAAAGGAAACATGAGTTCATATATACATTAGAATGAAATCACACTTTACCTATAAAACATAGGCATATCAAATCATGAATAAATCATAGAAAACATAAGACATAAAGGTAACTTGAGGCATTCATAACATTCTTACGTAGGGAGTAACCCTCTTGGTTACGTTTGGAATACCCATCATAGTATATTCCCTAAATCGCTTCGGAGAAACCTTAACGTTTCACTCCTTCGTGTTACCCAATGCATTGGAGAGCTATATCGGGCTCACCCGCCCTTAGTTTATCACGGAACAACCCGTTTTCATAACAATTTCCAAGAACCATAACATAAATGTATCACATAAAACATGCATAAAGGAAATATAACATTTCCTCATTTCAATCACAATATAACATTTTAGTATATTGAAATATTGAATCCATTCAAAAAGAAACCATTTCTAAAACCATTTAAAACATTTAATAAAGAGATTTTTGAATCAAAGTGTCCCATACCACCTTGAAGCTTTTAAAATTTTAAAAAATTAATATCCATATAAATAAATCCGTAAAACCATTTTGAAAACATGGATATTAATAAGAACAAATAACTAAAACATTTAAAACAATATTTTGGTTAAAGGGGTTTTACCAAAATTAGAGACACTTGAATACAATAATTGAGGAATAAAATTTAGTCAGAACTTTTTAATATCATGAGAATAAATGGATTCATGATATAATACTCCAAAGGACAGTATATACACCATATAAGAGCGAATTGGTGCATAACAACAATGAACCCTCAATAGAAATGTCAAATGTGATGAAATCCCTTATAAAGAAGGTATCCATAAATTAAGGTCAAATCAATCTCAAAAATATGTGTGACAAATATAAATACACCCAATATAAGTGGATATTAAGTGTAAAACAATAAAAGTTCATTCACACATATTCAAGGGATGACATATTCAATGACTACATGTTGAACCCAAAGAAATCGAAATTGGGTTAAAAAGTTCCCTTGACAGCCTAACGGCATCACATCAAAATGAGTTTGATGAGAGATAAAAAAAAGTGTATCTCATCACTTGGACATAAAATTTACATCAATAAGGATATATGAGAACATATCCCAACATAACAATATTTAAATTAAATTACCCAACAAAAGAAGTCTTTTAAAAAAAAGAGGAGGGTGAAAGGTTCCCTTACCGACTTGGGTATCTTTCAAAACATACAACCCATGAAAGAAGGACAATAGATCATTGATGTAAATACTCATAAACGAAATTATATTACACAAAGAGTAGAATAATGGGCAGTACATACACCACTCAATGGAATTTGTGGCAAATGTTGCATAAATCTCACGGGAATAAAAGTGAGATGAAAAATCCCTTACGAAAACTCGGCAGCCTAACGGCGCCACATAAAACTTCCGAATAAGGATTGATGAGATAAAATAGGGTATCTCATCACATTACAATAAAATGTACAGCAAGAGGAATATAAAAGAACATCCCCCAACATTACAAAGAGTAGCTTAAAATAAGTGACATAAAGGAGAGTACTTAAAAAGAAAGAGAGAGGTTAGATCTCTTACAAAAGTTCGGCAGCCTAACGGCGCCACTCAAAACTTCCAAAATGGATTGATGAGAGAGAATAGGGTCTCTCATCACATGAACATAAAAATTACAGTAAGTGTAATATAAAATATCAGCCCAATAACAAGAAAGATGAGCTTTAAAAGGAATGACATAAAAGTGTGTACTTAAAAAGAAAGAGAGGAGTATGATCCCTTACCTCGGGTCCGACTTGACTCGATCGTTCTTTAATCTCCTGAATAATAAACTTGAGTTAATTTCTACTTCCTTAAGAACCTTTTTCAAGTTAATTATTCCTTTTATATCACTTATTACCATGTCATAAACATTATGTAATCATTTAAGTTAATAATATTTGTTTTGCCGATGTTTGGTTCTTAAGTCGAAAGTGGACTTATTACAATTACATGTTGTTCGTGTGGCCAAAGGTTCTTTATATCCAGAATGACATTCCTGATTTGGATATCATATATATCATATATATCCAGCATATACACGTATTTATAATATTACATAATTATTTAGAGGTAATAAATGAAATGCACCGTTCATGGAGACGGTAAGCCGTACGTACGCATGAACTCTACTTTCATTTCTTTCTCATATTAATGGAATTAAAATTAAATGAGAGGTATGTATATTTTAATTCCAGAATTATATTCATCATTTAGATGTATCATTCATTATATATATCCATTATATACATATACTTTTAATAGTACATTACATTTTGGGATAAGAAATGAAATGCACCGTTCATGGAGACGGTAAGCCGTACGTACGCGTGAACGCTACTTTCATTTCTATCTTATACTTTAATGGAAGGAAATAATAATGATATAGAGGTATATTATAATTCCAGTATAACATCATATATAATAACTTTAAATCCATCCTTTACACATCCCACATATGGCATTAACGAATCACATCACTTTGAGGGGGCGGTAGTCCGCACTTCCTTAAATGAAGATATAGTGTTTACCCCCAATGGAAACCATAAAGGTATTCACAAAATGAAAAATACAGAAGCATAAAGAAAACATAAACATATTATATATCATATATAAAAATATTGACATCATAATGGCCACCTTTGAAGATGTTAAATGAGTATTGAACAATCATCGTTTCGGGAGGTAGAATTTCGCCATCCACGGAAACCGTATGTTCTTTAACCATTTGATGTAGTTGTGTGAGCGTGTAGCTCGAATAAATCTTATAAAAACATCCTAGTATATTTAATATACTGGTTTTGTTACAAAAGAAGTAAATAAAAAGAGTTTAGGGGGTTGGAGAAGCAAAATAAAACAAATGAACATGAGAGAATCAATTACCTTTAAAAGTGTAACTCCTTTTGATTTGAGCCTAAAGGCTTCCTTTGAAAGGATTCTGCCCAAAGGTAATCCTCTAGGATGAGGAGAGGGATGTGGAGAGAGTAAATGGGCAGGGTTGGGCCGAGAAAAATGCTTTGGGAGTGTGGGAAAAGAAGTAGAGGTGGGGGCCTTTTATAAGAGGAGAGGAGGGGCACTTTTGGAAAGTAAATAAACATTACTTTATTTGAAAATGTGTTTCGGTTTAAAAAGGTCCCACATTGATATAATTCGTGGATAAGGTGATAAGGGTTCTAAATCCACCCATCCAATAAGTTTTGGACATGTTTAGTTCATATATTTTACATTATCTTTCCGTTTTATTTAAATCGTCAAATAATGATGTCATTGCTACATCATTATTATGTCATAAATAATTTAATTGATTTAATGTCTAAAAATTATAAAAAAATACTATGAAGTATTAAATCTTTTTAGCTTTCCAATGAATATTTATAATCAAAAATCGGATCTTTATAACCCCATATAAAAATTGTTTTCGTAAAACATATCATGTTTGTGCCATTTTTTACATAAACATTAAATAAAAGGTATTTATGTCATTTTCCAACCAAAGTAGCCCAATGGGGTCCCCAAGTTGACCCATGGATTTTCTTGGTCGGCCATGACACATCCAATGAGGGTAGGACAAGTGTCTAGGTATTTTCATTTTATTATAATATCATTTTTGCCATAAATTGCACTAATTACCTCTAATCGCGATTAAGAACTTAATAAGTTACTATTCACCAAAAAATTATTATAATCTCATTGAACCACATTTTACTTCTTAATGACAACCATGTATGTCAGATTTTTGAAATTCAAAACACAATGATGGAAAAATTTCATTTAAACGGAAAATCAGTCTTTATAAGTACCACTTAGTGGTTTCACTATTCATCAAAAATTGAAGTTTTTCAGAAAATTACCAAAACTTCACCCTAAGATATATTTGATATTACGAATTCAAAAATGAAGTCTATTTTACAAAATTAAAAACATATAAGTCACATTAATTAATTTAATAATTAATTCCCGCTGTCAGAGCAAATAGCGTGTTTTTATGAAACAATATGTATCAAAAGATTGACACTAGTTTAAGTCCGATTTCAAAGTGAAATTGATTCCAACGACCACTATTGGATTTAATGGTAAAAATATTTTCTAATTTCACTTTAAAACCAATTAAAAAGATAATCTAATCATATAAATAGATTATATTAAAAAGGGTTTTTGAATTAAAATACAACATTTTACACTATTCATTAAAGAAATGAACTTTATCAGAAAAATACCAAAAATTTACACAAATTAAAATTTAATGTCCCAATTCTAAAGAAGAGTTTTATTTGGTCCAAAAGAATGTATAAGAGTGATCAAAAATATATTTAATGACAGTTCGCCTTCAAAAGGCGATAAGTGAACCTTTAGTGAAAACTAGGGCATATACGCCTAAAATTGAATTCTTTCTGTATTTTTAGCCTTTATCTTTTATTGGATAAATGTAAAAACATTTAAAAACATATATAATCATATTTTAGTTATTTATATCCATTCCCGCCAATACAACGGCTACATGTTAACTACCATTTAAAATAATATTATTTTATTATTAGAGTGCGACGTAAGTTTCCCAAGAAACTCGTTGTTGCGTGTTGGGTACGCCATCGAGCATAGCATCCCCTTTAAAGTAATATTAATATTTGATTCACAAATATGGATAAATATAAAGATGTCATATTCTTTATTGACCTGGGGTGTTACATTGATTACTATATTCAAAGTAAATTTATGATATTAATATGAAGTATTAATTATAGTATATATATACCTTCACCCACATTCATTGGGAACCATTTAAATTATTTATGAATTAGGAATTTCAGAAGTGGTAATATGTGTAATTATATACAAGTGAATATATATTTTATGATTTTTGTGTTGATTAAAATAAATATTGATAAATTCATACTTTAAAAAAGAAATCCAGTAGAATTATTCATAATATTATTAAAACACTTACATGAATAATTCAATTGTAAATTTTGGAAAATAAATAATTTAATTTGATTATTATAAACACTAGATGTCTGGATGAAAATATTAAATACATTTATTATTTGTCATTAGTGGAGATAAATAAATAATATTTCCCCTATAAGTCTAAAATAAATATATTAATAACAATATATCCATACAAATATTGTCCCTAAAGTTACACTAGTAGCTGCTAAATTATGAGATCTCATTAATTATTGTTGATGATATATTTTTCATTTTTTGAATATTTTAATATATCATTACTAAATAATTAATTTTGAGAGATATAAATAAAAAAATAATCAATTGAAATTCGTTGATGGCATATGTGATATTTTTAACATTTGAAATTCTAGTTTTTATATCTAAACTAATGAGATTATTTGAAAGAAATTATATTATTGTAGAAGTATTTTCCATTATAAATTAGTATATCTACAAATTTATACTAATTTTAATTAATGATGAAATATTTTATCTATATGATAACATTGATTACAATATTAATTCCCCAAGGGTTCAAAATTGATAAAGTATATTCAATGTTATAAATGATTCACTAATTCAAATTAATTACTATGTGGGTTTAATTGAAAATCATATATATGATATAACCATTTGAATTCATAAGGGTAATAATATAAAATTAATTTTTGTATACCATTGTTTCTATAAATCTATATATTTTAAATAATTATCCTCTTTATCTAGATAGTTTTAATGAAATTAAATCTTCTAAAAATTTAATGAAGGTAGTGATTTTTTATATGATATGAAATAAAATTTCCAATTTTTGAGTTTGATGATAGATATATTTGTTGAATCCTATATTCATAAGATGTATTTTTTCTATATCATATGAAATGATATAAGGATATCATATTTTATGATATCCATTACACAAATGGAATATCATAAACCATAAGGTTATATCATTGGATACGATATAGGATATTATCACTACTTTCCAAATCATTCCATATGATATTGTTTTTCTGATTAGATTACTCAAGAGGGGAAGGGTTAATTAAATAACTCTAAAAACTTATGATTAAAATTATTCGTAAAATGTTTCCCCAAAAGTAAGATACAACCCAGTTAATCAAGGTTATACTATTATAAGTGTTTTACTTTTTAAATAAATTCTTAGAAGATTGATTAATTTTCAATAATAATATTATTATTTATTAATATTACTTATTAAGCTATTCTACTAAGAAAAGACAGTTATAACTTCTTTCTATGACTAACTATCAAAGTGAATTTAGAGATATCTGAGTTATACAGAAATGCAGTAAAAAAGATAAGACTAAATTAAGAAGCACAGCGGATATAAAACAATTGGTTCAGTCTCAAGACAAGAACTAATCCACTCAACTTGGTGATCACCTTCCACCACACAATTTATATAAATAATCTTGATCCACACACTAGATCGTGGTTAACAACAGTACACAGGACTGTCCAGGTCACACAGGGACCTCTTCTATAGTTCTTCATGGGTATACACAACCATGTCACACATGTACATCTTCCACACTTATTCATGGGTATACACAAGCGTAAAAAGATTTTTGAGTTAGGATATCTTTTATCCTTCAATTTAATGCAGGAGAAAAAGTGTGTTGTTATACAGTTACACACTTTTCTCAAAATAAAATAAAAATGATACACGACAGAGCAGAAATATTGAGATAGGTTTACTCTGGGTGTTGGTCTTTATAGCTCTGGACTTCTAGACTGAAATAGATGCAAAAATCATGTCCTTGTATAGTAAATAGAGTATCTCAAGATAGAAAGATTGGCGTGTGTTCTTCGTGAGGTTTGATAGTGCGAAGATGTCCTCAATTTTGGGATTCATGTTTTATTCATGTGTTATTCAGCAGTGTCGAGTTTCATGTGGTTGATATATCTTAGAAAATTGCTCTAGGTGTGTTCTTTGTTATCGTGCTCATGCCCTCTTATTTCTCTTTCATGCATCTGCAGTATCTGGGTAGCACTACTCTTTTATCCTGGAGTGCATGTGTTGTAGCCAATAGGTTGCATGTAGTCTGCACCTCGTACCTCGTACTGTCAGGTGACATGTCTACAAAGATGAATTAATTATGTCAGTGCATTTAAAATCTTTAAATATGACCATTAGGGATTAATTCGAAAATGAAAAGGCAGATTAGGAAACAGTGTCACACATTGTCATGGAAACGGTGTCTCCTTCACACAGTGTCCAGATTGGACACGGTGTCTTGTGGTCATAGTGTCTTCTTGTTCCTGGTGTCTCATGGTCACGGTATCTCATGGTCACAGTTTCTGGATGTTCACGGTGTCTCATGGTCATAATGTCTGAATGTTTACAGTGTCTCATGGTCACGGTTTCTGGATGTTCAGGGTGTCTAGATGTTCACGGCGTCTCATGGTCATAGTGTCTTACAGTTACAGTGTATTAATGACTTTTCTAGAAAGACACAAACAGTGGAAAACTCATGGTGTCTCAGACGTAGCCAGATTACTATATTCAAACATAAGCAGTGATATTGATGAAATAGATTAAACTCAATAATTTGTCAGAGAAATCATTGTAAGGTAAATCAAAATATTGTATATAGTAACCACACTGAGTGTATAGAATTTAAGATATTTAATGGATTCACTTAAAGCATAAGGATACTAAGAAATAGTACACATGATTTGAGATAATTTACACAGGAATAACAAGTTGAAATAGGATTTGTGATCATTAAAACATGATTAATACATGAGGAGTCCAACAATCTCCCAATTTTTGATGATCAAAAATCATGTAAGATTAAAATATATATTTGAACTAACAACATAGTTCTAAATTGCATGTATCATATATAGAGTCAATGAGTTCTCCAAAGTGTCTATAACATATCATTGTGTTATCATAGAGTTATCCCCCTTTCCGGGTTATCAAAAAGTAGCAATAAAAATAAGAACAAAAGAGATAAGAAAAGTGCGTAATGTATTAGATAAAAGAGAACACTACAAAGAGGAACACAAATGTAGAAAGATTCCAATCAAGAGAATGTAATCATTGTTCTTCTTCACTAGGTGGTCTTATCTATTCCCTTTGTAGCAAGATCAGAAGAGGATGTGAAAGGAGCATAGGTTGAGGTAGAAGAATGAAGGGAGCTGGTTGAGAAAGACGGTAGATAAAGACCTTCAAAGACAAAGGGAGCCAGAGTAGTCGTAGTAGAATACTAAGGTAGTTGTTGATCAAGTATCAGAGGCCAGATCTTACTCAATTCCTGAATAATAGACATAGAAGTAGAGGTTAGGGTAGAGGAGAATGTCAGAAAACTAGTTCATAGATGTACAGCCGCAGGAGAAACAATGACAGTACTCTGGATATGAATATAGGTTCATAGAAGCTTGATAAAATCAGAAATAATCTCTCCACCATACTGCACGGCATTCTGAAAATCATCCTTGTTCTCCATAAACATGTCCAACAATTGAGTGTACTCTGTGAACTTTTTGACTTGAGTCTTGAAAGCTTGAGTAACAGGAGGAATCTACATATTTTCCACAAGATAATTGAAAAGATTCTTCATATCAGTCTTTGAAAATATTCGGTTGAAATAGAAATCCACTTTCTTACAAATCTCATGCTGATCATCATTAACATTTTTTAAATGTATTAGGACCAGATCAAGAACTCATCCACTGTTCTTGAAAACTTCAGATAGAGAATATTTATTGAAACCACTAAGCATAGTCTGAAGCTCTTATTTGAATATTGTTCTAAACAGATCATAGTCAAAGGATGGTTGAAAGGATTGACCATAGGCTTTAGAAGCATTGATAGCTGAGGTAAGACATTTCGATTGATTTATAACTTTTTGAAGGCACCCCGTATACTCATTAGTAAGCTTGTTAATATTAACATCAATCTCTTGTATTTCTTTCACAATCTGTTTGTTTCTTTCATCCACCTTCTTATCTAAGGATGATAAAGGAGGTTGAATCAGAGAAGAAATAGCATGTGGGGTTTGAGAAACAACAGTTTCAAAAATATGAGAAGCATGCTCTAATGTTGATTTCATCTCTTTCTGCATTCCTTCAACCATTCCTCTCATAGTTTTCACTTCATCATTGAGCAATCTGTTTTCAACTCTGACTTCATGAATCTCATGAATCATTTTAGGTTGAATTTTCCAAATAACGTTTTCCAACAACAGTGAGGAATATCTCTCACTTAGATTTTTCACAGGACCTGGTTGGTTATTCAAGAGTTTTTCAACTCCAGACAAATGGATAGCTCCAAAATCTTTCAGATCATCTTTACTCACCATGGTTGGTTTTTCTGGTGAAGGTATAGAGATAGGGACTTATACGGTTTCAGGTTCCTTTTTAGGGGTGATATTAGAGACATATTTACATTGGAACATTTTATAGAGATCAAGACTTCTTACTGAGACTCCTCGAGTGTCAAGAACCTCATAAAAACAAGGAAACTTATACAAAGAGTCTGCGATGTTTGGATCAATCGGGTTTGGTACTTCAAAAGGTTCCAAATTTGGGGGTTTCTCCTGCTCAATATTTGAATCTTTCTTAGTATTGAGAGGCCTAGGGTCATGATCTATTTCGAAAAATTCATCTTGTGGTTCCTCACCCATTTCCTATCTAGCCAACTGAAACGCTAGCTTCATCCATTCTTCAGCCAAAGGGATGACTTCAGGAATAGATTGTTCCACTGGGAGTTCTACAAGGTTAGCTTTTTTCAAAACAGGTAATTCTTCTTCTATACATTCGTCCATATCATTCTTTTCAGTTTCATTGGAAAAAGATTTAGTTTCATCTTTGGGTTGATCTTATAGATTAACAGCATCTTTAGGAGCAGGGACTTCTTCTTTAAGAACTACATGAGGAACAAGAGTATTGTCTTCCTCATCAGAAACTGTTTCCCTAGGAGGCACATCAACCACTTCTTATTCATCAGATGAGTACTCAACAACTTCATCTAGTTCCAAACAAGGATCAAAAATATCTTTTGGTGTTGAGGGATGTTCCCCTGGATTGAATTTCTCATAGATCATATCATTTTCTTCTACCCAAACCTTTTTCCACGGATTCCAATTAATTTTCATCCTCTTGATAGTGGATTTTGAATTTAAGAACTCACAGTCCTTGAAAAATTCTTCATTAGGTCCAACCATACCTTTGTCATGAAGCATGGATAAGATAAGCCTTGAATAAAATAGGGAAGTTGACTTGGATATAGCTTTGATCATATCACACATATGTTGTATAAATTACTTACAAACATTGATCTTGTGCCCATTTCTCATAAGATTGATCAAAAAAACATCCTGATATTTTAGTACAATAAAGTCACCTTTTCTGGGGCTAATCAAGTTCTGTATAAACATAAATAGACGTCTAGATTCTCTATCCAGTTCAATAGTAATGGCTCTCCTCTTGGTTCCATTTCCGGTTAAGCTTTTCAAATAATCATCCAAATCAAGGAATTCACTTGAAGGTGGAGGTCCTCTCTGATAGTCCCCAATGATGACTTCAGGAGGTATCCTAAGGTATGCAGCCCATATCCTCGAAGAGAATAAATATTTATGACCATTTATCCAGCTTTTCACAACATAACCATCTTCAGAATCAATGTAGAACTGAACATACTGATAAAATTGAGCCACAAGCTTTGTGTATATGGGTCTATCTTTCTTCAAAAACCATTGTAACCAGCCTTGATCTTATAAAACATTAAGAACCAGATACTTACTCGAAAAGATCCACTCATGGCAAATCTCTTTTTCAGGTACTACTACTCGGTTCATCATATTCGGATTTAGAGGACCTTTAGGTGCTATCATAGGTGATATCTTGTTCTTCTTTGAGCTACGTTTATCAGGAGTCGACGATGAAGGGTGTTTCGTCCTGGGCATCCACCAAAGGTTTGAGAAATATAAGGGTTGTGGGTTTTAAGAGAGGTTATTAAATGAGTGAATAGAAGAAATCTCATGTGAAGAACAAGTGATACTTCCTTTATTTTATCATTTAGGAATGCCAAACATCGCAAAAATAAAAGCGCAGGAAAGTGAATAGGTGAAATGAATAATTACCGTGATACGGTTTATTACTTTGTAAATAAAAATCATAAAGAATATTTATGGTGAGAGAGTGAATGATCTTTACGGTGAGATAGTGAATGATCTTTACGGTGAGATAGTTAATGATCTTTATGGTGAGATAGTAATCACGAACTTTACGGTGGGATAGTAACTGCCATACAGTAATAACAAAACACTAAATGTGAGACCGTAAACATGAAACAGTAAAATATAAAATAGTAAGACATGAAACAGTAAGATATAAAATAGTAATACATGAAACAGTAAGATATCTATTTGAGGTTTATCATGCCTTGTTCATGTATGATGTAGTCTATTCTCTCCAAATTTAATGGTTTAGTGAATATATCGGCAAGATGATATTCAGTACCAATGAATTCCAAAGTGATATCACCTTTTTGGTAATGATATCTCAAAAAGTGATGTCTTACATCAATATGCTTTGTCATAGAATGTGAAACAGGATTTTTTGAGATGTTAATAGCACTTGTGTTTTCACAGTTTATAGGTACATTCCTGAATTGATATCCATAATATAGTAATGTGTGTTTAATCCACAAAATTTGTGCACAATAACTTCAATCAGCTATGTATTCATATTTTGTTGTAGATAATGCAAAAAAAAATCTTACTACACCATGATACTAGTGACTTTCCTAAGAAGTGACATGTTCTAGAGGTTCTTTTTCTATATAACTCACAGCCACCGAAGTCAGCATCTGAATAACTAACTAATTCAAATGATTGTTCTCTAGGATAGAATAGTCCTATATTGGGTGTATACTTGAGGTATTTGAAAATTATATTTACAACATTTAAATGAGATTCCTTAGGATTTACTTAAAATGAGCACACATACACACACTAAACATAATGTCAGGACAACTAGCAGTTAAGTAGAGTAAAATTCCAATCATTCCTCTATAAGTGGTTTGATCAATAGATTTTCCATCTTCATCAAGATCCAACTTAGATTTGGTACTCATGGGAGTGTCAATACTTTTAGTGCTATCGAATCCAAAAAATTTAGAAGGTCTATAGTATATTTAAATTGAGTTAAAATAATACCACCATTATTATGATATATTTGAAACCTGAGAAATAATTTTTGGTCACCCATTAAGCTCATTTCAAATTCATTTTGCATAATTTTAGAAAAATAAACACATAAAGAATTTCTTGAAGATCCAAAAATAATTTCATCTACATAGATTTGAACAACTAAAACATCATTAGAAATTTGTTTTATAAAAAGGTTAGGATCAACTATTCCTTTAGTAAAACCTTTGGAAATAAGAAAAGTACTTAGCCTATCATACCAGGCTATTGGATCTTGTTTTAAACCATAAAATTCTTTTGATAATTTAAAAATATGTTTTGGAAAATGTGGGTTTGTAAAACTAGGGGTTGTTCAACAAAGACATCCTTATCCATATACCCATTTAATAATACACTCTTAACTTCCATTTGATATAGTTTGAAATTCAAATATGCAACATAAGGAAGCAAGATTCTGATAGCTTCAAGTCTAGCTACTGGTGAAAAAGTATCCTCATCGTCAATTTCTTCTTCTTGACTATATCCCTGTACAACCAATCTACCCTTGTTTCTAACTATTTTACCAGCTTCATCTACCTTATTTCTAAACACCCATTTAGCACCTATGGTAAATGTGTCCTTATGTCTTTCAACAAGTTTCCAAACTTTTTTCTTTCAAATTGATTAAATTCATCTTGCATAGCCATCACCCAATATTCATCATTGAAAGCATCATTAATGTTTTTAGGTTCACGATGTGACAAGAAGACTTGATGTTCAACCTGATTTCTAAGAGAAGCTCTAGTTTTAGTTCCTTTGTCCAGGTCTCCTACAACAGCTTCTGAAGGATGATTATTAAGTGTTATAATATCTCTAGAAATGAAGGGACTAGTGATTTCAGGGTCATCAACAGGTCCATGATCATTATGACTTGATTCTAAGGAATTTCTCGAACTGGAAGTTTTCATAGGTTCTTTCATAGAATAGTTTGAGGATTATGAATTGATGTCCATATTTTATACATCATTCTCTCGGTTTTCTAGAAGGGTTTTAGGATCATGTGGGTCTGTTTCATCAAATTTGACATGGAAAGATTCTTCCACACATTTGGTTCTTCTATTAAATACTCTACAGGCATTACTAGACATGGAAAATCCTAAAAAAATAACTACATCACTATTGGATATAAATTTGTCAATATTTTATTTAGTATTGAGGATATAGAATTTGCGACTAAAAACATCGTAGTAGTTAACCTTGGGTTTTCGATTGTTCCATAACTCATAAAGACACCATTTAAGAATAGGTATAATCAATACTCTATTGATTATGTATCATGCTATATTGACAGATTAATCCCAAAAATAAATTTGTAGGTCATATTCACTAAGCATTGTTCTGGAAATCTCTTGTAGGGTTTTATTTCTTCTTTCTACAACTCCATTTAGTTGAGGTGTTATTGGGGTAGAGAAATTATGACAATAACCCTTTGGAGAGAAAAATGATTCAAATTATTGATTTCCAAACTCATAGCCATGATCAATTCTTAAGGATTTAATTCCAAGTCCACTCAGATTTTCCACAGACTTGGAATATTTTGTAAAATAAGATTAGACCTCACTTTTGTGATACAGAAATAAGGTCCAAGTATATCTAGAAAATTCATCTACAAGAATATAAACATAGAACTTCCAATTTAAACTAGAAACTCTAGATGGTCCAAACAAATCCATGTTAACCAGTTTGAGAGGTTGAGAAGTTGACACTTCTTTCTTTGGTTTGAAGGAAATTTTGTGTTGTTTTCCCTTTTGATAGGGATTACACACATTGTCATTTGGAAACTCATGTTTGGGTAAGTCTTTAACTAATATTTTTCTAGTCAGTTTTCTAAGGGAGTGAATATTACGGTGTCCTAGTTTCCTATGCCAGATCCAAGACTCTTTATGAAATACACTTAAACATGAAGTATTTTGAGATACTAAAGAATCCAAGTTAACAGAGTAAACATTTTCATTTATTAATGCAGAAAATACTAATTATTCTTTAGAGTTAAAGGCATTGTAAGCATCATTTTCAAATCTAAACAGAAATACATCATCACATAATTGTGAGATACTAAGTAGATTATATTTTAAACCATAAACAAAAAATACTTTGGAAATTAATACTAACTTAGTGTTATCGATTCAGACAAGGCCATTAATCTTTCCTTTGGAATTTCCACCAAATGTAACATGTCCTCCATCTATATTTATTATGTTCTTGAAGAATGAGAAGTCCCATTTCATGTGTCTTGAACATCCACTTTCCATGTACCATACACTTTTACAGTAAATCTTTAAGTAGCTTTCCTAAAAAATGTTTATGCAAAAATAGATTTTGGTACTCATACTTGTTTGGGTCCAGTAATGTTAGTAATAATTGATTTAGGAACCCATATCTGCCCCATAGGTTTCCTATAAGCATAATGTAAGATATTTGAAAAATAAAATATATTCGGTCTAGAAAAAATTGAAACAATAGAAACTGTATCATAACTTGAACTAGTCGATTTGTGTCCAGAATAGGGAGTAAGACTATATGTCCTAGTTTTGGAAGAAAAATTTGTTCTACCATGGTTTCTTTTTCCTAGTTGATAACCAATTCCAGTGTTTTATTTAGGGTAAATTTTTTTACCTGGCATTTGAGTAAGGTTATTTTTCCCATTAGTAAACTTTTCATCGTCCTTTTCAATTTGTCATTAGAAATTTTTATTTCATTGTTCTCTTTGAGTAGTTGAGAATTTTTCACTTTTTTAGTTGTTAGTTCAGATTTAACAGCCACAGTAAAAGCTTTATGTTTCTTCAATTATTGATATTTGTCTTTTAGTTCATAGCATTTTTCTTCAACCATGTTATAGTATTCAAAAATTTCTTCATTAGTCTTGTTTTCAGAGTTACTCTCCTCTCCAGAATAATAAGAATTATGTACAGAGGAGTCCAATGTTACCTCAGATGTGTTTTTCATAAAACACATATTGGATTTGTTTTCATGTTCATCATGTGACGTTTCTGATTCGCTTGAACTGTCCTTAGAAGCACTCTAGGTTGCTTTCATTGCCTTTTTATATTTTATGTTCCTGTCCTCATATCTCTTTTTGAACATGATCTTTGGATAGTCAGCCTTGATATGTCCTTTGCGATTACATTCATATCAGAGAATCTGACCAGACTTGTCACTTCTTTTACAATCCTTCTTGTAACTGCCATTTTGGTCATATTTTACCTTGAAGTTAGGCTTTCAGAAAAAAAAATTCTTCTTGTAAAATCTTTTAAATCTTTTAGCTGATTGAGTCATCTCTTCATCACTGTCATGTGATGATTGTTCATTAGTGTAACCTTCTACATAAGCTTCCAGTTTCCCTTTGTCTTTGTGTTCAGAGGTGGTGGTCCTAAATGGAACAAATTTCCTTTTTGGTTTATCCTCCTCTTCCTTATTGAATTTCAGATCTTCTTTATACATCATCATTTTCTCAATGAGTTCTTTTACAGGTAGCCTGCTTATGTTGCATGATTCTCTAATAGAGATAGAGGTTCCTCTCCATCTATCAAGTAGACATCTAAGAATTATCATGATCTATTCCTTAGCAGCGGCTTCTATTCCCAGAGAAATCCTTGTGTTTACAATCTCATTGAACCATAGATACATGTCAAAAATAGGCTCATCAGGGTTAATTTGAAAGTTATCATATTTAATAGTATAGGTATTAAGTCTCATTTTTTAACACTAGATGTTCCTTCATGTACAACAGATAATGTATCCCAGATTTCATGGGCAGTTTTACAAGAAGAAATTATACTGAATTCATCATATCCTAAGGATTAGTATAAATCATTCCTATCATTGCAATTGTTATTGTAGACAATTTTGGTAGGTTCTTCCCATGTGATTCTATCAGTAGCAGGAATTATATATTCATATATAATAGAATACCTGATTTCAAAACCCATACATTCTAAATGCATTTTCATTTTAATTTTCCATTGAGCATAGTTGGTTCCATTGAAGAATGGTGGTCTATTGGTTGCAGCACCTTCCAATCTATTATCAATAATAACGAATTAATTTGAAAGAGCTAGAAATTTATAATTAACATAAATTTACAAATCTTGAAAGTACAACTACAATCATAGTTGAATAAGGTTAAAAAGAGTCCTAATAAACAACACTTGATAACAAATGTTGGTTGGATTATATTACTCAAGAGAGGAGGGGTGAATTGAGGAACTACAGAAATTTATAATTAAAATTATTCTTAAATGGTTTATCCAAACGTTAGATACAACCCAGTTAATCAAGGTTATACTGTTATAAGAGTTTGACTGTTTAAATAACTTCTTAGAAGATTGATTAATTCTCAGTAATCTTAATATTAGTTATTAATATTACTTTTGAAGTTATTCTACTAAGACAAGACATTTATAAATTCTTTCCAAGACTAACTATCAAAGTGAATTTAGAGATATCTATGTTATACTAAAATGAAGTAAAATAGAGAAGACTAAATTAAGCAGCACAACGGATATAAAACAAGTGGTTTAGTCTCAAGCAGATACCTAATCCACTCTACTTGGAGATCACCTACCACCCATCAATTTATATAAATAATCTTGATCCACACCCTAGATCAGGGTTAACAATAGTACACATGACTGTCCAGGTCAGACAGGGACCTCTTCCATAGTCTGTTGTGGGTATACACAACCAGGCCACAAATGGACCTCTTCCATAGTAATCTGTGGGTATACAGAAGTGTAAAAATATTTTTGAGTTAGGATATCTTGTATCCTTATGTTTAATGCATGAGATAGAGTGTGCTGTTATACAGTTACACACTCTTCTCAAAAGCTAATAATAATGATACACAATAGAGGAGAAATATAGAAATAGGTTTAGAAGTGCTCTGAGTGTTGGTCTTTGCATCTCTAGACTTCTGGACTAAAATAGATGAAGAAATCAAGTCCTTTTATGGTAAATAGAGTATCTCAAGATAAAAATACTGGTGTGTGTTCTTAACGATGTTCGACAGTGCAAAAATGTACTCGATTCTGGGATTCATGTTTTCTTTGTGTGTTCTTCAGTAGTGTTGAGTTTAATGTGGTAGATCATTCTTCAAAAATTTCTCTATGTGTGTTATTTGTTATCATGATCATGCCTGATTGTGTCTCATTCATGCGTCTGTTGTATTTGGTCCAAACTACTCTTTTATCTTGGAGTGTATGTGTTGGAGCCAACAGGATGCATGTAGTATGCTCCTCGTACCTCGTATTATCATGTGACATGTCTACAAAGAATCGTTAATTATGTCAGTGAATTTAAAATCTTCAAATATGACCATTAGGGATTAAATCGAAAACAAAAAATCATATTAAGAAACAGTGTCATAGTATGTCATGGAAATGGTGTCTCCTTCACACGGTTTCTAGATTGATCAATGTTTCTTTTGGTCACAGTGTCTGCTTATTCATGGTGTCTCATAGTGACGGTGTCTCATTGTCACGATGGCTGGATGTTCACGGTGTATCATGGTCACGGTGTATGAATGTTTACAGTGTCTCATGGTCACGGTGTCTAGATTTTCACGGTGTCTGGATGTTCACGGTGTCTCATATTCACGGTGTCTTACGGTTACGGTGGCTGTATAACTTTTCTAGAAAGACACAACCTGTGGAAAACTCACGGTGTCTCAGACATAGCCAATTAGCTGTATTCAAACATGTGCAGTGATATTTATGGAATGTATTAAACTCAATAATTTTTCATAGAAATAATTGTAAGGTAAATCAAAAATAATATATTGTAACCACACTTAGTGTATATAAATTAAGATCTTGAATTGCATTACTTAATGCATAAGGATACTAAGCAATAATACACATGATTCGAGATAATTTACACAGGAATAACAAGTTGGAATAGGAGTTTTGATAATTAAAACATTATTAATACATGAGTAGTCCAATAGATATGTCACGAACCAAGTTGGGATTCCATCAACATGCCACCCAACACAGTCTGGAACATGGAATCAAAAGTGTTACCATTCCTCATGGGCTTGCAACTAGTTTCTGGGTATCCAAAATATTCATTGAGAATGATTTCACCCTTTTGTATAATCATAAACAACTAGAAGAAATAAATATCACAAAAATAAATTACCAAATCCAAACAAGGTAAAATAATTTTCAGATTCAGGGAATACAAATTTAGAAGAAAAAAAAGAAATGTATTGCAACTGGAAGTGAACAACAAATCTATCTCAAACCCACTCTGTAAAAAGAGGGATGTCTCCCTCATGCTACCACCACCAACACCTGCAGAAAGTGGAACTCTAGAAACTGGATCCACCATCACCATTCAATATGTTACCTTTATATAGGTCATAAATAAAACTTCTACATACACCCAGAGGTTTATGATGTGTGTGATTCAATTCTAAGTAGAATATCACACAAATGAAATGTATTCCATTATATAACATTAAAAGACTAATGGGTATCCAAATTTCCTTTAAAAAATTTGAAAAATTTCTAAGAAAAACGTTTAAACAACCCATTTTAATGGAAAAACATTAAAAAAAACTTTTCTCAAAAAATATTTCATGAAGTAAAGGTATACATAAGGTCAATCATATGCCAACAACTAGAACCATATCACATAGGCATCATATCACAAGATAGAACCATAGGTAAATCTAAATAGGTAACTTACACTAGTGGGAATCTGAGAAACTCATATCTCAGTGAAACATGGTATAGAAACCATAACCCACTTCATTCTCCTGCACGAGCCACTAGAGTGGAATCCATTCAAATATACAGTGGTATCCATTCATCATCACAATTTAGTAAGTGTTGTAATTGTATATCCTACTAGATGAATCAAGGCCAAGTCACATCTGAGTCACCTAGTGTACTAGTCCCTTTTGGTACCCCTAGATACCTAGGACTACCTTCGTGTTAAATTTCCATTTCACATATCACATAGATCACCACATTCACATAAAAAACAAGAAAGGTGAATACACATATGAAATTAACTTTTTTCATAGGAAAATAATCTTTCAAATTCACAGGCACACCAAATCAACTATAAAACATGTTTCAAACCACTTTCAAAATTTATTATACAATTTTCACAATTTATAAAACACATTTAAGAAACAAAACATGGGATTACAGATGAAACACAACCAATTTCGTTTTGAAAACCATTTTTCAACACATAAAAACCTCAAGTCCTTTTTAAAAAACATTTTTCACCACAGAATGATTCTATATAACATGTTTAAATACTCATTAAAGTGTACAAATATCATCTAATAGTGTTAAAACATGGAATCACCGACCTCAAGCTTGGAAACTTCCTGAAATTCATGGGAAACCACAACCGCACCTCAAGAGATCCCTATAATGGAATGAGAAATCTATAAACATTAATATTGAACCCTAATAATACAGATTCAACCGTTAATATGTCACCCAACCTTTTACAGAACAAAACCCCAACGAAATTGGTAGAGAACCCCTATAAAAGAGGAGGAATTAATGGAGAAAGGCATTTACATGGATATTCTAGGATAAACCACACCAAATATGCCACAAAAATGAATATAAAAGGGAGAAAGGAGGGAGGGAGGAGTCACCTAGGTTGAATAATCCCAAACAGGAAGGATTATAGATGTTTAGGGTTAAGAATCAATGGGGGAAATGGTAAAAACGAAATTTTTAGTAACCTGGATAGGTGTCATAGTTTTCCTACATGGTTTAACAAATAACTTGGAAACCATGTTTGCCTTACTATCCAATAGGGAAGTGTGTCACGGTAACCCAACATTGTTTGAAAAATCATGAAGCTACGAGGCAGTTTCCCATTGACCAAAAATTCCAAATGGCTACACTATTTCCTAGGTAAGGGTGGACGGTTTCCCAAATTGTGCACCAACCATATGCCCTATTATATTAACCCAAAACTAACACTTTTTTACCAATTATCCAGGTAAAACTCAGGGATTATCATAGGATCAATAATAAAAAAAATAATACCTCAAAAATGTAATCAGGTATTTGACATGACATGCTGATATTGTACTCTGTCGATATGCATGAATCATACATTATGATTATAAATGTAGAAAATGTTAAATTTTATGTTCACATGTATTTTTGATTATATGTCATTATTATTTTTAATTAATTGGATAATTGAAAGATGATTTATATAATAAATTATTGTTTTTTGAATGTTTTATGAATTTTAACTGAAACTGTTTACTAGTATATTATATAACACAAGTGTAACTACCATAGGGGCTTGGGGAGTGTACCTGATGTAAAATCCCAAGTAAATATAGAATAATAAATTTACATATTTAATAATATTTTTGAGTTAAATATTAATGTTATTTTAAAGGAGATGTTATGTTCG
Source organism: Viscum album (assembly GCA_963277665.1). NCBI lineage: Eukaryota > Viridiplantae > Streptophyta > Magnoliopsida > Santalales > Viscaceae > Viscum > Viscum album. The sequence continues at coordinate 218,382,203 of OY728167.1, forward strand.
ATGGCTTACCTGATACACAACAATGGGTTTCTTTGAAGTCTAATGTTACACACAATGCTGAGTCATACTAAAAAATAATAATATAATATTATTTTAAATGGTAGTTAACTCCTGGCAGTTCTATTGGTGGGAATTAATATAACAAACTATAATACAATTATACATGTTTTTTTAAATGTTTTTATATTTATACAATATAAGGTAGAATCATAAATTGTGAATTAATTTATTTTATAGAATAAATAATCTAATATTCTTTAAATGGCCGATTTACCACCTTTTAATTGAGAACCCTCTTTAAATATAGTTTTGGTCACTTTTATATGTTCTATTTGACAAAATAAAATTCTTTTTTAGACTCAAGACATCAAAATTATCTTCGGGTAAATTTTTCGTATTGTTCTGATAAAATAAATTTTTTATTGAATAGTGAAAAATATTGGATTTAAATTAAAAATTGCCTTTTAATATAATTTATTTATATTGTTAGATTGTCTTTTTAATTATTTTTAAATTGTAATTAGATTATATTTTTACCATTTAATCAAATGTTGGACATTTAAAGTAATTTCACTTCGAAATTGGACGTAAACAAGTGTTAATCTTTTGATAGTTATTATTTCTTAAAAACAAGGCTTTCGTTTTGACAATGATAATTAATTTTAAATTACTTAATGCAACTTCTGTGTTTTGAATTTTGTAAAATAGAAATCATTTATCAATTCAGAATATCAAATATAGCTTATGTGACACCCTTCTTTTTTTAAATTATTAATTTTCTGGGAATCCGGTAGTTCGGGTCCAGGCCCAACATTACATTTATGAGTTCTTACTTAAAAACATGGGTTTTGACCTTGACTGCGTCCAGTGCACCACGGGTGAAGCCGTGTGGCCTCGCTTGGGTCGTTGAACGACCCCGCCTGGTCACTGCATGCCTTTCCGATGTCCAATTAATGATATAAGATGAATTAAGAATGGTTTTAATAATAATATTATTATTAATGTCACTTGAGAATATTATTATTGTTATCATGGATAATAATTTAAATGAGAATAATATTTTTATTATTAGAATTTTATTTATTTGATTATTGTATAGTTTACAATTTAGGTCATTATGTTTGTTATTATTATTATTATTATCAACATGTTAATTACTATTATTATGATTGTTAGTACCATTTTTTTTAAATTATAATTTTCTTTTAAGTAGGTTATTTTTTTATTAACTTTATGATCATTCTAGGTTAGTTGTGTTATTTTAAAAGGTTTTTATCCTTTTTTATTTTTCATTTATTTATTTTGTTTTATTTATTTGTTTATTTTTTTCTATTTTTCTATTTCCCTTTTTTATTCCTTCTCTCTTCATGTCACGTCGCCGCCTCCTTGCCGCACCCTGTAGCTCCTCGGCCAGCTCCACCGCACCCCATCTCCTATGACAGCTTGCCGCCCGACCTTCCCCTCCCTTGAAATCCCTTTCCGCTGCACTGCCCCTGCTCGACCTTGTCCGCATGCACCAGAACCACGTCTGGCCGGCCAACAAACTTCCTTGCGTGACACACCAAGGCCGACGCACCCTCTCCCCTTCCCATCCAGCGCCACTAATACTGACCTCCTTACTTGCACCCTCCTTTGCATTGCGATCTACATCTGGCACCTCCCCTGTTGGTCGCGGCCAAGCCCGGCGCTCCTCCTCCTTGCGGTTTTAACCCTTCTCGGACAAATTTTTTTTCCAAGCTCAGCGTACCTCCACCCCTCTCCAAGTTCTTAGACAGCCCCCCAATATCCGCACTACTGGCCTCCTTACCAGCCGGCGCCGCCCTCGCTGGCATCCCACTCCGGCGAACAACCCCCCCCCCCCCACTTGTCCCGACCAGCTTCTTTGTTGACGAATCCCTAACCACAGCCTCCTCCAGCACACCGACAGCCCCCTCAGAGCTTCATCCAACCTCCTGCACCCTCATCGTTGGTGCGATCTCCTCGTACCGGGTTGTTCTTGCAATTTTGGGTAATTTTTTTTTAGGGTTTGGTTGGATTTTGGTTCGTTCATGGTGTAATTGATCTAATTGTATGTTTTTAGGGCTTAATTGTGTTTTTGCGGTGCATTTAAAGTGTGGTGGAATTTGCGCACCAATTATGTGAAGTTGATCTACACCGAGGTTGGTGTTTCCATCTTTAAACATTGTCTGATAAGTTAATTTTATTTCTTAGTTAATTTATAATATTACTTTATTAATTCATATGGGTGTGGATTTGATTATTTTTAAGTTTGTCTATGCATTATTTCTATTTAGCAGTATGTTTATGTGGTGCAGGTGCGTTCCTTTTCTGGAAACATGTTTTTAGTCAATTTCTATTGTTTATTAATGTTTCCAGGTTGTGCGTTCTTTGTCTGGAAACTTCTTTTTAGTCAATTGCTAGTGTTTTTTAATGTTTGCAGTTATTTTTTCATATGTGCAAAGTGTAATGTTTGTGTTCTAGTGTTTTAATAAAGTTTGTGTTTGATTTGTGAAAAGGTGAAAAGTTTTCAATTTGTGTTCTTGATGTGGTGTTGGGTGTGTTTGTTCATGAAAGAGGGTTGAGTGGTTTTATGTGTAAAGCCGTTTTATATTTCTATTTAAATAATTTCTTTACAAATAATTAATATGTTTTAAAAAAATTATTAACGATGAAAATTTAATATGTTTATAATAAACAGTTATTAGCAATGTATAAAATGTTTTAATTGAGTTGGGTAATTTCTTTTGGAGTGCATCCCTTGCCAAATGGTTTTCTTTGCGTGTGAAAGTGTGGCGTTTGGTTTATGTAACACCCTAGTTGTTTTACTCGTTTGAGTTTGACATGAAATGTGAGATTGGAAAAATGTTGAGCACAAAAAGGGGATGCGTGGGTATAAGGTTGGAAGACTAGACTAGCGTGCTAGTGATACGAGAGTGGCTTCGGTAGAGTTTCACATAGCTGGATTGACGCTTACAACACTAACTAAACATTGGATGATGATCGGAGACCACTAGGTTATGGATGTGTTGCCCTGTCTAGTGGCTCGTTCATGAGAACATATTTTGTTGGGATTCCTATACTATTCACCAAGACACGAGGTTCTAGGTTCCCATTCCCTTTTCTAGTACCTTTAGGGCCTCTCCCACTTTTGGTGCTCCTGGACTACTATACACCCACCGTCAGCATATGGTGAAGCTTTTGGATTTTTGTGAAGGTTTGAGTTTTTCTTTTATGCAATGGTGTTTTGTTTTATTTAAGTTGTTTTATTTAAAAGTGATTTCCTTATAGAATCTCTTTATTTAAAGTTGTTTAAGCTTTTGTGTACTTTTATTTATTTAGCCTGTAAATGTATTTGTCATTTAATGTTTATTTGTGGAACCTTTTTATTGGGTAACATCCTACTGGGATTTTGTCTCACAGCCTACATACACCTTTGGGTGTATGTAGAATTTGTTTCTTGTGTATTCCAGGTTGTGACATCATGCTCAGTGATGGTGGTTCAGATGTTTTTGGTCTTCACGGGCATGTTGGTGTTAGTAGCTTGGGGATGCGGCTTCTCGTGTCGTGGGGAGGTTGGTATCAGAGTTTTGTTTTCTGTCCAGGTTGTGCACTTGGTACTTTAAACATGTTTATATTTTAAAGGTGTGTTTGGTTGTCTTCTTTCAGTTTTAGTTTTTTATCTTAGGAGTTGTATTTTATCTTTTATTTCGAGTAAATCGTTCCCATGTAGTGTTTTGATACCTGGGCACTTGTTCCAGCCCATGGGGATCGGGAACGCCCTTCGGGACATGTCGCGGACCGGGTCGGGCGTCGGGTCGGATGGCGACCCGTCCTGGTTCATGAAAAAATGGTATTAGGGGAGCAGGTTTGGTCTCTTGGGTCATGATCTTTTGGGATAGAGTCACGGTAGACTGGAGTTAAGGTTTTCGGGACTTGACGTCCTGTCTACGAGTAAGGTGCCTGGCCAGCACACCTCATGGTGGGACTCAAGTAACCAAAGTGTGTTGAGGTTTTTCTATGTTTTTGGTTCTTGCGGATAATCTTGTCTAAGGGAAATGAAAAGGGGTAAGGTCAGTGGTCCTAGTGAGCTCGCAGGGTCTGGCTAGCCATGTGGATCCGGGGACACTGTCCTAGAATACCCTCCGTGGAAGTGGCGTGATTGGCGTATGGCCACCAACCATATGTTCCAGTCACCCGTTGAAACTAGTTTTCTCTTGCACCATTCCTTGTTTCATTTTTTTGGGAATTGTGGACATTTGGTTTTCATGTTAAAATGATTTGGTCATGGAAATGTTTTTGGAAATTGTTTTGAAATAAAGCACTTTAAAAAGAAAATTAGGTATGAGGTTTGAAAAGTGTGGGTTGGATGTTTTGGTTTTGAAAAATGGAACGTTTCGGTTTTGATCCTTGGTGTTCTCATGGGAAACCACATGCATGAGTGTATATGGAAAGAGAAAGTGTTAATGGCATGAGCAGATGAGTTCCTGGATGGATATGAGGTGGGTTCTAGTGAGACACGTGAAAATGCATGTGCGAGGCCCATGGGACACCATTGGTGTTTGTGCGACCCACTGGGTTTTCTTATTTTCAAAATGTTTTGTTAAAGGAAAAATTTTGTGTTTTAATATAACCGATGATTGTGTGGTGTGTCCTTGTGTTTTTGAAATGATGGATGTGAGGCGTTTTGAGCCGAGAATTCTTTTTAGATGATTTCTGTCTTGAGTTTGAATTCTTATTCGTGAGTTGGTGTGCAAATGTGTAGTTAATGGTTTCTTTCGAAAAGTGTTTCGGGAAGCCCTTGTTGTGGTTCCCCCAACACATTTGGTGTTCTCTTGTGGTATGCCTTGACCATTGGACCTGTTCGGTTAGGTCCATGGTTTTCTTTCTTGACTAGTTTTTACCCCCCATAAAGCGTTGAAATGTGATTGAAGTGCAGCCACATGAAAATCGCCGTTGACCGACCCTCTAGTTGATCAGAGGAATATCTTCTTGAATTATTGGATTGAAACCACCTCTCCTTTTTCCAACTAAGAGGATCCTCCCGCAGCGGGATGACAGATGCGATGAGAGTCGAAGGGAGTTTTGGTCTTTTGATTGTCTGACTCATCGAGTATGAAGTTTGACACTATCGTGTTTGATGGTTCCCCCTGGAAATGGCGAAAGGAATTCTAGCAGGGAAGGGTGATGGCAGTTCAGAATTTTTAGTGTTGACCTGTGTCTTGAAGGGCATTGTAGTATTTCCATCGTCTACAAGGGTCATGTTTGTTTACGTCTTGCAGTGTGAGTTCTCTTTGATAGTCAAGAGTGAAGTTTGACCTCATTAATTTGAAAGTTATGTTTGGAAATAGTGAATGAGATTATAGTGGGGAAAGGTTGAAAAATCCTAGAGTGGTTGGTGCTGGCCACTATTCTAAATGACCTTTGGTCCTTCGTTGGTTTCGTTTAAGAAAGGGTCTACGTTAGGCCACTAGTTTGGAAGACTCAGTCACATGGGGATGCTACGGTCAATTCCAGGAACCACATGTTGTTTAAGACTCAGTTCGAAGTCCCTCTCCATATAATGTTCCTTCAACAGCAATGGTCTTGTTCAGGTGACGATTTGTGGTGTCGTGTTCTCATCCAGTGTGACAAAGGGTGATGCGCACGCACCGTTTCAGCTCTTGTGTTGATGAATGTTCTGTGTATGATCAGTTGGATGTCGTAATTTGTTGTGTTTTCTAGTGTTGTCTCAGTTGCAGTGCAGTTGTGTGTGACACCAAAAGGAGAAGCTCTGTTTGGGAGTCTTCCATGCCTGACTGCGAGGCAGAGGACGCTTCAGAAATCAGGGCTCCAGCCATAGGCCTCGGAGTGAAGCTGGCGCGTGGTCAGGAACCCCGAGAGTGTATGGGACCCTGACTTTATGTCGGTCATCGATGTTGCATGTGAAAGCAGCATAAATTTTTTTCTATGGTTATTCTGTTCAAACGAACCGTCTGGTTGCATAAGGTTTTCGTAACTATGTGGATGCATGTCCGCCTCATTGCCTTGAAGTCTTGGGGGTGGCATCCCATCGGATGTGATCACTTTTAGTGGTCCTTGAGAGTCTCTTGGGGAAATCAAGCCCAAAATTGTATAGTGCTCATCCCGGGATGTGGATGTGTTGGTCCGGTCTTGGATTATAGTTTTGACTCCCCGATAGTCGGTCCCCTCCCTACCCGCCCCTTGTGGTAGGGTGTTCAGTCACCATCAAGAATATTTCAAAGTCTTGTATCCTCTATTCATTCTAATGGAGGTGATACCCATGATGGGTCTCGCACAACAGTCTCTGGAATAAATTGGTGTTGGCCTTTCTTAAATGGTGGGGAGTCCTCCCAGACCTCCCCATGTTGATTTTCTAGTCTCGCCTTGGGCATTGGTAGGTTATTAATGGTGGGGAGACCCACATTGGGTCTCACACGAATGTATCTATAATGAATCAGTGCTGGACATTTCTTTAATGGAGGGGAGTCTGGTCGAACCTCCCCGTGTCGGTTTTCCAGTCTCATTTCGAGCGTCAGTGAGTTCTTAATGGTGGGGAGCCCCTTAGGCCTCCCCATGATGATCATTTCCTTCGGTACTTAAATATGGCTTGGTGATAAGTGATAAGAGTGTTCTGTGGACATGGTTTGACCTTGTTTATTCATTCTATCCAAATAGTGTGGTTTCAGTTTAATAGTGCTTAAGGTGTTTCGTCTTGTGAAGTTGGTTTCTGTGGGTGTGAGAGCTCCCTTCCTTTATCAGTCAACTGGAGGCGTTCTAGCTCATTAGGGTGGGCAACATATATTAGAGAGTCATTTTACGCATTTCTTGAAGTTGACATTGTGTCACTTTCTCTGAGCACGATGCATTTTCCTTTTTTGGCTCGTTGATTGTCGGGATCCTATTTCATCCTTGGTGGGGTATCCGTTTCTTCTTTGAGTCTCAACCATAGTTATGGCTTTCCGGGGACGGAAAGCTTTATGGTGGGGAGATTTTTCACACCCTTCTTTTTTAAAATTATTAATTTTATTAATTTTCTGGGCATTGGGTAGTTCGGGCCGAAGCTCTACATTAAATTTTTGAGTTCTTATTTAAAAACATGTGTTTTGACCTTGATTGTGTCCAACGCACCGCGGGTGAAGCCGTGCAGCCACACTTGGGTCGTTGCGCGACCCTGCCTGGTCACTTCATGCCTTTTCGATGTCAAATTAACGAAATAAGATGAATTAAGAATGGTTATAATAATATTATTATTATTAATGTCACTTAAGAATATTATTATTATTATCTTGGATAATAATTTAGGTGAGAATAATATTTTTATTATTAGCATTTTATTTAGTTGATTATTGTATAGTTTACAATTTAGTTTATTATGTTTGTTATTATTATTATTATTAATATCAATATGTTAATTACTACTATTATTATTGTTAGTACCATTTTTTTAAATTTTTATTTTCTTTTAAATAGGTTATTTTTTTATGAACATTATGATCATTCTAGGTTAGTTAAGTTTTTTTAAAATGTTTTTATCCTTTTTTATTTTCCATTTATTTATTTTGTTTTATTTATTTGTTTTTTCTCTATTTTTCTATTTCCTTTTTTTCCTTCCATCCCTCACATTCTATCCCTCCCGCTGGCCATCGTGACCTAGCCCCCTCCTCTCTTCATGTCACGTTGCCGCCTCCTTGCTGCAACCTGCAGCTCCTTGGCCAGCTTCACCGCACCCCATCTCTTTTGACATCTCATCGTCCGACCTTCCCCTCCCTTGAAATCCCTTTCCGCTACACAGCCACTGCTCGAACTTGTCCGCGCGCACCACACCCATGTCCGGCCGGCTGACCACCTTTCTAGTGCGACGCACCATGGCCGACGCACCCCCCCCCCCTTCCCAGCCAGTACCACTACTGGTGACCTTCTTTAACTGCACCCTCCTTTGCATTGCGATCTATATCTGGAACCTCCCCTATTAGTCACGGCCAAGCACGACTCTCCTCCTCCTTGGGGTTTCAACCCTTCTAGGACGAATTTTTTTTCCAGGCACGACGTACAGCCACCCCTCTCCAAGCCCTCGGACACCCCCCCCCCTCCAATATCCCCACTACTGGCCTCCTTACCAGCCGGTGTCGCCCTTTCCGGCATCCCACTCCGACGAACACCCCCCCCCCCCTCTTGTCCCGACCAACTTCTTTGTTGCTGAAGCCCAAACCACAGCCTCCTCCAGTGCACCGGCAGCCCCCTCGGAGCTTCGGCTAACCTGCTGCACCCTCATTGTTAGTGTGTTCACCTCAGACCGGGTTGTTCATGAATGTTTGGGTAATTTTTTTGTTAGGGGTTGGTTGGATTTTGGTTCATTCATGGTGTAATTTATCCGATTGCATGTTTTTAGGGATTAATTGTGTTTTTGTGGTGCATTTGAATTGCGGTGGACATTGCGGACCAATTTTGTGAAGTCGATCTACACTGAGGTAGGTGGTTCGTTGATTAAACATTGTCTGATAAGTTAAATTTTGTGCTTAGTTAATTTGTAATATTACATGATTAATTCATATGGGTGAAGATTTGAATATTTTGAATCTTGTATAAGCATTATATTCATTTAGCAGTATTTTTATGTGGTGCAGGTGCGTTCCTTGTCTGGAAACTTGTTTTTAGTCAATTTCTTGTGTTTATTAATGTTTGCAGTTGGTTCGTTCTTTGTCTGGAAACTTGTTTTTAGTCAATTTATAGTGTTTATTAATGTTTGCAGTTAGTTTTTCATATGTGAAAATTTCAATGTTTCTGTTCTAGTATTTTTATAAAGTTTTTGTTTGTTTTGTGAAAAGGTGCAAAGTGTGCAATTTGTGTTCTTGATGTGGTGTTGGGTGTGTTTGGTCATGAAAGAGGGTTTACTGGTTTTTTATGTTAAAGCCTTGTTATATTTCTTTTTAAATAATTTTTTTAAAAAGAATTTAATATGTTTTAATAAAATTATTAATGATTAAAATTTAATATGTTTTTAATAAACAATTATTAGCAGTGCAGAAATTTTTTTAATTGAGTTGGGTAATGCATTTTGCAGTGCGTCCTCTTCCAAATGGGTTTTTGTGTGTGTGAAAGTGTGGAGTTTGGTTTATGTAACAACCTAGTTGTTTTACTTGTTTGAGTTTGACATGAAATGTGAGATTGGAACAACGTTGAGCACAAAAAGTGGAAGCCTGGGTACTAGGTAGGCAGACTAGACTAGTGTGCTAGTGATACAGGAGTGGCTCCGGCCCAGTTTCACTAAGTTGGATTGACTCTTACAACACTAACTAAACATTGGATGATGAATGGATACAACTAGGTTATGTATGTGTTGCCCAGTCTAGTGGCTCGTTCACGAGAATGTATTTTTTTGTGATTCCTATACTGTTCACCGAGACGCGAGGTTCTAGGGTCCCATTCCTTTTTCTATTACCTTTAGGGCCTCTCCCACTTTTGGGGCTCCTGGACTACTATACACCCACTGTCTTCATATGGTGCAGCATTTGGGTTTTTTATGAAGGATTGAGTTTTTCTTTTATGCAAGGGTGTTTTCTTTTATTTAAGTTGTTTTCTTTAAAAGTTATTTCCATATAGAATCGGTTTCTTTAAATTTGTTTAAGCTTCGGTGTCCTTTCATTTATTTATCCTGGAAATGTATTTGTCATTTAATGTTTAGATGTGGAACCTTTTTATTGGGTGATGTCCTACTGGGATTTTGGATCACACCCTACATACACCTTTGGGTGTATGTAGACTATGTTTCTTGTGTATTCGAGGTTGTGACATCATGCTTAGTGACGGTTGTTCAGATGTTGATGGTCTTTGCGTGCTGGTTGGTGTTAGTAGCTTGGGGATGCGGCTTCTCATATCGCGGGGAGGTTGCTATAAAAGATTAGTTTTCTATCCATGTTGTTCACTTGGAACTTTAAACATTTTTATATTTTAAAGGTGTTTGGTTGTCTACTTTTAGTTTTTTTTTGTCTATCTTGTGAGTTTTCTTTTATCTTTTATTTCGGGTAAATCGTTCCCATGTAGTGTTTTGATACCCAGACACATGTGCCAGCCCGTGGGGATCAGGAACGCCCTTCAGGCCATGTCGCGGACCGGGTCAGGCGTCGGGTCAGATGGAGACCCAACTTGGTTCGTGACAACATAGGCTGATGTTTAGGTATTTTTCTGAAAAACATCTATTTTTTATGAATTATGAAAACACTGAGTAGTAGAAAAAAAGGTGATGTTTTCATTTAAATGAAATTTTACTACTTCTGTGAATTGAGTTTTAGAAATCCAAAATATATGGATGTTATTATTAAGTAAAATGTGGTTCAATAAGATAAAAATATATTTCGGTGAATAGTAACTTTTGACATTTATTTACCACGGTTAAAGGTAAATAGGGTAATTGAAGGTAAACAAATATTATAATAATATAAAATTATCTTAACACTTGCCCAAACTTTATTGTATGAGTAATGGCCAACCAAAAAAATCATTGGGTGATAATTTTGGCTTTTGAAAGCCACTTGGGTAAGATAATTATATTAATAACTTTTTATTTAAAGTAAAAATAAAAATATCATAAACATGTATTATTTTGTTAAAATAATTATAATGTGGCGTTATATAATTGATATATTTGACTATAAATATTCATTAGAAATATAAAATGATTTCCTATATCATGGTATTTTATTTATATTTTTTAGACATCCAATAAATAAAATTATATATGACACAATAATGATGCAATGTTTACCTCGTTAACAAATGATTTAAATATATGTGATTATAAGGATTAAAATAATATCCAAAACCAGTCCAATTATTATTGGATGGTTTTATTTCGAACAAGAGTCATATTATCTTCAACTTTAATATGTTTTGGACCTTTAGAAACATAAAATCATTATATAAAAAAATAATATTTTCAAAATTTCCTAAACAGACCCCCCTTATAAAAATCCCTCACATCTAACCCATATATCACACCTATGAAGACCCTTGGATCATCCAAAACCTGACCTAATAATCTCTAAATATCCATATATTCCTCCTAGAATCCTTACCATAGTCATAAGGGACTTCAAGAAATCCTTTTGGTTCAAACCTAAGGGAGTTACCTGATTTAAAGGTAACATCTTCTTTTAAGTTATTTTCTTTTATTTTACTTCTCCAACCACCTAAAATATTTATATTAATATATTTTATAAAATAAACATTATCCTCAATATAATATGTTTTTTTAATGATATTTATTCTAACTACACATAAACACACCTTTATTTAATTTGTAAAGAACACACTGTTTCTGTGGATGACGAACTAACGCCTCACAAAATGATGATTGTTCAATTATCTCCTACCACCTATTATGGTGGCAATTAATATGGAACAATATTTATATGTGATATATATTATTTTTATATTGTTTCTATACTTCTGTATATTTCATTTATAAAATAACTTTATGGCTTCCATTATGGGTAAATACGATAATCTCATTTGGGGAAGTGCGGACTACCGCCCCCTCAAAGTGATTTGACTCATTCATGTCATACGTTGAATGTATAAAGGATGGAGTTACTGAAATTATATATATGATATTATACTAGAATTATAATATACCTATTTATCATTATGTTTTCATTCAATTAAATACGAAAAATAAATGAAAGTACCATTCATGTGTATGTACGACTTTCCGTCTCCCTGAACGGTGCATTTCATTTCTGACCTCCAAATGTAATTTAATATAATAAATACATACATATACTTGAAATATATGATATATATATGATATCTAAATCATGAATATAATTCTAGAGATAATGGAATTTTTACCACATGAACATCATGTAGTTATAAGAAGTCCATTTTTGACACAAGTACCAAATATCGACAAAATGATTGTTATTAACTTAAATGATTACATAATGTTTATAAAATTGTAATAAGTGATATAAATGGAATACTAAACATTAACAAGGTCATTAAACAAGTAGAAATTAACTTTATCTTATTATTCAAGAGATTAAAGAACGAACCGGTCAAGTTAGACACGAGGTAAGGGACTTCGTCTCAATCTCCTTTCATTGAGGCATATTTGGTTTCATACACAACATTCATTTATATGGTATATAAAAACCTTTGACTTTTCATTTCATTCAAAGGGAATAGTTTTCTATGAGGCATTTTACTAACCAACAAAAAATAATGTTTCTTTTTAACGTAAGCGGTGACAACGACCTTTTTCTCCGCCATGAGTATTATTTGATCTTTGGATTCCTTAAGAAGCTGTAATGTTTTTGAAAGGAAAATAAATACCATCTACTCTTTTTCATATTTTGGTATTAAAAATGGGTTTTATAATGGATTTTTTATGTCAATATCTTTAAATTATATATTGTGATTGAAATGTGGAAATTTTATCTTTCCTTTATGTTGGTTTTATGTGTTATGAATATGTTATGGTTCTTGGGAATTGTTTACATATACGAGTGGTTCCATGATAAACCTAAAATGATGTCGGGAGGGTTTTTCATACAAACTCTTCTTCTTGGTGTTTGGTGTGTGATCGTTTGAGGCTGGGTTTTTCTTGGAACCGGTGATGTACTATGCTTTTTGTTCGTTTTGGTTTTCTCTTTTGGGTGATTTCTGGGTTTCTAGTGATGTTCTTCCACTCGCAATCTTCTATGAGAGTGCTTATTGGATTTCACAGATGGAAAGGGATGGTTTTATGGGTGGTGAATGTGGTTGTTTTATTTCCATGATTATTTTTTCTTCAACAGAGGCGGTGACGGTGGTTTGTGAAGATGGTGGCGGGGTCGGATCTCTCTCCGGCGTCCTCGACGAAAATGTTTGATTTTCCTCTCGAGGGGTCAAAGGTTGTTCTGGCGATGGCTCTGCCATCTTCCCCTTTGAATGGTGGCCCATGTTGCTCCGGATTGTTCATCGATAATCTGATGGGAGGCGACGTAGGATTTCACGCTGACACACTCCTCGAGGTGGTTGTACGGCACGAGGTGGACACTTGGTTTGTGCTGTTTTTGAATTTTGAAATTTTGAGGTGGTTTTTCTTTTGGATGAAGGGGTTTTGCGGATCCAGTGGTTTTTTGTTTGGGTGTGAGGTTACCGGTTATCCTAAACTGACTTTATAGAAATCAATAAAAGTATTTCTAGTGACCTTTATGATTTATGCTTGCTATTTTTTATTCATAAATCATATTTTTTTATGAGGTAAGTTAAAGATTGAAAATCATGTTTTCATTGATTTGTATGTATTGATGGACTAATGTTTTATTTTTTGTTTTATAACTCTTACTGAGATTTGTATGCTCATCCCATGTTTTGAAATGTTTTTCATGGGACATAAAGATGAATATGGTCAAGGATTGGATTAAGGAAAAGTGATGATGTCGAAAACATTGAACTAGACATGACTCTTTTTTCAAATAGTTATTTATTTTATTCAAAAAATATGGAAACTAAGAATAAGTGTCTACTTTGATATTTTTGAGATGTAATGTAATAGTAATGGTCTAATCCTATACAAGTGTAAACCTGAAAATATCCTCAATGTGAATTATTCGTTTAAATCAGGATTATGTAATATTTTAAGGCTGGGGTCTTATAGTTGGTATCAGAGGTCATTTTAGACAACTTTAGCAGTTAGAATATTTGTTAAATCAATTTATGGTTAAATTGAAATGATATAGAATTTACAGATTACCATTTTGCTGCGCTTATTATATTTTTGTGTTCAAAATGGTTTTCTGTAGAGGAAACATGGCAGCTATGATGGGACGACATCAGGAGGAAGAAAACCTTCCAAATCAGCAACTTGAGATGGTCAGAATCAGAACCGAATAGATTGTTGAAGTGATGGAATTGCTGACTCAGGCTATAAATAGTGGTGGTATCCATGCATGAGATCAGCCAGACCAACCATAGAATAACATGTTTGCAGTGGAGCATTTCATGGGTCAACATACCCCATTATTCAGAGGATCATCTGACCCTGTGATAGTTTAATGGTGTATTAAAGCACTGGAAAAGATTTTTAATGTCATGGGGTCTTCAGAACATCAAAATTTTAGTCATGACACTTACTATTTTAAAGGTGAATCTGATCAGTGGTGGACGATGGTGAAAAATATCAGGAATAGTGAGGAGATTGATTCTCTTGATTGGGATGGATTTAAAGGTATGTTTCATGAGAAATATTTTCCTAAGTTGGTTCGTCATAGGCTGGAAAAATAGTTCTTGGAATTGAGGTTAAAGGATGACTCAGTGGCTGCTTATGAATAAAAATTCACTCGACTGGAAAGTTATGATCCAAATTTCATATGAGATTTTGATAGTAAAATCAACCATTTTACACAGGATTAAAGACAAATAATGGATGGTATTTAGCTTCACATGAGTTAAAAAATTATGACAAACTTATTTGATGTGTGGAGAACGTGGAAATGGAGTTTGTCGATGATCATGTGTTCTTTGACCGGCAATAGAATAGGAGGTCGAGTTGGGAGATGAAAGGGAGTAACTCTTAAAAAAAGTATGATGGTAAGAAACTTAAGTTTACAGTTTGTGAAAATTGTGGTAAAAAGCATGCTGGGGAATGTCTTTTGAATTCTGGTAAGTGCTACTGATGTGGTAAAATGGAAAATAAGGCTTGAAATTAAACTGAAAAAGATCAGGGTAATGGTAAGAAAAAATCTGATTTACAGTCAGAAAAATGTTTTAAGTGAAATGAAATTGGTCATTATGCAAATGAGTGTCCAACGAAGAACTCAACTGAGAGAATGAAGCCAGACTACAATCATAAAGGGGTGGTGAAATCATTTGCAACTACTTCAACAGATGTTGGGCCATCGAATGAAGTAGTATTAGGTACACTGTTGGTCTGTTCTGATTATGTCAATGTGTCGTTTGATTCAGGGTCTACACATTCATTCATTTATGAGAAGTTTTCTAGTAAATTGGGAATTCCATCTCAAGATATGAATCTGGAACTTATGGTAAAAACACTGGGGGAAATGTTGAGACAAAAATAAAATATAAGAACGTTCATGTCCTTGTGTGTAGGAAGAATCTACATGAAAACCTTATTGTTTGGCCACTAGTAGATTTTGATGTTATTTTGGGTATGGATTAGTTTTTTGTTTATCATTCTAAGATTAACATCATAGCTAATAAAGTTTCATTTTAGAAAGATTTTTAGTTTGTGTAAAATAATGAACCCTTACTTTTGATAAAAAATCAGGAATCTGAGAAACTAGTAAAGGATGGAAATGATGTTACCTTGCACATATTGTTGAAAATAAAGGAACTCTTTTTATTAATGATTTTTTATTGGTAAATGAGTATCTTGATGTTTTTACTGATGAGTTTCTGGGTATTATACCTGATCAAGAAGTTAAATTTACTTTTGACTTAGTTCCTAATGCTAAGACAATTTCAAACCCCCTTTATCGAATGGCCCAAATTGAACTTTTAGAGTTAAAGCATCAATTGGAGGAGTTATTAGATAAAGGTTTCATTCGACCTAGCACATCACCATGGGGTTCTCCTGTCTTTTTTGTTAAAAATAATGATGGTTCAATGAGACTTTTCATTGATTATAGAGCATTGAATGACATCACTATTAAGAAAAACTTTCCTTTTCCTCACATTGATGATTTTTTTGAACATCTCCAGGGAGCTTAGTATTTTTCAAAGATTGACTTGAGGTTAGGGTACCATTAGTTTAATGTAATGGAATACAACATTTCGAAGGCCGCATTTCGTACTAGATATGGCCATTATGAATTTGTAGTTATTCCTTTTGAGTTAACCTATGCACCTACTGTATTCATGGATCTTATGTATAGAATTTGTCATGAGTTCTTCAATAAGTTTTTAGTTGTGTTCATTGATGATATTTTGGTTTATTCCAAAATTAAAGAGGAACATGAATTTCATTTAAAGGTTGTCTTGAAAACCTTAAAAGAAAAGAAACTGTTTGGGAAATTCCGCATGTGTGAGTTTTGGTTGCAACAAATTTCATTCCTTGGTCACATTGTTTCAAAAAATGGCATAATTGTTCATCCGGCTAAAACAAAAGTTGTTGAAGAATGGACAAGACCCACAAATATAACTGAGATATGTAGTTTTCTTAGTTTTTCAGGTTAATACCAAAACTTTGTTGAAAATTTTGCACGGTCATCTAGTCTAATGACTATGTTAATTCGAAAAGGTGTTAAGATCATCTGGAAAAAATAATTTGATGATTGTTTTTAGGAATTGAAAAGAAGATTGGTGAATGCTCCAGGTTTGGCACTGCCTTCCAAAAATGGTGAGTTTGTTATCTTTAATGATTCTTCTGTTAAAGGACTTGGTTGTGTCCTAATGCAGAATGATCAGGTAATTTCTTATGCTTCATGTCAGTTGAAGCCTCATGAGTTAAATTACCCTACACATGATTTGGAATTAACTTCTGTTGTTTTTGATTTAAAAATTTAGAGGCATCATTTGTATGGAGTAAAGTGTGAAATCGATACTATTCACAAACATTTGAAGTAAATATTCACTAAAAATTAATTGAACATGAGATATAGGAGATGGCTAGAATTAATCATGGCTTATGATTTCATGATTCATTACCATCCGGGAAAATCAAATAAAGTGGATGATGCTTTGAGTCAAAAATGTAATGCTTCATTAACCATGCTACATTTCGAACGAGATCCATTGTTTTTTTAATTAATGAACTTTGGCAAAGATGTTGTTGGTGCTGGAAATTCCTTTTTTTTGTTTTAGGTGTCAGTGAAATCATCTCTATCATATATAATTAAGCAAGCGTAGAAGGAAGGCAGTGAGTTGCCGAAAATGGTAGAGTTGGTTCAGAAGGGTAGGTTACCTGATTATAACATTGATAAAGATTGGGTTTTGAGGTTTGGGAATAGATTATGCATGCCTTGTGATTCACAGTCGAAGATGGAGTTGTTATGTGAAGCTCATAGTTCTTCTTTTTCAGTTCATCCGGGCAGTACTAAGAAGTACACAGATCATTTTCTGTATTAGTGGTGGGATGGAATGAAAAGAGATATTACTGATTTTAATATGAAGTGTATGACTTCTCAGTAGGTTAATGCAGAGCAGTAGTTACCGAATGGGATGATTCATACTTTAATAGTGCCAGAGTGGAAATGGGAAAATATATCCATGGAATTCATTTGGAGATTTCTAAAGACATCTCGAGGTAATAATGAAATCTGGGTTATTATTGATTGATTAAATAAATCTGCTCATTTCCTTCCTATTCGAGATACTTTGTCTCTAGATCAACTATCGTAGTTGTATGTTAAAGAGATTGTCAGGTTACATGGAGTTCCCCTCTCCATTGTATCTGATCGCGATCCTAGGTTTACTTCTATCTTTTTTAAAGGACTTCATAAGTCATTAGGTACTGAAATAAATTTTAGTACAACTTTCCATCCTCAATCAGATGGGAAGTAAGAACGAACAATTCAGACTTTGTAGGATATGCTATGTTCTTGTTCACTAGATTACTATGGAAGTTAGGACCAACATATTTCATTGGATGAATTTTCTTATAATAATAGTTTTCATTCCAGTATACAGATGGCTCTATTTGAGGAATTATATGGGAAGAGGTGTCGAACTCTAGATTTTTCGGATGAAGTTGGTGAAAGGATATTGATGGGACCAGAATTGGTAGAAGAGATGGATGAAAAAGTTTTGTTGATTCAGAAGCACATGAGAATAGCTCAGAGTAGGCAGAAAAGTTATGTGGATAACTGGAAGATAGATCTTTCTTTTGAGGTAGGTTATCATATCTTTCTCAAAGTTTCTCCATGGAAGAGTGTGATAAGCTCTGGTATGAAGGAAACGTTGAGTCCAAGGATCATTGAAACTTATGAAATCCTAGAGAATGTTAGATCAGTTACATACAAAGTGGATTTACCTCCATTTTTATCCCAGGTACACAATGGTTTTCATGTTCCAATGTTGAGAAAGTATATTTCGGATCCATCTGATGTTTTGAGCCCAGAGGTAGTTTAGTTGGAATAGAATCTCTCTTATGAAGAACAACCGGTACAGATTCTAGACTGAAGAGAGAAAGTGTTGCGAAATAAGGTAATTCATCAGGTAAAGATTTTTTGGAAAAACAATATGGAGAAGAGGAAACTTGAGAATCTGAAAATGCTGTGAGGGATAAATACCCTCACTTGTTTGATATGTGAATAAAAATTTCAAGGATGCAATTTCCAAAAGTGGGGAAGGATGTAACATCCCATGTAAATAAAGAATAAGAAATTTACATATTTATTATTATTTTTGAATTAAATATTAATGTTATTTTAAAGTGGATTCTATGGTCGATGGCGTACCTGATACGCAACAACGGGTCTCTTTTTAGTCTAATGTTACACATAATGTTGAGTCATACTGAAAAATAATATTATAATATTATTTTAAATGGTAGATAACGTCTAGCCGTTGTATTGGCAGGAATGAATAGAACTAACTACAATATGATTATACATGTTTTTTAAATGTTTTTACATTTATTAAATAAATGTTAGAGGCTCAAAATGTGATTTAATTTAATTTTAAGCATAAATACTCAAATATTCTTTAAAAGATCAATTTACCACCTTTTAATGGTGAATCCTATTTAAATATAGTCTTCGTCACTTTTATATATTCTATTTGAAAAAATAAAATTCTTCTTTAGAGTCAGGACGTCAAAATTTACCTTTGCTAATGTTTTAGTATTTTTCTAATAAATTTCATTTTTAATGAATAGTGAAAAAACTGTATTTTAATTCAAAACTACCTTTTAATATATTTTAATTATATGGATATATTATCTTCTTAGTTGTTTTTAAAGTGTAATTAGATTATATTTTTACCAGTTAATCCAATTTTGTCCATTGAAAGTAATTTTACTTTGAAATTCGACATAAACAAGTGTCAATCTTTTGATACTTACTATTTCTAAAAAACATGCTTTTTTTGTTTTGACAACGAGAATTAATTTTAAATTACTTAATGACACTTATATGTTTTGAATTTTGTAAAATAGACATTATTTTTTAATTCATAATATCAAATATAGCTTAGGATGATTTTTTGGTATGTTTCTAAAAAACATCAATTTTTGATGAATAGTGAAAACACTAAGTAATAGTTAACAAGATGAATTTTTCATTTAAATAAAATTGTACCACTTCGTTTAATTGAATTTCAAAAATATGACATACGTGGTTGTTATTAGTATGTAACATTTGGTTCAATAAGATAAAAATATTTTTGGGTGAATATTAACTTTTGACTTTTCTTTACCGCGACTAAAGGTAAATTGAATAATTCAAGGTAAAAACAATATTATATTAATATAAAATTACCTCAACAATTGTTCTAACCTTATTGGATGAATAATTGTCGACCAATAAAATCTTTGGGTGAAACTTTTGACCTTTTAAAGCCACCTGGGTAAGATAATGATATTAATAACTTTTTATTTTAAAAAAATATCATAAACATGTATTGTTTTGATTAAACAATTTTAATTTGGGGTTATATAATTTATATATTTGAATATAAATATTCATTTTAAATAAAAAAAAAGATTTACTACATCATGTTTTTTTATTTATAATTTTTAGACATCAAATAAATAAAACTATTTATGACACAATAATAATGTACTGTTTACCTCACTAATAAATGATTTAAATAAATGAGATTATAAAGATTAAAAAAATATCCAAAACCTATCCAATTATTATTCGATAATTTTATTTCTAAGAGGAATAATATTATATTCAACTTTAATAATTTTTTGACCTTCAGAAACTGAAAATCATTATATAATAAATTAATATTTTCAAAATTTCCTAAAGAGACCCTCCTCCCCCTTATAAAAATCCGTCACCTCTAACCCATTACTCACACTTCATGATTAGTCACTAAAAGTGGCTAATATTCATTTTTAAGATCTTAATATTAATGTTTTTAAAAGTTCATAAACATCAATTTTAGTCCAATTCAGAAATTGAACTTCATTTCCCATCATTGTGCAATTCATGCTTAAAATGTCAATTTGGGCCCACTTAATAATTTTCTTGTGGAAATTACAATATTCATCATTTAAATTTTAAATTTTGGGATATTATATATTACTATGTTTGGAACATTGTATCTTTTAGGTCCGATGGATGACTCCCAAAGGACGATGGAGAATTTTGTGCCTGAAGGCAGAAACATGCTGGAAAAAGCATAATGGGCCTAAGGCCCATCAAACAAATGTGGGGCCCCGAAACCAAGCCCAATGAAGCTCAAATGTATAAAGTAGAAAGATAAAAACATGAGGATCATTTTATTCAAGGATGGAGCTAATTCGGATGTTTTCATGATGATAAAGGGATCTGAATTTGAGATTTAAATGTTGGACTCGTCATTAATGCACAGAAATCCGTTCCACCATTTCGACCATAACATCCAAACGGATGAGCCAAATTTCCTGAACTTTTTAGAGCTTCTATAAGACACATGGAAGAAGATATGTTATATATATGACACCTTCAGATTCTGCCATATGAAGTGCCAAACTCACACGTCAAAATAGAGGACGAATCTGGATAGTTTTCCGGGTCAACTTCAAAACGTCAATTTCCTTTTGATTCTTCACCCTCCTTTTGACTCTCTTAATTGTTGGGGGGTGAATTTATTGTTGGGGGTGGACATAAGGCTCCTAATATTCCTATATAAGGAGCTGGTGGTGAATGGAATAATCATCTAACATTTTCCTTTGAATCCATGTTTTTTTTTCAATTGTAATTTCCCGCTTTCGTTTTGTAATGGCATCGTCAATTTCTCTAATGTAAGTTTTTCATTCACATTTAGTATTTTAATAAAATTTCTTCTTATTCTTCAATTTTTATTTTTCTTTTCTTCACACGTTGATACCGTTGAATCATAGTGTGAATTTATTCACACTCGCACTTGTGAGTTCATCACACAACGGTGGAGTGTTCATTTTGATTAATGTTTTTTTTCTTTCTTCATCAATCCCGCTTCTTTAAGTCAATTACCCTCTTCCATTGATAGAATTGAATCAATGGAGGGCTAACCTTTTATGGTTTTATCCTAGGTAGTTTCATGAGTTGGATTGAATTTTATTTGATGTTCTTAAATTCTTAAATTTGTTCTTTATTTTAAGAGTTCATTTCATTGATTTATCTTCTTCTTTGTCTTCACCGACTTTAACGACGATACATTTTGAGTGCTAGTACGATCCAATTCCTTGGAGTGCTCATTTAATTGATAATATAAGTGAATTGGTGATTAGACTTGAAATTGTGTATGGATTAAATTGGAGAATGATATTGAGGAATTATTTCATTTAATGGATACCTCTTGAACTGATGAACAGAAAATCAAATGAAAAACAAATACATCCAATCAAGCCCAGGAGACAACCTAGGATCGACTCACCTTAATTAGTTGTTTTAATTAAAGTAATTTTATTTGTTTTTTTCTTTAAATTAGATCAATTTTTCTTCAAATCAATTCAATCCAAAGTTGGCCACTGCATAGCCAATCTCGTATCCAATCTTAGTGTCTTAAGGGTTCTTCTTCGGTCCCTGTGGATTCGACCCCTACACGTACTACATCGACCGCTTTTACCAGTAGGGTAAATTTGGGTGCAACCAAATTTTGGCACCATTTCCGGGGACCCAAGTAAGTACCTTAGACCCAAATCTTCTTTTCTCACCCCAAATTCTCTTTTCTCACCCTAATTTCTCTTCTCTTTTCCCCTTTCTATTTATGTGTGTCTAAAAAAACCCCAAAACTAATTTTCAATCAATTCCAATGGATTATCCTCCAAAATACCCCTTCATAAATCAATGCTATAATCAAATCGGAAATCAATATTGGGAAACACCTCATATAGGGAATTTCATTGACCAATCCTTAATTGAATACCCCACACCAGATGAGATGTACAATCAATGGGATGCTGAATGTTTACAAGATCAATTTCCATACCTATCAAGAATGATTGAAAAGATAAATAATGAGGAATTCCATGATGTACAAACATATATCAACCCTAATCCTGAAAAAATTCTTGAACAATTGTGTGAACAAATGGATAAAATGAATTCAGAAGTTTCATCTTTCAGATTAGAACTACACATCTTTAAGAATTTTTAGGAACCCGTTCCCACTCAAGAAGTTCTTTCCTCATCATTGATAGATGAATCTTTTATCCCAAAAACCTCCCATGAATTGAAAAAAGAACTAACCTTTGGATATGGGATAACTGAACAAGATCAAAGAAATGTTGAAGGGTATTTAAATCAGGATGAAATTAATTTTTTGGATTCACAAGGGGAAAATTTGTCTTCATGGATTGAGTTTCATGAATATAACTACATTAATAAATTTTCAGAAGCACCAATCATTGAACCACTAGGAGAAATCACAAAAAATTAGTCTATACCCATTCCTGACATTCAACTGGACAATTTTCAGGAGGAATCACAATTTCAAAATGAACAGATTATTTCTAAAGAAGAAATTTATTTTTCAAATTTTTAATCTTTTTTAGGAAAATTAAATCAACCCAACCTCAAAATTATGAACCTTTCATTACCACTAAATTATCCCTTTATAGATTAAAAACAATACCTTTCAGTTTTCATTCATCCATATCATGAAATCAATAATGTAGCAATGATCCTTGGTGTCTTAGGAAAGACTATAGAAACAACTCGATCAACCATTTTTGATATTCCTTGGATTTTACCAATCATTGTATAAAATAGGATGTCATTTGAAACAAATTTCAAAAAAACAATCAATCTAAATCTTGTTGAAGTGGAGAAAGATGGGTTAATTAAAATGCTGAAAGTTGGAATTGGATAAGTTAGGGGTAAAAGTCGTGCCAACGACGTTAAACAAAAGCGCTGCATGGGAGGCAACCCATGGTTTTCATGTTTTCTAATCATTTTGAATAATTTTCTTTTTCATATAATAAATTACTGTAGGCTGTTGACCTGTTCTTCTTTTATGAGTAAGGATGGGTATGAAAGGGGAGAGCCATATTCATCCGTTTCACGTGGTGTGATCCTTGAGTAATACCTTACCCAGAAAATATAAAGAAGACAATGTATCATCAGTTTATTTTGTTTTGTTTTTATGTTTTTATAGGTTTAAAAAAATAATAGGACATGTCGTAAGTCATAAGGAAAATCCATTCACCACCATCCAAGCCGCTGAGACTCAAATCCAGGATTGAAGGGAGACTATGGCATGCACTATCATCATCAACCACCAGGTGACTTCATTCCATGATTTTAATTTTAAATTTCTTCTTTGAACTCCTCTCCTACCCCCTTCTAGCTTTTCTTTTATTTAAACACTGGGGACAGTGTTATTCTACGTTGGGGGGGGGGGTAAAAATGATTTTTTTATTTTTTTGTGAATAAAAACATGCATGAAAAGAAAAATTCCATTAACCATAAACATGATAAACACACATTGAAAACTCTAAAATTGAATATCAAATAAATTTTACATGCCTTGATTCTGATTTTAATGCAAGTTTAAGTTCATGAGCATAGTTTTTGGAAAGTGCGGTTGTCCGATGTGATTTTTCAATGTTTACAATTTCATCCTCTTAATAAAAATGTCACAATGCACGTCTACTGGATCGTGGGTGTAAATTTGAGTTCTTCGGTCCCTTTCATTATAGCATAGGGTTCTGGGGTCACTTTTAGTTTAGTTTGAGTATCCATTACAAAAACAAAAAAAACAAAAAAAAAGACCACATAGAGAAATGTTTTGTCCAAATGCGTGGCGTCCGGCACTTGGGGATCGTGACTCCATAGTGGTCTTGCTCAGAGTTAGGCTTTATATCTCTATTGTAGAGCATGAATTTGACAATATGTGTGGCGTCCGGCACCTGGGGATCGTGACTCCATAGTTGTCTTGCCCAGAGTTAGGCTTTTCATATCTATTGTGGTTAAAAAACTAAAATTAAAAAAATTAAAAAAAAGGGATACTCATCTTAAGGTTTAATGTGATTCCCACCTAGCGCTTCCATTTTTTTCCCTTGAACAATAAAATGGGCCCCATATCTTTTATGATGCACAACACTTTATCATGCTTAATTGGAATTGGATGAAATGTGGCAATGAATTTGAACAAAGGAATGGGCTTGGGCTTGGGATATGCTTATGGACCTAGATTGTTTTAAATGATTTTGATGGGTTCCATAATTTTTTTGGTATGAGGTCTTTTGAGTGAGCAATGTGTATTTAAATGTTTTTGGAAAAGGGGATTTGGATTTCATATTTGTAATTTATTTTGCTCGGGACTAGCAAAACTCAAGTTGGGGGGTGTGATTAGTCACTAAAAGTGGCTAATATTCATTTTTAAGATCTTAATATTAATGTTTTTAAAAGTTCATAAACATCAATTTTAGTCCAACTCAGAAATTGAACTTCATTTCCCAACATTGTGCAATTCATGCTTAAAATGTCAATTTGGGCCCACTCAATAATTTGCTTTTGGAAATTACAATATTCATCATTTTAATTTGAAATTTTGGGATATTATTTATCACTTTTTTGGAACATTTTATCTTTTAGGTCCGATGGTTGACTCCCAAAGGAAGATGGAGAATTTTGCGCCTGAAGACAGAAACATGCTGGAAAAAGCATAATGGGCCTAAGGCCCATCAAACAAATGTGGGGCCCAGAAAACAAGCCCAATGAAGCTCAACTTTATACAGAAGAAAGATAAAAATATGAGGATCAATTTATTAAACTGTGGCCAGAGCTAATTCGGATGTTTTCATGATGATAAAGGGATCTGAAGTTGAGATTTAAATGGTGGACTCGTCATTAATACACAGAAATCCGTTCCACCATTTCGACCATAACATCCAAACGGCTAAGCCAAAGTTCCTGAACTTTTGGGAGCTTCTAGAAGACACGTGGACGAAGATATGATATATTTATGACACCTTCGGATTCGGCAATATGAAGTGCCAAACGCACACGTCAATATAGAGGACGAATCTGGACAGTTTTCCGGGTCAACTTCGAAACGTCAATTTCCTTTTGTTTCTTCACCCTCCTTTTGACTCTCTTAATTGTTGGGGGGTGAATTTATTGTTGGGGGTGGACATAAGGCTCCTAATATGCCTATATAAGGAGCTGGTGTTGAATGGAATAATCATCTAACATTTTCCTTTGAATCCATGTTTTTCTTTCAATTGTAATTTCCCGCTTTCGTTTTGTAATGGCATCGTCAATTTCTCTAATGTAAGTTTTTCATTCACATTTATTATTTTAATAAAATTTCTTATTATTCTTCACTTTTTATTTACCTTTTATTCACATGTTGATACCGTTGAATTGTAGTGTGAATTTATTCACACCCGCACTTGTGAGTTCATCACACAACGGTGGAGTGTTCATTTTGATTAATGTTTTTTTTTCTTCTTCAATCCCGCTTCTTTAAGTCAATTACCCACTTCCATTGATAGAATAGCATCAATGGAGGGCTAAAATTTTATGGTTTGATCCTATGGAGTTGCATGAGTTGGATTGAATGTTATTTGATGTTCTTAAATTCTTAAATTTGTTCTTTATTTTAAGAGTTCATTTCTTTGATTTATCTTCTTCTTTGTCTTGACCGACTTTAACGACGATACATTTTGAGTACTAGTACGATCCAATTCCTTGTAGTGATCATTTAATTGATACTCTAAGTGAATTGGTGATTAGCCTTGAAATTGTATATGGATTAAATTGGAGAATGATATTGAGGAATTATTTCATTTAATGGATACCTCTTGAACTGATGAACAGAAAATCAAATGAAAAACAAATACATCCAATCAAGCCCAAGAGACAACCTAGGATCGACTCACCTTAATTAGTTGTTTTAATTTAATTAATTTTATTTGTTTTTTTTCATTAAATTAAATCAATTTTTCTTCAAATCAATTCAATCCAAAGTTGGCCACTGCATAGCCAATCCCGTATCCAATCTTAGTGTCTTAAGGGTTCTTCTTCGGTCCCTGTGGATTCGACCCCTACACGTACTACATCGACCGCTTTTACCAGTAGGGTAAATTTGGGCGCAACCACTTCTCAATCCCTTTGTCTCATCCAACCCCAGCCAAAATAAGATCTCAATATCCCTATATTATTCATAGAAGCCATACCTTAGGCAGAAGGCACTTCAAGAAATCCTTTTGGTTCAAACTAGAGGGAGTTACCCGATTTAAAGATAATGTCTTCTTTTAAGTTCTATTCTTTTATTTTACTTATCTTACACACTAAACTCTTATTATGACTTAATTTTATAAGAATAAAATTATCCTCCATATTCTATGTTGTTTTTATGAGAAGGATTCGAACTACACTTACACACACCTCCATCTAATGGGTAAAGGACTAAATGTTTCTGTGGATGGTGAACTAACGCCTCACGAAACGATGACTGTTCAATTATCTCCTACCACCTCTTATGGTGGACATTATGCTGGATATGTATTTATATGTTATGTAGATTATATTTATATTGTATCTATACTTATTTATTTTTCATTTATAGAATAGCTTTATGGTTTCCATACTGTATAAATACGATAATCTCATTTGAGGAAGTGCGGACTACCACCCCCTCAAAGTGATATGACTCCTTAATGCCAAATGTGAAATGTATAAAGGATGGAGTTAACGAAATTATATATATGATATTATACTAGAATTATAATAAACCTATGTATCATTATGTTTTCATTCCATTAAATATGAAATTGAAATGAATGTAGGGTTCATGCGTACGTACGACTTACCGTCTCTATGAACGGGGCATTTCATTTCATACCTCCAAATGTTATGTAATATTAAAAATACATATATATATATATATATGTATATTCTGGATATATATGATATATATGAAATCTAAATCAGGAATATTATTTTAGAGATAATATACTTTTGACCACATGAACATCCTGTAATTATAAGAAGTCCATTTTTGACACAAGTAACAAACATCAACCAAATGATTGTTATTAACTTAAATGATTACATAATGTTTATAACATGGTAATAAGTGATATAAAAGGAATAATAAACTTAACCAAAGGTTCTCAATCAATTATAAATTATCTTTAGTTTATTTTTCAGGAGATTAAAGAACGAACTGGTCAAGTCGGACACGAGGTATAGTACTTTGTCTCAATCTCCTTTAATTGAGGCATATTTTGTTTTATACATCACTTTCATTTATACGGTGTATAAAAAACTTTTAATTTTCATTTCATTCAAAGGTAATATTTTTCTACCAGGCGTTTTAGTAAACTAAGAAAAAGAATGTTTCTTTTTAACGTAAGTGGTGACAGTGACCTTTTCCACCACTGTGAGTATTATTTGATATTTGGATTCCTTAACGAGTCATAATGTTTTTAGAATGAAAATAAATACCATCTACACTTTCACGTATTTTGGTATTAAAAATGGTTTTTAAAATGGATTTGTTATGTCCATATCTTTAAATGATATATTTTGATTGAAATGTGGTAATGTTATCTTTCCTTTATGTTTGTTGTATGTGTTATGAATATGTTATGGTTCTTGGTAATTGTTTAAGTATAAGGGTTGTTCCATGACAAAACTAGGGCAGGTGAGCCTGAGATATCTCTCCAATGCATTGGGTAATGTGACGGAGGTAAACGTTAATGTTTACCCTAAGAGATTTAGGGAATATACTGCGATTGGTATTCCAATGTAACTCCCTATGTAGTTGTGATAGCTACAATGTATGTATGATATGGATGCCACAAGTTACCTTTATGATTTATTCTTTCAATTTGTTATTCATAAATATTATGATTTTATGTGGTATATTAAATATTGAAAAGCATGTTTACATTTATTTGTATGTATTGATGGACTAATGTTTTCTTTCTTTATTTTATAACCTTTACTGGGATTTTTATGCTCATCCCAAGTTTTGAAATGTTTTTCACTGGACATAAAGATCAACAGGGTCAAGGATGGGATCAAGGAAAAGTCATCATATCTAAAACATGGAAGTATACATGACACTTTTTTCAATGATTTTTTATTTTAGGAAAAAAATTGAAACTAAGAATAAGTGTCTACATTGTAATTTTTGAGATGTAATGTAATTGTTATGGTTTAATTCTCTAAAACTATAAACCTAAAAAGATCCGCAATCTGAATTATTCATTTAGTTGTAGATTATGTAATGTTTTAAGGATGGGTCCTTATACTTGAGGCCAATATTAATTAGCTTAATCATTTATATGGGAGTGCTTAGTTATGTGATCTATTCCAAACACAATGTTAATTCTCCTTGAATCTATCTTCTTCCTCCACCCTTTCCACTTTAGGTATAAGCATACCAAATATCCAAGGAGGGACATTCCAAAATTATTAATTGAATTAAATTAGATTATATATTCACCATGGATGAAGGATCCTATTATTTTCTCCTTATATGCCTTTATCAAATCAAATTGGATAAATATAGTATTAGCAAGGAACAACATTGAATGACACACAGTCTTCATTTAATATTTACATGGTTTTAGTTTTACATAGAATGATGATCTTGGAAATTAGGAATCTAATTATTTTTCTATGTTGAACATGTTTTTTACGATCCCTATAAATTGGTTAGTGGCATATCCACTTCCCCATGTTTTATTATTAACAAAATTAGTCTTGAAATGAAAAATCAATGCATATTATATTTCAATCATTGAATATGATATAGAATTTTCTTAAAAAAAATTGGATATTGTATTTATAATCATCAAATATTATATGCATGTTATTTTATGGAATAAATTATAATATAATATATCATAATTAATGATAAAATCATCCCATACAATAAAGTTATAATAGTTTGTGATACAATGTTTTTTCTATGTTTTTTTCATATCACTGTATATGATATAGTTCTATCATAGTTGAAAATAACAATGATATACACTATACGTGTTCTGAAAAATAGTAAAACAGATCGCAATATTGATATGATTCTTATTAAAAATTACTAGATACTATGGTTGGGTTATCTATCAAAGTTGTTTGATTATTAATAAAAAAATCATTGTATCCATTTTGAACTATACCATGATTTATAATGTAGTTCATATCATAAAATATGACATCATGGAAAATTTTATTTTTCGTGTTTGAAATTATAAATTGAATTATATAATTTATAGATTTTTTTAAAATTTTGGAAAAGTATTTTTGGATATTTATTTATTTAATTAGATATTTGTAAATTATTTAATAATAAATTTTTTATAAATAAATAATTTAAATTTTCTGACACATATATTGAATAATTATCCATAAAATTAAATGTTAACATTAAATAGCTTTTAATATATATATGGGATGAATTATATTTGAGATATAAATTGATTATATGGAAATTATAAGTATAATTTATAAAGTAATTATAAATAAAAAAAATAAGCAATAATATAAAGGATTTTATTGTTACGATATGTGTTTTGAATCGGATGAAAATCTGATGGAATTTGAACTTTTTCGTTTATTGGATGGGTCATTTTTAAAAATCAAGCTTCAGAATTGAATTATGAGATTTTAAATTCTTATCTGTTGTGTTTTTTGGCCTGGGTGAAGGCGTGAGAAGTTTACCAAGAGGCTTGAGGAGTTTCGGGAGTGCCGGACCCAACAAATCCAAATTTTGAAAAGCTGTAGAGGGTGCACAGTTTGTTCGAAATTGTGTGTCTACTACAGGTAACCATGTGGACTTGATTAATGGGGGAGTGGAAGTGAAAGTAATCATGGGATGCGAATGGTTTTCCAAACCACGCGCCTCTCCCACATAGTGTGATTTATGAGGTAGTATCCTCAAACAGACACATCTGCACGGTTTGCGCACAATTTGGAAAACTGTGCGGGTCAAACAATGTAGATGGTTCTATTGGAAGAAATTTTTTAAAATTAAAATAAAAACAAAATAAAACTAAAATAAAACTCTTTAACTAACCTTCTCCCCTCATACCCACATGAAGAACCCCCCATGGGGTTCCCCTTCGACGCATGATGCCCCCTCTTCGACGCCTCCTCCAATTTATATTTTCCATCAGATCCTTATCGATTGTTTTTAGCTCGATGTGGTAAGGCATCATCCTCTCATTCCCTCCCTCAATTATGCAGATTTTGGCTTCTACATTTCCATATGGTGTTCATCTAAACCCAAGGTATGGTAAAAACTGGTTTTTATTTGTTTATTCATGTTTTAGGTTATTCTAAGGACCTCTCAGATCTTGTTGGTGTGTGTTCTAACAACCGCCCCTGATGGAGAATCTGTTCAGGTTGAATTGGTTCATTTCCACCATCTAATGTGAGGTTTTAAAAATTATTCTTTGTTTCATACAGCCTTTATTAGGGTATTTATGTGTTTTTGACATCCAAATTGTTAACTGGTAGTGAATTTGTCCCTGCCTTCTGGTTTCAGGTCACTAGGTATAAGGCAACTCGCCTGCATATGAATCAGTATATATATATATATATATCTGTGTGTGTGTGTGTGTGTTGGTTCCCCTATTATGTGTATATTCATCCATGGAAGTGAATATACTTTAATGGGGCTATGTGTTCTTATGCATATATATGAAAAGGCATATATAGGTTAGTAGAGACAGGTATATGCATATAAGCATAAGTGAAAGGATCCCCATGCACATGTTCATGGCCATGAAGATGTGTGAATTGGGTCTATGTGTCATTATATTTATGTGAAGTTGCATATTCTCAGTGGGATAGAAATAACATCTAGAAATAATTCACCGAGAGCTAAAATGTTCGGTTTGGTTCCACCCCAATAGAGGTTTCCCTTCCTTGCTCAGTTTATCAATGAAATAAATTATTAATCTTATTTAATGATTTCTCGGTATGGTAGTTTATTTATAAACTATATCCTTTAATAATGTGAATGAAGAGGTTAAAGGTGATAAATGTTTGGTTTCCCAAAAAGTAATGTTTTCATAATGAAACACCTCTAATAGTGGTGTGCTGCATTCAAGCAAAAAATCTAGAAAGTAGATGATGGTGCTTTCTTGGTTTGTTGCATTTGTGTTTCTTATTCATTGAAGATATTGATGGTAAATGAAAATTTTAAGACCTCATCCCATGTTAATAACTGAGTGAATTGAATTTCTAAATCATGTGTCCCTTGTCCCTTGTGTAATTCATTTTACCCAAGATACCCCATGGGTGTTTGGACTTATTAGGGATGGAATTTCCCAAGTAGGCATTTGAGATGTTACCAGGACTCAATGCATAGCATAAATTGGTTAATAAAAATTGAATTGAATGGGAGGGATTAAAAGAGATAGTTCCATCAATTGTATGGAGTTACCTCAACACATGAACCCACAAACCCATTTCCATGTTTACACAAATTGGGTGAGATGACCTTTAGTGGGATGAATCATAACAAAGTTCATGTCTTAAATTAATGGGTTAGTATTGATGAATTGGTTTGGTGTTGATAAATGGTTTAAATGTAATGACTTCCTTGAAATAGAATTTAATATGGCTAATGACATACATGAGAAGTCCTTTCCTCATGGTATGATATGAACATTACAAATCCCATGTTGAGGTTCTTATTTAAATGATTGATTTATTTTTCCTTGTGTATAATTGTGATGAGTGTGATTATGTCACTTATAATGATATGGGACATATGTGAATGATTATATATGGGAGGCAGTTTTACCCCATGCCTTTATTGTAAATGATTATGGATGGGAGGCAATTTTACCCCATGCCAGTATTATGTATTCTTATGGGTTGGAGGCAGGTTTAACCCATGATAGTATTATTAATGTTTATGGATGGGAAGCATTCTTACCCCATTCCAACTTATTATATATATATGGGGGAGAGGAATTCATACCCCACACTAGTTACAATCTCTATACGTATATGTATGGGAGAAATTATTACCCCATATCAGAATTACAAATGTTTATGGTTATGAGGCATTTTTTACCCTGTGTTTTCTTATTATAAATGTATGGTTGCAAGGCATGCTTACCCCATGTCAGTTATAATCTCTATATGTATATTTATGGGAGGTATTCATAACCCTTTCCATCTATCCTCTATTTATGCATGGGAGGAATTCTTAACTCATTCCAGTTATCTTCAATATATGGATGGGAGGAATTCTTAACCCATGCAAGTTATATTCTATTTATGGGTTAGAGGAATTCATACCCCACACAATTTATGATCGATTTATCTATATGAATATATATATATATACATATTTTTGTATAGTGACATGATCAGACTACTATTCCGGAGATGAGTAGAAGCTGGTATTGTCATCAGGGATCCCTCAGGAACATGGAGAGTGTTATTTGTTTATATAGTTCCATTCATTAAATTCTCTATAACTGAACACTATTTAATTTATATTCCACTGGATTGGGATTGAAACTGTGGGTTCCAACATTATGATATTTCATCTCACAACCTACTCAGGTACCCTTAGTACCTAAGTAAACCTTCTTGTTCACAGGGCCTTAGACCATTCTTGATGTTGTCTACTCATTCCTGGGATTTAATAGCAAAGGATTGAGCTGATGCTTGGAAGGATCTGGGAGATAACCCATGGGGCTTGATATCTTTTCCATAACTTATTCTTGTATTGTTTCATGATTTATTGTTTACCACTTTCAGTATTGTAATATTTCAATGTCATGCATTCATCTGTTGTATAAAATGAAGTTGGACATTTTTGTTCATTTATATAAGAATTTGTCTTCCACTGATTAATTATTGCTATTTAGTGCTTCTGATTTTTTATGTTATTAAATATTCTGTTATACCCCTGTGAAACTCTAATAAGAGGGTATATTCTCCCAACCATCACCTTCCGAGACCCTCGATGCTATTTGGAAACCTCGGACATATGGTGAGATGTGCTTAAGGCCATATGAATAATCGGTCTAGCTACCGGTTTTGTGGTAAGCCGGTCTGGGACATTACAAAGTGGTATCAATGGTTTTTTCATTTCATTTTTCTTAGTGTATTGGGTTGGTATACAAGATATTAGGAATGTGTCGGTACATGGTTAATAACCATTATTGGGACTGATCAACCCACATATATGAAATGACCAATTAGACAGGGCTGAGATTTTTTTATGTTGTTCGCTGTTACATTTGATATGATTTCACCAAGAGTGATTGAAGTACTTTCTTCTGCTTGTGATTTATGAAATTTATGGAATTTTACCCTTTCCATGGTAAGGAAAGGTAGACTCATTACATGAATCATAATATTCACATAGTAAATTCACTTTTTAGGCATAGTTACATGTCATGTAGTTGCATTAGTTGTTTTCCTACTGATATGATACTGTACCTTGTTGTTTGTTATTTATCATGCCTTAATTGATAATATGTCATACTAATGTGTTACTACTTATGAAAACAAGTCATTTTGATTTAATATATAAATGGCTGAATGTTATGGAAATATATGGGTTGTGACTGATCTTAAACCACTTTTCAATTATATGGGTTATGGGTGCCTAGTAACCAGGAAATGGTAACCCATATATTCAGACCATATTGAGCATAATGTATATACCTGATTAGAACTATGGTTATAATTTAAAGGTTTATAATTTTTTAATTATATGGTGAATTTGTTGGTAAAATGAAGACAAATGAAAACTTGTAATGTGTACGGGTTCTTTATAGGTTGGTAGGTGTCCACTGATATAGTTGGACCATTTTTTTATCATGATAAATTCTAAAATGTAGTTTGTTTCTATAAATTGGAGCCAATTTTCAGCTTATGGAGTTTATGTGTGATTCATGAATTGGGAAATGGAACCCCATATTAAATGTAATGGCATGCCATACCTTGATATATTTATAAATGTTTAATATGTTTAGATATAAATTGAAATGAATTGGTTAAATGCTTAAGAGTCCAATTGGACCCAAGTAGGTCAGTTTGAATATGTCCTTGTGAAATAACATATTGGGGTATTTAAAACATTAATTATCTGAAAAAAAAAATGTTTTGGGTTGCTTCTTCTAGAACCCAAAATGGTTCAATCGAACCCTTATAGGTTTCCATATTTGTTAAAAATTAATTTATATGATAAAATTATTGTTTATGATGGTATTTAAATGATTTTTTAAATGCTTTCAAAAAGGAAGTTTGATATGAACTTTCCTGTTTTTTCGTTGAGAGAATTAGCTAACTCAAGTACCTTGTGTTTTGTTTTAAAGTTGATACTTGATGTGTATTTTAAACCATTTAAATTTTGAAAATGTTAAATATGAATTAATGTGAAGGGATCAGAGATGGAACATATAGTGGTGTCCAATATTTAAAACCCTCATGTAACGTGTAGATTCAGTTCCCTTTGAATTTCCTTGAAACAGAACCATTAGAAATGAATTGATGATCATATATTGAGCCTAGTGACTCTTTTTTGGAGTGACCAAATGCTTGGGTTGACTCTTGTTACTGGTAAGGGGATATCTCATTGGAGGATCACCCTTACAGAATTTGTGCCTTTCCTGAACCATGAGTTTTTGGATGTTTGGTGTCGTTTGGGTACTGTTTTCCCCGGTTGGACCTTATTTTTTCAAGTAAAATCTTGTTCAGATGGGTATTCATGGTTTTATTTTACCATTTTATAGGAATGAGAATTGGTTAATGATCAGTTTCATCTGGATAGACATAACTCATGCATGGTCAACTTCTTCGTAGGTTATTTGACCCTTTCTTATTCTTAGTGATTGAAATCTTGTTATGTAATAGTTTAGAAAAATGGTTGCATGTGGCAATACGACTCTGAAATAAATTTCTTATTCTGTTGAGTGCAGTCTCAGGACATCTCCGTTGTAGAGTGACCTACGAGTTAAAGAATCAAGTTCGTCCCAATACTTGGGAGGATATTCTATAGTCTTTGGTGTTTTGACATGCCATTCGGTCTGGTTTGGATTTCTTTATATTCTTTAGAATACGTGAACATGGCTTTAAAGAGTGACACACGTAAGGTTATGGTGGATTTGTCTAGTGCAATGGTGAGTGGCTATTCAATAGTTTCCTTTTGATGACTATGGAACTCCTAAGGTGGGGATAATCTCATTGGTTCTATTAAATACATGTGTTCGTAGGTAGAAGGATGCCAGTTGAAGATGAACATTGGGAAATGGTCAGTTTTTCTGAAATGCCTTTGAGTCTTGCATGTTTTAAATATGTGTCAGTGATTTCTTGAAAACATGAAGTTCTTAAGTTTTTTTGGGTATGAAACCCCTAAACAAAAAATTTGGCATGGTGTGATCTTCAATGGTCAATATAGAATGATGAAGTAATTCCTTCGGAAGGAAAATTCTTGGGATGAGTTTTAATGATGCATCATCAGGAGAATCTGAGTTCCCTCTTTGGAGTCATCTAGTTGTGGTTTGACCCTTATTTATTCCAATATATGGGTTTGATTGAAAATAAATTTTTTAATCATCTCAGTGTCCTATTCTATTACATGATCATTCCC
The DNA here is from genome assembly GCA_963277665.1 of Viscum album. Lineage (NCBI taxonomy): Eukaryota > Viridiplantae > Streptophyta > Magnoliopsida > Santalales > Viscaceae > Viscum > Viscum album. The sequence goes on from OY728167.1 coordinate 218,417,867, forward strand.
TCTACCTTTACTTCATCCAAGATTCAATAAGAGAGTATCTGTCTTACACATCACTAATGCTTCTAATGCGTTTCAGCTTGTTGGATAGTTCTCCTTCGGTGTTGCATGTTAGATGTGTGGTCTCATTTGTGGTTTGATCTTAGAGATTTCTTCAGTATTTGGGTGTAGGATTTGGAGAATTTGTTTGTGATAAACGCATGGTTCCATAGAGGAAGGAATGTTGGATCTTCATGAAATACGCTAGCCATCTAAGCCAGGAATTCTGGTAAATAGTTATTCAGAGATGTCTCAACTCAAGGTTCTTCTTGTTTAATGTCTAATGTCGGTGAAAACCATTTCTAGCATGTTATCAAGTGGAGGCCAGTGTTGTTGGTTTCAATCGAGGATTTCCATAAAAATCTGTAATGACTTGGTTTTTGAGGTTGATGGAGAATTAATTGTTTGATCATTTCAAAATCATGCAAGCTGCATCTTCAAAACTCTTGGAACATACTTCCAAAGTAAATTCCAATAGGGGAAGATGTTGTGACTTGGAAATGGACACCTTCAATGTTAATGCCTAAGGTGGTAAGTACCTTTGTACATATTATTAATGAGTTGATGATGTGGTATTGTATCTACTAAAACGGGCTTGGGTAAGTTTTTTTTAGTGTTTAGTTGAGAAACGTGCATTTGATCATGATTTAATAGATTATGTGTTGTTTTCCTATGAAATGACAAATTGTGCATTGGGTTTTCAAAAATGAATCAAAACCAATAGAATGATAATTTATAACCCTTGAATATCAGGTGAAGTTTTCTTAGTTCTTGACGGCTTATCGGGGACGAGAATTTCTATGGTTGGAAGGTAGTAATGATCCCTAATTTTAACTAGATGAAAATTCAAAGGAATTTGAACTTTTTAATTTAGTTGATGGGTCATTTTTAAAGTAGAGCTTCATAACTGAATTCTGATATTTGGAACACATGTATTGATGTTTTTGGACTTGGTTGAGGGCCTAGAAGTTTTCTAGGAGACTCAAGGAGTCCTGGGAGGGCCAGACCAATAAAATCATTTTTTTGAAAATCTGTAGAGGGTGCACAGTTTGTCTGAACCATATGTCCCACTTTAGGTAACCATCTATCCTTGTTTAAGGGGGAATATGATGGTATGCATAGGCTATGCATTATTTTCCAAACAGTATACATATCGCACTTGATGTTCTTTAGGAGGTTGTAGCCTCACACTATACACTGCACAGTTTGTTCATAGTTTAGAAAACCGTGCGAATGGGTCTATTTTAAAAATTGATTAAAATAAAATTAAAAATAAAATAAAATAAAAATAAAACCCCAACCCGCACCCCAATCCCTTCATTCCTGCATGATGTACCCCCATGGTATTCCCCCTTTGGCGCATGATGCCCACTCTTTGACACCTTCTCTAGTTTCCATTTTCAACCAGATCCTTCTCGATTCTTCTTTACCTCGATGAGGAAAGAACATATCCTCTCATTTACTCCCTCTCTTCATACAATTTTAGATTCTACATTGGCCTATAATGTTCAAAAAACCCTAGGTATGGTTTGACCATGTTTTTCTTTGTTTCTTCTAGTTCTAGGTTATGTGAAGGACCTCTCTGGTCTTGTAAGAGTGTGTTCTAGAGGCCGTCGTTAAAGGTGAAGCGGTTCGGGTTGAATTTGTTCACTTCCACCTTCTGAGGTGAGGGTTTACACCTTCTTTTTTGTTTTGAAAGTCCTTTATTAGGGTATTTATGTGTTTTTAACTTCATAATTTTTAACTTGTAGTGTTTTTGTCCCTAATGTGTTTTTTTGGGTTGACGGGTCTAACACGACTTGCATGTGTATGCAAAAGTATGAATATATATTTGTGGGTTTCCCCCTTATGCGTATATTCATCCATGTCAGTGAATATACATGTATGAAGCTAGGTGTCACTATGTATATATATATATATATATATATATATATATATATGAAAATGCATATATAGGTGAGTGTAGATGGGTATATGAATATTAAAATAGTTGAAAGGATCCCCTTGCACATGTTAATATCCAATCGGATGTGTGTTTATGGGCTAGGTATCCTTATATGTATGTGAAGGTGCGTATGATCAGTGGGGGAGCAATAGATTCTAGATATAAAGTGTCAATAGATGAAATGTTTTGTTTGGTTCCACCATGAGTTAGGGTCCATTTTCTTACCTAGTTTATTTAAGAAATTATTAATTATATAATTTCTTGGGTTCACAACTTTATTTAATGCTTTTATAGTACGGTAGTTTGTTTCTGAAATGCTTACTTTAATAAAGTGAATGAAGTTATTAAATGGTGATAAATGAATTTTTTTCCAACAAAGTCATGTTTTTTAATATAACCCCTCAAATGAATGTGTTCCACCATAAAAATAAAAATATAGAAACTATACTTTGGTGTTTTCTTGATTTTTATCATTTTTGTTACTTTTACTTTGATGTTATGAATGATAGATGAATTGTTTAGTGAATATTTAAATTTTAAAAACTGAATGATTTTCCTTTCTAAATGAAGTGCCCTTGTCCCTTGTGTAATTAATTTAACCAAAGACGCCCCATGGTTGTTTGGAGTTATTAGGTTTGGAATTTATGAAGTAGGAATTTGAGAAGTTAACATGATTCAATGAATAACAGAAATTGGTTAAGACAAATGTAATTGAATGGGAGGTCATAAAGAAGAAAGTTCCATACATTGGATGGAGTGACCCTCACACCTGAACCCCTAAACCCATTTTCCATGTTTATGAAAATTGGGTGAGATGACCTTTAGTTAGATGACTCATACCAAAGGGAATGTATTGAATGAATGGATTAGTCATGATGAATTGGTTCCCTTATGTTAAATGGTTTAAATTTATCAACATCCATGAAATGTTATTGAATATGGATAATGAAATACATGATAAGTCCTTCCCTCATGGAATGATTTGAACATTACCTAGCCCATGTTGAAGTTTTAATTGAAATGCTTAGGTTGTTTTTCCTTAAGTATAATTGTGATAAATGTGACTATTCCACTTATATTGATATGGGATATATGTGAATGATAATGGATGGGAGGAAATTTTATACCATGTTAGATTTGTAAATGATTTCAGATGAGAGGTAGGTTTACCCCATGATAGTATTATGTATGCAAATGTGTGGGAGGCAGTTTTACCCCATGCTAGTATTATAAATTTTTTTGAATGAGTGGAATTATTACCCCATTATAGCTTATTATATATGTATTTTTGGGAGGCATGCTTACCCCACAAAAAATATAATATGTATATATATATATAAATGGATGGGAGTAATTCTTACCCCATTCCAGAATTATAAATTTTGATGGATGGGAGGCATTCCTACCCCATTCCAGCTTATTTTATATATATATGGGTGGGAGGCATGCTTACCCCACACTATATATAATCTCTATAAGTATATATATGGGAGGAAGTCTTACCCCATGTGAGTTATCATATATTTGTGGATGGGAGGCTTTCTTACCCCATGTTTGTTATCTTCAATTTATAGATCTGAGGCACTCTTACCCTGTGGTAGTTATCTTCAATTTATCAGTGGGAGAAATTCTTACCCCATTCCATTTATGATCTATATATCTATATACATATGTATATAACATATATAGTGATATGATCAGACTATTATTCCGGATATGAGACGAAACTGGTATTGTGGTCTACTATACCTTTGGAATGTGGGCAGCTGTTGTTTACTTATGTAGTTCCATTTATTAAATTATATATAACTAAAAACTATCTAATTTATATCCCAAGGTTTTCATCTTTAAAATGTGGGTGTCGGCCTACTGATATTTCATCTCTCATCCTTAAAGGGTGCCCTTGGTACCAGAGTAGAGCTTCTTGTTCACTGGGCCTTGGATCGTGCTTCCTGTTATATGCTTGTACCTGGGAGTTAGGAGCAAAGGACCAAGATGATTCTCGGGATTATCATGGAGATCTCCCAAGGGGATTACTTTATTTTCTTTATTTGAGTTTGGTATTGTAGCATGTTATATTTTTTACCACTTTCAGTTTTGTATGATTTCCATTTCATGAATTCACCTGTTGTATAAACCGGTGTTGACCACTTTTGTTCAGTTATGTAAGAATTTTTATTCCATTGCTTAATTATTTCAATTTACTTCTTCTACTATTTTTAGTTATTAAATATTCTGTAATCCCGATATGTAACTCTGATAAGAGGGTATATTCTCCCCACTTTCACCTTCTCAGACCCTTGCTACTAGTCAACAACTTTTGGTGTATGGGGAGACATGCTTGGGGCCATGTGACCAACCGGTCCAACTACGGGTTTATTGGTAAGCCGGGCTGGGATGTAACATTTATTTTTAATTTTTCAGAATAATTAATTTTTAATATTAATATTTAAATTAATTATTTTGTAAATTATTTAATCCTTATCAAAATTATATTTGAAAATTGGTATGGTCATGGTTTATATAATATTATGTGTGTGAAATATTGAATCATTATAAAATATATGAAAAATTCATATATAATGTTTATATTTTAGATAGCATACAATTAAACTAAATTGACCATAAAAGGAAAAAATTATGGATTTAATGTTGTAAATAAATCTAAAGAGTTTATATTTATTTGATTATGGAATATCCTTAATTCATGGAATAGTTATAGAGTTTTTATATTTCTTGGCTTATGAATTGTTCATAAATAGTTTATATCATGTTTAAATATTTCAATTATTAATTTATTTAATTTATTCTATAATTTATTCATAGATACAATCTTTTATATTAGGAATGGATACATGTCTTAGTTTAAAGAGTTAAAAATTCCCTATAAATTTTCATACATTCATATAAGGAGTTACATGCTCACTATGATAATTGATTTAGTTTTCTTCTACGTTGACATAATATTTTCTTGGGTTATGAGATGAATCTAAAGTTTTATTATACTTTATACATATTAGTTGGTATAATTTTCCTAGATTTAAAGTCAGTATTCAGTGAACTAAACTTGGTAGAGGTACTTTGGATCTGAATTCAAAATGGCCTAGAGGATAATGCCTTTGATAAAATATGGGAGTTGACATTCTATCCATCCAAGAATACTCTTGTAAGTATTTTTAATTTTATAGATTCCAAATTAAATACATGAATGGGTTTCATATACCTTATTCATAGAAACCATATAGATATGTGTGAATATGTTTGATTTTAATTTGGGTTAGTATCACGACATATTAGTTATGTAAACAATCATACATCAATATCGGTTATCCATATTGAATAAGTAGAAGGAATATTATTTTAAACTAAATCATTAGAGTCATTCATACATGTTATGAAAATAACATGAGACAATATGGTGAGATAAGATCCCCATTAAAATAATATGTGTTGGATTTCTTCATAAGTGAACACCTTTCAAGAACTTTATTGTAAAATTGTGTAGGTTCATGCCTATACAGAGATACCCAAGATTATCGTCTATAAAGAAGAAATGTAATTACGTGTCCTTAACTGTTAGGAGGATTTTTTTTTGGAATTTTTATAAGTTTTCATTTATCCCAGTAGTCATACTCAGTCATTCAATGCTAATAGAGGTATCAAGAAGGATTGGAAACTGTTTCCTAAGAGAGGAAATTTTCTAGAATATCTGAAGGGGTTTGAGAAACTCAATGTAAATTCATGGATAGGTAGAAATTTTATAGATATAGTTCTATTGTTTAAACGGTACATAACATATAATTTATAATTTAAAAATATTGTAAGTATATATGTGTTCAGAAATCAATGAAATAATTGATGGAACATGTAGATTTAATTAGATTGAAAAGTAAAAGGGTTTCTAATCATTTATTTATATTAATTGAATATATAAAGCTTGGATGGATCCAAAAAAAGGGTGTGTATTTTCATCAAACTTATCTTATTTAATAATTATAGATGTTTGTTGAAAAAATTTTATAGCAAATTATCTATCATTATTTTAATTCAAATGGTTTATCATTAATCAAACTCTATAACATTCTTGAGAAGGGGATAAAGATAAAAATGTTTTAACCATGATAAATGAGTTTAAATATATTATTGTTAAAATATGAGGGATATTATCCCAATACCTATCAGTTTCATAACTTAAGGTAAAAATCATTTTATTTAGAATAATGTACCAAACTCATCGAATACTATAAAAGATGTGGATATAATATTTTATCTGTTAAACATTACAACTAAATTAAATGAATTTAATATCCCAAAAAATAATTTTTGAGTAACTTGACATGATATATTGAAGAAAATATATTGTCTAAGAGGTTAGTGATATTATATTTGGACTTTGAGAAGTTCATATAAAAAATAAAAATTATGCTTATGAAAATAAAACGTGAATGCCACTGAATATATTAAAATGGATAATTTAAATAAGTAAAAGATAAATTTCAACTGTGAAATTAATTAATAATATATATTAAGTTTTAATTTTTTTTAAAGGATTTAAAAATGATTATTGTGATGAACTTAGAGAAATTATACATAGAAAATAGAAGTTATTAATGTTAGAAAATTCAATGTTATAATGTAATGGAGTTTTAATACTCGTTCAAAGGGTTGAACATGAGGAACATTATACCCATTTCACACCACTATTCAAATAAATATATTCATAATCTTAAATCACTAAAAGTGTTTAGTGGGAGGTTTTTTTCATATTTTCACATTGAAACATAGCAGTAATTTCGTAAAGTTTTTATGAGTTTAATAAATCCCTTGATGTGTAGAAAAAAATAATATCTTAAACTCTATCATATGGGAAATGATTAGATGATAACTTTTTTATAGTTTGGATAGTATTCTTAAAATTGTTAAAGAATTTGAAATATACTATGTTCTATAAAATAGAAGACTCCACTTTACCATTCAACCACATTACATGCATAAGTTATGTATAGTGAAATCATAAATTACCACTCAATGTAAAACCTTTAGTTATAGTTTACTTATGTTTATTATGTAATATTATTAGTTGTGCTGATAGTATTGGTTTATAATGGGAATTACTTCATAAAAAATAAAAAATATTCTCACGAGGTATAAAAAGACTTTTCTGTGCTAGATTTCTAGTATTCTTAGACCAGGTACCTAGTGGGGACCTAATTAGATTGGAGGATCTATTTAAGACACTGTGTATATAGTTCAAGGGTACCGGTTAACTAGTTCCAACTTAGGATAAATTCCCATATTTAAGGGGAAATTTCATCTTTCCAAACTATTCATTAAATCCCACTATACCTACCCTTCAATATTTTTATCCCATTTCCCATACTTTGATCTTCTTTAATATTTTTCATTCTTCTTCTTACCTATTATTCTTTCGACAAAAATATTTGATCCAATAATAATTTTTTGGTCATAGTATCTCATCTTCAACAAGGTAATTTTATAACTTTCTTGTAAGGCCTTTATTCTCTACTTTTTTATAATAGAAGTTTGAATCACCTTCTTTTAAAACAATTGATTTTGGAACCACTTCTTTATCTACATTCGTATTTTTTTTACCAATGTATGAAATTTATTTTATACAATACTATGTTATTATCCTTATTTCCTTTTTCAATTTCATATTTTGTGTTAAAAAGAACCCAATACCTAGTTCTCTTATAGTTATATGTTGATCTAATGTTTTAATCGGTGTCTAAATTGTCTTCCTTGGACCCTAAAGAACTACTGTAATAACTAATTTATAGGAAAACCCATTTCATTTTATATATTCATTATATTTTGGTTTAAAATAAATGTTGGTATGATTGAATTTATTTAAAACTAATGTTTTCTCATCAAATACGTTTTTCCTAAAATTGTTTTATGAAAACAATCGATATAGAAATGGCTATTTTGGTGGTATTTACCGGTTGGTATATAGTGATTTGTATTGGATTACTCAAACCATGTGTGTTAAATGATAAATCCATATTTTTTAATTTCTTAGAGACAAAAATTTATTACCAATAATTCCTAGATCATTGATTTCTTCCATCATGGTTGATCTTTATAGTTTGATACTGTATAAATTTTGTGACATAACTCTTATAAATTTAATAGAATTGATTATTATTCAGTATAATATCTTTAAAAATTTGTTTGAAAGTGGTATGTTCTGCTTGTATAAAAAAGGATTCCTTGTACACCTATCACTGATATATATTTTAATAGAACATGATGGGATTATTGTGCCCTAAATCTGTTATATAACTTTTCCCTCTAATAAACAGGATGACTTGATCAACTATTCCAAATCCATTATAAAAAAATTCATTTAACCTCAAATGGGATGGGTGATTCATATGAATTTAATTTTTTATTCTTAGTTCTGAGTTGAGCCTAATGTAGGTTTAGAAGGAAAGAAATATCTCATTATAGGTAGTTAGTTATTTTAGTAATTAACATTATGTTTTAATGTATATAAATAATTTTGTATCCTTATATATTTATTGATTACTATGCAATTTTTGTTTCTATAAACACTTGATTCTATGATAGGTGGTTAGGGGGGGTGTTGATTTCCCATTAGGTATATCATACTCACACCCTACACAAGCCCCTCCCGAGACATGTGTGAACTATTTTGAATGTTACCAAGGTAATAGAGTGTATATTGAATATGGTACATAACTATATGTTGAGACTTGTATCTAGATGTACTATTTTTGGGCTCTTGGGGGGTAATCTAGTTTATGGAATGGGGTCATCCATGACACATAATTAGAGACTTTTCACACCTATTTCATCAATTTTACACTCCCAAGACATGTTAGGAATGACACTTTTTGAATATATGGGTACTTTTACAGTTTCACTTACTTTGTGATGTCGAGTATTTTGTCCGTGTTTGGATTATTTGAATTTTTATACAAAGTTATTGACTTGTACAACACACTTGACAACTATTTGAGTAATTTTGGGATGTGTTGAGCATGTTATAGCTTGAACATGTTATATCATGCTTCACGTGTTGTTATTTACCATTTCACATGTATCTATGTAACATTGTTTTACCTATGATGTGTGTGAGGATATTTTTCATTTCAAATTTATTAAGGGACTTGTTAAAAATATATCCACATAGCAAAAAGGAAAGCCATCTACCACTAACATTTACCTCAACCTTTAGAATTTATTCAAACCTCTGTAGATCTAGAGGTACGCCTATGGTGGTGTGGAAACAAAACCTGACACTATTAGTGTAATCAGACATGATCTTTAAAAAAATGGTATTATAGTTTACATCATGGGATTTAGGGCACATAATATTAGAGTAACTAAGAGATATGGATATTTAGAATCAAAAAGTAACTCATAAATATTCTTGACTTGCATAACTATGGGGGAATCTTGAGTTACTAGGGGTAGTATATGATTCCTTCTCTTCTTTTTTCCTTGAGTTATTCCTTAATCACTGAGTCGCATGCATCATGCATAGTAATTGACAGGAAGGAATAGGTAGTAACACATGATATTTCTTAGTCTATCTTGTGATTGTCATATTTTTTTAGGGATATTTAGTCTCTCATATTAACTAAATAATTAATCATTGTTCAATATTTTGTCTCTATATAACTATTGCTAATGACTTGCTTAGTATGAGTCGGTAATTATTATCCTCGAATTTGAAATTGTTTTTTATTATTGATAGTGCACTAATTTAATGCTAAAATTTAAGAATTATAATTTAATACCACTAAATGAGGTTTTAAACATGATTAATTTCTTAAAATTTATTTTTAAATAATGTGAGAACAAATTAAAAGGAAGATGTAAATTATTTTAATTAGAAAAGTTTATTGATAAATAATGAATTAAAGGAAGAGAGCTGGAAATGAGGATATATATAATATTTTTCCTGAAATTCATTATCTTTAGTGTTTTCTATTATTGTGAAACGTTATTAGAACTGTTCTTTACTCCCTTTTCAAGAATTCCAACTCAATAAACCCCTCCCACCAAGAAGGATGGGCATAAGGGAATGAACCACAAGACCAAGAAACTATAAATCCTTATATCCTAGAAGGAATTTCACAATTGATTCATATTATGTGATAAGGGACACTATAAAAGGAGATTACCACTACTGAAATTATGATGTATCCCTTGTTCCACCATCCTCTTACCTTATAGGGTGACATACCTCCTTAAGAGGCTGAGGACTGGGACAATCATCTCTATCAGATATTTGAGAGTATTAAGAAACATAAGAAATATTATGTTTGATATGAAACTTCCACATTTTAAATGGATGTCTTATAGTTATGGAACATGATTTTGGAAGCTAAGAAACACCAGGTCTTCACATAGAAGTACTTCAAGTAGCTACTCCTTGAGTAATTTTATCTTGATACACTACACCATGTTAATGAAAAATAATTTACTATCCTCCAATATGGATCGAGATGGTTATGGATTGTGACTATATGTTTTCAAATATCTTATGTTTTTATCCATATATGAGTCATGATGAGGAATCTAATGAGGGTAACATTGAAATAGGTTTGAAAAAGTTACTATATACATCAGTAATAATTTGTAACCTACCTGTAGTTTTTTAAGTGGTGATGAAATCTATCCTAGTTATTAATTGATATAATGGGGTCATATGATAACACGACTCATATCCTGACCAAACTATAGTTGATAGATACTACAATGGTTGAAATTAGTTATGGTTTGAGTTAAGTGAAGTAATTACACTCCTAGTTTAGGGTGACTATCTATGTTGTGTTTCCAATTTGAGGTTTTTAGATACATCAAGATGTATTTACCATAAATGGAAAAATAATTTACTAATCCTTTCAGTATGATCATCTATAATTATTTATAAGTCATGGTTCAACTAAGAGTTTTAAAGAATGACCTCAGTTGACCTAGGCCTCTCTGGTTCTTCACTAGGTAAGTTAACTGAAGATAGTCAACCACCTTCTAGGAGGTCCAGTCAAGGAGGTCGTCATGGTTGATAAAACCAAGTAGCTATAGATAAATCATTAGTGAAATATTTTACACCTCGGTGAAATTTAAAGGCATTAGTAGTGTGTATATGGAAGACTAGCCTATTATTGATATTAGAGTGGTCCCATCTACTGCAAGAGTTACTATTCTATTATCCTCTTCGTTATCTTGGGGTTTATTTGATATAGGTGAATCAAAGTATTTCTTTTTTACTAAGTTGGTATATTTTCTTAAGATTAAAGTGGAAGATATATAGTTATACAAGAGCCTTGATACTCCTCTAGGGAAAATAATTTTTCAAACCATGGATTTTCCTTCATGTTCTTTAATCATTGCTTCATATGAGCATTTTTGGAATCTTATGGTTTTGAATAAGAGGCCATTTGACATTATTATAAATATATATTGCCTAACTCAATTGAGAGCTTTCATTGATTATTATTACTGAAGGGTATCTTTTTCATCTATAGCAGGTATTTATTATACCCTTTATTGGGACTGGGAGTTTTGAGCTGGCAAAGAGGGTCTTGACTAGGTGAAGGTTTGGTTTCTCATCGCAGAAATGGATAGTATATTATTATAACAGAATAGTATAAGGGATATATGATTTAAAAACTATATGTATATCTTTATATGGATGTATTCCATGAATACATATTCATATTACCACATAAGAGAGTGGTTGAAATCACTACCGCCAACTTTCATGGAACTGGAATTATTTCCATTCCTCCATTTTGAATGGATCTGATTGAATTGTGAGAGTTAAAATCCCTTTATAGGATCTTGAGTCAAAGGGATTCATTAGGTAGATATAATCTCCCCAAGGTTCTCTATTCCTCTTAGCTATGAAAACATGTTGGATTTTATTCCTTTATGTAGAGTATTGGAAACTGAACTAGTTGACTGAAAAATGACTTTTTATTGAGGAATCCACCAAGTCAAGGGGGCCGAAAGTGATGCAAGCCTAGTGCATCGTTGGTTACAATGAGGTTACAGTCACTAGGAAGAGACCCGCGGCTATCATAGATAATGCAATGATTTTCAGGGCTTCCCTTGCTAGCAAGACAATCTGCAACAAAGTTGCCCTCCCTCCATGAGTGAGTAATCATCGTGTCATGGCACGGCAGGAGTTCGCTTTTTCCAGATAATGTACGATAAGTACCACAGGGGCCAGGCTGTGTTGTGTAGGATGTTTACCATGAGGTGAGAGTCTGATTCAACAGTAGAGATGGGGATGTGGTGATCGTGGCAGATGGATAGACCGCGGAGCAGGGCCCTGGATTCGGCTTCAATGGGGGTGCCCGAACCATAATAGGCGCTAAAACCGATGACCATAGATCCTCTGTTGTCTCGGACCAGCCCCCCTCCTCTAATAGTTCCTTGAGCACAGGAGCAATCTACGTTGAGTTTGAGGCCAGAACTAGTATGGTTCCACTTAACCCACCTTCCTTGTCCTGTGCTACGTCCATCCGGGGGCAAAAGCATCGTTGGCATCCCTCCATAAAGAAGAGAGCTAAGCTCTTCCAGCAAGGCGAGCAAGTGATCCTTGAGAAACGAATACGACCTGCGACTACCTCCACGTTCCGTGTTTCTCATATCCCAAATGACCCAGCAAATCGAAGTGCACGCCATGCCACAAAGATTGCGCGCCCTGGGTTGGTTCTCAGTTCCCTGAAACCACCAGGTGAAGATGACGGATTCACTGTCTTAATGCCCCTGCACTCCCATTCGTCAGCCAACCAAGTCCCATGCAAAATTAACCCAGCCGCTATCAAAAAAGGGGTGCCATGCAGACTCAGTGGTTGGGTTGGTGCAAACCTAGCAGCATGAGTAAATCTGAATGCCTTTCTTCGGGATGTTCTAATCCGTCAAGATGGCTATATTACGGATCTGCCAGACCAAAAAAGTTCATCTTTGTCGGGATAATTTTACAGCAGAGGTGTCTTTCCATGTATCCTCTCCCTGCCTGGTGCGGATGGATTCAATAAAGGATCGGGTGCAGAAGTTTCCAGATGCAGAGTCAGAAAAAATACACTTGTTCGGCTCATCAGAAGGGGAAATGATATTGAAAATGTCCCTTTGTTCTGCATCCAGAGTTGTATACGTGATGGTTGGAAAAAGCTTGGCCGGGTTTAAAGAGATCTCCGGCACGGGGCACCCTGGGAAGTAGGGTTTGCAGCCCGCCCAGTTGTTTGTCCAGTATCGGATGTCAAATCTGCCAATCACCCATCTGGCCTTGTTCTCGGGCACCATGAGAGCCTCTCTCATGCATTTGGAAAGAGCCGAGAGACTGCCAGGCCGGTTCCCCCAGTTATTCCAATCGTCCCCATACCCGTCACGGATGAATCTTCCCCTCAATAACTTCCCTTCAATGATGTCCCAGGAGAGTTTGGCATGCATGCCATGCATGCTCTCCATCCCATTACGAAGGTTCACACCACCTTCATCAAGTGGTTTGGCCATCCGAGGCCATGAGGCCCAATGAAATTTTCCCTCTGGTCTGTTATCCCATATGAAGGAGTTCCGGATTTTACCAATCTGTAAGATGGTCCCTTTAGGAGGGATAATGGCAGCAAAGGTGTGCATAGGAATAGACGTCAAAACGCTATTGGCCAGCGTAATTCTGCCTCTGAAAGAAAGAAACGTATTCTTCCGGTTGTAGTAACGGGATGTGACTCTGCTTATTAAGTTGTCGAATTCCACCTTCTTGATTCTCCCGTTAGAAATGGGAACGCCAAGATAGTCCATCGGGAGGTGTTCCCTAGAAAAACCCAGCCTCTGCTGAATGTTATGAGTGCGCCGATTGGAGCCGGATCATGGGAGATAAACGCTGCTTTTAGTGTAATTCACACGTTTCCCACTCAAGCTTGTGTAGGTTTCCATGAGGCAAATTTGGCCGGATGGGTTTTTTTTTTTTTTTTTTTTTAATGGGTCTAGGTTTAGATTAATTAGGTAAAAGGGTTTGTTGAGCGCCACTTGAAGTGGCGCTCAACAACTCGGGTGGCTAGCGCCACTTCAAGTGGCGCTTTGCCACCTCTTTATTTTTTTTTCTGGTTTTGTTTTATTTCTTTTTTTTAATTGTTTTTCACCTCATCTCTTTTTAATAAATAATTTCAAAATAAATAAATAAAATTTTGTTTTTTTTTTGTTTTAGTTTTTTTCCACCTCATCTCTTTTTAATAAATAATTTCAAAATAAATAAATAAAATTTTAAAAATAATCTTATAAATATGTATTTAAAAATGCTAAATTAATTATTATTATATTTATAATTATATAATTATGACATTATATTTATGTATATATATAATTATATGTGTGTGTATAAATATAATTATGTATATATATAATTAAAAATAAATATTTATAAATATAAATCTATTTATATATATTTTTTAAATAAAAAATATATTTGTAATTATATAATTATAAACTAATCTTTAAATATAAATATTTATAATTATATGAATATGAATATATTTAAAATATATAATTATGAAAATATTGTTACATATATATTTAAAATTTATTTATAAATATATTTAATATTCATATATAAATATATATGTGTGTGTGTGTGTGTGTGTGTGTGTGTGTAGAATTATATTTATAATTATATTTAGAATTATATTGTAATTATAGTTATACTTGTATATGTATAATTATATATTTATACATGTATATATTTACATAGTTATAAGTAACTATTTATAAAAAAAATTGAAATATTGTTAAACATATAGTCTTTCAATACCACCTACTTGAAACTTAAAAATGTTTCAAGTATGTGACTTTGAAAGCCTATAAAATATAATCTAAATGACCAATATGAATGAAACTTAAAACGTGTATTAAAAATATACTAAATAGATAAAAATAAAAAAATTACGTAAAAAATGTCGATAGAAAATATTTTATAGGCTTTTAAAACCACCTAGTTGTAACTTAAAAATGTTTCAACTATGTGACTTTGAACGTCTATAAAACATAATTCATATGACCAATATGAATGAAACTTAAAACTTGGATTAAACATATACTGAATAGATGAAAATAAAAAAAAATACGTAAAAAATGTCGATAGAAAATATTTTATAGGCTTTCAAAACCACCTAGTTGTAACTTAAAAATGTTTCAACTATGTGACTTTAAACGTCTATAAAACATAATCCATATGACCAATATGAATGAAACTTGAAACTTGGATTAAACATATACTGAATAGATGAAAATAAAAAAATTACGTAAAAAATGTCGATAGAAAATATTTTATAGGCTTCCAAAACCACCTAGTTGTAACTTAAAAATGTTTCAACTATGTGACTTTAAACGTCTATAAAACATAATCCATATGACCAATATGAATGAAACTTGAAACTTGGATTAAACATATACTGAATAGATGAAAATAAAAAAATTACGTAAAAATGTCGATAGAAAATATTTTATAGGCTTTCAAAACCACCTAGTTGTAACTTAAAAATGTTTCAACTATGTGACTTTAAACGTCTATAAAATATTATTATCTTATATACAATAATTAATTAGTTAGTAATATAATTATTAATTATTATTTGTCATTATAATTATTAATTATTAATGGTTAACTCGCTGTGACAAATTTTATTTATATTGTACCTGTACTTTATAATTTAATAGTTAATTGAAATAAGTTTGTATTTAATAGATTTTTGATTTTCTTGTTATTTGACTTAAACAACAGTTACTTATCATAGTGAATAAGTTTTTTAATATATACAACATTACATCCAAAAACATCAACGACGATGCCCCCCGGTACCACAACGCGGTGTCTGAATGTCACGTCCTCTCCGCGTCCGACGTCCATGTCGCTCCGGTGTCCTCTCTGCAGGTTCCTCCTCTTCCGGTTCTTCTGGTGCCTCCTCATGATGCTGTGTAGAGGACTGACCAAAATCATGTGAGGACGCCCCAAAATCATGTGAGGATGCCCCAAAACCATATGGGGTGACATATGGCTCTGAAGCTCCTATAAATGGTAGAAATGGGGTACTGAAGAAGGCCTCGTCGGGAGGAGAGGGGGCCGCCATAAGCTGTGTGACTGCACTCAGATCGAAGTCCATAGTAGTCTGCGGAGACGCCATATGCGGTATATAAATGTCTCCCTGCTGTGCAAAATCATCAGTCGGCTGGGCGAGATCGTCTGTCTGTGGTGCGACGACATCTGCAAGAGCCGCTCTCGGATGTCGATGTGGTCGCCTCTGCCCCCCGGATGTACTCGTCTCTGTCGTCCAGCTGGCGGCGGTGGCGGCGGTGCATCCTCCTCAGCAGGCATAGCAGGGACATCGTCATCCTCAGGTGCCTCTGCCTGAAGATATGGATCAGGATATATCTGTGGCTCCTCATCAAAAAAACTGTCACGTATCAACCGGAGGTGATCCAATAGAGCCACCACATCCCGATGAACTACCTCCCGCAGAATATATGCATGCTCCTGAGGCTGCGTGGAATGTGCAAGCCGACCAATGGCGTCTGCCTGCAAATGAAATGACAATCAAATTAATATCAAAAATGAGTTAAAAAAAATTAATAAATCTTAGTAAACATACCAATCGCTGAATGTCAATCTCCTGACGTGTAAGGTACATGATGGTATGTCGTCGATACCAGTGTGCATAATCCCCCTGATCAGATAAATGAGAGTGTGATGTGATATATCCCTGTGGAAAGATACTGAATCGGGCACGCCTGTCCCAAAGCTGGATATAAGATGCATGATGTCGCCGCCAGTCTGTCGTCTGTCTACCTATAAGCACAATCGAATGTAACTCGGTAGAATGTCGTGGTGCCAAGGGGATATGCTGTATAAAACCGAACTGGCGCATGACCCGGTCTGGCTGGTGCCACTCAACGATGTGGATGTGAATGAGTGGTACTACTGCAGCACGATCTCCAGCCAAAGATGTGCAGTATAGTGGAAGTGATGCGTAGACATAACCTGTATAAGGAGTCCATGAAACCTGAAATGTAAACTCAAAAAATAAGTCATATAGTAGCATGATAATTTTACTGAGATTATATTGAAATAACTTAAACTAGTGATAACAAAACAAATTTTCCTACAAAAAAGTACTGTTTAACTTACATCAGCCGGCACTATAGCATCGAATATCTGTCTGAAGCTGTGCACACTATGTCTCGGAGTATGTGCAAACTTCTGAGACTGACTCCACCTGGTGAAAAAAGAATAACCTACGGTAAGTTTATAAAAAACAATAACAAAAGTACTAAATAACTGAAAGTAATGACGTAGACATACCATCGTCCCCGAGGACAGTCCTGAAGTAGCTCCGGTGCAAGCGGTGTGACAACTCGAGGAGCGATGCGTGGAAAACGCTCCCAGGACCACATCTGTACTAACACCATGCAACCTGCAATCTGATGTGAATCGGCCTGACAACTGGTGCAGAGAGATCTGTACAGATGTGCTAATACAACGGATCCCCAACTGTATGTCGCAGTCTGATCCAGATCCTCAAGTAATGGGAGGTACATCATGTGTACCAAAGCGGTGGAGTAGTCGACGCACAACATGCCTCCAAGCAGCCGCAAAATGTATGCACGTGTGTGCTGAAGAAGCGTCTCCTCGTCTGCATCATCTGGAATGACGTCGAAATGCTGATCGAGCCACCTCATTCGCAAGCGCGAACCCTGAAGGACACCCCGTGCGCCGATGACGTCAATGCCTAGCAGCCTCTGTATGACTGCAACCCAATCGCCGGTACTGGCCCCCGTAACTGCATCTCCATGGATAGGTAACCCCAGCATGTAGGCAACGTCCTCTAATGTAATAGTCATCTCCCCCTCTGGGAGATGAAATGTGTGTGTCTCTGGCCGCCATCTCTCAACCAATGCAGCTATCAAATGATGGTCGATGGTCTTGAAGTCACACATAGCGACTCCATAAAAGCCTGCACATCTAAGGTATGGACAAATAGCTGCCGGCGGTGCCTCATGATGAAAACGGTGCGCTCTCCGAACATGAAGATGTCTAACAGGTCGTCGCGCCAACACATAGCGTGACACGTGCGTCTCCTGGCAAGATAAAAGTGGCTGCTCCATCTGAATGTGCAAATAATAAAACATTAATTTCATGTAAGTTATGACTCTTATCATGTAAGATATGTAATTTAGCATATAATTTTGAAAGAAGCATAAACACATTGGGTTAGTTGTTGTCTCCCGTGTTGGGGTGTTGGGGTGAAGACGTTCAGAGTTTCCTCGTTTTTGTTTTGTAGTCATTGTAATTTCATCTTTCATTATAAAAAACTGATGACATTTTCATTTAATAGTTCAAATGGTTTTGTTTTCTTATACAGGTACATTCCTTTTTTTGAGTTGGTGTTGTTTGTTTAAAGCTACTCATGTAATGTTGATCGTTCGACAAAAAATGTCACGTGAAATCGTGGTACATTTTCCAAAAATTACCCTATTTACAAGTACAACAAATTTGATTAAAAATGGTGAAATGATAAAAATAATTACATGTACAAAGTTTTACAGTAACTGATAGAGTACGTGATTCATTTTAACCATTAGATGATTGCCCTATGTGTCTAGTAACAATAGAAACATCTTTGCAATTTTGTCATGCCCCTGAGTATAAATCAACCTCAAAGGCTCTAGATAATTTTTCTTGGTAAGGTGAGATGAGAAGGGAGGTATTATACCATCAGGAAGAGAGATTCTAGAAATGTGCAATGTTATGACAAACCTTTAGATGAAATGTGTCAGTTCCCCACTTGATGTGCATGTTTCTTCAAAATTTTCAGGCTGGAGATAATCCACCATAAGTGTCACATAGCCTTATGTCTTCCATGGATTAATTTCAAACACTTCAACCAATTTGTTTACTTTATGGGGAAGTAAAACCTCATTCCTTTGAATATGCACATTACCATGAACATATAAAATCATCATTTTGCAAGAAAAACTACTAATCTCATGTTCACTGAAATACCCCTTAACGTAAGAATGATACAAATAGTGTAAGTACCCAATAGCAAGATTCCAATCCATTTTGAAGGATAATGGGGATGACAAGGAAACATCAACCCCCAGGCCCACCCCTTCCACCCATTCAACCAACTTCGGTAACTCCTATAGAAGTAGTTTTTCAAAAAAAGGAAATGTCACACCACCACAGCTTCCTACATCCATATTAACCCCCCAATTCAGTTTCATTAAATGTGGACAGCCCTCTTTTTTACCAAAGTTAATGATGCACTATTAAACCACCACTTTTAACCCCCGCCTCAAATATAAAAAATGCTTTGAGGGATGAGAAATGATTCGACACATTTCAATGTTCTAAAATGCACCGAATCATTTCTCATCCCTCAAAGCATTTTGTATTTTTGAGGCGGGGGTTGAAAAGTGATGGTTTAATAGTGCATCATTGACTTTGGTAAAAATGGGGATTGTCCACATTTAATGAAACTGAATTGGGGGGTTAATATGGATGTAGGAAGCTGTGGTGGTGTGACATTTCCTTTTTTTGAAAAACTACTTCTATATGAGTTACCGAAGTTGGTTGAATGGGTGGAAGGGGTGGGCCTGGGGGTTGATGTTTCCTTGTCATCCCCATTATCCTTCAAAATGGATTGGAATCTTGCTATTGGGTACTTACACTATTTGTATCATTCTTACGTTAAGGGGTATTTCAGTGAACATGAGATTAGTAGTTTTTCTTGCAAAATGATGATTTTATATGTTCATGGTAATGTGCATATTCAAATAATGAGGTTTTACTTCCCCATAAAGTAAAAAAATTGGTTGAAGTGTTTGACATTAATCCATGGAAGACATAAGGCTATGTGACACTTATGGTGGATTATCTCCAGCCTGAAAATTTTGAAGAAACATGCACATCTAGTGGGGAACTGACACATTTCATCTAAAGGTTTGTCATAACATTGCACATTTCTAGAATCTCTCTTCCTGATGGTATAATACCTCCCTTCAAATGGTTTTGTTTTCTTATACAGGTACATTCCTTTTTTTGAGTTGATGTTGTTTGTTTAAAGCTACTCATGTAATGTTGATCGTTCGACAAAAAATGTCACGTGAAATCGTGGTACATTTTCAAAAAATTACCCTATTTACAAGTAATACAAATATGATTAAAAATGGTGAAATGATAAAAATAATTACATGTACAAAGTTTTACAGTAACTGATAGAGTACATGATTCATTTTAACCATTAGATGATTGCCCTATGTGTCTAGGGCAACGTGTCTTCGTATGACCTTCCTGGCGGCATATGCTGCACCGCCGTCCAGCTGGATGTTCACTAGGCCAATCCATCTCATTCCGAATACGAGTCGACTTTGGCCTCCCTTTAGGTCGAAGTCTGTTGCTGTTCGGTAGAAGCGTGGGTGCACCATCAGGCAGCTGAAAATTCTGATATTCCCCGATTGGCATCCACGGAGTATTGTAGCAGGAGTTGATGCTCTCAAGTCGATAAGCTGGATCAACGAACTGCTCCCAAGATACGTGTACGTAAGCACATGCAGCAATCACATGGCCGCAGGGATATCTCAGTGCCTGAATGTTGCCACAATCACAGTAACGCTTCTCCAATAAAACAACTCGCACACGACCATTGCTACATGCCATAGCATCACCGGGCTCAGCGACCTCAAATCGTTGCTCTGGACGATTAAATGCAGTTACACGGTAAGTTGCGGCCTCCTGAAGAACTGTATCTATCTCGCGTTGGAAATGGTGTCCATAGCGCATCCCTCTATTCAAGCCCTCTTCAGCTTGCTTTCCTCGTTCCAGAAAGTACTTTACACTACGATAGAAGGTCTCTTGTACCAACCCTGAAATTTAGATTTACGACATTATACAAATATTATATTATAATAGTAACTCTTCTGAGTAACATATATTGAAATATTCGTATTTACCTGTGATAGGTAGTTTTCGAACACCCTTGAAAACTCCATTTATACATTCTACGATGTTGGTCGTCATATGACCATATCTCCTCCCATCATCATATGCCAACGACCATTTCGGCTTTGGAATTTGCATCATGTAATCATACACTTCTGGATTCACTCTGTGGATATCTTGAAGACGCTCCTCCATCCTTTGTTGTTGAGGCTCATATGCTATCATACAAACAGTCATCTGAATAGTTATGAAAATAACTACGACAAAAACATTTTAAACAGAAAAGGATGTTCATACCAATTTTTAAGATTGCCTTTTTCATCGACTCATTCTTGAACTTCTTTCGCAAATTGCTGGCAATGTGTCGAATACAGTATCGATGATGGGCATATGGTGGTCTCCACGAAAGACCCTCAGACTGTATCGCCTCCTTGATTGCACGGTGGCGATCAGAAATAAGACAAATCCCTTCTGCATCCGTAACAAACTCTCGGAGACATGCCAGAAACCAGCTCCATGATGAGAAGTTCTCTTTCTCCACAATTGCAAATGCTATAGGCAGAGGGGCTCGATTTCCATCTTGTGTGGCGGCAATCAATAAAGTTCCGGTATACTTTCCATACAGAAATGTGCCATCAATTTGTATGAACTGCTTGCAATGTCTAAAAGCCGCCACACATGGTAAAAATGTCCAAAATAATCTATCAAACACAACCATTGAGCGGTCAAGTTGGTTCTGTTGGTTAACATATTCAACTGTATGTAACCGATAGAATATTTGATTATTGTGGCGTAGAAGCTCCAACAGTTGTGGTAGAACTCGATAAGAGTCATCCCAATCACCATACACTTTCACAATAGCCTTTTGTCGTGTTGCCCATGCCTTCCAGTAAGAGATTCGATACCCAAAAAGCTGTTTGATTCGCTCAATGACCAGAACCACGGGGACATCTTGACATGCTCTAATCATTTCAACAATAATAGTTGAAACAAACTCAACATCTAATGAAGAGTGTTCTTGTGCCAAGCTTGGGTTCACACATGTGTGTGGAGTAAATCTAGTGATGCGCCAGCTGTGAAAAGTGTTATCAATAATAGCTCGCAGACGCATTTGACAGTTCGATTCAGATTTGTCACAACGGATCAAATAATAAGATCTCTTTGACTCTTCTACAACATATGAGTAATGTCTTTCAATGTGATATTGTTTTATCACATTTTTCATTGTTTCTTTGCTCTCAAACTCTCTGCCAATATACAGAACATCGTTATCTGACACTCGATTTATGCCACCAATGATTCCTGTAAATTCTGAACTGGGAGTGATAACTGAATAATCAAATTCTGGCAAGCGATTCATGCCTTCAGTCGACTAGGAAGCCAATATTGGAGGATGGTTCAATGGTCGGTTGAACCTCGCATGAGTTGGTACAGACTGATCTTCCGCATGCTCTTCTTCTTCTTCAACTTCCTCTTCATCTTGTTCAAAATTGTCATCATCCTCAAATTCATCAACCAATGCATCTAAAGTATGTGGAGGACTATCCATTGAAACTGTGGCTGATGGAAATGATGGAATAACTACTGATGCTGATGGAACGTCTTGATGTGAAGGAGCATATGACATAGTTTCATGAATTTGAGATGGGTCAACTTCCAATGTCGATGGAACCTCCATTGTAGCTATAGTGACATACAACTCCATCATTTGATTCTCAGGTATATACTTAACCAATGAAAGTATATATTCCCAATCATCATCATCATTTACCGGATAGGGCACATGCCAAAACCTATCTATAAATTGAAGATGTCTGAATGTAATGGACTCTATTACTTGATTCCTCGCGAGTTTTAACCTCCGATGAATTTTCCTTTGCACAGCTTCCAAAGTAGTACATCATCCAAGAATCACAACAGCTTCTGGATGTATACTATAACTGCATCCTTGTTCTGTCTCAATTATTTGACCGTTGCAATAAATATAAGCGGCGACCATCTTTTTTATCTAAAAGAAACCACTGTTATTAATTAAATCTGATTAAAGAATCAATTTATGTATGCATGCTTCTAGTAATTTAGGTTGGAATCCTAATCCCTCCACCAAATAAATATGTTCAAACCATATTGATGTGTAACTATTTACACAACCCACAAGTTTGTGTTACTTACCCAAAAATAGAAGTCAAATATATTTATACATATCCACATGCATTATATGCATGAGGTACACGAACATGTCATGTAAAAGCATAGAGTTATATGAAATTGAAAGTCTCCACATGAGTAAGCCCGGAGCGACAGATAGCCAACCCCATTCACTTTCCTAGACAAGGCAAGCCTCCAGGAAAGTAGGTGGTCCGACCCAAAGCCCCTCTACCCGGGGATACTTTACTCAAGAGAGCAATCATTTCATGATAACTCTAACACTTAATATGCAAAAAATATATTGAACTACTAAATTCAAGTTCATAACTTCAATTACAAACCGAGGTCAAGGTAGATTGAAAACTAAATTCATTATCATTCCTAGAATGTAATGCAAAGGTATATTCCATAGGCAATTTACTACTACTTGGATAATTAATATAACTACTTCGCTAATTAATATAACTACTTCGCTGATTAATATAACTACTTCACTGAATAATATAACTACTTCGCTAATAACATAATTATGATAAATTAATTACCTAATTATGGTTAACTAATTACCTAATTATGGTTAACTAATAACCTAATTATGGTTAACTAATTACCTAATTATGGTTAACTAATTACCTAATTATGCTTAACTAATTACTTAATTATGGTTAACTAATTACCTAATTATGATTAACTAATTACCTAATTATGGTTAACTAATTATCTAATTATGGTTAACTAATTACCTAATTATGGTTAACTAATTACCTAATTATGGTTAACTAATTACCTAATTATGGTTAACTAATTACCTAATTATGGTTAAGTAATTACCTAATTATGATTACTTAATTAACTAATTATGATTAATTAATTAACTAATTATGATTAATTAATTAACTAATTATGCTTAATTAATTAACTAATTATGATTAATTAATTAGCTAATTATGATTACTTAATTAGCTAAATATGATTACTTAATTAACTAATTATGATTGATTAATTAACTAATTATGATTAATTAATTTGCAAGTGATGATTGATTAATTAGCAAGTAATGATTGATTAATAACCTAATTACAATTATTTAATTACCTAATTATGATTAATTAATTACCTAATTATGATTAATTAATTAACTAATTATGTTTCATTAATTACCTAATTATGATTAATTAATTAGATAATTATGATTAATTAATAACCTATTATGTTTCATTAATAACCTAATTATGATTTATTAATTACCTAATTAGGATTAATTAATAACCTAATTATGATTAATTAATAACCTAATTAGGATTAATTAATAACCTAATTATGATTAATTAATAACCTAATTAGGATATATTAATAACCTAATTATGATTAATTAATAACCTAATTATGATTAATTAATAACCTAATTATGATTAATTAATAACCTAATTACGATTAATTAATAACCTAATTATGATTAATTAATTAACTAATTATGATTAATTAATAACCTAAAAAGGATTAATTAATAACCTAATTATGATTAATTAATTAACTACTAATGATTAATTAATTAACTAATTATGATTAATTAATTAACTAATTATGATTAATTAATTACCTAATTATGATTACTTAATTACCTAATTATGATTAATTAATTACCTAATTACGTTTATTTAATTACCTAATTATGATTAATTAATTACCTAATTATGATTGATTAATTAACTAATTATGTTTCATTAATTACCTAATGATGATTAATTAATTAGCGAATTATGATTAATTAATAACCTATTATGTTTCATTAATTACCTAATTAGGATTAATTAATTACCTAATTATGATTAATTAATAACCTAATTATGATTAATTAATAACCTAATTAGGATTAATTAATTACCTAATTATGACTAATTAATAACCTAATTATGATTAATTAATAACCTAATTAGGATTAATTAATAGCCTAATTAGGATTAATTAATTACCTAATTATGATTAATTAATTAACTAATTAGGATTAATTAATAACCTAATTAAGGTTAATTAATAACCTAATTATGATTAATTAATTAACTACTAATGATTAATTAATTAACTAATTATGATTAATTAATAACCTAATTATGATTAATTAATAACCTAATTATGATTAATTAATTTACTAATTATGATTAATTACTTAACTAATTATGATTAATTACTTAACTAATTATGATTAATTAATTTACTAATAATGATTAATTACTTAACTAATTATGATTAATTAATTAACTAATTACGATGATTAATTAATTAACTAATTACGATTAATTACTTCACTAATTATGATTAATTAATTAACAAATTATGATTAATTAATTAACTAGTTATGATTAATTAATTAATTAGTTATGATATTAACTAATTATGATTATTTAATTAACTAATTATGATTATTTATTACCTACTTACCATTAATTAATAACCTAATTATAATGAATTAATTAACTAATTATGATTCATTAATTAAATAATTATGATTAATTAATTTGCTAATTATGATTAATTAATTAGCTAATAATCATTAATTAATAATCTAATTACATTTAACTATTTACCTAATTATGATTAATTAATAACTTAATTATCATTGATTAATCAACTAATTATGATTAATTATTTAACTAACTAATCATTTCATTATCTAATTACATTTAAAAAAACCATACTATTTATAAAATACAAACATTATATACTAATTCTATAAATTAAACAACTAAATTATTAAATAAAACTATTAAATAAATTTAAAGAAAGATTTACCTCAAATTTGTGATGACGTAGGTACACCGGCAGAGCAACCGAAGAGGCAAGGCTTCACTGCAACCGAAGAACGCAAGAAAAAAGTTTGAGAGAGAGAGAGGAAGGGAGGGAGGGAGGAATGTGGGTGGGTGAGGTAGGAAGTGAGGAATGGGGTGGGGGGCGAGGGTCCTATTTATAGGATGGGGGGGTGTTTCGGCGCCACTTCAAGTGGCGCCGAATTGATTGGGAAGAAGGGTGCAGCGCCACTTCAAGTGGCGCTGCACGGTTTGCATTTATTCGTTCAGCGCCACTTCAAGTGGCACTGCACTCTTCTTCCGCCAAATCGGTGGAGCGCCACTTGAAGTGGCGCTCCAATTCCAAAACTCTTGAGCGCCACATGGTCTGGCGCTCAAGAGACCCACTTACCTAATTAATTCAACGTTTGACCCATTAAAATAAATTAAAAAAAAACCCATCCCGCAAAATTATCCGTTTCCATGATCTGTTTGAAGCCATTGATGGATCACGACCTGCCATTGATGAAGATGAGGATATCATCCGCATACATCAGATGAGACATAATGCCAGATCCTTCTTTGTTCCTGTATGGGCGGATACGTTCACTGGCAATTGAACTGTTGATATTCCTTGAGAGCAGGTTTTGGGAAAAAATGAACAAGCTGGGAGAAATACGGTCCCCCTGCCGCAGTCCGTGAACTTATTTGTAGAAGCTGAAGCATTTTCCCATGAGCCCC
The DNA here is from genome assembly GCA_963277665.1 of Viscum album. Classification (NCBI taxonomy): domain Eukaryota; kingdom Viridiplantae; phylum Streptophyta; class Magnoliopsida; order Santalales; family Viscaceae; genus Viscum; species Viscum album. Next base: position 218,444,517 of record OY728167.1, read on the forward strand.
ATAGTGAGCCAGGGATAAGAAAAGCATCTGAAGATCACATCTATAGACCACATACTGAAACCAAATAGTTGCATAACTTTCAGGATGAAGCACCAGCCCATCCTGTCGTAAGCCTTATCCATATAATGTTTAATCATGATATTAGACCTGATGCACTTTCTGTTAAGGTCATCGACTATCTCCTTTGAAATACCAATAGCCCCTTGGATATTTCAGCCCTGCATGAAGCCCTGTTGTTCGTAGGATATTAGCGGGAAGCAGGTGGTTGAGTCTTTTATTGATTAGACCCACTAAAATATTATATGAGAAGTTTCATAGACAAATAGGTCTGTACTTCCCCAGAGAAGTAGGCTCTTTAACCTTTGGAACCATCACCAACATTGAAACACAAATGGCTCTCGGGAGATGGCCTCCTCTAAAATAATCCTGCACCGCCTCAATAATATTATCATTGATAACATCCCACGAAAAGACATAGAACGTACTAGGGAACCCGTTGGGGATTGGGGCACTTTCCAGTTTCAGAGCTTGGATATCCTCTTTGATCTCCCTCTCATCTGGGATGGCCTCAAGCTTCATGTTTTCCTAGTCAGTGATCAAGTTGGGGATGCAACCTATGAAGTTTTCCACATCGTCAGTGTTAGGGAGAAATTCGTCGCCACTTTATGGAGATGATATATACATTTTGATTATATTGACATGCCTTCTAGGCTGACCAATGAATCTATTATGTTTGTGGCTCTAATGAATGATATCTTATATCAATTCTTAGACACATTTGTTTTGTTATTTTTTTAATGTCACCATAGTTTCCTCTATGTATCTGGAGGACAACACTTGGTATCATCAATTCATATTGGAGACATTATTATAGCACAAGTCATTTTCTACGTTGTTAAAGTGCTCATTCTGGATCTAGAATATTATTTTCTATGCACAAGTTATCTATTTAGATTGTATTTCAATAGAATCTTATAAGGTTGAATAAATAATTTCATTGGATATTCTATCTAATATATTTAGGATTTAGAGTTTTCTTTAGATTGTAGGTTTCTACCACACATTTAACCAATATTTTTTCATTATTAATACTATTATTACTACTATTATGAAGGAATAAACTATATTTATATGGTTAGATTATTAAGAATAATATTTTAATGAACCTATGTGGATGATATCCTCAACTTCTGTTATAATTCAACCTCATATAGGAATGGGATTTTAGTTATATTATAATGTATCTAGTTTATTCTTGGCTATGTTATCATGGATGACCATCATGTAGTAGCATATGAATCTAGAAAAACATTCTCTTACAAAATGAACTATTGTACCTGTGATCTAAAATTTTAAGTTCTGATCCATACATTTAAGTGACCTATGCATTTCTTGATGGATGGGTGATTTGTGATATTCATCAATTGAAAAAGTCTTAAATACATATTCCCTCAATGTGATATAAACCTTAGATAATGAAATTTGGAAGTGTATCTTTAATCATTTGATTTTTATATTTAATAGGCACCCGGTAAATGCAATTCAGTTTTCAATACATTATGAATGTATATCTATCCTCAAACAGTGGTAGTGGAAAAAGAGATTATATATTGATTTTACTTATATAAAACTCAACTTGGATGTGATCAAGGATGATAGTAAATCTGAATTACACTATAATGATCTATCATCGCCTATTGTGGGACATTTTATGGAATCATATGCATCTGATTCTGAATATAACATTATTTGATTGAAACATGATGTTGTGGAGATCCTTGATGGATGGATAATGGTCACTGAATCATTATATATATATATATATATATTCAGGGAAGGCTTGTCGTTTCTATGAGAATGAGATATAACGTGACGAATGTGTACCATTTATTTGTATGGGTAATATACACTAGGACACAAAACAACTACCATGACATCCATCACAAAATTTTTTGGTTTAGCATGAAGAAGGATATTGATGGATTTTTCTCAAAATACCTTACCTATTAGTAGTTGGCAGAAAAGAATATGAAACCCATAAGTACGCTTTAATCACTCCCTTTTATATTATTAAAATGGGATGATACCATGATGTATTCTGTTTTAAATTTTCCATGGTATTCTAAAGGTAAGGATATAATTTACGTGATTATGGAATATTTTAATCAATATAGCCAATTTGAATCCTATTATGAATTCCTCTTTTTTTGATGTGATCTAAAATATTTATGCTAGGTAATGTGTGAAACTTAATGGAACACACACACCTATTGTTTTTTATAGAGACTCATGTTCTGAATCAATGTTCTTGAAAGGAATTCAATGAGAACAAGTTTTATAAGTGGATTTGAGTACTTATTTCCATATAAAGACTGAAGGATAGTCCATGATTACCCCCTCATTCTAGTGGAAATTTTAAAGAAATTTATCTTCAACTTCAAGGAATAATGAGATGATTACCTCCCCTTTGTAAAATTATCAATCAATAACCATTATCAAAATTCTATTCACATCAACTCGTTCAAATCTCTCCATGGGTGACTATTTATTTCACCTATTTTTTAGAATGAGGTTGTAAAATCCATGATGATTGGTACTAATATCTTTTAAGAGATGAATAAATTTTTCAAACTGTTTCAGAAATGGATTATGTTGTGAAACTGTTGATATAGAAATTATAATGAACAATGAAGGTGACTGTTTGAATTTAACGTGGGTGAAAAAGTCTTTGTTTGGGTGTCACCACTGATAGATCACCGATGAGTGGGAATGTTGGGTAAAATAGATACTATGTATTTCATACCTTTTATGTAATTGACCTATGATAGAGACATTTTATTACAGTTATAATTACCTCTAATATTTTTACCATTAACAACACATTTCACATATCATAACTATGGAAATAGTTTCCCACCCTTTTAAATAAAATTTAGTTTTACAGCATTTGAGCTTGGGACTGATGCTTCTTATAGAGGGTGTTATATATTCATTGTTTAATGATGTGAGATGGTGTTAGTTGAAAAGTTAATTCTTTTTGTTTAGGTCATATGGTAACACTAAAAGCTCTATGATGATACATGGGAGAGAAAAATGAAATGAAGAGCCACTAATTGAGATTATTTCCTCAATAAGCTGATTACATATTATCAAGGGTGAGAATATCAATTGTGGGGAGTTTTTGAAGACCTTGAATTACCTGAATATGTAAATCTATTTTATTTAATTAAGTTATCTCGTTATTTCATATACTAGAATTTAAATAGAGGTTATGGGGAGTTTTTTAAGACCTTCAATTACCTGAATATGTAAATATATTTTATTTAATTAATTAATTTCAGTATTTCATATACTAGAATTTAAATAGAGGTTATGGGGTGAATAAATGAGGTTAAGGGAATGTGGAAATAAGAGGGGCATGAACCCTTGGGTATTAAAACCACTAGGTACCTGCTATTTCTAGACCAGTTACTATAGGGTTCCCTAGGTGGCCTAGTGGTTCTTTTATATCCACTGGGTTCCTAGTGGAATTGTATTATTTACCCAGTAGCCTCCTAGTAAATATTACCTTAATAAGGGGAAATAGTTTCTTTTCAAACAATTCATTAAACCCTATTAACCATACCCTTCATGAATTTCTTCCCAGTTTTAACTATTTCATTCTTAATAATGATTCTCCTACCTTAAACTCAAATATTATGATTTATATCCCTAATATAAAATTTACTAATCTTCTGTTAGTTATGGAACCCCTCCTTCGACAAGGTATGGATCTATCATGCCTCTGACTCTTTTCTTAAATCTATTTTTATATAAGGAATTTGAATCTCTTTCTCTTCAATTGGTCAGGTGGAAGCTATTGTATATATTTAATATTTTTTTCACATTTGGTGAAGGTTATTATATATTGTTATAAGGTATTATCAATGTTTTCCTTTCTAATTTCCAATTTTTAAATAAAAACTGCAAGATCCCTAGTTATCATATGGTAGTAGGTTATTATTAATATTCAAGTAGAGGCCTAATAATATTCCCTAGAACCCATAGAAGTTATTTAAAAACTACCTTCAAGAAAAAACCCCTTCATTCTCTAATCTTTATTAATTCTTAGGGAAGAAATATCCTAGGTATGGGTGAATTTAACTAAGACGCAAGGTTTCTACTTTAACAAATTTTTCCTTAAGTTTTTTATGGATAAACATGATATAAAATTTTATGTTTTGGATGCATTTATGTGTTAGAAAGTTTTTTTAAAAATGTATTCCTTATTCTATGTGTAGGAATTGATAAATAATGTTTAATAATTTCTTAGAGTGAAATATTTAAATACTAATCATGCCTAATGTATCAATCACTTGGACATAGATAAGGGCATTTTTCAAGGATGAAGGGGAATTTTGTCAATTAAATTATGGGACCAAGGGCATTAAAAATTGTAATGGGCTAGATATGGATCAAGCTGAACCTTGGAGGGGGTGTCACATATACTTTTCATCCTATGGGAGTGTGGGTTTTTTAATTTTCTTATAATCTCTTGGACATTAACATGTAAACTATTTCTAGGGCATGTACAAATGTGTTGATTGAATTTCATGCTTTTTTAATTGATCTTATGTTATTATAGGTAACCTCCAATGATCTTAAAGACTTAATAATATAATTTATGTAGTTTTGTGATATAAATTAAATTAATCCCTTTAATTAATTTATTAAATGGTAATCCTTGGGGATAAAAATAATTATTTTCTTAAAGTAATTAATTTATGTAGAGTTTTTATTTTATTTTTGTTTCATTATGGAAATATTGTTTGTAATTAATTTGTATACATTAAAATACTATTACTCAATTAAACCAATCCAAATAAAATTCCATGTGAATAATTTATAATATACACATTAAATTAGTAAATTGAAGTTCAGATCATGTCTCCATGAATATGGTTATTTGATATTGAAAGTAATATGATTTATATATTTTAAAAACGAAAAATTTCTAGGTTTTGCGGCATTGATATATAGTTATGTATTATGTTATATTTATATACTATAATGGATATGATTTCTTAATTATCATGTTGAAATTTAAAACAAATTGAAACAAATAATTGATAGTAACGAGTGATATAATTACTTTAAAATGATACGTAATGGAATATATTTTTGATAAATTAATTTTTTATGGTTTCCGAAAATATTAAAATAAAATTTTTATGTGTTTAAGGTGGATTTATGATCATGTTTATCCCCTGTATTTCTTATTAAAAATTTTATTTCCTCACTTTTTGGTTATGTTATGTGTATTATTTCATGATTGATAATATCTTTCCTTTTATGGTTTGAATGTAAAGCATGTTTGTGCATTAGAAAGAAGAAATAAAAAAATATATATCAAAATAAAATTGATATATGGAAATGATTATTAGAAACTACTTTAATTATTTATGAAGTGTAGATTCCTTTTTTATATTAAAGTATAGTAATGGAAAGAGTTATAATGTCTTGAATTAAATGATCAAATATTGTGATATTAAAGATGTTTCTTAAATTAATTATTCCAAAAAAACAATTAAATAACTTTATTTACTCTATATAGGGATAATTTTGTTTTGATATGGTCGAGAGGTAAAACATAGGAATGTGTATAATTGGATGATATGTGCTTTTTTTGTTATATGAATACATGATCCTCATCTCTATTATTATTTATTTTGAATTCCTTGTTGAAGGTGTTAATTCTATATAATATTGTTATATTATTGGAAATGTTCTAAGTTTATCATACATGTACTCAGGATAATGAATATATCAGAAATGTTAAATATATTATTGTTCTATTTTGTTTTGTTTGTTATTATTTACATATGTCTTTAAAATGTGTAAAAAAGGTATTGAATAAAAAACTAGTCATGGGAAAATGATTTTGTATGGGTTATCCATCATCCCACAGGGTGATCACCTTTATATATATATATGTATATAACTGAATTGATCACAATCATTCCCTATTGTGATTAATTTTTAGCACTCCTATGCCCAATTTGGAGGTTCTTTCAATAATGAATTATTATATTGGTAATCACAAGGGTAAAATGTTATCCCATGGTGGAAATGATACCACATGGAAGATGGGTTACCCTTGTTGGATAGATTATCACATGTTGGATAGGTTACCACATGTGATTTAGTTTATTATATTTTTGATATTATTTTCATTTGTTATGCATTATTTTATTGGAACAATGTGGGTTTGGAATATCCTAGTGGTGTGGGAGTTAAATATTATTGTAATATTGATTGTAAGTTATTATTTGATATTAATAGGTTAAATTTGAAGTTTTATATTAAATTATGTTATTTATAAATATATATAAATGTGTGGAAACTTCATTAGGTATAAACCAGATTATTCATTATGTGATTTGAGATATTTGGTGGTCCCTATAGGGTCATTTCACACATACACACAATATGTGCTCTTTGATGGACATCAGACTTCATGGTTGATATATAATGTATTTGAAATTACATATAAATATATTTATATGATTATGAGAGTTCTCGAAATATGTGATGTGTTATAAAATTTAGTCTCCATAAGGTTTTGGACCACGGAACCCCAGTTTGGCTAGAGGATTCATTTGTTCTCAATGGTAAGTTTTCGTGTGGTTATTTTACTCTATTGATTTTATTTTTTTAGTGTCTTTAATATGAATTCATCATTATATAGTTGTTTTATATTTCATAGAAAAAATATCAATATTTAATTATATATCTATATAGATATAGTATGTATCACTGATGTATAGGTCCTTCATTTCAACATATAAGACTGTTTCTAATTATTTTCTATCTCATGGGCCTATTTTTTTATTCCTTCTCTGACAATATTGTCTAACTTCCCAATGTTTGGAAGCCTTTTGATAATTTGGGGTTGCTATGATAGAATATTTTTTTGGATGAGAAGATATAAGGTCCGATTTAGAAACAACGAGTCTTGTTTCCCAATATGATAGTCTCTTATATATTTATGTCAGGTTTATTAAATCCTTCTAAATAACGATATTAATTACCCTTTAGTGGAACTTATTGATTTTAAACATGAATTTAAGAGTCAACTAAACAATGGAATGATAATTTTTCTAATTTTATCCAAATATATAGTCACATTATAGTTCAAATCCATATAATAAGGAACCCTAAAATTAACATCCATCTAGGGAAGTTATGAGATCCTATTAAAGGACTTGAGAAGTGTTATAATTGAGGGATTAGATTGAAGAGAGGGGATTCAGATGTATGACCGTGAAGGGAATAAAAAATAATTTTGTTGAGTTCCATTTATTGAGTTATTTCATTCCCTTTATGTTCATGTGATAGGGACCAAAATTGCGCCATTTAAGGTCATCAATCCATGGCCAAAGGCGTCCCACTTTGGGTCATACATCCATGATAGATTCCAAGAATTTTAATGAAAGGAAAATTTGACTAATCAATATTATTTACATTGGAATGTTTTTGTGTGAAATGTATTTCAAAGAATTCATCTCTAGTTTATCTTGGAAGTTGATCTAAGTGAATGTATTATTGAGAAACCATGAGTATGATCTCAACTTGAGAAATTTTTGTAATTCAAGAGGAGGAATACAAATCAGGATGCTTTAGTCAACCAAAAGTAGTATCTCAACATAGGGTGCTCAAGGAAATATAGGTTAAGATCATGAATCATGTTATTTTTTGGAAAAAAGAGGAGTATCTTGACTCATGCTGATTTAGGAAACCAAGAGGAGTATCTCAACAAAAGGTGTTTTGGGAAACCATGAGGATCTTAAATTAATGTGATTCTGTGAGGCTTATTCTTGGGATTCCAAGATGAGAAATATTTTAAAAAATAGTTCTTCAAAAAAAATTACATAGGATGGAATTTCAAAAAGGGGGAATCATGTGATATATGATTCTAGAGTCCTGATAAATATTTACTTTATATGGAAAGAGGGTTTCCTATTGAATATTTTATGGAAATGTTTAAATGGAATCATTCATGATGGGGGTCTCCCAAGGGAAATCATTATGCATATATATATATATATATATATTTCATTTTATAGGGGGAATCATTTACTAAAATATGGTATCATCCCATAGAAAATTTGGATTGTGTAATGGGATGATTTCCCATAAATTGTGGTTTAGACACCTGTTGGAGGAATATTTTTTTAAGTGGATATTCCTTGGAAATATATGATGTTGATATAGACCATTGAATAAATAGAATCAAATACATTTAGAATTTCAAATTTCACATAATATTTTATGTTTATATTAAATAGTATGTAAAAAAGTTAATTTAGTTCTAACTCATTCCACCTTTTATGTTTTATAATATTTACAAACCTTTATAAGGGATTAAAGTAGTTAATGAGGGGATATACCAAATATTTTAATAGATTTCACACCATGATGATTCTGTGAAGTGGAGGAATCACCATGAAGAATTTATGTGTCACACTATTTATCTCCATAACTTGGGTGAGGAATCTACCTAAGGGAGATTTTAAAAATCATTTCATAATGGAATAGTTGTAAAATAATTCACTAATTTAAAAAAAACATTCCATGAAAAATAAATCCATCAAGAGATGTTTTTCCGAGGAGTTTTTAAATCCATGTAGCATAATTTCTCTTTTATGATGATTGTATCCATCATCGTATAGGTACAATACAATAAAAAACAATCCCGACCACGATATCATAAATTAAACATGGCAATGAGGGTTTCAAACTGGCATAATGTTTATCTTCCATTACATCAAGAATGATATCCTAGTGATGATGTAATCTTGTGTCCACAAATGATTACCCACACTTATCTATAAATAATAGTTGAGATCCCAGGGAATCACATGGATGAAATGGATTTACACTATTTCAAATAATAAAATAAATTCCAAGCTATGATAAAAAAGGAAATTCATGGTTTTACCACAAAATAAAATCTATTTGTGTGATTTATCATGTGGGTTTATAGATTAATTATGAGTATCTATTTCAATTATGGTAAAAATATGATTAAATTAAAATGGTCATAAATTTTGATAAAAGTGTCTATTTTGGATCCATGAGTAGTCAAATTAGAGTTTGGTAAATTAAGAACACTGGTTACTATTTGGTTTCTCTATAATGGTTGATTCTTTAGGAAATAATATGTCTATAAAACCATCCAAAATTGGATAATAGTTTTTGTAACATTTTAATCAATAAGTGTTAAAATACATGGCCTACACCTGAAGGGAGGTTATCACCACCACATCACTGGATTGGTAAACATTTTGAACAATATCCACAAACTAGAGGCATGTAGTATATGGAATGATTATTTTATTATTCTACATTCCTAGAGATACATTTCTACACATACATGGCTTGTGTAATCTATGTGAGATCCAAATCATGGCTTCCATGGAGAGGTGTGTGGAATAGATTTTTTACAAATAAAAAAATTCCCCCATCAGAATTGGATTTATTTTAGAACAATAATGGTCTAACTATAAGTTAATATGGGTTAATTTTAAAAATTACATAAATGTGTAGTCTTATATTGGTTCTAACTCACCAATTAGAATATGTTTTATAAGATAACGATCTCAGAACAATTATTTTTAGCTCTAAGAGTTAAATCTTTAGTCACGATGTTTTGGTTGTCGAAGAGAAGAATCTCAAATATAGGACTTTCGGTTTCCATAAGGATAATATTAAATCAAGGATTATTTGGGAAACTAAGAGGAATAATTGACTTTAGGATTTTCAATTCACCAATTTGAATCATATAATAAATGATTAATGAGTGAGTAAAAGGAATACTGGACTTAAGGCATTTGAATTATCTTAGAGGAAAAATTAACTCAAATATATTGGTGTCACTATGAGAAATAATTGGCCTTATCATTTTTTTATTCATGAGGAATAATAAAAATTACTATTTTGGTGTCTCTAAGTGGAATAAATAACTCAATTATTTTTTCTTTATCAAGAGGAAAAATTTAATCACGTACTTTGGTTTCACCTAGTGGAATATTGAATAAAGGATTTTTGTTTCACTATGAGAAATAATAAACTCAATGATATTGGTGTATATAAGAGGAATTAATAATCTAAATACTTATTTCTATAATAAGAATAATCTACAGAATTCATTAGGTATCATAGAATATGGTTAACGTAGAAAAACATGATGGTGTTCAGTAAGATAATTATCTTGGATGATAAAAGGAATGAAATAAAATTTGGTTTTATATATGTGTCCAAAATTGGTCATCTAGATGCCACTAAATATCCTATTTAAATATAAATCAATTCACATATAGTTCCTAATAAGGGAAATTTCATTCTGATATAGTATCATGGATAAAATAATCACTGTTGTTATAGATAGGATAGAAAATTTGGGTTTCCGTGTTTAGTGACTTAGTGTATAGTGGATATAAAAAAGGAAATGATAATGTCAATAACATAAAATATGAGAGATTATAGGAATTTGAAATTTGTGGTTGGGTCTAAGATATCTGATCAAGAAATCTAAACTTATCACATGATAATAGTATTATTGGAAGTCTTAGTTCTTTATAGGTGTATCTACATAGATTTACCTCATTCACAAGATAAAATAAAACTATTTATTACTTTTTATGTGATATTAGAGAAGATCTCATGTAAACTAAAAAATCATACTAAGAGATATTATATAAATGTATCACAAATAGAAGGGAATTTGGTCATATTGAAAAGGCCTTTATAGGTTGTTTAAGGTGCCATAGGATGGACCATTATGTCATGTGATTAAGGGAAGTGAGACGAGGAACATTTAATCAATGTAAATTCTGCCTTGGGTGAATCTCAACTATAGGATTTGTAGTTTCCCTAAGGAACAATAGGCTCAAGGAATTTGGGATACCTAGGAGAGTATCTTTAAATAATAAATTTGGGATACCAAGATGATATTTTACCCTCAAGGAATTCTATTCTACATATAAAATGAATACCCAAATATGAAAGGGTATAATAGAAGAACATAATAATATTTATTTCAAATTGGGCATGATGAAAAAATTTATCACGTCAATAATATTTTAATACACTTAGAGAATTGGTTTTTGGACTGGGAAAATCGTAACATACAATTTTTCAAGTCAATAAGATATATTGATAACTGAGAACTGGTTATCCATTGGTATTTTTGGGACCACCCTTAAAATATTCATATGTAGTGCATGAGGAAAAGTGTGACCTTTCCTCCATGGAAAAAAATTACCTAGGGATAATTGAAGAGTTTAAAAGAAACATTGATGTTCACCATTTATTCAAAGAGGGTCCTTGATAGATAAAATATTTTCAATAAATTTATGTTTTTTGTCATTTTTTTAAATCCAATCAAAGTGTTACTTTAAGATAAATTGCCATTATATTGGTGGTATTTTGAGATTAATCATAAAACTGATCCATGTTGGATATTTAATAGTTTTAAATTATTTCTATATTTTGTACATAACATTTTCAACATTAATGAAACTTGAAAAATTATTTCCTTTTAGGATTCTACACATCCAGGACATCATTTCATCCTTCATAACCAATAGCTCACTCGACCATATGGAAGTTCAAAATAACCTCATAAGATGGACACTGAAAACTATTTACAGATCAGTCAACTTTCCATGTGGGCTCCATACCTTGTTTGTTATGGTCTAAATTTATATAAAATTTGGTGGGTGTACGCACAAAGTGTTTTTGAAGATCTTAAATTAAGGCTTGGACACGTGAATTGGTCATTTTTATTATCATTAAAGAATTCTAATGCACAGGTTTTCTATTTGGAGAGTCTGAATGGAAAAAATAAATTTTCAGAGTAAAACATGCATAACTCTCATAATACCTTTCCATATATGCAAAATGATTGAGGAGATATGGAAATGATATTTATGAACAACATTCAAGAAGGGTGAAATGCCTAAAATATTCATTTCATGGGCATACAATATGACCAATTTTGGGGGGAAATTCACTTCTATAAAAGGAGGGGAACTCCTCCCTCTCAAAGCATCTCATTCCATCCCATTTCTTATGGGACAACAATGTGGAGAAAATTTGGGATTTCTCTCTTTTATTTCTTTTCTTTCATTGATTTTTAATGTATTATTCTTCCCCATTCATATGGATTAACCATACCATGGTGGGGTAAACATTTGGAGTGATTGGAAGAGGGTTGGTTTTCTATTTTTTTAATTCCGGAGTTGTTGAAAATAATTGAATGAAATTTCATTCTTCATCAAAGATGTTTTTAATTTCATATTGAGGATGTTATTACCAAGTCAGATCATTCTAGTATTTTAATTCTGTTATTTATTTTTTCTATGGTAAATAATTATTATCTACCTCGACTGATTTATGGTTTATATACGATGAAATGGACCAGTGATTAGTGATGTATTACTCGACAATCGTTAGTACATGTAAAATGGGTAGTGAATGTTCTTGATTGTTTGGGATAAAAAAGACTTGATCGGGGATTTACAACATCAATTATGGATATTAAATAAAACTCTTTTTCACATGGAAGCATAGTTGGCCAAACTGAGATCCTGTTAATGTTTTCTGTCACCATTATAATTTCACCATGGAAGTGAGTGAAATCGATTGTTGAAACTCACTTAAATCAGCCCAGAAGAAGAGGATTGAATTAAATTGAACAAGGATAACATTAAAATTTGTAAATAGACCCCGAAAAAATCATACTTTTAGTATCATAGTTTTTAAAACATTGAATTTAAATTTTCCTTTAAATCATTTTCTTATCAATTTATTCTAAAAACACAACTTTTTTACCATTGTTTAAAAGTGAAAAACTGTTTTTTGTGCACTCCTCTTCAGGAGACTTCCTAGGGTTAATAAATAAACTACCATTAGTTAATTTATAAAAATTATTTTTCCACGCCCTACGATAGTCGTGTGTCAAACCTAGCACCATTGCAGGGGAGGAAGTTCCATTATATAACTATTATTTTTTTTACTCATTTTTTTTTAATAATAAAAAAATTCTTTTTCCTTGACGTATCCCTACTACTATTACCCCTCATGGAATGAATACTCATAAGTGCATAAACAAAAAGAAAAATTTGTTTTAGAGTATACCAAATCTCATGTGAATGAACTAAAAGAGGCCATAGAAGGACTAAGGAGTCAAATACGAAGGCTAACAGAATATTTCCTTTCTACCTAAGAGAAATCAGAGCCTGAGCTACATAGTGGGGATCAAATAGATTTCAATGAATTTTGTAATGAGTGTAAAGAACAACATTGACTCCCAAAAGAAAAATATCTGGAACCATTAAATGGAAAAACCACAAACGTGGGGGAATTTGAAGAAAAAAATTGTGGAGCCTGACCACCTTCTTCTATCTTATACTACTCAACTCTAATAGTTGATTTCAAATAAAGAAGATAGTGATGTAGAATAAACTTAGATAGATGATATTTTATTAAACTCATTATCTTATAATTTTTTGAGAAATGAATTTTGTATCACCTCCCCTTGCTTAAAATATTCAGATTCATCAAAATATTTTGTTTCCTTAGAGGAGGATTATAAAAAGGAAGATACACTTAAAGAGGAACAGCTGGAGCTCCCTGAACTTTCTGAACAATTATTGGAGGGAGTACATGAGAAGATAAAAGGTTATTTTTTAAAGGAAAATGATACAAAATCTTCTTACATTGAAAACAGATGAATTTGATATTGATTCTTCACTGATTATTTTTTTTTCAAATATAATTTCACTCTTAAATTCCCATTGATGATTCCATTAATGCAGCATACCTTGAGAAATCACTAGAGAATATATAAGAAGTTTGGAAAGTGGAAAACAAGGTAGAGGGATCATTCATTATCCTACCCCCACTTTTCAAGTATAATATAATTACCATGGAGGTGGATTTTTTGTGATATATACTTGAAGTACTCAACAAAAATTGAGAGGTTTTTTTGGGAAAGAATAATTTTTATTGGCTCGTGAGAAAGAAAATAAACCCACCATCAGATTGGGGATAACTGATTAGAACTTCCCATCTAGAGGCAGTCCAAACCCAGGGCCCACATAGGGAATTAAACTAAGATTTATCCTACTTTTCTCATTAAAATTATATTTTAATGTCATTTAATAAATCTCTCATGATATAATTTTTCCTTTATTTATGTTTTCAAAGAACCACACATAGGAGCCTAACTCAATGTTGAATGGCCTATAAGTCAGGGCGTACCTCTCCTTTACACTTTATTTATTGATATAATTCAATTTAAAATCTCCTTTCATGTTAAATCCATTTTAGTGCATCGAGGACAGTACATCATTTATGTGTGGGGGAGGGAACCTATTTTCTTTTGGATATTCATTTCTTGTTTGTTTGAAAATTATTATAAAAGATTATTTTTCAAATATTTCTGTGTTTCTTTTTAAAATTCAGTGTGTTGTAAAATCTTTTGAGCTGAAATGATTACAGATTCTATTTTTGAAATCCATGTCAATGATTGAACGAATCTATTTCATGAAACTGAGCTTAAATGAATACAGAAATGAGTTTGTTTCAAGTTCAAGTCTTTTGAAATTTCATGAAAAGTACTCTGATTTATAAATCTGATGCCACATATCGCTGTATTTATTTTCTAAATCACATTCCTATAATTATTCTTTACCATTGTTGTTATATTTTTAATATTCACTTCATTTCCTAAGAGATCCAAACTATGATTTCTTTAACTAGAATTTTATCTATTCCTGTCAAACCACGAGGGTTTGAGGTACTTTTTTTTAAATAATTGAGGCATTTATTTGGTTTTAATTCCCATTTTCAAAAAAATCATTATTATTATGGACTAACTTGTACATTAATCCTTGTATCCCTTAAAATCCATTAAAAACCTGTTATGTTAGCCACATTATAAGCCAATTTTCTCTATCTGACCTTCTCATAAAGTGAAATTGCATGATGTATTTGAGCATAAGTGTGGGGGAGGATGTCTTATGGTGTACTACCTCATTTTATGATACATTGGGTGGAAAAGTATAAGGTGATCAGATAATGTTTCAGTGGAAGAGTACTTTTTGTAAAAAATAATGCCTTTCTAGAGCTTTCATAACAAAAGAAGTTGTGCCTTTGTGGAGCTTCCAAAGTAAAAAAAAGTTGTGCCTATAAGGAGCATTCAAGAAAAGCACTGTTTGAGAAGAATAATTTTCTATTGAAATGATAAATGGAGTTTAATTTAATTTATTTTTAATTATTATGGAGCTAAATTTCTACAAAGGGTAAGATAAGGAGACCATACTTGAGTGAAAATAAGAATCTTGCAATTTTTCTACAAAAAGAGCCAAGCCCTCCTTTTTCGGCCTCAAAATTTTTGACATCTAAATATTACCAACCAAAAGCCATAAAATAACCATAAAAAGTCCTCATAAGAAAAAAATTCCCTTCACTCACATTGGGAGGAGATTTAGAAATTTATCAAGCCTATGGTGACTCTTGTGTGAGTTCGGATGAGAAAAGCATTGTTGAATATTTAAAATTGTGAGATTAGAGAATATTCATATGAGGTGGGTGTTTTCTGTTCATTAGATAATAAATGAAGTGGAAATATATTAAATTATAGAAATGGTGAACTAGAAAAATGGTTTCTGATGAGTCATGATATCTTTTTGTTTTTTGGTATGGATTTGGTAGATCTCAAGGGTATGTGTTTTGGATTTGATTTGATTTGATTTTGATGTTTAATTGTCCAGGAGTATAAGTGCTAAGTATTGGGGAATTTATAGGGAATTAATTTTCAATATATTTATGTTGAATTTAGTTGTTTTAAATCCCACCAAAGTGTTACTTTTTGATAAATTTCCACATTTTATGATATTGGTGGTATTTTGAGCTTAATCATAAAAATGGTACATGTTGGATTTTTAGTAGTTTTAAATTATTTATGTATTTTGGACATAACTATTTCTAAATAATCCAAAATGAAAAATTATTTCTTTTAAAAAATCTTGACATCTATGTATTCATTTCAACCTTCTTGAAAAAAAGTTCAATCGAACATATGGAAGCTCAAAATAAGGTCACAAGTTGGATAATGAAAATTGTTTATAAATCAATCAAATTTTTGTATGGGATCCATAACTCATTCTTGATGACCCAATTTATATGAATAATGGTGGTTGGGAATTCAAGGAGTTTTGGAACATCTTTCATGATGGCTTGGACGTGTGAAGTTTCCATTTTAATGGTCATTAAAGCATTCTAATCCGGAGGTTTGTGGTTTGGAGAGTCTAACTGAGCAGAATAAATTTTCACAGTAAAACCATCATAACAATCAGCGTACTTGTCCAAATATGCTTACATTTTGAGGAGAGACTTCCACTATATATATGAACAACATTCTAGAAGGGTGAA
Source organism: Viscum album (assembly GCA_963277665.1). Classification (NCBI taxonomy): domain Eukaryota; kingdom Viridiplantae; phylum Streptophyta; class Magnoliopsida; order Santalales; family Viscaceae; genus Viscum; species Viscum album. The sequence goes on from OY728167.1 coordinate 218,460,999, forward strand.
ACGTGTGAAGAGGTCATTTAAGGGGGATACAACATGTAATCTTTTAGGGGACAAATTATGTGTATAAAAAGAGGGGAGCTCCTCCCTCTCAAAGAATCTCATTCCATCGCATTTCTTCTAAGACACCAATGAGGATAATATTAAAGCGTTCTCTCTTTTATTTCATTTATTTTCAAAGAATATTAATATCTTATTCTTCCCCATTAATCTCTATTACCCTTACCATGGTGGGGTAAACATTTTGAGTGATTGGGGAAGGGTTGGGTTTCTATTTGGTAATGCTTGAGTTCTTGAACATAATTGAATGAAATTTATTTCTTATTCAAAGTTGTTTTCAATTACATATAGAGTATTTTATTATCAAGTGTGGTCATTCTTGATTTTTAATTACATTCTTTATTTTTTCCTTCTTAAAAAATCATTATCTCCCTCATCTTTTTTCTTGTTTATATACAATGGAATAGACCTTGGATTAGTGGTGAAGTACTCAACCATCGTTAGTATGTGTAAAAGAGGTAGTCAGTGTTCTTGATTGTTTGGGATAAACAATATCTGATCAGGTATTTCCCAATTCAATTGGTGATATTCAATAAAACATTTTTTCACATGGAAGGAGATTTGATTAACTGAGATCTTGGAAAGGTTTTCTCTCACCATTATAATTTTACCAAGGAAGTGAGAGGAAACTATTATGGAAACTCACATTAATCAACTCATAAGAATATGTTTGAATTAAATTGAACAATGAAATAATTACAATTGGGAAACTGACCCCAACCTAATCAATCTTTTAATATAAATGTTTTTAATCCTTTGGATTTAAAATTTCATTTCAATCATTTTCTTATCTATTTATTCTAAAAACACCCCATTTTTACCCTCGTTTGAAAGTGACAAACGATTTTGTGTGCACTCCTCTTCAAAAGACTTCCAAGGGTTAATCACTAGACTACACATAGAGAATTTAAAAAAATTGTTTCCCCACGCCCTATAATATGTGTGTGTTAGGCATTTCAAATTAGTTAATCACCATGATTCAAATTCCTATTAATGGTAGAACTAAGAGGAAACAATCAATATTTTTTTGGGTTCTTATATGGATAATATTAATTTATGAATTTTGGGTTATAATGAATTATACATTAATGGTGTCCCAAGATAACCTAGGAAACCACAAATTTGGGAACACAAGCTAGTCCATGGGAAGTATCCAATGTAATTTTTGATATCCATGGGATCGAAATTAGTTCTTGGTAATCAAGAACAATCCTTTTTAATTTTTTCTCCCAATAAAATCATGAAACGAATCAAAATAGTTAACCATAAATAACCTTTTCAGGATATAGAAATCCATTATTTCTATTATATGGAATTAAAATTGTTAATAAATAACCATCACAAGTGTATGTAATATCTCAATGAACCAAAAATAACCATGACTGAAAAACGTAAATAATAATAATTACCTAATAAAAAGGTAGGAGTCAACCATATATATTTACAAAATAATTATAATGGAAGCCGACTTGGAGATACATGAATGGGATACAAAAACATAAAAAATTGAGTAAAATTTTATACTCATTTAAATGTGATGTGAGGGAATAGTCCCCAACCTATCACCACAATCCAACATGGTTTACTAACATTATGTAACACCACCATCAATATGTTTTTCCCCAACAAGTATCTTTTGTGATAATTACTATATACACCAATTGGGTGTATTTATGGCGTGGGCACAACTAACACAAAAATATCACAACAATAGTTTAATAAGTATAACTTATTATATAAAATCAAACATTCATGTTTGGAAATAAATTATAAGAATGTAAAATTTAGTTCTTTTTTATTAATAATGAAGTATATGTTTTAAAATAGTTTTAAAATACAGAATGAACACATGTAAGGGATTAATATGAAACTATTACCATTACGAGGCCCTAAAGTATCTATGATCTGTGAAATCATGGATCATAAAAAACTTTGATTATCAACCTAAAACATTATCTACATGCACCAACACTAGGTTGATTAATCCCAGTACATAGTATAATGTGTCCATCCTAGAAAGTGACTACCACATAAAAGTAATTTGGGTGCTTAAATGAAATTATAGCATCAATAAATTTCTAGGGAGGTGATTAAATTCATAGTAATGCATGACATAGAACGCATAAAAAAATATATCTGCTCCTATGTGTTGTCTCTTGTTCAATGATTAATCATTTTATCATTTAAACCATTTTTAATTTCTAAGGTTAGTTTAATTAGACACAATACATGAAGCCCCTAAAACCATCCATTATAAGGAACTTTAATTTCAAAAAAATAAAGGGAATACAAATTGTGAATTTTAAACACAAAATAAAATTATATAAATCATAAGTCATGCTATAAAAAAATAAATAGTTTTAGAAAATAAGATAAAAATTAGGGTTCATGAAATAAAGTCGTCCTATGAAATCACCTTCCATCATCAAACTAATGACTCACTAGTAGTTTAATCCAAAATTTAATGAGAGAAAATTAATTAAGAAGGCATGGGAAGACTCTAAAAACCCCATGATGAGGTTCATGCAACATAATCCCAAGGTCTCTATGAACGTAAAGTATAGCGATAACCAATAGAGATGAGGAAATATAAAAAATATATGTTAGATGAATCACTTACTAAGTGGTTTAAAAAACAAATATTAAATCACACATGAAATTGTTTGAAAAATTTTGGGAGAGGAATTTATGTTGGGGAGGAGTTTGTGTGAGATTGAGTGGTTCGGGTGTATATTGAGGGAAGAAATGGAAAACTTATTGTTAAAATTAGTGATGTTGGAAAAAGATAAATTTCCTATTTTTATCAAAATAGGGTTGATAGTGTGGTTTAAATGTATGTTTTTCCAAACAATGTTTTTTCTATGTAGATCACCACTACATTATCTAGGAACATGAATATAAGGGATGTGTGGTTTGATAAAATTTATGAATCTTCAATATGAGAAAGAAATGATCTATTACATGATTTTCATATTTTTACAACTAAATGTGTACTAATAATCTAAAAGATTGGTTCTTCCAAAATTATAAATATTATATTTTAATCATCCATGAATGAAATAAAAAAAATAAAAATCTAAAAATCAAAAGAGTATATAATGAAAAATTAACCCTGTTATGTTAAAATTGTCCCTACTATTTAACTTTCATCCCTAATAATGTTAGTTTGATGATAGAGAATCAAAACAAGGTGAGATAACTATTTCCTCACAAAGGTTCCTGGTCCCAGGTTCCTTGAGATCTATCCATGTGAACCCATAACACATGGACCATATGTTAAACATTTAATAGAGCATATCCTCTCTAGATTCAACATATCAAATTGATCACTCAATCAAAAATATATTATATTCCACCTTTATGTTTTCTAAATTCATAAATAATAAGAGTCCAGGTTCACACTTATTTAGTTGGGAAACATGAAAAAAATTATTATAAATTCCAAATGGGGAGGTGATGATAGCTGAAAACTACCTTATTGATTAATTTCATGATCTGAAAATTTCCCCCATTCCTCGTTGAAATCATTCCATGTTCCCGAAGTTGATGATGGACCAATCGAGGAATCACCTTAAAGACACTCTCTCACATACCGTAAAATTTAGGGGTGATAAAAATGATCAGAATAAGACTGATGGAGATTCTAATTAGTCACTAACGAAATCTAGATAAGCTAAACCATAATTATATTTTCCAATACGATGCCCAATTTTACTATGGAAGTCTCACAAACCTTAGTCTAACATAGGGGTGACTGATATGGACATAAATAAAAATATTTCTATTGTGGGTTTATAACTGGTGTTATGAGTGAATTCACCTTGTCCTAAATGGAATTCTCATATTTAGAGGTATGAGGTTCCCATGTAACTATATCCATGGATATATCATCCCAATCCCATGTAGGTACTAAAAGAGGCTTCAATAAGGAGAAATGATTCAGGTGATGAACATTAACTTTTGACATGCATGGAATCATTATAGAACATCCACAATGGTAAACCTCAAAACTAGACACCATTATCAGTGTCACATGATAGAGTATACCACAGTTGTGATAGGGTGTACAAACCATTGTGATCAAAGTAAATCCTTCATCACAACCTTCCTTGATGAAAGTCGAACCAAATAATGTTTCCAAAAGAAAAGGAACCGTCAAAAGATTGACACCATTCACGGGTGATATCTTCACCATTTATGATGTTTCTAATCTAATGTAATTTCACATCTACCAACATCACTTACTGGATGATCTTGATAAGATAAGTAGTCAAATGAAAGCTTGAAAGAATCATGTCCACCTTAACCTCTCTTTTATTAATATGCATTCGAACAAATAGAACCATATGGTTTCAATAATTATTAGGCACCCTTAGAACATAAGAAAGAATATTCCTATTAGGAAAATATAAATACATTTTAACTTTTCATTGGATGATGGAACTATCAAATTTGAGTTCCAAGATAAGCATACACCTCTAAGTTTTAGGTAATGGGTCAAGTAATTAGATATAATTTGTTGAGGCTGGTGAGAGATAAATACCACCATATGATTGTCCTGTATAATCACACTACCTAAACCCTTAACTGAAATTTCATAGTGGATAGTATAGACCTAGCCTACCCTAGGAATATTTATAAGGTATACTAATGTCAAACACAATATATATTCCTTATTGGGATGTTATAAAAAACCCTATAAATACATCACCCCTTTAGAGTGAGGGTAGTGAGAAGTGTCTCATGATTGGGAAAATTCTATATTAATAATCCATGTTATATTTATATACTAAAAAATATCTATATATAATAATTCCTTCATATATTATCTAGAAATAATGGATTTTACCCTATCAAGATCAACCATGATTCCCTACCCCTAAAACACATTTCCTAATAACATCACTTATAGGATCCAAAATCACACTTTGATATATTGACATTAAGGATATGATCATTTAGAGTCCCCAATATAGTCATTATGTAGAAAAAATGATTATCCTCTAACTTATAAGACACTAAAACATCATCTATGGAAATTAAAATAAAAAATTCTAGGTAGCAGTGGAATATCTCGTTCATGAGATCCCTAAAGAGTACAAGATAATTAGTTAGGTCAAAGGGAATCACTAGTTTCTCAAAGTGGATATAACTTCTATTGAAGGAAGTCATCCATTCCTTTCTTATGATCAAATTTATGATATCTATTAAAAATATTAGTAAATGAATTTTTATGTTCTTTTTTATTATCAATATGACACATCAAGGACCATGAAACCCTTTATCTTTCTTCTTATATTGAGGTGTTAAAACCAAAAAACATCAAGCATGATATTAAAGATTGTTTTAGTAAATTAAAAAAATGGGGATAAAAAATAGGGGAACACTGGTATCAATTTATTTATTCATCACAGATGAATAAATTTGAATCGTACATGTCATGGATTTCGGACCCAATTCGATCTCCATGGACATCTCTGCTATAGAACACATTTGTATCACCTAAATGTGGGAATAAGTTACACCATTTACCTAGGTAACTATCCTATGAAAACTCTACCAATACAACGAACCATTCATTCCTCATCTACTTTGAGGTCACAATCCTACCTCCATATAAGAACTCGACAACACTTTGGATCCCTTTGAATAAGAAGAAATTGAACCACATTGTGGAGTGGAGATAAATTTTCAAAACCTTTATAGGCTTCCCATGGATGCACATGAGTGATAGGAATTGGGGTATCTAGGAATGAAGGACTTATTTTTGATACCTTAATTATCTAATATCAAGTGAGAGACACTCTATACCTATATTCAGAATATATATACTGAGGTAGGAACCTGGTTACACAACTTCCACCCTTTCTAGAAGCTTCCAACTTAATTTTTTAAGTAGTTAGATTCCTCTCAAATAATCAAATATGATATAATGAAAAATTCAAAAATTATAAACTGGTTGATTACTACCAACTAGGACTAACGAAACAATTCTCAAACATATTAATATTATTAATGAAGACTTCATAACAAATATCATGTCAAAACCCCATCTGAAAGTGGTTAGATTTTATATTTTTACATGAAATAATGTTATGAGAAAAGTGGAAAAGATAATAGAAATAGTTGAAATATTCCATTATGGTTTATTAACCTATATAATAACATAATAAATCATGATAAATTTCTAGTACCATCATTTTAGGGTAAAACACCCTATAGAAATTAACCTCAAAGTGCATCCAATCCATGTTCTCACACTACATGGATTGAACCACTATCTCCCACCACATATAATAGGTAACATCCAATTTAAAATTTACACACTTAAACTTGATAAAGTCTATATTCCAAAGTAATTTTAAAATACTATTTATCTTCTCCACCCATTTATCTAAATGTTTAGGATTATTGGTCCCTTATAAAGATGGAATCATGTGAGGATGAAATTACCAAGAATGTTCTTTATCATCACCTAGGCCTGAAGCTGAATGATTATCCTAGTTTGGGCTATAGAATTCTTCTTTATCCTTATATAAGATCACATGCACTACTTCTTCAATCCTGTTCTATTACACAAAGGTTTTAGATTATGGATAATTGTCAATGAAATCCTCTAGAGGATTTCTAATAGGTCTTTGAGGGGTAATTGTACTACAAAAAACCAAATAAATGATATTAAAGGCATCATTCATGTATTTAAAATCATTAAAATAAGTAATAAACCATTATTATATGTCATAAAATTCCATTAAATATCAAAATTAATAATAAGTAAAGAAGAATATAAAATGAAACCATTCCCCATAAAATGGAAAACACACTTAGTCCAGAGCCTATCCACTTTTACACAAAGGGAATGATAAAAATATATTGATCCAATACCACATTTATAATATCCACATATAATTGAAAGTTGTGTTATAGAATTTTTGACCAGAAACTCCTTCATAACTATTACTTATTTCTTGATGATCAGAAATTCCATCTACCTGACTATCCAAATAACATAAACAACAATTTTAGTGCCCTGTTACCATTTTTTCATGAACAATTCTCGGCCACCCCAGAATTGGCCTCCCATGAAGGAATGTAGAAACGCAGGAAGGGAATTTATTATTTCCATTGGGATATTAATTAATGAATGTGAATTAATAAGAGACCATTGTATTTTTATACTAATAAAATCATTAAATTGAAAGTAACTTATGACTTGACATGACCTTGACATAATCTTGAATTTAATTATTAAAATTAAGTGGAAGTAAAATTGTGAATAAATAACCACAATAAGAATAATTAATCTCTACGAGAAAAATAACATCCAATACTAGATATATAATTTAAACATATTCCATAATCAAAATGGGTGATTCAAACATATATATATATATATATATATATGAAATAATAGTATCGGTAGCAGATATAGTGATATATGAGTGGTATACATAAACTACAACTAAAATGAACCAAAATAATCTTCCCATATCTGTGTTACATGATGTCCTAGTCTTTAATTTTTCACCACTAACAAATTTGTTACACAAATAATAAAAACCACCATATCTATGGAATACATTACCTCACACAATATTTTCCTGAATTAAGTCTATATACACCCATTGGGTGTATGTTTGGTGAGAGCACAATTACACCAAAAAGGTCCCCCAAGTGTTTCATAAGAAAACATCATTAAGTAAAATAAATATTTATAGTCATTAAATAAATTACATGAAATTAATATTCAGCATCTTTTGAATAGGAATGGTAGATTGTTTTAATAATATTGTCAAATAATAGAAAAAATGATTAAACTATCAATATGAAATTAGCACTATGGGGAGTTTCTATGGTACTAAGGTATAGGTAATCTTAGATCGTAATACACCCAAGTGATATAAAAAATATATAAACTCCATACCTATAAAAAGGGTGATTAATATCAATTCCAATAATGATACAACCTCCCCATTAAGTGACTCAAACATATATTATTTTATTATTTAGATAGTATTGCATCACAAATATATTATTAGGGAGGGAATTCATGGATATTGGTTCCTATCCAAATACACCCACATATTTACCCAATATCCCATGAGTTTTCTGATTCCTAGTGAAGCATAATTTTTCCCTTTAAGCAATTTAAGATTTTGAAGGGGTATTTCTTTAGATAATAAACAATAAACCACTAAAAACAATCATTTTATGTAACTTTAATTCCCAATACCAAAGGGGGCCATTTAAATATGTCTATAATAAAAAAATAATATCTCATAAAGAATAAAACATCATTTAAAACAATTTTAAACATTCTTTGATAACAATATATAAATTAAAATCTAGGAAACAAAAACAACCAATGAAACCACCTTTCTTGAAAAATCTAAAAACTCACTAATGGTTTATTTTTCTAGAGGATAGAAAATGATTCAAGAAGAAAAGTGATGACCTTAAAAAAACCTCATAACTTGGTTTGTACAATATAAACCCTAGGTCTCCATGAAATTATAATATAAGTATTACCAAGAGAGAAGAGGAAATATAATAATGAGAAGAGAGAGGAATAAAATACGAGGATGTTTTCTTGAAGAAATATAGTGAAAAAACAACCTAATTGTTATCCAAGAGGTGGAGGAGAAGAATTTTTTGGATTGGGAGATCAGTCCTTGTTAGGGGAATAAGGACCTAGGATGAATTAGGGATTAAAGTGAAAATAAGGCTTCAAATAAGTGAGGGAAAAAAGACTAGTTATATATTTACAACAAAATTAGGTAGATTGAAAAAATTTAATAACCATCCACCAGTGATGAAAATAACAACTAAAACATATAAGAACAATCATATTCTAGTTGTATGGTACGGTATACCATATGCTGACAAGATGAGTCATCATTATCAAAAACTAAAGACCTATTTCAAGTATGTTTCATGGTGACTACTAATGATGTTCTAACCGTTAAATATGACTTTTTTTAAAATTTCAATGGAAAAAACCTAGAAAAGAGGGAACACAAAATTCAAAAAATAATAGAGGCCATACCTAATAATGGAACTATGGAAATGGAAAAGGTAATAAGGTTTTTTTAGAGAGAAATTGGTGCACAAGGAGGGATTGTGCACTATGATGGTTATTCCAGAGTATATTGAACACATTCTCAAGGAAAATTTATATGTCATTAAATGATCTGGGTATATGACAACCTCAAATGGAGGTCTTCAAGAACATGAAGAAGAGTCCATGTTGTGAACTGTGTTGTAACATTAACTTGTATTAATTTAACAAGAACTAAGTATAGTGGATTTGATATATTTTTCAAGACCAGTAGGTCAAAAAAGAATATCCTTACTTTTTCTAAAACCAAATCAATATATAAAAAATATTTATTTCTTTTTTCCATTTATTCTATATAATTTTCCAAATCCATTAATGGGATTCATTTTTAGGTGTATATTTAGTCTTTATTTATCAAACTTTATAGGTTTCTAACATGGAAATAAATTGTGTCTAATTTATTTTAAGATAATGGTATTTCAATTTGGATAAAAGTATAATGACTGGGTTTTCTGGTCGAAAAACATTGACCAAGAGTGGGGGATGTTTATGGTTATTTAACATTTTCCAAAATAATTTTTTTTATCTAGTAAAAGTGATGAAATAATATAATGTAAATGATTTACCACATGCTGGTATTCATCTTCACAGAGGTGAAAAGGTGCATAATGTTTATAGTCATGATACCAGTATCAAAAGTGGCTAGTGTTTAAAGCCTAACATATTTTATTAATAGTTCGGTTTTACATCTAGTGGTAATGGTATAATTTTCTAGTCACAAATGATGAACCAAATACTAATATATTTATCATTGGGTAGAAAATGGCAAATGAAATTTAAGGAAATAATTTTTAGACAATGGTATTTCTCATAGTTTACTATAATAGAATATTGACCAAGATTGGTTTGACAAGTCCCTCTACATATTTTGTTCTCACATGAGGAGAACAAAAGGGAGTAAGGGAGGGACAATGGAAATGGGTTAAGTATAAATACCTAATGTGAATAACTAGGATTCAAATACCATAGTCGAAATTTATATTGAATGGGATTGAAAATTTTTGCTAGGATAGGGATTTTAGATCCAGGAATCACTATGTATCATATGATAACAAGAATCAAGACAAACATAATTCTTGATATAATATAGTTTTACCTAGTGTAGGTCCATTAGAGGAATCCTAACATCAATTGGAAAACCTAAACAATAGGATAGATTAGGGAATTAAATGAGAATGATATTCTCTAACTCAGATTATGATAAGTGATATGGGTGACATTATATATCATTTGATAATAAGAATCATGTCATATGTATTTTTCATGTGGGTGATTTATTGATAAAGGTTTTTGGAACCACAACATTGGATAATGTATATATTTCTATTGATATCAGATAATATATAAATGATACTCTTAAAAAGATTTATATTTTATGTATAGAGGGTCATTAATTTTAATTTTCTGTGTGATTGACCACTCTAGGCTATTTTGGTTTATATTGAATATAAATTCTATGATTTTTCGTTGTGATCATAGTAATTTTACCAAAGGATGATTCATTTTATTCACATGAAACATGGAAGCTCCATAATTTTTTTTATAATCCATATGAATTTTAAAATTAGAGATATTTAATATCCTATTTAATAAGGGGGATATGAATTAAGTAAATTATGATTTCAATTTTTTGAATTGAATATAATGGGATGTATACATGAGTGAATAATGTTACCATTTCTAATTGATAAGCCATCATTGGACCATTATAAAATATCTCTTGGATTTAGAAAGACTATCTTTAGGGACTAAAAATATAACCTAATGATTAATTATTGGATCAAACAAAAAATCACTATTCACAATTTATTACCTGGGGGTCTATTAAGATTATTCAATGAACCCATTTCCAATTTCTATGAGAGGGGAAATCAGTAAGAGAATCTTAACTCCATGTTGTGGGTTTCCAACCAAAGAATCATGACTCAATCCTGTGACTATGAATATAGGGGAATATATATTCATGGTTTTTGTTTGATGTCAATTCAAAAATCAAAGGTATGATATAGTTTGGGAGGAATATTGTATTTCCAAATGGGTTTTGAATACTTAGTTTCATTACAAAAATTTATTGGTTAGGATATTTGGGTAAAAGGGATATACCATACTACAAGAATATGGTAAATTAAACAGTAAAAAAATGAAGTGAGGTATCATGACATAATGCAAGAAATCATGGTCATTGGTTATGTAAACCCTATCATCTGTATAAAAAATATTTCATTTCAACCTAGGTTTCGAAATTATAAAAAAATATAAAAGGTGTATGTAGAGAACAATCCTTTACGAAAAAGGGGGTACATAGTTTAAGGTCAACCATGGCTGACCACTCCAATTCATTTAAGGTTACATAGGATTGGCCAGGGACTATACAATTTAGGGTTATATAGTAAGTATTCCATGTTATTATTTTTTTAGGTAATGTGACAAGGATATAATGTTTTATAGTTTAATGTCATGTTATAAGGAAATTTTTTATGTGGTTAACATCATGCGATGAAAAATTTGTGCCTGTTGTGGATTTTTAGGCATCATGTTTTTTATTAGTGTGGGAATGACCATTATTCATGCCACAAGAGTCTTGGGGATTTAAAAATATATTAAGCCAATATAAATATATTTATGGAGACAATTATTTAATAAAAATCCTTATTGTATCATGTGTCCAAAAAATTTAGATTTATAGTCAATAATTGGGAAAATATAGAATATCATTCTCCTCATGTCTCTGTATTCATTGTAACTTATGAAAATGAAGCTCTAATGAACAAATGAATTATCCATACACCTTCTTTGATAAAGTGAGGAGACCATGTTTCATCTATCCTTGAGATATATATTACCCAAATTCCTTTTTTACATTTTTTGTAATATGATCAGGGTGTTCACATTACTAATGAAAAACATTTAGGTTTCACAAAATCCATTATCCCCTCATTTATCTTCTTTTGAAATATATCCATAAAGATACAATAGTTATCTTATCCCAAACCATCCTTGTTAAAACCTACACATCACTCAATCTTTAATGAAACAACATTAAGAGAGATTTATCGATCCCCATGGGATGGAAACTACTTCCTGGGCTACTAAGAAACATTTCTTCAAATGATTTCTTCTAATACATAATATAGAAAACATAGTATAGTTATCACCAAAACTATATCATGACTCATCCAAAAGTTATACATCCATGCTAATTAAAAAAATATTGTAAAAAAAATCAAACAAACTAAATTATTCCAAACTCCAAATTAAAATATATCCCAAAACTATATAAAATAAATTAAAATTAAACCAATGTACTAAAATATTATCCTATGATACATGGAGAAGGTGAATTGTGTGATACATACTCTGTGCATAAATAAATAAAATAAATTGAAAATATCAAACTAATGGTCTCCCTATGATCTGGGACACAAGTAAACAACATCAAAATTTTTTTTTACATTAGTGAACATAGTGGATAATTCCACAATTCATAGATTATTAGAAACCAAATCCTTCAAGAGTAACTCACTCTAAAGACGCTTAATGGTATAAGTAGAGAATGAGAAAATTCCTAATAGGTTTTAACCAACAATAGAGACTATTATTTTTCATTAACTATGCAATACAAAAATTATAGTTTTAATTTTGATACATGAATGTAGGTTTTTAACACTATAGGGTAAAAAAACTCATAAAATTTTCTCATTTCATTTATAAAACACAAATAACGCGTTAAAAAATTGATTAAAATTTTTAGTTAGAGAAATAATTTTAAGTCTTATGTTCCAAAAAACAACATGCAAACCACATTTGGGATTACTATATGAAATAACCTATAAGTAATGAAAAATAAGGCATAAAATGAGTAAATTAATATTAATGGTGAGGTTAAAATTAATGTGGTTGAAAATTGTAAATAATTAATTATTAATACTTTTATAGAAAATATATTTGAACAAAACCAAAAAAGAAACAAAAACAACTAGCTAATATTATGATATAATAATAAAGTAAAAATAAATTAGAAACATATTCAAACATAGTAGTAAGGAATCCAATGTAATGTTTATATAATAATAGGAAACTCTTACGGATCTAGTGAGATTATCCTAGACAAACAAGGGTAGAACCATCTTTCATCGGAATGATGATTTCCCTAGAAAACAACCTCCTAACCTACTCTAAATAGCCTCATGGGTTTTCACTACACATATTGGTAACATACAACATACTAGAGGATCTTATTCAGACTCTCATCCTAGATATTTTAGTAAATGTATCTCAATCACTCTCCTAGATACATAGGGTTCCCAAGATAATTACTATTTAGGGTGTGGGAAAATGTATCTTAAATCAAACAAACATCAATAACATTAAAAAAATTTAATCATACCAATATCATAAATCCCCCCAAACACTATACATATAAAAGATCACTTTTCAGTTCAAATAAAATTTTAAGGATGATATCATTCTTTCCTAATATCTAAAAATTCATATAGAACATTTTTTAGTAGAGGTTAAACCAAGGACACATCAAATTTTATAAAAAATCATTATATATGTTTCTAAATATATATTTAAACCTATGATAATTATTATATCCATAAAACTTCTATTTTAATAAATTTTTGAAACAATATGTCATTTTAAATCATCCTTTTGAAGAAATGGGAAAACACCACTTCAGAACCATAAAATACAATATATCATCAATTCAATTTTCATTAACATCATAAAAAACTAATAAAATACCATAAATAGGTATCATTCAAAATAAATGTAAGAACATAACCATTAAACACATTTAACCCTATTAATAATGAAATCCAAACTAATGGCCCCTTAAGACCCACAGAACCCCCCAAAAAAAAGTTGAATTTTTTTGAAATAGTATTTTAGATATCAATCTAATTTTTGAAAACAAAATTAAGAAATTTAAAAAAACGTGAAATAAAATATAGGTAAAAATTCAAAAAAACTCAAAAATAACATGGTATTTCAAGGAAAACCAATCACATGGAAACAACTACCTCAATCAAACATGGGTGACATGAACTTTTTAAATACTAATATTCAAGGACCAGAAAGGAATTTTGACATCCTAGACATCAATAAAAAATGATCTGAAAAAAATAGGGTTTATTCATCATGGCCTTGAGAAAGAGGAATATAGGGAAATATAAAGGAGTAAAGGGTATGAAGAAAAATTATGGCCTTATCAGGAATAATAACTCATAGAATCACGAAGGATGGTATACAGATCAATTTTTTAGAATGTTGAGGTAGTTAAAATCTCCCCTATGTACTATAACTTGTGAATGGGAAGAAAATTGGGGTGTGGATAGTTTAATTTTATTAGGGTAAGAAAAAAATTTAAAAAAATCAAATACTTCGGTACACCACAGGTTTGGTTTCACCATTTAACAAATAGTGCTCTAACATTTTGTGGGATAATAGAAACTCAAGGGATACACCACCTAGTTTGTCCACATAATTCATCTCTACCATGAACCAATAATGCATTATCAATCCACACTAGAAGCTCCAAAATTATTTCTATAGGGAGCTTCATACATTTCCAACCCATGTGACACCTATAAAAGAATAATTTTTTTATTTGTAAAATTCCAATTCATGGAATCCTGGTTTTCCTAATTGTGTGCTCTGAATTTTCCAATGAAACCCCCTAAAAATTCAAGAAATCCTCATCAAATTAGACTAACATCAATAAAATCAACAACATTTATTATAAATACACAAATTTGATATATGGATCAAACAATTCTCCCTACCATACAATTTTCTACTCCTAGAGACTAAACATTGTTTCTAGGAAATCTATGATAATTTATACATAGAATAATATAGAATAAATATTATAAAAGCACAGAAAAACTAAATAACAAAACATTCAAACCAATCGGGAAACAAGAAATGATAAACTCCTAAAAAAATATCTCAAGATCCACAATGATAACCAAGAGTCCCAATGTGATAAAAATGGTCATGCCCCTTAGTGGGTCTTCCCACTATATAAGGATTTAAAAAACATGGAACATCAAACCAACCAGGAAATTAGTAAGGATATTCATTATAAGACATAGATGACTCCCTATAATATAAGAAGCTAAATAAAAAAACTCCATCCAATAGTTTATCAATAATATCATGAGAACTAATATAATATATCTAAATTGGGAAAAGATAATAAACATCAAAAGAACAACAATATAAATAAATATGCTGACATAGTCCAAAGAAAGAAAATAGTAGGAAACCATTTTAGGGACCATAAAAAATATATATTAGTCTTATAGAGAACAAATATACGATTTATACTTATTTATTAGTTAGTACCCAAATCCACAAATTTTTTATAGATGAACCAATTAAATTAAGTTAGTATAGGTATTCTAGACTCTTATAATTCCCAAAATGGTAACATTGATTTAATTCAAGGGACCACTTCTTCGCTGGAGGAGTGATAATACGATAAGATAATTCTCCCAAATCAGGATGATACTTTAACATAGGTTTATCCATCTTCCACTACTCATATGATATATAACCCTCACTAATGCTGAAGGAAATATGTTCACCTCCAATCCTTGACTAGTACCTAGCATTAAAGACCCCCACAAGTTCCTTATAGAATATACCCTCAAATAATGTTATTATAGACAACAAAACCCTCAATATGAGGTCTGGATAAAGTCCTTTAATAAAATGGTGAACATTGAAACCTTAAATACCAAACAGGGGTAAGAAAGGATCTATCTCATTAAAAAGGATTTCATAATCCATCGTCATTCATTCACCCTGCTAGATATTCAATATATTCATCAACTTTTCAACTTTTATCTTTTGGGGTAATACAAATAAATGAATGTTGTCCTAAATAATTCACAAGACAAATTATTTTGGATTTTAAAAGGAATGATGGTCTCCCACAAAACCAAATTTGGATGTTTGAATAGATCTGGGATGGTTTTTACATGTAATTTGTTATTATTTTTTTAGTTAATTTAATAGTCATTCAGTCCTCTCTAGGCATTTCATAACATCTTGATGCCCTTCCTCACCATATATTGTGAGCAAGTGATAGAAAGAGATTCAATATACCACTATACCAGAAGTCTAGGAAGAGTCTATAATAAGAAGGACTACTCCTGAGCTTTCAGATGTACGAGGCAGAAGAAGAATCCATGGTCTATAAATCCTACTATCCATCATGAATCTTATGGAATGAATACTCTAAATAACAGAAAAGAAAAAAGTTAAATAAAATCCAAAACACCAAATAGAAAAATAACTATATATTCTTGTAAAGTTCCACATTAATATTTTTCAAAATCATATCCATTAACTCATAAAAATGTTTTAGACCAGAAAATTAATTTAAAAAATAATTTTTTAATTTTAAATAAACCAATTTATTTAAAAAAATCCTAGAATCCTATTTTTTGGGTTCAAAACCAAATAACTACCACTTAAACCTATGTTATAACTATATAGTATCAAAAAATTCAAAATTAATAACATCATATTCTCTTAAAACTCTCCATTAATTCATCCAAATACTATTCATACATAACCCAATAGAATCCAAAAATAAGAATTTTCAAAAAAATAATTATTTACTACTTGTGAACGATTTGGTTTCATGGTTTAACAGATTGTGCACAAACTGTGAAACTACCACTGTGATATTTTAAATCAATTATATTGGGATATACATAGTATGTCAAACAATTTAAGATAATCATTTTACTCTATTTCATATCATTTTCTAACCTTATGAAATAGAAAAATATATGAATAGCCCACATAACATGAAATTATTTTTGAACACTAACCATCCACTTAAAAACTAGGAAAACAGAAATAATGATGAAGCTTAAAATCCTGAATCACAACCTAATAACCCAATGTAACCAGAGGTTCAAAACAATAAAGATATAAAAAGACACTCTTTAAACATACCTATGAAGTTATAGCATTATTATCTATAGTATACCATAAACTCCCCAACAATAGAGGTTCTATGATACCATTTTTTAGGAAATATCCTGGTTTTACCCAAACCATCACCCGTCCATGATTGAAATAAGTCCCAATGTGAATTATCAATCCTCACTTGTTGGAAAATTGTTCATAGGAATCAACGAATGAATCCTGAGAATTATTTTTCCCAATAAATATAAGTTATATGTGGTTTGATTATCACTGGAAATCCATCATGACTCACCCATAAGACTGACATATTTGCAAATTATTTAAATAGTTTAGAACAACCTAAGATACATGAAAATGTATATATACAAAAACATTCTATCCCAAAACTATATATCATAAATACAAAGGAAGTAATGTGAGTAAACAAGCATCTCAAGACACAATGTGAAGCTAAATTGGTTGATATATAATTTTTCCAAAAATATGTAAACATAAAAAACCAAATCAATGATATCCCTATGACCTGGAGTCACCATCAAACTCCATCATAAAAAATAAACTCCATGAGTTACCAAATAAGACATTTAAAAAATGCATAGATTCTTGGAATCTTGATCCTTTAAGAGAAACTTTCTCCACAGAAACTAAATTGTACATGTTTGTAATGTGAAAAACCTCCTTAGGTTGATACTAATAAATGAATCAATCCATGTACTTCAACTATAAATTCCACAAATACCATTTTTATATATGATACATGAATGTATATTTTTAATATTTTACGTAAAAACCCATAGGTATTTTTAAATTCCTTTTAAAAAATAGGATAATTATTTAAACAAACCTTTATTCTTTTTACTCGAACACCCCATTTTAAGACTGACATTCCAAACAAACTTGTTTGAAATCACTTTTTTAGTTACTATATGAATGAACCCCATAGTAATACTAATAATAAATAAAATATGTAAATAAATAATAATTGTGTGGTATGACCATAAGTAGCTAAAAATAGGAAAAATCAATGAGTAATACTACGATAAGAAATACATTTGAGTTGAACTATAAAATAGTAAAAAACTACTAGAACATATCAAGATATAATAATAAATCAAAAACATAATAAAAAATATCAGTATAGAATTTGTGGTAAATTATATATAATAATAAGAAAATACTATGGCTCTAGTGAGATGATCCTAAGCATAGTTTGTCAAAAAACATCTATCATTTTATCAATTATATTGCTAATATATAAACTTCCAACACATAATAACCTTCCTCTCCATGTGACACTCTACATAGTTAGTATATATTATATACTAAATTATCCTATTAAAGGTCCCGTATTGACATGTATAGTAACCATCTTTCAATCTTCCAAATATGGACCTTGGGATCCCTTGATGATTGTGACTGATGGTGGGGAATCTTGTGTGACAAGCCAATGATACATTAAAAACATGTAATAATGTGAAACATACAAATATCATAACTCATCCCAACCCAAACATTGTTTCCAAATATACAAATTTTTAGTTTACATAAATATTAATAATTATAAAATCCTTTCATACAATCAAAAAACATATATGATATAGGGTATTAATGGGTTTTAAACCAATTATGGGACCAAATTTATGAAATAAATTTAAAATAGGTTCCAAATGGTGATTTAGAAGTAATAGAATAATCATATATGTAAAACCTCCAATTTAAACAATTTTAGAGGCCATATATCTTTTTGGGAATCCTATTTTTGAAAGAAAGGAAAAAACCCCACTTTAAAAAATCTAATCAATTAGACCATGTACACAATTTACTACAATATCACTAAAAACTATGAAAAAATAATAAAAAATAATTATATATAATAAATGTAAGAAAATATCCAGATACACTTTAGTATATAAGAATAATGAAATTCCAATCAAGAACTCCTTTACAACAATGTAACTCCACCAATAGAACCCTTTAAATTCTTGAAAACCAATTCTAAATACCAATACCATTAAAACCCTCTCTTAATAAAATTAAAAAACACATAACATAAAAAACTTTTGGGAGAAAAGTCACTTAAAATACAAAGCATAATGTGGTTATCCAAGAAAATAGAATCTCATAGAAAAAAATATTTTATTCACATTATGGTAACATGACAAATTTAAATATTTAAAGAGACAGACCTTGTAAAAATACACACACTTGAGATAAAAAACTATGAATATTAGAAATAACATGAACCTGTGGTGTTTTGAAAATTTCCTCAATGAAGGGGAAGAAAAGGAAATAGAATGTAGCGATGTGAATGAAGAGAAATGAAGTCTATTCTTGGAATAACACCATTAAGAATTAATAGGGAATAGATCCAAATCATTGGAAGGGAAAGGGGAGATCTTTAAATTATCTATACTCATATTTCATGCATGAATAGTAGTATAAGAGGAAATAATGGGATATTAACTCGTTGAGGGTAATTATGTAATTTTACTAAATTTTAAAAAAATTTGTAGCCCCCATAGTTTTAAATAATGGTTTAACAAACCATTGACCAAAAATTATTGTGGCACTAGAAAGTCCTAGGAGAATCCTTATGGTTTGACTATATGGGTTTTCCTATATATGTGCCAAAAATACATGATTGAATTTATCCAACATAAATTTACTCAAAAATCAATATTTAAAAGTCAAAAAATTGATATCTAGGGAATGAAATATCGATTGTATGCCCTAATAGTTTTTTAGGGGAAATAAGTGGCATGGTCTCTCAAATATTCATCATAAGGTCTCTTAATCGTTGTAAGACCAATTAAATTATTATCAATTAAAAAATAAAAATACATTGAAACTTTATCTAGTTGGATATAATATACCTTGATTAATCTTAATCCATATGTATGAAAGAGTTTTTTCCTATGCATGGAAAATATTCATTTAATGGCATGAGAATATGGTTTTGTTTGAGATTTAGGTTGTTTTTTCTTAATCGTAATAAATTTGGTGATAAATGTCAAAGTTATTAATGACTGGGACGTCAATGGTTCCACGCATAGACTGAACAAATCATATTTTTTTGGGGATTGTGTGGTGATCACCAAGGATGAAAAATGTTTGGAATACACCCTATGAGGGGGTGAATAATATGAGTATTTTCCTTAAAGTGACGGACATGAGTATGTTAGTTTAAAGTAAACCCCTCTAATAGGATGGTATCATTTCACCAAGGGATAAACATCCTTGAAACACCCACTAAGTTGGTGCTCCATTGAAGGGGTTGATATTTTATCATCATGACCAACAAATGGGTTTCTTTAGACCAAAAATCATCATTAAGATTTTCTTTTCTTAGAGTAATTTATGTAATTATTTTCCATATATTCTTATTTTATCTCAGTATCTGAGTGATATGTTCATAAGAAGATATTGGATTCAAGACCCTTGGGGATGATAGGATAAAAATATGAAAACAACCATTCACATACAAATGGGATGATCAGTGGACAAAAATCGTTTTCTATGTTGTCACCCTAGTGGATGGATCTTCTATTGATATCAGACACATTCTATTTATTCTCATATTATAGTATCAGTGATGTTTTTCATAAATTCTTCATAACCAACCAATATATTTATAGCAATAAAATTTAATTCATTGTAATGGGTGGGAAAAACTTTTTAATTGGTGTCAGGTGAATCTTAGAACTCTTATCAAGTTGATAGCATATTGGTGGAAATAAAGACGCTTATTTCATTTAACTCTTCAATATAATTACACTTTTCAATTAATGATATAATATTAATAGTGGTGAATAAATTCTCATCCTCATAAGATATTATATTTTTTTGGAAAGTTCTTGTGGTCTCATTTAATTATATGGTGGGAAATATATGAATGTTACGGGCATAGAGAATATGGGAGTTTATAGTTTTTACTAAATCCATAGGGACTCCTCCTTCTCCTTTTATCTCATGTACAAAACTTGTTTGATCTTAGGAGGATAATATGTAAAAAAGTGTTGTCATTGAAGTTTCAAAGGGAGTTAGGGTCATGATTATTTGATTACGTCATTAACTAATTGTCAAATGTATATTATTTAATTTATTATGAATCATCTTTTAATCAAACATCTTAATATTCTCTTACAATACCTTTTCACATCCATTTTCTTATTTTGGGGGTAATGACCAACAACCATTTCACATGGTACTTGTGGGATTCTAATGTTCTTTGATGGTTAATGGACATAATATATAATAAATACTTGATGGAAAAGCATTATTGTATTGTGTGGCCCAATATATGATGTGAGGGGCAGTAATTCTTTGGATCATTCTTCCTCACATCATTTAAATTCATGATTTTAGGTATTGTGTTCAGATTATTATCTAAATTATAGATAAAATACTTTACAAGAATATCATTATGGAAAGAAAAAAAATTATTTTAATAAAAATTCAATGTCATGTCATCTCATATTTTATGTCATTTGATTGAATATAAAAAATTATGTTTTCGATTTTACAGACCTCCATAGTTTTGACATTGATTCTTATTGAGCTCTACCCTTGGTTTCCTGAAATGCATCCTCTCGACATTGTGTTATAGTCATAAAATCATAGAATCCACCAGGGTACTTCAAAGGGATAAGCACAGTTGAAAACTAATTCAGTAGGTTCCCCATAAACATCTTCAGTAATTGTTCCTCTAGAATATATATTTATATAGAGTATTTATGATATTTATATATTTTAATAAAATTTATTACTGTATCATTCTATCACTTGTTAAAAGTGGGGAGTTCAATGATGGTTTTATTTCTTATATCATAAATGCGTTATTATAGGAATTTGAGAGGGAGATCTTCCCAGATTGTAATATACAGAACTGAAAAGTTATTATAGTAAACGAATATAAAAACTTATAAGATTTGTATGAAGATAAAATATTTGGTTACTTGTTTTTTCTCGGGTTCCCAGTATTAGGTTAGACTAGAAAGAAAAAATGGTGATATAATGACATGGATTACCCATTTCATGAAACTTTTAGAAGTTATGATTCATGAAAATGAGGGAAGGATGAGTCAAATCCACCACCACATGATAAAACATTCTCTCCATCTGTATTAGTGTGTATTATAATTTTTGACCTCTATCATAAAGGAAATAAGATCAAATAATTCATTAGATACAAAAGGTTTATTTTACACCTGGTCTAGAGTATCTTCATGGGATAGGAATTGATCACAAGTTTGAATCGGTGATCGGTGACACCCTTATTCTAGGTTCAGATAGATTGTTAATATTGGTGACAAATGATTCCCAATGAAAGGGAATTATTGATTTTTAATTATCATTGTAGTCAAATGGTTTTTAATATGTGATATCAATTTTCGGAGGTCAATCAATCCAACATAATGGGGATGAGCAGTATCCTCCCATTGAATATGGTAAACTGAATTAATCATGAATGCTTCATCTAGAAGATCGTACTCAATTGGTATGTTTTCTCTAATAATATCATCATTGGTCAACTCAAGAATCTTCATTGTAGTGTTTAATTGAGAAATGCATTTTTCTCTAAAGATGGGATCATCATCTCAGGTTGATTGGTTTGTTATGGAAGTGTCCTACCATTTTCCATTTTCATTAGAACTATACTACTGAGTGGTTAGTTATAAAATATTTAGTGTGTAACATCCCTGACTGAGAGTCCACTAACTAGTGCCCCGAGTCAGGTCACCACATGGCCTCAAACAAGCCACTATGTATTCCAAAGGTTACCGACTAATAGTAAGGGTCTAATTGAACATGGTGGGACTATATCCTCCTTACCAAACTAAGCCACAACAAATAACATATGAAATATGGTAAATAATAAACTCAAACTAAAAACATGAATTACTAACCATATCCTAAACATGGAAAAAAATATAACCAACAGATGAACATTCATAGTCATTCTAACAGTGCCAGTGTGCATAAAACCCTAACTAAAGACAATTAATGGAATCCCCAAAATGATTCATGACTCCACATTTGGATCCCTCCTCCATGACCATCCCATTCCCAACTCAAATCTCTGGCATAGATAATTTTCCCTTATCCTGACCTACTACCATGAATTATGACTGGGTACCCAACGGTGGCCCACGCAGGGTGTGAGTAAAACTAAGTAATCCACCATCAATGGTATCTGAAAAATACCTTCTCTAAACATATAGTGCATGAATGTTTTAAATAAATGTTAGGTAAACAAAATACTTCTTGGGTTTCATTAGAAACAATATTCACTTTAACAATTTTAATCACTTAATCCATTTCTAGTACATGTTCCATGGAAATGGAATTAACATCTTTTACACAACATCCTAAGAAGGTTAATTTCCATGTATAGGAGAACAATATAGGTTCCCTATCTCACTAGGGATACAAATTTCATAAAAAAATACAACACACTAACCCTAGAGCCTTATTCTTGGTATTACCATTCAATGAAACCATTGGGGGCCAAGAGTATTAGTCTAAATCTCAATACCATGCATTCTATGGTGTGGTTTATTGGCTTAGTCCAAACCAACCAGTGGGATGATCCTCTGTACAATACCACACATACCACCAAGCCATTTTCCCATTCTTATTTATCCATCAACCACATATACAGTATCACAAACCATGATCAAATAATACACATAACATTTACAATAAAAATTTAATTCAATACATGAACCATCACCAAGCCTTATCCTATTAGTACATTTTCCATTTACTTAGCATATCCTATTTAACCCATTTCCATTTTAATACCTTATATATGTTATCATATTCATCAATTATTGTACATTAAACCATTTAAAAATCCACATTTTCCATAAATTACCCCATTTCAGAAGTTTCATCAAATTCACATGCATTATCCCATTAATGAAATCCCATTACAACTCATAAGTCATTCGATACATACACCATATTCCATTTACCCATTTTCACAATTTCCCAAACAATCCCTTATTGCATTTTCAAATACCAAATACAACAACCATTAATTCCTCCTTATATTTCGGACCACCATGTCAATGCATTTACCATGGGCTCTATTTCAATATATGTAATTTTTAGGCTTAACATCACAACTTTCCATGTTTGGGAATATTGACATACCCCATGGGTCGTCCAAAATAGTCAATAAATATCAATATATCCCAATGGTAATCATGAGTGGTCTAAATCATCATTTATCCATCAATTTTACCAATTATTATAAAAGCATCAAATTCACATCAATTGGAATGCAATATCACCAGTAGTCGTGCATATATCTACAAAAAAACATTGTGATATAACTTATAGACCACCTACCTCGAATCTAAAGATAAGTGAACCCCTAACCCTAGCCTTAGATCTGGATTCATGAACATTTTTAATCCCTAACCTATGATCTTCTAAAAAAATGGTGTTTTATGGTTCCATAAGAATAATAATGAAACCACAAGTCCAAATACGAAAAAATGATCAAGGAGAAGCATTAGACGCATCATGAACACTGATTCACATCCAAAGGTGCTCCAAACTGATTAAAATATATGAATAGTGATCTTTTGGAAGCTTAGGGAAGTTAGGATCTTCAATTGGGATGGGGGATGAAATGATGAGAAAACTAGGTGAGGAACTTAAAATCATGAGGGGTTAAATTTGGTAATTTTCACTTTTAATGGGTTGCTGGTTTTGGCAGCACGGTTTTGAAAATTGTGTGCTAACCATGTTACCACATCTATCTAATAGGGGTCCATGTCACACACATACTTGGAGATTATACGTGGTTTGAAAAAACATGCTCCAACTATGTGAAATGCCTCTTTCCACAGTTTCATGGTTTGACCTCAACCCTTTCAAGGTTTTCACTAATTGTACGCCAACTGTGAAACATGCACAAAATGACATTATTTCGCTTTATTTCTTATCCCTAACCCCCAAAACACCCCTGATCAGCCACATACACCTGGTAATAATTTAATTTTCCAAATATAAGGTATTCAAACAAAACTTTAGTCAATATTGTAGCACCATGATGTTTGGGATCTTACAACCTCCCCACCATATAATGGTTCATCCTAAGATACACTTCCAAGAATTGCAGAGTTTCCAAAGAAAATAGTTTGGGCCACTGGGCTAGTATATCAGACTCCCTCTCCAATGATTCTTCCAAAACATTTCCATGCTTCCAAAAAACATAAGCCAAAGGCATAATCATTCCATGCAATAAATTTTCACTACAATCCAAAATGTGCACCTGATGATTCTTAGTGGACACATTAGCATCAATCTCTATATTTTCAACATCAAATCATGTGATATGGGTTAGGGTGTTACTATTCAAGCTGTGACACATGAAATAAATCATGCATACAACTATATTATTTTGGAAGAGTCAATTGGAATTCCACCGGTCTGATCTTCTCCAAATACCAAATGGCCCCACTTACATGGTTTCCAACTTAACATGTTTCTAAATTCAATGGTGACCCAATATTGAAGAAACCAGAAGAAACACATCATTCCCATCCACAAACATTAGTTTTATATGATGCTAATCCTCATAATACTTCTTCCTACTATGATCTATTACAATACATTTTTAATCAACAAAACATTTTCGGATGTCTCTTGGATGAGACTTGGTCCCAACAATTCAAATTCTCAAGCTCTTATCCAACACAATGGATATCAACATGGTCTACAATAGGGCCCCTCAAATGGTTCCATTGAATTGTATCCTAATAACTATTTTTTAGGAAAACTCAACCAATTATAGATTCTTTTCCAATGATCGATAGATGTCAATTACAAAATATCTCAACATGTCCTCATGTACTTGAATAGTATGATATGATTTATGGTCCATATGTGGGTGAAAATCCATAATAAAAAACATCTGGGTACTAAGAGCCTTCAGTAATCCGTTCCAGAAGTGTTAAGTGACACGAATATCATGATATGAAAATATGATGCATTACACCCCATTAAATAGCACTACCAATCAAACATATAACTCTCCCAACTAATCTATAGTTAACACATTATTAATTGGTAAGAAATGATCCACTTTAGTCAACTCATACCCAACTACCCAGATCAAATCATTTTTCGGAGGCCTCCTCAGAATATGAAAAGTAAAATATATCATCATGTCATCCCAATTTTATTTTGGAATGTATAATGACTACAAAAAACCACCCAGCCACTGATTCTCTACATTCACCTACTGGCAGTTAAGGCACCACATTGTTCCATGAAACCTGCAACCTTTTTCGTCATCCCTAGACACCAATACTAGCTATAAATTTCATAATACATTTTGGTAAAACTAGTATGAAATTCGCAATTCAATTTCTGAAACTTTCGCATCAACTCTTCTCTCATACTTGTTGGAAAAATCACATATCCATGAACATAAAGAGTCTAATCACCTCTAATAGTCTAGCTTGAAGGTGACTCCCCACCATTGAAACCTTCTCTCAAAGATACACATTATGGATCCACATACTGCTTTCCCTTAATCTGGCCTAGAAGCATGGAGTCAACTAGCATAGCTGCAAGGTTCATTTTACCTTGTCCCTCCATCACATCAAGATACATCTCATCAAATAACTCCATCATCTTCTATACTGAACATGATTCATGGACCTCTTTATTTGGAGTCCTCCAAATCAAGCAATCTAAATCACTATTTCATTCTCCAGGTGTGTAAACCAACTCAAAGTTAAAGGATTTTATGTATTCAACCCATATTCATTGTCGAAGATTCAAATCAAGAAGATAGAAGATGCACTTTAGGATTTTATGATTAGTATACACCATCAATCGTTCCCCAAATAAGTAATTCCGCAAAAATTTTAAGTCATTAACCACTATAAACAATTTATGATCATGAATTTGGTCATTTATTTCATGAGGCGTCACACAGGAATTACCCATACACCATAAACTGATCATCCAATAGCAACTTCATCCAAATCCCAACAGCAGACGCATCCCAAAACAATGTATATTTCTTACCTGGATTAGTAAAGATTGGAATCGGTGTGGTTTTCAACCACATGCTTAGTTCCTAAAAGGCATTCTCACATGATGTAGACCAATAAAACGTCATTCCATTACTAGTTAGGATTGAATGTGGTGCTACTGGGTGAGATATGTTTTTAATGAACCTTTTGTAATAGCCAAACTAACCCAACAAAATGGAGACATCAGAAACATTCATGGGATACTCTCAAGACACAACTACATGCACTATCTCAAGGTCTATGGGCACACCATCCTCTAATATGGTGTCCCTATGAAACGAACCGTGTAATTCCAAAAATGAAATTTGGATATCTTGGAGTACATATTATTCTCTCTTAGTGTACTTAGGAATATTTTATGATGTTTGGTGTTATATTCATGGGTCTTAGAGTACACCAAGATTTCATTGAAAAAGACAACTAGAAACTGATCCCAATATGGGTGAAATATTTGATTCATCATATCCATAAACACAATCTGTGCATTGGTCAACCAGAACAACATAAAAAACTCATATAACCCATACCTACCACTGAAGGTAGTCCATGGTACATCAGAAAGCCTCACCCTCAGGTAGTGATACCGTGATCTCAAATCATTTTTTGATAACACTGATGCACCTCTCAGTTAGTCGAAGTAGTAATAAATTTAAGAAAGAGGGAATCTATTCTTAACTGTCATTTGATTCAGATTCCTATAACCGATGCATAAATACAAGGTTCTATGATCCTTCTGGGAAAATGATATTGGAGATCCCTACGATGAAGAAGTCAAATTAATAAAGAAATTATCCATAAATTCCTCCAATGCAGCTTTATGCTCTTTAAGCTCAACCAGTTCCATTCTATATGGTGGAATGGAAACTGGTTCTGCTCCTAGAAGAATATCTATCAAGAACTCAACTTCTCTCTCAAGCGGTATCCTTGATATTTCCTTAGGAAAACAATTATGGAGCAGACCCACCACTGGAAGAAAGACAACCTAATCTACTCCTCTATCATCAATCATTAGACAAGCCACATGGAATGACAGTTCTCCCAACTACTGAAAAAACTGGACCTGCATGGTATACCCAAACATCCCATTCACCATGATAGACTTACGAGTCTCCATATTGAAATTTTAATGTTACCCTATTACTGCAATAGTTAATAGGGGATTTGTAAAACATTATAAAATCCATAATCAATATTTGATCAAAACTCAACATTTCAATAAAAAACAGGTCGTGTAAACAATGTTACCCACCAACATGAAGAGAACACCCCTTAAACTACAACATATTTTCTACCAGTACCCCAAAAGAGTTTCAATAAACATAAATCCAGATATATACTCCACCAATAGGTCCAAAACAGTTACAAACTAATAATAGATAGAAGAATGTGATGCACCTGTATCAAATTAAACACTTGCAAGAATGGAAGTTACAAGGATTGTAACTTGAATAGTCTATGGTCTAGTCTCACCACCTCTAGTTATATACTGAAATAAATTGAGCTAACATATCCCTATACCCTAGGCTCCAAACATAATTTCATGTTCTTCACTACCATACTGATATGAATGCTATTTCCCCAGAGTACCACATCTGTCATCTCTATCTTTACATCCAGTAGAGCTCCAATACTATTATTGCTATAGGGTGACATTCACACTTCATTTAATAAACACTAGTCTCATATATCCCTAATTTCCCACACATCGAGTGTTACTATATAACCTCTTCAAATTCCCCTTTTTGAAGCATTCTCGACAAGCAACTGGTGGTTGGGGGAACTGAGGTCACATGCGTCCCGAACTACCACACTAATACCAAAAAACAAAATCGCTACACTAAGAGGTTAATTCCATGTTCTGACTACCCTATCAGAATTGTGCTAATTTATGTTATCTAAATGGTTCTTTCTTCTATCAGAATCCCTTCCACTATATCTCCCAACTAGAGCAACACATCCACCATTTGAAGTTTCCTTGAGATTTACATATGAAATAAGGGCTTGATCCCACACATCATTAAATGTATTTAGATGTAATAAATTCTCATGGTACATAATATAATGTCTACTTATATCCTAGAATAATCTCACCATAGCTTCCTCATCCCTCAATAAATTGGAAAAAATGTTGAAAATTAGTGAATGGTCAGCGTAATACATCACTGATATAGACCCCAGGGTCAACCTCATAAATTTTACAGCATTATCCTATCTCAACTAATCTAGATAATAATTCTCTAGATTTTTTTTGGAAAAAAATTCCATATAATAAAATTATATTTATAGTTCGTAACTAGAACATCCCTCCAGTTCTTTGCCTAGACTCACAACATATAAGCCGCTCTCTTGAACCACCTCTCAGGAAGAGTCTATGTGTGATATAAAATCATATGGATGGAATTTATCCAAAATTATGCTACATTTGATCCATCCTATCTATAAAAATATTAATGTATTTGTAGATGGAACACCCTATTAAACTCAAACACACTTGGAAAAACCCACCCTAGGTCCCTTCCATTATCTTTATAAACAGAGAAATGTTCTCACATAACTTTTAATCTCCCCTATTACCAAGAGTCACGGGCTATCTTGATCCATATCTATAGGATCAATCTTGGTTATATCCTTTTATTATGAAATAGAAACATGAAATCTATGTGGAAAATTACAACAATTCCAATAACATGTCTCAGAACACATAACAAATAACATCCAATATTTCACAGAAGAGATATCCACTAGCCATAAAAAAACATTTCCCATGCACTATCCCAACAAACCACATAAAACCTAGAACAATAACATCGACCATAACCCCCTTTGTTCATGGATAACATGGGCTAAACCATCATACCTAAGCACAAATCTTTCATTATCACCCTTTTTAAAAATAGTTACACACTTACAACATAAATATTTTCCTTCTAGAAGATTTCCCAATCCACAACTTTTTTATATCAAACGTTTTAACCCATTTTCAACTATTCATTAAGAAAAAATATTTAACCACTATTTAACAGTATCTACACTTCACCATTTTCATCATATTTATTAGACACCATTTTCTTCAAATTTTTATGAATGTAAAATGAACTCTACTATTCATGTCCCACACACCCATATGGTGTGTGCGTATCATGATGAATTCCACCTATATCTATTTGTCCCTATATTGTTAATGAATGAACAACATCATTCTATTCCATCCACAAGTAAAATATCATAAAATAGTCACATACCAAAAAAAATCATCTTCTAATGGTGAAATATAATTCTATTGTAACTACACATCTGAATAACAACTATTCCCACCATCAGTACTTGGTATTTCTCACATACATGGGTTAGCTACCCCCAAGAACGAGAAAATTTCCAAGACCCGACACTCCCTAATATCTAGTATACCATCCCCAAAAAGAATCACCATAGAAAAAAACTGCTCTAATACAACGTTTTAATATCCCTGACCCATTGGCCACTAACTGATGCCCCAATCTGGGTCGCTACATGATCTCAAGAGCACCTCCCCATATGCCAAAGGTTACCAACTAGAATTGTGGGTCTAATTTAATGTTGGGATAATATAACCTATTTAACAGATTAATCCATAACAGATAACATATGAAATAAAGGAAACAATAAAATCAAACCGATACATGCATTACTAACCATTCCCCAAGGGTCATGTGAAGGATATTTAAAACAAGATGGTGAAAAAATGTGATTAATGAGATGTATATATCTCTCTATAAATTCAATTATTTAGGATAATTGATGAGTTAAATGGAATATTTTTAAATGATATGGATCTTTGTGAGTGTGCATAAATAGGGAGATTGAATCTATATTCATGTATCGAAATCAGTGAAATTATGCAACCTCTAGAGAATTAATGGGATTTTTTAGTGACATGAATGTGATATTATTGTGGTTGTGTGTGAGGTAAATGAGTTTGAGAGATACATCTACCTTGATTTATGTGTTTTGATCATTTATATTTGGTTGTGATTTGATAGTAGTGGCATGGAGAATGATAAAGATCATATACCCTAGATCATGGCTCATGGGATGGATCTATCAGCAGATAACGAGTGGGTCCTATGAGTATAAATGATAAAAAAATATTGAAGTTCATGTAGAATCATGAATATATAATTATGATAAGCAAAATCCTTTAGAGGGGATTACACCATTATTTGTTTTGTGTGAATAACCTCTTTTTGGGTGATGGGGTGGGAAATGTTGGCAATGATATGTATGATGAATCGAACCCACTAGTGGTTATTGTGGAAGACCAAAACATAGATACATGTGTCATAGTGGAATATAATTATTTTCGGAATATTATATGTGGATGTTTAATTTTGATATTGATGAAAGGAAGTATTTCTAGTAAGAAACTAGTATGAGATTCACATATTAAACTAGTTAATTGACCAGGACTGAGAAATGTTTGTTTATCCGCCTATTAAAATGATACATATAACTAATAAAGGTATCATTTGATAAATATAGTCATGATCTAGTGACTACTCATTTGGAAATTGAATATTAGTAGATTCTTAGGGGAATATGCATTAAATTCTGGTCTATTGTCTGCAGGTGATGTCAAATCAAAGGTTATGACATAATGGAAGACAGATTTGTGGATTTTTTCCAGATTTTAACAACATTTTTTAGTAGTTATTTTTTTATCAGCACCAATTTTTTATGGTAGTTGGTGAAATGAGGTATTGGATGAATCATCTCCTTCATGATTAGGTTTTTTGACTTAGGAATTAATTATTTGCAACTTTAAAAGAATTATTAGCATATTTTTATGGACTAAAATGGAATTTGGATATTGGATATTAAAAGTATTTTTGGTATTAGAGTTGTATGATATAACTTTTACGATATCCAGGATTTGGAGTTTGCATAAAATTTTGGTGGTCAGTTAAGACCACATGATATGCATGAGGTGGATTCTTAATAATGAGATAAATTATAATTAGTATTTTATAAAAAAAATCATGTGAAAAGGAAAATAAAATTCCCTTGAAGTTCTCTAATGTGATAAATTATCTTTATATAATATTAATGAATATATATATATTATTAATCCAAAAAACTCCATGTATAATCAAAAGAAGTAACTTCCTCAAATCCAAAGTGTTGGTGGGAATGGAGGTATATAATCTAGTGGGACTACAACCAATGTGGATTTAAATTGTAATATTTTTATCAATAATTATAATAATTCTTAATGAATTAAATCATCAATTGGATGTTTTTTAGGTGTGAGTTCAGGTGGAAAATACAAAAAAATATTTTTTGGGGCATTTAGTAAGTCAAAGGAACTTGAGAGTTTCTTACGAAGGCCATTGGGTACCTTGATTAGTACCATTGAGTTCCTATTTTAGTAATAAGTGGAGATATCCTATTTGGTTGGCCATAATGTTTTCTATGGAAATTAATCAGGCGTATAGTGATCCATTGGGTAGATGGTGTTTCTTCACCATGTATCTAGTAGTGCCAAGTCTAATCTTTTATTTTGTGTAGAATGGAAAATTACCATGTACCACTTTAAACCCCATTTAGCATTCTCCTTCCCCTAGAGATTGATGAAATAAAAGGATTTATCCCATTTATTTTTCATTTATCTATTGATTAACTCATTTCCATGGATAATGGAGAGAGTTAACTCACTGATTGAGGCTAGTTCTCCCTCCACATTCCTTTATTTATTATTTCCTTCCTCTTCCAGAATCATGTTTTTGTTCATTTATTAATTCTGATTGTTATTCCACTGAATCATAGAAAGTATCATTGATATGATAGGGAATTTTTCGTAGATGTTAAATGGGAATTGATAATTTGTAGAACATTTGGTTGTATACCATTTAATCATAGGTAAGGCACTATACTTACTTTCCATGGATTTTTGTAAAACTGAATAGAATTGGATGATTACTTAATAGAAGATTCTATTCCTTTTTTCATGGTAGTTCTCGATGAATGAAAAAAGTCAACAACTTATTGTTTGAGTATTTTTTCCATTACTCCACATGGTTATTAATTCATTGATTATTCCTATTTTAATTGATTATGAGATAACTATAAAATTTATTAAAATGTTTTATTAATTAACATTTGTGATTTCTTGGACTATGTTGGGGATCACAGATGATGATGGAGGGATAATGGGTTAGATAGGCATGGTTTAATAATTTATTTTGGATTTAACTCTATATAGAAGTTGTAACTCCCTAATATTACTAGACTTATATGTGATTGAATGTATTGTGTGATTTTCATGTTGGGGAATTTTGGTGCCTACAGTCTGAGATTGAACTACGGTTGTTGACTACTTGTGAGGTGAGAAGAGAGAGGCATGTTTTTCTAGTAATGGGTCATATATGTTTTATATACATTTATATTCCCATTTATGGATAATTTTCCAATGAAAAGGTCTTCGGTGGAACAGAATTAGGATCTATATAGGGTTTCTAACATGGGGTTAAGGAACTAGAGACCTAGAGATGTTCTAGCTGGAAATGTGTATGAATTCTCTTGAGTGATAGATAAGGGTATGTTTAGTAGTTATTTCCATGAGTAGTCCCTTGTGGATTATGTTTCAAGGAAGGTTGAATATTGGTAAGGAATAATGATTTAGAGGAATGGATTGAGTATTCTAAATAATAGGTGAAGGAAAACCCATTTGGAGTGTATTTTTGAGTTAACCACTCTGTGAGTGGTTCATAGTCTGTGGTTAGTGGATTTTATAGAATTTTTGTTACATTTTTTTGATTATGTAAACAAGTTATTATTACTACTAATATTGGAATGAGTGGATGACATAGATTAACAAGGGATTTAATGATTTTAGTGTTGACCTACCAAGGGTACAATATCACTAGATAGGGAGATGATAGATTGGAATATGGAACTTATATTACTTTCAACATTAGGACTATAGCCAAGGGGATAACCTCACCAGTCTGGTTAGTGGATAATTAGTGGTACATAGTTTTTAATAGTCATTTAAACTAATTTAAATTGTTATTCATGGATGTGATCGGTATTTTTAGACTCATGTCCAAAGTTAATCCTCAAAATATATATGGGAGAAATATTTTGAGACTAATATTAGGAGATTTCCTTTTAATGATATGTGGGATCAAAATTTCTTCTTCAATTAAGTTTAAAAAATATAGGGCTATGTTAGATTAGTATTTGTTTCATCTATTAGGAGGGGTCATCTAAGTTAACACTAGATTAATATTTGGAGATTCCTATCAAAATTTCATCATCTGTGTATATATGGGATTAGTATTTACCTAGATATTAGAAGAGGATTATCCCTGTGACTAGATTTTTATGATAAAATATAAATTTAATCTATAAAGTGTGATTATACCTATGGAAAAATTCAATTGGTTATACTAGTATATTATTTATAAATTAAAACATGAAATAATTTTAATAGATACTCTATTCCAGAAATTAGGTGTGATTTTTTCTTGATATATTTTTATGTTATATAAACCATGTTGGATATCATGGTGGATTCTCCTTACCATTAAATTTTGTTGATTATAATAATCATCTATTATGGGGATTTTTATGGACTAGATAATGATTTATTCCCTATATTAACTATTGGAATCCTCCTGTTTTAATTCTCACAAATAAAGTAAATCATGTAAATCAAATATAATTTAAATCATTTAAATCATGTTTAAATATTATAAATCATGATTACTCGTATTCTATTTTGTTTTATTATGGTTATTCTTAACAAAAATCCATTATGTGAGTATTACTTCTTAATACAAATTGATGATATTTGGATAAGTATTATAAAAAATTTCTCTTCCCAAATGGTCTCACCGTTTATTCTGGAAATTGGTAAAGTCTGTGAAACCATTTCCCTAACATCATAATGGTGTTATAGGTTCCAGATTGTGAAAAGGACAAGACACCGTAACAGTGCTACCAGTTCCAGATTTTGAAAAGAACATGAAACTATTTCTATAACACTGGTTCTATGACACTGTAAAAAGACACCATTTAGAGGATTAAAAAAGGATAAGACACCATTTCTATGGCACTATAAGAAGACATAGTCCAAAGTCACCATTCCTGACTCACTGCAACATGACACCATTCCTTTCTTAACAATTTTTTTTCTTTTTTAGTTAAATATAAAAGTGATTCTAATGTTCATATTTTAATAATTTAATGGAATGGGAATAATTAATGATCTTTTGTAGAAATGACACCTGGAAGTACGAGGTATGAGGTGTGGTGATCATGATTCTTGTCATCGATAACACAAACACCCTAGATAAAATACAAGGTGGAATACATGCTTAAAAAAGTGATGGTTGAAGACTAAAAGAGATGTTAGGGAGAACATACAGGCATGAAAGAACAATATGAATAACACACGAAGAACTTTCATTTTCTATGAGATGTGAATGAAAACTTCAGACATCCTTGTTACACCAACTCAATGAAGAATTAGTTCTATATAGTGTTTCACTATAACTCACTAGAAACCAGAAAAAAAACTGATGACACTCTATTTCTGAGTCTACTTTCATAAGATGTCCTGAAAATCAAATTTTTTATATCCTTAAAGTCTAGAGCTTCATTGAATAACACTCAGATCACTTATGATACCCTTTTTCTATATTCCACTCTACTATGTTTGGTTTTATTAATCTTTAGAGAAGCATGGGTCTATACTAAAAATGAACATTGTCTCCTACACTGATATGGAGGAAATAATATATCATCACACAAATATCCTTTTACATCTTGTTTCACCCATGTATAGATATGGAAGAGGTCTTTTATGACCTCATTGTTATATTTACCACATAGAACTATGGTATAGCTCAAGTAACATGGACAGTCTTGTGTAATATTTCATAAACACCTATCCAGGGTGTGGATGAAAACATAGAATAAATTTTTAGGTAGATAGTGATCACCAAGTTGACTATATTAGGTCTTGAATTGATAATGAAAAACTTCTTTTAATCCACGGTGTTTTCAAATTTATTTCACTCAGTTCATTACTCATATTTCAAAAAACTATGTTTGACTCTGACAGTTAGTCTTGGATAGTATTTATAACTGCTTTGATTTAGTAAATTAGTTTCAAATGTGATATCAATATCTCATAAAGCTATAACTGAGAAACAATCAATCTTTAAGGAAATTAATTGAACTGCCAGCCTATTATAAATCTAATACTTTGATTAATTTTCCTTTTTTTAAATTGGGGGTTATTTAAATAATTTGTTTAACAAAAAATTTTATATGTACTCAATTCAACCTCCTCTTGAGTATCCTAATCCGAACAAAATTTGGTAATAGAGGTAGTTTTTAAACATCTATTTTCGAAGGTTTCAAAACATTTCAACTATGATTTAGTTTTTTTTAAATATTCTCTAAATTTTGGTTAGTTGTAAATTTCTAGATCTTTAAAATATAGATTTTATAGACAATAGACTAGAAAGGTTCTACTACCAAGAGACCTCCCTACTTTAATGGAACAAATTTTTCTCAATGGAAGATTAAAATGAAAATTTACTTGGAAAGTACGTTCTTTGATAATTGGACCTTAATAGAAGATAAATATTAAATATTAGAAACTCTGAGAGCAACATGGATTGAATCTATAAAGGATGCCTACAATAATAATTTTAAAGCTATGTATTCCTTAATTTTTTCTTTAGGGGATGAATAATTTAATAGAATATCTTCTTGTAAATGTGCCTATGATATTTCAGACACTTTATTTGTATCAAAAGAAGGAACCTCTAGTGTTAATGAAATGAGACTTAATACCTATAATATTAAGTATGATAACTTTAAGATGAAGCCTGATGAGCCTATTTATTATATGTATCTAGAGTTTAAGGAAATAGTCAATACAATGAGCACTCTTGGAATGCTAGTGGGTTCCAATGAAAAATCATCTAGCTACTCAGATGTGTACTTGAAAGATAGAGAGGAAGCTTAGTATCAATTATATAATCCTATGACATCATAATTTTTTCTGTCAAGGAGCTAATAAGAAAATTAATGTTGTATGTGGAAGAGTTAAAAGTGAACAAATAAGAAGTGGATAAACCAAAGAGAATTTTTGTGGCTTTCAAAACCAGAAATTCCAAAACTAAAGAAAAGAAAAGTATACCGACTCATTCTGATAGTACAAGTAATGATGATTCACTTTCAGATAGTGGTGAGGAAATGGATCAATTAGCATGAAGGTTTATGAATTTTTATATAAGGATGAAATTATTCAGGAATCCCAAGTACAATGGAAGGTATGATTAGAAAGGAAACTGGAAGAATGACTAGAAAAGAAATGATAACTCAAATGAAATATTCTTTTATTAATGTAAGAGAAAAGGATAGGTAAAGACTGACTGTCCTAAGCTATTGTATAAAAAAACATTTGAGGATACAGATAGAATGTACAAAAGGTTAATTAAAGCAACATAGAGTTCTTATGAGTATAGATCAAGTGACATAGAATCTTCACATGATTAAAAGGTTAAAAAATCCAATATGTCCTTCATGAATAACACATATGAGGTAACCCTTGAGTCTCCTGTAAATTTTTTTATTATTCTAGAGATAAAAATGATTATGAAAATATGATTACTGAAGAAATGATTTAATACTTCCCAATGATTGAAGGTACATGAAATGAATTAATATATAAATATAAATCTTTAAATAAACAACATTCTCTAACTTATACTATTAAATCTAGACATACTATTGAAAAGGAAAAGAATTATCAATTACTTAAGGAGAAAAATGAACATAAATTAACTGATGATAAATAGAAAAAGGGAATAGAAAAATTTTCAAATGGAAATAATACTCTAACAAAAAATTATTGGTAAACATGTATCTCTTAGATTCACTGTTGGTATAGGATACCAACCTGGATAGAAGAACATATATAAAACTCATTTTATATCAAAATATGGAAAATATGTTTTCATATCCAGAACTAAAAAATATTCTAGTTCAACCTCTAGGAAGTCACTCAATGCTTCTAATTTTTCAAGACCAAATAATGTTTACATTTCTAATACTATACATTCTTTGTATAAGAAACCCATAAAGCAAGTATGGGCTCCCAAATCTCTTATTTCTAATGTTACTAGACCCAAACAAATATTTGTAACAAAATAATATATTTCTTAATTATTTTGAAGGTAATATTTTTGAAAATATCTTGTAAAATTTTATGGTACTTGGATAGTGGATTTTTAGGACATGTGATAGGATATTACTCATTCTTCAAGAATATAATAAATATTGACGGTGGACATGTCAATTTTGATTAAAATTCTAAAGGAAAAAATAATTTTCCTTGGCCAGATTGGTAACTCTTACTCATTTTTAGATTCTAATGTACTTTTTGTTGATGGATTAAAATATAATATTATTATTATTTCACAATTGTGTGATGATTGTTTCTGTGATAAATTTTAAAATGATTCTTGTAATGTTTTTAATTATAAAAATGAATTAGTATTTTCTGATTTTTGAAATGAAAATTTGTATGCTATTAACTTAGATTATTTAGTTTCTCAAAATGTTTCATTCTTAAGTGTCTTTCACAAAGATTCTTGGATTTGGAATAGAATAAAAAGACACTGTAATATACCATCCCTTATAAATATTACTAGAAAAGTCTTAGTCAAGGATTGACCTAACATGAGTTTCCAAATGACATATTCTATAATCCTTATCAAAAATCTAAGCATCACAGAATATATTTCAAACCAAAGAAA
Source organism: Viscum album (assembly GCA_963277665.1). NCBI lineage: Eukaryota > Viridiplantae > Streptophyta > Magnoliopsida > Santalales > Viscaceae > Viscum > Viscum album. The sequence continues at coordinate 218,500,004 of OY728167.1, forward strand.
TAATTTCTTAATTATCAACCTCTTGAGTTTGTTCACGTTGACTTTTTTTGAAAATATAGAGTTTCAATCCATAATGGGGAGAACTATGTCTATGTTCTTATAGGTGACTTTTATAGATATACTTAGATATTTTTCTTAGCTAAAAAAAGTGAAGTATATTCTCATTTCACCAAGAATGATAGAACAATGGAGAACCTAACTGGTATTAAAATTAAATTCCTAAGAAGTGACCATGGATTTGATTTTAAAAAACAAGAGTTTGAATCTTTATTCTCACAAAATGGATATGTTCATAACTTCTCTACCCCCAGGACACCTCAAAAAAATGGGGTTGTAGAAAGAATAAATAGAACCTTAAAAGAAATAGCAAGAACCATGATAAATGAATATGGCCTTCCTATCTAATTTGGGGTTCTATTTATCAATATAGCTTGATATATTACTAATAGATTATTAATCAGACAAATTCTCATGAAAATCCTTATTAGTTGGAGAACAATAGGAAACCCAAATATAGTTATTTAAATTTTTTTGGTTTCAAATTTATATTCTCAATACAAAGGACAATATTTGAAAATTTTCATCCAAGAGTGGTGAAGGATTATTTTTAGGTTTCTCAATATCTAGCAAATATTATATAGTAATTAATAAAATAACCAAATGTGTGGAATAATATGTACATGTCAAATTTTATGAAACAGATCCACATGAACCTAAGGCCTCCCTAGAAAACCATGATAATGATGTGTCAAATATGAACATAAATGTAAAATCCTTTGATCCATCTATCAAAAAATAAATAAAATCCTCCAGTTCTAGAAATTATCTAGATTCTAGTTCTGATGAACCTTAACCTATTGAAGAAACTAAAATCACTATCCATTCATTTTCTAGATATGTCAGAACCTTTAAGAACCATCTTTTATATGCTATAGTTGGAGACTTAGATAAATGAACTTAGACAAGATATTGTCTAATAAAGCAGGTTGAACATAAAACATTCTTGTCATGGTCTAAAATTAAAAATATTAATGATGAAATCAATGACGAATTTTGGGTAATGGCTATGCAAGATGGATTAAATTAGTTTTAAAGAAATACTGTCTGGAAACTAGTGGATAGACCTAAAAGCACATTAACTACAGGAACTAAATAGGTGATTAGGAATAAAGTATATGAAGTTAGTAATATTGTATAAAAAAATGTAGATTGGTAGCACAATGTTATAGTCATGAAGGGTTTGACTATGAGAAATCTCTTGCACCAATCTCTAGACATGAAGCCACTATAATCTTGTTTGCTTATGCAGAACATCTAAATTTCACACTATATCAAATGGATGTTAAGAGTTCCTTCCTAAATTTGTTTGTAGTTGAGGATGTTTTTGTGGAACAACCCACTAGTTTTACAAACCCTCATTTTACAAATCATGTTTTAAATTAAGAAAATAATTATATGGTTTAAAACAAGCTCCAAGATCATGATATGAATGAATAAGTAGTTTTATTATTTTCAATGGTTTTAAAACAGTTATAGATGGTCCTAATCTATTTATAAAATGAATTTAAAAATATTTTTATAGTTAGTATAATATATGTTTATGGTATTATCTTTGGATCTTCTATAAATTCATTATGTGTTGGTGCTTCAAAAATGATGCAAAATGAATTTGAAATGAGTTTGATGGGTGAAATCATATTCTCTCTTGTATTTCAAAACATTTAATGTAAGTAATGAATTATTTTAACACAAAGTAAATATAATAAATATATTCTAAAACACTTTGTCTTGGATTTTAGTGACTATAGTGACACTACAATGAATACCACCTATAAGTTGGATCTTGATGATAGTGGTAAATCTATTGATCAAACCAGTTATAGTGGAATGATTCAGATTTTACTCTAATTTTCTGCTAGCATGCCTGATATTATGTTTAGTTTGTGTTTGTGTCTTGTTTTCAAGGAAATCCTAAAAAGTCACATCTTATTGCGGTTAAAATAATTTCTAATTTACCCAAACAAAAAACCAACAGAGAACTGTTCTATCCTAGATTATAATAATTTGTCTTAGTTAGAAATTCAGATAATGATTTTGGTCGTTGTTAGTTAGATAGAAAAACATACTATGGAACAAGTCATTTTTTCTGTAAATCAATAGTATCATGGTGTAGTAAAAAAGAAAATTCTTCTGCATTAAGTACCACCAAAGATGAATATAATGCTTCTTGTAGTTGTTCTGTTCAGATTTTGGGGATGAAAAACACTTTTCTAGATTATGGATATCAATTTAGACATGTCCCTATAAATAGTGATAAAACAGGTGTCATGAACACCTCTAATAATCATGTTTCTCATTCATTATAATATCATATGGATGTAAGAAATCAATTGTTTAGAGATAATTATCAAAAGGGTGACATTACATTAGAATTCATTGGCATTGAACATCTGCTTGATAACATTTTCTCTAATCCTTTAAATTCTGAAATGATGAGTTACATGATTCGTTAATTAGGACTGATCATCATTGAGTGACTATTGTACTATCTCATAGTTACATTTCATGGTTAAAATCTCTTAGTTATTGTCTCTAAGTTACTGTCTCACAAATTAGTATCTCTTGATTGATGTCACACTAGTTACTATCACACTGTTTATTGTCACACAGTATAGTTGACACCATGATTTATTTTTCTGGTCTCACAGATAGGACTCAATTATTTTTTTAAAAATATTTTATCTAATTTAAATATTGATTATTTTATTTATTTTATACCATTTTTTTGTGTGTTGTGTTGTTTAAACCCCATAAATGATAAAAACTCATCCTTTTCACTTTACTCTTCACTCATACACTCTACCCCCAAATCCAATCTCTTTTCTGTCATACTCTTCTCCTTCCTTGAACTCGCATTGAATTCCTAGGATGAATTTTCCATCTTTATCGTCTCATAGAAAGAACTTCCCTTCAATGAAATAGAAAAAGGATCCAATTACCATGCCCGAGAAACCACTAATCCTAGGTCTTGTGGATCATACATTCATAACAGAGAAAGAAATTTTTATGAAGTGTGTTCTGTCAAGTATGTCATTGTTCTGAATGTCTTGAAAAAATATTTATGGTTATATTAGTTTAAAAAAGATAAAAGACCTACCTATCAAAAGTTTGTTTTATATTTTTATCAGTATGTTCAATTCTCTTTCAACTCTAAAGATGGTTTTGTTGTTAGAAGCTCGGTGAATGGACAGAGATTTACCTTCTCATCGAGGTTGTGGGATTCCTACATAGAAATAAAACATGAAGGAATTTTTTAGGACTATTAATGAGTTAATCCTCCTCCAGGTGACATTTTTTAGTTTAGAAGAGTCCTTGGGTGGGTTGACTAGAAATAAAAAGAAAATACAGCATATTGCTGTTGAACAGGATAGAGAGACTGGATTGTTGTTTATGTTTGTTAAAAACCTGATATGTCCATGGAAAGGATATTTTTCCACTCTCATGTATCAATATGTGTTCTCAATACATCTTCTAAAGAATGGTCCTAATATTAATTTGTGTAAGTACAATATCCTTCAAATTTGTGACATGATCAAGACAACATCAAAGTCAAAATCACTATTTTATTCAAGGTTTATCTCTATTTTGATACTATACGAAGGTGTAGTTGGTATGAATGAATAATTGGTTGAAGATTATGAATTTTTTATGTCTAAGGATACATGAAGGATAATGAAGATCATTTGGAATCCATGGAAGAGATCATGGATTAAAGACAATGAGAGGAAGTATGGGGATTTTAATCTTGTTGAGCACCCTTCAAGACCTAAGAATTTCACTGACCCTGGTTTAGAGTCAGATGATCTTGTGGAATGTTTAGATGAAGGAGTAGATGTTGATATATCGAAAGGAGAATATTTTGATACAGGTGAATCATTTATAGAAGAATCCTATGAACTTTAGGAGGTTCCCTCTAGAGAATGGCTTCTATATAAAGGTGTTGAATATGCTTGAACAGGAGGTGAGGTTTTTGATAGAAGTAAAGTTTATGTTGAAGAGAAAGATGCTACTATGGTAGTGAGTATTTCTAATGAGGAACAGACAGAAGAGCATGTAGGAATAGAATGAATTTTATACGGTGAATAAAAATTGAGAAATCATTTCACTTAGCTAGAGGTATGGATAAATTTTATAGAGAAGAGGCTGTGGAAGCTGGTCAAGAGTTGAGTCTCTTAGTCTTGAAAGAGATGCATTTTTTGAGGGGGAGAAAAACCCTATCTCGGAAATAATTCAAGTGCCCAATCCTATTGAATAATGTCCTGTGGATACCTGGTACCAGTTTCCATGGATTTATGATGTGGATGAGTCTCAATGAATCTCAGTTTAGGGATTGGATCTTTCAACCATGTTTCATCTGAAACATGTGTCTGATGTATTGTTTATTAAGGAGCCAAAACCTATATTTTTTTATCCTCCTGAAACTACTCAAGAAACTCCATGTTATGTAAGTCAAGAAGATCTGAATGTTTTTTGAGACAATTAATTTTCTAGTTTTGAGAACCTCATGATGTCTACCCTACCCTTATAACCAATCTAAGTGAAAGGGATGGTACACTTTTTTTTATAGAAAGTCGTATAATATATCCAACCCATGGTGCTTCATGAAATTGAGGAACTGCAGATTGAGAACATGGAGTTAAGTGATGAAGTGAAATCATTAAAATCTATGGTTTAGGAAATGAAGAAAGAATTGAATGATACACAAGTGCATATTGCTAATCTCATTGAGATTAATGCTGATAAGATCCCATAGAGGGTTGTATAAATGATTCACCCAAACATGATTACTGTGTATTAAAAGGTGGTTGAGAACAACACCAAAAGAGAAAACGAGATGTGTGTGATTTTATCTGAATCGATACTCTGAAAAATGAATATGAAGGATGTCATCATACTGTTCAAAATCAACTTAAATCTCTCACAACAGTTTTTCCGCTCCATCTACTTCTGCTTAAACATCTCACCCTTTGGAAACTGAACTAATCATACCAGTATTTAAAGAAGAGTGTCAGTCTCTATTGAGTGGTACTAATAAGGAATGTCTCTCTATAATCATTAAGAACAATGACCATGTTATTAACTTGGTAAGAGTTCACTAAAAATATTCCACTGAAGCTCAAGAATAAATATCTATGAATGTGGATTACTACTTCAAGAGGATCTATTCCAAGCATGAGTTGACCATCCATTTTATGTATCTTTTGGGGAATTTAAATCTTCCTCATGTAACTTAAGAATCCAAAGATCAAGATCAGAAGTAGATGGACTTCACACCCACTCTAGATAAATTTATGGAGAATAAATATGACTTTGAGAAGGTCATACAGTTTGATGGTGAAATTATCACTGTTTTCATCATGTTGTTGAAGCCTTATTTTCATGTTCAGAGAACATCCAAAGTTTCTCCAACAACTGCTCCTATGAGACCTGGCCGGATTCCTTTTACCAATCCTTCTTCTTAAACATCGTTTTCACCTATAACCATGTATGTCTCTTAGGATCTAAGCCAGATCAGACCTATTATTGTCAAACAAAATTTTCCTTGGTCTTCCACCAGACCAACTCTTTCCCCTTATATCATTGAAGGAGTTACCATAAATTCCCTTACTACTGATTCAACCACCTCCACTTTTTGAACTCCGGAATCTACTCCTATTATCTCTGTCAAGGGTAAAGTGAAGTCTGTAGAATATAAAGAGAAGTGAAGGATACATTTTTATAGGGATGTAATGTACTTTCTTTTTGTGATTTTACCTCACCTTTGTAATTTTATATGATTAAAGGTTCTCTCTCACTCTTTTATTCACTTTTTTCTTTCATATAGTGTTTATTTTCTTGTTCTCTTTTTTATAATCCCCCAATTGGAGAAATAAGAACTTGATTTTAGGAATTTATGGGAGAAATAAAAACTTTCTTTTAGGAATTTATGGGAGAATAACTGCTTTTATGTTATTTGTTTCATATATTCCCTAATACCATGTTATGATAAGAAAATGTTTGGTTTGTAAATTCCATGAATTGTGTTCATCAAAAATTGTAAGATTGTTAGACACCTCATGTTTTAGTGCTCACAAATAATGTAAATAATGTAAATCACAAATCATGTAAATCATGTTTAAATCTTATAAATCATGATTAATCTGGTTCTATTATGTTTTATTATGATTATACTAATACTCAATCCATTCTGTGAGTATTATATCATAAGACAGATGGAGGATATTTGACTAAGTATGAGACACTGTTTCTCTGCCCAAAGAGTCTCACCATTTAGTCTAGAAATTGGAAAATTCTGTGACACCATTTTCCTGACACAGTGATCATGCTACTGGTTCTAGATTTCGCATAGGACCAGACACCATAACTGTGATACCAGTTCCAGATTTCGCAAAGTACATGACACTATTTTTGTAGCACCAGTTCTATGAAACTATAACATGAAACCCTTTAAAAGACTGATAAAGGACAATACACCATTTTTATGACATCATAACAAGAAACCATAACAACACATAGTCCCAAGTCTCCATTCCTAAATCACCGCAACTGTGACCCCATTCATTAAATAACAACTTTTTTTTATCTTTTTCAATTAAATTAAAAAGTTGACTCTATTTTTCATATTTGAATCATTTAATGACACCGACAAAATTAATGATCTCTTGTAGAGATGACACCTGAGAGTAAGAGGTACGAGGTGTGGAGAATGTGCTTCTTATCATCCATAACACAAACACCCAATATAAAATACAAGGTGTCACACGTGCTGAAAAAATTGATGTGTGATGATTGAAATATACATTATAGAAAAAATACATGCATTCATGAACACTTAGAAGAACGCACGAATAAATATCATTTTCTGTGAGCTATGGATCAAAACATAGACATCCTTGAAACACCAACTCAAAAAAGAAGAAGTGCTACAAAGAGTTACACAATAACTCACTAGAAACTAGAACAAAAAACTCATGACACTATATTTTGAGTCATTTTAGAAGAGGACCCAAACATCAAATCAGTTACATCCTTGATGTCCATAGCAGCATAGAACAATACTCAGAGCACTTATAACCCATTATTATTATATTCTACTATGTCGTTTACTATTTTATTAGTCTTTTGAGTGGTGTGTTTTTGTTCTAAAAATACACATTTTCTCATGTAATGAAGTGCATGATACAAGATATCCTCACACAAATATCTTTTCACACCTTGTTTCACCCATATATAACTATGGAAGACGTCCTGTGTGACATGGTTTTTATATTTCACACGTAGATTTATGGTAGAGGTCAATTCTCCTAGACAGTCCTGTGTATTAATCTGTAAACCCTAATCTGGGGTGTGGATAAAATCTTAATATAAATTTCTGGGTGAAAGGTGATCACCAAGTGGAGTGGATTAAGTATCATCTTGATATTGGACCACTTGTTTCAATCTGTTTTGTTTTCTAATTTAGTTTACTCTTTTTTAACTCATATATTAGAAAAATATGTTTCACTATGATAGTTAGTCTTGTATAGTATTTATAATCAATTTGATTTAGTAAATTAGTTTAAAAAATAATATCAATATCTCATATTCCCAAAAATGATAAATAATTAATTTTCTGAAAAATTTATTGAACAATACGACAATTATAAATTTTCTACTTTGATTAACTGGCCTGTATGGTTTTTAAATTAATGGATCTTAAAATAATTTTTTAATAGAAATTATTATAAGAACTCAATTCACCCCCCCTCTTGAGTGTCATACTCTGACCAACAATAACCATCAAAGTCACTTATAGCAACTAAGAGATTATGATTAATAATTTGAGTCTATTATTAGGTTTATTTCCCCAAGTGATATTATATGATAATAGAATCCTGATTGTTATTAGGTGTGTTCCTCACAGGGACACATTACCTTAGATGGCAGGTGTGGTTATATTGAAATCCCATAATAGATGTCATTTTTTGGGATACAGTTGTTACATGGTACTCCAACTTATAAATATGTGATTATTCATAAAAAATACCCATCCCATTCTATAATTTTATGTATTAAATATAATTTATTTATTTGGGTAACCATTGGACTATCCAAAAGAATTATTAATGTATAAGTGTTTTGTTTTTTCATCCATTTATTTCTGTATATTTATGAACACATATATTGGTATTCATTAGAGACATAATAAGTGTTGGGATACTATGTTTTTTTCTAACACCTCCAAATGTGAACAATGTGGGAAATTAAAACCCAATTATTGGTATGTAGGTTCATATGATCGATGTTGTATAGGTGAGTGAGCTGAAGGATGAGAGAGGGTTTTGTGATAAAGGGACATGGTGGGGCTGAAAAGTGGTCAGGTCTCCCTTTCATTTTATTATAACTTTTGTTTTTTATATTAAAAATGATTGGGTTTTTGGGTGATACTTTTTAAGATGTATTACTGTTCGAAATGCCTCTTATTATTTATTATAATATAATAGATGTCATTTGTTTGAAAATTTTCCACAGTAAATCAATCATTATACTCTAATATTTATAATTTTAACATGTTTCAATTATTTTTGTATATCTGATTGTGATTATAATAAAGGAATAGACCCCTCATGATTTTAGTTAACCCTCACTATTAGGTGGTATTCTTTGAAATATATATAAGCATGACTAAAGTTTATAGTTTCCCATATCAGGAAAATTTTAGGTGGTTGGATGAGGGAATTATAATAGTTATATCCTCAGTTATTGTGAATTTGAGAAATATTAAATGTTGGATAAATATTAGTGTTATATTATTGTTTGAAAATATTTGTTATTATACAAAATAATACATTAGAGTACTATAATTAAGGAAATAAACTTTCTAAATAGTTAATGAATCAACAATATCATTCATGGAAGCCTGTGTGATTCCCTAGAAAATAACATGTGATAGTTTCCTAAATGGAGTTCCAAATGGCCTCAGGTGCACCACCGCAAATTCCAATTGTTTAGGACTAGCGACAATGATCTGGATTATTCATTTTGAGGAATATACACTCGATATCATAAAAATTTATTTAAAATAAATAATCAAAAATCACTCATAACATAAAAATAGAGAACATATAAAACTATAACCAATCAATTCTATAAAAAATGAATTCTTTCATACATATTGCTTATCACCTACTAGGATAATCACATATACAAAAATAATGTATAGAGGCTTAACTAACATCCCCTAGATTAAACTCCATCCAGTCTCTAATCCCTGATGAGTTTCCCTAACTCGATCAGCAACACATATTGTTTTCAGACCCTATTAATAGACATAAGGTATGCATGGGAACTAGGGTTCCAATTAAAGGTGATAAAAATAAATCATAGTAGGGTTTCATAAAATATTTATAATATAAATCATAAATAATATGTGCATATTAAAGTAAAATTAATAATAGGATCATAATACATGTAAGAACTCAGTTCTTCTTTTGAGGTTTGTGTAATGTCCTAGACTTCTCTGGTCCATTCCATTGTGAAAATATGGTGTTTGAGGTGTTCCAGGAGGTCAATGTAACTTATCCCCAACACTTCTCCAATTTTCCAGTTCGGTGAATACTTCCAATGGTAGACAGTTGTGAACAGTGGAATGGTAACCATCTCTAAACAGTGTTATCAATAACCTTATATGAATAGTTCCATCAGTGAATAGTTCTATCGGTAACCTCTAACGGTAACCGCTCTTTCCTTTTCCAAATATCCAATTATGTGAATAGTTCCTTTGATGAATAGTTCTATCTATAACCTCTAATGGTAACCTCTCTTTCCTGTGCAAAATTTCCATTTCTTTGAACAGTTCCATTGTTGAACAGTTCTATCAGTGAGGTCGAACGGTAACCTCTATCAGTAGCCTCTATCTTTAACCTCTATCGGTAACCTCTAATGGTAACCTCTATTTCCTTTGCCATGTTTTGAGTTCTGTGAATAGTGTTTCCATAATAGTGACCATCTAAAGGTGACCATTTCATTACTTTGCCAAATTTTGAGTTTGTGAACAACATTTCCAGAACGGTGACCTTCTAATGGTGGGGTTCATGACCAATTTTTCTAATGGTGAGGTTCATGAACAGTGTCTAACTGTGAGGGTCATGAAAAATGTCTAATGGTGAGGTTCGTGAACAGTTTCTAACACTGAGGTTCACGAATAGTGTTTTTCCTTTTCCAAATTTTGAGTTCGTAAACAGTGTTTCCAGCTTCCTATAGATTTTCACCATTTGCATTTTCCTTTGACGTAAAATGCATTTAAGGCCCCGTTTTAAGGACTCTAAGGCTGATTCAAAGGCCATAACTCCTATATTAATTATTCCTAAGGCTCAGGATGTTTTTACTTGGTCATACTACGAGGTATAATGTGATCCACTTTTAATGGGAAATTAAGCATAACTTAAATCATCGCTCCATTAAATCTTCTAAAGGGATGGGATATCTTCCTCCCTAATTCGTCCGCTTTCTTCTTGGCTATGAGATGCTAAAAACTTTCACTCTATTCCATTGGAGTTTCATAATCAAACTTTCCTCCCCGGATTGGTTCTTCTTTGTTTTCATGCAACCAAGCTTTATCGATCAATCTTCAATATAAGGTATGTTTTAACATCATTTTTTTGGGGGTTTATATTCTCTTGTACCACTTTTCCATATTATATCATGTAATCTCCATGATTCTAATGGGGTTTTCTTGGGTTTCGATTGGTGCGGTCATATCATGGCATCCTCAAGTGGATTCAGTTGACACGAGAGGAGGATCGTGACTCATCGGGTGGATAAAGAACATCAAGAACTGTTTGAGGTAACAGATTCATTTCTTCTCTTTTGTTTTACCAGCAATTGTATTTTTATCATGTTTTATCCCACTAGAAAATAGTTGAATTGACATAATAAATATTTTAACCGGATAAATAAGTTGATATCGGTCGTATGATATTGCCCCTTTTTTCTAGATAGTGTGATATCCATGATTGCTTCATTTTGGTGTTCTTTCTTCATGAAAATTGTTAAAGAACATAAACTGGAATTAATTGATAACTAATGGATATGGATAAATAGGCATGTAAATGAATTTGGTTCTTCTTGTTTTAATTTTATGTTAATCAAATTGGTGCAGTAGGCCTGTTTAATTATTTGGGATAGCTTACTGATTAGGTTTCCAAAATTTTGGAACCTATGAATAATAAATCTGTTAATTCAAGATGGATTAAAGAACTGATTGTTTGATAATACCTTGAAGGGTTCTTAGTTACCCTCTTGATTGTCAAAGGGATAATAGAACAATTGATGTGTTGTTTTCTTTCCTACTGCTTGTGCTGTGATGTGAGCCTGGATGGTTGTTGTGATATGTGGGGGCATGGAGACTTTTGGTTGTGGCTGCAGATGACACCTAGAGTGGCAAGATGCATCGGTTTATGCGTGTGGGTGTCGGGGAGGACACCAGGGATAATGGAATGGGATAGATGTGATTGTTGGATGCTTGCTGATCTTTATTTGTTGATTATCTGCTTTACTTTTTTTCACTGCTCAAGGATGGTGTTCTTGCTTACCCTTCTTCTAAAAGAGGTGAAGACGTGTGGGGTATGCCATTTGATTTCCTTGTTTAGCTTCTTAAGGTATTATGGGTATATGCTCTTACAATAGGCATCAAAGGCTCGACGAGTAGTACATCTACTCACCGTGTTGAGCCCCCTTGTGTTTAGTTTCGTAGATTGCTTTTCTAGAATGCCTAGGAATATGGGAAAGTAATTATGTAATGAATATTTGAATAACTGTTGTTAAACCATGGGGTTGGAGTTTGCTTGAACAAATGATGAGGTTGTAATTTTTAAAGGGACATTGGACTTCAGGTGAGATGATAATGAAATTTAATGTGGAATTGTCCTTGGTTAATTAAGGATTAAAAATTAATTAACCTAAAGTGAAACTAATAAAATGGTAATGAAATAATTTATTAGATCTCTTTAAGTGGTTGTGTGCTTATCTGATTCCTAGTCTTAGAAGTATCAACCCGGAGTCTGAGAGACGTTAGCTTTAGTTGTGTTTAAGACTAGGTAATTCCCATAGTGTGGTTGTGAGATATAGTATATCATGTACTTTTTGTATTTGTATATGCTTCTCCACCCTGTCAGTAAGGGAAACTGACACCATGGGGATTCTGAGCCCTGGGTGGTGTTTTCCCCCAAAATTCTGGTGGGAGGATGGATGGCTGACTACCCCCTTTGGCCCAACTCTCATCTCTTTGTAGTTACTTGTGATGGCAGGCACATTGGTTAGTTTTCCGCATATATGTGTGTAGAGGGTTGTGATGGGTTGTGGTTATTCACACTCATATATTCTAGATATAGAATCACATGGACTACTATAGGTATAACGTGTATAGGATGTGATGTATTGAGGATCCTTACTCGGTGTATGGGATATAATGGCTTGAGTTATAATACCCGATGTATGATACACGTTATGCAGGATGTGGTGGCTCCTAAAACTACCTGGTTACTTTTCATTCGTGGACTAGTGGTTTTATTACATGAGGTTCTTGTTGTGGTGCTTTGCCCAGGTGTCTACTGGCAAGCCTTTTTGTAGAGAGATGCTCAGGACAAGCAATGTTGAGGCAAAGCGGCAAACCAGTGGGGAAGTAGTAGTTGGGTACCATTGAAATTCATTATTATATGACATATTCTTGTACTCATTACTTGGTGAGAGTATCCATGGTGAGGATGGGAACATAGTATACTTGTTTATGTGATGAGTTAGTTTCACTTGCTATTTACTGTGATTTATCATGATTTCTTTACTTTTGCACAAGAGGCTTCGGGGAGGATCCTTCTGAGTATACTATTATACTCACCCAATGTATATACAAACTGTTTTTCAAGTCACTTGGAGTAGGTTGGAGATCAAGCTGGTTTCTACTATCTTGGGGTTACAGGAGCTATTCGGTCATGTGGTTGCTACTGTTTTTACTTTCTTTTGGGTACTTGCGGTTTTCCCCTTCCAGTTGTAGTACTTTTACATGACATTACATATGTGCACTTGGGTTTGCTTTTATATTTGAGTTCTGAGTTGGAGTTTATTGGTGTCAATATTATCTCTCTCTTCCGCATGTGTTCTTTAAAAGGGTAATGCCTCCCATTTATGTGATTACTATACCCTCAGTGCTAGTCGCCAACCTGGGGCCTACTGGAGGCAGGACTCGGGGGGTCATTATCATCCTTCTCACATTGCTAGCCTGGGATGGGTACACTTTGTGAGGAGGGTGTCTTGAAAGAGTGGTATCAGTGGTCTGGTTGGGGGATAGGCTGGAGTTTGGAGTTAGGCATAGGTGAGGTTGCATGGGTTGGTAGGGAAATGGTGCCATTCATGTTTAGCAAGTGAGCTAAACACTAGAGACAGGCTGAGACATAGTTGTTTAGGGCCCCCTATGATCAGATGTACGGACCTTTAAGTTTACAATGGCTACTAAACAAGGTGATACTAGTTGCAGGGTAGAGACCTAGGAAAGGATCATGCATCAATCTTCTTTATGCCTATGTTTTAATGGGTAGACCTTGGGATAGGTTAACCTAAAATGAATAAATGAAAACAATTAATTAATTAATGTTGAGTCTTCCATATTCCAGGTTTATGAGCTTTAATGGTTTTTTATTTTACCGGTATGGCTCCAGGTCGACGACCTCATCAGATTTGCACAGAAAATGCCCAACATGTTGTTCCAGCTAATCATCGCAGGGTAGAGGTTGACGACGATGACACTTGGAGGAATACACTCTAAGAGTTTTAGCGCCAGAGTCTTCAAAATTATGAGGGATCCATTTCAGATTTAGTAATGGAAGACTTGTTGGAGGAGGTTGAGATAGGCTTCATTTCGATCTGTTCTCAGAAGGAGCACTGGGTGTCCTTGGTTGAAACGATGCTACATAGAGTAGTGAGGCAGTGGTGGTTCATGTTCCTCAGGGATTGTGAGGATTCAACAATCTCATGGGTGGAGTTCCGAGATAGGTTTAGAGTCGAGTTTCTTTCTTTGATTGTGAAGGCATTTAGTTTCAAGGAGCATCTTACCCTTCGAAAGGGGAGCTCCAATGTTGGAGAGTTTGGAATCTGTTTCTGGATCCTTTTACAATATGTTTCAGACCTGTTACCAGATGAGGAGGTCAGGGCGAGTCATTTCGAGGAGGCTTTGTGTCCAGAGATCCAGTGTCAGGTCACCCCATTTATGCTAAAGACATATCGTCAGGTGATGGCGAGGGCAGAGGTTGTCGAGAGGACTTTGGCCAGGACCATATCATCACGAGAAGGGAATCATCATGATTCCTCACAAAGAAGAACTGTGGTCCGAGATTCCCAGTTTTCAGGGCAGAAGAGTTTCTGTTTAGCCGAGGGTAGGTCCCAGCACTTCACATCTCGTTTCTCTAGAGGTAGAAAATCTCAGGCCTATGCCAAGGGATCAGGCACTTGTATTTCTTTTGGTGGGCGTGGTCATCAGCAAAAGGAGTGTCCAACATTTCAGAGCGGTCATCGTGCACCAGGTGTTACGCTCTTGGTTCCTCCATTGAGGCAATTCCAGCCAAGGCAGCAACAACAGGTTGCACCATCTTTAGATCAGCAGAGGGTAGATAGGGTAGGCAGAGGATAGCCCCATGATTCTCCCCATCCTTAGAGAGCAGAGCGAGACCATGGTGGTGGTCATCATTAGGTTCAGAGAGGTCATGGAGGAGGTCTTGGTCAGCTTCATGCTCTAGCATTGCTACCTCCAGGAAAGCCAGATGTCGTTCGAGGTACCCTTTTCTTGTTTTCTACCTTGGTGTATGCCTTGTTTGATTTATGAGTGACACACTCCTTCATATCACCTACCCTTGTCCATGCTTTGGGACTTGAGGTAGAGAGGCTTCCAGTTCCCTTGGCGTTGACTACTCCAGTTGGAGGACGAGATGACTTGTTTGAAGTATGTAGAGACTGTGAGCTAGTGTTGGGGTAACAACGATCTTGGGGAGATTTCTGATGTTTCAAAATACAACGATATGATGTCATCCTCAGAATGGATTGGTTGTATTCGGTGCAGGCTATCATGGATTGATTCAGTAAGAATGTCATTTTTATTGGTGAGAATGGGGAGACAGTTGTGTTTGTTGGCAAGCGAGAACCTCAGATGGGTCATAGGTGCATTCCGTCTTTATCATCCATGATGGCTGAGATGATGCTGGGTTCTTCAGAGGATTAATAGTTTGCGTTTCCTAGGGTAATAGAAGAGTACCCTAATGTCTTTCCAGAAGAGGTTGTAGCATTACCCCCTCGACGAGAGATCGAGTTTGGGATGGAGCTACAACTAGGAGCATCTCCTATCTCTATGTCTCCATATAGGATGGCCCCTTCTGAGTTAAAATATCTACGTATAATTCTTTATGGTCTATTAAAATCTGGTTTTGTTCGTCCAAGTGTGTCGTCGTGGGGTACACCAGTTTTGTTCCTGAAGAATACTGATGGAAGTTTGTGGTTGTGTGTCGATTATCGTCGCTTAAACAAAGTGATAATAAAGAATCACTATCCTCTTCCACATATTGATTATTTATTTGATCAACTAAAGGGTGAAATTTGGTTCTAAAATATGTGTGTGAAGGATGAGGATATCCCAAATACAACTTTCTGTAGTCTTCATGGGCATTATGAGTTCGTTGTAATGCAGTTTGGCATGACGAATGCTCCAGATGTATTCATGGGATTGATGAATGATGTGTTATGTGAGTTCCTGGACAAGTTAGTGGTAGTTTTCATCGATGACATCCTTGTGTAATCCAAATATGAGGAGGAGCATGCAGAGCATCTACAAGACGTTTTGGGTGTTCTTTGTCAACATCAGTTGTTTGGGAAGTTGTCGGAGTATGCGTTTTGGGCTTGAGAAGTCTGTTTCACGGGTCTTGTTGTGTCCTAATAGGGAGTAGTTGTGGATCTATTGAATATAGAATCAGTTTTTCTTGGGCAGCCCCCAAGACAATGTCAAAGGTGAAAAGTTTCCTTTGTCCTGCAGGCTACTACAGGAGGTTCATAGAATATTTCTCACGAGTAGTGACTCCTCTGACAGCTTTGACCAAGAAGGATCAGGCATTCATATGGACTGATCAGTGTCAAGCAACTTTTGAGTATCTAAAGGAGAAGTTATTAAGTGCTCTAGTTATTAGTCTTCCAGCAGAGGGAGTTCAGTTTGAGGTTTTCTACGACGCTTCGCATCTAGGGTTAAGTTGTGTTCTCATGCAGTAGAGGTCAGTTGTTTCTTATGGGTCTTCGTAGTTACATCCCCATGAATGTAAATATGCCACTCACGATCTTGAGTTGGAAGTCATGGCATTTTCTCTGAAGTTGTGGAGACATTACCTCATTGGTGAGCGCTTTGTGGTTTTCACCGATCATAAGAGTTTGAGGTATGCTTCCCTCAGTGTGACTTGAACTTACGACTGCGTCGGTGGTTGGAGTTCATACAAGAATATGACTTCGAGATATCATATACACCTAGAAAGGGGAATGTTGTAGCTGATGCGCTAAGTTGAAAGTCACGTAGTGATGTTGTGCATGAATCCATTGATTACTGGAGAGTAATGGAAGATTTGTCAGAATTAAATACTGATATGGGAGAAGTTGGGGGTAGAGGTTGCATTTTTCATATGACGGTATAGTCATCCCTGATGCAGAAGGTGGAAGAGTTCCAGTTGGGGGATCTTGATGTGGAGGTTCGAAGAGACCGAGTTTTTTGTGGCGAGGCCCCTGATGGTTGGACTGAGGATGAAAAACACCGAGTGTTGTATCATGGAAGGATTTTTATTCCTTTGACGATGCATGAGATGGTTCTCAGAGAGTTCCATAGTTCTCCTTTAGTGGTTCATCCTGGCATTAAAAATATGTACCGAGTCTGGAGGATCCAGTTTTGGTGGTCGGAGCTCAAACGTGCGGTTGTGGAGTTTGTGTCTTGATGTTTGGTTTGCCAGAAGGTGGAGGAAGAACACCGTGTTCCTCGTGGTCTTCTCCAGCCATTATAGATTCATCAGTGGAAGTGGGAGGGAATATCAATGGACATTGTTACTAGTTTACCTCGAGCTCCGGGAGCACATGATTATATTTCGGTGGTAGTGGATCGTTTAACAAAATCGGCCCACTTCATAGCGATCAAGGAGTCGAGATCAGGGGTTGTTTTGTCACGGCAGTATTTAGAGGAGGTGGTGAGACTTCATGGAGTGCTGAGGATGATAATTTCTGTTTGAGATTCTTGTTTTACCTCCAGGGTTTGGAGAGGTCTTCAACATGCTTTCGGTTCTCAAATATGCCTTAGAACTGCTTTTCATCCTAAAATGGATGGTCAGACAGAGCGAACCATTCGGACTCTTGAAGACATGTTACACTCTTGTGTTATTGATTTTTGAGGTTCGTGGATGAAGCACTTACCCTTGGTGGATTTCATTAAAATAACAGTTTTCACTCCACCATCGGTATGGAACCGTTTGAAGCCTTGTATGGCCGACCTTTATGTTCTTCGTTGTGCTGGACTGGGGTCAGAGAGTCAGCAATTCTAAGACCATAACTAGTGAAGAATACAAAAGAGATTGTTCAGGTGATTTGTGAGAGGATGAAGATAGCACATGATCGTTAGAAATCATATGCTGATCAAAGGAACAGGCCCTTAGAGTTAGATGCCGGGGATCATCTGTTTCTGAAGGTGACACCCCATCATAGGAAGCAAAGGTTTGGTCATGGGAGTAAGCTTTCTCCCTGGTTTGTTGGGACTTTGAAGGTGTTAGCTCGTGTTGGTGCCTGGTGTATCGAGTAGAACTTCACCCACAAATTTTTTAGATACAATATGTTTCCCATGTATCACAGCTCCGTCGTTATCTTCATTATGACTCTCACATCATTGATTGGGGAGAGATCGATGTTGATGATGATGCAACCTTTGAGGAGTGACCTTTGAAGATCAAATACTGCAAGGAGAAGGTGTTGCGCAGGCATTTTATCATCTTTGTTTGTGTCTGTTGGAGACATGGTGGCATGGAGGGGAGTACCTAGGAACGTGATTCATAGATACGTGCTCAGAATCAAATAATGCATTTTCTAAACTTGAGGAAACCATTAAATTACCTCCCACCACGTCTTTTGGAGCTTCTACCTTAGCAATAGTGATAGCATAAGCTTGACCTTGATCCCTTGGCCTTTTCTGAGGTAAGTTCCCCTGACTCTTTGTAACACCCCGAGATTTTATGAAAAATATTCTTTTTAATTTCATTAATGTCTTGTGTTGTACGCTACACCAAAAGGTGCTTGCACAACACAAATCACTGACTTGCCTTGCATTACACGCAATCACAACCTTCCTCGATAGCGTGTGTAGTACGCAATACTGAGTTTCACGAAACAACGATATACTATTAAAATATTATTAAAACTAGCCGTTATGAATAGTAATAACCACTTTTTAAATTTTAGAAATTTTCGCCCTCAAAATGGAATTCATTTTTGGATTCGGAGTATCGAATTTAGCCTAAGGTGAAATTTTGGTACTTTTCGGATAACTTTCATATTCTAATGAATAGTGAAAATTACTAAATTATAATTAAAAACAACTTTTTCAATCGAAATAATTAATAGTGATAAATTATTAATTTGAGTGGTTTTAAAGTATATTTAGAATATATTTTTACAATTTAATACAATGTTGGTCATTGGTTGTAATTTCACATTTAAACCAGACATAATCAAGTGTCAATCTTTTGATAGATTTTGTTTCTTAAAAAACACGCTATTTGTTTTAACAGCGGGATTTAATTATAAAATTAATTAATGCAACTTCTATGTTATGAATTTGGTAAAATAGACTTCATTTTTGAATTCGGAATATGAAATATAGCTTAGGATGAAATTTTGGCATTTTTCTGAAAACTTTCAATTTTTGATGAATAGTGAAACCACTAAGTGGTAGGTTAAAAACAGAATTTTGCATAAAACTTAATTTTACCGCTTCTGTGAATGGAATTTCGAAAATCCGAGAGAGACGGTTAATATCAAAGACTAAAATGTGGTTCAATGAGATGAAAATAATTTTTTGGTGAATAGTAACTTTTTACTTTTTTACCGCGGTTAATAGTAAATAGGGTAACTAAGGGTAAATATGATATTAATATTACCCTAAAACATGTCCTAATTCTATTGGACAAGTGTAATTCGACCAAAAACAAACTTAGAAATAAAATATGACCATTTAGGCCCACATGGATTAGATTAGGACATTTATTATTAATTTATTTAAAGAAGGGTTAAAATAGTTAAAATCAAAGTTTAATAAGTAAATCATTTTTAATATGGGGTTATACATAAGATAAATTCGATTGTAAATATTCATTAGAACTCTAAAAAGATTTCCTACATGATGGTATTTTATTTGTAATTTTTAGAAATCAAATAATTTAATTTATTTATGACACAAAGATGATGCAGTAATTATCTTATTAATGAAATATTGACATAATTGATAATATAAATACAAAAATAAATGTAATTTAAGACTTTTAATGAATTACACTAATTTTCTAGGTTACTATGATATATTAGTGTTGATTTAATCAACTTGGTTCGAACATATAATTCTTTTATGACTTTCACAAAAATCATATATCAAATAGTGTCAAAATTGACACAAAATAGTTTTTAAATCAAATATTATATTATTAATTGTTATTTTATTCCTAAAAATCTAAGGTTCGGCCAAATGACTTAGATAATGATATATATATTAATAATAAACAATTTGGGGTTCGTTTGGCATGTTATAGTAAGTTTATTAACCATATAGTGAAAGAAAACAAAAAGACATGGTAAAAGTTAAATTATTTAACTTAGAGTTAAATCTAATTGATAAGGTTAAAATAATACCCTAAACTTATCTAAATCTTATTGGTTGATAGGATTTCGACCCATCCCCACTTTAGCTTCGAAATAAGACCCTTTGGAACCATTATAAACCGATTTTGACTTTAATATAAAATAATATTTTGAGATATTCCTAAGGTGCCCCTCTCCTCCCTTATAAAAGGGCACCTCCTCTTCCTCCTCCTCACACCAATTTGAGCACTCAAGATCGGCCAACCCCTGCAAAAATCCCTTCTCCAATTCCCTAGAATAATACTAGAGGTTCTGGTCTTCCTCAAAGACCAATTTTAGTGCCCTAAGAGGAGGTCTCAAAGAGGCGCTTCAAAGAAGAGGTAATTACCGTTACCAATTCTTTCATCTTTATTTCTTCTTCCACTTCTTCTTCTTAGGTTGTTTCATTATGAAGTAATAACATCAGTATCACTCATATACTGATATGTTATTATAAGTATGAAACAACCCTATTTCACCATCTATCCATCCTACGGAAAAAGAAATCACCGCGCGTGCGTACGTACGGAATACCGTCTCCACGCCGTGGTGTAATCTATTTTTCACCACCACCTTACATGGATGGGTATAATGGTGTAAAGAATAACTATACATAGTTATTACAACATCATATTGATTATGATATATTGTATAATCCACTCCAATTCAATTCAATATTTATAGAAATGATATCATCGCTCGTGCGTACGTACGGACTACCGTCTCCACGACGCGATGAGATTCATTCTCCATGTTAACCATTTAAGAATGATTATAATGTATATATAAGAAATAATAATGAAATATATGACATTATAAAGCTACTATATTTATGTATATATATACATATTTATGTCATCTACTAACTTCCATTTCAAGACAATAAGGAAAGGAAAACAGCGTTCATGCGTACGTACGGACTACCGTCTCCATGAACGGTGTTTTTCATTTTATTTATCTACCTATTATATATATATATATACTGAATATATATGATATATAAATCATATTTTATATTCTGTAAGGGTGTAAATCATGATATAAGTAATAATGATGTCAAGAACAACAAGTCAAAACACCTACGATAAATGAAACGATTTTACCCAAAACGCTTCTTTAACATGGAATTTACAAAAGAACGGGTAATATAATGTCATAAGTGAACCATATATGATATCATAACAATGAATATGATTCTGTAATAAGTCAATAACATGATTTAAACCATTATACATGAGCTTCGGACACGAACAAAGCAAATCGGACCTAAGGTAAGGGAAATATCACAATCTCATTTTTATCCGAGATTGTTTATTCGTAAGTATTTACTGGGGTGTATTTTATCATCCACATCTATGTTTCATCAAAATGTAATATTATTTCCATCCACCTACAATTTTTTAAATCCATTTTTACCCTTCGGTGAGTTTTTAGTAATATGTATGAAAGGAATCTTTTGTCGTACGAGGTACTTTTTGACTTTTCCGACAAAAGTACGAAGAATGATTTTTTTAACTTATACGGCATGAATGGATTTTTATGGTTTTATAAAGCCTTATTTTCATGAAGATTCCTCAAAAAGATTTCATGACTATTTTTAATAAAATCTCTTTCTTTTAAAATTGCATGATGTTTTGTGAAAAGAAATTGATTTTGAAGAAGAAAGGATATTTTCCTCAAGAATTCATTTCAAGTGTTTTATCAAAATTATTTTCCATCTAAGATAATAAAGGGTTATGTTTCTATCCATATTTTTACATTGATTTGACTATGTTGTGATGGAATTATGTTTATGAATTCCTTTATCTTATATGAATGGTTTTATGATGTCATGTTGTTTAAGAATCCCATTTTTTATTACATGGGTTATGAAATGATGTATGATTTATGATTTTGTGGCACATGGGTGGGACCTATATCTCCCTCCAATGCATTGGGTAAAGATTTTATATCTCATGAGATAGACATGGCTGAAATGGTAGGTTATACCGGTTCAGTGAAACAGGACTGAAACGAGGGTTACTCGATTCAGAAAGGGACTTTGTCCACTGAGATAGTCTTGGCAATGAGTCATGACTAACAAGAAATGATTTTCTATGATTATGTGTGCATGCCACAAAGTTTCAAGTTTCATGTTATGATTATGGGGATCTCATTTTCACTTCTATGATTTATCCCATGTTATGATATTATGAGCTCTTTTGCAGGTTAAGATTTCCAAAAGCTATGTTCTTATGTATATGATGTGATTGATATTTCTTTTTTTTACCCTTACTGAGCATTTGAGCTCACCCTTTTATGTTTTCTTTTCCCCAGGATATAAAGAAAGGTTTTTAGGTAAAAAAAAAGGAAGATCTTTATGGGAGATGTTGAAGATCTTTCACCAGGATTAGAAGATTATATTCCGAGTTTCCAAAGACACTAAACTATTACGATCCTTGTGTGTGTGTTTTTGCTATGTTCTAAGTATTCCGCAAATGTAATGTAATGTCCATGTATGTCAGGCTTCTGGTCTCTACAGTTGGTATCAGAGGAAAGGTTTAGTCAACCTTTGGAAACTAGGATGCGAAAACGTTAGTGAGATCCCTAGAGATATTTCTACGGTATGTCTAGGGATGTACCTAAGGTTAAGTATACGTATAGGTTATAGTACTAGAATTACGCTAACGATCATAGAATTAAACCTAAGATGTTAGATATTGAAGTTACTTCCCCTTTATTATGTTGTTTTCCCTAGCATGATTTTTGCCTCTCACACTATTCTTTTGGGTTTTAGAAAATGGCTGGAAACAAGATGATTCACGATAATGGAGGATATGATGGACAATGGAATGATATTCTTCATAATGAAATGGGATTTGGAAGTCCAGACATCATTATTATGCCGAATCAGCAATCTCATAATATGATCAATAAAGTAAAATTTGGTAAGTTTCCTGACTCGGCTAATAAGAGAAAGATGGAGTTTCATGATGATCATAGAGGAAAGAAAGTTCAATTTCCCCTATGTATATCATGTGGGAAGAGGCATCAAGGAGAATGTTTCAAAGGAACTGGAAGATGCTTTGGGTGTGGAAAAGAAGGACACAAAGCAATTAAATGCAAAGGAAAAGGTTCAGTTAACAACATGGGTGAGGATAATGGTATTGCTACGACATCAACAATGGTTAAATGTTTAAAATGTGGAATGTACGGGCATTATGCAAACCAATGCCCTAAGGGAAAGTCTCATGAAGATAATCAGTATGGTCGTATGGGAATTATTTATGTGGATGATGATGAAGAGACTACAAATGATATGTGAGATGAAAGAATTGTTGAATCTCGGTCAATAGTTTAAGAATGTAGTGGAATGATTACATGTTTATCATGTGTAATGTTGTATAAGTAATCTCACGGCACTATGGAATAAAGAGACATGTAAGGATTGTTACATTGTTGTCTGATTAATGTTACCAGTATCCATGAAAGGTTATTCGGATATTTTTGGAATGTAGATGATATGCGCATAATGAAGGGATAAGGAGAAAATAAAATGTTTGATAGTATTC
The DNA here is from genome assembly GCA_963277665.1 of Viscum album. Taxonomy (NCBI): domain Eukaryota; kingdom Viridiplantae; phylum Streptophyta; class Magnoliopsida; order Santalales; family Viscaceae; genus Viscum; species Viscum album. The sequence goes on from OY728167.1 coordinate 218,523,535, forward strand.
ATGAGATCATGACTGATATAAGGAGAAGGTTATATCATGGTTTGAGTATATAGAATTTTTAGATTTTGGTATGCGGAAAGAGTTAACTTTTGACATCATTCATGTTTTCACTATGGTTTAATGGGTATTCATATTTTTCAAGAGAATACATCATTAAAGTATTCACATGATTGGAATGTGACCAACAAGATATATGGGGGATAAATGATGGTATTCACATGCTTGGTTGGCGACATTTCAAGTAATCATTTTCTTTATACTATGAGCTTGGACCGAAGTATTTTTGATAAGCCTAAAGATTGTAATGGATTATGTTAACCATAAGTTAGTATTGTTTAAGTATAGAACTTTTTTTTGATATTATTTATGTGATGTTATAGTAATGTAGTTTTAGAAAAAGGACAACCTACAGGACGGGCGACAGCCCATCGCTTCGGACAAGGCTGTAGGAATCGAACCCACAACCGAAGTGCGACTGGCCTTTATCGCCTACAACTGACCTACAGGAAGTCTCTGTTTAGTAGAAAACTTGTTTTATTATATTAAGCAGTATGATATGTGAAGTATAAGTTCATTTTAGGAACCATAAATGATTAATCTCACTATAGATCGACTTATGTATATAATTTTTTCTAACCTTTTGTTTGAGACAGATGGAATGACCCGTCATTCTATCACATGATCTGCTAACACTTCACGAATAACAAATTCAACTTCATTTATTTAAGAGATGAAGTGGAAATTGTTCAAGGCACGAACAACAGTGAGATTGTACCAAAATAAAGTAAGTATTTATTGTAATTCAAATTTTCAACTTTAGGGAAATGATCTTGAAAACCAAAAATGTTGTCCTAGTGCCCTTATATCCGATGAATCAGATGATACCCTAGATCATCACAAATTTATGGCTTTGTGATTGCTAGCTTTTCCATAGCCATGTTCTCTACCACTCTCCATCAGAACATGATGGTTAGATTTCTCTTCCATATCCATATTTTCACCTATGTGGAAACCCAGTGATTAGTTTATTTGGGTAACCGTTACGTTTCATACTTTTGTTTTTTAAAGATAAGTTTGGGTATTCCTTTTTACGATGTGGGTTTCTATCAAAGAAACTTTCAAATAGTAAACCATTTATAACCCCGACGAATTTTGAGGGCGAAATTCATTTTAAGGGGGGTAGAATGTAACACCCCGAGATTTTATGAAAAATATTCTTTTTAATTTCATTAATGTCTTGTGTTGTACGCTACACCAAAAGGAGCTTGCACAACACACATCATTGACTTGCCTTGCATTACACGCAATCACAACCTTCCTCGATAGCGTGTGTAGTACGCAATACTGAGTTTCACGAAACAACGATATACTATTAAAATATTATTAAAACTAGCCGTTATGAATAGTAATAACCACTTTTTAAATTTTAGAAATTTTAGCTCTCAAAATGGACTTCATTTTTGGATTCGGAGTATCGAATTTAGCCTAAGGTGAAATTTTGGTACTTTTCGGATAACTTTCATATTCTAATGAATAGTGAAAATTACTAAATTAAAATTAAAAACAACTTTTTTAATCAAAATAATTAATAGTGATAAATTATTAATTTGAGTGGTTTTAAAGTATATTTAGAATATATTTTTACAATTTAATACAATGTTGGTCATTGGTTGTAATTTCACATTTAAACCAGACATAATCAAGTGTCAATCTTTTGATAGATTTTGTTTCATAAAAAACACGCTATTTGTTTTAACAGCGGGATTTAATTATAAAATTAATTAATGCAACTTCTATGTTATGAATTTTGTAAAATAGACTTCATTTTTGAATTCGGAATATGAAATATAGCTTAGGATGAAATTTTGGCATTTTTCTGAAAACTTTCAATTTTTGATGAATAGTGAAACCACTAAGTGGTAGGTTAAAAACGGAATTTTGCATAAAACTTAATTTTACCGCTTCTGTGAATGGAATTTCGAAAATCCGAGAGACACGGTTAATATCAAGGACTAAAATGTGGTTCAATGAGATGAAAATAATTTTTTGGTGAATAGTAACTTTTTACTTTTTTTACCGTGGTTAATAGTAAATAGGGTAACTAAGGGTAAATATGATATTAATATTACCCTAAAACATGTCCTAATTCTATTGGACAAGTGTAATTCGACCAAAAACAAACTTAGGAATAAAATATGACCATTTAGGCCCACTTGGATTAGATTAGGACATTTATTATTAATTTATTTAAAGAAGGGTTAAAATAGTTAAAATCAAAGTTTAATAAGTAAATCATTTTTAATATGGGGTTATACATAAGATAAATTCGATTGTAAATATTCATTAGAAAGATAAAAGGATTTACTACATGATGTTATTTTATTTGTAATTTTTAGAAATCAAATAATATAATTTATTTATGACACAAAGATGATGCAGTAATTATCTTATTAATGAAATATTGACATAATTGATAATATAAATACCAAAATAAATGTAATTTAAGACTTTTTATGAATTCCACTAATTTTATAGGTTACTATGATATATTAGTGTTGCTTTAATAATCTTGGTTCGAACATATAATACTTTTATGACTTTCACAAAAATCATATATCAAATAGTGTCAAAATTGACACAAAATAGTTTTTAAATCAAATATTATATTATTAATTGTTATTTTATTCCTAAAAATCTAAGGTTCGGAAAAATTACTTAGATAAGGATATATATATTAATAATAAACAATTTGGGGTTCGTTTGGCATGTTATAGTATTTTTATTAACCATATAGTGAAAGAAAACAAAAAGACATAGTAAAAGTTAAATTATTTAACTTAGAGTTAAATCTAATTGATAAGGTTAAAATAATACCCTAAACTTATCTAAATCTTATTGGTTGATAGGATTTCGACCCACCCCACTTTAGTTTCGAAATAAGACCCTTTGGAACCATTATAAACCGATTTTGACTTTAATATAAAATAATATTTTGAGATATTCCTAAGGTGCCCCTCTCCTCCCTTATAAAAGGGCACCTCCTCTTCCTCCTCCTCACACCAATTTGAGCACTCAAGATCGGCCAAACCCTGCCAAAATCCATTCTCCAATTCCCTAGAATAATACTAGAGGTTCTGGTCTTCCTCAAAGACCAATTTTAGTGCCCTAAGAGGAGGTCTCAAAGAGGCGCTTCAAAGAAGAGGTAATTACCGTTACCAATTCTTTCATCTTTATTTCTTCTTCCACTTCTTCTTCTTAGGTTGTTTCATTATGAAGTAATAACATCAGTATCACTCATATACTGATATGTTATTATAAGTATGAAACAACCCTATTTCACCATCTATCCATCCTACGGAAAAAGAAATCACCGCGCGTGCGTACGTACGGAATACCGTCTCCACGCCGTGGTGTAATCTATTTTTCACCACCACCTTACATGGATGGGTATAATGGTGTAAAGAATAACTATACATAGTTATTACAACATCATATTGATTCTGATATATTGTATAATCCACTCCAATTCAATTCAATATTTATAGAAATGATATCATCGCTCGTGCGTACGTACGGACTACCGTCTCCACGACGCGATGAGATTCATTCTCCATGTTAACCATTTAAGAATGATTATAATGTATATATAAGAAATAATAATGAAATATATGACATTATAAAGCTACTGGATTTATGTATATATATACATATTTATGTCATCTACTTATTTCCATTTCAAGACAATAAGGAAAGGAAAACAGCGTTCATGTGTACGTACGGACTACCGTCTCCATGAACGGTGTTTTTCATTTTATTTATCTACCTATTATATATATATATATACTGAATATATATGATATATAAATCATATTTTATATTCTGGAAGGGATTAAATCATGATATAAGTAATAATGATGTCAAGAACAACAAGTCAAAACACCTACGATAAATGAAACGATTTTACCCAAAACGCTTCTTTAATATGGAATTTACAAAAGAACGGGTAATATAATGTCATAAGTGAACCATATATGATATCATAACAATGAATATGATTCTGTAATAAGTCAATAACATGATTTAAACCATTATACAGGAGCTTCGGACACGAACAAAGCAAATCGGACCTAAGGTAAGGGAAATATCACAATCTCATTTTTATCCGAGATTGTTTATTCGTAAGTATTTACTGGGGTGTATTTTATCATCCACATCCATGTTTCATCAAAATGTAATATTATTTCCATCCACCTACAATTTTTTAAATCCATTTTTACCCTTCGGTGAGTTTTTAGTAATATGTATGAAAGGAATCTTTTGTCGTACGAGGTACTTTTTGACTTTTCCGACAAAAGTACGAAGAATGTTTTTTTAACTTATACGGCATGAATGGATTTTTATGGTTTTATAAAGCCTTATTTTCATGAATATTGCTCCAAAAGATTTCATGACTATTTTTAATAAAATCTATTTCTTTTAAAATTGCATGATGTTTTGTGAAAAGAAATTGATTTTGAAAAAGAAAGGATATTTTCCTCAAGAATTCATTTCAAGTGTTTTATCAAAATTATTTTCCATCTAAGATAATAAAGGGTTCTGTTTCTATCCATATTTTTACATTGATTTGACTATGTTGTGATGGAATTATTTTTATGAATTCCTTTATCTTATATGAATGGTTTTATGATGTCATGTTGTTTAAGAATCCCATTTTTTATTACATGGGTTATGAAATGATGTATGATTTATGATTTTGTGGCACATGGGTGGGACCTATATCTCCCTCCAATGCATTGGGTAAAGATTTTATATCTCATGAGATAGACATGGCTGAAATGGTAGGTTATACCGGTTCAGTGAAACAGGACTGAAACGAGGGTTACTCGATTCAGAAAGGGACTTTGTCCACTAAGATAGTCTTGGCAATGAGTCATGACTAACAAGAAATGATTTTCTATGATTATGTGTGCATGCCACAAAGTTTCAAGTTTCATGTTATGATTATGGGGATCTCATTTTCACTTCTATGATTTATCCCATGTTATGATATTATGAGCTCTTTTGCAGGTTAAGATTTCCAAAAGCTATGTTCTTATGTATATGATGTGATTGATATTTCTTTTGTTTACCCTTACTGAGCATTTGAGCTCACCCTTTTATGTTTTCTTTTCCCCAGGATATAAAGAAAGGTTTTTAGGTAAAAAAAAAGGAAGATCTTTATGGGAGATGTTGAAGATCTTTCACCAGGATTAGAAGATTATATTCCGAGTTTCCAAAGACACTAAACTATTACGATCCTTGTGTGTGTGTTTTTTCTATGTACTAAGTATTCCGCAAATGTAATGTAATGTCCATGTACGTCAGGCTTCGGGTCTCTACACTCTTAGGACATTATTTTGCATAATGTCCCATCTCCCTGTAATTGTAGCATTGAACATTGGTAGCTTCCTTCTTCCCTTTTCAATCACGAGCATGGTGTCCTTTTTCACCACACTTGTTACAGACACCCATTCCCTTCAAGAAATTACTGAGGCGTTTCTTCCCACATTTACCATGGGATGGATATTCTACCTTTCCCTTCTTCCCCTTATTTACATTCCCAGATTGATCAACATATCTATTCTTCTCTTGCTTTTCTTTAAATTCATAAGACTTAGATAATTCTTTTTCAGTCTTGATAGCACATGAGACAATATCTTCGTACGATGAAAAGGATTGTGAGACTAATGCTCGACAGAGAAATTGTTTTAACCCATCAAAGAAACAATCAATCTTACTTCTTGTTTTACGTATATAATCTCCAGCATACCTTGATAAACTTGTAAAGTTATCCTCATACATTGCGACATTATCATCCTCCTTTTGTCTCAGACTGAGAAATTTCCTTTCCATATCTGCTTGATGGTCACGAGGAAAGTATTTTTCTAAAAAGAGATCTTTGAACTCCCTCCATTCCATATTTGATACTTCATCATCTTCCTTTGTGTTTTTAATCAATGACCACCATTGATCAGCATCTCGAGTGAGGCGGTAAACAGCCATGATAACTTTTTACCTTTCACTACTCCCCAAAGCCTGAAATATTTTCTCTAGGGAATTTATCCATTTCTCAGCTACTAAGGGATTTTTACTCTTATTTAACGATAGTGGTTGTTGCCTCATGAATCGATCTAACATTGATCCTCCACACTGCGGATCAGGGTGCTCCATACGGGTAAGGTTATTATTCATATCCTGAGTGAGTTGTCCCAGTATTGTGATTAGCTGATCGGCACGAGCTGCATCACCAGCTCCACTATAATTATCTTGAGCAGGAGGGCAATCCCTATATGGAGTGCGTTCATTGATGCGATTTCCATTTCTTCCACTAGGCACCATTTCTAAACAATGTCATAAACTAGATCAGTTTATGAATCAAAATACATAATCCCATACTTATAAAACACTTAACATAAATTGAACTATTTATGGATATAATCCATAATCATACAAATGTTTTCTTTGAGGAATTATATACTCATAAACCCTTCATAATGATTTGTAAAGAAAATGAGAGTTATCCTAAGAATATCCCCCAGGAGTGTCGTAACCAAGAGTGCAGCAAGGCCCGTTGTCGTGCACCAGTTCCCGTTCGAGTATAGCTCAAAGCGGTGTCTTCGGGTTTTACCCCTAGGTACATTTGTGCCAAAGCCGCCTCTACCTGCTCGTATCCAGACAGGGATGTATTGCTCGGAAAACTCCCAAAATCTCTACAATACCAAAATTCTAGGAAGTTATTCTATACTAATCCTCAAAGTCCATCTTAAATCTATGTGCTCTAATCAGAGTTTATCTAAATCTATCATCCAAGGGTTGTACTAAACTTCCTCTGATACCAACTGTAACACCCCGAACCCAATTACCCAGAGTCGGTGCATTATTACATAACATTGGAATGATCACAAGAAAGATCAAATCTCGAAAGAACGATTGGTTTAGTAGGCTTGGAAACACTAGATATATTCATAAGTATTACATTACATCATAAAAATAAAAACAACAACAACATATTTTCTCCATAGCCCACACTCATATCCCCACATACTATCCCTGCAAGTCATTCATAAATAACTTCTTCACATCCTGGGTAAAATAAAACATTGAAAGGGGTGAGCGCAAATGCCCAGTAAGGATAATAATATAGAGGAAACTTTCATAAATAAGAATAAACATTTAAGGCAATGTATAACTAAAACAAAAGCATTTTAAAATTGAAATTCAACATAGTATGGTAAAAATAAAATGAAATAATTCCATTTACATATTCACATGGATATTCTACTAATCGAATAATCACATGCAATATCAATAACCACTTTCATAATGATGGAATTCATAATGCCAGTCTATCATAACCACATAGCCAAGGCCCCGTGCCAAGACTAAAAATAAATTTTTTCCAAGGACTTGTGCCAAGACACTAGTTTGTCTCATGAGACCTACCGATGCATCGAGAAGCTATAGCGGGCTCCACCCATCACATATTAAGTCCAATGCATTCCTCATATGAACATGTTTAATCATAACATAAACATTCGTATTAAAACTAGCATATGAAATGTAAATAATTCATCCATAAACCATGAATGGTATAAAAATAGCACATCCACAGTCAAACATATCAAAAAACCTTCAATACAATATAGAAGTTTTGTATCATAATAAATCAACTTCAAATAAGCGTAAAATCCATCAAAGGATGTTTACATAGATGAAATCAAAACTCATTTTAGAGTAATATATCTTTTTATTTTGAAATCATTTAAGAGTCATATATTTATAAAATATAACATTTTATTTGAAAATATTCTTATAAGCTTCTAAGGGAAGCTTCGAAGATTTTATAACAATAGAAAATAGCCGCACCCGCCGTATAAGTTAAAAAACATTCTTTCCTTAATTCTGTCGAAAAGGTTAAAAAGCACCTTGTTTGGAAAAAAACGGAATGATTCCTTTATAAACCACTTATAAAAGTCAAAAAATGGTATAAAAAACTTTAACCCATATTCTAGTAAATAGTAAAAATGTTTTGAAATACATTTTAAGAAACATGGATGTGGATGATAAAGAAGTCCCAGTAGATTATTACGTATAGACAACCTCGGATAATGAATAGATTGCGAAATAAACCCTTAACTTGTACTTTTCCTTGGTTGGGGGTAGGTTAAAATTCTTTATAATGGTGAAATAATTGTTATTAAATTATACAAGAATCATATACATTAATATGATATCATATATGATCTTTTAACATTTATTTGTTAATAATATCTTAGTATTATCGTTGTTTCGGGTGTTAACTTACTCGTTTTATTTTATATGTTTTGTTACGTAAGTCATGTTTGTAATGGATAGGTTGTATATTAATCATATACAGAATGATATCAAGTCCTTAGATACTATTACTAATCATAAAATGAGAATTAGACTTGAATGGATACGATGGAAAATGTATCTCATCGTGTTCGTGGAGACGGTAGTCCGTACGTACGCACGAGCGACAATATCATTCTTTTGATATTAAAAAATATATAATTGGATTGTATATCATATATAAAGAATTAATATCATGTTATATTAATTATTTACATGAATTACACATCATTATTATACCCATCCAAATAATAATTTATTGAATAAACATTACACCACGACGTGGAGACGGTAAGCCCTACGTACGCACGTATGGTGACATGTTATTCGAAGGATGGATATAATACAGAAATATGGTTTTGAAATGTTTATAATAACATCAAAGTATATATACTATACTGGAGTTACTATTTTATAATGGTGATAACAAAGAATGAAGAAGTGGAAGAAGAAAGGAACTTGAAAAATGGTGGTTAAATCATTACCTCTTCTTCGGGTTCTTCTTTTTTATTTGATAAAAAGGGCTACTTAATTTGGCTTTCTGACTAAATTAAGGCCTCTAGGATGAATTGAGGGAAGTTGAGAGAGTATTTGGGTAGAGTTTGGCCGAACCAAAAGGCTTTTAAGGTGTGAGTTAATGAGAAGGGAGAGTGGCCTTTTATAAGATGGGTGAGGGGCACCTATGGAAAAGCTAGAAATATTATTTTATAATAAATATATATTCGGTTTATAATGGCTCAAAAGTGGATTATTTAAAGTTTAAGGTGGGGATGGGTCTAAAACCTCCAACCAATATAATTTAGAGAGGATTGGTTTACTATATTAACGTTATCTTTAAGTATTAACTCTTAGTTAATTAGTTTCACTTTTACAATGTGTCTTTGTATTTTTATATTATATGGTTAATAAACTTACTATATACATTCAAGCGACCCCAAAGTGGTCCATTAATGATACACCTATAATTATATAAGTCTCTTTGACGAACCATAGATTTTTAGGAATTCAATATCAATTAATAATATAATATTTTTTTTAAAAACACTTTTATGTAAATTTTGACACTATTCAATAATTGATTTTTGAAAAACTCATAACAGAATTATTACTTCATAAAAAGTTAATTAAGTCAATCCTAACATGTCATATTAACCTATAAAATTATTTTATTTCATAAAAAGGCTCAACTTATATTTATTTGTGTCTTTATAATATCAATTACTTTAATTTTTCACTACTATGGTAATTACGACATCATCATTGTGTCATTAATAAATTAAATTATTTAATTTCTAAAAATTATAAATAAAATATAATTATGTAGGAAATAACTTTATCTTTCTAATGAATATTTAAAATAGAATTTATCTTATGTATAACCCTATATTAAAAATCTTTTAGTAAATAATCCTTGATTTTAACTCTTTTAACTCTTATTTGAATTAAGTAATAATAAATGTCCTAATCTAATCCAAGTGGACCTAAATGATAATATTTTTTTCCCAAGGTTGTTTTTGGTCTAGATAAACTTGTCCAATAGAATTAGGACATGTGTTATGGTAATATTATTATCATTTTTACCATTAATTACCATATTTACTCTTAACCGTGGTAAATAAAAGTAAAAAGTTACGATTCACCAAAAAAAAATTCATCTCATTGAACCAAATTTTACTACTTGATATTAATTGTGTCTCTATGATTTTTGAAATTCCATTCACAGAAGCAGTAAAATTATGTTTTATGAAAAATTCGGTTTTTTAACTACCACTTAGTGGTTTCACTATTCATCAAAAATTGAAGTTTTCCAGAACAATGCCAAAATTTCACCCTAAGCTATAATTGATATTCTAAATTCAAAAATGATGTCTATTTTACAAAATTCAAAAAATATAAGTTTCATTAATTAATTTTATAATTAATTCCCGTTGTCACAACAAATAGCGTGTTTTTAAAAAACAATATATATCAAAAGATTGACAATTGTTTATGTCCAATTTCAAAGTGAAATTAATTATAATAAACACCATTGGATAAAATGGTAAGAATATATTCTAATTATACTTTAAAATAACTCAATAATATAATTTATCCCTATAATTTATTTTAATTAAAAAAGTTGTTTTTAATTATTTTTCACTATTCATAAAAATTGGATGTTCTTAGAAAAATACCAAAAATTAAACTTAGGATAATTTCGATATTCCGAATCCAAAAATGAAGTCCATTTTGAAATATAAAATATATATAATTTAAAAAGTTAGGTATTACTATTCATAACGGCTAGTTTGATTGGTTGTGGTGTGTTAAACTTGATGTTGCGTACAACACACGCTATTGCATTATTCAAAGAGAAGCGTACCGTATAAGCTCGTGGTGTTACAATGTGGGAGTTTCATGATACATCTTGGGTAGTTCATCCCAGATTTTCCAAGATGTACTGTGACTTGCACCGTTGGTACTGGTTTCATGGTATGAAGAGAGAGGTGGCTGGTTTTGTTAAAAGGTGTTCAACCTATTAGTAGGTGAAAGCAGAACATCAGCGGCCATCTGACATTTTACAACAGTCACTTATCCCAGAGTGGAAATGGGATGATTTCGTGATAGATTTCGTGATTGGGTTATCAAAGAATACTATAGGTAACAATTTTGTGTTGGTGGTGGTTGAAAGACTTATTAAGATCGCTCTCATCGTGTCGTTCAAGGCGACCTTTGGTGTTGATGAGCTTGGGAATCTGTATATTTGTTAGGTGGTATGACTTCATAGGGTTCCTCATTCAATCATTTCGGATTGGGACACCAACATTACATCTCATTTATGGAATATTTTGTTTGAGGGATCTATGTATAGAGGTGCTTCTGATCACATCATACCATACACATACTGACGACCAGTCAGAGTGTATGATACAGATCCTGGAGGGAAAGCTGCAAGAATGTGTCCTAGACTTTGGGGGACACTTCAGAAAATCATTTTCATCTGGTTGAATTTTCCAACAATAATAGTTTCCATGCGACTATAGATATGGAACCTTATGATTATTTGTATGGTAGGCTATTCTGATCATCCATTTGATGGATGGAGGTGGGTGAGGTAGCTTTACTTGGACCATGTCTCATGCAGGAGATGTCTAAGTAGGTCCAGTCGATTCATAAGAAGATGGATAATGAAAAGTATCATCCGAAATCTTATGTCGATCTCTGCAGATGACCTCTAGAGTTCCATGTTGGGGATTGAGTTTTCATTCATGTTGTACCAATGTTGGGACACAAGATAATCAGGAGAAAGGGAAAGCTTTCATCGAGATACATCGGTTCATTTATGATTCGGGAGAGGGTCAAGATGATTGACTATCGATTGCAGTAACCTTAGAGGTAAATTGTTATCCACAACGACTTCCATGTTTCTTAATTGAAATATTACTTTTCAAACTCATCTCACACCTTCTAGCATGAGGAAGTGCAGTTTTAGGAAGATGCGTCCTTTGAGGAGCTTCCCATATATTTTGAGGAAAGTATCATGATGGTTCTTTGTGGCTGGTCTGTTCCTTTGGTACAAGTGATATGGTAGCATGACTGAGTATAGGATGAGAATTTGGAGAGGGAGACCAACATATAATCACAATGGCATGATTTGTTCTTAGATATTTCTTCACCACCCTTGGAAGGGAATTCAGGGATGAATTTATTTAAGGGGGAGTTTTGTAAGAGCCCAGATCTTCTATTGAGGTATGAATATTTCCTTTCTAGTTTGGACTTCTGAAAATGGAGGAAATGAGGTCGAGGGGCTGGTTGTAGGCCTATTACATGACGTGGCTGGGAACTACATGTCGTGTACTTATAGGTACATGTCGTGTATAGAATGCTACAAGCCATATAATCCCTGTACATAGCCACGTAATGGTTGAGAAAGAATTTGTACGAACATGGTATGTTGTCTCAAGTACACGTTCTGTAAATTTTTGTTGATTAAATTGGGAAGTATAATTTCTTTAAAAAAAGGTAGGGGCTCGTCCTGGTTCGCAAATCAAAGCACTGAGTGCCATTTTTCTTCTTGATTGATCATTTGAACCCTGATTCCTTCGTCGTCAGTTGCGTTTGAACCCGATTAGTGAGCTCTAGATTTCTCTTGATCCTTTCTCCCTGATTTCTTCTCTCAATCTAGTTATTTAAGGTCGATTTTGTATACCTGTTTTGTAGATATACTTCATTCTAGGTCGAATCAAAGCTCGATGTTGGACGAGGAGAGTTGTACTATGAAGAGGTAGGTGGTCTTTGGCCTTTCCCCCAATGTTGAGTTGTTTATATGTTCTGAATTACTATTCACCCAATTTTAGGGTGTAACCATGAATGGAAATTGACCCTTTTTGTTTCCTAATGATTATTAGGTGATGAATTAAATTAAATTAAGCATGTTTGAGATTTTTGGTTTGATTAAGGGCCACCTCATGGGTGTGTTCCCTTGTAATGATTTTTTAGCACTGTTTAGATGAGGTTGCCAATGAGGCATGCATTTTTTCCCTTGTTGGATTGTTATGTATGAATTATATTATAATGGAATTGACATTTTTTTAAATTTTTTTTTATTTGATTATTGAGTTTTTGATTAGTGATTGACCATTTTCCCCATGATATGCCAATTATCGTTTAAGCCTTGTTATAGTTTAATTTACTAGTTTCTTGATATATGTGTTGACCAAGTGAATTTTTACATGTTAACCATGTAATGTTGTAATTGACATGTGTTTTTTAATATGATGAAATGATGATATACTAGGCTTTACCATGATTTATTTGTTTTTCCTGTGGGAAAGGATGTTTTACGCATATTGGCAAGGATTTGTTATGCCTGTGGGAAATAATTTTTTATGCTTTTGGGAAAGGACTTGTTATGTATGTAGGAGAGGATTTTTTTTGGCCTAAGGTATAGGATTTGGTTATGCCTTCAAGTAGGGTTTTTCTATGAATAGGGAAATATGTTGAATAGATTATTGAAATGGGATTATATATGACTCGTCTTCCAAGTCAAAGTACAAGATTAGATTTAGTCATCACATTATTTTTTTAGATAGCCTTCTTAGGTATTTGTTGAGTATTATTTACATTAGGGATTGAATAGATTAGGTTGTATCTTGAGACATAAATAATTCAATGTAATTGAATGGTTGAACATAACATAATGAATGAAAAAGGAAAACAGAACTTGTAGGATTGTTTATTTTTGAGTACTTCCTAGTTTACTGCTTTTCCTTTTTGTACAATACTTGTTGGATATACTCATTGACAGTTAGGAATAGAGATTTTTTGGTTTCATACTTGGATTTTTTTCTCACTCCATGTTTGGGTCATGCTTCTAGATCCAAATAGATTATATCGTCGCTGGTGTCGATAAGGGAAAACACCCTTCCAAGGGAACTTGATATGCTACTTAGGAGCCAGAGATCATAGGACTAAGACAAGGCTTGCAATGCTTCCTAGTATATTTTGTTTATTTTTTATTTTTGAGATATATATTGTGTGTTTCTGCAGTGTACATGATTGGATGCTTTCCTAGAACATGTGACATGCTTCATTATCTTTTGTACTGAATGCTTCTTGGTTTGTTATCTTATCAGTATTCCACAGTTTATTTAAGTTATATGTTGTTTATTTCTTCCTCTATTGTAATATTATCTATTCTCTTATGTTATAATATGTCAATGAGGGAATAGTTTCCCCAATAATACATCCTAGGTCCTATATTCTAGTCAGAAACCGTTGGCATTTGGGGAAATGTGATTGAGGTAATCTGGCCAATCAGGTACGGGGCAACAGTTGAGTGAAATATTAATCCTAGATGTTATAATACATATGCAGGGGTTTTGGGTTATTGTGTTATATCAATACCACAAAAACTCCCGACTATCCCTTGTCATGCATCCCAAAATAAAACATCAACTCATTCAATAATTTGTACCCATACATGAAGAATACATGATATGTTCTATACCAAGACTCAATACATGTTTATATATGAAAGGCACAATGTCATTTTGAGTTATGAACACTACCCAATATTAGTATAAGATACCACACCAACCCCCATATATTTCATACCAAGTCTCAATCTCTAACCTTTCTCTCTAGGTAGGGTCTTTATCTCAACCATACCTAGACCAATAGCCTCCCTCTTAGGGAGTTCCACCAATAACATCTCAAAAAATGTGAGTATATTTATCCATGTCTATGTCACATCACATCCAAAACTCCTGTATCTCAGGGTGTGTCACATACCACATCACAAAGTGGACCATTCCTTCTTACTCATGGATTTTTTGGCGGGATCCTCTCACTCACATTTAAGTCACAAATTAAATTTCATCATCATCCACATCATGTGGAATAATCCCCAATTATATGGTGGTTCTTACATATAAATACTACAACATTAATTATCAATCAAGAAGGTCTAGAAAAATCTTCTCACTCATGGAAAGGCCACACATCCATGATATCAGCCACATCAAAATGAATCATTTTTTAGGGAGATTATTCTCTCGATAACATTACCATCAATCAGAGATAAATACCCAAACATCATTTATAATATTTTATTATAGTACACATAAAATGGAATCCCTACTACACTATAAGAAATGAATATAGTCACAAATTCATATATTCCTCTGATCACATAGTAGCATAATCACTTATACATAGAATAAGTTATGAAGGCTCTCATCATTCACCGGGGTGTCCATACAGGGTGTGAGAAATAAATGTCTGTAGGGTATCACCAAGTGACCAAAATATATCCACTAATATATATATGTTTGTGCATGAGGAAAATAAATAACTGAATCCTTACACATGAATATATTCATTGGGTCATCTAGTTCTAATTAGGAATCCACTGCACCATACCAAACCAACTCAACCATTACAGGAGAGGGCATTCCCTTGTGAAACAATATTTACCCATACCAGAAAAATATAGGTAAGGATGCATAGAAATCCTCAAATAATGACTAAATATGTAGATTAGGGTGTCTATCCCTATCTAAACACAAACAAAAATGATGTAGGGTAGGTAATCTTATCGAGTTTTGAAAAATCCTCTTACTCAGGGAAGGGTCACATACCAACAACCAACTATGTCATATTAATTTCCAACCACTACCCTCTCCATATGGACTGGGTATTTCATCACAACCACACATAGACTAACAACATCTCACTCAGGGTGGTCAGAAAACACCTTATTTCTCAAGGTGAAGACATCTACCCATGTCCTTTCCATACCACAACAACCAGTAACCTCTCTTAGAATGGGTCACTTGGAATATCCCAACATGGATCATACATTCCCACTCAATTCAATACTATGAGCTCCTTCTCCTATATGGTGAGGACCTAAATAAATTTAACTCATTGACTAAGTTTGGGTCCTCACCAACATTAGAGCAAACAATACATCCACACTGATGAAATGATCCCATGTCACATCTTTACCAATAACTTCTCACTCAAGGTGGGGTCCTAACACCAATTTCGAACTCAAGGTGTGACCATATAAACTGTCTCAGCATCTAAAATACATATAGTTGACAAAGGAATGTAATAGGAAATAGGTCATGTAACCCATTCCATAAGCTCACCAACTCATCTCCATGTGTTAGTCACTATAGATATTTACCATATCTCATATAATGTATCATAATCCATCCATTATCATAGTGTAACCTCCTCAAGATCTTCATGGTCACACATGTATATAATATTTAACCAACTAGAATTCTAATATATTTTATATGGGAAACCACTAGGTTTCCTATCATAATTAAGTCTCTGATTATTTATAAAAAAATTAATTCATCACAAAAAAGTAAGGAAAACATAGGTAATGAAAGAAATAAATTGGTATTATGATTTAAAAATATTCATTTTATATATTTATATTATTTATCATTTTATAATTCAATTTTTAAAAGTTTTCAGTCAAATAAATGAATAGTTTTATTGAACTAAATTTATTTTCCCTGAATTACGTGGTTTTATTTAAAATAATAAACTCTTCAGTTTATTAATTTAATTTTATAAAAAGTGTTTTGTTTTAAATAATAACATCCAATTTTCTTAGGAGGGGTTTTTATGAAAAATTGATTTTAAATTGAACCATCAAAAGTGATATTTTTTTTCAAAATAGTCAATTATTTTCATTAAATAAATTATTTTTAAAGTACCATGATATTTTTAAATTCTTTTGAGAGTAAAATAATATTCATTTTATTAATAAAAAAATAAATTATTATATATCAATAAACATTATAATTTATCTTTGAATAAGTTAATTTTTATGCTTAAAACCCAATTTTCAGAACACTATTTTTAATTGTATTTTGCAGAATTGTAATCAAAGTAATTTCTCAAAATATTTCAAATAGAATCAAGAAAAATTAATTCCATAGCTTTAATTAAGAGGTTAAAATTTATTAAGGTGTTCAATTTTATTTGTTTCATTATGAATAATATCCTTGGTATGAAATTATCACCACAATAAAGGGAAAATCAGGTTAATTATGAAAAACTCTGAACGATGAGTCCACAAAAATAATCTTAATTATTAATGGATAATAATATTTAAAACCTTATAACCATTTATTATAAATGGGATAGTTTTATATAAAATTTAAAAAGTTTAAGGCATTATAATATATTATTTATTGGATAAATTTGATGTGTTCAACTCCCCTCACTTATAAAATGGTATCGCTTCACCCCCACTCGTCACTCCTTTTGATAAATATAGATTATACATGTCCTACCAAATCATATGGATTTTTAAAATGATTGAAAAAATGAATATATAAGATATTTATTAAATAATTATGATTCCATAATTATAATATATTTCTTACCATATTACTCTTTTCTTTCATTGGAAAATGAAAAAATTGCATGGGTTTATGTGTGTAATACCACTTATACAAAGCGATGTGATTAATTTTTATTTTTTCAGTAAAAAGGATGGTAATAAGGTTGGATTTAATGAATAAAAATGACATGTATTAAATATTTAAACTCTATAAATGTAAAATATTATCTACTATATTTATTTTTACCATTTAGAAAAATGAAAGCAACATTCAACCATACGTACTGAATACAGTCTCCTTGAAACGATGTGGTACATTTTTCATAACAAAAATACATGTTTGATTATAACTGTATATATAATGTATTAATATTTTAAATATTTTTTTTAATATTTTTTATATAATGGGACCATATCCATATTGACGACAGTCAATGCATCAAATCTTTTTTATGGTTATAATCCAAACAACCTCAGAGTGTCAAACATGAACCTAACCATACTAGTAACTAAATAAAAATTTATAACAAATAAAATAAAAGGAATAATAATAATGTTGAAATGAACATGAAAATGGTTATTAATAACTACTAAATTTTTTATTATTCTTGAGTTAGATAATATATGATGCGAGATGGGAATTAAGCTAAGATATTTTTCATTAAAACCAAATTTTGGGTTCTGATTTATACTCATCTTTATCTATGTAAATGTTATTAAAAAGGATACAATTATGTTATTATTAATAAATAAAATATTTTTAAAGGTCATTTTTAACTACATTAAACAATTTTTTATAGGATTGACTAATAAATTGTTGAATCAATTAATGTACAAGTCATTTTAAGGTTTTTTATGAATGCTTAAAATGTAACACCCCGAGATTTTTTGAAATATTGTTTTTCAAATTAATTTAATATTTTTGGTATTTAAATTAAAAAAATTACTGAATATATATTTATTATATGAGAAAACTATGTTTTTCATAAATTATATTAAACTTTATGTAAAGATTATATTACATGCAACACTATGCTTGGATTTTGTTACACATAAGGCCGAGTTCCGTCGATAGATATCATTGCACAAAAGATAGAGTTTTACTAAAAAATAAATAATTAATCCCTAGTTATCCATCATTACCATTCCCCTTAGGCTGGTTCCATTATTTTTCGTATATTTTTTCAATAAAAAATTAATTGTTAGCGAAAATATATACCAATTGATTATAAAAGAAATAATTTAAATTTTAGTCATTTTGTAATAATGAATTTAATTAATTAAAATACGTGAATTATATTAATAAAATATTTATACTACATATTAAATAAAATATTTTTGAGATTAATCCATTAGATTTTAAAGTAATATGATAATAACCAACACAATCTTATACATAAAACCTATTCTTTTCAAAAGAACAATTTTATTTCCTTTTGATGGAGAACCCATTTTAAATCCAATTTTTCGAACATATAAACATTTTATATGAAAAAATAACATTATTCATTGAAATAGGGATATATTCATTTAATTTTCATTATTTTTCATTATTTTTTTGATATGTTCTCATGTTTTGATGAATAATGAAAAATACCAAATTTTAATTGAAAACAAATTTCTCACCCAAAATATTTATAGTGTTAAATTATATATTTCCTTGGTTTTAAAGTATAATTAGATCAAATTTTTAAAATTTTATCCACCATAGGTCATTGGAATCAATTTCACATTGAATTTGGAAATAAAAATTTGGGGAACTTTAGAACGTTTTTACTTTAAAAACTCATTTTCTCAATCCATCAATGGGATTAATTTAAAATTAATTTCTATGAATTATGTGTTTGTAATTTTGAAAAAATATATTAAATTTTTGGGATAATAGGGTAAATATTTAGTAAATATGTACCATTTATTTTTTGAAATTATGAATAATAACTTTATAAAATCATTATTTAACACAGTTAAGGGTAAATCAAGTAATTAAAGGTAATAATAATATAATAAATATTGAAAATTTAGACTAAAAATTATTCTTAATTAATTGGATGAGATTTTTTATACCAAAATCATCCTTATGGAAAAATTATTAACTTTTTATGCCACATGGGTTTGATGATGACATTTATAATATATAATTCAAATAAAGACAAGGATTTTATAATCGTGTTTCTCATAACTATAGAAATTTTAATATGGGGTAATACAAGTTATATGCTTAAATATAAATAGTACTTATATATCTAACTATTTATATAAATCATGGTAATATATTTATAATTTTTATGAAATAAATAATTAAATTAAATCATGACATAATGAAGATATAATAATTTTTTAATCAATAAATAGAGCAAATAAATGATATTAAATTTTGTAAAATAAATATAATTTGAATTAAATTAACTGATCCATGAATTTAGTATATAGATAAGAAATATTATTAACATATTTTAAGTTTTAGTTATTTTTTTCATGTTAATATGATATTTTCTAAAAGATGAATAACGACTAGTATGAAAACTAACATAAATGATACTTTAAAAAAGTAACATGTTATTAAATGTTTTAAAATTCATAATAATCTAGAATTAATCAAAATTACTAGAATCCTATTTTATTTACCATAAATTATCCATTTTTGGTTCGTTTGGGATTTTATAGAAACTATCTTAACCCATAAGTAGTAAATACCAATGTTGTCATGGTAAGAGTTAAAGAGACTGATTAAGGGTTGAATCCAAAAGATTTAGAAAATAATATGAACTAAAAATTTATTAAAATATTTTTTTGATTTTATTTTTATCTATAATCATCTTATATTTTACATAACTCACTTTGGAAACATTTTTATTTAACAATTAATTTATATTAATTTAATATTTTAGGAGATTCCAAGAGTGCCCCTCCAATCTCTTATAAAAGAAAAGTTCTCCTTATCTTTTAAACCCACATTTAAAGCCATTTGAATTGAAAAAATTATGCCAACACATCTTCCAAAATTCCATAAATTAATAATAAATTACATCTCTTGGGAATAAATCCAAACAAATAAGTCCTTTTTTGAAAATCAAGAAGAGATACCCAAAGAAGAGGTTACATTTTTCAACGAACACTTTTGTTATACTTCTTCCTTGAACCCCAAAAATATTTTTATTCAAATTATATATAAATACAAAATTATACTAAATATAATTATATGTTGGTATTTTAAGGGTTCAACCTACACTTACACACACCTCCATCTAATCGGTAATGAACATATCATTGTTCTGTACGACGAATTACCACCTCACAAAAAATATGTGGTTTATTATTCCTTTACCACATTTCAAGTGTGGTAATTATAATAGAAAATCTATTTTTATATTATATATATATGATATTTATAATATATTTATCTTTATTTAAATTTTATGTTAAACATTCTTTCATTCTTTCTATATTGTGGATATATGAGAAGTTCATTTGTGGACGTGTGGACTACCTCCTCCTCAAAGAGATGTGATTCGTTCACACTTCACATGGAATGTATTAAAGATTTTTTTAGTAAAAATATATGTTTATAATGAAATATTAATTCTAACATAATTATTATATATATACACATTAACAAATATTTCATTTACTTTCATTCTTTCAATACGATTTGAAAACAATAATAACGTTCATGCATACGTACAACTTACTGTCTACATGAACGTTGTTTCCCAAAAATATTTAAATGTTAATATAAATACATATATGAAGAATATATAATATATTTATATCAATTTTTATTCTTAAATAATTAAATCATGTGAATCAAGAATAACAACTCAAAACCCGTACGATTATCAAAGAAAATATCACTAAAAATATAACATAAACATTGTGTTGAAAATAAACAGGTCATATAATGTCTTAATTAAATCATATATGGTACTATACATATGAATATGATTCTATGATTGATTATTCATAAACATACACTTATTATAAAGGTGTTTTTAGTCAGTATGATGGAGTTAAGACATGCAGTGATGGAATTTCATATCACTTTTTATGTCTGTGAGATACATGCATTATTCTCCTAGGATATGTTTTATGTGGCGAAAAAAAGACCCATGAATTTATTCTATTATTTTTATAATTTTTTTGTGTATTTACATTTCCATTTGATAATATCTATTTTTTTGGTTTTAATGTTCAAAAGTAACGAAATGAGTACATTAGTTTTGCCTCAATTTTCATTGTTTGAGACACATGTTTTTTGCACTTATGTTCTTTTATGAGGTGTATGAAATTAAATCTAACATATTCTATCTATAATTTCATTATTTTAGGTTATTTTATTCTTTGTAACGTTATTATTTCATTTATATTGTGATTTAAATGTTTCAAAGTGGCCTAGGACATTTAGAAATGTTTAAAGATTATTTTCCTCTACAAATGTTTCTGAAAGAACTCTTTAGATATTTTTATAGGAAATTGATTTTAATGAAATATTTTATGTTTTAATTAATTCTTTAAATTTACCATTATAAATTTTTAAATATAATTTCAAATTAAAATTCATTCCAAACTGTTTTATTTTCTGTAAATAGTTTTTAATAGAAAAATGGATATTTTATTTTAAAATGGTTTTCAAGAGTTTTCTAAAAACTATTTTCAATATAATATAACATTATTTGATGTCATTTCTTCCTTAATGGGGATATTATTAAATGTTACTATTCTTTTCTTTCTATGAATGTTTTATGACTATGATGGAATGATATTTATGAAAATAATTTTTTTCTATGGGTTTTGATATGATACATGATTTATGTTCTTATGGAAGTTATATGTAGGATTCCAATTTGAAGAGGGTGGGACATATATCTCCCTCCAATGCATTGAGTAATTATTTGTATCTCATGAGATATATATAAAGGTCTTTATCCTTGATGATGGTTATGGGAGTGAACTATGATGACCATGATGGTTATGGGAGTGAACCATGACTACCATGATCATTATGGGAGTGATCATGGTTACCAAAAAGGTATGGGAATTGAACCCAGACTACCAAGATTCCCTTGGTAGTTATTCCTTGACCACTATTGAAATATTAATTATATATTAATGTGTCTTCCAAAATAACATGTTTAATTTTTATGTTTTTCTTTCATGGGTCGTTATTTACTTCATTATCATCCATGTATTATGAACTGCCAATCTTTATGCCAAGACTCATAGACATGATCTTTTGATATGCTGGCTATTGTCATAAAATGTTGCGTTTGTGTTTTCATACTATTATATTCTTATTATTCTTACATATATTCATTTTTTAGCCTTATTGATCACCTGAGATCAACCTTTTCATATGTTTCCTTTCCCCAGGTTATAATGAGTTGTTTTAAGTAGGCGTGCTAAAATGAATGATCTTGGTGGGAAACATTGAAAATATTCCACCAGACTAGATGTTTGTGTTACATGCTTTCAAAGGTACTGGACTAATATATTCCTTGGGAGTTTGTTTCTATAATTTATTAAGTATCCAAGAAAAGTGATGTAATATCCATGTCCATTAAAACTATGTTGTTATCGTTGGTATTAAAGAAAAGGTTTAGTCAACCTTTAGAAACTAGGGTGTGAAAACATTAGTGAAATACCTGTATATATTTCTAAGGATATTTATAGGGATGTCCATAAGGATAAGTCTAACCATATGCTACAATCCTCAAATTTTTGTAATGATAATGAATAATATCAAGTCATACCTATGGTGTCATATATTGAAATATTACAAGTAATTTCACTTGGGTATTTTATTTTCAACTATGATAATTGTTTCTCACACTTTTCTTTATGGTCTTAGTTAACAGCCATAACAAGATGTAACATGGTTAACATAGAATGTTTCATATATAGAAAGTATGGGAGTTATGAAAATTGATTTCATAACTGGAAATTTTATGAAGATAATCATAAATGTGGTAAAAATATTGGTTATAATATTGATAATAGAGAGATTGTGAAGGACATGTGAAAGGTATAGGATGAACTGACCATATTGTTTACAGTAAACATAATAATCATGATTATATTGAGGTTAGGGAACCTTAATACATGATTCATATTTTATTTTCTTGGAATGAAGAAGATGATGAATCCAGAGTAATGGTTTAAGAATAATGTTGGATGACTGAAGTTTATATCTTTTGGAATTAAATAATTATGAAAGATGAATCCTGAAATATATATGTATTTTTAGTATATGTTTTTCATTAAGGGATGGTAACACTTAATGTCTTAAACATGTAGAGAATATGGTGTTTCTCATGAATAATGAGATGATAGATTTGGATATTGTAAAATGTATTGTGATGACTTCCATTGAAATGATTTCAGATTTTTTGAAACAATTCTGGAAATGATATCGTGGAAATATTGTAAAACTTTTTGGGCTTATAGAATATTAGAAATAATCCTTGTAATAAGGAAACATGCATGTTTTAAAAAAGGATGTATGGTAATTTAGGTTATTACCATGTTTTAAGAGAATGCATTATTAAGGTATTCACATGTTTGGAATGTGCCATCAAAGAATTTCTTTATGATATATGCGAGATAAATGTTAAGTTGATTTACTAACCCTCTTTCTAATGTTTTGGATTTTCATATTTTATAAGGATTGTAAGGTTATCTATTTATGGAATGTTTAAGTTAAACAATGGATGATGT
The DNA here is from genome assembly GCA_963277665.1 of Viscum album. Lineage (NCBI taxonomy): Eukaryota > Viridiplantae > Streptophyta > Magnoliopsida > Santalales > Viscaceae > Viscum > Viscum album. Next base: position 218,547,512 of record OY728167.1, read on the forward strand.
TTTAAGATTAAAGTATTACTTCACTATATATTGAAATATGCATATTTGATAACATGTGATAATGTTTTTTTGTTAACAATATAGATGGAATGACCTATCATTGTATTTATGGATCTAATTCTCTAGAAATTATTCCTAAATGAAAAATTCAACATTATTTAATGAAGTAAGAGATGAAGTGGAAATTGGTCATAGAATAAAAATGGTTATGGTTGACCTGAAACCGAGTATATATATCTTCCCATGATAATTCAATGACTTTAGGAAAGTGGTATTGAAATAAAATTCTGTCCAGTTGTCATCATTATTGATAATATCAAAAACTAGTTTCCCAATTCTTTAGTTTATGTTTTTCTAATTGGTAACTTTCTACAAATCAACCAATTTTTGGTGATCTGTGATATTTATCATTATATATGATTATTTATGCTTTTCCTCCATTCCCAAATCTTTACAAATTTTCTCCTATGTAGAAATCAAGTAATTATTTACATTGGGTAAACCTTATGTTTCTAATGTTATTTTTTAAACGAAAGACTTAGTATTCATTTTTATGATGTGAGTTTCTATGAAAATAATTTTTAAATTATTAATAATTTGATAAAACATATGAATTTTGAGGGAGAAATTCATTTTAATGGAGGTAGAATGTATGCACCTGAGATTTTTTGAAATATTTTTTTGATTTAATTTAATCATTGTAATATTTTTTATTTTACAAAATATTTAATATAGATTTTGTTATATGAAAAACACTAGGTTTTTATTTCATAATATGAAACACAATGATAAACATCTAATATATGGAACACTATGCTTGGATTTGGTTACACACAAGGTTGAGTTCCTTCGATACCTTGCATTACAAGCAAGATCGGGTTTTACATAACAATAATATATTATTAAAATATATTTATTTATAATAATAATATAAAATCTAGCCATAAAATTAGAGAATATTAATTGTATTAACTGTCTTATAAAAATTAAATGTTTATAATAATAATTCTTTGGTTTCCAATTAATTAGAAATGAAAATATATACCAATAGATTATAAAGGAAATAATTTTATTTTCAGCCTTTTCATCTTAATAAATTAATTAAATACATGTAGTGAATGATCTAAATAAAATATATATGTTACATATTCAAAAAATAAATTTTCTATATTAATCCATTAGATGTTATAGGTCTGATATAAGAACCAACCCAATATTATTCATAAAAACCTATATTTTTCAAAAGGGTAATTTTGTCACTTTTTGATATTGAACCAATTTTAAATCCAATTTTTGACAATTATAATTTTTATAAGAAAAATAAATATTTTCATTCAAATAGGGATATCAAAATATTCTTTTGTTGAATTCTTTTTATTTTCTTGAAATGTTTTCATGTTTTGAATAATAGTGAAAATTACTAAATTTTGAATGAAAATAGCTTCTTTATCAAAATAATTTATATTTTCAGATAATATATTTTATTTTTTATAATGTATAATAATATACTATTTTTATCATTTAATACAATTTAGTTTGTTTTAATTAATTTCACATCGAAATTCGGTATATATACTTCCTAAACTTTTGAACGTCTTTACTTTAAACACTCGTCTTCTGGATCTATCAATGAGGTTAATTAAATATTAATTTGTCAGAATTATGTGTTTTAAAATTTTAAAAATGGATTACATATCTTTAAATATAGGGTAAAATTTTTATTAATTTTCCCCTTCATCTTTTGGACGTTTTGAATAATAAATTTAGTAAATTTTAATTTACCAAAGTTAAGGGTAAATCAGGTAATTAAAGGAAATAATAATATTATAAATATTATAAAATTTCCCTAAAACATGACCAAAATTAAATTTATGAGTATTTTTTGAATAAAAACATTCTTTGGCCGAATTTATGACCTTTGGAATCAACATGGATGTGCTTATGACATTTATAATATTTTATTTAAGGTAAAGACAAAGATGTCATAATCATGTTTCTCATAATTATAAAAATATCAATATAGGTTAATATAAGTGATATGTTTGACAATAAATATTATTTATAAATATAAAATTATTACCAACATCATAATACATTATTTATAATCTTTATGAATGAAAAACATTAATGAATTGGTGACACAATGATATTACAATAATTATTTAATTTAACTAATGGTTACAATAAATGATATTAAAAATATTAACATAAATAAAATTTGAATTAATTAACATGATAAAATAATTTTATAGATAAATATATAATATTATTAAGATATTAGAAGCCTTTTTTCTGTATTTTCGTGTAAATATGATATTTTTTGAAAGAAAAATAATGAATAGTCTCAAAATTGACATAAATGATACTTTAAAATAAATAATATTTTATTAAGTGATATAAAATTCATAAAAATCTAGAATTTGGAAAAATTACTAGAATAAGGTTAAAAATTTCATCAATTATCTAGTTGGTGTTAGTTTGTAATTTTATTTTTAACCATATTATTCCATAAGTAGTAAAAACACATATTGTCAGAGTAAGAGTTAGATAGAATAATTAAGGGATAATGTTAGAAGATACAAATAATAATATGACATAAAAATGTCTAAAAATTATTGGTTTATAGGATTTAGAAAAATAATCATCTTATATTATACATAATTCCCTTTGTAACCAAATTCAATGAAAAAATAATTTATATTAATTTAATATTTTAAGAGATTCCAAAAGTACCCCTCCCCTCTAATATAAAATGAAACCTATAATTATTTTTTATACACACATATAAATCCATTTTTCCTAGAAAAAATATTCCCAATTACCCTAAAAAATTCATTTAATTTATTCTCAATTTATTCCTTTGGGTATAAATGCAACCAATGAAGTTTTTTGTGCATATGACTAGGATATACCCAAATAAGAGGTAACATTCTCCAACAAACATTTTTGTTTTGTTTCATCCTTGAACCCACTCAATTATTTTTATTTAATATTTATATAGTAATATCAGTATCCTAAATATATATATGTTGTTATATTATGTTTTTTACCAACAATTACACACAACTCCATCTTTTGGGTGATGAACTTACCATTGTTGTGTATGGTGAATTATCACCTCACAAAACGTAGTTGTTTCTTTTTCCATTACCACCTCTCATGTGTGGTCATTATGATAGACACTATTTTTTATATTATATATCTGATATTTATAATTTATTTATGATTCATTAAATTTTATATTAAACATACCATAATGATTTCTATTTTGTGGATATACGATAACATTGTTTGTGGACATGTGGACTACTGCCTCCTCAAAGCAATGTGATTCATTAACATTTCACATGGAATGTATTAAATATTTTTATGGTAAAATATATGATATTCATGAAATTTTTTTGACCCTAAATAAATTATATATATAAATATTTACATAAATTTTATTTACTTTCTTCCTTTCAATACGATAAGAAAATGAAAATAGAGTTTATGTGTATGTATGACCTACCAACTTCTAGGAAATTTTTTTTGTTTATCATTGAAGATTATTATTATAACATATATATTGAATATATAGTATATATATATATATCAATTTTTAAAATATTTAATTAATTAAACCATGATAATTAAGAATAAAAAGTAAAAATAAATATGACTAATAAAGAAAACATCACCTGAAATGTAACATAAAGGTGAAGTTAATAATAAATGGGTAATATAATATCTTAAGTAAATAATATACAATAATATAAATATAAATATAGTTCTATGATCTATGAATAATATATATATATATATTTATTATACAGGATGTTTTTAGGAGTTAAAATAGATTCAAGACACATGGTATGAGAATTTCATCCCACTTTTTATTTCCGTGAGATGCATTTCTTAATCACAAATCATTTATTTTTTATGGTGTACATAAATCTAATTAATGTAATCTATTTTTTATACATTAAATTATTTTTATTTACATATCCATTTTATTATCTTTATTTCAGGGTGTTATAAAGTTCAAATGTAACCAAGTGTGTAAGGTAGTTTTGTCTCAATTTTCTCCATTTGAGACACATGGTTTGTTATGAACCTATATTGTTATAAAAAATATATACCAAAAAATTTTACATGTTATATCTGGAATAATTTTATTTTCATGATATTTTAATCTTCTTTTAATGTTATTATTTAATGTGGATTATTATTTAAATGTTTCAAAGTGTTATGAGACACTTTGAAAGGTTTAAATATGATTTTCCTAAAGAAATGTTTTGAAAAGGACTGTTAAGCTCATATTAAAGGAAAGGTATTTTAATGAAATATTTTTTGTTTTAATGTGTTTTTAAAATTTTCCTTTTTGTTTTTTCAAAGTTATTTTCAAATAAAATGGTTTGGAAAAAACTTATTCTGAAAAGTGTTTTTCAATGAAAAAGTGAAACTTTCCTCAAGATTAATCTCAAAATTAGTTTCCATATATGGTAACCTTATTTTATGATAATTAGGCTTTAATGGAGAAATAATTCAATTTTACCATTCATATTATTTATAAGAATGGTGTATGCTTGTGGTGGAATGATATTTAAAAATTTCATTTCTTTTTTGTGGTTTATGATATGATATATGATTTATGTTTTTTCTGGAAAATATATGTATAATTCTATTATGAGATGGGTGGGACCTATATCTCCCTTCAATGAATTGGGTATGTATTTATATCTCATGAGATATAAATAAAGTAAATTATCCTCCAATATGTTTATGAGAGTGAACCATGATACCAAGAGGGTTATGGGAGTGAACCATGACAACCAAGATAGTTATGGGAGAGAACCATGGCTAGAAATATGGTATGGTAAGTGATCCCATACTACCAATATTCCACTAGAATTGATTCCTTGACTACTATGGAAATTATTATTATATTCTTATGTTCCTTTTATATTTCAATGTTTAATTCTTATGTTATGGTTTCATATCTCATGTTCTTTTTCCGCATAAGATTCATGTCTTATGAACTACCAATATTTATTCCATGACTCATGTATATGATCTTTTCATATCCAAGATATGATTTTCAAATTTTTTTCTTATGTTTTAAAACCCGTATGTTCTTATTATGCTTACAATTATTTATTTATTTATCCTTACTGAGAATATAAGCTCATCATTTTATTATGTTCCCTTTCCCTAGGTTATAAAGAACAGTTTTAAGTAGGAGTACTAATGGGAGTTATATTGGTGGAAAATATTTAAGAACTTATACTAGACTAGATGTTTGTGTTACAAGTTTCCAAATTCATTAAACTACTATGGGGTTTGGGCATTTGTTCAGTAATTCGTTAAGTATTCCACATAATTTAGGTAATATCCATGAACATTAAAATTGGGTTCTTTTATAAAAAGAATATTTTTTTAATATTTGGATTGAATTACTTTTCCCAACTTTATAACCCTGATTAAGTATCAAGATTTATATATAAACATACATTGTTCGTTTTTAAAAAAAATACTCCCCTCAATATTATTGGAAAATTTAGTTTAAAAAGGTTTTTTATGGGAAACATTCTCATAATTATGAGGTAACCAAAAGTTTTATTTATTATGTGGTTGAATGGAAATTAAAATGGGTTCTATCACTAAGGTGTAATATATATATGTTTTATTTATGGGATAGTTCTTGTAAATTTTTAAAAATAATGAGATATCTCGATATATCATTGATTACATATGAGTTAGATATTCCTCTCCAATGGATTAGTAAAAGAGATGGAGTTTACCTATGACATGATACTCTTAAGGGATATGGGAATTATATGGTAATTAGATTCAATTTTAATGGTTCTTATAAGGGAGAATATATAAATTATTTCCCAAGGTACCCATATGATATTCATGAAATGGATTATAACAGAAATAATTTGATTTCAAATTCTATGAAAAACAATATTTTGTTTTTTGGGAGAGTTTATGATCTTATTTTTTTAATAAAGGTCTAAAGTTATCTTTTTATAGAAATTTACTTATGAGATTCCATGTTTTCCAATAAATTTTTATGAATATACTTTTTTCATTATGATTTATTATGAAATTTTCATGAAATTTATTGTGAAATTATAATTTTTTCATGGAAAAGTTAATGGTTATTTGATATCTATGGTTTATTATTTAAAAGGAAAATATAATAATTGATTTTTAGGTTTATTAATGAAATAATGGGTTCTATTTCATTTATATCCCTTAATGATATTTTTTTCTCATCCAATATTTTTAAATGATTTTTCTTCGTACTGCTTAAATTTGGGTTGATAAGTTATCAAATATTGAGTTTTCATATATGAAAGTTACCATTAACAAAGTAAGTGTGTCTTTATAAATAACTTGTTTTTTGTAAAAAATAAATACTATGTGGAAATTTCCATATTTTAATTTAATTTTTTATTTATTTCTCTAAAACTAAAAAATTGAAAAGATTCATTAAATTTATAAAACTGAAAATTTGTTAAAAATAATGTAATTATTTGTTATTGATGGTGTGGGGTGTTATAGATGGTATAATTAGTAAGGTATACACCACATTATTAGTTAATATCAAATTTAAAAAAACTAAAATGAATATAATATATACATATATTATTATGGGATATCTTTTGAGGTTTTATACACTTATTTAACTAATTTGTGCCTATTCTTAATGTTTTTACATAGAGGAAACAAGGTATATAAATTCAGAAGGAATCAATATAATAATAACCTTCTGAATCAACATCCTAGAATGGATGGAATATGGTTGTTTTGAGTGATGTTGGTTCATTTTTTATAGGATTTTAGCAAAATTAACCATAAAAAATGAGGCAGAATTATCTATTGGGTAAAATGACTATTGTAGAAAATTTCATGAAATATATGACTTAAGAATTTGTTGGATTCAAATAATAAGTGAAAGATAAAGGATACATAAATGAACAAGATAATATATCTTATTTTCATTCAAGATTGAATCAACAAAATCGTACCCTTACTATATATCTTATTGATATAGAATACTATCAATGGAGGGATTTGATTAAGAACACTATAAAAGAGGATGTGATTTATGTAATCGAATGGATGGTATTTAAATATATCATCATGGAAATGTATTCCCCAAAAGGTATTCGAATTATCATGGAATGTAAATTCCATGAATTGAATAAAAATGAGGACTTTTCCCCACCTATGAATCTAATTTTTCTAGATATGACATGTATTCCCTAAATTTATTCTAGGAAAACATTTACAGTTGGTAGATTTTACCAAATATTCAATCCTTTTTTATGATTAGATATGTTTTCTCATGAGTCTTAATGATACGAGGAAATTTTTTGGTGGGTTATGAAATTAGAGATGGAGTTTTTTACTTTAATAATAGTAAGGATAATAAGCGATACATGTGAAAGATAATTGGGATGAAATAATTGAAGAAACTTGAAGGTTAGAAAATTGAATTACACTCTTTTAATATGTGTCGAAAGAATAATTCTTGAGAATGTATTATAAGACATGGGAAGTTTTACCAATGTGAAAATCCAAGACACATGAGTCATTATTGTAAAGAAAATATCATTGAAAATGATCAGATGGTAAGTAAAAAAGAAAAAAAATAATTATTTCGACTTTTAATGAGTTTTTTCATTATTCTAATGCATTTTTCGATTTATTTACTCAAGGTGGTAATTATTATGAAAAAAATAGAAAGGCATTAGAATGTTTTTTATATGACTATGGTAAATTCAATACTCTCAAATGATGTGGTTATAGGTACATTCCATATTTTTTAGACTATGTAAATAAATTATTTTGATTTGGGATCCTTGAAATCTTTTATATCTAGGAAATTATTATGTAAAATGGAAATAAATCTCAAGAAATGAATTCTGAACTATTTATAAAAGCTAACATGGATTTTATGAAGGAATTAATAATATAAGAAGATCATCATGTTTTTATATATTGAATGTTTATTCCTGAATACATTTTCAACTTTCCCATTGTATTGTTTAATGTTATTTTCATTATAGATTAGATTTCAGTTTTTCATCTTATGATTGATTTCAAATCTAAATAATTCAGATTACTTTTGAAAAGAATGATTCAATTCAAATATAATAATGCATTTCTACCTTTTATAATGTATCTATAAGTCAAGAAACTTATCAAAGATGTTAGTCAATGATATCTTGATCATATAGTTAAAAATAAAACAACGTTTCAAATTGGTGATGTTTTGGTAGTGGATTAATATATGGATGTATTAACTGATAGTTTTCCTAGTATCATTCATGATAAGGTGTTTATGTTTACTAGTGAATTAGTGCATGATGGTAAGAGGATTCAAAACCTCCTTATCAAATCGTATTAATTGAGTTCATAGAAATGAAAAAAGTTAAAAGTGTTTCTTGATAAGGTTTTCATCCACCCAACACTTATTCATGGATTTCTCCAATTATGTTTTTGAAAAATCAGGACTGTTTCATGATAAATTTAATTGATCATAGAGACCCCAAAAAAATTAATTAAAAGAATAATTATTTCTTTACTCATATGCATAAATTGTTTGATCATATCAAGGGTGTATAGTATTTTTAAAATATTAATCCTAGGTTTGGGTATCACTAACTAATGGTGAAATAAGAATACATTCTGAGGATGGTGTTTCATACTAGTATTGAAAATTATTAGTTTTTGGTTATGCCATTAGGGTTTAAAAAAATACACCCACATCATTTACGTATCTAATTGATAGATTGTTTCATGTTTATTTTGATAAATTTGAGGATGTGTTCTTTGATGATATTTACGTATACTCTAAAATCTATGAAGATCAGGAGAAACACCAATGTTTTTTTCTAAAAAATATAAATGAATATAAGTTGTATTTTAGATTCTGAAAATGTTATTTTTTTTCAATATATTTAATTTATTGGGGTTATTATTTATAATGATTGAATAACTATTGGTCATACTAAAACTAATGTTGTGGAAGATTATTTATGGATTAAAAATAATATTGAGACTCAATGTTTTAGTGGATTATCAACATACTATTGAAGTTTACTAAAAATATTTCATTGTTATCTAGACTAATTCTATATTAGCTTGAAATGGAGTAAAAATCATCTGGATAAATAAGGTGATGATTGTTTCTAGGAATGAAAAAAATATAGGTGAATTATCCAGTGTTATCATATCCTATACTAAATGGTGATCATGTTATTTACAGTGATACATCATTGAATGGACTTGGATTTTTCTTGATGGATAATGATCGGTTTTGCATATATGAATCTCATCAATTGAAACCACTTTAGAGTAATTATCCTAAAATTTTACTTTAGGTATATAATTTTTTTGTAAAAAATATAGATACCTCAACTATATAGTGAGTAATGTGAAATAAATAATGATAAAAAATTTAAATATATATATTCACTCTAAAATAGTTGTACTGATTAAGGATTATGATTTCCAAATTCACTATCATACATGTAAATAAAACAAGGTATCTGATTCCCTGAGTCATAATGATAATGAATTATTAAAAATGATTCATTTGAAACATAACTAATTAGTTAATTTATTAATGAATTTTTTCTTAGAAATTTTCTATGTAGAAAATAATTTTTTTTTGTTCAAGTATCAATGTAGTCATCGTTGTAAGAAAGAATTAAGGAGGCTGAGATATAGGGTCTTATCTTCTAAAAAATAGTTTCTCACGAAGGTTAAGATACATGATTTTAACGTTTATAAGGATTGTTTTATCAGGTTTGGAAACATGTTTTGGATATCAAGGTATTCTCAATTGAAAAAGGAATTGTTAGAAGAAGCTCATATATCTCCATTATCTATTTATCTGGGCACAAGTGAGATGTAAATAGGCCATTGAGAATAATTTTGGTGAGAAGGTATAAAGGATGATATCGTTAATTTTACCCTGAAATTCTAGACTTTTCAACAATAGAAAGCTAAAGAAATACATTTAAAGTAGATACCTAAAATTTTTTCTATGTCATAATGGAAATGGGGGAAAATATACCTGAACTTACTTAGTGGGAATTCCAAATACATGTTGTGGTAATAAAGTGATTTTGGATGTGATTGATCATTTAAAAAATATATTATCTTTTAACCAGTATGATATACTTTTTCTTTTGACCATAATTCAAGACATTGTCTTAGGGAGATATTCATGTCCAATTGAGTTCCTCTCCCATTATACATAATGAATATCATTGGATTACATCAAATATTTAGAAAGGAAATCATAAGGTGATGAGTACTGAAATAAATTTATATATAACATTTCATCTTCAATTTGATGGAAGATTAGATATTAAAATTTTGACTCTATAGTGAATGTTTTGAGAATTTTCACTGGATTAGCTGGTATATTATTATAAACTTATTTCCTTAGTTGATTTTTATTATCATAATAGTTTCTATTTAAGTATATATATTTACCCTTTTGATGAATTATATAGAAAAAAATGTTGGACTCCATATTTTTACGATAAAGTCGGTGAGAGGAAATTGTTGGGATAAGAACTGGTAGAAGAAAAAGAAGATAAATTTATATTGATTTCAAAATATTTGAGAACAACATGAAGAGAGAAGAGGATTTAAACAGATCACATGAAGAGTGATCTATCATTTGATGTATGTGATCATGTCCTTCATAAAATATATCCTTGTAAGGGTGTAATGTGTTTTGATAAAAAAGTAATATAAAGATCAATATTCATTAGACCTTAGGAAAATCATTTGAAATTGGGGTTAGTTTCATATCAGGTAGCCGTGCCTTATATTTTATCTTGTGTGCATTATGTGTTTAATGATTATTTTCTATGAAATTTCATACTTGATGAATCTAATGTTTTGCGACCAAAAGTGGTAGAGTTAGAGTTGAATACCTCTTATGAACAAAATAAGATTCATATTTTAGATCACAGAGAGTATGTGCCAATAAATAATGTGATTCAATAGGTATTTGTATTATAAAATAATCACATGATTGAGGAATCAACATTAGAATTATAAATTTTATGAAGAAAAATACCCTCAATTATTTAAGTAATGAATAATATTATGACTGAATAATTTCCCATAGGTGAATAAGGATACAACCTAATGAATTTTGGAAATAAATAAACCATAGTACATATGACTATTCACGTTTGAATTATATTCCTTGTAGTTTAATAAATAATTTTATAAATTATATATGTCAAAAAAGGAATGGTTTTTTAATTAAATTTATTCCAATGAATTACATTGTTTTATTTAAAAAAATTAGAATTTTAGAAACTGAATTACTAAAGAAATAGATAATTTTATTAATTATACTATCAAATAAATTTTAAGATAAAATTTTGGAATTTTGTGAAAAGATTTATTTTGAATGAATACCAAAAAATGATGATTTAGGAAAAAGTATCATTCATTTTCATTAAATTAATTAGTATAAATTTATTTATATATTTTGGATTTGGGTTTGATGTAAATTAATATCAATTTTATTAAAAATAATATAAATATATCCACAAAAATAAAATTATATATTATTTTATTTTTCTAAAATCCCTTTTTATATAAAAACAAAATTTTCTAATTTTGTTAGTTTTTTTAGAACAATTATATTAGAAGTAATTTATACCACTTAAAAATAGAATCTCGAAAAATTGATTCCATATTATCAATTAGGATATTAAAATTTACTATTGATTTGAATTTCATTTTTGGTCATTATTAATACTAACCATGGTAAAAATGTGACAAGACAATAAATTGTTAATTCTGGAAAAAATGTTTTAGAGCCACAAATGGTATCATCATTCTTACTGGATGATTATATTTTGAACCTTATAACCTCATCATAGAAATATTATTTTTTTGGATCCACTTTACTAATATTATGAATTTATAATATTAAAATGTTTGGAAAAATTACATGTTCCCCACTCCCCTCAACTATAAAAGTCACTTACCCTCCTTACATAATCAGAAAGATTGAGTATTAAAGATCATACAATCCCAACTAAAATATCTCTACCAAATAACTCCCTATATATTAGATGTAATTTTATTCTCAAAATACCAATCCTAATAGCATACGGTGTAAGCCAAAGGGTGATATATGAGAAGAATGTATAAGTCCTAACCAACCTATGTCATGTTTAATTAAACTTCTACCTCCATAAAATCTCATTTAACTATAATGAAATAATAAAGTCACAAAAATTAATATAATAAAATTTTATTATTATTATGGTAAAAATATTTTCCGTCTCCAATTGTATATTATGAGAAATGAAATCATTGATTGGGTGTACAAGTGGAATACCACCACAACAAATAGATGTGGTTCACTTTTCTAAGCAGACCATATGACTAGTTAAAATGATCGAAAAAAATGAATATATATGATATTCATGAAATTATTATTTTCCTTTAATGAAAAAATGTTATCTATCTTCTTACACTTTTCTTCATTCAGAAATAGATTACCACACTCGGGAGTATATGATGAATACCACCAAAATGATGTGATATGAATCATTTTACATTATCAAATTATATGTATGGTCACAAGGATGATGTAATGAAAAAAATATGGATTTTATAAAATATTTATACTTTTTTAAAAGTAAAATAAAATCTAAATTATATAATTTCCACTCATTATAAATATAGAAAACTTTTTTTTTCAAATATACACACTAATGTATTTAGGAAATAATGTGGTTCATTTTTCATGACTTCCCCACATGGTTGTTATCAAAAGATTATCTACTATATAAATATTATTTATTTATCTTGTTAATGATTTTTGGATATAACAGTACCATAACCACTTTGACCATGTTCAATACACCAATGTGGTTTTAAGGTTATAAATTGAATGACCCCAAAACGTCAAATGTCAACCTGTCTATTTTAGAAACTAAATAAAACCTGGAAATTAATATAATAATAATAATTAAATGAAAATTAAAAAAGTTATCAATAAATTATAAATCTAATAAAAATTTATTATTTAGGATTTAGAGAACGTATGAAGCTAGATGATATTAAAGGTAAGGGATTTTTATTGAAGACATAATTTTAAACTATTTCATTAAACTCATTTTCCTCCATGTACATGGATATAAAAATGAATCATATAGGTCATAATTTATACATTAAATATTTTTAAAGGTCATTTTCAAGTAATATTGAATTTATTTTTGAAGTATTAAAAAATAATTCTCTGAATCATTTAAAGTACATGTTATATTGATGTTTTTTATTTATGTGTAAAAACAAATGTTTTTGTAACATATATGCATTGGTCCATTTTTAATATAGTCACATCCATTAATAATTATCAAGAAACCTATTAAATACTTATTTTCTAATAAATAGTATTAAATTAATTTCCTAGGAATTCTCTTATAATTATTTTGAAAGGAATCATAAAATTGTTATTATGATTATAAGATAAGTGAAAGTGTTATTACTTGTGGGATTGAATAATAACTCAATTATGTTTTAAAATTAAATTTAAATATACATTTTTTTATGAAATGTTTCTTGGATACATTATATTAATGTAGGGGGATACTTATATATCACTAATAATAAGTGACCCCGATATATCCCTCACATTCCTTGGGTAAAGTAGAGGGGTTAATAGGTGATAGGTTACTCATAAGAGATATTGTAATTATCCAAATTGATGATTATATTATAAGGGTTATTGTATGGTTGAATGTAAGTATAATGTACAGTGGTACCTATATAATATTATTACAGTTGTTTAAAAAGTAAATATTTTTATTTTAAAAGGCAAGTAAGTGAGATAATGTTTTTTGGATGTTTATAAACTTATTTTTTTTAATAAATGTGAAGGGATTTTTTTTAAGGAATTGTGTTCACATGTATTAATTTATTCTAAGAAACCCTTATGACTTCTATTTTTTAATTTATGAATTTATATTAAATTATTCATGAAATATATTGATTAATTAAGTAGTTTCCCTAGAAAATTAAATGGATATTTGAGATCATATGTTTATTGTGAAAAAGGAAAACATTCTTATAGATTTATTAGGATTGATAATGGACTAATGAGTTTACTTTATTTTATATTGGTTTTTTATATTTGTTTTAATCATATCATATTTTAAAATTATATTTTTTTCATTGAGATTAAAGATGTGTAAAAAGGTAAATTAAATTAACATTTTCATATATGGGAGTTACCATGAACAATGAAAGTGTGTCTTTATAATGAATTAGGTTTAGGGAAAAATTGTATTATGTGTGGAATTGTTAAATTTATTATGTTATTTTTTATCTTATTTTCTAATGATTTAATCCTAAAAGATCATATAAATTTATAAAAGTGACATAATTTGTCATAAATCATGTAATAAAGAGTTGTTTAATGTATGGGGTGTAACAATAATAACCCCATGGCCAAAAGGGTATTAATTTCACTAGCCTCAATACTCTAGTCAAATCCACATCCAATTCATGCATCACTAAATAATTTTTCTAACTAATGTCAATCCCAATAAAGACACAGTAAGTTCTATTGAATCTCAATTAAAAATTTTTGAGATAATTATTATATAAGGATTGGGTCTCATCTCACATCACGCATTGGAGACCTCTTTAAATGATCCAACATTTCATCATGTATTTTTAATGAATACATATTAAGTTAATAGATTGTTCTATAAGAAAAATTGAATAAAAATGAGCATTGAAATATTAGATAAATATTATTAAGAAATTTTAATAATTCAAAATTCTCTAGTAAATAAAATTTTTCTTAAAAATAATTACATTTAGAGGGTATATATTCAATATCATTTGATATTAATAAAGTCTAATCATTCTTAAATAACAATTTAATGTGACAATAATCTAAATATGCCTCTTTTAAATGATTATTATGGTAATATATAATATTTTAAATTATGAAAACAACTTATTAACTCTCTTCAGTTTATAAATTGGTGTGGAATAATATCAAGAATAATTAATTTTCAAAAAGGACATATTTCAATTAAATAATTATTTCTATATATTTTGAATTATCATTTAAAAAATAAATTTATAAATTTTAGATTCTGAATTAGGTAAAAATAAATTCATATTTTATTTATTACATTAAATATATCTTTTTTGGAATTTATGAGATTTTATAATTTCATAAATATTTAGGTGTATAGTGAAAAATATTTTTTTTACTGAAACCAACAAATATATTACGAAATAAATATCTAATCTTAACTCAAAAAATATACATAAAATTTAATTATAAAAAATTATTTATGGAATGAAATGTGGAATTTTAAAATTTTATGTTGAATTCAGAAAACTAACATATAGAATTTTAAAAATCAAGAAATATCATTCAAATAAAAATTATGATCAGTAATTTATGTTTAATTAAGTTTTCCCTAGGTGAAATTGTTTTTTGGATTTATTTTAAAGCCCAAAAACTCTAATTTTCCTAATAATAAACAATTTAACATCATTCAATTCAAAAACAATGATAATTTTTTCATAAACACAATATTTATGTGTAAGAGAGTACATTTTTCAAAAAAAATCATGTATTACATAAGTTAAAGTTAAAATTAATTTTGCATAAAAATATATATTTTATCTGGTTATATTTATTGAATACATGAAATAAGTAGGCCCAAATTATATAATATGCCACATTTTACTTTTAATCATGAAAAATGAAATACTTATGTTAAATCTAATTACAGTGGTAAAATCCCAAAGAATAAAAAGGGTTATCTTAAGGAGTAAATGGCATAATACATTTTTTTAATAATTGATTATTTGATAAATTTTTCATGCAATACTTATATAAAATAAATTTTTTCATTTGGAGTCTTTTTTACTTGTGAAACATGTTCTCTACTTATATTAAGTTGAAATATTAACAAAAATATCATTTTCAACATTTATAAAACAGGATTTCACCACCCTTTATGAAAACTCCCATGTTTTTGTTTCATCATAAAAATATACCATTTTTATTTCCCATATAATTTTATTTAATTTTATTTACTATCATTTATAAAAAATTTATCGAAATCCCTTTATTTCCAAGCAGACTTCCAAGGGGAATGCAAACTCTTTAACATGAGTACTAATTTCCATAGATTCTTTTCATTTTTATATTATTTTTAAAATGTTATTTATTATTATTATTTTATAATTAAAAATTATTTAGTTCAAAAATAAATTTTATTATGATAATAGAATAAGTATTAACCACATTTCCTATTTTCCCTTAAAGAAATCAAAAATGACATTTGTGTGTGTGTGAAAACTACTGCCTCTGTGAAGTTATTTTTTTTCTCTATTTCACACCATTAAAGGATGGTTAATATGGATGATAGAATTAAATAATATTATATTTATGTAAATATTTATATTCTATAAGGGTAAACCGTCTTATGACCTTCTCTTATTCAAGGGAAAATGAAATTATCAAACCTGTGGACATACAAATTACCGCCTCTGTGGAATAGTGTAACATTTTTCTCATAACCACCTATCATGTAAGGTCATGGGAATGATTTTAATGGATACGTATTATGTTTAGGTAACTATTATTTTTATATTAATAAAAATTTTCCTTCCTATTACTAATATGAGAGACAAATGATCATTTTTAATTCAACCATCTAAAAAGAGAATTCTAAGAGGGGAAATAACTTAGTCATAATAAGTAATAATTTCTTATACATTACCACATTTTATAATTATATTATTTTCTATTATATCACATTTATAAGACCTATTTAACTTCATTATTCCCCTAGAATATTTATATTATAAATAAATCACTTAATAATAAATTAAATTATGGTATGTTCATGTTTGGGTAGGTTTAACTACCTACTTGAATAATGAAATAAAATTATATCATTTTTGACTTTGAGAAGATACTTATTGATTATATATTATATAAATTAGTAAATAATTATTTGAGTTTGGTTCTATAATGTCAAAAGAAATATTAAACTCAATATTTAATATACCAGTGTCCGTTATTTAAAAATCATCGAAACCTTCTCATCATCGAATTCATATTCAAGGGCCATAATAAAAAAAACCACAAAAAGGTATTATAAAATTATAAATCATGATAAATAATATATTATAGTACCTATTATGATAAGGTAATTATGAAGATTGGGAGAAAAATAAAGAACAACACTAATATTAGAATGAAAGTTCCAAATGATCAGTATTACACACACCAAATATTAAATACTATAATAAATAACTAATATATATATATATATAGAATAATTATAAAAAATCATAAGATATTTTATTTATGAAAAAAATTATTAAATTGGTTATTTATGTATTTATTTTTCTTATATATAATAACCATTATCTTTAGTGGAAGTCAGGATTTCAGGTAAGGGTTTTTGAGAAAAAAATTGCCCTTCATAGAGTTATGTTAATTTCTAAAAAAGAGTATTTATATAAGTTGGAAATGTTCAAAAAAAATGATTGCGATCGATTTTGATTACTATTTTTTTGTTTTATTTTCATTTCTATATATTATTCATGTTAATGATTTATTTCTAAGTCATAAAATTCATCTTTCAATGGGTTTCTTTCTCCGATTTTAAAATCCATAGGACATGTTTTTTTACATCATGTTATTTTATGGTGCATAAAATATGCTTTTAAGATGTAATATAATGAATGATATTTTATTCATTATATTTTAATTTCAATTACAAGATCTAATTTTTAAAGAACATTGTTTAAAATTTTTCTCAATTCATAAGGGTGTTACTACACATCTTATTTTCAAATCAAGAATGTTATTAAAATATAGTACATGTATTGAATTTTTGTTATTTCCAAAATCACACATAATTTTATTTTGTTATTCATGGATTTTTACATTTCCCATCAAAATTTCATTTTTCAATGACTCATATTTTACCAGAAGTGATTATTGTAAGTGAAAGGGACCCCAAAATTTCCTTTTGGTCAGAAACATCCTATTTTTGATGTCTATATTAGCTGCATTATATTTTTAATGAAATAATATGGATCAAAAATAAAAATCCTCCCGAAAAATCCCATCACATTAAATGGGTAAAATAGGTTAACAAAATGTAGTCCCAAATATAAGAAAATCATGAAGTTTAACAGGATTATGAAGTTGAAAATATGAGATACCTTAGAAGACATACAATCTAAGATAAATAGACTAAACTATAAAGTAATTCATGTCCCCAAATTACCAATAGTATCTTTCAGACCAACCCATACAAAAAGTGAAAAAAAATCAAAACCAGCAAGCTACAAGATACACATTCCTTTACCCGAATTATACAATAAAAAATCTAAAAAATTCTAAAGGAATAGGTAAGGTGTGAGGAAAATCCCTATAGGATACCATCATAGTTTCTATAAAAGTTTTAATATTAATAATTAAACATTTCTATATATTAAAACAATATAGTTTTATAAATCAGTTTTTAAATCCAAACCATTTATAAATCATTTTCCTTTATTGTTCCTTTGGTTTTTATAATATCCTTTCACCTTCAAAATCTAGAAATATGAAAAGTAAAATTGATAAAATAATAAATCATATCCATGAAAAAATATCTTTCAAATATTTGTTCCACAATCTCATATATAAATTT
This sequence comes from Viscum album, assembly GCA_963277665.1. Taxonomy (NCBI): domain Eukaryota; kingdom Viridiplantae; phylum Streptophyta; class Magnoliopsida; order Santalales; family Viscaceae; genus Viscum; species Viscum album. The sequence goes on from OY728167.1 coordinate 218,566,249, forward strand.
TTTTGAGAAACAATTCATTATAAAAATGATCATGAGATAAATAACAATAAATGAAAAAGAACCTTGCATATTGGGCTATAGACATTGGGAAAATATATAATAGACAATCACAATAATAAAAGGTTATAATTTTGATACATGAAATATCGATTCCTTTTGATTAATAACAAATAAAGATACCTCATAGTGGTGAAACACAGACTAAGGTTACCTATATCTGTATCTTCCTCACCCAAGGTTCCCAATGTGTAATTTTCCAAAACATTTTCAAAACCATTCTAAAAATTTTTGTAAATAATTTTCAAGGAAATTCCAATATTTTTCAATGTTTTAAAACCCATTCCAAAATAAATAAAATTCATTTTCAAATAAAACCCCATTTTGGAGAACATTTTTCTATCCAATAAATCATTTGAAACCATTTATCGCATTAAATCTTGTAAAACCCCAAAAGAATTTATCATGAACAACATCATGTTCATCAAATTAGACCATTTTATAGAAACACCTACCTTCATATGGTAGAAACCTAGTTCATTTTGAAAATGGTGACTAGAAACCAAGAGAACAGACTTTGAATGATGAAGCCCACCAAGAAACTGAAAATTATCAATAAAAAACACTATCCTATCACAAATATGCAGCCAAACCACAACCCTAACCAAAACTAAAGAAGTAACAAGGGCATTAAAAACACATGTATAAGAAATCCAACTATAATGGTGATCAATTACTAAACTAAGTGGTCTAAATGAGAGGGATTCAATAATAATTTCCTAGAAAGTGCATCTGGGTCTATAGTAAATAATCTTTAATGAGTGTAATGAGAATTTCATTCAAAAATATTATTTAAAACCAACCCTGAAGAATGTAAATGTCATGTAATACAATTAAACAGAATGAAACAATTGAGTTGGACATATGCTGAAAACCCATATTATTTTATTAAAAATACGATATCTTCTCATTACACGATGTGTAACCATTACATGATGTGTAAAACTCTCGTTATTTTTATTCGGTTCATAGGTTGTGTGTGACATACATTAAGTGTTGTGTATTCTTATTACAGATAGTGTAATTTCCCATGGAATTAAAAAACTACTGGTTTGATGTTGAAAATTCGAAAAAATCCATGACATCATCATTATAGGTGTCCTCCCAATTCCTTCATAGTATTACATAAATAAAAAAAGAAAACCAAAACAAAGTTTAATAAATACTTGACATAAATGAATTGAGGTATTACAATCTCCCCACCATAAATGAGTTCTTCCCGGAAGAACCCCTCAAGATCATAGATCCATAAAAAGTGAAGTCCAATACTACCTCATCAATGACTACTACTCCCAGAAATTATAGATATCATGTCTACACTTCCATGGTACATAGACCAAGTAGATTTTTTACCACATTTTACCGTATACTTTCATTCCATAATCTAAGATGGCTTCCCATCCAAAGTGTTATAGGGATCAAGATTAACATACTCACATCTAATCACATATGAAGGATCTGGTATATAACTTTTCAATAGGGAAACATGAAACAAATCATGGATAGTTATCAAACAAGACTAAAAGTGAATCCAATAGGACACCCTCCCCAATTACTCAATGATCTCAACTAGGCCCACAAACCATAGTGCGTACATAACATGACTACCCACCTGAAAATGCTATAAGCATGGTTAAACTCTGTGAAATACCAGATCACAAATGTCAAACTCTAATGGCCAATTATGAAATTCCACATTAGATATCTGATGACTCTATTCCATTATCATATGCCTCTAGATAAACTACATCATCTTTTTCATCTCTTGAATAATACTCAACCCAACCAATGACTGTTCTTCCAAATCTATCTGACACAAGGTAGACCTACATGGACTCCCATAAAAATCCTCGAAGGGAGCCATATGTATCGAATATTGATAACTATTATTATAGGACAAGACAGCCAAAGGAAATTTATTTACCAAAGGACCTCCAAAATAACCAACACAGTCTTGATGACTCTAGATCTGAGATATCCCTCTCTAGAAATTCATCCATCTGAAGATGATATGATGTCCTTAAATTAATCTGGGAACCCATATCCTCTGACAAAACTTTCCAAAACCTTGATGTGAACCTAAAATATGTAACAAATACAACTACATATGGAGCAACATGATATCTCCCAATCTATTATCTATACAATTCTACAAGATGTCCCACTTTTTCTTCCTCTTTGATAGGTAGGAAATACATTAATTCTGTGAGTAAATCAATGATCAACCAAATCACATCCTTCCCACTAGGTGTATTTGGGAAACCAATGATGAAATCCAAGGAAATTTCATCTAACTTCCATATTAGAATGGGTAAAGTGTGTAATGACAAGGAAGGTCTATGGTGCTCTGTCTTAATACTCTGACAATTAAGGAAACGTCATACAAAATCAACTATCAATAATCTCATCTCTTTAAACCAATACAAAAACGTCATGTTGTGATGCATCATGGTATCATTAAGGTTCATAGTCCCAAAATAATGGTTTATACTATCCCAAAACTCTTTTCTGGTGGAAAATACAACAAAAACCTTACAACATAACCCCATTATTCCACTAGGAGTTCAGGGCCAGTCACTTGAGGTATCCTTACTAGAAAGGATTTCACTAAAGCATTTGAACTTGGTATTCGGTTATTGATCAAGATAATGCAACTCCTGAAATGAAGGTTCATAAATCAATGAATCCAAAAATAACTATCCACTATCATCCTCCACTTCCAATATCATCTCAACAATCAATCTCAACTTAGATGACTGTGCAACTAATTCCATCATGGATTGTGTTAGTTACGTTGTGCTCATGGCATCAAAACCCACATTTCCTTTCACATGTGTATAATTAATATAAAATTAAAAAGTATAAATATAACCCAGCAAGTGTCTCTAATGAATATTAGGATCCCTCTATGTAGAAATTTATTTATTGATCTTATGACTAGGATATTCCATTAAATTATCCCCAAAGAGATATTGATTCCACATTTTGAGTGAAATCACAAAAGCTTCCAAATAAGGATGTTGGGTAGGGTAGTTATTCTCATTAGGGTGAAACTTGAGAGAGAGATAAGACACAACTTATTTCCCCTTCATCAAGATAAATCCAAAACCCATACTATAAGCATCACCAAAAACATCATAAAATGACCCGTGTTATAGAATAATCAAAACTAGTTATGAAATTGACCACTCCTTTAGATCCTTAAATGATCCATGAAACTTATCATCCCATTCAAATTATACACACTTATGGGTTAAATTTATCCATAATAATATATCATGGAGAAGTATTGAACGAACTGTCTATAATCACTAACAAACCCCATGAAGCTTCAGATCTCAATCACATTTCTAGGTTTCTCCTAGTACATAAATTCATGTACCATTCTTAGGTATAGTGAGATAAACCTCTTAGATATCACATTCCCTACAATCCTTACCTCCCAAATCAACAAATAAAATTTGGAATTCTTGAAATATATATTATGTTCTCTTAATGTTTGAATAATGATATAAAAATGGTCTATATTGTCATCCTTCATTATAGAGCACATCAAAATATCATCAATGAACACACACAAAATAGTGTCAAAGAACCAATGGAATATCTAGTTCATCAAATTCATAAACACCACAAGATAATTAGTGAGACCAAATTGTATAACCCAAAACTCAAAATTCCCATATACACTCCAAATTTCTATCTTAGCTACATACCCTTCTAGGATTATCAACTGGTGATACCCTGACCACATGTCAATCTTGGAAAATTATTGATCCCCTCTAAGATGATCAATGATATCATAAATCCTTGGAAAAATATATATTTTTCTTAATATTCACCCATTTTAATATTCAATAATCAATAAAAAGTATGAGGTTCATATTTACCTTCTCAGTAAAGATGACCGGTTAATCCCTTGGTGACATGCTAGGAAAAATAAATCCTTTTGCCTCTAGTTCATAAGTCAAGACTTTAAGTTCCACAAAATCAGTAGAATCTATATTGTAATATTATATTGAAATAGGAATCGTACCAAAGAGTAGTTAAATAGTTATCTTGGCCTCTATTTGTGGTGAAGAACCAAAAAATAATCTGGAATGACCTTAGGGAACTAACACACACCTACAAGAAGTCGACCTCCCAAGAAGGTGTCAAATTCATTAGGAATCATCTCTAAAATATGGATGAGATTACCCCCAACATAAAGACCAATAGGGCCAACCCTTCCTGATCTAGAGTCCCCCTCACCCTAAAAAACATGAGTGACCACATTTGAAGATATGAAATGAACTAGAAAGTGATTATAGTCTATGTGGGACATAACATAAATGAAAAAATAAATGCTAATAATGAAGTCAAATATGACAAGATGAACCACTATGAATCCCCACTTTACCTTAAAGTAGAATATCATCACCTGAAACACAGTACATCTAAAACCTAGTTCAAACCTCTTTCCCAAAAGGTGTGAAAAATCCAACAAGAAAGATATATGTTCTAAATAAAAATAATAATGCATCAAAAAATAATGAGGATATGAAAGAATAAGTAGCACCATTATAAAAAAATATAGCACCATAGAAGATTAAATAATCATCATACCTATAACAATCACTACCCCAACATCAGGTTCCTTTGGAACATACCCCATTGCATAATTTCATTCGGTCGTGGCCACATGAACATCTCCATTGGACTGAGGATTAGACCCACCATCGATATAAGATTCTACATTGACATATGAACCCTTGGAGAGAGTGGTTCCTATCCTACTATCCTCTTATATATTTTCAAAAAAATGATGTATATTGATAGATCATCCAAAAATATGACAATTATTAGGTTCCAAAAAGGATTTGTTCATGGTATGACATCACCTTCCACACTATTATAAGAAGGCCTACTACTAAACAGTTATCAAACCTGAGATTGGTCTTGAGGAAAAATGAAAACTCTTTGTCTTCCTTTTTTGGCCAGAAGGTACACCCTGGATAACCACTAAACTTACTGAAGCTCCACCCCAAACTATATTCCATGATATTTCTCCCTCACCGAATGATTTATTTTCTAACTACCTCCACAATTTTTAGTAGGTACAACAGTATCAACATTGACTAAATATCAATACCCATTCATAACTCAAACCTTTGAGCCTTCATGTAATCATTAGTGACAACCTCCACCGCAAGATGCACTAACTCAAGAAAATGATTTGAATAATCTAGAAGAATATGCTCCACATACTCTAAGGTAAAAAAAATCGTTGGCCTTTACCACATTCAATACACTAGGATAAAACTACTAGTAAAATATTTTGTTGGGTGAATCCCAGGTAAGATCCTAATGCAACTTATCTTACCCAATAGTGTCCCACCATCTCCTTCCTGGCCCCGCACACATATACGTGGAAAACCCCACCTTATAGTCTTCAAGATTTCTTGAACATGTTGAAGATCCTCTATAATTGATCAATACACTCCCTGAATTTTGAGGGTCCTTTTTCATCACAAAATATGGGTGGATTCTAGTTAGTAATGTTTGAGTCGGGATCTATTAGACGTCCTAGGATCCCAATACCCATTTGACCCAAAGTATGAATATTGTGTATAATAGCTTCTACCAAAGTAGGTTCCACTAGATGATTCACCCATGTGACCTATCTTGTAGCTTCCCCTCTATGATTTGGAAGGGAACTTCTCAGAGGCATTTTGTATCAAAAAAAACGAATCAGTCACAACAAAATTATAACATCGTATAACCAGCTTCTGGTATTGAATACAATGCATTTAAACAGTAATAATTTAAATCTACTACAACAATACCAATGAAAAACATTACATAAAAATTCACATGGAAATTGAAATAAACATCGCTAATATTTATTAAAATTACCTAAAACTCCAAGTCTCAAACTTTGTAAAACATGTTAAACACCATTGGTAACTGAGTTTCAGTTATGGAAGTGAGCAAGACATGACCCTTTTATGTACCTACTATCTGAATTACAACTGTCCAAACTTCGGTCAACCCACGAAATAGAACTTATATTAGGTAGTTCTAACACAATTCATGCTGTAATTTAAATCTAATACCAAATTAAAATGAACTAGACTAGGTCAACTAGATAGGTCACTAGAACTTTCCCATAACATGATTTGGAAAAATTAGGCTTACAAAAACATGACCTTAATATAATCAAAAAAGACTTAAACTAGAGTATGAAGTGGAAACATTAGTGATACCAAAAAATACATGGAATACCATCTAAAAAGAATAGACCAAAAGGAAATATTGGTCCCCACATGACACAAAAATCACCTCCGGAACAACCCATTCTGATGTGACAACAACAAGAGAAGCCATCATACAACAATATGATCTTCCCTTTACCTAAATCCAAAAAAACATATAAAAATTCCCAAAGGAAAACGTATGGTGAGAGAAAAATCACAGTACTATACCATAATAGTTTTTATTCAAGGTATAATATCAATAATGTAACAATAATAGATTTTAAAACCAAATAGTTTTATAAAGAAATTTTTATAAATAAAAACCATTTATAAATAATTTCCCTTATTATTCTTCATGTTTTCATAAAATCCATTCATATTATCTATCTAGAAAGATAACATGTAAATGTGATAAAAATTGGATATCATATCCTTGCATAAAGAGGTAAATAGGTTACCACATACCCCTGAACAACTCGTCATGAAAAGTTATGTGATACAACATCATATATGAAAACATATGAGAAACAATCCCAGGTAAAAAACCATGCAATATATAATCATAAATGAAGCCGAACCTCACATATTGTGCACTATCATATGGTATACTACATTCTAGAAAATCATAATCCAAAACATTCATATGTAAGATGCAACAGATATTGATTCCCTCTAGTCAATATGACAAAAGGTTAACCCCAAGGGGTGAAATACACAATATGGATACCCATGTCTCTATCACGATACACCCAATTTTCATATTGTGAAATTGTCAACATCATTTTCAAAATAATGTTCATTATTTTAATAAAACATTTTTAAATCCAAGAAAATCCTCTTCGGAGTTTGAAAACCCATTAAAAAATCAAGAAAATCCAATTTCAAAGAGAAAACTATTGTTTAAAACATTTTTCTTTCTAATAAATCATTTGGAACCATTTATCAATTAAAATCAATGAAAAACCCAATGAATGTTTTTATGAACAACATAAAATTCATCAATTTAAACCATTATATAGAAACACCTTCCTAAACACTATAAAAACCTTGATTCTTTTGATAATGGTGACCTGAAACCAAATAAATAAGATTAAAATTTTGAGACTCACCAAGAAACAAAAAATGATTGATATAAAATACTATTTGATCAAAAATACATAGCCAAAATACATCTGGAACGAAAATCATAGATGAACCAACGTGATTGTATAACCGAAGAGAATATATCCAACCACATTCTTGATCAATCACTGGATGATTTGATCTGGATGGGAGGGAGTCACCCAAAATCAGTTAGGAATATCCTCTAGGTCAAGAGGAAGAAATCCTTTAGTACTATAAGGGTGAATTTTTCTGAAATTATCTAATAAATCTGAACCCCAATAATTTACATGGAATGTAATAATAATACACATTATGAAATCGTCGATTCCCAAATTAGACAAAAACCCATCACCTTTTATAAAAAATCTTATATTTTCTCATTACATGACATGTAACCACTATAGGATGTTTAAAATTTTCAATCTATGTATTTAGTTCACAAGATGTGTCCAGTGGCCATTACATATCATTTAATCCCATTCCACATCATGTAATTTAATAGGGAACAACAAAAACTATAGGTTTTATGCTGAAAATTAAAACAAATCAATGAATTCACCATTACAAGTATCCTCAAAATTTCATCTCATCATTACTCAACCAATGAAAAACGAAAACCAAAATATTGGTTAAGACATACCTGACATAAAGGTAATAGGGCATTACATGATCTTGAATTTCATTATATATGGCTTAATAATTGATTAATTTTATTTTATTCTACTTTAAATTTCTTTTAAAATCATTACAGATTTTTTTAATTTTTTCCTTAATGGTTGATTTCATCAATGTGTGAAAAGAATTTATTTTAAGCATTTTATTTGGGACCATGTCTTCTTGACAACATTGGTTTTTCTATGGAACGTCCTCCATAATATTCTAGGATTTACATAAGGAATTATTATCCACCCAGTTTCACAAAATTATTTTTTTCATAAGGGTCTAGAATGTTCCATATTTCCACATTTATTTTTACGATGCTTCTATGAAGTTTTTTTCATGTACATTAAAATATTTCGACATAATTTATGAATGATCGATGGTTCTCTTCAAATATATCCACTTACATTTTTTTTCTCTCGATGGATTATGAAAGGCAAATTTCTATTAGAGAAGTGACTCATAACAACCTTTTTTCTGACATATCCATCCATTGTGAATAGGCATAAGTTTTCATACTTTTCCTTTATTTTTTGAATACCTTGTTTTCAATTTCATTGATTAAAGGATGTTTACCTAATTACACACACATTTATTAATTGGGGAAATTATTGACTAAATCATACACCATTTATTTATACGGTGTAAATCTCATATACCCCATCATCTTATTTAAAGGCTATTTACCTATAAAAATACTGAATATCTTAAGAAAACCATTTACATTCCATAGGGTTATCATTTTATTATTATTGATTTAATTATAAATTATTTATTTATGTTACTCCATTTTAAAAGGATTTCATTTACATTTTATTTCTATAGCTTCATTATGATGTGATGAAAGATTGATTTTAGGTTGCACCCATATATATGGATGTTTATGGGTGGGGTCATTTATTACCCCCCAATGAATAGGTTATAGATTTATATGTCATTAGATAATGATGATTCAATATAAATGGTCTGTTAAAAAATAAAAGGTTGTACATTCATGGATTTTTTAAACACATAAATGGTGGAGATACTTAGATATGTTTACAAGGTGGTTATATTCTTAGGTTTGGGCCACAATATTTTTCTTATTCTTATGATTATATAATTCTTTCATGGATCAAATTTATTAAATCTTATTTCCACTCATATTTGATTCATTTTTGATGAAAAGTCGATTCTTATGCCATCACTCAAAATTTGTTATCTATGATTTGTTGGTTATGATTTTATGAAATATATTGAGTATACCCATTTGTTCGACTTATACTCTCATATGATCATTGATTTTTATTGATTATATTTTTCTGTACTTTGAATTTGAGAATAACCCTTCTTATATTTACATTTTCCATAGGTTATTAAAGGAATTATTATGTATGAATTATCTAGAAGAACATATTGTGTGGAGAACTTATGGGGGATATTAAAGACTAATTTTGGAATTATTAGTTTCTTATAATATGTGAAAAATATCCTTTTCATAATTGGAACTTGGGTTCTAATTTTTAAATAATTATTGAAACTCTGAAATAATATAAATCTAAGAAGGGTCATGAAATGTAAACAATACATTGTTTTTAAATGTTCTTGTAATTAAGGATGTGTATCAAAGTATGTTTGTAATGTTAATGTTTTCATAACTAGTTCTATGATTGAAATTTTGAGGGTTCCTCAGTTAGTATCAAAAAAAGTTTTAAATAAAGTTAAATGATATGATGTTATCATTTGAATATATATTTAGAAGTAAAAAAGGAATTTATGGACTGATAGAGTGAGGTTGATCACAGTTTCGATGATTTATATAAAACGATAGGTTCATTATATGTAATATTTTGTGTTGTTTGTGGATTGGGTTGAGGTAAATTTAGTTAAAACCCTTGGAAAAAGTATATATGATAAATATAAATACAAGATTCTTCAATTTATGTCAGGGGATACACTACTGTAAATAAAATTATATTTATGAGTCACGATGATATATTTTGCATGTTTAGTAAATATTTTATGGATAAAATGAGAACCTAAATTTATGTATCCTACATTAAACCAATAGTGATTTCAGTTTAAATGAAATATAACATGGTGGTATTAGAGAGTAAAAAACTTCAAGGTTAACTTTTTCATAAGATAACTTATTATAATTATATTATGATGGTAATTATTAATTACTCATGAAGACCCTTTTTCGTTTTAGTAATGAAAATATCCTAATGGAACAATGTTAATAATAGATTACATGGACAATGTAAATGTTTTCTTATAGAAACTAAATTTTATAAGTAATGAAATAAGAAATCATCAAATTATTCCATACTAGATATTGTGAATTATGATTAATAATAAAAAAGTATTGGAGTTTCTATACAGAATAATGAATATAAGGATGCAGTGTCATGTATTTTCTTGTGATGAAGATCGAGAGATAATTAAATTTCCATAGTTTAAAAAATGTGAAAAGAAGCACCTTGGGGAATGTCTCAATGGAATTGGAATATTTATTATCTATCATAAAATTGGGAATAGAGAAACTGATTATTCTTTTAAAGGGGTGAGTTTAGTGGAAAATGTGAAAATAAAAAATAGTTCATCATAAAGTACAACTAAAAATTGATTTTCTTAAATGTGGTAACATTGTTAATTATCTTAGTCAATTTCATATTCCAAGGGATAACAAGGATGTTGGACACTAAGAAAATTAATGAAAATGGAATTCTTATGAAACCACATATATAGAAGTGAGTTCTGAAAATGAGGTAGAGTTATGAACAATGAAAATTTAATAATGAACTATGAGTGTTGTATGTTATTCTTGTTCTACCCACTCATCTATTCCTTGAATGATTTTTGGGAATATCAAATCACCACCATGATGAAAATATTTCATTTTACAAAAAAAAAATTATTGATCTATGATCATCACATCCCATGTCTATATATCTTCTATAATGTATGTGTATGTTCTCCCAAAAAATTCATATTGTCCTTCCTTTAGTTGAATTCGATGTGGTATTGGCCATGGATAAAGTCTCTCTACCTAGAGACTGTTATAATTTAGAAGATAGGAAAAACACATGTTCAAATCCTAAATCAACCCATGATAACGTAATGGAATAATGTTTATTAAAAAATAAATATGAAAAATTTTCCCAATATATAGGTCTTACCACTGAATAATGAGTGGTACATTTGTGACACCATTTTATAGAAATTGAATATCAATTACATGTATATTATAAGAAAAAATATAGTTTAACAATTCCTATAAAATATAATAAGGATGAATCCCCCAAATGAATACAATATTTGTTCATGTCTATCTTTTAAATACCATTATCTATTTTCATCAGTGAGTAATAATTTAAATTTTTAGGCTCTACATTATTTAGGGGGAAAATGTAACGACATAAGATATCACCATGTACTTTATTAAAAAAATATTATATTAATAGATTTTTCTATGTTTAACAATAAAATAAAATGTCTCGTTAAATATAAGATATACATTACTATGATAATCATAAAATGAATAAAATATCTTGTGAATAAAAATATTGTAAAAATTAATACATTTAGATGATAAATATTTAACAATATTTAATATTAAAAAGGATTTATTTTTCTAATATTGTTTTTTAATGTATTAAAAAAATAAATAAACCACTTAAAAATGAATAATATGAAAATAAATAACACTAAAAATATTAAATAACATATTAAAATTATTTAGATTATATATATGATTGGGATAATATCAAGAAAACTTAATGTTAAAAGGCATATTTTAATAAAAGTAGTTATATATATATATTATTTTCATTTATTTTTTTAAAAAATATTATAATTTAATTAAATAAAAATAAAATAATTCATAGATTTATATTGTAATAAATATCATAGTGACTTGTTTTTTTTGAAAATAATTATATTTAGGTGAATAGTGAAAAATATTCATTTTACTCAATGGGTAAAATTCATGACTATATAATGATTTAAATATAAACTAATACCTTATAAAAAAAATTTTAGGACAAAAAAATTATTTTTTGAATTTAATTATGCATTTAAACATTCTATTTTTAATTTAGAAAACCCATGTTTGACATTTCAAAAATAAGAAAAATATTTCTAATAAAAAAATTTTTTAGTTTTTTTCTTTCAATTAATTTTTCACTAGGTGAAATTAGGGTATAGATTTTTTTAAAATCCAAATAATTCTCCTTTAATTAATAATAATCAAATTTTTTCAATAAAATAAATATGATTGAGAATTTTTTCCTAAATATAACATTTATTCTTAGGATTCCACTTTCTCTAAAAATAGGTTTTAAGTGTTACATTCATTTAAATTATAGTTAATTAATTTATAGATAAATATTTTATTTTATTAAAGATATATTATATTTTAAATAATATGGTATAAATCATTTAATATGGACCATATTATTTTTAGTTGTAAATAATGAATTGGGTCGGAAAAAACTAGTTATCGTGGTAAAATCCAAAAGGGAAAATGGTGAATTTAAGGATTATATGCCATGACATGTTAAAAATTTGTTTCTAATTTTTGGATGATTTTTTATCTCTATGAAAACATTTATATACACCATTTAATTCTATTTTTTTTGGCTTTTTGACATGTGAGACATGTTCTCTCCTTATATTATTTTGAAATATTTATATAAATTTCATTCCGTCCATTTTTAAATGGTGATATCTCCACCATTCAACACCACAATAATTTTTTTCACTCTTTTAAATATACATTTTTTTCCTCCTCTGGATTCTTATTTCAATTAAATATCTTCAAGTCGTAAGAATTCATCTTAATCTTTTAATTTAGAAGGATTCCTTCATGTGTAATCCCTAGTCATAGACATAAGCCCTAATTATCCTTAACTTATTCCCCTTTACGTATTAATTTTTTCAAAAATATTCTTCCCAGTTCCAATATAATTAATTTATTATTATATTTTTACTAAATTTTATTATTCTAATTTTATAACTATTCACCAATATTCACCTTTTTTATAAGGAAAAAAATGTCATTCCGGGGTGTTTGCGTACTTACACCTCTAAGAACTGTTATGTTTCATATCACTTCACCGCCTTACATGGAAAGTTAAAATAGATAATTTAATAAATAAAATCTATATTATTAAAATATTCATGATTTTTATAAGACAAATGATATTAACCCATTCTACAATTCTATGGTAAATGAAATCATTTTATGTGGGTATGTGCTGACTACCGAATCCAAGAAATAATGTAATCAATTTATCATCACCACCGTTAATGTTATGTCATGTGAATGAGTTTTATTGAAAAATATTATTTTTATTAAATTATTAATATCTTTGTGAGAAAAATTTGGTTTCCTAATAATAATATGGGTGATAAATAATTGTTAAAAATTTAGCCTTCTAAAATGTGCATACAAAGAGGGAAAAAATTATTCATACTATATAATAGTTTCATATCTGTTATCTATTTTTATAATTGTATTTAACCATATATATCAATATGATAAAACCTATAAAACATCATTATTCCCATATAAAACTAATATTATAACTAAATCAGTTCATAATCATCCCTTAAATTCTTGTATGTTCGTTTTTGGTTTGGTTTAGCCACCTACTTGAAAAATGATATATAATTATATAATTGATGAAATTGATTACTAACTTAATGATAAAATATAATATAAAAATGTAAATATTTGTTTTATGTTATGTAATAGTATTATTATTATCAAAATCATTAATTTAGATTCGAACATCCATTCATTAAAAATCACTCAAACAAGATCTTTGGTAATTTAATTACTAATGATCGTAACCCAAACTGACATAGAATGAAATTTTAGCCTTATGAATGATTATAAAAAATAAATGATAGTATATTTTATAATCTAGTAATTTAGAACATTTTCAGAATAATGAAGAAGAATTACATTTTTATGAAACTAGTTTAAAACAATCTAGATTAACCACACCCAATGTTGAGAGTATATAATAATTGACTGATTTTCACATAGAAATTACTTATGAATGAAGATTATAAAATTATAGAGTTTTGAATAATTTTATTTAATTGGTAATTATGATTTTTTTTGTTATAAAGGACATTCATGAATATTAGTGGATGTCAGAATTTAAGGTAAGGGTTTTTAAGGAACTCATTTTCCATTTATTCAGTAATGTTCATTTTTAATGAACCTTATTTATAAATGTTGGATATATTATAATAAATTATTCTATTACATTATGAATCATATTAATTTTATAGGGATTCTGATTTATTTTTTGTATTCCTCATAATGATTTATCCCTATGCCTTTAAAATATACATTGTAAGGATTCTTTTCCAATTGTTCAAATCCTTGCGATATGTTTGATTTTTCACAGCGTGTTTTTTATCGTTTGTATATTGACCATTAAAAATGTTATTTCAGAAATTATATTTTATTCATTGTATTTTATTTTCCATTTTAGGCTCTTTTTGGAGTACTTTTTTTAAATGCTTCTGAAAACAAAATGGTTTTGTAGCACATATTATTTTCAAATCAAGATTGTTTTTAATTTAAAATCAATATGGGGAATTTGTATTCTTTCTAAAACCCCTCAGAATTATTTTTGATCATTCATGGGGTTTTATACGTCCAATAAAAATATTATTTCTCTTTAAATCATATTTTAATTGAACTTTTTCTTGTAAATGAAATGAACTCATCCTTATCCTTTCATGTAGGAAACTAATTTTTTCTATGTTTGTATTCATTGGATTCTTTTGATAATTTCCTGATACATGCCTCAATAATTTATTTTTCAAATTTTATTATCAACACTAAATTTAATTAAAATGTTTTTAAATAATTTTTTAATAGTTTCCATAACTTTCAGTTTCATCAATGTTTGAAAATATTTAATTTTTAATGTTTTGTTTTTGAAACCCATCTTTCCAACCAATTTGTATTATTCTAAGAAATATCATCCCTATGATTTCATGTTTTAAAAAATGAATTATTAAACCTATAATTTTATAATTTTTTTATAAAAGCATTCTTGAATGGGTTATATTTCCTAAAATATTTCTCTATTTCTCCTAAAATTGTTTTTCAACATTATCAACATCATTTCATATATTTTATGCTCAAATGATAATATTCATAAAATATTACAATCCACATTTTTTCATATAAATAGATTTTGAAATGTTATTTTATATTTAAGAATCTATCCACCACATCATTTTTCTATCATAATAATCAACAATGAATATGAATAACTTTTGTTACAATGTTTGTACATTGTGAATACTATATTTTTAATCTCATGAATTGAATGGAGATCACCTATATACCCATACATTAATGGACTACGTAAATTTTTGAATAAACCTCTTACCCATTATCTATATAGTTTAAATTCCATACAACTCATCATCTTAATTAAACTGTATTTACCCTTTATCTATTGGTTCAAAATATGTTTTTATGCTTTTGTATATACCATAGTATTATTCTTATTCAAATGTCTATGTATACATTCATTTCTCATGTTTATTGAATATTTTTCCACACACTTTTGGTTCATGTATTTTGTTATGAAAAGACTTATGGAATGAATCATTATTTTTTTCTATTCTTTACTAGGATGTGATTTTCTTATATATTTTTAGTACTATCATTTTCTAATACTATATTCACTTATGATCATTTATGTTTATCACTTATAACTACCATAATAGAGAATTTTTTATGACCCCTTTAAATGTTTCCATATTCCACATGTTTTAAAAGGACGTGTTATATATGATTTATCAAGAATATAATCTAGGGTGGATAATATATGGGAGTTATTGAAGAATCATTTTGGATAAAGTAATTTCACTTATTGTGGGGAAAATTATTATTTGACACAAAGAAAATGTGTTCTACTTGTTAACTAATCAACTTAACTCTCTAAAACTACATACCCAAAAATGTAATTGGAATGTAAATATTACATTATTTTTTTAATATCTTTTATTTAAAATATGTATTAGATATAGTTTGTAATGTGTATGTTTTTATCACATGATTAAGGGGTGTAGATCTAGTGGAACCTCATCTATCAAGCCTAGTATCTTGAGAAACACTCCATGTTATGCAATATAAAACCCTTAAGGTCTTATTCCACTCATAACACCCACAATGCCCACACTATACCCTCAATATACAATTACCCACATACATGGGACATATAACCATATCACCTATCAACAATAGGCTTGATTCACTCATGCCTATCCAACTGACCATAATAAAGTATCCTTGGATATCTACATATCATTCCTATTCTAACAACCCATCCTCATCCACTCATAACCTCAATCAAAATAATTTTCATATTGGTGACATAGTAAAATAGAAATACCAAATTACCCAATCTATAGGGGATAACTTACTATGACCCTTAGATTCTTAATGAAATCACATCTTTTTTCCTACAAAACTTCCATACCCATCCTTTCCACCAAAACAAACATATTCAATAGGGAATTCATACTCATGTATTATGATGTATATAATTTTTTATCAAAGGGATAACCTACCTTTATCACATGGTTCCTATACTCTCCAACCCTTACTAATACTCTTCCAAGGCCATTCGGTCTTCTTAAATGCTCATATCAACACATGATCACTTAAATTAATCTACCACATCTATATAATTGATAATAAAAATTTACAGTTCATTATTTGACTTCATCCCATGAGGAATAATGTCAAAAACCTCAACATGTAGTGTCTACTATTCAAAACCTTAAGAAATGAAATACGAAATCTGAAGACATACTACCAGTATTCCCGTTAACCAAATTCACATCTCATCGATTTGATTCCACCAGGATTTGGTATAATAATCATCAAAACCTAATATATATCATCCCAAATCTAAGGTAATTTTACGAAAACATTTGTGAAGGGAAATCGGTGGAATAACGCACATTGAATAACCATAAAATCACAATAAAAATAACCCCTCGCTATGGGGGATCATAACATACATTACCCACTTTATGTACATTTACACCTTGTTTTTGAAATTTTTTTAGATTGGAATTTTTGTGTGTCTTTTGATTTTCTTGGGTTTTGTAACTATTCATTCTTGGCACATTATCAGGGAAAACCATTTGGTTTTTCCTAGAAAATTGTGTTCCTTATCTTAGTGTTTTAGAGGGGGCTCATAGTTAGTCCATATCGTATATCCCCCTTAAAACTATGCACCATTGGGCATAGGGGATGTACATGGTTTGTGAATTATTAGACTAACCTTGTCCAAAAACTATGTTCCACCTCTAGAAACACAGTGAGGGTGTACATATACATGCATAGTCAGTATTAACCATGTGGCCTAACCCAGAAAACATTACAAACAGGTGTCAAGCCCACTAACAATTTAAATTAAAATCCAAAATACCTTGTTTTATATTATAATCATCTCCCAAATGAACCTAATCAAATTCTTTAGATTTTTTTGTTTCTTAGCAGGGAACTTGGATCCTTCATCTTTTCTTCTTCTTGGACCAATGTTCCAGAGGATTCGATCGATGTCCTTCGTATAAGTTAATCATTACTCATCTGGATTTTATATTCTTCTTATTTTCTCACATTCACAAAGAGTGATGAATTTACATTTTTTGGTTATAAACCTTGATTTTATGGATTATGATTTGAGGGTTTCCTCCATCATCATCCTCGCCTTTTATTTATTACTTTCTGATTCTGGTTTTGGGTGATTAATTCATTGATCATTAGATCATGTGATTAAAGGTAGTTTCTTTCATAATTACTTACACTAAAATTGAAACCCCATATTTTTAATTTTATCATTAATTTATTTCAAAACCCATATTTGAGATGATTTTATGAATGGTTTCAAATAGAATGGATTTGTGAAATAAAAACCTTTTCTAAAGGATTTTAGAATTTTGGATAAATTCTTGAGAAAAAATAGATGTACTTGAAATGATTTGATGATTATTCCCGATATAAAAGAATTAAATGAATGTTTAATTTTAAAGACATGAATTTTATGAAAACCATGAAATAGTTTTATGAATGAAAAGGCATGTTGAACTTTTACTTGGGAATTTTATTTTCAATGATTAATTGAATTAAAATGATTAGATTTTTCATAAATGATTGATTATTTTTGAGAACATGTTTGCCGGAGTAGTTAGTGCACAATTATGACATGCAAAATTCATTTTTGACTACTCTAAAATGGATTAATGATGAAAACACTAACTAAACCGTGTTCAACATGATTATCCCTGATGGGGTGTAGATTGATTTATCATGATGCAATAAGACATAGAGATGTGTGAACACTATCAACTATGTTTAATAGGTTGAGTAGTGTAAGGAATCAAGATCATAGAACTAACAATACTCATGTAATACGACAATGGTTATTTTCTTTTAGTGATTTTATGATTAAATTCTATTGATCATTGAACTATTTTATTTATGTATCTCAATGTTACAAAAAAAATTCATATAGAACTATATTTGATATATTACCAATACGAAGGTTTTCAAATAATGATTTTATGAAGAATATATAATTTAATTTCTTTTCACTTTTGATATAAATTGATAGATTTATTTAATTATTATGTAATTGCTTATATAATGTTTGGTGATATCCCACTAGGATCTTTTGATCACACCCTTCGTTTTTTCCTTCAGTTATTTGAGGATAATTTCATTCCAATTAGATTTAATGTTAAATATCCAACTAGATATTACATGTGTGTATGATTGTAAGGATCTTATGATAGAGGTAACTTCTAGAAATTTTAACTACTTGTTATTTAGGATTTCAATGAATTTGTGTTGATGGATGTTTTGTCTATTTATAATGTTTTACTATGTGGGTTTTATTTATGTGTGCTTTTATTACTAATCTCTTTAAGGATTGTTAGCCTACCGACTATTTATTGTTTATATTTCATTATACTATTTTCACTTCTTTTATGGAGAAATACTTCCCTTAATAGTGGGATGATTCCCAGGTGATGGTCACCAACCCATGGGGATCAAGAATTCCCATTAGGCTATGTGAGGATTGATTCATATGCTATTTATGTGGGAATATAGGTTGGGTCATGAAAAAATTAATCAGTGAGAGGTTGTTCTAAGTCTCTCTTTGACTTTGGTATACAGTTTGGGAAGCCTTGTTTGACAATAGGTAGTATTTTCAAGAATTAAGGTGTTATTATGAATGATTACCCAGCCATTGTCATCATAGAGAGCCTAAATTAACTATGGTGGTTTGGGGGTAGGAATCCTTGAGGAATAAATTTATGTAATTCAATTCATTTAACTAAATTATATATATGTAATTCTAAATCCCAATTATAAGTTTTATCTAACAGAATTTATATTTCTATACCTCTTGATTGAGTAGATGATCTGAGTGTCCTTTATGATGTTTTCCTATTTCCTGTTGATGTTTTATAGTACCATACCCCTAATAATATGATTAAACAAACCTTGTGGGGGTATTCTAACGGTCCATAAAAAGATAACCCTCAATTTGTTCCGAACCATGTTCAGATAGTGTTTTTTGTTTACCATGATTTCAGATAGAAATCCACCCTCATTCTATTTAAGATCTGATAGTGGATCCTATAAGGGATGAAACTAGATATCATTATTAGGAATTCCATTTCATTAAACCACTATATTCCCATGTAAATAATCATATTTTAGAGGAGGAGTATTAATTTAAAAATATTGGGTTACATTTTTGTTCATGATAATTCTTGATTTGATGAAGCGGAATTGTATTACCTTCATGTTTGAAGGGCTTAGCAGGAGGTGGTGGGATTCAATAGTGAAAAAGATGGGACATTAGATCCTAGAGTGTGTGGAAGTCAAAGATATTTTCAAAGAATATTTCTATCTAAAATACATGGTTTTAATAAAATCAATAGAATTTATCATCCTATAGTAAGGTGAATAGATCATTACTTAGTATGTAAATATATTTTATAATCTTGTTCAATTTTCACAAAAAGTGGTAACAAATGAGACATTGATAGATTGAAAATTAAATATCAGTCATCAACTAGAAATATGATCCTGGTTTTCATGTTGACACAGACCACTCATGTGGATGTGCGGGATAGTGATTTTATTGTAGGGCTTGATCAGTATAGTACGTCAGGAATAATGGGAGTTCTTTTTTCCAATATTGGCGATTCTATTAATTCTTTTAAAATGAAGAGGAAGTTGGATGAATCTTGTGGTTGATATAAAAAAAATTCATCCAGACTATATAAAACAACTAAAAGAGGCCCACAGACCTGCTTTCCCTATGTTATGGTTGTGGATTCAAGGAATATTTGTACTGAGGTAGAAATATTTTTCGTTCATGTAGTTTCTAAATCCACCTGTAGATGTTCTGTTATATTTTTTCTAACTGAAATAATATAATTGTCTCATCATCTACAAAAACTAAAATGGTGAAATCAGATTCATTGATTCATAAGTCTTTCAAGACATTTTCATAAGGAATGATGCTTCATCATTCCATATATGTTTCTCTAGAGGAAGGTAATATTGGTCCAACAATGGTGAAGGTACCATTAATACAACTTCATATTTAGTGATTATCCTATTTCATACCTACGTATCTCATTATTATTTTTTGAATCTAATGATTATAATTTAAACCATCTTATGGATCTTATAACTTATCTGATGAATATGACAACACACATTTGAATGATGATCGAACACGGTCTTTAATTAATTTCTTTAGCCTTTCCCTTTTAAAATATTGAAAACATCTATTATTTTATAGTTCTCAATATGATACACCAATTTCATATTTTCTAGATGTATTAGATGATTTATCCTGAGGAAAGAATGTATTTTTATCTTTAACATACACCTTTTACTCCCCCGGACGAGGTGTGTCATATTTTTTAAGAATATCTGAACATGTGGTCCAGTAGATATGGACCTCATATTATAGATTTTGGAAGCCTAATATATATTTTTTCATTTTATGTGAAGTATTAATATTTGAGTAATAATATTCCCCCAGTTTTAGTTGAAATTCTTGATGTGATTCAATCTATCTTTTATGGTTCTCCACCAGTTTCAGTGGTATATTTTTCCATTGATTTTTCACTTGTAATTTAGATGTTATTTAATCCATCTTGTCTCATCGAACTGGGTAAACTGAAAGACTTAAAACTCAATTTGATGATTTGATTAAAAAATTTTGTATTCATCTGAGTGTCACCTTGGAAAACACTTGTTCTCTTTGAAAATTATGATGATGGGAACCTTTTCCTATTTTTTTATTACCAAAAACTCAATTGAGTTCTATTGTGGAATAAATATCCTTTTCATCCAAATAATGATATGTTTAACTAGTTTAAAGGTGATAATATGTGATTGATCTTCAGTTTTGTTACCACCAGCTTAAAATCATGGAGTCTAACATCCTGGGGATTTCCTTCTAGAGTAGGTATGACCATCATGATTACCTTTTTATTCCCTCTGGTCTGAAAAATTATCTATAATTTTTATGGAACTAATGGACATGATATTCTTTGATTTTCTATGTTTTTGTTTTGTTATGTTAATGGATTAAATTTTAGTTTACTCTATAAACAAGGAGGACATCATGATAATGTTTCGGGATGTTATAGTCATTTTAGAAATCACAAAAAATATTCTTATATTTGCAAATTTTAATTTTGGATATGGAAAGTGTAGTTATTGGGACTTGTGGTATTGTAACACGGTATCATATCTGATCTTGAAATGTAAATGTATATTTAGATAAGAGAGAAACCATGAAATATTTTCAATATAAGGAGATTCATAGTTTTATTGGGACATTATCACAACTTTATCAAGGTTTTTTCAATTTTTTGTTCTCAAATGAAAACTCCTAATTAGAAATGAGTGAAGTTCTTGTAGGATATAAAGTTTTAGAGTTAGTTTGAGGAGTTTAAGAACCATCCGAACACTTCACCAGTGTTGACCCTTACAAAGGAATGATAAGGATATGTGATCTTTTGTGGCACATATAGATCCGGTTTTGGATGTGTTATCAAGCATGTTGATCACATGGTAGACTATAGTTCTTTATATATTAGGTCAAAAATGAAGAATAGTATGTACTATGATTTTGATGCTTCTGTTGTGATGAATTCTATTAAGAGTCTTGAAATTAACAATTTTGATAATGTTGCACAATCTTTTTTGATATAAAATTTTTAGATTTATATCCTAACAAAAAATGGTTTGATAATTTGGAATAGAAGGTGGGAGGAGTACATAGAACCTCTTGATTTTAATATTCCTTACACCCCTAGTTAGGGGAATGTTGGTTCTTGTGTATTGGGAAGGACACTTCAAACCCAGGACATGAAATACTCATCTGAATAGTCGTTATTGATGGAACTCTTTTCTTGTATTCCATTGGGTCTTTGATATGATGATACATAGATAATTTTTCAAAGTGTTTAGTTAAAATACACTATTATATAGAAAATTATTTTGGGGAAACATATTAATTATGATGTTCATGGTTTTAGGGACACTCTTAACGATGGGGTGACCATTAGTGAGTGGTCATTCTCTTATGAGGGTATCATACTTTTTCAGGATCTTAATTTCATCCCTTATACTATGATATACATGCTTGTTGGGGATTTTCATAACATTCATTGGGATTTGGACCTCAACAAAGTGATGGTTTTATATTATATACAATGATGAGTCTAGTTAATTGGTATGAAACTAGTTATTACCAATTTTCTCTCATTTTTATACCTATTATTTGGTCAAGTCCGAGCACCAGATACCTTTAGGTTTTCTTCAACCCCTTCCTCTACTGACTTGGAAGTGGTACATTTTTTGTATGGATTTCATGGTTGGGTATCCAAATGTACCTTCAAAGGATAATGTGATAAGGTTTGTTAATGATTAGTTATCCAAATTGGATTAATTTATTTCCATTTTTGATACAACCAATTTTAAGTACATAGGTAGTAAGCGCATGATGAATATTATTAGATCACATATATTTAATTCTATAGTAGTTTATGAAAGTATTACCCATTTTAATTTTTGATTTTGGAGAGGCCTCCTAGAGGTTATGGGATTCCAAGTTTAATCATAAATGACATATCACACAATGATTGATGGGAAAATAGAATGAGATATAAAAACTCTTGGAGGAATGCCTCATACTTCAGTCCGCAAACTTGGAGGATCTTCATTTGAATATTTTGGGGTGGTTATTTTTCATAAAATAACAATTATGAGTCTGAAATTTGAATTTCTCTGATTTTGTTCTTGTATGTCTAGCCTTATAGATATCTACTCTTTCGAATGTAGATTAGTTATCATTCATTGGTTGGATCAAGATTAGTGCAATAGATGATGAGGATGATTCAGTTGAATCACCAGTTAAAGGTAAATGGTTATATATTATATTAATAATATTCTAATCATCAATGTAATTTTTTTTTAAATTTTTACTTAGTGACTAGGTGTTCTTTTGAGTTTAACCTCAGTTGGGTAACTGAAGACTAGGAAGGAAAGTAAAAGATATAACTGAGATTCATATGTCACATTGATATTGTTGATATAGTTGTCAGGGTGTCATACCATTTAGACTTACCACAAAAAATGACATCAATCCAAAAAATGGTTCTTGTTTTGCAGATGAGGAAGTATCTTTCTGACCCATCTCATGTCTTGAATTGCAAGGATCTTGATGTAGAACTTGATTTTTTCATGACTGGGTACCTAATTAAAATTATTTATTCTAATAAAATGATTCTTCATGGGAATTATATAACATTAATACATGTGCTTTGGAATCTTTATTAGTATTTTAATTGGAATTGGGAGCATGATCCACTGATGAGAGAGTCATGGCGTCATCTATTTGGAAAAATGTATTCTTGGATGGATTTATGGGGGAAGAATGTTTTTATGGAGAGGAGGTTATAATATACGATTACCCTCATTCAGTTATTTCTACCCCTTATTTTTTATCATACTTTGGTTGGGTCTTATTCTTGGGAACTTTTTAGTATTTTTAACAATCATGGAGGGTTTTGCAGTATTTCACAGTTGGCACATAGTTAGGGAAAACAATGTGGTATTTTCTAGAAAACTATGTGCCATTTCTTGGTGTTCTGGAGGAGGGAGAATATTAATTCAAATGGTATGGCCTTCCATTCAAACCATACACCCTTGGGAAGAGGATATTTTCATATTTGGTGCATGGGTAGACAAACATTAATCCCAATCTATGTACCCACTCTAGAATCTGAGTGAGGGAACATGGTTTTCCATACAATTAATGCTAACATTGTGTCCTATCCCAAAAAACCATTCATATGAGTTTTTAACCCCCTGAAAATTTAAATTACATCCCAAACACTAATGTTTTGTATTCTAAACCTCTCTCACTAAATTATAAACAAATCTTTTGGATTTTGGAGGCTCTCAAGAGGTGATTTGGCTCCTCCAACATCACTTATTCTTTGGGAAAAGTGTTAGTGGATGTGATCAA
Source organism: Viscum album (assembly GCA_963277665.1). NCBI lineage: Eukaryota > Viridiplantae > Streptophyta > Magnoliopsida > Santalales > Viscaceae > Viscum > Viscum album. The sequence goes on from OY728167.1 coordinate 218,590,913, forward strand.
TGTACCTATGGAAAGTGAAACTTTCCTCATTTTGATTCCCCAATTCTCTTTGTCTCTCACCAACTTAGAGACTGATGAATTATCCTATTTTTGGTGGATCAAAAACAATATTTTATTAATATGAATATATGTTTTTCCCCTTAATCCTTCATTCCATTTATTCTCCACTAATTATAACTATTTTAGGTGATTGATTATTTGACCATTTTATCGCATGATTAAATATAGGTTTTCAATATGTATTGACCCTACAATTCAAACCTCTATTTTCATGGTTTTATTTCAATTTTATGTTTAAATTATTTCACAACCTATATTTTATATGTCTTTATATCAAACATAAAATGAAATTTATTTGGAAAATAAATCGCAAGATTTGGTTTTGAGATAGAAATGGAATGTTGACATGAAATTGGGAATTGAGTTGTGAATGTGGAATTTGATTGAAATGAATAATTTTCACATAATTTATTGATATCATGAAAGAACACACGATCCTAAGTAGTTAGTAGATGATTAGGAAAATAACCCTTGACCTTTGAATTCATAGTAATGATTTTATGATAGAAACTCTAATTAATCCATGTTCAACATGATTATCCTTGATGGGGTGTTTATTGATTTATTCTGATGTTATAAGCCTTAGGGATGTGTGCACATTATGAGACATGTTTAATTGTTCGAGTAGTGCGAGGATCATAGATCCTAGAAATAATGAACCATAGGATATATAATAATGGTTCCCCTTTATTTGATTTTAGTATTAAAATTTATTGATTATTGAACTTTTGTAATCAAATCTATCTATTTTATGAATAATTTCATTTAAAAGATTTTTTAATTTACACATACTTTATTTGAACCCATGTTTTGATTAAAAATATGAAATCTACTTTCCAAGTATTTTTTATTTAAACTAATGTCATAAATTGTTTAATTATTATAGAATTGCATATGGAATGTTTGGTGATATTATATTATTCACTTTTTATCACACACTACTGATGATAGTAAGTGTTTATAGATTATTTCATTCTAGGTTTATATAATGGAAATCCCACAGTGAGGAGGAGGGTGTTCTTGATTGGATGGATCTTGTGATGGAGGTGACTTATGGAAATGTGATATACTTGTTACAAGGGATTTCAGAGACACTGGCTTGATGACTATTTTAATTTTTTCAATGTTGTACTAATTTGGTTTTCTTTATGTTTTCATGTGGTTTTTTTTCTCCTTATAGAGTGTTTCACATATCGATTATTCATTATTTATCATCCTCTACTCTAATTTAAATTTTGTGTTATGGAGGAATCATACCTGTAACAATTTTATGATTCCCATGGTTTGGTCGATAAGCCAAGGGATTGGGAATTACCTTTAGGTGAATTTATTATTTATTCATGTACTGTTTAGGTGGGTTATCGGGGTTGGTTTGGGATAGGTACTAATGAGTAGATGGAAAATTATAGGAGGCAACTAAAATAGCCTACCACATACCCCCTTTTTCTCTAAGTTAAGAATTAGACGAAATGGAATATATGGGACTAGATTTTATTTTAAAACTAGGATATGACTCATCAGGTCATGATCCATAGGTTTCATGTCTCCCCTCGTTTTTTGGATTGTAAACCATCTATTATGATGAATAAAAATCTCATAGCCCATGGTTTCACAGAATGGAAACCCCCTTCAAGGTGTTTAACTTTCACATAAAATAATGATCATCACATCCTATGCCATGATATCTCCTCAAAAAATCCTCCATGTCATGAAATAAATATTTTGTTCATTATTCTCCATGGAAAAATACAAGGGTAATAAATAATTTCTATCAGACCATATACATTAGAGTCTCCTGACAACATGTTGGAGTCGGTGTCCTAGGCCAACTATTTATACTTTCATTACATGAATATTTGATGAGTTTAATATTAATAACATATTATTACATATTTATCATTGTTTTAAATGAAATTAATTTAATAATATCTTATGGTATTTGTTTCATATATAAGATAATAATAGTTCCTCACTATGATAAGAACCATGATGTTCTATGATCATATACATAAATATAGTTCAATGGTCAAATGACATTATATGATGGGACAGATAAAATTTTATTGTCATGTGTGGCTACTAGTAAGTGGATGTGGCTTCTTCTCATGAGCTTCACACATGGTAATCTAGAATATGGGAGATTCTGAGAACATAACCACTAGTAGAAAGTAAATATGTTTTGGTTTCATCCTATTTTTTTATCTACAAGAATGTGTAATGGTTCATAGACTATAATATTATCATTAATGAATGTCATGAATAAATATCTTAGATTTTTTGATGAAAACCATGATAACAAATGTTTGTGGGGAGGTACGGTACATTGGGTTAATCCTTATTGACATTTTATTAAAGGATATGATGAGGAATGATTTGTCCCCTCCACCTTAATTGTAACGAACCAAACATTTATTAATGAAAATTCCTATGGATCTAATTAAATGTATTATTATGTAAAATGGTTATATAAAAATTATGAAATTCCTTGGTTATATTTTTTTGTATTTTAAAATACCGTTATGAAATTTTACCATTACTAATATATCCATTGAATAGTGATAACATGATTATTATAAATATAGGGCTTTAACAAATCCAATTTACTCAGCCAAAGGAACAATGGCCTCATCCAGTAGAAATGCTACATTCGAATACCATTTTTTAGAGCTTGTAAAAGAGTTATCATCACTGGGATTTGATCCTGACCAATCTTAATCTGAGATTCAACATGTTAAGCATGATTGGAATCGCCTATGGGAGAAGTGGATGTCAATAGGGATTGCCAGCCGAGCAATGTTTTTCGAGCCACCCCAAGTGTCTATCACCATTGCACAACTTACCCTTTGGTTTTATGTGGGTTTTATAAGGGGATATGTAACAAGACCCTAGCACCATGACTAGGTATATTATTTATATATATAATAAATAATATACATTAATTTTATTATAGTTACTTTGCAAATAGTTTTTAAAGCACAAATAGTATTTTCAGATAATATTCAATTAAGAAATTTATTTTGATGAATTAATGTATTTTCAAATTAAATAATATTATAATAAAATATTATTACTAAATTAATATTTATTAAATATAAATTATTGTATAAGTTTTATGAATACAATTGTAATTTTTATTAAGGTCTGAATGTAGTTTTTGTCAAAAACCATGAATTTTCGATAAATACAAATTTTTATTTTAAAAGTAAAACTTAACATATTTAGAACATTATTTAGATAAAATTTACATTTTTTTGGAATAAAAATGTCGAAAAAATCCTACAGTCAGTTTTTTATAATTTTCTGAAATAGTCAAATTTTTGGGTAAAAAATAAATATTACATAAAGATATAATGTGTTTAATGACCTCATAATGACCGTATAGTGATGTAATAAAATAATATAAATTTTATGTTCGGACAATATGTTTTTTAACTTTAAAATAATGTAATTGTAGGTCTATTTTATTTATTTTACAAAGCCTTAGTGGACCCTCCAATACTTATAAAACATTTTATAATTTTAAAATGATTTCCTTGAGTGTGTGAATCACCTCCACATAAGCAAGCCTAATATTTTAATAAGTTCGACCATTTTACTTATAAAATAATATTTTTTACTCCACTTTGGAAAAAACTATAGGAAAAACCCATGTGATGGTTCGTGGTTTTGATTAGTTTAATATGTAGTTTCCGAAACACAAATAATAAATAATTCCCTCTTTTTTCCTATATAAAACCACTCAATTTTCCACTTCTCTTCACTCAAAAAACATAGAGCACGTACCTACTGTTCCATCGTCTCTCTATAATCCTTCCAAGATTCCCCAATATCTAATGAAGCCTCAATCAAGCCTCTCCCAGTCATTTGGATCACACTTCCATTTAAGGGATTTCTTCCTTTCTTATTTTTTCCCTAATTTCATTATGTTGTTATACCCCTTTATATTCAATTAAAAATGTTTGGGTATGATTTATAACCTCCCCCATACATCCATCCTTATTTTTTAATGATTATATACCCATTTCAATCTCATTAATTCCTTCCATGTACACATGTTACCATGCTGATATTCTGTATGGGATTTCTATCTTCACATTTACATTCTAGCAATTATTTTGAATTATGAATCTAAATTCCATTACATATGTTGGTACATGATCTATAGGACCCCATTACTGTACATTTCATGAAAATATTATGATACACCACTTTCTATTTCATCAACTTTTTTTATGAATTCTTATGTCACGCCATTATGTTGCCGAAATGGCTCCGCAATTTTCCAAGACAATGTCATTGTGTAGTGAATACCATGACCATATCTCTATCAATGGTATTCAACATTATGAAAGTTTACATATTGATTATAGATTTTCATATATGAATTGAACATTACTTTATCTTGGAATAAATTGTGACATATAATGAATCCGGGTTATATGATCCATGTGGCACAGTTATGCATGAAATGAAATGATTAAGAAGGGTACACCCATATTGTCCCCCAATGCATTGGGTAAATATTAGATTCATGATACATAAAGTAAAATGAGAGTATAATCATTATAATTCAATTAAATTAGGGTTTAATCATTCTCCATTTGCAATGATCCTCGGCTCATACTAATATAATGTAAAATGTTGTTGCCACATTTCCATGTTATGATAATCATGCTATATCATGACTTTATGTTCATGTTTCTCTTATGATCCTTTAATATGACTATTGGCTAACATGTATTGTATTATTAATGTTATGCCTTTTTTACTCCCTTACCAAGCTTTATAGTTCACCCATTTTTCATTTATTTTCTCAGGTTATCCCATGCAATGCTATGTACGAGGGATTGTTGTGGTCAGGTAAAGGAAGTTTTCAATAAAGATGTCGTATTTTTTTATGCCTTAATCTATCATGTAATTTACCTAATTTCTAAATACACTAGACCTATCAATACTCATAGTTGTCTTAAGTGCATGTTTATTTAATAAATCATGTTTAAGTTTGTAATAAAGAGTAGGGTTGTTATAGTTGGTATTAGAGGATAGTTTTAGTTATTTTTTGGATTATGATTATAAAACCCCTTGTGAAATCCTTAGGGAGAAGACTAAGTATAATAAAAACATCCCTACATTTTTTTGAGTATTGAGAAAGTGGATTATCAGGAAAATACATCCCTTTATGGATACGAGTAAGTAGAGGCGGCTCTAGCACAGATGTATCTAGGGGTAAAACCCGAAAACACCGCTTTGAGCTAGACTTGAATGGGGAGTGGTGAATGACAATGGGCCTTGCAGCACGCTTGGTTAAAACACTCATGGGGGATATTATTTGGTAAATTCACATGCTTGTTATGAACAATTATTATGAGAATTGAAAAAATTGATCCTAAGAATATATAGTGGGAAGTAGATCATGGATAACATAGATACGTTAAGGAAATAAAAGTAGTTTATAAGTTTTCCCTTTTTGTATTCGGATTCCCCTTTATGTGTTACCCCTAAATTTCCTTTTATTCCACCCAATGGATGGTAATTTTAGGACTTGGGCTAAAAACCGATTTAAATATCAATGTGATGATTGTTCTAATGAGATTCCCAATCATATGGGAGTGGGAATTGCAAACATTGTCATGATACTCTCTAAGTTAACTCATGATTTGAATATAAACATGGCTTCGTTCTACCATGGACTTTGGCTCTCTCGAACCTTCATCTCCATCACCTAAAGTTTCCTTTTCCTAGGGTTTCTACTCCTCTGTCACTTCCCCTTTCTCTCCCCTGGTCTTCACCCCTCATCCTCTTCTGGGTTGCTCTTCGGAGCTCTTCTCTTTGTTTTCTCCCTTCTGGTGCTAGTGCTCTAGGTTCCATCAAATTCCCTAACCCTGCTCTGGCCTCGGATTTCTCTATTAATCCCCTATTTGGATATGGAATGGTGATAAGCCAGAGGATTTGGGTTCTGTGGTTCGGAAGAAGATAGGCTTCAAGGAGCTTCTGGTGTCGGATCATTTTGCTTGGTCAGCTTGTTCCCCCACCGCCTCAACCAAACTCTAACCTCTGATCCCATTGCTCCTCTCCATGTCAGATATGGAGTGATGGATATTACAAGGTTTTGGAAAATTGGTATGGTGTTTGTGGATCTTCCCCTTTAGGTTTCATCCCTGGGTTCGCTCATGTTTTATCCCCAGTTTTCTCTTTTCCCAGGCCCCTTTCGTGTTTCATTCATGATTCTGTTCCTTCTCTAAATTTTCTCGATGGTGGTCATTTCATTTTCGGTTGTTGGCTATTGGAGGTGGATTATGGTGGTTGAGGTTTGTGTCCATGCCACAGATGAGTCGAGGATGACAGCGGCGATGGTGTTAAGACGGTAGGATGACTTTGTTGGTGGAATTGACTGCGATGTCTGTGACAACGACGAGGATGGTGAGATTTTGTGCAACAGCGGAAACGAAGATGGCTTCCTCAATGATGATTATGGATTGGCATTGTTTTTCTCTCGTAAAGTGAAATTTTATATTGATTGACTGCTTTTCCGGGGACGAGATGAGTGTTTCTTGGAAAAGGGCTTGGGGTTCGGTGATGTGTGGCTTGAAGTCAGGCGACGGTGATGACAATGAATTTTTGAGTGATTGGTAGCATTGTGTTGGTGACAGCGGTGATGGGAGGACGGTGATGGGGATTCCAGCAGGTCTTGCCAGAAGGACTTGATGTTTGAGGTTATTTGTGTGTGTTTCGAGGTAGGCGAGTGACTTGAGTCTCATGTGGGATGATGATGGTTTTTTCTTGGATGTTTTTGAATTTCAATTTGTGGACTGGCGTAGCTTTTGAACTTTTGAAATGTGAACTTTTGAAATGTAAGGTTTCCCACTAACCCTGAAAGAGGCCTTTTGAAAATGGGAAAAAAATTGATTTGTAGGAGAGCTTCATGAGACAAAGGCCTCCTACTTTTAATGGATCATCTGATCCCTCAATCGAAGAAAATTGGATCAACTCCATTGAAAAGATATTCTCCATCATTCAATGTTCCAAACAAGAGAAGGTTCTTTTGGATGCTTATCATATGGAGGGTGAAGCTAATCAATGGTGGACATTGATCAATATTAAGAAGCCTGAGGAAGAGATTAAGGCGTTGGAATGGAAGGATTTCTAGAAAATGTTTTTCAATAAAAATTTCCATGCACCATCCGAATTAGGATGGAAAGGTACTTCCTTGGCCAAAAGAAAAAATAAATAGAATACATTGGATAATATGAGGAAAACATTACAAGTCTTTCATGATACACTTCCAACTTTTCATTACCCCTAATTAGAAGGTTGACAGCTTCTTTGGTGGGATGAAACCTTGCCTATAGAAAGCCCTTGTGATCCGTGACTTTGATAGCTGTGAGGAAACTATCCTATGTGCCCTCAAAGTTGAAATGGAGATCGACAAATCTTAGGGGTATCATGGGGATAAGAAGCATTAGGTAGACATTAACTCTGGAAGTCTGATAAATAAATCCAACATTGCTAAGATAATCCATCACCCCACTTTCCAATGGTAGAGAAAGAAGAACCTCAGAAATTGCCTAAAGGGGATGAGGAAATGCTTTAGGTGTGGAAGATAAGGGTTCCTAGCCATTAACTTTTGATAAGAAAAAACATGTGGATGGGACACAGGAGAGAAACACTCCATTATACCCTCAACATGTTGTTCATTTCTTCAGCTATAATGAACAAGGTCACTTTGCAAACTAGTGCCCTAATCCAAGGGTTTTCGGAGGCAACCAACAACTTCCAAGGTAGAAAGGGAGATATGTTTCCATCACTACCACCGAAGTGAACCCAAAAAATAAAGTGGGGACAGGTATGCTAGTCGTTAATTGAATAATAGAGAATTTTCTTTTTCATTATGGTTATATGAATTCTTTTATATCCCGAATGTTTGGTAGAACTATCCCAACACCACCAAAAATCCTAGAAGTAAAGATGTTGGTGAGAATGAAAAATGGGGAAATCATTTAATCCCTTGAATATAACTCCTACCATATCATAATTTGTGGATTGAACTTCCCAGAGAAACACATCATACTCCATCAAGTATAATTTCATGCAATTCACAGCATGGATTGGCTTTCAATATATAGAGCCAACAAAAATTCCCATGAGAGGGAACTCTCCATATGGTGAATCGACCTCCGATTTGGTACAATTTCAAGGAGGAGGAGGATGAATATTATTTAGAACCATCATCTCTAGTATGGATATTACTTCCCTGTGAGAATTAATATCTTTCCCAGATGACTGGGTCTAAGGAAGAAACCATCCTTGAAGACATTCCTATTGTTAGGGAATTCACTGACGTTTTTCCCAACGAACTGTCTGGTCTTCCTCCTATAAGAGATGTTGAATTCTCAATTGATCTTATACCTATGGAATTTACAATATCCAAGACTCTATATATAATGGATGTTGTGGAGACTGAGGAGATGAAGAAACAACTACATGAGAATCTGGATAAAGGGTTTATATGCTCAATTGCTTCACCATGGGGTGCACCAATCCTCTTCATTAAGAAGATGGGTGGGTCAATGCGCCTCTGCATTGATTATCGTAAGCTCAAAAAAATCATGATAAAAAACAAGAATCCTATACTATGAATTGATGACCAGTTCGATCAGATATGTTGAGCACAATACTTCTCCATGGTGTATTTTCGGTCAGTATATTACCAAGTATGGGTGAAGTAGGAGGATATCCCCAAGACTACTTTTCATATAAGGTACAGGCACTATGAATTCATAGTAATTCATTTCAGACTCACTAATTCTCTATCAATTTCATGGAATTAATGAATAGGGTTTTCATAGATTACCTTGTCAAATTTTGGTAGTCTTTATAGACGATATTCTAATATACTCCAAAACCTAGGAGGAGCATGAGGAGCATCTAAGCATTGTACTAGAGACCTTGTGAAAGGATTATATCTATGAAAAGTAAAAAAATTTGTTAGTTCTTGTTGAATAAAGACTCATTCATAGGACATATCATCATAATCAATGGGATATCTGTGGATCCCTCTAAGACAGATGCAATTGATGGGTGGTTGAGGCCAACATATGTAACGAATATCCGTAGCATCCATGGGATGGATGGATATTATCGCAGATTATTGAGAAATTTCTCTTGATTTTCAAACCCTCTTTCCAAGGTAACATGGATGGGAGTCAAGTTTTCTTTGGGTGATGAATGTGAAGATAGATTCAAGGAGTTGAAAATGAGGAATATCACTGCACTCGTGATCACACTTTCCAAAAGTGGAGTAATTTTGTGGTATTTAGTGATTCATCGTCAAAGGGAATGGGATGTGTGTTGATGAAAAATGAAAAATTCATTTCCTATGCTTCAAGTAAATTGAAAGTGAATGATAAAAACTATCCAACACATGATCTGGAGCTGGCTACAGTAATGTTTCCATTAATATTGTAAAGGAATTATCTCTTTGGGGAGAAGTGTGAAACATATAAGGATCACAAAATCCTCATGTATATATTCACGTAGAAAGAGTTGAACATGCACCAACGATGATGGTTAGAGCTGATCAAAGACTAAGACTGCTCAATCCATTACCACCATGGAAAAGCGAACACGGTGGCAGATGCTCTATATAGAAAGGTCCTAGAGAGTCTACCATTGATGATAATTTAAAAGGATCCAATATTCTTAAATTTGATGAAGATGGACAAGGGAATCTTAAATAAGGGAACATCATCAATCCTTTAAAAAATTATGGCTCAACCGCCACTTTTAGAAAGGTTAAAGGATGATTAAAAGGATGATGTCAGAATTCTAAAGAAAGTGGAAACTATCAAAAAAGGTAAATCCTCAGAGTAAAAAGTTAAAGAAGAATGAATTGTGAGATTTGGGACAAGACAATATGTTCCATCAAATATTTAGTTAACTAAAGAACTTTTGGATGATTCACATAGTTCGAATTTCTCCATTAACCCAGGAAAGACAAAGATGTATCGAGATCTCTGCAAGAATTATTGGTGGGATAACATGAATAAGGAGATCGATGAGTATAAATCAAATTTCCTGGTATGGTAGCAAGTGATGGCAGATAGGAAGAAGTAAAAGGGGTTGATGAAACCATTTCTCATAGAAACATGGAAATGGGATAACATCACCATGGAATTTGTCACTAGAATTTTGAAAACATCCAAAGGAAACAATTATATCTAGGTTGTTGTGGATCATCTTTCAAAGAGAGCACACTTCATTGAAATTCGAGAGGATTTCTCATTAGATCAAATGGAATGGATATATATCGGAGAAGTGGTAAGGATTCATGGAGTACCACTATCTATTGTATCTGATCGAGATCCAAGATTCACCTCTATGTTCTGTAAGAGTCTTCAACACACTAAGAGTAATGAGAAGAACTTCAGTATGACTTATCATCCTCAAACCGATGGCCAATCTAAGCAGACTATCCAAATACATTTGGATATTTTGAGAGCATTCTCAATGGAATTCAAAGGAGGATGGGATGAACATCCTCCTCTGGTTGAGTTCTCTTACAATAGCAGTTTCCAATCAAGAATCTAATGGATCCATATGAATCCCTATATGGGAAGAGGTGCAGAACACCGACATTTTGGGATGAAGTTGGGGAGAGAAAACTCCTAGGTCCAAAAATGGTCGATGAAATGGTGGAGAAGGTTAGGACCATTCAGTGGAAAATTAAAGATACTCAGAGTTGACAAAAGATATATGCTGATAATATTGAAAAGACCTAGAGTTTTATGTTGGAGACATGATATTCCTCTACATATCACCGTGGAAGAGAGTTATGAGATTTGGGAAGAGGGGAAACCATATTACAAGGTACATCAGCCCTTCTTTGATCCCGAATCGCATTGGAGAAGTGGTATATCGACTGGAACTCCCCCTGAACCTATCTCAAGTACATGGTGTATTCCATGTATCACTCTTGAGAAAGTACATACCTGACCCATCGCATGAACTCAATCTTGAGGTGGTAATTTTGGAGAATGACCTCTCCTAAGAATAGAATCCAGTGATTTTCATAGATCATATGGAAAAATTTCTACAAAATAAGACTATTCCCCTTGTTATGGTGTTGTGGATAAACAAAAAATTTGAAGAAGCAACGAGGGAATCAAAGGAAATGATGATGCAGAGATACCATCATCTATTTTAGTTTGGGAAAAGGAAATTTAGAGGGTGAAATTTATTATGGGGGAAAGGTTGTAACAACCCAAACATTTGTTAATGAAGATTCCTCTTGATTTAATTTAATATCATATTTTGTAAAATGGTTAAATAAATCATATACACTTCCTTGGTTTTATGATTTTAGGTTTTAAAATAACATTATGAATTGTTACCATTGCTAAAATATCCATTGAATAGTGATCACATGATTAGTATAAATATAGGACTTTAACAAATCCAATTTACTCAGACAACAGAAGCGATGATCTCATTCAGTAGAATTGCTCCATATGAAGCCCATATGCTGGAACTCGGAAAGGAGGTAACATCATTGGGATTTTCTCTTGACCAAGCCCAATCTGAGCTTAAATACATTAATCTTGAATGGAATAACCTATGAGGTAATTAGAAGTTATTAGATATTACCACCTGTGTAAAGTTATCTGAGACACCCCAAGAGTCTTTCACCATCACACACCTTACCCTTAGGTATTACGTCGGTATTATAAGGGGTTATGTAATAAGACACTGGAACTATTATTATGTGCATTATTTTTGTATATAATAAATAATATACATTCAATTTATTATTTTTACATTGTAAATAGTTTTTAAAGCACAAATAGTATTTTTAGTTAATATTCAATTAATAAATTTATTTTCATGAATTAATGATTTTTGAATAAAATAATATTTTAATAAAATATTATAACTAAATTAATTTTTATTAAATATAAATTATTGTATAATTTTTATGAATACAATTGTAATTTTTATTAAGGTTTGAATGCTTTTTTTTCATAACACGTGAATTTTTGATAAATGTCGGTTTTCATTTAAAAATTAAAAACTCACATATTTAAAAAATTATGTATATAAAATTAGTATTATTTTTGGAATTAGTATGTCTAAATTATCCAATGGTGAATTTTTCATAATTTTATGAGAGTCGAATTTTTGGGCAAAAATTAAATATATTTTGAAGATATAATGTGTTTTGTGAAATCATAATGACCAAATAGAGATTTAATAAAATACTATAAATGTGATGTTAAACCAATATATTTATTATATTTAAAATAATGTGATATTAGGTTTATTATCATTATTTTACAAATCCTTAGTGGACCATCCAAGACATATAAAACATTATATCATTTTAAAATGATTTCTTTGAGAGTGTAACTCACCACCACACAAGCAAGCCTAATATTTTAATATGTTCGGAAATTGGACTTATGAGATAATTTTTTCTACTCTCATTTGGAAGAAACTGTGGTAAAAAACAATGGGATGGTTTGTGGTTTTGATTAGATCAATGTGTAGTGTCCAAAACCCAAATAATAATTAATTCCCTCTCCTTTCCTATATAAACCCACTCAATCACCCACTTCTCGTCACACAAACCACATTGAGAATATCAGTAACCTGACCTCCTCCATCTAGAATCTTCCCAAGGCACCGTAATCTCCCATGAATTCTCTCTCAAGCCTCTCTAAAGCCTTTGGATCATATGTCCAAATAAGTGATTTCTTCCTTTCCCATTTTATCCAAATTTCATTATGTTGTTATACTCGTTTATTTTCAATTAAAAATGTTGGGGTATGATTTATCACCTCTACCATACTACCCTTTTAATTTTTTAATGATGAGACACCCATTTATCTCTCATTAATTCCTCCCATGTACACCCAATACCATGTCGAAATTCTGTAAGGGATTTATCTCTCCTCATTTACATTCATGAAATTATTTTGTATTATGAATCTAGATTCCATTAAATATGTTGGGACATGTATCTATATGACCCCCATTACTTTCAGTTTCATGTACATATGATTATACACCCCTTTCTATCTCATCAACCATTTTTATGAATTTATATGTCACACCGTTATGCTGCCAAAATTGCACCGTGACGTTCCAAGACAAAGTCATTGTGTAGTGAATACCATGCCTATTTCTCTAACAAGGGTATTCAACTTTATTAAAATTTACTTATTTATTATATAGTTTCACATATTAATTACACATTAATTTATCATGTAATAAATGATGATTTTTTATGAATCCATGTTATATGATCTATGTGGTACACTTATGCATTAAATGAAATGATTATGAAGGGTGCGCCCTGATAGCGCTCCAATGCATTGGGTGATGATTAGTATCATGAGAAGTCAAATTCAAGGAGATTTTAATCAAGATAATTCAAGTGTAATGATGGTTTTCTCATTCTACATATTCAATTATCCTTGTTTCATGCTAATATCATGTTGAAGGTTGGTTCCACATTTCCATGTTATGATAATAATGCAATATCATGCCTTTATGTTAATGTTTCTCTTATTCTCCCTTGATATTCCTATTTCCTAAAATATATTGTATGATTCCTGTTATGCATTGTTTACACCCTTACTGGGCTTTATATCTCACCCTTTTCACATGTGTGTCCTTAGGTTTTCCCATGCAATGCCAAGTAAGAGGGAATGTTGTGGTCATGCAAATGAAGTTATCAATGAAGATGTTGTATTTTTTATGTCATAAGTTTTAATGAAATGTCCATAATTTCCAAACACACTAGACCACTTGATCCTCATAGTTTTCTTAAGTGAATATTTATGTAATAAACCATTTTTAAGTGTGTAATAACGAGAAGGGTTGTTATTTTAATGGAAGTTGATATCTTGTCCATTTGATTGGAATAAAACTGTGGCATTTAATTTCATGGTCCTAATCAAAAAATGTGTTTATATTAGATAGTGTATGAAATACTTATCATGCATATATATTGGTGACATATATTTTCAACCATCATGATGAGATATTGTGAAAAAAGGTATTATATTAACTGTGAGTGTTAGTATGTAGATTTTAATTTTGCATTATTACATTATTTATATTTGGTTCTATGATCCATTTCAAGACAGTAATCATTAAATTTAAGAAATCCTACCTAATAAAATTGAGAAATAATCTTATTGGGTGACAGACTAAGTATCTTAGTTTATCTCGAATAAATTATATTTTAATTTCATTAATGGAATAAATAAAATTATCAATACTGAGGAATAATTTTATTTATGTTTTATTAATCACATAAATGTAATAAATATTTCTTAACTAGATCATTAATAAACTATATATATTTATATTAATGAATATATAAAAAAATTCAGTTGTATGTGCATGAAATATTTATTTGTGAGAAAATGGTTATTCAAGTATTCAACAAATGTCAAGGAGTTCAATCAAACCAATGCTATGTCCAATGATTAATATATATTTACAAGAAAGAAAATATTATTTATCATTGAGCATGTCAGTGTGCACCAAAAAATAATAAAATATTATTATTATTATGTGTAATGTGGTTTATTGAAGATTAAAATATTATTTATGTGCCAAAATGCAATTAAATAATATTTAAACATAAACCAGATTTCTATAAATAGATAGTTATGTATTCTATTTAGGGTGGTATGAAAATAGAGAATCATTATATATAACATAATTCTCCCTCGACTCATCCTTATAACTCCCTCTCATGAATGATAAATCAATGAGAGATTACTTCAATACTAAAAGGTGATCCATCAACATAAACAATACAATACAACCGAAAGGCTTCCCAGTCACCCATAAATGGACTTGCATCACTCGGAGATCAAAGAAACGTGTGTGGATAACCATTAGAGGTATTTTACCATTGGAAACTCACATAGTAATGATATAAATTTGAAATAGTTCTTTTGGAAGATCTAAATCATCAATGAAGAGAATATCCTAAGCCGAAGTATTTATTTTCATTAGGATTTGAATAAATTATTTATAGATATATTTTGAAATATAGTTACTAAGGGTCTAGGTAAAAAAATTTAAATGAAATTTCAATATATCTCCCACCAAAGAATTATTCGGCACATCATTGAACATTCAAGTGGAATTGAATGGGTTGTGTTTTAAATTAATAATAATTTATTTTATTGTTTATATATATGTAATCATGGATGAATGTTTAATTTCATATTATTCATTGTTTAATCTGATTTTAATTAAAATGTTTCTGAAATATTAATCATGTTTCTTCAGTTATTCACATTATTAAACATCTATGAATAGATGATGAATAGTTGAAGATGTTGATTCTGATTATTTATCGGGGTTTCACTACATCCTTCTTCCTGGAGGTGATGTACGTTACATTTATTCCTCATAATTATGCATTCCAAACATGGGTGACATCCATCACATTCATTGCTGATGTCAGCTACTAGATAAAAATTGACCAATTGGATGTCAGTTCCTTTCCCTATGGCTTATTCTTAGGAGCGCTCCACCTATTTTGGTTCTCCCTCATGAATCTCAGTCACGATTTTGAAACTATTTATTGGTTCCATATCAAGGAAGAAGCTTATTAATTATGATTCTGCTATCTTGATTGTGGATAAACTTATTACCATATGAGGTAGTAATGTTGGTAAACTCTAGGAATTTTGGGATGTTGGGTTTGTTGGAAACCTCTATCGACTTCTCCATTATATGTTAGATGCATTTCATATGATGCATCGTAGGGATGGAACCTAAAGAATCTTGTGTCATCCATGTGGTTGTTGACTTTATGGGCATAAGTATTCTATGGATATTAGAAATTGGAATCCATTTATTTTTTTATGGGGTAGATATTAAGGGTTGGGTTGATGGTCTAACATCTTACAAGGATGGGATGGTCAAGTTTTTAACATCTTGTAGGGATAGATAGGTCACAGGTTTAACATCTTGTGAGGATAGATGGTTTGCATGTTTAATATTTTATGATGATACATGAGATGTAGGATTAACGTATTTCAGGTAAATATGTGTCATAGTTTTAACATCCACTTGGAAAATATGGGGGAAATGTTTAATGTCTTCTTTGGATTGATGGTTTGTAGTTTTAACATCATTTGGGACTAATAGTTCACTAGTTAAAAGTCTTCTAGGATAGTTGGGTTATATGTTTAACATCTTGTGGGGATATATGGGTAAAAGGTTTAACATATTATGGGGGAAAATTTGTCAATAATTATTTCCCTAGGGTGAATGATTATTAAACATGGAGGGTTTGGTTATGTGTGTACCATTCTAGGAAGATTATCACACTTGTAGGGTTTAGTGGAATATTGGTGAATCAGATTGATCCTTAGGGAGGTACCCTAGATTTTTTGGTATGTTAGGACTAAAAGTCATGAAGGTTTTTGACATATCCTATTAAGAAATAGGGATCCAAACCCATGTAGTTCAATAGTGGATTTTAAGTTCCTATGACATGACTAGTCCATGCAGTTTAACATTGTCTGGTATAGACACTTGAGTTATGGAAGTATCGTCAATGAGGGATAGTGTGGGGAATACACATATATGTTTCCTGAAGGAGGAGGGTCATCCCACGATGAGGTAGAAGGTGTCACCCCATGATGAAATTTCATGGGGACATTTATTCCCATAACACAGGGTAAGGATAAAGCTTAGCATCGTGTGATAAGGATATTTTCATGCTGTTTAACATCACACAACCACGATGTAGAGATAGTCTACTTAATATCATAAATATTGAATGTGGGTGGATTATATACCATGATGGGTAAATTTTGGGATAGGAGGATGACTGTACGAAAGGACACACTTCTAAAGTATTTATTATTTTCTTCTCAGTGTTGCAACCTTTAGGGATTGTGTGTCCATTTATCGTTCTCCGATGGGTGGGGTATGACATAAACACTACTCTAGAGGGGTAAAAATCAGGAGTCCTGATGCTAGGGTGGCTGTTCTTAGGATATTGAAGAATTAGGGTATCTATTATTAGGAAAACCATTTAAGGTTTGTGGTACTGGTCGCACAATGGTGCTGGGGTATGGTTGAACTGATTTTGGATTGGTATAGAATCCCTAGGAACCAAATATTCTTGAAATGGTATTTTCTAAAAATAGGCATAATGAAGAGGACTTGAGGATGGGTTTCTTGGTGGTTTATGTTTCCTGAATGTTGATGACTTCATGAAGGGAAAGTATCTCATCATAGTGTATGTTCCGGGATATAGGGTGACACTATCGTTGAGAAAAGTCTTGGTTCCCATAGGGTTGGTTTCATGAAGGATAATTATCTCATGAAAGGATTAGATCCACAAAGGTGTTTCCTATTATGTGAATTTCATGGATCTTTTTGAATGGAATATCCATCTTACATTAAGTTTCTCCAAAACCCATGGGATGTGGTTTCCTGAAACACTGCTTCCTTAAAAAATCCATCCCCTCTTTAGCTTGCGAAACTTCATAGTATCATGAATAAAATATTTTCTTGGAAGATGAAATATTGTGTCCCTAAAATATTTGACTTGGGGAGGTATTATACGGACATCAGAGGTGAGGGAATCAGTTTCCCAAAATATGGAGGCTTCCATAGAGGATTATGAGACTCAAAAAGTGATATGGTACCATTAACTAGAGTTATGTTACAAAAATTTTATCTCCTCAAGATTTGAATAGCCTGGGACTCCCATGAGTTGGATTTATAATGTACAGTAGTTACTGCCGCAATATTCATGTATCTGTAGACTTACATGAATTAGGAACATTAATGAGGATTTTGACTGTAATGAACCAGTCCCTTAAGTGGTGTTTTCAGTCATTTTTTGTTAAATATATTTCAAATAGATCGTGCCTTCCATTAAAATTCTTGTGAAAATCATTTTTCTGCATCATAAAATTGCACAATTTGAATTGGATATGAAAAGAGAGAGGAGGGCTAGATTTTAAGTGAAGACCATAGAAAATTAGTGATTAGAAATCCTAATTATTGAAAACATATTTGACGCAATGCCTATAAAAATTGGTGAGGATTGTTCCAGGGACTATAATAATTTTTTGAAAAATAGGAAAATGATATTTATTCACAAAACTATTGACCTTAATGGGTGTTTTGTGATATCAATATTGCCCCCTCGCAAAACTCGATTCTTCCAAAAACTGCATCTCTATGATAAGAATTCTATGATTGTAATAAGTTTTGTTAACTAGACCATCATGAATAAATTTCTTGAAATACTCCGAATAACATTCTACATCTTGGATTAAATGGTCATGGAAGGTAAAGGATCTATTTATGATTGATTAGGAGATATGGATGGAAACATCATGATCAGGGAGAGATTCTAGACTATGTCATCTCATGAAACACCCACATCATTTCTATTGGATGCTCAATAGGAATACCAACCATTTAAATGGATTCCACTATATGGTTTCAAGATGATGGATAACATGTTCATCCCTAATACTGCTTTGGATGAGCTCACCTAATAGTTTAGAAGCACCCATAGGAAGCTATAGTGACATAGGGATGTAGAGGGACACATCTTGAGGGACCACACGTCTCTTACCACTCATAAATTATGGAATAATATTATCAATTCCAATGGATAGGAATTATAGGTTGAGGAATATCCCTCTCATTATAAGAACATACTAAAGGAAACATTGAAAACCCACAATAAAGGGTGGATAGAAGGCTTGGAACTACACCAGGGATGGAACTTCACAAATGAATGGGCCTAGGAATACTGGGTATGCCATTATTTCTAGGAGTTCAAGTTTTATCTAAATCATGTTAGTGTTTATAAGGTGGCATTGTCCTCATAGTTTCACATATACCATAACATAGACATCATGCCAATGCTGTTGAGCAGGTGGTCACTACGGACTGACACATTCGATGTACACCATGTTGAGGTGGTATCATATTTTGGGAAAATTACCAAATTGATGGGATCTCCATACAAGGGGCCATGAATGATGAAATCCTCCATGTAGATAGGATCAGGAGCATATGATGGCTCTAATAATTGTTTTTCAATACCTGATGTAATGGGAGAGAAACTACATGTCGGGGATGAAGGATATCACTTTCAAGTAATTTTTTTTTTATTTCATGAATGATATATGGTATACATTTCATATGAGGTTGTGTTAATATATAAGGTTAACTCAATGAGGGAATTATTACACATGTTAGAGATTCCTTGAGGAAATAGAATGAAATTTGTAGGGATATAATTTGAACCATGAGGATCCCATAGTTAATATGGAAGGCTTTATTACCATGTCAATATGTGGTTGGATTCTCTCGGTTCAGGATGCACACATATAGGTTTGGCGAAGAACCCTCATCATTGATGTGAGGCTGTCGATGGGGAACAACTGAAATTAATATTTTCGGTCTTCATGAAGATTTACAAATTTCTATGATGCATCATCAGTAACAACCCAATCCCAGAAGCCTAGATCCATTTATTATTTCAATACATTGGCTTGATTACAAGGAATCAACTCCCAAAGGACCAATCCGTTTAGTGATCTTGTAAAATAGATTACATACATGAACATTACATTAAAATTTCTAAAACAAAACACAACATAGATAATAATTTGAGAATTCCATTATTACCCTAGATTAACCCTGCATATAAATCATTAAACACTTCTTGGCATCCTGGGAAAATAAAACATAACGGAGGGGTGAGATCATATGATAAATAGGTATAAAAATATAGCGGAAGCTATCACAATTAATCATAAAATTCTAATTCAAGGTAAAAAACTAAAACAAGAGACTTTTAAAACAATATCCTGAGCAAAATATTGCATGAATAAATAAAATAATTCCATTTAAACATTCACTAGGATATTCTAATACTCAAATATTCACATTTAAAATCAATAACTAATATCATAATGAGAGAATTCATAATGCCAAAAAACATAACCACTAGGTCAAGGCCTCGTGCCTAGACTATACACAAATATTCTATCAAGGCCTTATGCCAAGTCACTAGTTTATCTCATGTGACCTACTAATGCATTGAGGGGCTATAGTGGGCCAATTTCATTACTTACTAAGTCCAGTGTATTTCTCATATGAAAATGTGGAAACATAACAAACAAATTCCTATTAAAACTTGTATATGAAATGTTAATACTTTAACCATAAACCATGAATGTTATAAAAATAGAACATCCATAGTCAAACATATAAAAAAACCTTCTATACAATATAGAATATCATATCATAATAAATATACTCCAAACAAGAATAAAATCCCAAAAAGGATGTTGAAGTAGATGAAAATAATTTAATAAATTCATTAAAACTCTTTGAGGGAAATATCCCTTTTTTTACTTCAAAACATTTAAAAGTTTATAAATTTTTAAATTAATTATTTCTTTTGAAAACAACCATGTATGATTGTTAGGAAAGATTAAAAATGTTAAGGAAAATTATCTACAGAAAAGTGGTGTTGATTCCATATAAGTTAAAAAAACATTCTTTCCTTAATTTTTCAATAATGTTATAAAGTACCTCGTTTGGAAAATTACTGAAGGATTCCTTTCAAAAAAATTTATTAAAATTAAATCATGGGTAATAATGAAATTAAAATTCCATAGGATTATAGTAAAAAATTTTATAACAACATTTTTAGAAACATGGACGTGGATGATAAATATGTCCTAGTAGATACTTACACATCAAAAACCTCAAATAATAATGAGATTGTAAAATTTACCCTTACTTTAGGTCTGATACTCTCTGTACTTGTTAAAAACTCTCGTATAATTTTTTTAAACATATCATTAACTTACATAAGAATAATAATAATATTTATAATATCATATAATATTTTTTTATGACTTTTTTTAACAATTTAATGTTAATGTAAATTTTTGGGTAATAATTGCTTTGTTTATCAAATGTGTTTTGACTTGTTATTATTGATAATATTAATTCGATCATGATTTACTTACTTACAAAATATATAATATGATTTACATATCATATATATTCATAATAAAATATATATATGATAGATATATAGATGAAATGGAATACACCGTTCATGGTGATGGTAGGTCGTACGTACGCATGAACATTGTTTCCATTTTCTTATGTTATGGAACTAAGTGAATGAAATATGTGAATATATATATAAGCCTTATTAGGTCATATATTTCACAATTATTAATAATATTTATTCTTATAATCATTCATGGATGGTGAACATGGAAGATTAGTCTCATCGCGTCATGGAGACGGTAAGCCATACATAGGCACGAGTGATGGTATCATTTCCTTAATGGTTAAATGGTTTGAAATTGGATGGAATATAAATATTATTGAAGAAATATAATTTTATATTTCTTATTTATATACATTATATTCATTATTATTCCCAAATAAAAAATGTGTACTTGAAAAACAATTTACACCATGACATGGAGACGGTAAACAGTACATACGCACACATGGTGATATTGTTTTTCATAAGACGGGTAAAAGATGGAATATGGTTGTACCATAATTATAATAAAATCTCATAATATGGAAGGTATTGGAGTTATTATTTTATTGTGTAAACAATAGATACAGAGGAATTACAAGAGGAAAGTAATATTGAAAGATCTGATAAAACAATTACCTCTTTTTGGGTGTCCGCTTTTGATTTTCACAAAAAGACTCCATAAGATGGAATTATGCTCACATTTAGGCCTCTAGGATAAATTAGGGGTTTTGGGAGGGTAAATTGGTAGGGCTTGTCCAAACCTAATGGTGTTAGAGGTGTGAGATAAAGAGAAAGTGAGGTTCCCTTTTATAAGGGAGGTGAGGGGCACTTTAGAAAAATCTTGAAATATTAATTTATTATAAAATGATGTTCGGTTTATAATAGCTAAAAATTTATTTATTTAGAGTATAAGAAGTTTATGAATATAAATACTCTAAACCAAAAAGTTTTTGACATGTTTAGATCATAAAATATACCGTATCTTTTAGATTTAACCCTTATTTAAATTGTTTAACTCTTACCATGTATTCTTATTAGTTGAAACTATAGGGTTAATATAGCTACTATAAAATGCCAAACAAACCCAAATTGGATCATTAATGAAATTTTAAAAAATATATAAATAATTTTCCTGATTATTAAATTCTTAAGACTATTATATCATTTAATAAAATAGTATTGGTTTTAAGAACTCATTTATCTCAATTTTGACACTATTTAGAAATTGATTTTTGTTAATATCATACCATCTTGATTCCATCGAAAAAAATGAATTAAATCTAATAAACAAGTCATTTTCATCCAAAAATAATGTTTAGATCATTGAAACTTTAAAATTGTATTTATTTAATGTTTATATTATCATTTATTTGATTCTTTCATTAATAAGGAGAATATTTCACCATTATTGTGTCATAATTAAATTTAATTATTTAATGTCAAAGAATAAAAAATAAAATAATATGATCTATGGAATATTTATTTATGTATAATGACTATTTATCATTTAAATTATAACTTAAATAACTCAAATTAAAATTGTATCAGTAAAAGATACATGTTTATGTTATATTTATTTTTTACATTAAATTAATTCTTACAACATGTCATTATCACACACAAGTTCCTCCATGGGGTCCCAAAATACACCCAAGGATTCCCATTCTTGTACATATATCATCAAATAGTACTAGAACACATTTTAGGGTTGTTTTATATTATTATAATATTATTTTTTCCGTTATTTACAAGATTGACCCTTTAACCTTGGTAAATAAAAATAATTAATGAAGATACTATTCATAATGTCCAAATATAAAAGAAAACTATTTATACAATTTGGACCTATTTATTCCAAATATTTAATCCATATTTTCAAATTCAAATCACATAATTCGAAGAAATTAATTTAAAATTAATTATCGTTGTCAAAATAAGAAAGCAGGTTTTTAAGAGGTAAAAACTATAAAAAGATTGACATGTGTTTATGTCCAATTTAAATGTAAAATTATTTCCAATAACATAAATTATATTAAATGATAAAAATATAATATATTTATACTTTAATACCTCTCAAATTTATAATTTAACACTATAAATTATTTTGATTAAAAAAGTGGTTTTCAACTAAAAGTTAGTATTTTTCAGTATTCATCAAAATATGAATGTTATCATAAAAGCACCAAATATTCACCCAAACTAAATTTTTATGTATGGATTCTAAAAAAGAATTTAACTTCATCAAATTATATATGTGTGTGTTTAAAATATTGGATTTAAAAAGGGTCCTTCATTAAAAGGCGAAAAAATGCATTTTTTGAAAAATAATTCTTTTATCTAAAAAATTGAATTTGTCCTTATATTATGTCTAAGAAACACAGAAGATTAATTTTTACATTATATGGGATATAATAAATTCAAAATGTGTTTAGTAATATTCATAAATATTTTCAAATGGCTAGTTTGATAGGTCTTAGTGTGCTTTAACTCAGTGTAGCGTACATCACACACTACTGAATTATTTAGAAAGTACATCACACACTATTGAATTATTTAGAAAAGAAGCATACCGTGGAATATGGGGTGTTACATTATCCCCTCCTTAAATAAATTGCATTCTCTCAATTTAAACATGGGATTTAAATCAAGGGGTTTGACATTTTGAGATATCTTAGTTTAAATCTAACACTCAAAAATGGATTACTAAGGCCTCTATTTTAAAATAAAAAATTTATGTAAGAAGGTTACCACAATTAACATATACTAGGGTACCATGTTGGAAAACATGGATATAGAAGAGAAAACTAACCATCATGCTGTGATGGAGAGTGATAGAGAATATTATTAGGAGAATGTTAACAATCTAAAAGCCATAAATTTGTGATGATCCAAGTGATCATTTGATTCATTACCAAATAAAGTAATAGGAATTTGTTTTGGTTTTCAAGATCCTTTACCTAAAGTTGAAGAACATGAGATTAAATTCTTACATTATTTCAATAAAATATTTGCATTGGTTATGCCCTGTAAAATTTCTACTTCATCTATTATTCAAGGAAATAAAGTGGAATTTTTCATTTCTGAAGTGTTTCAAGATCATGAGATCCCTAAATAGAATGATATTCCATTCCATCCGTCTTAAAAAAATTCAGAGGTTATCACAAATGGATAAGTCCACTTATAGTGAGATAATACATTAATCAAAAAAACATCAACTAGAGTATAACTTATAATTTCCATTAATGGATAACCTTAAAATCCTTCCAAAAACTGAAAATCTACATCATTAGAAAAATGTGAACCAAACCGGCGTAGCATTTATCTCCCATATCTCATAGGGTAGTTCTTGGTTTTCACATTCCAAACATGTGAAAACCTTCATCATGTATTCTCTTGAGTCACGGAAACAACCTGAATTATCATATATCCATTTTGAAAACATGCATGTTTCTTTATTCCAAAACATAATGTATTATTCCTTAAGGCCAAAAAAATTGGAAACTTCATCCATGATATCATAACCATATTGTCGACAAATCCAAATTCAGTTCTCAAGAAACTAGCATCATCAAATTTACTTATTCAAATCCAATATATCTTTATTCAAAAATTGTTATCATAATATAAGGAACATATTAAGGGTTATATTTACCATAATCATATGTTCTACAAATATAAGATTACCCTTAAATCAATATTCTTGTAAATTATTACTATTCAACATATTCTTGAAAATCCTTAATAAAAAACATAAACCGAATACTCCTTATATAATTCACTATTCATAATTCCTGGATCCAAATACACAAATACTTAAATCCTTCCAATTTAATGGTTCGAATGGAATAGTTCCTTCCTTGGTTTAGAGGTAGATTCTTTTTTCTGGGCATTGAGTTGGGAAATGGCCATGATTTCCATAGATGAAGCATTGTACTCTATAAAAATTGATCAATATATTAACCTTTTTCCTATAGATATAACATATTACCCTCCATTTGTGGTATTCCTCATGGTTTTTATTCCATTACTCTGGAAATTTAGGAAGGCAAATGTTCTTTCCTCTATGTTTCATAAAATTTGAACATTTTTAAACGTTTATCTTCCTATTACACAACGTGTTAGGAAATTCATAAAAGATCATTTTGTTAATAATATATCGTGATAACAAATTCGATGTAATCAAAATATCTTTATCTCCAATCATCCTCTAATTTTGCAACTCAAAATCGCCAGATTTTAAATCAAACTCAATGTAAATACAATTTCTTATGGTTTCCTCCATTATCTAAGACCAGAAAGCATATAGTGAGAAATAAACATAATTGAAGAAAAAAACATAATAAATGGAAGTTACATTTAATCTATAACATCATAGGGTTAATCCTAGGTTATCCATGATTATTACCAAAATTCTAGTGGGTTATTCTTTTATTGTTCTCAATTTCTATCTTAGGGTTATGATCCCTAATAAAATTTTGATAAATCTTTTCCAAGGTTGTTACTAAACTTCCACTGACACCAACTGTAATGTCCCGACCCGATAAGCTCGGAGCCGGTGAATTATTTTAATACATTTTCATAATTATAAGGAATCATGTCCCAAATGAAAAATCATTTTATAAGTCTTGGAAAATATATTACATACATGAATAGTACATTACAATTTCCAAAATAAAACCCAGCATAGATAATCCATTGAGAATTCCATTTTTCACCTAACTTAACCCTACATATCAATTATAAAACACTTCTTGGCATCCTTGAGAAAAAAAGAAATGGGTGGGTTCAGATGTTGAGTAATGATAAACAATATAGTAAAAGCTATCACAATTAAGCACAAACCTTTATATAAAGGAACAAAACTAAAACAATTGTTGTTTAAAAAAATATTTTTAGCATAATATTACATGAATAGATCAAATAATTCCATCTAGACATTCCCATGGATATTCTACTAGTCTAATAATCAGATGTAAAATCAATAACTAATCTCATAATGAGAGAATTCATAATTCTATACATCTTAACCACTATGACAAGGCCACATTCCAAGACCATACAAAAATATTTTGTTGAGGCCCTGTTCCAAGACACTAGTTTGTCTCATGAGACCTACCGATGCACCAAGGGTATATAGTGGGCCTCACTCGTCCCTTACTAAGTCCAATTTATTCATCATATGAAATTATTGAAACATAATATAAATATTCTTATTTAAACTATCTTACGAATTGTTAATAATTTAACCGTAAACTATGAATGGTATAAAAATAGCACATCCATACCCAAAAAATATCACAAAACCTTCAATAAAATATGGAAGATTTTATAATAACAAATAAACATTAAACAAGTATAAAATCCAACAAATAATGTTGACATAGATGAAAATAATTTAACAAATTCATTAAAACTCTTTGAGGAAAATATACCTTTTTTACATTAAAACATTTAAAAGTCAAGAAATTTTAAAATAAAAGATTTATTTTGAAGAGAACCATATAATCATGTAAGGTAATCATAAAAATGGTAAGGTGAAATAATGGTAGAAAATTTCCGCTCATGCTATATAAGTTAAAATATATATTCTTTCTTGAATTTGTTAAAAATGTCATAATGTTCCTCATTTGGAAAATGACTGAAGGATTCCTTTAAAAACAATTAATTAAAATTTAAACATGGGTAAAAATGACATTAAAAATACATTGGACTATAATTAAATATTTTATCAAAACATTTTTAGAAACATGGACATGGATGATAAAGATCTCCTAGTAGATAGGTACACATCAACAACCTTCAGTAGTAATGAGATTGTGAAATTATCCCTTACCATAGGTCTGATACACTTTGTACTTGTCTGAAACTCCTGTATAATGTTATTGAAATTATTATTAACATATATCAGAATCAAAATAATATAAATGATATAATATATGATTCTTTTATGACTTTATATTAATCTTTTGTTAACAATTCCATGTTATTTCAACATTTCTGGTAATAATCACATTGTTTATCGTACGTGCTTTGAGTTGTTATTCTAGATCATATTAATTCGATCATGATTTAATTAATTCAAAAATATATAATATGATTTATATATCATATATATTCATAATATAAATATTATATATATATATATCTGTGAAATAGAATACACCGTTAATAGAGACAGTAGGTCGTACGTACGCAGGAACGCTGTTTCCGTTTTCTTATGGTATGGAAGTATGTGAATGACATATTTGTGCATATTTATATAGTAGCCTTATTATTTCATATATTTCATAATTATTAGTAATATTTATTCATATAATAATTCTTGGATGGTGAACATGGAAGATGAGTCTCATCGCGTCGTGGAGATGGTAAGTCGTACGTACGCATGAGCGACTGTATGATTTCATTAATGGTTTAATGGTATGAAATTGGATGGAATTTAAATCTTTCCTAAGTAATATAATCTTATATTTATTTTTTATATACATTATATTAATCCTTATACCCATATAAATAAAGTGTACATGAAAGACAATTTACACCATGTCGTGGAGACGGTAAGCCGTACGCATGCACGCAGGGTGATATTTTTTCGTAGGATGGGTAAAAGGAGGAATATGGTTTAAAAATAATATAAATAACATATAAGAATATTGAATTTAATTTAGTTATTATTTTAGTATGAAAACAACATAGAAAGAGGATGTAGAAGAGGAAATCATCTTTGAAAGTGGTGATAAAACAATTACATCTTTTCAGGTGTCTCCTTTTGATTTTCACAAAAGGACTCCTTAGGATGGAATTGTACTAAAATTTACTCCTCTAAGATTATGTTAGGGAGTTTGGGATGAAAATCGGTAGGTTTTTTCCGAAAAAAAAGTCTTTAGAAGTGTGAGTTAAAGAGAATTGTAGGTGCCCTTTTATAAGAGAGGTGAGGGGAACTTTCGGAAAAATCGTGAAATATTAATTTATTATAAAATTATTTCCATTTTATAATTTCTAAAAATTGATTTATTTAGAGTATAATATTTTTATGCGTCTAAATAATCTAAAAAAACTGGTTTTATAAATGTTTAGGCCATAAAATTACCCTTATCTTTTATATTTGACTCTTTGTTAAATAGTTTAACTCTTACCATGTATTCTTATATTTTGACACTATAGGGTTAATATAGTTACTATAAAAATCCAAAAGAACACAAATTTGACAATTAATGAAAATTATAACATTATATAATTCATTTTTCAGAATCTTAGATTTTTAGGACTATTATATCATTTAATAAAATAGTATTTCTTTTTAAAACTCATTGATATCAATTTTTGAACTATTTAGTAATTGATTTTTTTAAATTCATAACAATAGGATTACTTATAAAAAATGAATTAAATCAAATATAACATGTCTTATTCAACCATAAAATTTGTGTATGTCCTAAAAAAATCAAATTATATTTATTTTAATATTCATAATATCATTTATTTGATTCTTTCATTAATAAAGAAAATACTCTATCATTATTATGTCATAATTAAATTTAATTATTTAATGTATAAAATTAAAAATAAAATAAAATGATGTAGGAAATATTTTTATCTTTATAATTACTATTTATAGTTGAAAATATAACTTATATAACTCTAATTAAAATTCTTTTAGTGAAAGATTCATGTTAATGTTATATTTCTCTTTACAATAAATTAATTCTTATAACATGTTATTATCACACCCAAGTAGCTCCATGGGGTCCCAAAATAGACCCAAGGATTCCCATGGTCCAAAATATATCATTCAAATGGATTAGGGCACGTGTTAAGGTAGTTTTATATAATTATAATATTATTTTTACCCTTATTTACCTGATTTACCCTTTAACCATGGTAGATAAAAATAATCACTAAAGATACTATTCATAATGTGAAAAAATAAAATGTACCTTTATACAAAATTTTTAACTTATGATTCAAAATATGTAATACATTTTTCAAAATTCAAATCACATAATTGGCATATATTAATTTTACATTCTTTCCCATTGTCAAAACAAGAAAGTGGTTTTTAAGAAGTAAAAACTATGAAAAGATTGATATGTATTTATGTCCAATTTAAACATTAAATTATTTACAATGACCTAAATTATATCAAATGATAAAAGTAAAATATAATTATACTTTAAAACGACTCAAATGTATAATTTAACACAATAAAATATTCTGATTAAAATTTAGTTTTCAATTAAAATTTTGTATTTTTCACTATTCATCAAAATATGAAAGCTATCAGAAAAGTACAAAAAATCATCCAAACTAAATTTTTATTTCCTTATTATAAAGAATAATTTCATTTCATCAAATTCAATACATAAAAGTTTCAAATATTGGATTTAAAAAGGGTTCTCCATTAACAGGAGAAAAACAACATTTCTTGAAAAATAATTCTTTTATCTAAAAAAATGAATTTCTCCTTATATTATGTCTAATAAACACATAAGATTAATGTTAACATTATATGGGATATTTAAATTAAAAATTTTGTTAATAATATTCATAACCTCTTTTTTAAACATCTATTTTGATAGGTCATGGTGCGTTTGAAATCGATGTTACATACATCACACGATATTGAATTATTTAAAAATGAAGTGTACCATGGAATATTGGGGGTATTAAGTCATATTGGGGGAGACCCACTTCATCTGTATGGTCCATTCAATTTTCAATATGGTTGGGTCACCACACACATGAGGTATATGAATATCCAAACCCAATCTCCCATCTTATAAATGACTTTTGATCGTTGATATTAAAAATTATTTGGAGTCTCCCCTGAAAATTGGGATCGTTAGAAATTCTAGGATGGATTCTGTTTGTGGAATTATTCAATTCTCGTATATTTCCTCTCCTTATGGGAAAATAATTTACATTGGAATTAGCACCATTAAACAGTGATCGTTCCTCCTAGTTTTTCAAGGTAGGGTATTGGTGGCGAGAGTAGACTACAAGGTGATCTACAAGCTGTACTCCCCATTATGGTTTGTGAGGTGATTCTTATGCCTACAATAGTTCACCATGAAGTTATAAACTAGGGTTCATAGTAAACTCTAACCCTCATTCCTCAGGTAGATATGGAACAAAATTTTATATGAATATGGTAGGGGTTAAAATGAACTTCCACCGACCACTACTACTTAAAGGCTCAACCATGAGTATAAATTAAATTATCGAGAGTGTGTAACCATGGGATATGATGAGGTGGAATACCACTTTGGAAAATGTGTAAGGATTTCCCAAATATCTTTTGGGTCAACAGAATGATGCAGGTGTGGCATACCATGGAGGAAGAGTCACCCTAGTGGGTGGAGCCATAGTTGTAGAGACGACAATTCCTGGTCCTTCATTGATAAGGAATTCTCGGAGGGGATAAATAATATTCCCAACACTCCTGTGTTAGCGGATATGTGTGGAAGGAGGACCCTCTTGAGTCGTTCCGAGGGAACATGCCCAAGGTCTGAGGCTAGTTGAGGGGGCTATGATGACTATACCTACTTCTAAAATACCATTGATTAAAACTATTGTAAATTAGACCTCAATGAAGTTTTCAAGATTTTGTGAGTAATATAGGTGGATTAGGAAGCTTAATTGGCTGATCCCACATCAAATATTCTACATGAGGTAGCTGGGGCTCTCACTGTATGTGAAGGGTTTTGTTGGGATGAGTTTCTCCTAGAACAGGGTCTCGGGCCACTCATAGAATTTCCTACAGACAAACCAACCATGAAAATGTTGGTGTTCTGACATCATTATGATCATATTATACATGAGGAATTCGAGGAATTTTTCTTTGATGTTACTGAGGATAATGAATCCATATGAGATAAGAAATAGAGGATTGTGCAGAATTTTCTGAGTGACACTCTGTTGGATGATCTACAATACTAGGTGGGATATCTATACCATTGGCTAGTCATCCAAGGGACTATCATGGTGGATTATAATACTGGGAGGGATATCTATACCATTGTCTAGTCATCCATGGGACTGTCATGGAGGATTATAGTATCCTCCATTCACTAGCATGGGATATCCTCAATAAATGGGGACTTTTTGAGCAATAGTAGTTTTATTTTCACTGGGTGAAAAAATAAGGTTGTGGGATCCTAGGAGCTCCACATAGCCAAGGGGGAGATCACTCATTTAGAGGAGAAGGAAAAAAAGAACACATCAATCAACGATGGACCATAAGAGATTATTGGCCATATGAGGGATCAGTTAGTGGTAGCATAGGCATAGGAAACAATACTGTATTCTCTGGTGGATAAGATCTATGTTGAGTAGGATTTATTGTAAATTAAGTCTGAATATTTTCACCATGTTTCAAAAGAGAAGGTAACTAATCTGGAAGTGTGATTGTAGACTATAGAGGCCAGTCTATAGAGGTTGTCTAATATCGATCCATTAGTCCCTATGGATGTGCCTTAATTAATTTTACATTATTCTTAAATAAAGAAGAGAAACCAATATTTAGATGACCCTCCAAAACTCCTAGAATGGGTTTTTTAAACATATTGTATATTAAAAGGATTTTATTTCTACATCTCAATAATATTTAAAAGAAACCCAATAATGAATTTCTAAGTCTATGTGAGTCACTATCGGTGTAGTAAATAATGGATAATCTGAAGGGTTTCTCATTTATATGGGGTTTCTAACTTTGGGTCAAACACTCTGGGTCATAACTTTTTTCCCGACCCCCTGGTGTGCCCTAATAAAAAAATTTATGGATGGAAGTTCATTCTATCTATAAGGCTGACTTACTTTCCAAACTTAAAGTATCACCCAAATGGGGTAACATCAGATGCATTGAATTATACCTAAATAAAGGTAAGTAAATACATTAAATTGAGATGCCCTAGATTTAGAACTCAATGGGTGTGGCGTGATGATAGAGGTTGATTGTGGACCATGTTTGGAAAAAATATTCCACAACCCTATTTTTGTGGATGGGGAGAAAAAAATGAGCGGAAACCACTAAACTTGTTTGAAACATGGGACCTATCTCAAAATGTTTTCTGAAGTCTTTCATAGAATTTTCCCTTGATGGTTGGTGAGTCAGTGTGGCCAAGAAAGATTTTGGTTAGTTGGGACTATTCAGAAATGGAAGATGATGGGGATCTAAGCCGTGTGTGATGCAGATTTTGTAGATGAACTAATGTAATGTTTGAATGGATTTCAACCTTCATGAAATTACACCACTATGGATTTAAGAATACTAGGTAGGAATTTAATTCTAAACAAATGTTAGAAAAATCTTAAAAGGGTAGCACCATATAAAATGACAAGAAATGGTGGAGGAAATTGAATGATGTTGTAGGTGGAAATCACCGAATGGTGAAGGGGATTCTCAAGAGAGAGTTTATGACTCATTAAAATTTTAAATCATGCAATGATGATGAAGGACACCGATATTAACATCATTTGGTGAGTAATATGTACACTTATTTTGATGTCGCGTGATGTGCATGATGTACATGAAGTTTAACGTGATATAGTGAGGATTATTTACAAACATTTTAACATCATATGATTTGGATGATGAACATGAAGTTTAACTTCATATGATGTGGATGATATGTTATAATGTTTAACATCATGAAACTAAGAGTTGTAAACTGACCTAATAATACCCACCCAAAAGAAGATGATGGGGGCATGAGAGGGAGACCCAACTAGAGTACCTATATAGAGGGTTAAATAAAGAATATGGATCTAATATATGGATCTAAATTTTACCTAAAATAGTGGGTCTATTGGGTATATCTAGGTTTTTATGAGGTACATGATGATTTCCCGTTTGTTTTTTGCTACTATATTTTTATCCCCTAATTTTTCCCATGTCATGGGAGTGCTGTTTTTGGGGGGATTCTAACATTCATTAGGTTTCCACTATATGATTCCAAACTAAAAATAATTTTGGGTCTTTTCTCTATAAATTTATGGTTATACCAGTTTGAAAAATAAGTTGAAAATAGTATAAGTTCATAATTCATGGAACATGAATCATAGTTTGAGGTCAGAAAGCATATACCATGGTGTTGCAAGTAGTTTAGCTTCATAATTCTTGGAACAAAGGGGGGTTGTTCTAGAAAGGTTAATATGATTCTAAAGGGTTAAAAAATCAGAACAGTGTATCTAGGAGACCCTTAATAAAGAAAAATAATATTAGAAAAGGCACAAAAATATTAATGTTTTGATTCTTAGACCAAATGTTGTGTGTCTCAGTGGGATGTGTGTGGCATTAGGGAGAAGTAACCCAATGTGAATTAAGATCCTATAAGTACTAGAAACATAAAACAAATATAGGGAAACTATCACACTTCTTAAGGTCATGATACATTGACTCAAGCTTCTAGTTTAATGTTTTAGAGTGCAGAACAACAGTGAATTACCAAAAAGAACATTTGTAGTAAGATAGAGTTGCTGACCAATGTGAATGATGACTAAGTTGTCCTGATTCCACATGACTTATTCCTAGTGTGGCCTCGACACATTTTACTATTCTGATTATTGGATATGGGATGCATGTTTAAGGTTGTATAGTTCTGACCAACGGGGAACACATTCATCTCAACCTTGATTGGGGAAAACATCCACCCAACTCTTAAGCCTACATGATCCATGATCGATGTTGGAAACAAATATTAGAATGGATTTATGTTGTATACAAAGTAGATCAAATCAACAGGGAAAAGTGACCAATATAAGAAGTCCCGTGAGGGTATATAGAGACCTTCAATACATGATAGTAAAGGGTAATGGATGAAGGTTGGGGAACAAATATTGAGGAAGGTCGTGATTGCGTGTAAAGTAAGCCAAGCAAGTGTGTAGTGAAATATTCCTTTGATGATATATAAAAACAAAATATTACTCATAAAAATATCGGGTGTTACATTCTACCCCCCTTAAAAAGAATTTCGCCCTCGAAATTCGTCACTTTGTTACAAACAGATGAGGATACTTCTCCCTCATCATATCCTCAAGCTCCCATGTAGCTTCTTCAAGTTGGTGGTTCCTCCATAAAACATTCACCAATCGAGTGGTCTTGTTTCGTAGGACTTTTTCGCTATGATCCAGAATCTCTATCGGCTGTTCTTCATAAGAAAGATCTTGCTCCAGCGGTACAACTTCTGAGCTAAGTACATGTGAAGGATCATGTATGTAGTTTCTCAGGAGAGATACATGGAACACATCGTGAACTTGAGAGAGATTCGGTGGAAGCGCCAATCGGTAAGCTACCTTCCCAAAACGATCTAGTATTTCGAAAGGACCGATATATCTAGGGCTCAACTTCCCCTTCTTTCCAAATCTCATAACCCTCTTCCAGGGAGATATTCGTAAGAACACTTTATCACCCACTTCAAACTCTAGGTCTTTTCTTCGGTTGTCGGCATAACTTTTCTGTCGACTCTGAGCTGCTCTTATGTGTTGTTGAATAGATCTGACCTTTTCTGCCATTTCATCAACGAGGTCAGGTCCTAATAGCTTTCTTTCCCCAACTTCATCACAACAAGTAGGAGTTCTGCATTTCTTTCCATAGAGAGCTTCATAAGGAGCCATCTGAATACTGGAGTGAAAGATATTATTATAAGAAAATTCCACCAAAGGTAGGTGTTGATCCCAACCTCCTTTGAAATCCATAGAGCAAGCTCTCAACATATCTTCTAGGGTTTGAATTTTTCTCTCAGACTGACCGTCTGTCTGGGGATGATAAGCTGTGCTGAAACTCAACTCTGTATCTAGAGTATGCTGAAGACTTCGCCACAACTTCGAGGTAAATCTCGGGTCCCGATCAGATATAATAGAAAGTGGTAATCCATGCAATCTTACCACTTCCTTTACATATATCCTGGAAAGCTGATCTAGAGAGAAATCCTCTCTAATAGCAATGAAGTGTGCAGATTTTGTAAGACGATCAACTATGACCCAAATAGAATTATTTCCTTTGGATGTTTTAGGAAGTCCTGTGACAAATTCCATAGTGATGTTTTCCCATTTCCATTCGGGTATGGGTAATGGTTGTAACATCCCCTTAGACTTCTGTCTCTCAGCTTTAACTTGTTTACAAACCAAGCATCGAGAGACATATTCAGCAACATCTCTTTTCATTCCATCCCACCAGAAGTACTCTTTCAGGTCCCTATAAATCTTCGTGCTTCCAGGATGAATAGAGAATGATGAACTATGAGCCTCATCCAGCATCTCCTTCTTTAATTCGGGGATGGGAGGAACACAAACCCGATTACTGAACTTTATTATCCCATCACAATCAAGGTTGAATTCAGGAACATTTCTCACCTTCTTTTGTAACTCTACATCTTCTTTCTGTGCCTCTTTTGAATCTTCTAATGTATAGATGGTTGAACATTCATTTGAGAAAGATAAGATTTTTCCCCTTCCATTATAATTCCAAGATCCATCCTTTTTAAATCCATAAATATTGGATCTTTTGTGATCCTCACCATGGATAAACTAGCATGGTCTTGTCGACTTAATGCATCTGCCACCTTGTTTTCTTTCCCAGGGTGGTAATGGATTGAGCAGTCATAATCCTTAATCAGCTCCAACCATCTTCTTTGATGCATATTCAACTCCTTTTGTGTGAAAATATACTTTAAACTTTTATGATCAGTATAAATATCACACCTTTCACCATAAAGGTAATGCCTCCAAATCATTAATGTAAAGATTACCGCAGCCAACTCCAAATCATGTGTTGGGTAATTTTTCTCATGGATTTTCAACTGTCGTGAGGCATAAGCTATCACCATATCATTTTGCATAAGAACACACCCCAATCCCTTCTTGGATGCATCACTGTAGATCACAAACCTTTCTCCACTACAAGGCAGTGTGAGCACAGGTGCACTGGATAACCTTCTTTTCAACTCCTTGAAATTCTCTTCACATTCCTCTGTCCAGACAAACTTAACTCCTTTCCGAGTCAACTTGGTGAGTGGATTAGATAATCGTGAAAAATATTTTACAAAACGTCGATAATATCCAGCCAAACCAAGAAAAATTTGGATCTCAGTTACTGTTGTTGGTCTCGACCATCTTTCGATAACCTCTGTTTTTGCTGGATCCACAGATATCCCCTCTTTTGAGATTATGTGACCCAAAAATGCAACTTTTTTAATCCAAAATTCACACTTGGTAAATTTGGCATAAAGCTTCTCCTTTCTCAGGGTCTTCAATATAATTCTCAAATGATCTTCATGCTCTTCCTTGCTCTTTGAATAGACAAGAATATCGTCTATAAAGACTACCACAAATTGATCAAGATAGTCTCTAAAGACTCTATTCATTAGATCCATGAAGATAGAAGGGGAATTAGTAAGACCAAATGGCATCACTATAAATTCATAGTGTCCATACCTTGTACGGAAAGCCATCTTTGGTATATCCTCCCTTTTGACCCTTAATTGATGATACCCTGAACGAAGATCAATCTTGGAAAAGTATTGAGCTCCGCGTAGTTGGTCAAATAAGTCATCAATGCATGGGAGAGGATATTTGTTCTTGATAGTGATCTTGTTAAGTTCTCGATAATCAATGCAGAGTCTCATTGATCCATTTTTCTTCTTAACAAATAGAACAGGTGCTCCCAAAGGTGGCGCACTAGGGCGTATGAATCCCTTATCAAGATTCTCTTGGAGTTATTTCTTCAATTCCTGCAACTCAATTGGGGCCATTCTATAAGGTGTCTTTGAAATTGGCAAAGCACCTGGTACGAGTTCTATTGAAAACTCAACTTCACGATTTGGTGGAAGACCTGGTAATTCCTCCGGAAAGACATCATCACACTCCCGTACGATGGGCATATTCTTAATCGTGAGTTTCTCACCAACCATTTGAGATAAATAACCTTCATTTAGTGGAATCAATACCCAAAAGATGGAAGAAATTTCCACTAGAAGGTTATGTTC
The DNA here is from genome assembly GCA_963277665.1 of Viscum album. Taxonomy (NCBI): domain Eukaryota; kingdom Viridiplantae; phylum Streptophyta; class Magnoliopsida; order Santalales; family Viscaceae; genus Viscum; species Viscum album. The sequence goes on from OY728167.1 coordinate 218,628,044, forward strand.
ATCCTTGCATTGATAGATGATCGTAGATTGATCTGGAATATGAAATGTGACTTCCCTTCTTTGGAAATTGATATGAGCTCCATGTATAGAAAGCCAATCCATGCCATGAATCACATCAAATTCCACTAAAGGAAGGATCACAAGATTTTCAGGAAGCACTTTCCCACAAACTTCAATCGGAGAAGAATTATAAACTTTTGATGTGACTGTTGTGCCATTAGGTGTTGTCACAGCTAACTCAACATCTAATTGTTGAGGTAATACGGTCATACCCTTAGAAAATTTTTCAGAAATAAAAGAGTGGGTGGATCCAGAATCAAATAAAACATTTGCTACTTTAGAGTGGATGATAAGTGTACGTTTCACCACTTCGTTATCGTACTCCACATCGCTGATAGAAATTGCATGTGACTTTCCTTTGTCTTTAGCCTTAAGATTTTGTTGACGTCGACCATCATCATCAACCCTTGGATTTGGGAATTGATTGGCATAATGCCCCATCTCCTTGCACTTGAAACATTGAGGTGTAGTAGGTTCATTTTGTGTATCCCTTCTTTTGTTTGCATCATTAGACATCTTCTTCCCATTATCACGGCATTCAAATGCCTGATGACCTTCCTTTCCACATTTGAAACATTTACTTGTCCCTTTAAGACAACTCCCTCCATGTTTCTTTCCACACTTTGAGCATAAGGGAAAGCTCATCTTCTTTTCTGTGTGCTCTTTAGATTTTCCTTTGAATTCCATCTTCCTCTTCTTATCAAACCCATGTGACTGATGGGTTACTCCAATCTCCATCTCGACATTCAGAGCACATCGAACGATTTCCTCGTAGCTATTGAAGTCCCTTATGGATAACGCCCTTCGAAGACTTGGTTTTAAGCCACTAAAGAATCGATTGATCTTAATCTCAGGTTGGATAATAATACCAGAAGCGTACCTTGCAAGTCTTGTAAAATTTGCTTCATAGGTACCAACAGATTCATCATCCCTTTGCTTCAGTTCAAGAAACTCTTTCTCCATCTTTGTTCGGAGAATACGAGGGAAGTACTTATTGAAAAATAAGTTCTTGAACTCGTCCCATTCCATAGACTCAATTTCATCCCTTTGCCTCGTATTCTTAATAATATTCCACCATTGATCAGCATCTCCTTCCAAACGATACACTGCTAGGATGACTTTATCATGTTCAGAACATTGAAGAACTGAAAATATCTTTTCAGTAGTACTAATCCATTGTTCAGAAATTAATGGATCAGTAGACTCGCTGAAAGAAGGTGGACGCTGCCTCATGAAGGATTCAACAGAATGTTGCTCCTTCCTTTGCTCGTTTGGAAGTCCTGCATGATTCATAGCTTGAGAAAGTTGTGTGAGCATGGCTATAAGATTTTGCATTCCAGCTCCCATATTGTTTGGTTTCTCAGGGGGACAATCATGGCATTGCCCATCTCATTCCGCATTAACACGGTTCCTTCGGGTTCCAACCATTGACTAAAACCAAGAATAATAGTGTGAGCAACACTAATTATAATAGGAAACCACATAATTCAAGAATAAAATTTTCATGCTTAAGGTATTATCCTAGGTTATTCATGGCCATTTCTAAAACACTAAGATTGTGTTATATGCTTAGACTTATCCTTAGGGTTCTTACTAAGGCTTTCACATCCTAGTTTCCAAAGGTTGACTATACCTTTCCTCTGATACCAGCTATAAGGACCCATACTTTACATACATTGTTAATACTTCAAAATTGAAGCTCACTTATTACAACATATGACAAAACCACAAAGGACCGTATAGGTATAGTGTCTTTAGAAACTGGGAAACATAAACAACTGGTTCATAAATCTTCTACAGTGTCTCCCATTTATTTCATCATATCTAGGGTCCCTTTTAGCATATTCTACTTAATATCCATCTTCCTGGCCTGGGGAAAAGAAAACATAAAAGGGTGAGCTCAAATGCTCAGCAAGGGCAAACAAAGGAAATAAAAATCATATCATATCTTTTTGAAAATCAAAACCTGCAAAAGAGATCATAATATCTTAACATGGAATAAATCATTGAAGTGAAAATGAGATCCCCATAATCATAACATAAAACTTGAAACTTTGTGGCATGCACACATAATCATGGAAAATCATTTCTTGTTAGTCATGACTCATTTCCAAGACTATCTTAGTGGAAAAAGTCCCTTTCTGAACCGAGTCACCCTCGTTCCAGTCCTGTTTCACTGAACCGATATAACCTACCATTCCAGCCATTTCTATCTCATGAGATATAAAATCTTTACCCAATGCATTGGAGGGAGATATAGGTCCCACCCATCTTATAATGAATCCTTTCTTATGTGTGCCACATAATCATAAATCATACATCATCGCATAACACATGTAACAAAAATGGGATTCTTGAAACATCATGACATCATAAAACAAATCATATAAGGTAAATGACTTCATAAAAATAATTCCCTCATAACATAATCAAATCAATGTAATTAAAGGGATAAAAACAGAACCCTTTATTATCTTAAATGGAAAATAATTTTGATAAAACACTTGAACTCCATTCTTGAGGAAAATATCCTTTCTTCTTCAAAAACACTTTTCTTTTCTTAACATGTCATACAGTTATAAACTAAAAGAAGTTGATTAAAAATAAACTTGAAATCTTGTAAAGGAAGCTTCTTGGAAATAATTTTTTAAAAATCCATTCATGCCGTATAAGTTAAAAAAAGCATTCTTCGTACTTTTGTCGGAAAAGTCAAAAAGTACCTCGTACACAAAAACGACAAAAGATTCCTTTCATATTCTTTACTAAAAACTCACCGAAGGGTAAAATTGGATTAAAAATATTGTAAGTGGATGGAAACAATATTACATATTGAGGGAACATGGATGTGGATGATAAAATACACCCCAATAAATGCCAAAGTAAAAACAATCTCGGATAAAAATGAGATTGTGATATTTCCCCTTACCTTAGGGCCAATTTGCTTTGTACGTGTCTGAAGCTCCTGTATAATGGTTTACATAATGTCATTGACTTATTCCAGAATCATACATATTGATATGATATCATATATGGTCATATTCTTAGCTTCTTGATAGTAATATTTCATTGTTACTTGTTACTCGGGTCCTTATTGCCTTTTGTTCTTATGCGTGTTTTGCCGAATAAATTCTTATTCTTCTTTTAAGGTTATAGATACCGTATATCCATAATGGTATTAGTGTAACATATATCATATTTATTCATTCAATTCATTTATATAATTACTATGTAATGATGATCATGTAGAACGAGTCGCATCACATCATGGAGACGGTATTCCGTACGTACGCACGAGTGATGATATCGTTCCTATGATCGTGGAATTGTATTGGAGTATATATATATTATTTCAGTATCAATATTACTTTATAATAATTATAAATAGTTACTCATTACACCATTATACCCATCCTTGTAAGGTGATGGTGGAAAATAGATTACACCACGGCGTGGAGACGGTATTCCGTACGTACGCACGCGCGGTGATTTCATTTTTCTGTAGGATGGATAGAAGGTGAATTAGGGTTGTTTCATATTTATAATAACATATGAGTATGTAAGTAATACTGATATTATTACTTTATCATGAAACAACTAAATAAGAAGAAGTTGAAGAAGAAAGAAATTGAAAAGATCGGTAATGGATATTACCTTTTCTTTGGAACGCCTCTTTGAATCCTCCACTTAGGGGACTAAGATTGGTCTTTGAAGAAGACCAGGACCTCTAGGATTATTCTAGGTAAGTGGAGAGGAGAAAATGGAATGGGTTGGCCGAGCTTGAGTGCTCAAATTGGTGTGAGGTGGAGTGGGAGGAGGTGCCCTTTTATAAGGGAGGAGAGGGGCACCTTAGGAATATCTCAAAATATTATTTTATATTAAAGTCAAAATCGGTTTATAATGGTTCCAAAGGGTCTTATTTCGAAGATAAAGTGGGGATGGGTCGAAATTATATCAACCAATAGGATTTAGAAAAGTTTAGGGTATTATTTTAACCTTATCAATTAGATTTAACTCTAAGTTAAATAATTTAACTTTTACCGTGTCTTTTTGTTTTCTTTCACTATATGGTTAATACACTTACTATAACATGACAAACGAACCCAAAATTGTTTATTATTAATATATATATCCTTATCTAAGTCATTTGGCCGAACCATAGATTTTTAGGAATAAAATAACAATTAGTAATATAATATTTTATTTAAAAACTATTTTGTGTCAATTTTGACAGTATTTGATATATGATTTTTGTGAAAGTCATAACAGAATTATATGTTCGAACCAAGTTGATTAAATCAACACTAATATATCATAGTAACCGAGAAAATTATTTTAATTCATAAAAAGTCTCAAATTACATTTATTTTGGTGTTTATAACATCAATTATGTCAATATTTCATTAATAAGATAATTACTGCATCATCATTGTGTCATAAATAAATTAAATTATTTAATGTCTAAAAATTACAAATAAAATACCATTATGTAGGAAATCTTTTTAGATTTCTAATTAATATTTATAGTCGAATTTATCTTATGTATAACCCCATATTAAAAATGATTTACTTATTAAACTTTGATTTTAACTATTTTAACCCTTCTTTAAATAAATTAATAATAAATGTCCTAATCTAATCCAAGTGGGCCTAAATGGTCATATTTTATTCCTAACTTTGTTTTTGGTCGAATTACACTTGTCCAATAGAATTAGTACATGTGTTAGGGTAATAGTAATATCATATTTACCCTTAGTTACCCTATTTACTATTAACCGCGGTAAAAAAAGTAAAAAGTTACTATTCACCAAAAAATTATTTTTATCTCATTGAACCACATTTTACTTACTGATATCAACCGTGTCTGTCGGAGTTTTGAAATTCCATTCACAGAAGCGGTAAAATTAAGTTTTATGCAAAATTCAGTTTTTAACATACCACTCAGTGGTTTCACTATTCATCAAAAATTGAAAGTTTTCAGAAAAATACCAAAATTTCACCCTAGGCTAATTTCGGTATTCCGAATCCAAAAATGAAGTCCATTTTGAAAAATAACATTTATAAAATTTCAAAAAGTGGTTATTACTATTCATAACGGCTAGTTTTAATAATATTTTAATAGCATATCGTTGTTTAGTGAAACTCGGTATTGTGTACGACGCAAGCTATCGAGGAAGGTCGTGATTGCGTGTAAAGTAAGCCAAGCAAGTGTGTAGTGAAAGATTCATTTGATGATATATAAAAACAAAATATTACTCATAAAATTCTCGGGTGTTACATATTACCCTCTCTGGAGAGGATAACGATCAATCTAATATTGGTCATATGAAGTATCTCATGTTTTTTCATAGGGTAAGAATACATTTTAACATATTGAACTGAGGATGTTGGTTCTGGTCATCCCATAATTTTCATATGAGTAATCCTAGTTTTATACTAGTTAAGACTAAAAAAGTTAATGTTCTACACTAAGAACATTGGTTATTTTCTATCCCATACATGTAATATGAGCATCCAAGTTTTATACGGGTCAATGATATAGTTAAATTTCATATGATGAGGGAATTTTTTTATACCATACTTTTCATATGGGTAATCATGTTTTTATATAGGGAAAGGCTACTATTTAACATCATGTGTTTGAGAAGTTGGTTTTTTTAATCCCATACTTTTCATATGTGGCATCCAAGATTTGAATATGGTAAAGCTAAAGTTTAACATCATGTGTTAAGGACATTGGTTTTTGGTCATCCGATAATTTTCATATAAGGCTTACTAGTTTTATATGGGGTAAGGCTACTGCTTTACGTGATTTGTTGTGGATGTTTTTTATCAAATCCTATACTTGAAATATGAGGTATTAAAACATTAAATGGGGAAGGATACAGTTTAATTTCATCTGCTGAGGATTTTGGTTTTTGGACATCCCAATACTTTTCATAAGAGGAATCCTTGTTTTTATCGGTTAAGGGTACAATTTATCTTTATGTGACGACTGACTCACTGAAAATCATTTTTTTTATTTTATAAAGCCGGCTTCGGGGTCTCCGGTTCCCAACCAACCAAATCCAGTAAACCATTACAAAAAGCACAACTAAAGAGCACAAAATTAAAAGTCATAGTACCCGAAGTCTTCACCGCAACCCAAGCTCTATTTCTCTTCCCCAGTTGTTGATTTCCACTCTGGGCTTCTCCAAAAACACTAACTATGAACACGGTTCCTTAGATTCTCCAGAGCAGCCAAGTATGGAGAAGCCTTCTTAATCCTGCTGCCTTTCTTGACTGTAATAGTCATCTTCTTCTCCCTTTTTGAAGTGGACCTGGTCCGCATTGGGCGCGGGAGGTATGAATAATCCTTCCTTGATCTCTTAGTTGTAGTTGCAGCCAACCTTTCCCCTGCAACTTCTTCCTGGGTCCCCTGTTGAACAACCTCGCTGATGGACTGACCAGCCGAAGCACTCATGGTCTCATTACCATTACAATTTTCCTTCCCTACTCTAGGTTGTTCAAAGAAGTAGTCCCTCCTTTGATCTGGATTTATGTGATCAGGATGTTTCGATATTTAGTTTAAATTTATACAACTTTGATTTCACTACGATTAGTTTAAGGTCATATACCTTGATCCATAGGTGCGGTTTCTAGTATAGGGTCATAAATATTGGACTATAGGGCATGGGTGTCTTAATGAGGCATTCATTGAATGAAAAATTAATTACCTGATGTGAAAGGAGGGAGAAATAGACCCTCTTCCACACAATGCATGATAAACCATACCCAAGATGACATCATGATTCTGAAGGAGGAAAGACTCCATGTTGATTCAATGATGTGGGATGGACCTAGGTTATAAGATCTAGGCATAACTATGTATCTAATGGGAATGGGAATCAAGCCATACATAGTTTTAGAACATGACATAGTGGAAGACCAATGCTGGTAAGGGGTGATCCTCTTAAGAAAGGATCCTATGAATAAATGAGGTGGGAATTGCCTTTCTGAGACACTTGGGGTCAATAAAACATTGCGGAGAAAGGAAAAAAAGGACGTTGGATGAATATGTTTTATGTTAGTAATTCTAGGACATAAAGGGGTATATGTAATTTGATGATTCTATGGTGATACATGAGAGTCAGAACCCATTGTGATGAAGGAGCCAAGGAGTCTCTACACCACAACACAAGGCAATATCAAACAAAGTTGCACAGTTTAATGTCATATAGTTTAGACCATGGGGAGACCCAAAAAACATGTTTTTGTCGAGGATGGGAATGAGTAGTCAAATAAATAAAAAAATCGGTATGTGTCCAATCCAGTGTGGGAATCAATCCATACATAGTTCTGGGACGTGGTGTGGTAGGAGACCAATGTTGGTAGGTGGAATAATCCATGTGGAGGACAGTAAATAATCTCATATTTTTCATTTTAGGCATAATGTTTTTCTACATGGAAGTACTAATAGCTCAATGTCATGTGATTAGGATTCATGTGGGGATTTCACAGTGAGATACTCGCACTTTCCATCTCCATATCAGGTCGTGAGAGAATCTCAATTCTCTAGCGATTCATGGGATATAAATGGGGATCATACATGAAAAGGAGGCCCATAAGGGTATTTTGGTTGATTGGGAAACATGTAATGTGTGGGTTTTCATTGAATCCATGGTTGGGCATGATGATAAGAGGTATAGAAGTCAATATGTATCCCATGGGAAAGGGAATAAAGCCACACATTGTTCCTGAATTTGGAATGGTAGAAGTCGAATTTCAGAGGTGTTATGTATTCTTTTGAGAGGGTGGTAAATATGTTTTATAGTTTAAATCTCATATATAAGGATGTTAATTATGTAGTTTAAGGTTTTTTTTGCTAGGACGTAGATAATTTTTCCAAACAGTTTAATAGCATGATTATGAGATTGGGGGATGTTTGTTCTAAGGATGTTTTCATGGTAGGAAAGGCTAAAAACTAACATGAAATGTGGTTTATGTGAGTCCATGTCCCACATAAACATCTTGATGAAAATTTCCCATTTGTTAAGGTCATAATTCTTGAACGAAAAGAGACAATGTTTGGTGATCATAACACCCCACCCCCATCAGGTAAGAGATTATGATGACTTGGATGATGTTCCAAAATACAAGGTGTCTCGGAACCACTGAATATGGTGAAAAATTGAGAATCAATGCACACATAGTTTTGGAACATGGAATGGTGTAAAACCAATTCCTAAAGTGTGTGGGGGGAATCCTATCTGATAAGGGAATTGAGTCATCCCATGGTGTCCATATGGAATCACATGTCTACAACATGGGGACATGATACAATTAATTATTATGTCATGAGCATGTTGTTCCTTAGTCATATTAGATTATACATGTGATGCATCTTATATTTATTACACAAGGTAATATTGATTTTTTTACTTCATGTGCTGAGAATTTTGGGGTTTTCATTTTAAAGACATACAATTACAACTATGGGAACAGAAAAATTGTTTATGGTCATTACAGTTGGATCATATGGAATATTATTAGTTTAATCCTCTAGTTCCTTGACATAAGGTTGTAGCAGTTCAAGGTCATGTTTCTTTGATATTGGTTACTTCAGTTTATGGTTGTATATCTTTGACCATGGTTACTATAGATTAAGGTCACATTGCTTTGAACATTGCATTCTTGTGAAGAACAACTTGACGAACTTGGAATTAGTGGGATGTGTGATACACTCTCCATCCATTGATATTATAGATTATGCTCCATTAGAATAGACCTTAGGGACGAAATTAGGCCCTTCCCATTTGGGTTCCATCTTCAGCATGTTTTTTCCGGGTATCATCGGTGTTCTGAGAGCTAGTACCATGTCACCCTAGAAGAAGGAGAGGAGGAAGTCCATCTTGTTGAATTCTTTTGAAATCATGTTTTGATGCCCCTATAAGCTATCCAAATCCTAAATCCCAATTTACCTGACTGCCTCTGACTAGGATATATGGACATATACCATATTCCTTTATGTCATATGGTCATGAGAATCCATTCGAAGAGATGGAAACTGAACCTCAATGGGTAATAATTACTCTGTTCAATATAATAGGGATTGTGGGGTAACATGGAAGGGATATTGATCCATTGTATGATAGTCCCAATGGGACGTAGGGTGATTTCTAGGACAACTAATTTTGTTTTGACACACCATTTTATACATTATTTTAGATAGGGTGATGTCGAATAACCAACTCATCCGATTTTTCTATGTATTATATTGAGAAGTATGGTTGGGCTAAATATTATACTTGGCATAAAATTTATTCAACTCAACAGCACAGAAGTTAGTGTAATTATCTCTGAGAATAGTGTGAGGTACCCCAAACTGATGAATGATGTGGGAGATCACAAACTCAATCTTGGACTGGGTTTTTACTTCTTTTATGGGAACATATTCTACCCATTTGGAAAATAAGTCTATTTTAGTCAAAATGAACCCTCGCTTTTGAGTTTTCGATGGTGGGTATGGTACCACAACATCACGTCCTTATACTAAATAGACCAAGTGTATTTGGGAGTTTGGAGATTCCAATTTGGTTAGTGCATAAATTTTTCATGGATCTGAAACACATGAAATGTCTTGGTGAACTCAATGTAATATTGAAATATAGTTGGCCAAATGTATCCCAACATCCAAATTTGGTGGGAGTGATTCAATCTTACATGATGATTCCCACATGACATGATGTGGAACTCTTTGATAACATTAGGTATTTCATATTCTATGATGTAAGACAAAATAATTTCACCGAATCCTCATCTGAAGATGGTCTACTCATGGTTAGGGATAATCTAGGGACAAAATGAGCTACACGCCAAAAAATTCACTGATATTAATTTGGGTATGGTCAGAGGATTCCACACTGGAGATACTCAATAAGAGATTCCTCGATTGAGGGGGGACCCAAGGGACCGTTCATATAAGTACTGGTATCTAGATGACATATCGATTTTTTTCCATCATATGGGGTGGTAGAAGAATTGAAACATAGTTGTGAAAGATGATTGTCTAGGACATCCTCGTATGCTTCTACAAAATATGTGGCCTAGATTTCCAACATTGTCACTTTACCATTATGTGATCGAGGAACATTGGTCACCTTTGGCTTGAAATGGAACTGGGATATCAATAAATGTGCTTGTTCTAGTTGGGGAACAATATATTTTGATGATTTAGTCACTCATGATATATTTTATGACTAACTCCGAGTCTCTCTTCACATTTCAGAAGGGGAATTAAATATCAAGGGAAACCTAAGAACAATAATGAGAGATTGATATTTTTCCTTGTTTTTGGTGCATCCTTCTATCAAATGGAACATGTACAATAAGATGTCATGCAAAGGAGTAATGAAGATTATCCAAATGACTACCCTATTAATCCTGTGGTCAATGAGACTTCTATCAGTTTCAATTTGTGAGGAACTATTGAAACACATCATCCAATATAACATAACTCGGTCCACATATATAATCAATTCATCCCGAAAATAAAAATTAAGGGGATGTTATTCAAGAATGTCATATGTTACCAAATAGTTCACTAGTATGTGGCCATTGATGACTTTCTATAGGAAAAACCTGATGTTTATCTTCTAGAAGATTACTACCCAAGGAAACAATCATCCCATCATCTTGTGTATATTGAGGATGTACATTAGACGGTCCACTCGAGATGTTAACTTTATCACATTACAATGATATAATGTCACATATTTTTCACTACAAAGACCAGTGCGAGGAAATCCTTCTTGATGGGGGAGTATGTGGTCTCCATATCTTGGAGGAATTGATTGAGATAGTAAAGGTTGTTTTACCTTCCCTCATTTCTTTTGAGTATTGAAGTGTGTTGGGGGACCATTTTAGAGTGGTCACATAGAGGAAAAATGATTTTCTCTAGAAGGGTGTTGTCAGAACTATATGATGTATTAGGTATTGCTTGATATCCTCAAAAGATGTATGGCATTTCTCGTCCCACTAAAAAACTAAACCATTTTTCACGAACATCAAAAAGGGATTACACCTTCAGGTCTAATTTTCAAGAAATTAGTATATATATGCTATGTGGCCTTGTTGGACTTGCAACTCCTAGAGATTTATTGGGTAAGGAATTTGATTAATATAATTTATATTTTCTAGTTCAATATCGATGCCACTATATCTTACAAAAAAGATAAGAAATATTACATAGGTAACCCCAAATTCACACGTCAATTAGCTTCTCTTCATGTTTCTAGAAAGGCGGAATCTAAAAAATCAATATCATTCAGATGATCTTGGTATTGGCGGTATTTTTCCACCAGAACTTCCAGATAACACAACACAAATTCCCCAAGTATCGGCTTAATTATGTGGTACACAACTTACTGGTAAGTGACTTTAGAATTTTTCAAGTATAAAGGAATCAGGAAATAGCATATATTTTCATTGTGTTCCCAAGAGGTGGTTAAATCCTCATTATTTTGTGTCATCCCGATATTATTATACCCAGAGTATCCATCTAGAAAAGAGGGGTCGTTGAACTAAGGTGTAGCATCAATTAGAAACTATCACATCGGTTGGGGAAAATCAACCTTCCGAAAATGATGGTCGACGTTCAAGAATCAAATTATGACTCTGATATTCCAATCCTTCTTATTAAATGGGACAATGTTGAATAGACATCTATGGTATGAAGGACCCCAGAACACCCAGAGAGGGGAGGGGTGAATCGGGGTGTCAACTTTTTCTTTTTAAAGTTGTGGATCTTGTTCTGATGTTGGTAGGAACTTGTTAAACCTATCAAACAAATGAAATTAGGATGTTGACACGACACTTTTACTTGGTTCACCACAAAGGGCTACGTCCAAGGATAATTTTCCAACAGTGTGTCGGTTGAAAAAAAATCCACGAATCTTTACTAGTTTATGGATTACAAGTTTTGGTCACAGCCACTTTGTTCCTGACAGAATGCCTTTAAAAAGTGTCATGGAACACTCACTGCATCCCTCGGATCACTTCCATCTACTCCCCCTAACTCACTACCTTTATAGAAGTCAAACTCAGTTTATCGATAAAAGGTATCTTTAATAGATTTGCATTGATGTCTTTGTCCCTGTTCAACAAGAGACCCTGCTTTAATTGAAGTACTAAAATGATGCACTTGAAAGTATTGAACCACTGAACTGGATATTCAGAACGTGCAAATAATTTACACAGATTATTGTGGGAAACACCTACCCTTTGAGCACAACATCTCACTATTGCATGTAATATTGGGTTTTCACATGGAAAATATTTCATGCAACCAACCCCTTTACATGAAACATTCACTTTATCGCGCAACCTCCACTTTTATGTGCATCCTCAACTTGTATGTGCAACTTTTAATTTTTCACGCAACATCAAATATTATGTGCATCATCTACGTTTTTGTGTAACTTAAACTTCTCCACGCAACTCCCTTTTCACGCAAGATTTACGCACCTCAGAACACAGATCTTCTCTAACTCTTCAAACGTGCCGAATGATGGGGTCACCTCTCATATTTCAGCATCGCCAACCCTTGTGTGTAAAACCCACCGTGTCATGGAAAACTCCTATTCTGCGCACAATCCTCTTTCTCACAGGAACCATTATTTGCGCATAGATCCAGATTTTTCTCACACCTCATTCCTTTTCGAGTTTTCAGATTTCTAATCTTGAACACTTTTTGTACAAGAAAACCAACATGCTTTCACTATTGTGAAAGAAACCAATCTAGCATGCAATCCATGTTTTTCGCGCACCACTCCAAATTTTCGCACAGCTCACCTATTTCATACACCCCTTCCTCTTTGTGTGCATATCGTTTTTCCAAAAACCCATGTCTTCATTTTCTGATTTCCAGGCCCAAAAATTTGGAAAAAACTAGAAAACTATTCCACCTTCAATATTGTAGTCTTCTTGAACTGTATGATCTATTTCCTTTAAAAACACTCTGAACATCCAATGAGGATTGAAAAGAAACAAAAACCATACTCCATTTCCTTGATATAAAGATCGTGGTTCCAATAATATCCCCTTTCAGGTTTGTTGTAAATCACTAGATAAATTCACAGGGCACCAAGCATAAGAAAAACATAAAACTCAAGAATTAACATAGCCAATACTCTAAGTATACGTGAGCAATGCACGGTGTATAAAACAAGAGGGGAAGCATTAATTGGGTTCCCATTTTTTGGAATTCGTAATGACCCCCATAAAATTCTCTTATAGTATCACAGAAGCATTACATGTCCAATGTATTCCTTCTCATCCTATCACTGAATTATGATCATTTCATCGTATTCTCATCATGTCACAGAAGAATTACATGTCCATCACATGTCTTGAATTTATTCCTTCTCCCCCATTGACAATAAACCCAAAGACCGATAATTTTTCAATTTTCAGCTCCAAAACACACTCCCTCTGGATAGTATCTCCCCCGCAAAGCTGCATAATATCCACAAACAGATTAAAAACAGTAAACATAACTTGGGAGAGGGGTATTTCATAAGCCCTTTATGCACTCGGAGATGGCTGAACACTGAGCTTAAACTGATGTTTCACAAACACATCCACTGATAGTTGCTTGGTCAAGATATCATCCCCTTACTCATCAGTTCCCAAATGATCCATTCGAATCACGCCTTGATCAACTTTCTCTTTGATAAAGTGATACCTTATTTCAATATGTTTTATACGAGAATGATGAACATGATTCTTCATAAGATCAATTTCACTCTTGTTATCACAGTAAATCACCATTGGATGTTGCCCCTCATCACCAATATATGTAAGTTGATTCTTCATCCATAGTAGTTGAATGCATGCCTTGGTAGTGGAGATAAACATAGATTTAGTAGTACTAAGAGAAGTAATTTCTTGTTACTTTCTCAACCAGACAACACATTTCTATCCAATATAGAATGCTCCACCACTGGTGGACTTTCTGTCAACTACATCTCCAGCACAGTCTGCATCAGAAAATGCTGATAATTCACTGTCCCTTCCTACAGCAAAGAACAAGCCACAATTCCGAGTACCTTGAATATACATCAAGATTCTTTTTACTGCTGCCATGTAGTGTTCCTTTGGATTACTCTAAAAGTGGGATGTTAAGAATGCTGCAAAGACATTGTCTGGTCATTTTTCTGTCTGGTACAATAAAATTGGAACGATTCTTCTGTACATTTTGGGATCTATAGAGGTCCAATCCTCATGCTTTCCATGTGTGGTTCCAAATGAAATTGGAGTTGACATTGGTTTTGAGTCATGCATATTAGATTTCGTCAGTATTTCCTTTGCATTCTATTCATATGACATGAATATGTAATCCTTCTTTTGAATCACGAGTATCCCTAAGAAATATGTGAGCTACCAAATCATTGAAATTTCAAAATCTGATTTCATGTTATTGGAAAATTCGTCTACCGATTTCTGCCTGCTACCACAAAATGTAATGTCATCAATGTAAACTATAACAATGAACTGATATTTTAGAGAATTCTTCACATAGATATTGTCATATAATCCTCTTTTTTTGAATTCTATCTTCTTGAGTTAATAATCTAGCTGGGAGTACCATGCATGTAGTACCTGTTTCAAGCCACAGAGTGCTTTCTGTAGGTTTTAAGCCTTTGTTTCATTAGTACCAAGAAGAAAACCCACTGGTTGTTCAATGTATACTTCTTCTTCAAGTACACCATTAAAGAACTTTTTCATGACATCCATTTGATATACTTTATATCCTCTTTGGAGTGCCATGGCAAGGAAAAGCCTGATTGACTCCAGTCTAGCCACTGGTGCAAAGGTTTCATCAACATCAACACCTTCAATCTGGGAATATCCTTTGCATACCAGTCATGCCTTGTTTCTAATAACACTTACATTCTCATAAAACTTGTTCTTGAATATTCATTTTGTACCAATCACATTATGTCATTCTGGTCTCTTGACAAGATCCCATGTCTGGTTCTTTTCAATCTGATCTAACTCTTTATTCATGGATTTCACCTAAGATTCATCCATTGCAGATTCTTCAAATGAGGATGGCTCCACAACCGACAGAAATACATATTGTGTGTTATTACTCATCCTCTTTGTTTTTGTGGGTGAAATCCTCTCCCTAATTATATTAGATGGATCAATCTCAGCTCTTCAATTTCTCCTGTGAGGTAAATTCATATTCTCTCCATCCAAGGATTCCTCTTTAGATTCTTCTTCTGAGTCAACATCATGATGTGACACTTGAGTGTTTTTTACACCTTCCTCTATTTCTGTATTTTTATTTACTCCATGTTCACTTTCTTCCTCACTTTCTATCATATCATCATATGAAATCCATGAATCATTTCTGGTTTTCTCATCAATGATCTTAACATCACTGCTTTCCACAATCCTTCTTAATCTCTTATTGAAACACTTATAGGATTTTCTGTTCATTGAGTATCCAAGAAAAATTCCTTCATCTATATTGTCTTCATATTTCCCTTGATTTCCTTCTTTATTTATGATAGTGGACTTACTTCCAAAAACATGAAATTATTTCAAAGAGGGCTTCCTTCCATGCCAAAATTCATAAGGTGTCTTCGTCTCATCCATATAAAGTCTTATTCGATTTTGAATATACACTACAGTTTGAAAGGCCTATTTCGAGTAATATCGTGGAATATGACTCCCAATCAGAATAGTTCTTTCCATGTTGTTCACTTATCGATTTTTGAGCTCAAAAACTTCATTTTTCTATGGATTTCTCACAGTATCTACCTCATGTTTTATCCCATCTTTCTCCAGGTATTTTCCAAATTCAATGGATGTTTATTCCCCTCTATTGTTTGATCACAACACATTGATTGTTCATCCAGTATCATTCTCAGTGATTCGACGATATGTTTTCATTTATTCAAGTACTTGTAGTTTCTTATGTATAACCATTACACATTCCATTATACTGTAATCATCTATGAAAAGGAAGATTTACCTTTCTCCATGTGTTCCGACAACATTTATCGGGTCACATACCTCTGTATAAATGAGATCAAGAAGATGAGTTTCCCTTTTATTATTTGGCTGATATGAACTGCAGACCATCTTTCCATGAATGCATGCATCATAAGAAATTTAATGTTCGTGCTTTAGGTTGGGAATGTCTATGAAAATACTCAATTTTGATATTTTCTCCTTGTATTGTTGATTGATTTTTCCCAGTATTTGATGCCACAATTTTTTTTTCTTCAACAGTCATGTAACAAACGTTCTATTTACTATCAACCTGATTCATGTTTCCTTCTGTTATGCATCCCTTCATAAGTGAATTGAATGTATTTCACATGATAGTGCAACCTTTCTAATTAAAATTAACTATAAGTCCCAAGTCACAGAGTTGACTCACACTGAAGAGATTATAACATAGGCCATCTACATAAAGGACTTCAATTTTCTTTATCTCACCATGAGCTAATTCAGTACATCCACTGCCTTTGATTTTTAGAGATACATCATTACCGAATCGTACTATTCCATCAACCCTCCTTTTGATGTCCATTAAAAGGTCTGCATTACCTATCATATGATAAGAACAACCGTTATCCAGAATCCAAGTACTGTTTCTTTTTATATATTTGAGGGCCACCTTTGCAAGGTAGGATTTCTCCATTTTCTTATTTTCATTACATGTGACATTGGATTGAATGTAGAACACTGATGGCCTTTCAATTCAATCTTTCGTGTACATTAGTTCCTCATAGTCATAATCATCTTCGATAGGAGAAAACTTGTTTGTAAGAGCAACATTGTCTTGTTGACGAGATTTGACTTGTTTTGAACTATGGTATGAGGTGTCCTTGTCCCTCCTCTACCTACAATTAACAGCCTAATGACTAAATTTAAAACAATGAAAACAATATCAATAGAAAATTTTTCTTCTAAAAGAATTAGGAAATGGATTTTATTCACCTCTATTAAACTCATATATCTTCTCCATTTAGATAGCTTCTTTCCTCTTTGCAATAAGACATGGTATGGCCCAAATATCCATAGAAATGACAATCCATGAGAGGAAATGACTAATAAATTATATTTATCCTCATTCCTTCTTCTGAGGGATAATAGTTTGAGGGATCCTTTTTCTAGGAGGCTCGAGGATAATCATATTTTCTTCTTTCATATTTAATTGGGGGTTTTTGTTTCATCACATCATATGACTTTTCCACATCACTCACTTTCAGCTTGCCTTTATTTTGGTCACCATTATTTGCAGAATTTGACAACTCTTCCCCACAAACGATTCCGCTATTTCCCATTCAAGATGGTATTTGATCATTCAAAATCTTTTCAACTCCATTATAACCACGTTTTTCTCTCTACAATAGCTCAGAATCTAAGAACCTTCCAAAATATATTTTCATCCATGATTCATTTGAAATTGATTCACTCTCATGTTTTCTCTTAAGAGTAAAAACTACTTATTCAAGACTCTCAGTAGTCTTGATCTTTTCTTCCAGTCTAGTGGTGAGGTCATTGATGACCTTTGGTTACTCTTTATTATCAGATTCATATCCACTACATCATCAGTGATTTCAAAAAATCTAGACTACACGTTCACAAATTCTTCTAGTCGTTCAATTTTAGCTTCGAGTTGATCAACATAATCAGATGATTATTCTACAATTGATTTCCACTTATTTCAACTCATACATTTGATCTTAATATTACTAACAGAATCTCTAAGTTGTAACTTGGGATTTGAATTAGTTGTCAACTGATTGTCTCGGACATTATCTTTTGATTGTTCTGATTTTCCAATAGTGTCCATCATGGAAGCATAGTTTCTAGTTTTAAATTCTGGTTCTTCTTCTTCACATAATTCATTATCATCAGCTTCTTTTTCACAGATAAAACTCTTCTTCGGCACTTTCTTTCTAGATTTTAAGTCTCCCTTTTTGAAAAACCTTTTCTGAGGCTTCACAATGTTTTCATCTTCACTTTATTCATCATTTATCTTTCTTAAGCACTGAGAGGCAATGTGCCCAACTTTTCCACAATGAATGCAAGCAAGAGGTAATTTCCCATTGAATTTCCTTTTTCCCTTCTGGACCTTTTTTGTAATGAGAGAAAGAATTTATTTTTCCTTGTCATCTTCCCCACTACTATCTTCTGAAATTTTCAGTTTCTCAGTGGCCTTGAACACCATTTCCTTTCTTACTCGAGTCGTAGAATCTTCTGGTTTGAATCTCATTTCATATGCCACCAAACTGCTTAGCAGATCATCCAGAGAAAGTTTGGAATGATATCTTTCCTCAAGGGTTCACACCTTTTCATAGTACATAGGTGGAAGCCTTCTTAATATTTTCTTTACAATATCTATGTTTGTAATTTCTTCACCTAGACCTCGAATAGCTCCGACAAATACAGTAATTCGATTGAAGAATGAGTCTACATTCTCATCTGGATGCATCTTCAGATCATCAAACCTATTGTGATTAACTTATAGTTTTGCCTCCTTCACATTGCTATCTCATTTACAAATATTTTAAAGTTTATTCCACATGTAATTTTCTGAGGTGCGACTCATCACCTTTACATAGATCTGATCAGAAAGGGCTGTGGTGAGAGCATTTTGTGCTTTATCACCAACATCAAGAATTTTCCTATCTACGTCAGTCATAGCCAGGCCTATTGGAATAGTTACTTTTATTCCATGAACAGTAGAAAAATGACTTCCATTCCAAGAGATCGTAGATGAGATCTCATTCTATTCTTCCAGATCTTGAAATTACTTCCATAAAAGTGAGGAACTCCCCTAACATTGGCTAAATTGTCCATAATGGTATATGACAGATCAAGAACCAATGAACCTTCCTCTGATACCACTTGAAGGACCCCAGAAAACCTTGATAGGGGAGGGGTGAATAAGGGTGTCAACTTTTTCTTTTTAATGGTGTGGATTTTGTTCCCATGTTGGTAGGAACTTGTTACACATGTCAAATGAATGAAATTAGGAAGTTAACACATAACATTTAATTAGTTCTCTACAAAGGGCTACATCTAAGGAGCATACACCGACAATGTGTCGGTCGTACAAAAATACACTATTCTTAACTAGTTTATGGATTACATGATTTGGTCACAGTCACTCTATGTCTGGAATACTGTCTTTACAAAGGATCAAGGAACACTCACCGCATCCCTCATATCACTTATGTCTACTCACCCAAGATCACTATCTTGAGAGAATTAAAACTAAGTTTATTGAATTGAAGGTCTCTTCAATATATTTTCATTGATGTCTTTGTATCTTTTCCGCATGAGACACTACATGCTTCGATGTCCTAAAAATATGAACTTGAAAGTACTGAACCACTGAACCAGATATTCAGAATGTGAAAACAGGTTACACATATGATTATGTGCAACACCTAACCTTTGCGTTCAAGATATCAGTATTGCGCGCAATATTGGATTTTAGTGCGGAAAATATTTCACGCAACCAACCCCTTTATGCGCAACATTAAATTTTATGTGCAACCTCCACTTTTACACGTTGCCTCAACTATTATGTGCAACTTCAACTTTTTCGCACAACATCAACTTTTACGCACAGTGTCTACGTTTTCTCACAACATAAACAAGTCCACGCAAATCCATTATTGCACAAGATTTATGCACATCATAACATGGATCTTCTATAAGTCGTCAAACATGCCGAATGATGGGGGTCACCTTTCATTTATAGCTATAACTGACCCATATGCATAAAACCCACCGTTTCATGAAAAACTCCCATTCTGTGTGCAATCTTCTTTCGCACAGGATCCATTTTTTGCACACAGCTCTGAATTTTTCTTGCACCTCATTCCTTTGCTAGTTTTCAGCATTCTGATCCAAAAACACCTTTTGTGCATGAAAACTAACATGCTTTCACTATTTCACACAAAACCAGTCTAGCGTGCAATCCATGTTTTTCGCGCACAACTCCAAATTTTCACATAGCTCACATATTTCACACACCCCTTCATCTTTGTGAACATATCCTTTTTCCAAAAACCCATGTCTTCATTATCCAATTTTCAGGCCCAAAAATTTGGAAAACACTGGAAAATGGCGCCACCTTCAATATTGTTGTCTTCTTGAACTGTATGATCCCTTTCCTTTAAAAACACTTTAAAATTCCAATGAGGATTGACAACAAACACAAACCATACTCCATTTCCTTCATAGAAGGATTGTGGTTCCAACAAGGTATTGGACCTCCCTGATAGTGTTGGATTTAATAATATCATCAACCTCGACTATGAATATAGCATTATGAAATGGGTGCTTATTTGTAGGAGTCTATTCGAAGCCAATATGACACACTGGGAGGCTAAGAGAATGAACATTGACCTATGGTTCTAGATTTGGAATTTCATCATTTATCTAGGTGAATATTTCAAGGTGTTGTTTTAGGAAGGCCCCACAATGTTGTTTCTCCATTAATGTCATAACTACAATGATCAATGTTGGACACAAATATTCCTTAGTACCATGGTTAACTTAGGTCATCTCAACAACAATCCTGGAAACAACCTCAATAAATGCAGTAAGGGTGCCCTATAAGTCCTCTTAATCATATGAGATAGGGGATAAGAGGGAGGATTTGACACTTTTATGCTATATGACCTAGAGAGAACTAGTGTCTACTCTGGTAGATATAGAATCCTTGATGAGGGGTTCCCTTTCTGTAGAGACCATGGGGAAAAAATCAGTTGATCTAATTATATTCAGTTTCATGATGGAGGGTCAACTATTGATACTAAATAAAGGGAATAAGGTCAACTGTCTCTAAGTGAGCCTTTAATTTTAGAAGAAGTAGTAATATAATGGATTAGTGGACATGGATATTTTTTTGGAACTTCATAGTATTAGGGTGTTCTATCATCAGCAAGGCCTATTCACTATAGAGATATAAGGTATTCTTTGAGCACGTATTTTTCTTAAGGATAATGAAGTTTCCCCTTGGTCTGGCATCATGAGATCTAACCAATGAATTGGGAGGGAAAATATTCCTTCCAATAATACCAAAGGATAGGATCCAATGGCCATTATATCAATTTATATATTGATTTTTCTCAACCATTATATTCTAAAAATTCTTCCCTTCCCTTTTTGGTAAAAAATTGTAGATATTGGGCTTAATATGAATAAAAGGGGGATTCCTTTCCCTGGAGTACCCCTACTCTAATATCAAGGGAGTACATAAGGCATTGGTGGTATGAAAAGGGGACTACGCTAGGAAAATGAAGCCAGATCCATCCCAATAGGGATTTTTAGTTTGTATCCTGTGAGACTACAATAAATTTAGTGATTGATAGGAGTCACCCAAATTGGGTCTTCTACCGAATCATTCATATAAGCTTTAGATCAATATTATCATACCACTAACTTGTCAGGTTGTAGGGAGCCATATATCCTTCTGTATGTTCTCGAATATAGAGAATCTCAATTGAAATTTGTTTGATCATAGAGTAATTTTCTACTTGGATGTTATGGATCTCTATGTCATTGAACTGGACTACTATGTACCACAAAATTATATGATCCTAAATAGTGACAAATAGGTCTTCCCCATAAAATTATATTTCATATCAATATTCCTCTTACTTGGCCATCTATGTGTAGTAGGCCTCACCAACATCTACCTCAACCTCAAAATAAAGTGCGGGTTCAAGTCCTCTATAGGGGACACACACATTTCATTTTTTGGGAAGAGTTCTCTATAATTGATATCCTTTTGCATATACTAATAAGGTTTTTTTCCATGCCACATATTCTTTCCAGGGGAATATTTTTTTCTGAAGTGGATCATCCTTTTAAATTGTGCATGATGGATTTTTTGGTTGAATCACTAAATCCTAGATAGCATGTGTGATACTCTACTACTGGTTATCTGGTCTGTTATGAACACCTGATTACTGAGTACTAGTCGACTGAAGTTAGTCCATAGAAAGATGTGGTTGATCACTACATGCTAGTGGTTGAGATGGACAATTAATTAACAGAGTCTACTATAGAGGCATTCCCAATGGAGTGGATCAGGAATACTGTTCTTGCGGATTTCGATGCAAGGATTGCTGGACAACTTTGTAGTGTGAAAATCATGTTTTGAAGTGATATCCTCTGAATTTTTATGGATTTCATGTCTCCTTCCACTCCTTTATTGACATATGCTATATATTATGTAGGGTTTTACATGGATTTCATCATTTTTAGAAGTCATGAATTCATCCACTAGTACAACCACATTGATAGTGGTTTATTCTTGTTCCTCATCAGTGGAATAGTATTGGGATGAACACACACTAGGTGAATCTCCCATCCCATGAGGCATGAAGTTTTCAACAGTGTGAGTTATATTCAACACTGATTGGGGACTCTAATTCCTTTTCTGATAGAAACATATGTTCTTATGATACATTAGAGTCTGTGGTGCAGATATAGGGGCAACAACTAAAGGAAAAATGGTATCAACATGATGTTGTGGAATTCTAATGTGGGTATAGATGTTTCCATAGGCAAGAGTGACTACTTTCTGATCCAAACAATCAGTTTTATTCAATATATCATGGATGGTAGCATGCTACCACTCACCTAAGTATTCACTTTCACTACTAAGGTCAGTGGGGACATGTGTCACATGTGCCCGAACACTTCCCAATTTGATGATTCCAGGATCTACTTAGTATTACATCTAATCATTAACTAAAAATAATTCTTTTTTCCATGTGTCCAAGGATTGTATTATACATGTCACGATAAAAACGACCAGCGAGTTCAAACTCTTAGGGTATCATGTATTATGACAACATTAGGATTACCTTTTTCTAGGGTGTAGATGACGTCCCTAGGTCTAGTACATCCTTTATTGAATAAGTATTATTCCAAGAATCTAGAAAAGGAACCATGGTATCTTGGCCTCATTATGATGTGGGGGAGGGTAGAGGCCACAATCTCTCATCAAGGAGAATGTGCTTAGTGAGGCTATTCCTAATGTGGTTATAGCAGGTGAGGGTGCACTTGGTGAAGCTCATCTGAAAAAATATCCCATAAGCATACTATCTCAAGAACCTTTGCATGAAAAACAAAATATGTATCTATTTTTATGGGGATTATCATGGAATATGGAGGGGGAAATAGGGATGACTATTTTTTAGTACATAGAAAGGATTCTTGTAGATGCCTGGAATTTTCAAAGAACTCCTGAAATCTCTCCATATACTTCAGGGAGATGAGGTTAAGAAAAATATCATTTATAATGTTATCCACACATATTATAAGAAGATCCTCATCGGAAAGTGGAATGTTCAGGGAATATGTAAGGCCATTCGACTAGCTGATGAAGTTAGCGAATCTCTCATCGGGCCTCAGTTTTCATAGGAAGAAGAAAATGATGCTTTACATGCATGAGGTGGAGCTGATCTGTTAGAGGAAATGTCTATGGATGTCCTCTAAATAGGAAATGGATCATGTAGTACAACAACTAGACTAGAAAAATGAAGGTCCTTCCAATTTTCGGACCTATAATCTGATCTTAAAGACTTCCATTTACATAAGAGTCCCTAACATCAGACCACAAATTGAGATGAAATGGGATACATGTTGTAGTATGTCTCCCATAATATTAAATTGGGTAAAACTAGGATTACAAAACTCTGGGGGTGCTCTAACATCATCTACCCATGCCAGGAATGACTTTTTTTCAAGAAGAGTTAACAAATGTCTTGTTTCTAGAGGCTTGAGATGGGTAACGAGAGTATATATCATTATATTCTGGAAGGTGTCAGTGGAAATAAATTTGTTGAATGTATCAGGGAATTGGGGAGAAATTGACCTTAATACAGAGGTAGATAATCATGTTTCTCATGTGGGTTGGGAAACTCATATATTTGTTATTTGGTCCATCCCTTTTCCTCTTCCTTGTCCAGGTGTATACGACCACCATGTTCAAATTTGGGTGCATGTATAGTGAGGAGTTGGTGTCTCATTAGGGAGATATGGGGTCCCTTATGATTTCATCAAGACCCAATCACTGCTCAATAATAAGATCAACAGTGACCTTCTTATACAACTCGATCTCCTAACGTATGGTCATTATTCGAGGGTTTGACTTATCTTTTTTTGTAAACTCAGATGGGTCATCAGGATCAACATGTTCATTTACCATATCTATATACTAATTGTAAGATGATAATAACACATTGGGGGGACTCCCAAGGCCATGTTCCTGTCACTGTAGATGAGTATGAGAACCTATTAGGGGATCTTCTTAGTAATGTGTCACCCCTTGAGGAGGGTTTTCCTTACCAGGTTCTTCATGAAAAAAAATTATTCTATTGTCATCTTGGTGGTAAATGGTGATGAAATTTATCATTTTTGTATTTAAAGAGGAACCTTAATTGTTGAATGATTTTCCAAATTGATGGCATTATCATTCACATAGGATAGGTTTGAAATGTAGGGATGCATAATGACCCCATCCCCTGTTCAATACATGTGAAGATACCAATTTTATTACCGAAAAGATCATGATGAGGCTCTCAAAATTGGTCTTCTAGATATTCTAGAGATATTCATATGATTTATAACACTAATCCACTAGGAGAACTATGATCTCACCCCTCTTACACGAATGATGAATGACGTCGAGGTGCTTATCGACCTTTGGGTAGAACAGATGATGATCCTATAGATGGTAGAGAATTTCATAGATATTATAGAGAAAAAACGTCTTGGTTATTGGTCAAGGACTCCAAGATGATAAAATTTGATGTTGTAAGTGTCCAAAACATGACTGAGAGTTGGTCGAAAACAAAGTGTTCTGGAAAGAACACTTGTTTCCTACAAGGGTATAACACTAATACTGGTGGGAACACGACCTAATTATCATTTCCTGACATAAGTGAAGTTTCACGGAAACATACATTCTTTAGGGATGATCTATCGAGAGAGGGGGAGCCATACATGTCAAATATCCACTGCATGTTGGAATGTCTATCGAAGGTAGAGCTAGCTTCAATATCATATCCATGTAGGATGGGGTTTTTAACACTTCTTCAGGTATTAGGTAAGAATAATTGATTTAAGGATCATAAGATAGATCATTATCATACAAGTGCATTAACCTAGAACTGGAAATTTTTACAACTTCTTGCATGGAGGTAGAGACGAGTTTAACTAATGGTGATAGAGATAGTTGAACTATTAGTACATAGAAGGAATCCAGGACATCCTCCACTGATAGGTATATATGAATGGATTTTGGGACCATTTGGACCTCTTTTTCAAGGATTTTATGTCTCAATATATTGTCTTTTTCCCCATATATGGAAACAAGGATGAATGTTCCCTCATCGATTCCTTCATCGTCTCAGAGATCGAGAGGATGATGGTGACATGAATATTCCCAGGTTCCTGCCTCTAAAGGTGCATGACTTATTTAAGAGAATGTTTTTTAGAGTCACTTTGGTTCCTCCAAAATTCATTTTGGCCTATTCCATGGATATCTCCCCCAAAATGGGAGCTCATCCTCTTTCCCCTAGATGGTTCCTCATAGTAGTTCATAGCTTCAACATAGGAAATAACTTCACACTGGTCGGTGATAGTACAAGAAGGACCTTCACCTTGGTACTCCTTATCGCAGTATAACTTTTAATGTCTGAAGATTGTTCTAGTGATAGAGAGAGTCAACTTTGACTTATTAAGAGGCTTTTAGGATCTTGATCTGAGGTGGGTGAAGGTAAATCCACATTGAGAACTTGTGGGGATATAATAGGATACCATGGTGGTGAAAGGGGCCACTATAGCTTCAGAAGAATCCACATAGCAAGAAATATTATAGTTCTTCCCCCGAATGAGGTTCCAGGCATTATGTGATGGTGCCGGTGGATCCATAATGGAGTTAACCGACTCATTGAGCTATGGTTCAGGTTGGTGCTGGCATTGACATGGCCTGGTGGGTTCCCACCTAGGCAGCTATCTAGTGGCGGTTTTGATGGGTATGACTTGAATATACAATATCCCCTATCATAGGGGAGTTATCTATAAAAAACTCTAGGTAATTGCTCCTAAAGATGTTTTCCATTGAAGAGGGGGGGGGTCCACCTCTGTATCCCTTAAGGGTGGTTGTATTAGTTTTCCACCATTTACATGAGATGTTGACGGGACATATCTCCAGTTGGGGTGAAATATTTTTTTTATATCCATCAATAAGGGAGTCAGTCACTATCCTCTTGATTTTCATAGTGGGTGACACTGGGTGTGGGCACTTAAAATCTTCAGGCATGGAGGCTGTTGTTGTAGAAACATAGTTATGCAAGATTGTAGCACTAAAATTTCCCCTTCCTCTATTTTTATTGATGTTAGGTTGTTAGTTTCCTATATATTGATTCCTATAAGGAATTTTTATTCAGCAGTAAATATAGTTATAGTAGATTCAATTCCCAATGACCCAACATCATCCATTTTTTTCCAAAAAAGAAGAATCCAATTTGACAATGTCAATGACCAAGGATGTCCAACCTTCTTTCCCCTAGGCCATGATAGAGTTCATGATGGGACCATCAATTCCCTATTGGGATGTAATGTTGAATATTTGGATCTGATGACATGTAAATCTGATTGTTTCTAATGAAACTATTACCCATTTTTTAAGGATAAGGGTTTCATTTTTCCATTAACATTTTTTATGATTCTTTCACCAAGACATCACACCATATTTCAACCTAGTGATGATTTGAACTAATATATTTCCCCATAATAACAGTTCCAAAATGTTGGTTACTTCCATAATATTCATTGGTGGTGTTGTCTCCATGATTGAAACATGATGATAATAATTTTTTTCCTTTCTCCATGGATTCCTCCTCGGTGGTCGCCACATAGGCCATGTATCCATCATCGATTTGATTCATATAAAGGAAACTCATTTATAATGCCATATTGAGTTGGATACAATATAATTAAGCTTTTTATGACTCTTTTGGGAAGAAAACTATGATCAATATATGTAGTAAAATTTGGAATGTTTGTGAATTTTTGTTTTTTGGGTATGTTGGGAGCCTGTAAATTCTTATCCACTTGAAGTATGGGAAATCTGATATGAGGCATCCCATGAACATAACGAAAGGAATCCCATTTCTTCCATGAGTTAGATAACATCGTGGTATTAATCCTTCATAGGATTTTTGAACCACTAATCCCGTTTTCATTATATTTTATAGAGATTCATGGTTGTGTTTTAGGTTTAACATCTTTTGAGGATGGGTTATTTGTAGTGTTAAAATCTTGCAAGGATAAATAATTTGAAGGTTTAACATCTTGTCAGGGAAAATGGGTTGTAGGTTTAACATTTTGTTGGTAAATATGGGTCCCAATTTCATCCTCCTATGAGAATAGATGGGTATCAATTTTAATATCATACGGGGATATATGGGTTGCAGGTTTAACATATTGCTTGGATATATGGGCTTCATGTTTAACATCTTATGAGGATAGTTTAGTCATACATCTACCTTCTTTCTAAGACTGATGGGTCATAGGTTTAATGTCTTGTGGGAATTGATGGGCCATAGCTTTGACTAATTTCACAGATAGATGGTTCATTAAATGTGTCCCCATGAGGGAGATGGTAACACAAGTAAGATTTGGTTATGTGTGTCCCTAGGGGGGGAGATGATCACACGAAAAGGGTTTAGAGGAATGTTGGGGCATCAACATTTAATCGTAGAGAGGTAACCCAAATGGTATATCAGGATTAAAACTCATGATGTTGTCCTATGTACCTTATTAAGAAACTAGGATCAAAACCCACACTGATTGATGAGGTAGTTTCATGTCATTTGATAGGACTGGTCAATGTAGTTTAACATCATGTTGTAAGGGAACTTTTCTTTTAGAAGGAATGTTGATGAGTTATGGTGTCCGGCTTACTCATATAGGCTTCCTAATAGATGAGGATCTTCCCATGGATGGGAATAATATTGAATCCCATGATTATCTTATAAGGGAAATCCCATGCTCATTGCATGGGGTAAGGAAAAAGATTAAAATAGTGTGCTAAGGACATTGTCATTTAGTTTAATACAACACAACTAGGACTTGGATCTTGGTAGTTTTACATTGTTTATCTTGGAAGTGTTGAGGATTCACACCCTGATGGGGGACATTTCAAGTTGGTAGGGAGATAAGGAAAAGGAATCTATAATGATGCAGGTAATCTACTTCCCTGGTTGATGCTGTCATTTCGGCTTATGTGTTGACTTCTCATACGCCTCTAGAAAGGGCATGGTTTAGTCACCTCTATGGGGGAGTGGAAATTAAGAGGCCTGATGTTAAGGTTTATATGCTTAGGAGGAAGATTCGTTATTACACCTATTCATAGGAGTAAAAGGTATGGTTGGTATTACTATTCACATAATGATTTGGGGTGTGGTTAAAAGAGTTTTGGATTGGTATAGGGGCCTTGTGAACTCAATATTCCTAAAAGGGTATTGGATAAAAGAAGTCACAATAGAACACCCCTAATGATGAGTTTCATGAAATATTATCTTTTTTAATAGTAGAGAGAATAATTAAGGATAGGGTTCTCACAAAATATTATGTTTCACAAAAAGGGTGACCTACCTTTGACAAGAGTCTTAATTCCCATGGGGTTGGTTTTGTAAAGATTATTTATCTTAAAAAACCCCAATAGATACAAATGGGTTTATTCTTATGAGAAGTCCATGGAATTCAATGAAGGGAATATCACCCAGGGGTCAATGTTCTCAAAAACCCATGGGAGGTGTTTTCATGAAATATGGATACTTTGGGAAATCCATCTCTGCTTTCAGTCATGAAAAATATGAGTATTTTGAATTTAGACATCTTCTCACAAGATGAAAGGTAGTGTCCCTTGAATTTTAGAGATGGGGAAGAATTTATTGGGCCAGTAGAGGTAAGGTAATCAATTTCACAAAATATTAATGCTTTTGAAGAAGCTTATGATCATCACAAATTGATATTGTTCTGTGAACTATAGTTGTGCTATGTGATGATTACCAACTATAGCTTCCTGAAGCCAATTACTTTCATGAATTGGAGTTACCATGTGGGAATTTTATTACATCATGATTCAAGAGTCTAGGTATTATTCAAATATAGACCATTCAAAAAGATTTATAACTTAGGGAAAAAAACCCTTAATATTAATTTTGAACCATTTTGGCCCATATTTATTGAGAACTGGCTGTTCCTTCATTGACCTCTCATGTGAATTATTTATTTCGGCATCAAAAAATTCCATCTGGATGTGAAATGTTTTTCCAGTAATACTAGGTTTCATAGTGTTTAGTTGGATTACACTCTGTGTACCAACAATAATTTCACCTAGATGTGTAACGTGATACAAAAAACTCCAATTAGTAAATTACATGTGGTGCTTTTATTATACACTATCTATCGACCAATCTAACCTAACACACGGTTTGTTGGATTATATGGTTTGTAGCAGGAATATACACCTTGTAGTATATATTGGAAAGAAAAATATATCATGCAATCTATGTGGTCATTATACATGGTCAAACCAAGTGAGACTGACATCCTATAGAACTTATTATAAATGAAATGTTTATAGTATACACTTCATGTAGTTCATCATTTACCATTTTCGAAATACACTCCATGCCATTCTTTGATAGTATTGGACACCCAACATAAGGGATACATGGCATGTAGCTATATTTTACAAGGTATGTATTATTTCTAAGATACATTGATAAGCCCAATAATTTTTCCTATGAACATTATAAGAAGATAATGATATGTATCTTGTTTGTACATGATATGTAGTTCAGTTGAGTTATCTAATTGAAGGCTTTGGAGTGAAACCAGGATATATGATAATAGAGGTACACCATGTGTTTCTGGATGGTATAGGCTACATATTCACCTAATAAATAGTATAATTAAATTACTTTAAATTGAAAATTTCTTCATTACAACATTATTTTATTGATTTACACATGTTTTGTTTACCAATTTAAAAATAATTTTATTGAATTTTAAATAATATATTGATTTATTATAATAAAATTGATATTATTTTTTAGTTACATTTACATTAATACATTAATGATGATAATCTCGAAGATTATTCATATGGTCATTAAGATTAATTTGAATTAATTAGTTAATTTATTTATTAACATGAGTGTTTTTAAATTAATAATAAATAATAAATAATAAATGAATATTAACTTGTTTAATTCTATACATATCATACATGTATCACTATTCATGAGTTTGAACAAGAGCTGTTTATGTATTTGATTTATTTAATTTATTATATTTCAGGGGTTTGGATTATTAAATATTATATGAAATGATGGCCTACATTTAATCCATCCCTCAATTATTATGTCAGACTTTTGTGTCCAAGGGTATCTATGTAATCCCCTTTAACAAATATGTCGGTTCTACTCACCTATGTATGAGTTATAAATGTTGTAATTAATAGAGTTTCCCAAGATTCATGAAAGACGTTAAAGATGGAACCTTAATGACGCCAACCTTGGTGACAAACAAGTGGAAAGGCAGAATGTTGTAACTCATGGAAAGACCAGAAATAAGAGTTGTTTCCCCTAGGTCATTGGTTTATTTAATTTTTAGTCATTAAATTGATCATTAGATAAGCTCGTGAATGGGTCATTTAATTAATTATTTTTTTCTTTGTATGAATTATTTATTGTAGGGAATCAATATTACAATCACATAAACTAATTAATTAATATGAAAATATAGGACTTTAATAAATTATTTATGCATAAATTTTTTATCCTACATGGTTAATTAATTATAGAAAATCCACTTAATATTTAAATTCCATGTAAATGGAAAAAAATAAAAACATTATTCATAATAAATTAAAATATATCCACTAAATATTATGGCATACTAAGCCTTCCATTAAATGATTTGGATTGAATATTTTTTAACTAAAAGTCTGACCAACCCTCATTGGGACACTTATATTTAATATGGGTTTATTATGATGGTTTTGGGATGAATTAAACATCTTATGTCAAGAGAAGTACCTCTCACTATATTTAATATGAATTGTAGGAATGTTTTGAGGAAATCCATGTCAGGATCTTAGGATTGGGGAATCTACTCAACGGATCAAGGAGGTGCATGTTTGTTGTTCTAAAATACATACCAAACAAAATACCTTTATGTATCTTGACCACCCCTCATTACAGTATTTTAATTTGGAATATAAATCTTTTCCATTAAAATTTCCTAAAAATAACAAATTATGATCTCAATTATGAAGGGTATTTGGACATAATAAAATAATGAGACGTTTAATGAAAATAATTAATTTATTATTTCTCACAAAATTTATAATAAAAAAAATTATCTGCTCTTTTTAATCTGTATAAAATTGAATTTTCATAAAAAACACAATCCATATAATCCATATTAGTGAAAAACTATCTCATAATTGGAAATATATTTGTGGAATGGATCAAATTATTTTAGTGTGTGTCACACCATAGATGGAAATAATAGGAGCAATAATCCTTGCATCATGACCCACTTGCTATGGAGCCGAATCATGAAGAGTTCCTTGAAATGAAAAATAAATGAGAAACACTATAGAAGTTCAATGCTTTATGATCTCATCTATTCCTACTTAACTCATGAAGTCTCCTAAAAATAAGGATACATATATAATACTTTAGAGCTTCTAAAAATTGTACTAGAAGAGATTAATAAATGAATGGATTGATTTTTTCAAATATTATGTCAGAGTAACCTTGTAGGGGGTGTGAAATCTAGTCTTCATAATGTAAATATCATTCCATACAATTAGTACATGGAGGTTATATGGTTTAAACTCCCGGAAGAACTATACACTTCTCATTTTGTTATTAGTACCTCATATATTCCCTAATTTTTTTGTGATTGTTTTGTGAACAACATTTATAAGACTCTTCTATATTTTCTCACACTTATCCTCTACGTGGAGAATAAAAAAAAGATAGAAAGGGATTCAAAACTTATGATGAATAAACAGAATGGTATAGTGAACAAATTTAAGACCAAGGCTTCTTCATTTCGATCTAGGAAGAGGAAGATCAATTTTAAATCAAGAGAACATGATGTTGTTTGTTTTTCATGTGGTAAGAAGGGACAATTGAAGAAAAACTATACCCAAATGAATAATAAAAGTGAATATTCTGGTAATGGAGACTCAATACTATTTGATAATAATGGTACTCTAAACTATAAGGAAGTAGTAAGTGTCATTGATGTTTCCTAGTGGAAATAGTCCATGAATTAGGAAATGGATTCCACATACCAATATCAAGTCTAGATCTTGTCAGATCATCCAGTAAATGTAAATCGTGTTTGTTATAAATCGGTATTAATGATGAAATTGGACATGGAAGGAAATTTTAGTACCTATATAGAATGACATATTGGGAAATGGCTTAAACAGTGTAAATGCATTGACTAAGAAATATCATTTCCAATAACATCAGTTCTAAAATCATTCTGAATAGTACATTCCATTATGGCCTTTGGTTATGCCCAAATTTACCCTACAGATATATGCGTTTGTTTTAGTGCATATAGGGATCAAATCCTTTGGTATTGAAGAAGAAATCAATAGACACTAAAATTTATAAGAGGATTGGATATAGAGGTTCCAACTATGGGGTTGATTTAAATTGTGAAGAAAGATTTAAAATTCAGTATAGTTAATGGATTGATTTTATAAATTAAACACCAAATTATTTTAATTGAAATAATTAATGAATATGAGTCTATACTGAGTTTTCTCTAGGGTTATATTGGATGTATTTGATTTCTTGGAAAGATTAATATTATTAAATCAAGATGTATCCACAATATGTGGTAATTTCATAACATCATTATACAATATAGTCTTGACATAATTCAAAGGAAATCACTAACTCAATTAGAGGATCAATTTAAGGATCACTCTAAGGAATTGCACTACTGGAAATTGCACCTATACCCACGGTTTGAAACCGTGGGTATAGGGTATACCCACGGTTTCGCCAACCGCGGGCTGGAATGCCGTCGCAATAGCCCTATACCCACGGTTTTTAAAAAACCGTGGGTATAGACCCAGAAAGTTTTATATTACCCACGGTTTATTGAACCGTAGGTATATATGTATACCCACGGTTTTATAACCGTGGGTATAGTTTTTTGCAGCTCCGGTATATATGTATACCCACGGTTTTATAACCGTGGGTATAGTTTTTTGCAGCTCCAGAATATACCCACGGTTCACTTGAACCGTGGGTATATATGTATTCCCACGGTTTTATAACCGTGGGTACACATGTTTCCAGCGCCAGAATATTTCCACGGTTCAAATGAACCGTGGGTATTTGCAATGTCCCCCGCATCAACACAGGCCTGGCAGCAGGCTCTGCAATTCTACCTGAAGACAAAATATAAGAACAAAATATAAGAACAAAAAGTATGCAGCTTGCAATTGAGAAAGTTCCGCCATGTTCTGTTTTCTGCTTAACAAATTTCTGATCATCCTACATGGAACAATGTGCAAGTTAAAAATAAGTCTAATTATAGGCATTGAAAACATTACATGGCTATAGCTTGAAACCGCAGGGAAAAATGAAGCAATACAGATACTACCAGAACAATGGGAATAATGGATATTGCATTAAAGATGTTCAACAAGAATAGTGATTTGGAGACAAGAATTTCATAATAAAAGAAACTTGCAAGCTGCACAGCATAAATTAAAATGCATTAAAACATCAATAAAAGCCATGGAAATGAAAACATCTAGCAAAAATTTGTGGCAGCGTGACCTTGATATGATGAAGAAGAACTAGGGTGTGCTCTAGCAATTCAGTTAAATGGGCACATTTTTTATTCCCAGCACCAGCACCAGCACCCCCCTGCCCACTGCTTGTCCCCCTGCCAGCCCCCCCCTGCCCCCTGCTTGTCCCCCTGCCAGCCCCCCATGCTAGTCCCCCCCCCTGCCAGCCCCCCCTGCCCACTGCTTGTCCCCCTGCCAGCCCCCCCTGCTTGTCCCCCTGCCAGCCCCCCCTGCCACTTGCTTGTCCCCCTGCCAGCCCCCATGGAAATGAAAACATCTAACAAAAATTTGTGGCAGCGTGGCCTTGATATGATGAAGAAGAACTAGGGTGTGCTCTAGCAATTCAGTTAAATGGGCACATTTTTTATTCCCAGCACCAGCACCAGCACCCCCCTGCCCACTGCTAGTCCCCCTGCCAGCCCCCCCTGCCCCCTGCTTGTCCCCCTGCCAGCCCCCCCTGCCCCCTGCTTGTCCCCCTGCCAGCCCCCCTGCTAGTCCCCCCCTGCCAGCCCCCCCCTGCCCACTGCTTGTCCCCCTGCCAGCCCCCCCCTGCTTGTCCCCCTGCCAGCCCCCCCCCTGCCACCTGCTTGTCCCCCTGCCAGCCCCCCTGCCCCTTGCTTGTCCCCCTGCCAGCCCCCCCTGCCCCTTGCTTGTCCCCCTGCCAGCCCCCCCCCCCCCCCGCTTGTCCCCCTGCCAGCCCCCCCTACTTGTCCCCCTGCCAGCCCCCGCCCCCCTGCCCCTGCCAGCCCCCCTGCCCCATGCTTGCCCCCCTGCCAGCCCCCCCCCCCCTTCCCCCTGCCAGCCCCCCCCCCCTCCCACCTGCTTGTCCCCCTGCCAGCCCCCCCCTGCTTGTCCCCCTGCCAGCCCCCCCCCCCCCCCCCGCCCCCTGCATGTCCCCCCACCCAGCCCCCCCAGCCCCCTGCCAGCCCCCCCTGCCCCCTGCTTGTCCCCCCCTGCCAGCCCCCCCCCCCCACCCTGCCCCCTGCTTGTCCCCCTGCCAGCCCCCCCCCCCCCTGCCCCCTGCTAGGCCCCCTGTCAGTCCCCTGCTAGGCCCCCTGTCAGTCCCCTGCTAGTCCCCCTGCCCCCTGATCTGATAACCAAGTTTATCTGATCTGATAACCACAACATCTTCAGCACTGCCAGATTCAGGTTTAACAGGTACCAATTCACCAATTCTGACATGTTTAGCAGCATGAGATAAGACAGGAACAGACTGAACTACATCAGATTTACAAACCATGTTTAGCACCCCTTCCCCCTGCTGGACACCCCCCTGCTGGACACCCCCTCCCTCTGCTGGACAACCCCCCCTGCTGGACACCCCCCCTGTCGGTCAGCATTGCTACAGTTGCGGGCCACAAGCATTCGGCCCAACCGGATCGGGCAACACCAATCCAACAAAATCCTCATCCGCGACAGTTGCAGGCTACAAGCATTCAGTAGGGATTAATGGAAGAAATCAACATGAATACAACGACAAATATGTTCCTTTGAGGAACAGATTTCAGGGGCTACATGTAGAAAACTCCTATGTTGAGAGTAATGTAAAAAAAATCCAAGACTAGTTCTAAAGCACAAACCTCCTGGAAAGACACAAAAAGGGCTTGGAAGCATGAGAAGAACTCACATGATCCTAAAACTAGAAGGATTCATGTGAAAGGGGTGCCCCAAGGCAAGGTATGTACTGAAAATGCTTGCAGGGACAGTCCAAGCAGCAAGGTGATTTGGAGAAAGAAAAATCAACCTATAGTGAAAAGAAAAATCCTTGGTGGTAAAGCTGTCCAAGGAAAAAAAGGTTGTGTTTTGGGTTGTGAAGAAGAGAACAAACCTAAAGAAGTGGAGACACAATCCATGGGGTAAGTGTGCTCACAAAGCATATATTTTAGAGCTGAAAACAGATCTGGTTTAGAGCTGGAAGTTGCATGCAGCAATGGTATCAATTCATGCTAAAAGTGGACACCCCAGGACAGACCCCCCCCCCAAACCCAGACCCCCCAGGACAGACCCCCCCCCAGACCCTGGACACCCCAGGACAAACGCCCCCCCCCCTCACTGGACCCCCTAGACACCCCATGGACAGACCCCCCCCCCCAAACCCAAACCCACTCCCCACCCTTGACACCCCCCTGCACCCCCAGTACCACCTGCACCCAGCCCCCCCCCAGGATATTATTTGACATTACATCTACAATTGGCATTCCCATCAAAATGGATAGAGCAACTGAGGAGGCACATTATGGGTATTTTGCTAGAATAATGTGCATTTTTCTAGAGTTCTTCTAGAAGTGGACCTTAATTCCACCCTCATTGATCGGGTTGTGTTATCCACAAATGAAGATGACTTGTTTTTGAAAATTGAGTATGAACAACTACCTCCCCCCCTGCCCCCTGCTAGCCCCCCCCCCCCCCTGCCCCCTGCCAGCCCCCCCTGCCCCCTGCCAGCCCCCCCCCCCCCCCCCCGCCAGCCCCCCCTTCCCCCTACCAGTCCCCCCTGCCTGGACACCCCCCTTCCCCCTGCTAGCCCCCCCTGCCAGCCCCCCCTGTCCCCCAGCCCGCACCCCCCCCTGTCCCCATGCCAGCCCCCCCTGCCCCCTACCAGTCCCCCCTGCCTGGACACCCCTCCCCCTGCCTGGACACCCCTCTCCCCGGCTTGTCCCCCCTTTCCACCCCCCTGCTAGTCCCCCCTGCCCCCTGCTGGTCCCCCCTGCCCCCTGCTAGTCCCCCCCTGCCCCCCCCCCCCCTGCCCCTGCCAGCCCCCCCCCCCCCTGCCCCCTGCTTGCCCCCCTGCCAGCCCCCACCCCCTGGCCCCCTGCTTGCCCCCTGCCAGCCCCCCCCCCCCCATGCCCCCTGCTTGTCCCCCTGCCAGCCCCCCCTGCCCCCTGCCAGCCCCCCCCCCCACCCTGCCCCCTGCTTGTCCCCCTGCCAGAGTTCTTCTTTATTGGTTCATTTCTTGAAGCATTCTTAATTGAGTTTGTAATGTTCATGTTATATAGCATCAACGAAATGGTATTTTGGTTAGATAACAGGGATACATGCTGTTCATAATAGTTCATATTATCTACAGATTTAGCAGCAACAAAAGTTAAATTAATAGAATGAAGAGTAGGTGTACCTGGGTCCTTTGAATCATCTATATTCTGCATCTTGATAGCGTCCAGATCTAATGGAAGGGGCCTCTGCCCGATGGGTTCAAAATGTGTCTGCATTAGCGTGGGGTCTTGTACAGAGGTTGTGCTTCCTTTTGTATGTTTTATAGGTTCCAGTGTCAAGGTACCTTGTTTATCAATGTTAGTGTGTTTTGTTTGTGCCTTAGCCTAAAGAGACTTTAGACTAATATGAGGATTCCTATTTTTTATAGGACAACCAGTGGTATGAATGACGTTTAGATTAGTGGAGAGTTTTCTGGTTTTTATAGCAGTGCCAGTGGCATCCAGAGTTTTAGAGTCATAGGTGCAGTGAGCAGAGGAAAAAGAACCTAAACCATTTGTCTGATTATTTGACTCATTTATTATCTCTTGGTTTGGTGTGAAATTCAGTCAAAAGCAGACATTGAATTTCTATCACAACAGGCTGATCCGGTTCAGACGACATGTGCAGAGGATGAGGATGATCTGGTTCGGACAACATGAAAGGATGTTTTCTCAGAAGATTTAAAGAAATGAATGCTAATCTGTGATGAATAGAGGATTGGATGACCCCTGATATACCTAATTCGGTGAAGTTTGGAGATCTAGAAATGTGTAGGAATACCTAGAGGAATAAAATATGCCAGACAATTCCAAACCAATGTTTTCAGTTGAATTGAGCTTTTGTACCACCTGCTATGCACGTTTTGTGGAAAGATGGATGAGAGGCAGCACTGAGAGGAGATATAGTTTAGGAATGAGGAAATACGAAAAATTATAGAGCTAACCATTCAATGTTTCTCTAAGGAGAAGTAACCGCCGCAGGGTGTCGTCCTGGAGCAGGGCCAAATCACGGCGTGACCGCGGCGTGACCGCGGCGTGACCGCGGCGTGACCGCGGCGTGACCGCGGCGTGACCGCAGCGTGTTGGCCCAGTCCAGCGACATCCGCGGGGCAACATCTTCCACTTAGTTTCAA
Source organism: Viscum album (assembly GCA_963277665.1). Classification (NCBI taxonomy): domain Eukaryota; kingdom Viridiplantae; phylum Streptophyta; class Magnoliopsida; order Santalales; family Viscaceae; genus Viscum; species Viscum album. The sequence continues at coordinate 218,666,152 of OY728167.1, forward strand.
ATAGGATGATATGGATGGCATGAGAGGATGTTTTCTCAGAAGATTTAAAGAAATGAATGCTAATCTGTGATGAATAGAGGATTGGATGACCCCTGATATACCTAATTCGGTGAGGTTTGGAGATCTAGAAATGTGTAGGAATACCTAGAGGAATAAAATATTCCAGACAATTCCAAACCAATGTTTTCAGTTGAATTGAGCTTTTGTACCACCTGCTATGCACGTTTTGTGGAAATATGGATGAGAGGCAGCGCTGAGAGGAGATATAGTTTAGGAATGAGGAAATACAAAAAATTATAGAGCTAACCATTCAATGTTTCTCTAAGGAGGAGTAACCGCCGCAAGGTGTCGTCCTGGAGCAGGGCCAAATCACGGCGTGACTGCGGCGTGACCGCGGCGTGACCGCGGCGTGACCACAACGTGTTGGCCCGGTCCAGCGACATCCGCGGGGCAACATCTTCCACTTAGTTTCAAATAGGATGATATGGATGGCATGAGAGGATGTTTTCTCAGAAGATTTAAAGAAATGAATGCTAATCTGTGAATTATATGTGGACATGTATATAATGAATGTGGACATGTATATAATGATTCTAGAAGAAGTAGTCTTAACTAACTAGATGAATGTATAGACTTTCTGATCCAATACGAAAGGAAACCATAGTTCTACATGAATTATATGTTTTTTCCATCATTCTCCAGAATGTAATAGGGACAAGGAGTGTTATTTTTACAATATGAAGGGGAATGATGTCTCTAACTATGAAAGTTGGAACGGTAAGATGAATATTCCAATCTATGACTTGGAGAGAAAATACACTACTGTCCCTTATAATGTGGATAAGATAGGGGTTATATCAGTGTAGAAGGATACTGGGAAAACTAAAGACTTAATCACTTCAACATCACCTTAGGATGGTCCTTCTAATGAAAAAAACATGGATTATTCTCAGCGTGTTGTATTTACTCTAGAGGGCCCACCCCCGGGAAAATCCTTGAATGAGGACAATGTACCCCTTCCTGATATAGAGATAAACATTGGATAGAACATCCAGTTCGAGGGGCATGTATTTTGGGGGCACCTTTCCCTGATTAAATTTTTATTTTATGTTTGTAAAACTACATGGGAACAAAATAATATGTTAATATCACTCTAATCAAAACCAATAACTGAGAAGTGAAGTTCACATAGATGCCCATTACCAAGAATGGATGTTCCCTCTTGCTTGTCGGTTGCATGCCAACGTGCCCGCATTTGAACCAACACCAACAACCTCGTCCTATGGTAGAAATGATTAATTAGATATATGCATCAATTTGTAACAATAAAGAATTTTTTTATCTAATTACAAACAAAGCATATAACTAATATATTAAAAACAAAAGAAATGAAGAACATAGAGTTCAAACAATCACACAAAATGCATGAATGATACCCACTAGTTACTATATTAACAACTTCAACACATATTCATGGATTTTAATGTAGATGCAAGTTAACATTTGAAGTTCAAAAATGATTTTTAGTAAAACATCAAAATAAGCATACACACCAGAATTTCAATACAAAAAGGTAGTAAAAAAGGAAGCAACAACCAACAGATTTAACAAGATGATTTCAGCATACAAAATTTATTAAAAGGCAACATCCAACCATTTATTTCAACTAAAAAAGAAGTGAATTTTCAAGTTTAAGTAGAAAAATCACAGAATTTAAACTATTACTCCCATGGTGTAGATGCTCTATTCATTTGAGATCATTGGAAAAAATTTCCCTTCTTTTCTTGTTGAATAAATACCTTTGGTTTCCAAAATTTCATCTCCTATAAGTGTAAACATATACATTAATTTATAAAATTTAAAGTTCAAAACAGAACAAAACTAGAGTAAAAACTAAGGTAGATTGGTTCAAAGTTACTATGAAATATAACTTCTCTAGATCTATAAAAATCGTTGAATCTATACTTCAATAGGATGTGAAATTATGCTCACAGCTGCACCCCTCCACCCTCCCCCTGCCCCCTCCCCCCTGCCCCCTGCCCCCCTCCAACCTACCCCCTGCCCCCCTGCAACGTGCCCCCTGCCCCCTGCAACCTGCCCCCCTTCCCCCTGCCCCCTGCCCCCCTCCAACCTGCCCCCCTGCCCCCCTGCAACCTGCCCCCCTGCCCCCCTCCAACCTGCCCCCCTGCAACGTGCCCCCTGCCCCCCTGCAACCTGCCCCCCTGCCCCCTGCCCCCCTCCAACCTTCCCCCCTGCCCCCCTGCAACCTGCCCCCCTGCCCCCCTCCAACCTGCCCCCTGCCCCCCTTCCCCCTTCCCCCCTCCAACCTGCCCCCCTGCCCCCCTGAAACTTCCCCCTGCCCCCCTGCCCCCTACAACCTGCCTCCTGCCCCCCTGTAACCTGCCCCCCTGCCCCCTACCCCCCTCCAACCTACCCCCTTCCCCCCTCCAACCTGCCCCCTGCCCCCTGCAACCTGCCCCCCTGAAACTACTTATTTTGTTATGCGTGGACATCTAAGGCATGGACGCACCATGCTGAAATTTTTATGGAATTCTGCTACTTGTTGAATAATATTTATCTAGGAAAATTATTCTCATAGAGCATAATTTGATGTCTCGACAATTGTTGTTAGCTCGAAGGGATTGAGAATGACCCTCAAGCCTTTCCACAGGCCGACTTGGGTGCTCGGATCAGGGGTAATCCAATTTAGTTTGTGGAAAATGGTGTTTATAAATTATGTTTGGTAAAATTAAAACTTCGAGGGTGGAATGGATGTTCAAGTTTTAAAAGTTACAAAATACCATCCTCTTCTTCCTCAACCCCCACATCTTCTTCTTACCCTACCCCATGTCCCAAAGCTTGACAGCACCCCTCACTATAGATGAACCAGTTTCTAATCCTAGTTCTATGAGAATACTGTAATTTGAGACCCTGGTGAGCTTCATTGCAAGGATGGTGATGGCCTAAAAAACACATCCTGTATAAAATTGATCTCCATCCTTCATCACTTTGGAGCAACCTGAACATTAACACTCTCAATTAGTTATCAAGAACAAATCATTAGAACATTGTTGCTCAAAAATATGAGGTGCATTGAAGGATGTTAAATTACCAATGGTTTAATTATTACCAACTGAACAAATCAGGAAACAATATAAATTCATCACCCACATCTAATAATTTTATTATTAAATTAATTTAGTTGTGGTACTCTGCCTCAATAACATGCACTACTATGATATCTCTAACCTATGGATTGTACCTATAACTAGTTTATTCACCTATATAAACTGATTTAATGTGAATCTAGTTGGATAGTGTAAGATCCTCTAGTGTCCAATGAATAAAGTACCTATTAAAAAATTGGATGAGGAGTTCCATATCGATTATTGATAACATTAAGCATTATCTTTTACAACTGTCAGTTTTGATTTCTTCCATTTTAGGAAAGACATTGTTCATTTATGGGACTTCCTTGGAATGATCCCTTGTAACCCATCTAACCCAAAAAAACAGAGGTAATAGAAAATTGTTTATAATATCATAGTCGGATTCTCCTCTATATATAGAATAGATACTCCCCTATAGATAAGAGTTTCCTCGCAATAGTTTTTACAGTGTAGAAGTTGTGATATTATATATAGAATCATGATACTCCCCTGAATGTTGATTTCCCAAATGAGGCTACCCTCTTAGTGGATCATGTCAAAGAGTATTAGAAAACATATTTTGATGGTGATTTTCAAAGATCGACTGAAATAATGCTTAATAATTCCAATCTTAATTGAGTAGGCCAGGTGGTTGTCTTTATCACACCAACACAAGACGTCCAATCATACTTTTTCCTATTTTTATAAGGTTTCACTGATGATGAGGAAAATTATTAGGCTCTCATTAATGGTCATAAGTTATCAGATGATACTTATTTCCCCCAAATGGATATGAAGGGAGAATCCAAGTTAGCCCTCAAATATATTAATGGTGACTGCGGCGTGACCGCGGCGTGACCGCGGCGTGACCGCGGCGTGACAGCCCCCCCCCCAAACCCCGGACACCCCTGCCAGTCCCCCCCAGACCCTGGACACCCCTCCCAGTCCCCCCCAGACCCTGGACACCCCTCCCCCCTGGCAGGACAGCCCCTCCCCCTGTTGGACACCCCTCCCCCTGCTGGACACCCCTCCCCCTGCTGGACACCCCTGCCCCCTGCCCCCTGCCCCCTGCCCCCTGCCCCCTGCCCCCTGCCCCCTGCCCCCTGCCCCCTGTCTGGTTTAAGGAATCCACTATGAGAGAACCTCAAGGAGATCACAAATGAATTCCTTCAAAATTAATGGAACTAACAGATGGGGGGAGGGGTCTCTCATAGTGGATTCCTTAAACCAAGCAGCTTCTAAGAGATCATAAATCAATTCTTTGAAAATTGATGGAACTGATTGAGAGAGAGGGAGCGATTCTCTCATAGTGGATTCCTTGAACCAAATAGGGTCTAAGATATCACAAATGATTTTCTTGAAAATTAATGGAACTGGAAGGGGGGGAGAGAGTTACCAAAACACCGGGTAAATGAGAGGTCTTTTCACGTATCTCCGCACTTATTTCTTGAAGGTCGAAAAGAGTCCTCCCACAAGACGGGCACGAAACATACTCCTACCACAGTAGTAAAATTCCACACATCAAAATTATCAAAACTACATGATCAACCCAATCATCTTATTATCTAAAACCACATCATGTACCGTCTTTGTATTTCGCATCCTGCAACCTTGCAGTAAGTTGAATGATGTATCCCTCACGAAATCAATGTCCTGATCCAGCGCTTCAATTAGAATCCCGTCCCCGAGCCCATCCACAAGAAGTGCCCCGGCATTAGTGCCAGCTTCGATCACCAACTCATTAACTAAAAAGTGTAGTAAGAAACTAATTAATGCATTAATAAATTTGAGGAATTGGAAGGGTACCCTTCCTCAAAGAGGAACCAAGCCAACACCTGAAACTTGATAGATTTATAAAGAACCACCCGGAACTGCTCAACATGTGTATGTACATACCTTCATATATACTATTTTAAGGCCAAAATAGTGCATCTTAGGATTATCAATGCTAAATTAATTTGGGGAAATATTCTCACTGGGTTTGATAATCAGGATATTTATATCATTCATCTTTTAGTATTCCATCATAAAAAAATGAAATTGCTTAAAAAAATTTAGAATCAAACCACTCCATTAAACTATGAATGCATCAACTGCTACCTTTGACTACAACACTAATTGATTATCAAGAGGTAATATGATGAAATTATGGGAAATCAACCAAGACTAAGAAATTACCAGGAAATCTGGGACTCCAGCATAAAAAAAATCACTACTGAGAAGGCCGGGAGGTCCAGGTCGTGAGCCGGGAGGCCGAGCCGGGAGTCGGGAGCCGGGAGTCGGGAGCCGGGAGCCGCGAATCGGGAGCTGCGAGTCGGGAGCCGCGAGTCGGGAGCCGCGAGTCGGGAGCCGGGAGGCGGAGCCGGGAGTCAGAGCCCGGGGTTGGAGGCCGGGGAGGGGAGTCGGAGGCCGGGGAGGGGAGTCGGAGAGGAGAGGGGAGGGTCGGGAGTCAGTGGTCGGGGAGTGGCGTCGCGGCTTGGGGAGGTAGGGTAGAGCTCGATGCGTCGCGGATTTGAGGAGATATTGAGGAGAGATTGAGGAGGAGCCCGATGCAAGGGCTCAGGAAAAAAATTAATACCCACGGTTTTAATAAAACCATGGGTATAAACAGCAAAAAAAACATACTATCCCCACGGTTTAAAGAACCGTGGGAATAGGTGCGTGGGGATAGACCCCATTTCCAGTAGTGTTGGATCATATTAGATCTCAAAATGTGTCTCCATTATTCATAGTGAAGATGAAGGGAAAATAAATCCATGATTAGAAATCATAAAATAATAAATTGATTAAAATATTTAAGCCCATGAGATAACATCCAATCCATACCCTTTATACTCCCATGGATCAAACTATAAGGGTGTTATCCCTCAATATTTTCTATAATATCAATGGAATAGGGATTCAGACTTATGAGAGTGGAGTTGAATAATAAAAATAATGGAATAAACATCACTCCTCCATTGTGTGTTGATTTCCACAAAAGATGTTGTCAATATAATCACTCCCTAAGGAAACATTATCAATGTGATAGAAGAATAAATAAGAAATAAAAAATAATAAGAAATAGAAGATGTTTTATTTTGAAATTAAGGTGAGCGAAAAACATACATGTGAAGAAATGAAGATGTGATCACAAGAATAAAAATGTAAAGTTAAAATAAAAAAACACTGAGGCTAATTATCTTCACCACAAACTCCTTATATAGGCATATTAGGAGCCTTTGGTTGGCCACCAATAATCAATTCCCTCCCCATTAATTAGTACATTCAAAATGTTGTTGAAAATAAAATAAATTTGATGTTTCAAAGTTGACCATGAAAATAGAACCATATTCATCCCTCCTCATGGTGTGAAGATATTTCATTGTGTAGGGATGAATCATTTATGGTAATAGAAGAGAAATATATTCGTCTAGGTACCCTCGATTAGCTGTGAAAATTTCAAGACCACCAAAATAGCACAGGATTCATCCCACCTCTCAGCATGAATATAAGTAAATTTAAATGACTGAATCATTGAAGGTCATTGAAGATAAATATATTTTACTCAATTTCCTAGATAACCTAAAAAAAATTAAGGTTAATTAGTACATCGTTTTGGATTTTATGCTCGATATGGTGGGATTACTTTATGGGCACTCAGATCTGGAAATAAATTTAATCTTCATCTTCGACCACATGGATCATCATAAAATACTACGAATTTGCTATGTCCATAGTTTAAAGAAATTATTCCAATAATTTTATGTTTCTACAGTTTTAATTTTAGCTTTATTGGGATTGAATTGTGGGCCCACATTTTCTTGATAGGCCTAAATCCCATTATGCATTGTACAGACATTTATGTGTTCATTTCCAAAAATATCCTTCTTCACTTGGGGTTAATCGATTTTTATTAAAAGAAAAAAACGCATCATTTAAAGTGATAAAAAAATATCCCAAAATATTAAATTCAAATAATTAATATAATTAATTCCACAAGTAGATGATTTATTGGGACAAAATTTTCAATTTAACCATTAATTGAAAAAATGATTTGAAATGAAGTTAAATTAAAAAAACACATTAAGTTGGTGTTTATGGACATTGAATCACTTGAATATTTAAATATTAACAATTAATATTAACCTATTTCAGTGGATAATTATACTTCCATGAATATGACATTTATAAAATAGATTTCAAAACACTTCTTTAATGTAATCCTTCAGGAAGATGTCTATATGACACAACCTAAAGGGATTATGACTCCAAATGATGAAAATAAGTTATGAAAACTGAAAAAATATTTATTTAATAAGTAATTAATATAAATCATGAATCTTTTGGTTTCATGAATCCTTTAAAGAATTAGGTCTCATAAAGGATGAATACATGCTTTGTATATGTAAATGATTTAGTTTGAGTGTGGTCATTTTTTAACAGTATATGTGGATGAAATATTACTTATTAGAAATGGCATATCAAGATTAGAATAAGTTAAATCATAGTTGAATAAATGAATATCCATAAATTCCATAGGAAAGTTTGTATAAATTTTTTGGATCAGGATACATCAAGATAGATCCAAGTGACTACTCAACCTATGTAAAAGTACATATGTTGGAAAAATACTGAAGAGGTTCACTGTAGAACAAATCAAGAGGGTATTGTTTCCAATGTCACCTGGAATATATATTTTAAAGGAAATGTGTCCTTAGAAACATGAGTAAATAAAAAAATAGAAAGTATTGTATATATATTAGTGATTGGTTCAGGCATGTATGATATGATTGTATGTGTCTATATGTTACCTATGCATTGTTTGTGGTAGGAAGATATCTAAATGGCCATGGTGGTGGCCATTGAATAGTATTCATGACTATCCTTACATATATGATGTGTACTAATGATACATTCCTAGTATATGGAGGATATGAGGAACTGGTCATTAGAGGATATGTAGATTTTATTTTCAAAATAGACCAAGATTATATGAAATCAAAAATGAGATACATAATCACTATGAATGGAGGTTCTATGAGCTTGAATAGCTAAAACAAGGATATGGTAATAGATTATATTATGAAGACTAAGCATATTTTGTTTATTGAGGAAGTTGAAGAATTATTTTTGAGATGTAACATAGTTCAATAAATTAATGTGGTACCTTGTAGTAGAAATCCTATCACGCTCTATAGTGATAACACTCGTAGTGGATCTTGAAAGGGTGTCGATGTCACATAAACAAAAAAAGAACATACTTTTGAAGTATCATATATATAGATAATTTTATCAAAGATTTAAGGTTGTAGTGAAAGTTATTTCCAGGGAAGAGAACAAGGAGGGCCATTGAGTAAAGCCTTGACTCAGCTGAATCAGGATTATCCTATGAGGTTTAAAGGACTGAAAGTCCGAGGATATTATCTCTTGTCTATGTAAGATTTTATTGGAGTTGGTATTGCATGTACAACTGTTTGTACTTTTATTACATTTATATTATATATAATTGTAATAATAATAATATCTATTTACATATTTTTCATTGTTTTAAAATAAATTAACATAATAATTTCTATGGTATTTGTCGTATCGATAAGGTCATAGAAGTACCCCAATATGAAGAGAAACTTGATGTTATGTTATGATATTATTAAATATAGTTCTATGGTTGGATAAAATTCTTTAATGGGGTATATATAATGTGACTATCATGAGTGAGTACTCATAAGTGGATGTGGCATCTTCTCATGAGGTCCCCATATAGTAATCTCTCAGATTGGAGAATATGAGAATAGACCATCCAATAGGAATTCCACATGTTTTGGTGTCATTATATATTCCGATATTTGAGTGTGTGTAATGGTCCTTACACATTAATATCATCATTGATGCCTTTAATTAATCTTACTCAGTGCTGTTTTGATGAAAACCATAACATCATATGTTCTCAGGGCGGTAGGGTACATTAGGTACATCACAATTGACATGTTATAATAGATAAGTTGAAGAAACTGTTTTTATCTTAGATTTTTATGAAGTTGGTGTCTTAGCCCATTTATAGGTATAGAAACATCAAATTGAATTCCATATACATGGCGCAATGACTATTTTTTATTTCAAATAGTTAGAGAATGGAATATTGAGCATATAGGATAGTGAAATAGATGTACAACCTTCTTGATGAGATATTGCGATAAGGGAATATATTACACCATGAGTGTACACATGTGGCTGGAGATGTTCTAAATTATATTATTTTTTTTGGGTTCCATTATTTTTGTTTTCTAAAAATTAATCATTGAAATTAGGGATGTTTATTTAATTTGAATGAGAAAAATCCTAATGGGTCACACAATATGTGAATTAGATGATCTTGATTAAATTCTATTTGAATTTAATTTAATTAATAAATAATATTTTCATCACCGAGGAATAATTTTATTCATTTTTTATTGATGGCATAAATTAAAAAATATATTTATTCACCATATAATGATTAAATTATGTTTATTTATTTTATTTAATATTTTATAAGTATTTATATGGTAGTATGGGGAAAATATTTACTAATGAAAAAAATATTTATTTGGTATTTCATAAATTCTGACAATTTCGAACAGACCAAGACCATGTTCAGTGGTTAATATTTATTTACATGTCGGTAAATATTATTTTTAGTTATGATTATTGGAGCACACCACAAAATAATATTTATATTTTTCATATGTTTCATGGTGTTAATTAGAGAATATAATATTATTTAATGGCCCAAATGAAATTAAATAATATTCTAACCTAGACCATAGCTCTGTAATAAGATAGTTATTTATATTGTGTATGGTGTTACGAAAATGGAGAATCGTTGGACATAGTGAAATGTTTTCTAGACTCCACAATACCTCTCTCTCTATCAGGAATTATAAATTATAGAGAGAATCATAAATAACTAAAGTATGAGTAATCAACATGAAGAATGAATGATAACAGATTCACCATGATAAGACTCATAAATCGATTAGTGTCACTCTAATATTAAAGGAGCACGTATAGATTACCAATAATGGGACTCTACCCTTGGACCCTCACATCAAAACTAAGGAAATATGAAATTGGTTTTTCAAAAGATCAATAGTCATCAAATATGGGATTCTAATCCGAGGTATTTATTTTCATCATTATATAAATAAATTACTTAAAAATTTAATGTTAAAAATCCTTGATTTGGGTATTGTGAAATGAAATATTAAAATTAATTTTCATATACATTCCACCACCAAATGATTCCATATCATTTAAGACCTTCAATACATATATAAGACTACCCATCATGGTGTGATACCCTCCACTATGGCATGGAACAAACATCTAATGGTTTTCTATATGGTGAAAACCCACAAAAAAACCACCATCCCATGACACCCATTTCTAAAGTGTTATATTTTACAATTATTAAAAATGTTATGGTTTCTACTATTATTATATATGAAATGGTTTTTATGGTTTCATTTTAATTTCGATGGGTTTCCTTGTAAATGATTTACATTCTTATCGGGGAAACCTATTACAATGATGAAATGTAGTGAAATCCAGATATATTAGAAATAGTTCACTATGATGTTTTTTTAATTGAATGGTTTTTTATCTTATGGGGGTAAATATAATTTTACTAATATATAGGAATACAATAGATATTTATATGTAGATCTACCTAGAAAATAAAATCCAACCATTATCACATTAATGATATATAAAGAAGAAACTCAAAATCAATTACCTGAAAAAATTAAATTGTTGTTTTAGAGAGAGATGTTTATTACATTATGGATGTAAATAATGTTTTCCAAATGTATGGAATAGTTAACAATTTATATAATCTAATAACCCTTATAAGAATTTTTTAAACAAAATAAAATACCTATAATTAAGTGATTTTTATTGATATTTAATAAACATTACCATTATATGTTTTGGTTGAAATGTTATTATATACATGTCATAGTTACAATGGCATTGAATATGATGTAACAAAATTATATCCTTATGAGATATGGAAGGGTGTAAAAAATAATCTATTATATTTTAAATTCAAGGATATTTTATCTTACATTATATTTCTAATCACTAAAAGAACTATAATTTGATAAATAATAATTTTATGTCTTTACCATTTTGTATAATATAGGAAAGCTTATAAAATTATGAACATTAATGTTAATATTAATGTTTAATATATGGTTTTCTAGTTTTTTGAAAAAAATTATGAATATATTATTTAGATAATGTTATTCTAAATATCCCAATATATTATTATTTAGTTTATTAAAATAAAATTACATAAAGATGGAAAATTATGTCGTTGAGCCAAAATAGAGTAAAATACTAAGAACGGAAAACCATATATATCTAAATTTTATATTTTCTAATTATTTGGTATTTCCTATAAAAGATATCAAAATAATAATTATTTATTTAAATATTCTATAGTATTTCAAGGTAATATTATTTAAAACCATTACACATATGATTTGTTTTTACCTATATCATAGGGTATCAAATAAACATGTCGTATTATAGTTCTCTAAAATGTTTATTCATAGATATTACATATTTTAAGATTAATAGTCCTTAACAAGCATAAATATCCCTTTCAGAATCATGTAGGTCTAGTATATTTGAAAATTGGATAAATTAACAATTAATTCATGACTAATCTACATTGTTTTTCACTAAGTTATTCTTTATTAGCACAATTATTAGACAAAATAATGTAATACATTTCCTCACTACCTATGGAAGGGAAACAGATTAAAGGGTGACCTCATATGCTCAACAAAGGAAACCAAGGGAGATATCAATTATGACATAAGCATAACGTAAGAATAAGGGTATGAGAACATGAGAATAAAATTTGAAATCCCTACCCAGCATAGTGTAGTTCATAATCTTCAGTCGTAGCATAAGGTTAAAAATTCATAACACATGAATATTTATGTTATCAATGAACATGAGACAATGCAGAATAACATTATAATAATTAGTATGTTTGTGGAATACACATAGGCTTAGAAAGTCATTTCATTATTATTTATGGCTTTCTATAGAGGCCAGAATAGTGGATTGGGTTCACCCCAAACCATTTTAGTAGTCAGGGTTCTCTCCAAGACTGTCATAATGGATAGAGTCCCTTACTTAATTGGGTTCACAACCCATTGCAGACATGTTTGTCTTATTTGATACCTATACTTACCTAATTCATTGGTGGGCTATGTAATTCCAGGCCTATGAATAACATTATTAAAATCTTACATATTTTTTGCAAAGGATCATAAAACATTAATTATATCATAAACCTTGAAAAAAATGTTTTATTTTGAATTTCAAAATATTTTTACCCATTTAAAAGAAATAGGGTTCATAAGCATTTCATCTATTAATTATATCAAGACCCATCGAAAAAGAGTAGGTCTCATAAACATCTTTCCATTAAAATAATAATGAATCCCAAGAAATAATATGGATGGTATCATGGGATAATAACCATAGTAAAAACTTAACATAAAATTATGTCATCAAATACTAAACAATTACGTAAAATACCACATTGAACATTTTCTGGTGAAAATTACATTTTCACATTGAAAAAACTTATTTTAAGTCAAAAAATTTCCCAAATATTGATTATAAAATTTTCATTAAAAATAAATTTTGAAACATTTAAATGAGGCCCAATTCATTGAATTATCTTGGATATGGTAAATTAAAATCATGTTGTATAAGTTAAAAGGAAGAATTACTTTGACACAAAAAAGACAATATACACAAAGATTAGAAATTGAAAAGAACATTAATTTTGAATAATTTGGGAAAAAATAAATCTTTTGAAAAAAATAAATTAAAATATATAAAAAATATTCTTGAAAACATTTTTAGAAAGCATGGATATGGAAGAGAAAGTATTTTCAATTGAAGAGAGGAATCAAGTATTTTTTATTAGAAAAACTATTTTTATCTATTTAGTACATAACATGAGGGAAAGAGATATTAAAATAATAATTATCAAAAAATAACTAGAAGAGAATAATAACTAATTAGATTTATCATATAATGGTTATATAATTCTCTTTGTGAAAGCTCATGTATAAACAATCATGATAATAAATAGGATTGAAACATAAATCCCCTACCTAAGGTGGAACTTCCTTCATATGTGTTCGAAACTCCATTATAAAAAATATATTATTATTATAAACATATCATAGAATAATAAATATATATATCAGATCATATATTATTTAAATATAACCATTTTTCACTACTTTATTAACAATTCTTAATTTAAATCACTTTTCTAAGTGATAATTGCTCTGATTTTCATGTATGATTTGGTTGTGTTGTTTTGTTCATTTTTAATTTATCATGTTTACATAATATTTATAATGATAATAATCATAGAAATATAATATATATTCATTACATACATATTTATAGTCATTCATAAATTTTTTTGTTTGGAAAATTAATTACACCGTTCAGGGAGATGGTAGGTAAAACGTATGCATGAATGATGTTTTCGTTTTTTTAACAAATGAATGGAAAGAAAAGTAAAAAATAATTCCAATTTAATGAAAAATTATTATATAATATAAATCATATAAAATAATAAAATTCATCCTTATTACCATCCATGTAAAATGGAAATGAAAAATTAACCACCTCACATTATTGGGGTGGTTTTCGACACATACGTATGTGTTACATTATTATTTTCCAAAAAAAATTAAAGGTAAGAAGGATGATGTGATATTATAAATCCATAGGTCATATTATTTTATATATATACATTATTTATATTATTATATCAATCAATGAGTGTTGGTGATGCAAAACAAATTACATCGGTTCTCGAAGTGGTAGTCCTCCATACATATGATCAGCGGTTACGTTTCCCATTTGATGAAATAAGAGATGTATATAAGATATCAAAATAAATTAATAAATTATAATTTTATTTGTTTTATTTTTTTTATTATTTCATCATCTATGAATAATATTTGATGATTCTAAAAGAATAAATAAAACAAAAAAACATTTTGAAGAACTATACCTATTCTTCAAACAACCTCACTAGGTTTATGCAGAAAGCCATACTAGGTTGGTTTTCTGATCAATAAAGGGACTATCAGTAATGGGTAGGGATTTTATTGATGTATTTTGTTTTTATTAGCCAAAAATTTCCCTTTAATTGTGTATAGAATAGGACAAGTGTTGTCCTTTTATAACTGGTGGAGAGGACCCACTTTCTTTTTTTGAAAAGAATAAATGACATTGAGGTTTTATTCAAACTAATAGGCTCCAAAATGGACCATTAGAAAAACATACATGATATAATGTCTCAATATGGCCACAAAATATAATTTAGATAGTATTTTAATTCTTTTTAACACTTATCTGTTTAGTCTAACCCCTAATAAACAGTTTTTTCATTAACTGTGGGAATAGATTTTTTCTATTTTTAGTCCTCATGAAGACAAAAAAATATATTGAAAATATATCATAATACTATATTTTTTTATTAAAAAGATGGAATCCATTTTATTAAATTCAATCACTAATATGGAAGAATTTAATTTAAAATTAAACCCGAAAACATGACAAAATGATGTTTTCGAAAGAAATGTTTTCTTAAGTATCAAACATTTATATTTCAAAATTCAACATAAATTTTTTACTAATAACCAATATTGGAATAATAATAATATAATTTAACTATTGTAAATTTTAGAACCTTTTTATTAAAAAAAATTAAATTCTAAATTCTGTTAATGGAAGTATCATTTTATATAAAAATCAATATTTTCACAACTCTTTGATAAATTTATCTTTTCAGACAATTTTAAAAATTCCTTCTAGGAAATTTTTTTAACTTTTTATTTGGAAAATTTTGTTCATTTTATCAAATAAATTTATAGAAGTGGTATTTATTAATTATATAATTTCTCAGAAAAATAAAAAATTTAAATTTAAATGAAAAAGTATAATTATAAAAGATTTCATGACTTTACTAAACAGAATATATAATTTCTTTATATAGGACCATTATTAAATTTATTTAAAATAATGTAATTTATTTTAATAACATAAATTTAATGGATATATTATAAAAATATACTATATTATTGTTTATTTAGACTTGGGGTTTCATATATCATAAGAATAAAATAGATAAAATTTATTTAAAAAGAAATACATCCTAAAATCTTGGGGTGTCACATTATGAACCCCTCTAAAATCAATTTTATCTTGAAATTATATCACTTTGACAGAAAAATGAGGATATCAATATTTAATTACATCCTCATTTCCCCAATTACTTTGTTTGAATTTATTATTTTTCCAGATAACATTAACCATATGAGTAGTCTTGTTCTGTAGAATTTATCTCCACGATTCAAGATTTTATATGGATGTTCATAATAGTAAATGTCATTCTCTAGTGGAAAAACCTATATTTTTAGTACATCTGATGGATTATGTATGTACTTCATCAGGAGAGATATATGGACCAAATCATGAACTTAAGTTTGGTTCGATGGAAGAACAAAATAAAAATATACTATAAATTCTAGATCAAGAATCATGAAAGGGAAAATATACCTATGGATCAAATTTATCTTCTTTCTAAATCTCACAACCTTATTACATAGATATATTCATAGGAAATACTTCTCACCAATATTAAATTCTATATTGGGCTAATGATTTTTGGGAAAACACTTATATCGACTATGTGCTAACTTTTCTGGATCATGAATGGATCATAATTTCTCTTCTATTTCCTAAGCAAGATCAGGTCCCAATATATTTTTTCTATAACTTTATCCAAACATGTTTGATTTATACAAATCATTCTGTATTGCGATTTATAAAGATACATCTGAATTATCAAGTGAAACGAATTATTGTGTGAAAACATTACTTGGGGAAGGTGTCGATCCTATACAGCTTTGAAATCAATTGATCAATATTTAAGTATACAATTAAGGGTTTCAATAGTTGTGTTAGACTAACCAACTATCTGAGGATAGTAAATAGTACGAAAATTTTACCCTATATTCATATCCTATAGAAAAATTTTCTAGAACCTCAATTTATATCCTAGATCTTGATCAGATACAATCGTTTATAGTAATCAATCAACCTTTCTAGTTCATTAATATAAATTATAGAAAGAGGATCAGGATGTATGTCTTCTCTAATGGAAATTTTGTGTGATGACTTGATAATGCCATTTACTATAACCCAATAGAATTACAAACACTATAAGTTTTGGGTATTCTGATCAAAAAAATCAATGGTGATGTAATCCCATTTCTGTAGTTTTATAAGTAACGGTTGAAACAAAAAATAATAACATTTTCTCTTAGTATTAACTTTCTAACATAAATATAATTCAGATGAAAATTAAAAAACATCACTCATCATGCCCTCCCTCTAGAAATAATCATTCATATCTCTATAAATCTTTGTGCATCCATGATGAATGGAGATTGATGAACTACAAGCCTCCTCTAACAGCTCCTTCAGATTTGTTATGGATAGAACACATTCAAGTTTTCAAAACCTTATCATTCCATGATATTCAAGTTTTATCTCAATAGATATTCTCACTTTCTTATATAGTTCCACATATTCCAGATGTGCTTCTTTCATCTCCACTTGTAAAGATAGATGGACACTCATTTTCAAAAGATAATTTTTATCCCTTTCATTCAATACATTCAGATATACCCTCTTATATTCCAAAAATATTCACTTTTTGTGATACTTATCATGGATTATATGACATGATCCTTTAAAATAAAATCATCTTCCATCTCTTTCACCTTAATATGGTGTTAATTTTTTGAGTATAAATAATAATTATTCAACTCAAACTATATTTTTTGGTTCATATTCAGATATTTTTGAGTAAATATATACTTTAAAATTTTTTGATTAGTATATAGGTCACACATTTCATATTAAACATAACGTCTCTATATCTTCACTGAATAAATTCTTCATGTATCTTCAACTCATGATTTGGGTAATTTTTCTCATTAGCAATCAATTTTCAAGAGGCATAAGAAATCCCCATGTGATTCCCCATGATAATTCATTAGAGTCCCTCCTTCGATAAATCACTATAGATTACAAGACCTTCACCACATTAATGTAAAGTAATTAAAACTACGATGATTAAACTTTTGTTTAGTTATTTGGAATTTCCTTCACATTCATCCATCTGAAGGAGCCTGGTTCACTCTTGAGTTAACTTAGTTCATTGATTTTACAACCATGAGAAATTTTCCTCGAAGAATCAATAATATCCATCAAAACTAAGGAAAATATAATTCTATGTCACTATAGTTTTTCTGGGAAAACATTTATTAAATTTCATATTTGAAAAATCCCTAAATATACCACTACCTAATATTATATTTCCAAAAAATTAATATATTTTCATCCAAAATTCACAATTTATAATACTTTCATAAAAATTCCCCCTTCATTAGGGTCTTCATTATAGTCCTAAAATGATATTCATGTTCTTATGTTCTCTTTGAATATATAAGAATATCATATAAAATGGAAACCATATACTAATCACGGTCATATTAAAAGACTCTATTTATTAAGTCTGTGAATATAGTTGGGGTATTAATAATACCAAATGGAATCAATATAAAGTTATAGTTTCTATACATTGTATGGAATGATAGATTTGTAATATCCTCCTTCATAACACTCAATTGAAGTTATATAGAATGAATATAAATCTTGAAAAAATTTTATGCCCCACATATTTGATCAAAAAAGTAATCAATACCGGGTAGAGAATACTTGTTCTTCATACTAATCCTATTAGTTTCCAAATAATCAATGTATAGTATAATTCATCCATCATTCTTTTAAACTAACAGAATAGGTTCACCCCAAGATGAAACAGAGAGATGATCGAACCACTATCTTATCAATATTCTCAAAGAGTTTATTCTTCAATGTTTGAAAATATTTCAAATCCACTCAATATGGAGACATTGAAAGAGGTGTAGCACCATGTATGATTTATAATCAGAAATCAACATACCAAATTGTTGAAGAGAAGGAAAATATTTTTGAAATACATCATCAAAATCTTTTAAAATATGAATATCATTCATGTTCAGTTTCTCCCAATCACTCTATGATAAAATCCCCTAGTGAATATGAATCAAAACCCATAAAATGGATGTGATTTCTACCAAAATGTCATGTTCATATTCAAATTGATATATGACCATATGTTGTTTTGGAATACCCAACATAACTTCACTTTTTTAGAAATTGGGATGTTCCTTGTGTATAGAATGTCAATACATTCATAAGGTAACATTCCCCTCAACTAGGGGGATAATAACATGATTTCACAAAAGAAAAATCCCAAAAAACCCAGCTAGTTAAGAATCATATACTTGAGATGTGGTCATTATTGCATTAGGGTTTTCACTTATAACTAAACATCAAATTATTAGGGTGGTATTTTTTACCCAAATAAATTTTTTATGATTTTAATGAGTGGGTAAATCCATATTCATGTAATAACAGAGTAGTTTTAGTGAGGATGGTTTGTGTATCATTATCTACATCGTTATGTTACTCATCATCAAAAATTGTGATCACATGTTATTTCAATTTTTCTATAATCATAAGATGTTTCTAATGTTGATTATCATCATTAACCTTCTAATTTGAGCATCAGTTAGTAGAATTCCCATAATCCATTCATTTAAAACATTGGAGTGTGGGTGATTCCTTCTTTGAAGATTTTTCCCTATTCAAATCAATAAATAACATCTTCCTTTCACATCAATATTTGATTTACCAATGACCTTCCATTCCACATTTAAACCATTAACCAATACCATTAATAAATATTCCTCCACTTTTCCATCCACACATAGAGTGTAATGGATAAACCGTATTCTTCCCTCTGTTGTTTTTGGAATTTCCATTGAATTCCATATTTCTTTTCTTATAAAAAAAAATATTTAAGGATAAATCAAATCTCTGTTTTTTCCTTGGCTGCACATCAAAAAATTTCTTCCAAGCTACTATGTCCTTTAATTATAACTCAATTCATAGAATTTGTTTTATACTCCTGATGAATTGATCAACCTTAATATCAGAAAGGATGATAACTCCCAAAGATTACATTGAATGTATTGTAAAATTCCCCCTTATGATCACTAAAAAATTCAACATCCTTCAACATTATCTCATGGAATTTGTTATCCATTTTAATACGAAGAATAAAATAAATATAAATATAGAAATATTAGAGCATAAACACATCCCACTCAATGAAGTAAATTTTGTCCTATAGTCTCATATTCTTCATAAGAGTATACAATTGATGTTCTTTTCCATGAAAATGATTTATAACCAAAAATACTTCTTCTTTCTCCAAATACTAGATGATGGAAAATATCTTTTCGATGATACTGATCCATTGTTAAAAAAACATGATTAGTTTTCACACTAAAAGAATTTGAATATTTACTCATAGAGGACTCAATAGAATGTAGTTCCATACTTTTCTTATTTATACTTTCATTATGATCCATATCTTGAGAAATTTGCGTAAGTATTGAAACATGTTTTTTTATTAAAAATATTATAGAATTTGGTTTCCTAAGAGGAAAATATTTATATTTCCCATCACATTCAACATTAACACAATTCTTATATGTTTCAACAATTGATTAAAACACAAAAACAATTTATTTGAAATAATAATCATGGCGGTTAATAAATTTAATCCTGAAAAATAATTTATAGGATATATAAATTATGGAAAATTATTTTCAATCTATAGTAAATTATGGTTAACAAAATTCATTCATGGTAATTATATATTATAATCCATTATGATTTTTTGTAAATAAACTTTTAATTAACCTAAGAATATCCTCTAGGAGTGTCAAACTAGTTCTATAGTTTTTGAACACTCTCCATGAACAAGAAATATGGAATACATATACATGAAAAACTATATTTAGTGTTATTACCCCTAGATGAATTTTTACAAAAACTATGACCACTTATAGTTTCTAGACTTTTATGTTTTTCTAGGAAGACCACACTCCTTTATTTATTATAACATAATCTTGTATACATAGGATTATTCTAAGGATCCTCATAAATGTTTTATCTTCCTAGTTTCCAAGGGTTATCTAAATATTTCAATAATACGAAGTATATTGACACATAGTATTCATTCATAGATATTACAATCTATTAAAGGATTATAAATTACATAACATAATGATCCACACCAGAATCGTATCGGTTTAGCATCATTAGAAATTTGGATACACAAATATTTGTTTATCAATGAGCAACATCATCTCCCACAAAGTTATTACTAACTAGAACCATTCTTGGATATATCATAATTAATACCTATCATAATAACCTGGGGAATAAAAACATAAGAAAGGGTGAGCAGATATTCTCAATAAGGGTAAACTAGGGTGATACAAATTATCACATAAACATGGAATGATTATATGTGTATGGTAATATAAGAATAACATTTGAAAACCATACCCTGAATATCATAGATCATAATCTTGTTTTTTATAAACCATGAATGTTCATGCGACATGAATCATAATAGAATAAAAGAATAAGGGTTATGAGATCATATAACTAGCATAATATGTAATTTTGTGGCATAATCATAGTCATAAAAAAATAATTTCCATAGTTGTTAAGGATTAATATTGATACAATAAAGTGGAATGGGTGCCCTCCAAAAACCATCATTGTAGCAATGGTTTGAACCCAATAATATCATAGTTGATAGATTATCATACTCAACAAGGTTTACTCATTATTTCATTCCAATATATCACATGTGATATCCATCTTTACCCAATACATTATAGGGATATATAATTCAGATCCCAACTATATCAAAATGAAAATAACATATATTTATTCCAAAATATCAATAATCATTAATAATATCAAAAACTATAAAAATAAATGGGTTTCAATAGAATTTTATTTAGGCACATCTCATGGAAAATAAATAGGTTTAATAAAAATTTCATCAATTCCACTTGTCACAGCCCATGGAAAAGGAACATGTTTCATAAAAAATTTGTCACAATAATCATAAAACATCCAATGAAATTGTATGGGAGGAATAATTGTATTATGTTACCTATAAAATCTTATATAACATCCAATGGTTTAGTCATAGTTATAAAAATGATGTTAAATATCACTTGGAACATTTCTTGAGGAAAATAAACTTTTCATGTTGAAATCACATATTTTAAATATAAAGATTTGAAAAATATCGAGGTCAAAAATCCCTTTGAAAAGAATGTTTAAAACATATAAAGTAAGATTCAAATAATTTTATGATAATAGCAGTAAGAAATTATATAAATTCCATATAAGTAAAAAAGAAAAAATAATTTAAAACATTTTAAAGAAAAGTAAAAAAGTATAACTTTCAAAAAAATGAAAAGATCATTACTTATGGATAGTAATTTAAAAAATATAACATGGTTATAAATTAATATAAAAACTAATAAGATTATATATAGGACAATATTGTTTTTTTATAAATATTGGACATGGGAGATAATAAATTATTGATTGAATGGAGAAATAAATTCACATTTCCATAAAAATGTTGTTTCATTAAATTGAGTACATAAAGTGAGGAATATTATAGGGAAACATAAATCCTCATGAAAATAACATAGTGTAATGAAATAGAAAGAGATCTATCAAAAAACTTATTATATAATTTCATCAATAGAATCTCACGCATAAAGAATCCTGATTAAAACTTGGATTTAAGCATAAATCCCCGACATTGGGTTTGAATTACTAAATATATATTAAAAATAATATATAATCAATATAGGTTTATTATAAATAAATTATAGAACCTTAATAATATATAAAATTACATATATTATTTACTTATAATTTTTTTCACCCATTTATTAACAATTCATTATTAAGATAAATATTCTCTGTGACAACTACTTTGTATTTCCTGTATGTTTTAATTTGGTAGTTCTGCCCTTTTACATTAATATTCGTTACAAAATATACGTAATTTTAATATTTATTATTATATCATATATATTAATTATATACTTATTTATAGTCATATATATAATTTATAGATAGAAAATTGATTTACACGGTTCATAAAGATGGTAATTTGTATACACGAATGGATGATATTTTCATTTTATAAAGGATGGAAAAAATAGAAGGTAAATCTTAATTAAAATTTATAGAATAATTATTATATCATATATACTATATATATTCATATAATCATTCCCTAGTACCATCCATGTAAAACAGAAAAAAAAATTGAACCACAATGCTTTCTGTAGGTGGTAGTCCACACATACGCAGGGGTGACATTATCATTTTCTAACAGATTGTATGGTAAAAAGGTATATCTAGTAGTATAATTTCATAAGAATACTAATTTCATACATATATTTATATATTAAATACTTTCTTATATCTAGTCGTTATAGGTGGTGATGGAAAAATAAATACATCAGTTCATGAGGCGGTAGTCCATCA
Source organism: Viscum album (assembly GCA_963277665.1). Taxonomy (NCBI): domain Eukaryota; kingdom Viridiplantae; phylum Streptophyta; class Magnoliopsida; order Santalales; family Viscaceae; genus Viscum; species Viscum album. The sequence goes on from OY728167.1 coordinate 218,688,939, forward strand.
TACACACGATCAAAGGATTCATTTCCAATTTGATGAAAGAGGATATATATATTGGTTATACCAATAATATATATATATATATGGATTGTACTAATGATATTATTTCATTATATTTTATGAATAATTGAAAGAGGTAGAATAATAAATAAAACCAAAAACACGTTATTAAGAACTATACATAGTATTTCAAAAATCTTGTTCTGATTATATCAAGTTGAAACCTATTAAGGGTTTTTTTATCAAATGAGTAAATATTGGTCATTGGGAGGTATGTAAGGATGGTATTTGAGTATGGTTTTTCTGAGAAAAGGTTATTTATGTTGGATAAGAGAGGAGAGTAGGGTTCCTTTTATAAGTGTAGGAGAGGTCCTATATAGAATTTTTAAAATAACAAAATAGATTAATGTTTAATTTATAAAAAAATTACCCCAAAATGGACAATTCAAGAATATTAGATGATATAGGGTCAAAATATTCCCATAAAATGGAATTTTGTCACTTTTAGGTCATTTTAACACTTATCACTTTTGATTAACCCCATGTAAACTTGTTTTAACCTTAACTAGGGTAATATATTTTTACTGTTTTTTTACTATTCATTGTGACAAAAAATTAAGTAGAACATATTACCTAATAATAATTATTTTAATTTGAAAAATGGAATCAATTTCATTAAATCCAATTCATAGAATTTTCATAATTTATTATAAATTTAAAACTATAAATATGATGAAAATGGGATGCTAATGAAATGTTTTCTTAAGTATAAAAATATTTTAAAACAAAGTTCAACATATAATTCATTAAAATAACCTAAACTGGATTATTAAAAATATAATTTGACTAATTAAACATTTAGAACCACTTTATAACAATTATTCATTTTTTAAAAGCATTAAATTAAATGATAATTTTTATTAAAATTTATATTATTCATTGTAAATTGAAAAATTTATCATTTTAAAAAATTCTAAAACATTCACCCAAAGATAATTTTGAAAATTGTATTTCAATTATTTTAGAATAATATTTTATAAAAGTCGAAAAAATTATGTATTTTGTTTTCTCAAAAAATAAATAACATCCATTTTATGGAAATAATATCTTTTTGTAAAATATAAATATATTACGAAAAATATTATCTTTATCTAAAATAATTATTCACAATTATTAAATTTTCATTATTACTATTCATAATTTGAATTTATTGACTGTATATTATATTATCGTTCATTATGTTTCAGGGCTGAATGTATCAAAAGATATCGAAGATATTAAATCTATTTAAAAAGAAATAAGTTATAAAATCCTGGGGTGTTACACATATGGAATGACATGTAGAAACTGGCAGTATTTAATATTGATTAGATTAGGTGTATCATATTTTATGATAAATGTATATCCTAATGCATTGTTTCATAAAAATTACATGCAATTGTTAGTTTATGGATTTCCATATCATTAGTTTTGATATATAAACCACTATCTATGATTTAAATGGCTACAAAAATTACATGTTAATGTTTGAAAATATTAAATGTAGGATATCATAATACAAGTCATGTGACAAACATAAAACATAATAGATTTTATTTCATACAGAAACGGGTTAAACTTATAAGTACCTACATTAAATTATGTGTTAAATTGCCCAATCAATATTCAAGTATCACTAAGAGTGAGAGGGGGTGAAGCACTGATATCATTTTCTTTTATCCTTCCTTACATATGAGACAACATTATCCTCCTATTAATGATTTCATTTCATATAGAAAACAATTCAAACACACATCCATAGGAACATTATAAATGACAAGGTTTACTACTCAACAAGAGTATCTAAATCCTTTTTATGGGTTGGAAAAAATCCAGTACCAAACAACCCAGTAGAAAAAATACATTTGTGTGGAATAAAATGAGTAAGATATGCCCTTACACTCATGTAGCAATATGTAGAAAATCCAACAATGTGTTTTTTTATCACTATGTAAATAATCCAAAAGTGTGTGTGATTAATCTATAATAATAATATAAGACATTTTTTTCAAAAAACATTTTACTTTGATTCTTGATCAACCTTATAAAATATGATCTTAAAAAAATTCACAACTTCATGGACTTTGTATTGATATTTAGTCTGATACCCCTCTCTGATTTTCACACTCTATTTCTCACAACTGAAATCCCACTTTTCCATTTATTGTTAAATTGATGAAATTTTTTTCACAAACTGGTCTATTTCATTATCAATCTTCCTTGAACACTCTAAAAACTACCCTTATTCCTCTACTAACATCCTTGCATTCTATGGAAGGAGTTCTTCATGAACAACCTTCTAATTCCATGGACCACCATTGCTTAACAGATGGCTGATTCCCCATGTACTTCTAATTCATTTAATCCCCTTTTAATGTGTGTAAAATCTTACCCACAAGCCTCTTACATGCACTTTTTCCACAATTTGTCTCCTTCATGGAAATGATTCCCTATGAAATTATTCTCCTTCATGGAATTCTCCCTCGCAAAATTGTTTAAACTTACCTGAATTCTTCCAGTTGTGATTATATATTATAATAAAATTCTCTCTAACATAATTATCTAATTAGGAGTCTTTATATAGGAATATATTTTTACAAAACCCACTAATCCAGATTACTCAATGATTTGATGCAGTACAGTCTTCACCAAAAATTATGTTATGTAGTCCACATAGTTCCTTAATACTTTTTGGTGGATTTTGTCCTCCACATATGAAAAAACATTAAGTCTTATGAAATCACTACCTCTCATTCAATAAATAAGCATACTCCAATGATCGGTTATTCATCCATGATATTCATTCCCACGGTGAAATATTTTCCCTATGTGGTCTGCATAGCGCGATTCATGGTCCATATAGCACTGATATCCAGAAATATTCCTTTGTTGATTTCCTTCATTGTTTTTCATACTTGTTTATTGTCAGAGGATGATGATTTTTTGTCTTTGAACATCATTCCCAAAAACACTTTTGAATAAAGACCATCATTTTCATTAAAAACAACTCTCGATTTTGAGGCTCAAAAATTTGGAAAACATTGGGAAACTGCACCACCATAAAAATTTGCATCGACAACACCAACCATATAGATTCATGGTCATTAGTCTTTACCAGAAAACATAAAAATGATACATCAATAAAGGTTCAACCATATTCTACCCAAAATCAATTATTTCGAATAAATGAATCACTTAATTCCAAAACCACACAACTACATTCATTACAGACTACATCTGTCCTAATATATAACCTTTGATTGATCAACTTTAGAATCATCAGATTTAAAACGTAAATAATTGTAAATTCTATGTATTCCAGCAATTTTTATCGTTCTTAATCAAATATACATTCTTAATAATTGTGAGTCTAATTTCATGAATACTTTGTCTAGTCCAATCATCCACTTTAACAAGGTGAGGGGATTTCATTTCTTCGCAAACTTCCTGGACAAAAAATAAAATAACTAAAAATGATAATTTTCTTCATAAGCATGGTCCTAATAATATGCTATAGAGAATGAGTAAATGAATTAAATCTTGAGAAGTATCTTCAAGGGATATATAATTGGTCATTCAAAATGAGATATTTTGTGCCAGTTTTTGTCTCCCCGGGTCGAAACACCCTCCTCCTAAATCTCACATTCCCTCTCTCATTTATTTTATTAGGTACTTTATTACATATAGGATAAAAGGATCCCACTATTATAATGAGTGATTAATAACAACCAATTTAGACCTTCATATGAGGGATGTATTTATGAAACATCTACTATTATTTTCATTAATTATGGATGAAGAGTAACTCATTGGACAAATTATCTATAAGATACATAGGTTATTTCACATAAAATATGCATTATTTTATTTATTTATCATGCTTGATAACAGATTTTGGTTTCTAGAATAATTTTACTATGTTTAGTACATACTGATAGATCCATTGAAACCAAATAGTTGTATCAAAACTATTGAATGAATTTTGTTTCATGAAATCATTTTATAGATTATGATTTGGTCAAATAATTATCCCTACCATAATCACAATCATAAAATATGATTTAGTTTTAAATTAGCCAAGTGGTGTCACATATTATGCAATGGTATATTTTATCTAGTTACTCATTAAATGATTTATGAATTTTTTTAGTCATAAAATATGACTTCAGGACATCATATACAATGATTGAACAAAAATATTTTTTGTAGAACATATCACTGTTGCGACATTTATTTTTATTATTAAATATGATAGGGATATCATGTGATATGATAGATCTATCAGTTATAAAATAGGACTAAGAGATTCACTGCTAGACTAAAAATCATATACTATAATTCACTCTAAATTGTTATGTACAATTTTGGTAGTAAAAATGGGTTGCCTTGAATTTCAATTATTAATTGTTTCTTATGGTTTATAAATCATTATAATGGTATATTGAGATATTAATTAATTAGTGAAAGTGTTTTAAAATAAATTTTTAAAATTTACTAACAATATACCATATGAATTTTTAATATCATAATAACATTACAAATAAAATGATATGACTTATAATTAATAAATAAATATTTATATAAAGTTAATTAGGTATATTTATAATATATATTTAAACTAAAAAATAAGGTAAAATATAAAATTATATAGTTAATTGTGAATTGTTTATAATTAATAAATTTCAATAATTTAAATTAATGGTCTTATTTATGATTTTATTTTCAAAAAATCAAAAAACAAATTGATGATTGACATGGTTGACGTTTAAATATTTATAACTATCAGATATTTAGATTACGTAAATAGTTTAGAAGATAAATATTAGAATATAAAATGTTTATTATTAATAAGAAACTGTATATATAATGACAAATTATTTATAAGGAATAATATGATATAGATGATATTTTAATAAATACAACGCCTTTATATTTAATGTTATGGATATTCAAAAAGTTGAGATAAAAAATTATTATCTTTTTTTATGACTTTTTAATAATTTCTATCCCATGATTAACAATAGATTTTGAATACTTTTAAAAAATTTACCCTCTTGATAATTCCTAAATACAATTTTTCATATTCTGAATTTGCATATACATTAGTTTAAGTCGTTAAACAACTTCTAGAGATTATCATCATCCATCTAAGGACTATCATTATTGGTATGATAATTTATTTAGTTTTCTTCTACCTTAATAATTATTAGTATCAGGTTATGAGATTTAATTAATTAATTATATGTGATTCATACATATTAGGTGTTTTAATTATGATGGAATTGAAATCTATCTTGGGTAAATTATATCCTTTTTGAGGGAAATGGTTTTAAATATTACACTATCCTGGAGTATTATTCCTTGATCTAAAAAGGATTGTGTTAACTATTCATGACTTCTGGCTCACTCCTGTTAAGATCACTATTTTCATATAATTCTAATATATTATGTGAAATAGTTTCATGAACCTTATACATATGATTCAGTTTAATTTTTTTGAATATAATTGGAATTTTATTTGGGTTAGTAACAAGAGTTTTAATTTGTTTAATGTATTACACATCAATATGGTTTGAACATATTGATTTAGTGTAAGAAATTAGATTCCAAACTAATAAATAAAATCAAGAATTTATTTAAAGGGGATAACATAAGAAAATATGGTTAGACTAAATAACCTTTAGCAATATTACTTGTTAGAATCCATGTAATTATAGACATGTTATAACTTAGAGGATTCAGTCTGTTTAACCCTGAACCTAATGTCCCCATGGATTATATTTTGTAAGGAATGAAATAAATGAAGAGAACATAACATTTAGGGGGATTATGATGTGGATTTTCATTAGGTAACACATATTAGAGAAAACTAAACCCTTAGGACACTGGAGTAATCAATTTGAGGGAATATCTATATTGAATTTTGTAAAATATGTATCCACTCAACAACCCAAGAGTCATATATTAGATATAGATATGTCTTATTTTCCTGATACCCAATATAATAACTATTGAAATATGAAACTTGACCGATTAATATATATTATATGAAAATGAAGGGGTCATAATTTTGGTGGGATCATATATAAACGATTTCAAAGTTAAATTCTTATAAAAATGATAATTATATAATAAAATATTTTTTATAGATAAAAAATAGAATCATGATACCCTAGATAATAACTAGTGAAAAATGAAACTGGACCCGTTAATATATGTTATATGAAAATGAAGGGGTCATAATTTTATTGGGATCATATATAAAAGATTTCAAAGTTAAATTCTTATAAAAAATGATAATTATATAATAAAATATTTTGTTATAGCTAAAAAATAGAATCATCATCAAACATAACATTGGGATTTTTCCTAGTAAAGCGATGTTAAATATAATAAAATATTATAACTGGTAACTTATAAATTTTTTTAAGTAAGGAGAATGTTTTTTGTATTATAGAAACACCTTCTATGAAAAAAATTGTTGAAGTCCTTCAAAACTTAGAAGCAATATGCTTATGGAATCATATAATTATTTATATGTGGTTTTAAACGAATTTGATGAAAAACCCTAATAAATTTTACTCTCCACTCATATACATAATATTATTTGGAAGGTAAATGATTGGTGAGACTAGAAGTTTCATTGATGGTTTATCTAGTAAAAGAAGTCATCATGTTTTCATCTTTTAAAATGTTTTTGAAATTTGAATGAGTCTAAGAAATTTTTAGCAGGATTTTCTCAATGTGTTGAGGATAGATAGACATGGAATATGTTTTCTTCATTCTAGTTATATATTGTTGTTATAAGTGGATAAAGTTCAAATGGGAATCTAAAAATGTATTTAGAAAATCCAATAATGTTTCTTCGAGAATTCAGTTATGGTTGTTGATTTATGGTGTTATTAGGAAGGGGTAGTAATGATTCAAGAGGAAGGAATTGTTTAGAATACATGAATGAGTTTGAGAAAAACCCTAGAATTTCAAATCTAGATATTAGTGTTATCAAAAATTTTACTTCAATTTTGACGAGTTTTTACTACCAACTGTACATTTTACAACTATAATAAGTATACATGAATTCAAAATTCGTGTAAGAATATATAGATAATTTTTTTAAAATTCAAATTTTATATCAATGATATAATACATAAATAGTTTGAATATATTTTAGTTTTCATGATATGATATATTTAAATAAAGGATATTTATAGTTATCACATTTCTCTTATATGATAACTAATTTTTTTTCTAATAAAGAGTTGTTAGGAGTAATATGAGACAATGAATTAATTAAAAATGATTTTTTAATTCTCACATTATTTGACATGTTTTGAATGAAAGATAAGGATAATTCATGATGATGGGATATATTAAGGTATATATTTTTTACCTACACATGCAAGTGGTAGTGTATGACTAGAGTAGTCATAAGACATGGTATACATGCCACTGTCTATGATTAAAATGGTGGTTATTTTATAAGAATTTAAATTTTAGTGTCTTCCAAATTGGATATCACTATGTTAAGTTTTAATAAAGATTAAGTATATGAGAATTAATTCCATACAAGGATTGGTTTCATGAATTGGATGAGTCATTTATTCATATGTTATAAGGCATGAGAAAATTTATGAACTCTTGAGGAGAATCATTGATAGATTTAAAAAGGGTCATTCCCCATGGAATAATTTACACGAGACTATTGGAACCATAACTGAAAATCCATTTTCCTAATTCCCGGTACTCCTACCCCTTTTATACCATGAGTAACTTGAATTCCATAGAGGATAAAATTATCTTTTACTACATATCAAGTGAAATATTTGGTTAAAGTGGAACATAAATGGGTAGGTGTGCGACATTAATGTGTGAAACCTAGTGTGAATTTTCTCTGAAGATAATTTGGATGGTTTATAACAAACTTCTCATAGAAAGCACACTCATGTGACTTTTAATGGTTTTTAATTTCCCTCTTAAGGGGGTTATGGAGATGAAAATTTTGATGGATGGAAACCAGACACTCTAGGAATTCTTGATCTAGTGAATTTTGATGTATTTTAACTTACCTATTGAGGGATTCACTTAATATGAATGAGATTCATGCTCAAAGGAATCCATGATTTTTGGGAAAATATATTAAATGAGGAATTTTAACTGAACTCTGTAACACCCCAAGCTTCCACGATACATTTCTCTTTGAATAATACAATAGCGTGTGATGTAAGCAAAACCGAGTTCAAGCGCACCACAACCTTTCAAACTAACTGTTTAGAAATTGGTTATGAATTCCACATTTTGAATTTTATATATATCCCATTTAATTTAAAATTCATCTTTTATGTTTCTAAGACATAATATAAGGGAAAAAATCTATTTTTCAAATAAAAGAAGTATTTATAAAAAAAATGCAGTTGTTCGGTATTTTAATGGATATCCCTTTTTAAATCCAATATTAGACACTTTAATAGATTCAATTTTATGAAATTAAATTATACTTTAGAAACAAGACATAAAAATTTTGTTTGGATATATTTTTGATAATTTTTTGATATCTTTCATATTTTGATGAATAGTGAAAAATAGTAAATTTTAATTAAAACAACATTTTTAACTGAAATAATTTATATTGTTAAATTATACATTTTGATGGTTTTTAAGTATAACTACATTATATTTTTATCATTTAATATAATGTAGGTCATTCTATGTAATTTTCACATTTAAATTGTACATAAATAGATGTTAATCTTTTGATAGTTTTTATTTTTTAAAAATCCACTTTTTGGTTTTGACAATGGAAATTAATTTTAAATTAATTAATTAAAATTATATGTTTTTAATTTGGTAAAATAGGCCTTATTTTTTAATTTGTAATATCAAAATTATCTATAGGTTAATTTTGTTATTTTTCTGAAAACTTTCATTTTTTGATGAATAGTGAAAAACATTGTGTTATTGTTTCAAAACCGACATTTTATTTAAATAATTATTTTTAAATTTAAATTTATTTTAATGTATAAATAGATACATAATACCTATATTAGTCCAATGTAACTTTTTGGAGTCATTTTATAATAATATTAGATATATATAATTATATTGAACTTTTAACGTCTTTTACCCGCCTTCTAGGCACATTTGCAAATTTGCAAAAAACGTAATTTTACAAATTATATGAATTTAATTTCAAAAATACAACAGGAATGTTTGACATCAGTATGTAAAATTTGGTTCAATGGGATGAAAATAATTTTTTTTGAATAGTAACTTTTGAATTTTATTAACCACGGTTAGAAGTAAATTGGGTATTTAAAGGTAAAAATGATATTATAATTACCCTAACACATGTCTGAATTTTGTTAAATAAGTGTATTTCGACAAAAATTAACCTTAGGACAAAAATATGATACTTTTTTAACCACATGGAATAGTTTAGGACATTTATTATATTTTATTTAAAGAAGAGTTAAAAGTGTTAAAATCAACATTTAATAACTAAACCATTTTTAATATATGTTTAAAAATAAGATAAATTAGACTATAAATATTCATTATAAATATAAAGATATTTCCTACGTCATGGTATTTTATTTATAATTTTTAGATATTAAATAATTAAATTTATTTATGACACAATGATGATGCAGTAATTAACTTATTAATGAAATATTAAAATAATTGATATTATAAATATTAATATAAATGTATATTGAGACTTTTGATGTATTCAAAAATTTTATAGGTTAATATGACATGTTAGGGTTGATTAAATTATTTTTTTCAAATTAATAAATTTTTTATCACTTTCAAAAAATCAATTACTAAATAGTGCCAAAATTGACATAAATGATTTTTTTAAAAAAATACTATTTTATTAAATGATATATTATTCCTAAATATAAATAATTCTTCCAAAGGACTTATAAAAGGTTATATATTTCAATAATGAACCACTTGAGGTTCAGTTGGAATTTTATAGTATGTTTATTATCCATTTATTATAATAATATAAGAAGACATGGTAAAAGTTGAACTATTTAACTAAGAGTTAAATCTAAAAGATAAGGTTAATATGGTGACATAAACTTGTCTAAAACCTATTGGTTGAGAATAGTTTGACCTAGACCGACATTATCATCAAAATAAATCAATTTCAAGCTATTAGAAACTGGAAAATATTTTCTAATAAAATAAAATTTCAAGATTATCCTAAAGTAACCCTCACCTCTCTAATAAAAGGGTACATACCCTTCTCTTAATTTCAGACCTCCAAAGCCATTTGTTTGGGTCATCCCCTACTCAAATATTCTCAAAAATATTCTCAATTAATCCAAGAGGCCTTACATTGATCATAAAACCAACCTATGGAGCCATTTTGATCAAATAAAAAGGAAACACCCGAAGAAGAGGAGGTTAAACATACCCTCGACTAAAAGAATGTACAAGGATGTGAAGAAGTGTATTATGATTAATATCTCTGGTTAATCTAGGGGAATAATGGTTTTATTAAATGATTAATTATGTTTAGTTTTATTTTTTAAATTATAATGTAACATTCATATATGTAATATATTTTCCAAGACTGCTAAACTAATCATTCCTTCGGGACTTGATTCCTTGTAATCATAACAATTTATTAAAATAATGCACTGACTCTCAATAACTTGGGTCAAGGCATTACAGTTGGTATCGTAGAAAGTTTAGAAAAATTATTTTAAATAGATTTAGATAAACTCTGATTAGGGAACATTACCATAAGATAAACATTGAGGATTAATATATAATAACATCCTATAATTTTGGTAATGTATAGATTTTGTGAATTTTCCAAGCAATACATCCCTGTATGGATACGAGCAGGTAGAGTCATCTCTGGAACAGATATATCTAGGGGTAAAACCCAAAAACACCGATTTGAGCTAGACTTGAACGGGAACTCATTCACAAAAATGGCTCTTGCTGCAGTCTTGGTTACTACACTCCTGAGAGATATGGTTAGGATAATTAATATTTTCTTTACAAACAATTATGAAGGATTTATGAGTAAATATGTATTCAAAGAAACCATTTTTATGATTATGAGACTAGTTGTGTGAAAATCATCAATTAATGTTGAGGATTTTTTATGTTTTGGATTATACATTATGATATGATCTAACCTAGTGTATTTCTTCATTTAGAAATGGTGCCCAGTATAAGGAATGAGAACTCCAACAATGAACATGATTGAAATAATAATAAGGGTCATATCATTCATGGTCTTAATCCATAATATAGAAGGGAAATAGTATCCCACATATTCTAATCATATGAAGAAATAATATAATGTGTTAATAAGGTAATTAAATAATTCTCTGAGTCATATGTCTTTGAGGGGAAGTCAAGGAAGAAGAGGATGGTAGAGAGAAATATGGATAAATGGAAGAAGGTAAAGAAGGATTTTCCAATATGTGATAACTGTGGAAAGAATCACCTTATGAAGTGCTTTAATGGAATGGGAGTTTGTTATAGGTGTAGAGAAAAAGGACACAAAGTTTTTGATTTCAAGGGTAAGAAAATGGTTTCAAATGTACAATTCTTCATCTGCAATGAGTTGGGACACTACACGAATCAATGTCCCAATCATCATAGTATACCCCAAATGATGATATTTGATAATAATCAAGTTGTGATACTACCTTAGATAAAGAGTAATGATTAGTGTTGTTATGTATTTATTAATGAATTATTTCATTTGAGTATTGTATTAATGACGTACATGTAATAAGAATTATAAAGTATATAAGGATTATGTTGCAGTACGTTTTCATCATAGATTTGAGATTTTATGGTACCATGTATAGTGACATCGTTTCTAGTTAAACATTTTAGAAAATATATGATTAAAAGAAAGATAAAACATATTATGGTCCTGATACTGAGGTAGTGATCTTATAATTAGAGATAATTGAGTTGGATAAAGTATATTGGGTTTTATTGACATCCTTGGAACTGATTAATGGTTTGTTTACTCCATCATTGATAGAGTTTCCAAAATCTTGGGATTTAAGGAGTATATCCAGTATTCTATATGGAAAAAGGGAGAATGAATGTATTCAATATGTTTTTATTGTTATTCAAGGAGTTACCATGTTTTAAGAGAATACATGATGAAGGTATTCACAAGTTATTATGTGAAAAAAAGAGATCTTCATTATGTTTACCTTGCTTATAAATTTTGGATTGTGATTTTGGACAGATGTATTTTAGATAAGTCTAAAGGTTGGAATGAATTAAGTTGGAATTTGGATACTATTGTTTAAGGTTAAAACATTTCTTAAGATTATTTTCATATTGTTATAAAAATGAAAACCCGGAGGTTGGGCTACAGCACACCGCGTCTGGAATGGCCGCAAGACTTGAACCCTTAACTGAAGGGCGAGAAGGATACATCACCTACCACTGGCCTACGAGATGTCCTAGTTTGTATAATGTAGTTTTTTTAAAATGGTCTGAAATATGAATTATAAATTTATTTTTTTGGAACCCTATATGATTATGATAAATAGAATATTTTTGAGTTCTATAATCATTTAGAATGAAAGATGAGTTTGTGGTAGAAATTCGTTAAAAGATGGAACTCTACTTGTCAAGTATTCTTTATTTCTTATTCTATAAATAAATTAATTCTTAAACATATTGGAAAGGATCTTAAAACCAAAATTTTGTTATCCTAATACCTTATGTTTTGTTGAACTGGCGGTATTCTAAATTATCATGGATTTATGGATATGAGGCTCTCTATTTTCCATTCACTTATTTGTGATTGATGAACTCATTAACTCCCTATAAATATTTACATTTTCCCTAAAATAATAATTTTCACCAATCTTCTCCTATTCAAAATCCTAATTTGGTGGTCGTTTTTTCATTTCCATTTCCCTCTTATTAAGAATAACTTTTATTAACCCTATTTATGATGTGGGTTTTCCAAAAAGGTATTTTCAATTTTTTACCTTTTAATTTCAAAGAAAAATTTCAAATTTCGAGGATTAAATTTATTGAAGAGGGAAAAATGTAACACACCAATATTCCACGGTACGTTTCTCTTTGAATAATATAATAGTGTGTGATGTACGCAACACCGAGTTCAAGTAAACCACGACCTATAAAACTAGCCATTTAGAAAGCGTTTATGAATATTAATAACCATATTTTGAATTATATATATATCCCAAATAATTTTAACATTAATCTTTTGTTTTTCATAGACAAAATATTGGAACAATTTAAATTTTTCATATAAAAGAAGTATTTTTTAGAAAAATGAAGTTTTTATGCCTTTTAATGGAGAACCCTTTTTTGAATCCAATATTTGACACTTTTATATATTCAATTTGATGGAATTAAATTATTCTTTAGAATCAGGACATAAAAAAAATTTGGATAAATTTTTGGTGATTTTCTGATATCTTTCTTATTTTGATGAATACTGGAAAATACTAAATTTTAATTAAAAACAAACTTTTAACTGAAATAATTTATAGTGTTAAATTAAAAATTTGAATGGTTTTGAAGTATAATTAGATTATATTTGTATAATTTAATATAATTTTGGGCATTCTATGTTTATTTCACTTTTAATTGTAAATAAACACATGTTAATCTTTTGATAGTTTTTACACTTTTAAAACCCACTTTTTGGTTTTGAAAACGGGAATTAATTTTAAATTAATTAATACAACTTCAATGTTATGAATTTGGTAAAATAGACATCATTTTTGAATTTGGAATATCAAAATTCTCTATGGGTAAAATTTTGGGTTTTTTCTGAAAACTTTCAATTGTTTATGAAAAATGAAAAACACTACGTTATTGTTTAAAGAACAAAATTTTATTTATATAATTTTTTTTAAATTTAAATTTATTTTAAAGTAAAAATAGATACAAAATACCTGTATTAGTCCAATTTAATTTGTTAGAGTCATTTTAAAATTAGATTAGATATATAAAACTTTATTGATCTTTTTAACATCTTTTACCCACCTTCTAGACACATTTACAAATTTGCATAAAATGTAATTTTACTGCTTTTATGAATCGAATTTTAAAAATCCAAGAGACACAATTGAAATCAGTAAGTAATATGTGGTTCAATGAGATGAAAATAATTTTTTATGAATAGTAACTTTTGAATTTTATTTTCCATAGTTAAATGTTAATATGGTAATTAAAGGTAAAAATTGTATTATAATTACCATAACACATGTCTTAATTCTATTGTATAATTGTATTTCGACCAAAATAAACCTTAGAACAAAAATATGACCATGTTTATCCACTTGTATTAGATTATACCATTTATTATATTTTATTTAAAGAACAGTTAAAAGTGATAAATTCATTGTTTAATAACTAAAACATTTTTAATATAGGGTTACAGATAAGATAAATTCGACTATAAATATTCATCATAAATCTAAAAATATTTCATACATCATGGTATTTTATTTATGATTTTTAGAAGTTAAATAATTAAATTTATTTTTGAAACAATGATAATGCAGTAATTTCCTTATTAATGAAAGATTAAAAATTTTGATATTAGAAATATTAAAATAAATGTAAATTGAGACTTTTGATGCATTCCTATAATTTTTGAGGTTCATATGACTTTTTTGGGCTAATTCAATGAATCGTTTTTGATGTAATAAAATTTTAATTACTTTAACAAAAATAAATTACTAAATAGTTCCAAAATTGACATAAATGAGTTTTTAAAACAAATACCATTTTATTAAATGATATAATATTCCTAAAAATCTAGAATTTGGGAAAAGGACTTAGATAAGGTTAGATATGTCATTAATGAACCACTTGAGGTTATATTGGCATTTTATATTATGTTTATTAGCCACTTATTATAATAATAAAAGAAGACAAGGTAAAATTTAAACAATCTAACTAAGAGTTAAATCTAAAAGATATGGTTAAAATGGTGACCTTAACTTATCTAAAACATATTGGTTGAGAATATTTCGACCTAAAACAACCTTATAATTCAAATAAATCCATTTTGAGCTATTAGAGACTGAAAATGATTTTATAAAAAAATAACATTTCAAGATTTTCCTAAAATGGCCCTAACCTCTCTTATAAAAGGGTACATCCCCTTCTCTTAATTTAACACCTTAAAATCCATTTGGCTCGGCCAAACCCTACTCAAATACTCTCTAATATATCCTAAATTCAACCTAGAGGCCTTAATTTGATCAAAAATCCAACCTAAGGAGCCATTTTGTTCAAATCAAAAGGAACACCTGAAGAAGAGGAGGCTAAATATACCCTCAACTAAATGAAAGTACAAGGATGTGAAGAAGTTTATTATTATTGATATGTCAGGTTAAGCTAGGTGAATAATGGAATTCTTAAAGGATTATTTATTTTGTGTTTTATTTTAGAAATTGTAATGTAATGTTCATATATGTAATCTATTTTCCAAGACTGCTAAACTGATTGGTCCTTCGGGACTTGATTCTTTGTAATAATGCCAATGTAATAAAATAATACACTGAATCTGGGAAACTAGGGTCGAGGAGTCACATCATCATCATAATTGTATATATTTTTTTAGAAAGGTTACAGGCCAAATCCAAATACAATGATAAGGAAAAATTATGGCATGGGCCTATAGAGGTCTGAAGTAGTGCAGGCCAAGGGCATCCCCTCTAATCAGGTTCACCCCCTCGGGTTTAAAACAACAAATGTTGTGGAGACATGTGACATCAAAAGTTTGTCCTACCTAAGAAGAGAGGTGGTATTCTACTTTTTCCCCTCTCTCCTAGTATGGGTGACTTTAATATTGTTGGATATGAGCATCTTTCACTTCTTAATGATGTAATCTATCGACCAAGTTGCGGATCCTCCTCCAAGAAATGAATTATCTATGATCATTGAGTTAGTCTCAACCTGAGAGAGGCAAACTACTTTTGCATACAGAGAGTGAGTCTGGATAGGATCGCATTGGCCTCATCTTGTAAAGAATTTCCCCTCCGATAGTGGGCCATGATGGTCAGGACAGTACTTCCCGTTTAGTCCCTCACTACACCGCCTCCCCATATGATACATAAGGAGCAAGAGCCATCAGTATTCAACTTGAGCCCATCTATTGAGGGAATCCAGTGTACCCATTGGCACTGCGACATGGAATGATGGGTAGATGAAACATCATGCATAATACAGAGTGAGGGTGCATCTCTTCAGTTGTTGATGTGGGTCACCGAGTCGGTTACCATGTTTTTTTTGTGCACAATGAGTGATATCCCAATAGACCTAGTACCCTCATATCTTGATCGGTTCCTGGCCGGCCATAAACTCCAACACCCTGCTTTGAGGATAACGGTTCTCACCATTCATTCAAGTCCCATACTATCATCCCCACTGTACCAGCTCTCAATAATGGAAGCATCATGATGGACTCGATCCTGATACGCGGTAAAACCACCGAAGAAATTACAAAATTCACGAGCACATCCGCCATTGAAGAATAGGTGTTGTGTGGTCTCCTCGTGACTGCTCCTGCAGCAACGAAATCTTGAGGCCAACTTGATCCATAGTTTTTTAATGTTTTCATCTGTTGGGATGGCATGGTTCCTGATCCCCCTTAATTGGAATCCATATTTCATGGGTATTTTGGTGCACCATAATATCTCATGCCACCAATCGACATGGTCCTTGGGGCAGCCATCCGTCTGAAGTCCTTCATGGTGAAGAGCCCCAAAGTTGAAGGGGTGAACACACACATGTCTTAATCCAAGTTGAAGATGATTATATCATAAGCCTCTTGTTTTTTTATCCAAAACCAGCCTGATTAACTAAGGGTGGAGGCTTGCCTCTTTGAAGCTGATGTTGGGGGCAGGGCATCTGGGGTAGCCGATCACAACGTCGACCCATTTTTCATGCTATAACCAGATGTTCCCCTCCCTGACGATCTATTTGGAGTTCTGGAGAAGGTTCGGGATGAGGTAGCTTAATGAGGACCAGAGGGGGGAGCCATGTAGGGGTGCACTAATTGTGCTCCCACAGAGGCTACGAGACATGGTACATCCCCACAATGTGCACTCCTCGATCACGACCCAAGCTAGTTTTTCATTCATGTTGTGGATGGTGACCACCAAACTCTTCATATCGATACCTCTATCCTGGATAAGAGTTTCCATCCTCTCCCAAGCGACCCAGCGTCTCTTCCATTTAGAATCTGTGTCCCAGATAAATTTTGAAAGCATATTATCAATGGTATTAATGTCCCCTTTAAGTGCATTGGAGGCCGCCAGAGCATGGAAAGGTATTTCCTATAAGGCAGTATTAGTGAACGTAATCTGACCTCTAAAGTAGATGAAGTAGTTTTCCAGTTGAGAAAATGCCTCGCAATCATGATTACCACCTGGTCGAAGTCTCGAACCTGCATCCGGGCGGAGGATATTGGTGTGCCTAGATAATCCATGGTAAAGGCGCCCCGTTGCATGCCCATATTGCTAAAAAATTTCTTATACCTCCTATTTTATAGCTACTTGAGATATAGAAATGTCATTTATCCTTGTTAATCATTTTCCCACTCTAGTGACTATATGCCTCTTGGATCCGGGTGATCACCCACATCGACTTCTTACCAGCATTTATGAAGATCAATGTGTCATCGGCGAACATCATATTGGAAACTGAGGGATAGTTTCCTTTCCTTCTATATGGTTTGATGAAACCATTGGATATCTCTCTGTAGATCATCCGGCTGAGAATGTCCTGAGTGATGATGAGGATGATGGGAGAGATAGGGTCTTCTTGACGCATGCCACAGGTTTCCTTGAATAATCCCTAACTCCTCCCCATGAATGTGACAACCAGCCAAGAGGAGTTGTAACACCTGAACATGAGGTCCCATGCCCAAGACAAGAAGCTCAGTCTCACAAATACAATGTTTATGTACCCCCATTCCATACGGTCATAGGCTTTTTTCATATCCACCTTTATAGCTATGTTGGAGCCATGAGTTTTGATATTAAGATCCCTTAGAATTTCTTGTGATAGGTCTATTACCTCTTGGATCGAGCGACCCTTAAAGAAGATATGTTTCTTAGGTGTGATCCACCATGGGAGAAGAGGAGACAGACACGCATTGAGGATGCTAGCCAGAATCTTGTAACAGAAATTGCACATGCTCACCGGTTGATAATGGAGGAGGGTGGGGGGATCCTTGGTCATTGGGATGAGTACAAGGGTTGTATCACAAGCCACGTGAGGAAGGACACCACCTCGGAAGAAGGCTTGTATTGTAGTAGAAATTTCAACTTTATCCACTTCCCAAGAGACCCTATAGAATAGACCTGGAAAGTTGTCAGAGACGGGTGCGCTCTCAGAGTTTAGCCTCAACATGGCATCGCAGTTCTCTTCCTCCCCAGGGACCTGTACGATAAATGCACTCTCATGGATGGAGACAAGGCTAGTAAA
The DNA here is from genome assembly GCA_963277665.1 of Viscum album. Taxonomy (NCBI): domain Eukaryota; kingdom Viridiplantae; phylum Streptophyta; class Magnoliopsida; order Santalales; family Viscaceae; genus Viscum; species Viscum album. The sequence continues at coordinate 218,707,458 of OY728167.1, forward strand.
CTCTTTCTAATACTCCTCACCCCCTTCTAGATATCCATTAGGCATTGTGGTATTGGGGCTTGTCAGGAGGTTTCTAAAATATCTACGAGCCATGTCTCCTACCATGTTACCGTTAACAGTGTACGTGTCATCATCCAATACTATATTGGGTTTGATTGGCCTTACCTCTACTTGATGTTGGAATTAAAGAAGCCTATGTTTTTGTCACCCTCGTGGAGCCATTTAATCTTCGAGTCCTCCCTTCCCCGACATTCCTAGGCCAGAACCAGCTCAACCAGACAGTTCTTTTTATCATGTAGCTCGGAAAAAACCACATCATCCTAGCCCTCCCCCAGTTTCGTCTCTAGGACTTCCACATCCCTCCTGATCTCTTCTTTGTTCTGATTGATAGGTGTAAGATCCTTAGCCCACACCTAAATCCTCTGCTTCAACTTCCTCAACTTGTTGTGGATGACCATCCATGAGGGACCTTGAGCTGGTTCTCTCCCCAATTCCCTGACCACTTGTTGGTAACCCGGGTTATCATTCCACCTGCTACTGAATCTGAAATGATCATTCGTGGACTGTACCTGGGACAGAGAAAGGACAGTTGAGAGTGATCAGATATACCACGAACAAGGTGGCTAACCTTGGAATTCAGAAACATGGATAGAGTGTGGATGATGGAAAGGCAACGATCCAGCCAGCTCCAATAGCGGCTACTCCAGCATTGATTGTTACAATAGTTGAAAGGGTCCCCCACATACCCCTTATCCATTAAACCCTTTCCAGCCATGATCTTGACGAAGTCCATGCTTCCCTGGGTATAACACACTGATTTATTGCCATAGCCTCTCCCTCCTTTGCACATCACAGTTTCCATAGATGAAGGTCAACATGATAGTTTTCATGTTGTGGGTTACACTAGTTGTAATATGTTTCACACCTTCCTGGATTAGTGTAACCAGAGTATCCTTGGTGCAGATAACCCATATGTGTTTATTGACAGGTTCTGCAGGTAGGGAGCCATGCATCATGGTTCTGCAAGTAAACTCCTTAATTATCGGGGTTCTGTTTGTGTTCCAGAATGGAGACAATATATACCATGTGTTTCCTGGACTCTGAGAAGATGAAATTGGTTTTAACTTGTGCCCTGATGCCATGGGAGTTCCATATGAAAATGGATATCCTTTGGAAAAGTAAAGCCTGACTTTGTCCCAAGGAGACATGGTATCTTTGCATAGGGAGTATGTGCATTCCTGGGTCTGTTTTTGCTTGAAATAGAGCCTTGTACACATCCTCGGGCTCTGTGCCACCGGTTCTGGAGTCTCCCGTTGAGTTCATGGTGAGGATTTGAAGGATTTCCCCCTCACCCCGCTCGGCGGGGACTGAACCAATGGCCCTGGTATTTCGGCTAGCCAGTCATACGGGTGTGTCCTGGCTTTGTATATAGGCATATGATATTCCACACAGTGTCCAGTGTCTCCTTCCATATTGCGGGAGTCAGATTCTCTTGGCCACTACCAGCTAGGGTACAAGATGCATCGAGAGGCTTAAGGATGGTTTCAGTGATAGGAGACATGAAGGTGGGAAGCATTAGGGGGCCAAACGTTAGAAAACAGCCTGGGAAGGAACCATTCCAAAGCCACAGAGAGGGGTTTCAAAAATATGGAAGGTGATCAATGTCCACAGGGGGCATACTTGTTGTATGGTACTAGTGGCATGCTATTATGCTGTTCCTGGGAGCTAGAGGGAGGGGGTCCTCCAGGACCCGCAAGTCTAGGACATTGCTCGTAGAAGATGATTGAGCATTCCCTGGCACCATGTGTCCATAACCAGGTGTTTTGGAGAATCCCGAATCTGGGGTGAAAATTGCTTGAAAAAAAATATCATGAGAAACCCAAAGCGATATAAGAAGAATGAAGAAATCAAAACGCAGGATTTTTTAATGTGGAAAAAAACCTCCGATGCGGAGGATTAAAAAACCATAGGGAAATTCCCAAAATATCCACTACGAATCAGAGAGTACAAAGAATCCAAGTAATGTCCAAACATTAATTACAAATGAGAGAGTGTAGAAAACCTGTGTGAAAACCACACCCTGATATTACTCTATCATCTCTCTGATAAACATCCCACGGATTCCATGTATCATAAGATCAATCTATGACAAAACATCACCATTATGTCGATGAAACGTCACTACCTCGGAGATCTTCACCTGAACATACATCAACCTCTTACCAACATGTGACACCAGAATGATCTTGCCATCATGATGTACCTCTGATCTTCAATCGGGACATGCCACCTGATCACCACGGTCATGAAGACTTTCGATACGCAAACCCGATCATCAATTGCGTCACTGCTTCTCTGCACCTGTCAAATGCCGACGTACCGCACATGCTACCGCCGACGCGGCAGGCCCCTTCTAGCTCCTGGTGGACTGAATCTTGAACAGCCTTCCAAGAACATTGCCACACATCCAAGATACTTTTGTCATCATTTTCGTGCCACATGGGCCACCGCAAACACAGAAACCCCTTCTCAGGTCTCCTTTGCTGGCTACATCTTGCTGGCACACCCTTTTTATTCAAAATATGTTTCTGCATCCTCCTTATATAGACACCAAGTATAATAATAATCAATTAATTTAGTCAGCATCCATTATTTCATACATTAATATTGAGAATTAATTATCCATTAATGTTGGGAGAAAATCCTCAATTAATGGTGATATAAATTTCCCCATCAATAAATGTGACTAATCCCTCCATTAATAATTTTCATATCTCATCAATAAATGTGATGATTCTCAATTCCCTCTGGATCGAGAAACCTTACCTACTGGATAACCTACAGAATCCGGTCACCGGGGTCCAAGGCACCTCTTCTGGTAGATTTTTAAAGAGTTCCCCCAGAGTAGACAGGCAGAGCAATACCCGGAAAACACTGGATAGATGACATCATGTGTCCAGACGATTGTATCTTGCACCATTAGGTTCAATTTCTCCAGAATGGGGAGCGATAGATCCAGCTCAACGCTGATCTTGGCCACTAAAGTCTCCTCTCCATGGATTTTTCATTTATCTGTATATAGAAAGCCACCAAGTGGATCTTCGATCGCCTTGAGGAAGGCGCCATTCTGGAAAGGCAGGGGAAGGCCCAATAGACAAATCCAAACAGCGGCATGTGATAATTCCTTGCCCCTATGTACTTCCATGGACCATTGGGACAACCTAAACCACCAGCGACCCCAGCTGCAAGGGGCCTTGCACCATGCCATGACGAGCTCCGCGTCCGACGCGAGAACTATGAAGAAAGAGTATCTGTGAATAATGGAAATACGGGCCGGAGCTTCGAGACCCCAGGAGTCAAAAAACCACTTGAAGGTGGGTAGGGGAGGGATTGAAGCACCGAAATGAGCTACTAGTGTCCATCGAAGCTCCGCTGAGGCTTCCACGATGGTTAAAGTACTAAACTTCAGTGAAACCCTAGAGCCCTCTCGCGATACCGAAGGATGGACCGGGTAGGTCACCGAGAAGCAAGGCTTGCAGGAGACGCTGGAAGAACAGCATAGAGCCTCTTGGAAAGAAAATGTTGGTCTGTGTGGCCTGATATTGGAGGGGGAAGCCCAAGGCGATGACAGACCATCACCTGGGAGAGCAGAGCCTAAAACGAAAAACGTTGCAGCCAGCGAAGATGCTGGCGGGATGCCAACGGTCATAAAGTATGAAACTTCCCGGGAGCCTGGGGCGCGTTCTTTAGGGACAGCCGCCAAAGACATTTTTTGGGTTATTTTTTCAGGGCGTTAAAAAATCTGTAATGGTGAGCTAAAACAATCCTTGTTGAATGGGTGATTTATATGGTTAGTATGGATTCTATGGAATATATATAATCCCTTTGGTAATGAGGTATGTAAATGTGAGTAAAATATCTACTCTCATTAGTATAATTTAGGAATTAAGCCCAATATAATCCCTTCTTGTTAAATATTTTCAGAAAGTTTCCATGTAAATGGTGTACATGTTTTTTTCACAATTTATGGTTCCACCATGTTCTAAGAGTTTGGTAAGATCCAAAAAAAATATGAACATGTATTCCTATTGTAAAAGTATTATACAAGTGTTTTCTTTTTTTCCCCTCAATCATCAAAACTATCAGGAAACTCAATTGTATGTATTTTCATTCATCCTCATTGGGGTCATGAGTTCAAGTCATATATAAGGAACATTCAATAAGTACAATGTAGAAAAAAAATTATTCTTATTTCAGAGTAAATATTCACTTGAGGTAGATGGGTTTAATTTTAGGTATTTCCTCTAATAAATGCATAATTATTCATGGATGGATGTAGATACATGGATTTCCTTGTTTGTAAGTCCTCATGAAGAAGTGATCATTTAGAATAGGGTGTAGGAAAATGATGTTTTTCATCAACTCAATGTGTTTATCTCGCACATGATCCTCATCCCAATTGGTGAGGACTCACTAAGTTCATCCCAGAGACCCGAGATCAAATCCGGGTGGAGTCATATTTCCATGTGTATTGTAGAATTACTATAGTAAGTATTGTAGAATGCAATGTTCGGTACTGTAGCATCTGGAACTATTCATCCATCTGGGCCTTCGGGCCACCAGTTTGGTCCTCGGTCATGCAAGGCATTCGGGCCACCCAAGGCCATCAGGACAGTTTATTATCAAGGCCTTATAGCCACCTTAAGACCTTAAGGACACCCCTAGGCCATTGGGCGACATGAATGCAGTCACCAGACACACTACAAAAAAAGAGCAGCCCAAGAAAAGGATTCAGAGCCGGTGCACTTACCAAAGCAGAGACAAATGGATTGTCAAAATGACAGGGTATGACTTTGTCATCGGTACCAGCCTGTTCTTGCTTGGGAAGCCTATCCAGACAGTCATTCAAAGGTGGAGAGCTACTATCAGGATGTAGATGCTGGGGAGGGGTATTTCCTTGTAGATAGTCTATTTTATTTCTCTAAGACCTTCGGGTCATGTACTCTTTTAAGCCTACGGCTCATGTAATCTCTGAGCCTACGGGCCTTGTAAAGGTTTTCCCTAATCCCTTGAAAGGTGGGTTATCATAAAATCAATAAAAAATGAAGGCCTTCGGGCCATTCAGACAATTATTTATCTCCTTCACCTAAAAGATTTTATATTAAAATGAATGATTATATTGGTATTTATGTAAAAAATTGTAGTAATTGTGAAGTTTGTAAGTGTAATTGATATTGAAATCATGAGTATAATGGGTGTTTGGAAATGGGATTTAATATCCAATGTACCTACCGGTTTTAATTATACTATAATGTCACATATAAACACAAAACCTTATGTATTGTTCTTGAGACACCACTTTCAAAGCTCAAAAGAGGATTTTAGTTGAATACAATATCCTCCCAAATTCATTAAATCCACATAATAAATTTTGTTACAGGTTTTCACCCAATAGAATAGGTTAATAATGTAAAAAAATATCATATTTTTATTAGGATGGATTTCATGAATATGTACATATAAGTGAGTATAAGAATATGATAAAACTGTGAGTTGAGTCCACTTCTCCTCTTCTCATATAAAAAAATATGACATTGTCACCACCTTAGTTTATTGAATGGTTTTTGACCATCAGATTGGAGTTCAGTGCTTGGAAAACTCTGGACCCCACAATTGAAGAATATTAGAAATAGAAATAGTGAGCTCAAAATGAAATTGATTACCTATAAAATAGGATTATTTAGTCGACATATTTACTTATGATACTTTAATGATGGATTTATTATTTTTTATTTTATTCAAATAAAATATTTTTTCCTCTCATGGATGTCAAACAGATATATATTCCAAAATGTTTGGTGTGAATTTAGTCGTTGGTACTACCTATAGAACCCATACTCATTAAACACTCCTCTCTACACCAATGAAATTTTTTCCAAGACGAATTCCTTAGTTTTTAGGCATCAAATCCAAAATTCTCCTACACAAAGTCTCCATCATTGTATTATTATAAAAATTTTTAGTGTAGTATATGTAATATCGTGTGATACCAATTCACCAGGCTATGTAAGAGAATATCAAGTGGATGCAATTTTGCATCCAAGTTCATATTTAAAAGACTAACTATCTGTTAAAGGCCCCCACTCACATATGAACCAATATTGGGATCCTTTATACTAAATTAAATTGTCTCCTCCTTCCATAACAAGATTAGTAAATCAATGATGTTTCCTACCTCTAGAGTTTCCTCTAATTACCTCCATGATGGGATGAAAATCCTTCTTTTTCCTATCGACGAACCCGCCTATGTCGGTTTATCTGAATTGATGGAGCTTCAAGTATTCTCTAATCAATTGATATTGTATATATTCTATTAAAACATATGGTTCCCTTTTATATCTGGGTTTCTTCTCCAGATGTTTTTTTCCCTTTATGCTTGTCTCGTCTAGGTCTCATGTTCTCTGGATTCATGGTGTTTCTGGTTACAATGTCACTGGTTCTAAGGAGTTGGTCAATGGTTGGAGGGGGAGGATTCATATCTATTTTTTTCTAAATCTGGAATACTTTGAGCCTTCTCTCATTGTTGTGACCACTTCATAGGAGGGTGGATGGTGGATGCTAGATAATGGTCATTCAGGAGAAGAGGTTTGGTGCGGCCTTAGTTCGACGCATTGTGATGAGCCTCGTATTGACATCAACAGTAGATCTCGAAGGAATTTTATTATAGATATGATTTTTTGGTGGTCATTGATAGAAGTGGCCACTAGGTGTTGCAAGTCATAGGTGCCGGTGCGATGAATTTTCTACATCAAATGTATTGTGAGGAACAATGAGTTTGATGGTCTCTTGTTTTGTAGTTGGGTTTTGGACTTTGGCTTCATATCTAGGGGTCCTTTGATTTATTGAGGATTTTCAGATAGATTGATGGAATTTATGTGTGGCCATTGATATTCTTAGGTGGTATTTGGTTGGTTCTGTTCTATAATTTATGGTTTCTGGGAATGGTGGTTTGACTGGGTCTCAGATGTCTATGAGCATTGGAATATTTCTCATTTAATACAGATTGTGGTGAATCTTCATGTAGGTATCACTAGGTGGGTATCCTATAAGGAGGGATGTGTCTATTAAAAATCATAATCTTCCATCTCTTATAATTTTGGAAGGATGGGTTCCTTGATCTAACTTTTCATGGTGTTTTCTATCTGACCTTTCAATGCATTAGGTTGATAGTGCAGTGAGTTCTTAACTAGAATTATAGGGTGGGTGTCTCAATTGAGAGATAGTTTTGCTAGAACATATCATCCAGACCTCCCTCCACATTCCTATGTGTATAGGAGGTCTACTCATCCATGATGTTTTGGTCCATCACATCATAACATCTTATCAGGGGGTGAAAAAACATCAGCAATGGAGTTCACCATTGAATTTTCTTTCAATCGGGGAAATTTCCTATTTCTGAATTTTTTTCATGAAATTTCCAATCGTCTGGATTTAGAGGACCATTAATCCATTTTTTCATGCTTATTTATGTATTTTTTTACTCTACTCATATAATGGGTTTCCTCTTTTCCAATTTTTCAAAAGAGGAATACTTTTTTATCCTCAAAAAAAGAGGGATAATCCCTTAATAATTTAAAAAAAAGGAATTAATTAGTAGGGTTCCCATCATCTATGGTGTTCTACAGTGTTTTTAATAAGAACTTCCATAAGGGTAGTTAGAGACACCAATACCCCATTATTTCAAGCTCATGTTTGTAAGTGATGTTCCCAGTCATGTAAATATAACCCTACCATCTCAGGGAAGGTTGACCCCATCATTTTTGTTGTTCCCCTCGAGGACCATTAATTAATCTGGATGGTAACCAATGAAGAGTAACAATTTACCTTTGGTAGGTATCATCATCCACCTAAAAAATATCTAATTTTTAGTCCCACCAATTGATTAATTTCCCTTAAGGGATAACACCCACCAAGGAGAGCATTCCTAGTGAATTTCCAATAACTCACATAGAGGTTCCACCCCCCCCCCAAATAATGTTAAAAACCCCAAGTGAGGGTAAAACCCCACTATCATAGACAATTCATCTATTTTCCCCAATAGAATGTTATCGTAACTCCCCCAGAACCCGCTAATTAGATAATGGTAAAGGAAACATTATTAATTCCTTGAAGGCTACTATTTTATAGTATATCCCATGATTAATGGGAAAAATCACATCAAAGGTGTAGATACATTATATCCAAGAGATCCTCTACAAATGAACACTATTTTTATGCTTGTTTGGATTTCATCTATAGAATAAATAAGAGACCAGGATATAGATACAACAACAATATCCTAGGAACCAAACAAAATATTGGTCCAAGGGTATTTTTCTCCAAATAGTAAAATAATTATCACATAAGGATAGGTGTATTCATTTAACATCGAGATATTTTTTGATATATTTCTCTTAAAATAAAACTTATTCAATTGCTTGCAATACATGCAAGCCCGAGTCTAAATAAACTGTAATATAGTATACAATTATTAATTATCAATTAAATTAGAAGAATTAATATAAATAACGCTAGATTAAAAAGAATATGTGTTATGGTTTTATATAAATAAAATATATTAATAAATAGGTATTCAATTTTTTGTAATGTCATTATATTCTTTAAAAATACAACTTTCCCTAGAAAATGGTTTTTAATATTTTTTATGAAAACAATAATATAATCAATTCATAATAATTTTATACAATTTATTTCAAAAAAATTATCATAATTTTTAAAGTTATCATGAAATTTTTTTTTATAGTTACTGTATGATAATTTTCTGGTAAGATTAATTTTTAAGGAATAGTAACAAAAATATAGATTTTTATTGTATGGTTTCTTTTTTATTGAATTAGAAAAAAAATTTAAATGGGTTATATTGTTTCATAAGATCATATTTATTATAAATAATTAAATTATGTTGATTTGAATTAATTTTATGTTGTATTTTAATATAAAAACATTTTATACTTTTGGAAACATGTTTTCTAGAAAACAACTTTTTATCAAGTTTTTTCAATTTAATTATAAATTGAAATACACCACTTATATTAATTGACCTTGGTAAAATGGATTCCATATTGAGAATCATATATTATACAAATTTTCATTTGAAAATTTTCATTTCTGGTCATAATGAATAATATAAACAGCTAAGAAAATTCATTGTAGATAAGGTAAAATTGGTTTATTTGGGGTCAAACCATGTGATAAGGGTATGTTTTTAACATAAGCTTGTCTAAGTCCTATTTTAGATTCCTATTTTTACCTCATACTATTCCAAATTGTAATATATATCCAATAGGATTATTTTTGCCTTCACTGTGACATTATTTTTAAACTCTTTATGTAATTATATGTGTTTCACCTCCCACACTTATAAAAGGTCACTCCTTATCTAATTAATTTACCCCATGTTGTTCCATATATCTCAAAAAACCCATCCCAGTAATCTTATAAATATACCCATCTTCTAATTATAGGTTTTCTTATTCTTAAATGACCATTCAACGGGGCTTTAAAAGATAATATAAAGCTGGATTATAGAAGAATATTTAATAGTCTTACCCAACATCTTTCAAATAATTTCTTCTACTAATTCCATTAAATATGTTTTAATAATCATAAAATAATAACTTAAATATCCTCATTAAATTATAATGTTAATGTTATTATGTAACCAACATTATTTACCCTCTATTTCATCAATTGGTAATTTAATGTATCGGTCGTGTGTACGTTTGGACTTTCGTATATAAATACAAATAGAATTCATGTTCCATCACCAACATTCAAGGATTTTTATTCTAATATGTTTAAAGTTAATATATAATATTTATGAAATAATTATGATTATATAACAATAATATCATATCTAAATTATTACCTTCCCAACCATTGGAAAATGATAACATTGATTTTACGTATGTGTGGAATATAACCTCTGTGAAGCGATGTGTTTAGTTTTTCATTTATGATTTACATGGATGATAGTAAATATAGATTAAATAAATATATATTATATATATTATATAATAATTATTATTTCAAGGTGAACTATTTTTTTCATTTTTCATTCTATATATTGAAAAGTGAAAACAACATTCATGTGTACGTACGGTCAATCGTCTCTATGAATAGGGCAATTCAATTTTCTTTCTCTTCCACTTTGGGATGATTATAAATATTTATATAAATAATATTTATTATATTTATATGATTATTAATATCATATATATTATGGAACTATGATCTACATATTACTAATATAACTGAAAAACCAAAGCTTCTATATAAAGCAAAACAACTAACTCTCTTAAATGATGATTTTAATAATAAATTATTAATAAATCGGTGTTGAATTATTATATATGGATTATATTTGATATTATAAATATTTATATGGTTCTATTATATAATAATTATAAATTAAACTTTATTATATACGAGGTTAGAGTGCCATCAAATTATGTTTAACATGAGGTAAGGGTTTATTTTACTATCTCATCATTATTCCGGAATATTTTTGTTTACGTATTTTATATTGGAGTTATTTTATACTTCTATAAGAATACAAATATATTTTCTTTTACTCTATTTCTTTCAATACATTACAGTTTTTCCTTCCATTTTCCTCTCATTGACTACTGAAGAGACTAAAACAATATTATTAAGGAAAATTGATTTAATTTCCCTCTTCGATCAAAAATCCTTTTTCCAATATACATGTTCTCTAAATTCATTTCAAGAATATTTTTTAGATTTACTAAATGATTATAGATGTTCATTTTGACCCATGTTTTAATTTTTCAAAAAATTCCTAACATTTATATTCTTTTCATTTTTAGAATATGCTACTTTTACCAAAGATATGAAGAGATTATTTGTTTTAATAATTACATCTTGAATGAAATTTCCTACCATCATGAATAGTAATATTTTTTAAGATTATATTTAAATATTACACTTTTGTATTGAAATAAAATGTTTTCCCTAATATTCTTTCTTCTTTAGTATTGAAACATATTTTTCAAACTCAAAAGTATATTTTCCCATAAAAATTTTGAAAATAATTTTATGGTATTTCTATTAATCAATAACTATAATACTTTATTTTAATTATGATACACAAGGGTTATCATAGTATGATACTTACCTAATTATTTTTAGATGTTTTATAATCATATTTACTTTGGAATGTATTGACATTTCTCATGCTAGTTCTTCTTATACAGATATTATTTTATTATTAATGAATGTTGATTAATTAATGTTATTTATTCATAAAATGAATTCCCTAGACATATTATGTGATTTTTGGGGCCTAGAATTAAATATACACTCGATGCATCAGTGGGTATCATGAGATAAACATGTATGGGAATCTAGAATATTCCTTACCAATCAATGTACGATGCATTAGAAGAGGGCCTTGATGATATATTTATGATATTTTGTCTAATGGAATTAAAGGTATGTTTAATTTGTCTAGAATTATTCATTCAATCATTATGAAATCAATTATTGATGTCCATGTGGTTATTTTAATAGTTATGATATCCATTGATATATTTCAACCTCATGTCATTATTTATATGAAATTATTTTATAATAATTTATTTTTTTTCATATTATTTTTGCCTTATATATTCTATGATAGCTTCAACAATTTGATTTCCCTTACTAAAAATAAAAAATCAACCATTTCTTATGTTTCCATTCACTATAATTCAACAAAGATTATTTTGTTTGATAAACAAGGATATATTATAGGTAATTTTTATTTTCCAATAGAAAATAAAATTTTGTATTTTTTTGTTTCGAATGTATTGTGAGATTTACCTAATTAGCTAGTTTGCTAATACCACTAAATAATTCATTCCTTTTTGATGTGATCACTAATATCCAATACCAATGTAAAAATGTAACCACCAGATGTAGGCTTATTGGATGAGTGTGATTATAATTATAATCCCAACCACTATATTACACAACACTAGAAAGTTCAAATGTTGGTTTAATTATTCTAAAGAGTCCTAAAAAGATATTACTGTTTATGGGATTGGGGGTAGCCTCACATATTTCAAAAGAAATTATCTACCATATTTACCGACTACAATTGGAAATTTTATGGGATTGCATTAAAATCCCATTCCATGGAGAATGTAACATCTCATTATAAAGGGTACCATGGATTTAACATGAATATTATCAGAAGGGATATAAAGATGAAAGACCCTTTAGTAGATCAACAACCAGCACTAATAATAATGACCTCATTTTTGGGTATTCCAAATAATAAAATCCATCTACCTAATTAATATATAAGTTCATTTGGTTCTAAAAATTATAGATTTAAGTAAATATAATTTCTTAAAACTTCTTTGACCCATAATCCTATTAGGGGGGAAATTAACCAATTAGTAGCGATTAATCATTTGAATATTTCCCTCAAACTAAAAAAGAATAAGTGTTTGTATGCATCAAATTTCATAGTCTAGCCAACTAATTGGGACAGCCACCTTGATTACCTATACCTCATGATCAATTAGTCATCAATGAGGGAAACAGAAAATATAATTCCATATCATGTAGTTGGTGACTAGTTAATGTTATTAATCAATTTTTATACAATAATAATATTTATGAATTAAAAAAGGAGACTCAAAATATTTAAAAATCAATTTTGTGTTTCTTCGATGGAATGTTCATAGTGATGATGAAGTCATGTTCAAGGTCCCACCTCTCTAAGGGAACCCACAAAAGTTGGATGAAGTAGAAAAAACTATAAGGGAATTACACAAGTTCATGATAGGTCTTAGAAAATATAAACACACTCAACTAAGCACCACCTTAGTTTTACATTTTATGTTCTTTCCCAATTTTGAAATTTTAGTATAATTCCATGGACTTCCTCCACATGTTATAGAATTTAATCATCAAGTGAGTCGTGCTTATGATGATATGTTTCAACCCACTGGGTTTTAGTAATTTTTATATATTATATTCCTTATACCTAGGATTCGTATTCAATGTTTACCTCTAACAATCACTACACAGACCCTAGGACTTTAACTGCACATTGAGCTAGTGGTAAAATCTTCAACATTTAAAACATCAATAATGTTTATATCAACTAGTAAGACTATTTGGATTACGGTTATACTACACATACCTTCACCCAAATGAACACCCTAGTAGGAGAATACATGGTATATTCTATAAATTTATTCATGAATTTTACAAAGAAAATTGGGTAAAGAGTTTTTATCCAAGAAATGTTTTTAGGTACATCATATTTTAATCAGATCATATAAACCTTATGCTTCATGAGATATTGGATCATGAGGTGAAATGTCTTCATGGCCCCAAATTACATCACTTCCTACTGATTATTAGGGTATACAATCTATGAGTTTTTTCCATTTAAGGATTGGCATCAGATGAAAAATGGATAATGTCTTGATTTAATTATGGATTCCAAGGACTCAACATCATCCTTATTTTGATCCTAAAAAGAATGTACATTGTATAAATATGAATATTATCCATCTATCCATTAACGATATAGGAAGCACTACCTATTTATTTCAACCTACAAATGTTTCTTCATATTCCATGCTTGACCTATATAAACTCTCATGTAATGTTCTTGGGACTAGGAATATAGAGGAGATTATTTTGAAGGAATATCCTAATAATTACAATTTACACAAATTTCTTTGGTATATGATAACGTATTATTTTCATTTAAATATTTACTATTGAAGATTATTTGTAATGATCTGACAGTGAAAAAGATACCAAAGATTAAAGTAAATAGAATTGATCCCATCATAAATCCTCCATATAATTTCTATACTTGAAAACTAATGTTTGAGTATGAGTTCACAGTCGCATGGTCCCAATTAGATAACACAATGTTCTTACCAGAAGACATTGAATTTTATAGCTTATTTCCCTATTCCATGACCCTAAAATGTATGACATTTGGCCCCCACTGAATGGACCAAAATTTCATAGAACCAAAATCCTCACCACATAACCCTAAACTAAATCACATAATATTATTATCAAAAGAACCTAAAATAGAATTCACAAGTTCCTTAGAACATTAACTTAAAATATTCAATGTACCTTCCCCATAAAATTATTTTAAACTTTTTGAAGTGTTCCTTATCACGAGACCTTAAACCACATGGTCTTATATATCTATCGATGAATTATAAACTATGAAATCAATTAATCCCTATATATAAGAACATTCAATGTATAGGTTCTTACCAATTATCATCCATGTTCAAATCTATTAAATTTATATCAGATTCGATGGTGTTCATCACAATAACCTAAAATGTATTACATGTGCTCCTAACCACACAAAATTAAACTATATAGAATACCGTCTTTCCTGTATAATCATAAACTACAAGTAGCGGTCCTTGTTACAATAACCAAAATTTAATAATACACTAGCCCCATTATATGAAAAAAAAAATTGATCTCACATTAGACCGTGAAACCTTTTTTCATCTCTTATAGGTTTAATTTACCCGCTTCTAGGATCAATAAATCATCCCTTAAAAAATTATTGAATGTGTCATTCCATTTACCCTAAATAGATTTGTTAACACATTAGAGTATAATTACAAAGTATTTGAAACATGTGGGGAAATATTATCATCCATCCAACCTACTTAATGCCTTTAATATTTTAATAACTACAAACTTTACACATCTTTTAGTGAAGGGATAATAAACTATTATTAACAGACCCCCAGTATAGACAAATGTAATAATTTACTATAATACACCAAGTAACCACCCACGATATTTTTATGGTCCTAGATTATAGTTTACTCAATACCATTTGACAATTTAAGATTGTGTGGTAGCATTTTCTCTATTAAAAATGGTCAATGATTTCTACATAGTTATCATTTAATTATTCACAATTGAGACATATTAAGAAATTATTTACCTCATCCTACATTAATAAATTCATATTTATTAAAAAATACATATAGACATCAAGATATTGTATATTATGTATATTATTAAATAATCCAGGAATTTAATTCACATTAAGGCTTTATGTTCATCATCAACCTCTTTCAAATATTTACCACATCCCATTTATTCCCATTAATAGGGGTCTATCAAATTGAGTATAAACTCAATATCAAAAGATTATAGATTGTTTCACATTTCAATGAAAGATATATAACCTTAAATAATGTATTTTCATATCATCCTTATTACGGGACCACGCATTACCTGATGAATATCCTTAATAGAATAACACAAATTATATGGTATAGGGTCCTTTCCACAATACCCCAAAAAGTTTTGGTATTTGGTGTATCCAATTAGACTATAAACATCCTTTATTTTTCCTTCAATTTTCATCTTAGTATATAAAAACACTACCTTACATAAGATCCTGAACAATATTAGAGTTTGTAGAAATCAGCCGTATTCATGTTGGGTTCCCACTATCAATACTATACAAGGATATAAAACCCATGATAATGACATAGATATAAGTAGAGTCAATGTATTCATGTAGCATGTGCAGCTTGATATAGGTTTTCACAATATATGTAGTTCACCAAGATAATCTATTCATGGAATAGACAAAAATTATATTACTCTCATTTGTCCCTATACAATCCTAGATTTCTAGTATTTGAGTAAGTAACATTGGTTCTTGAACCACTATTAATTCACATAATTCCATTCTAATTGGGTTTTATACGATTGATATGCCTATTGGGATGACTCCATGTCACAACAATATGTACTGCATGACACTCCAGTCCATGATCTATGACCATAAACCATTTATTCTCATATGGTACATGTGTCATAAACATAAGATTCTTCAAACCCATCTTCCATTTATTCTAATTATATAGGAGATGAAAAAAGTATAAAATATGATAATAAAAAAATACATAAAGGGATTTATGAGAAAAATTCAAGCTAATGTTCATTATGTCGCAACATCCAAAGGGAATAAAAAATGATAAAGTAAAAAAAATAAAAGAGATAGAGGGACCATTGGTACTCAAATAAATCCCCAGTAATAGTTAGGCTATACTCACTAGGTCCTGGAAAACATGGATAATTCAGAGTGATTACTAACCACTGAATAATAATTTAGTTTACTTTTCATATAAAACTAAACTACATGAAACTACTCCACATAAAAAGAGTATAAACTGTGTGACTTATTTTCCAAATCATTATGACCTTAAACATTACATATCATCCTAGTCCTTGATGAATAGCCATAAATTTTATGAAAAGTGGTCAAGATTTCAGGACCTTAAACTATTTAATTCTATTTATGTATGAGATCAATATTTTTATGTTTCTATTTTAGGAGAGTTGATGAGAATGTGGGTATCTGACCTCATGTTTACCCAATACAAGGGTCATGAAATCTAAAATAATAATTTTCATTTCCAACAAATATATAGGGATTTGATGATATTCTTATAGGATAGATAATTTTGCATAGATCTCTCATATTGGGACATGAAATATTTCCCAATTTTCATATCCACCCATTTTTGACAATTAATTAATTCACATCATGTGTGGAATTTATAATATAAGGGTACCAACTATTGTCACATTTATAGGTATGTCATCCTTATATTGATGGGCCAAAACCCATAATCAGGGCCTTATTATTATTATTTATGAGTTTCTTTCCCCCATATCCTATACATTGGTGTTTTTAATTGATATAATATTTGTTATTGATTTCATTATTTTTATTTATGGTCAAAAACACAAAATGATACTACTTTAAAAAATAAAAATCACATTTTATACATTTCTAATACATCCCTGGCCTAGTTCACACTTATGTAACTGAACATGTTTGTCTAAGGGGCCTCAATCATGCCTCCTCATATACCAGAGTCTGTGGACTAGCAGTGAGTGTCTAAGTGGCATGCTGGGAAGACTATATTCTATTTTTCATATTAGGTACCAATAGTAATTAATGGATAAATTAACCTGAGAAATATAGAAATTGAATATAATATCAAAGAAAACTGTATCATAAAAATACATCAAGATCAATATAAAACTGATAACTACTATCATATACTATAATTATGATGTAATATTCCTATAAAAACTGTATGTAATGGAAAATGGGAAAGCAATCCTACAAAATAAATGATATGAAAAAAATAAACAGAACATTAAATGTTACCCTCCATTAGCACCACATAAACTAGCTTGGTCCCCTGCTTCCACACTCCATCCTATAAAAAAATTCAAGCGTCCATAGTAGGATGATTCCCTTTATATCTACCAGTATATTGGAGGTATATTTGGGTACACATAGACATGCTGAAATTGGTGTGAGTAAACTGAATAGGCCACCACTAATGGTGTCTACAATTAAATTTAGTCTGTGAATAGAAGTTATAACAATGTAAAAGTATTAAATGTATAAAAATATAAAATAACAAGGTGGTACAACCCGGTCTAAAAGTACAAGCTATGGCAGAGGATTTCTATGAATAGGAAAACTATATACTAATAAAAACCCATCGATGATTTTATACGTTGGATATCTCAATTATTAGACATGCATGGTACATGACTCAAGGCCATTAGCAAAGTAATCCTTTATGAGTCCTTGGTTCTCATCAAATTTAAAATCGGTACAATGTTGACCTACCATGGTACATGAACCAATGGACATCGACTGAGGCATCCTCATTGACTACGAGGAGTATGTCCAAGGTAAACTCTATAAATACTTGAGTGAAACCCAAGGAAAAAATTTGAGGTTTTCCAAGAAATTTAGATCCAAGGAAATAAACCAATGAATCCAAATTTTTGAGAATATTCAAGAGGATCTTGTATGAAAAAACACGATAACCCTTATAGGTTCCAATACAAAAAGTCCATCATCTGTTCCATAACATATTACACATTATTCAACATGTTATAGGTAAATAAGCTTCCTTGTTAATGGATTTACAATTTATTATTTAAATTATTCAAGTTTAATTCATTAATCAGTTCAATGTCTTGTCATTAAATGGTCCATGTTAGTGGCCATGCCAACTAAAATACATTTATATAATGAGGAATAATACAAGTGACTGGATAAAAAAATTTACAAGCCATTTAAATAATTTATGGCTTCTATTAATATGTGGAAAGGGTTAACAGACCCATGGGGTGGTCTATTAAAAAAGAAATAATAATAGTAAAAGATATTTACTTAAATTCACCTCAATGGGTGGTTTGGGTTGAGGACCTTAACCTCCAATGATATAAAAGTGGAGTGGATAAAGAACATCATGTCATGTAATAATAAATTAATATAAGTTATTACCTATTTTAGGAGATATTCACTGATATTCATGCATTCGGTACAACAGTGAAAAGATATTGATATCATGAAGTTTTCAAAAAAGATATAGAACACATAAATTATACAATTAGATAACTCCTCACCCAATATTATCTTTATATTTGAGTGATAATGGAAGAAATATGAGAAACTATACAAATGAAAGAGGGTGACAAAAAAGTGAAAATGATGTTTGATTCTGAGTCTAGATGAATGAATTCCCACCAAGTTTCGGAGGAGAGGAAGAGAGATGTTGAGTCACAACTGTGTGTGTGAAATTAGGGTGAAGAAGATGCCAAAAAAGGTAAAAGGAAATAGGTTCTAAAACATAATTTCACCAACTATTAAGGGATTCATCTTTTTGATGCATGATTAGTGAAACCATGTTCCAACCATGCACACCTACTGTCTATGGTGAAACCTCATCACATGGCTAGATTCCAGTTTTAAAAAACTATGCATAACATGTGATAATCCACTGTTTAACTTTTCCACCACTTTTCATGGCTAGGTTCACTCTTAGGAGAAATTTTATCCCAATGGTAAAAGTAAAACTTGTAAAATTTTTCAAGGTTTTTAATTTCCATGAAGCCTCCCTCTTAAGGTTAAATAAATCATTTCCATCCTATTTGGGCCACATAGTTGAGTGGAATGATTAGTTTACCTTCATGTACTTCAACGTACCATTGTATTGGAATGGGAAATCATTTTACTTCACAACTCTGGTAGTGATTACATAAGGATTGTGGTTTGAAGATGTTTTGAAGAATAGCCTATTACTCTCAAACTGATGGCAGTCTGATCATACTAAAAAACTATTATAGGACGTGCTCTTGGAATGCATCCTCACCATTAGAGGTTCTTGGTAAAATCCCATAACTCTAGATAAGTTCTCTTATAATTATATTTTTTAGTTGACTATAACTATGGATCCTATAAGGTCCTATATTTTAGGTCTTATCATTCACCTTTGTGATGGTTCGAGATGGGGGATCCAGGGATACTAGGACCATATATCCATTAGGATAAATCAAAGTAGTTCTATTTGATCAAAAAGACTATGGAAATGGATTAGTTTAGGTTGAATTATTATGCCAATCATCATCGTTGATGAAGCAGGAGGCAAGGTAAGATATTTTCTAGATTGGTGAAATTTTTTGAGATTTTTTGGGACCGTCATAGATGTGTCTTATTGGATATCTCTCCCTAGAGGTACATCACTCTTCACAAGGAATTCAATGTTTCATAGTCACATTGTTACTATCAAAACCTATCTCATGTCCTTCTTCCTCATGAGGTAAAGTAGGGTGTGGATTCTTATTTTGAGGAGTACCCATATCTTATTTCTGATTTTAGGATGAAGTATCTCGAATGAAGTTATGCTCTTCTAGATCTAGTGATATGGAGGCACTATCATGTACATGATGAATCATATGAGTAATAGATTATTTTATATGCTCAATGGATGGAATTATTATCAGATAATGGTAAACCATAGTTAGGGAAACTAATGGATGTGTTGTTTTAAGGAGGGGAGGATTTATGTCCCAGTTCTCTCTAATAGGTATGAATCCTTTTATATTTTTTTAAATCTATTTTTACTTTAATTAATTTTCTTAAGGGCCTGATTAAGGGGTAAGGAACATTCTAGTCTTGTTTTGAACCTGGAACGATAGTTTTTTGGATAACCAGAGTGAGGTTCAAGGTTGGTGCATGGTTATTAAAAACCATAAAACTCAATTATGTGGCCTAAAGAGGTGGATCATAGTTTTTTTAACTATTTAAGGGAGGCTTTATGGATGTCAAAATCCTAAAAAAATTATAGGTTTGTGTCACACGGTTGGAACATGGTTTCTCCTGACCATGTCCCTCATCATGTGAGGGGGTAGAGAATTTTGAGTATGGCTAAAATATTTCTAAGCACAGTTTGGAAACCGTGTTTGTAGCTATGATAAACAGGTGTAACATTGCTATGTTGGTACACATGTATTGTGAAAAGTTTTTCCAACCATGCAGACAAACCATTGAACCCAAAAAAGTCACGAAATTATGCTTTTCTCTACTTGCTTTTAAACCTTCAATCCTCTCTATATCCCTCATTTCCCATGCACAACAATTGATTGAGATGTGTATACCTATAATATTAGTATTTTTGGGACATCCATCATCTGATCATATAATCAAACATCCTCAGTTTTATTTGATCACCGTCATGAATTTTTCGATTTCCCTTCATTTGTTCCCTACATAGTCCAATATGATGTTGATATCGGATGAGGGGCCATCTACTATTATAATAAAGTTGGTATATGTAATTTATATAAAAATCATGAAGTATATAAAATATTATTATTGTTTTTCATGATATATTGTTTTTCATTTCTCTTAAAATTATTCATTACATACATTTATTTCATTGTCTATGAATTGCAATTCTTTAGCCCCTTCAATATGGTTGGAAGATGATGGCCTCAACCTGAACCACCCTATCAAGTTAGTATGATTAAATGTATTTGAATATTATTCATTATATTTTACTAAACCATCCCTTGGGTGTGCTAAATTTTCAATTTTTAAAGGAATCTATAATTGAATTAATTTTTTATACATTTTGAATACTTATCTTGTCTTATGAATTTATATTTTAATGGATTTTTTTGGCATGGACACTAATATGAACCATTTTATCACTTAATAGTGATTTGATTAACCAATCATGTTTGATTAATTTAAATTATAAATATAATGGAAATTAAAATTTCCCCATGTTTGATTATAATATTTTTAATGATTGATAATGTAGTATAGAACAGATGATAGATACTATGATATGGAACTGGTGATGGTTATCATGGAATAGAAATGAGGATCATCTAACATATTCAGAAATATTTTGTTTCCTTAGATTATTACCTTAGTTTTGGATTACGTGGACAACATTGGATTAGTTCCTCGTCTTCCACTCATGTCTTTATTCAGTTCACCTTGAACATTCTCCCCATACTTGATGTATATGATTTGGAAGTGGCTCATCGGTCCATGGACTATTTTAGGCCTAAAGCATACCATTTTTACCTTGGATGAGATCCTTTGATGAGATCCTTGGAATCTAGGAGGACTCCTTAGTAAATGGCCTTGGGTCTTGGACTATGTAAATAAGATTTTAGATATATCCAGCGTACACCATAGCTGATGGTTTTTCTTCAGTATAATGATTTTCCCATTCTTAGACTTCCATGAAATAGATGGAACTTATAGACCAGGTTTTATCACTTTATTATTTTATATTTTTACTCCTTTTATACCTATACGTGGTTAAACCCTAAATGCATATATGTGATTTTGTAACAAACATCATTGGTGGTGGCCTACTGAGTTTACTCACTCCTTTCCCGGGCTGCCGATGGGTACCAAGATAGTCCACTTGGATGGATGTATGGATAACTAGAAGCACCCATCTATGGACACAATAATTTCTATACAAGTTTGGTTTATGTGAGTAGAGGATATGGCTATGCCATCGGGACCAGCCTATACATGCATGGGAAGCATAGCCAGACGACCATGCGAAGGTGGAGAGTTACTATCCCGATGTAGATGTTGGGGAGTGGAAGTTCTTTGTAGTTATAGTCAGGTTTAATTCCCTAAGACCTTCACATCATGTAACGTCTCTTAAGCCTATGGGCCTTGTAATCACTAATCCTATGGGGCTTGTAAGGTTTCCCCATCACCCTTGAAATGGGGGTTATCAGAAATCAATAAAAGTGAAGGCCCTCGGGACATTCGGGTCTCTCTTGTATTGTTTATACATACTTCCCCCTTAATCCCTATTTTTTATAGCATCATGACATTAAAATTTTTTGTATATGAGAATGCTTATCAGTTAATTATTTATCTAAATGGATGTTTATAATATATCATATGTTGATATTATATTTTAATATTATATTTCTTATACTTATTTATCCATTAATTACCATTGTGTTATACTCTAACAATGTGGGTATAGTCTCTCCACCAAACATTATTAAACACTCATGAGTAGTCGGCAACCTATGGCATGCAGGGAGGCATTCTTGTGGCCATGTGACCAACTGGGATCAGTTTCTTATGAGTGAACTGCATTCATGAGGTCAAAATTTCAATATCAACACAACCTACTTCATTCATTAAATTATCAAATCTCCATTAATTATTCCTTCAAAATTGTAACAAGTCTATAATAACATATAAATTGACACTCCCATGGTATATTTGAAAATCATAATTGTCTATATGTATCTAATTAATCAAAAGAGATATTTTATAAATCTATATATATATTTATAATGAAAATTGGTAGTTTTTTGTTGAATAGAAATTATTATTTTCATATATGGTATATTATTCTAAAAAGGGTTCAGCAAAAAAAGATAAAATTTTATGATTTATTTGTGTCACATGAATGTTATAATTTCCACAGACCATTTCATAATATTAAAAATGTGGTTATTTTTTATTTATGAATAAGACGTACGACTTGGCTGAAGTATATTTTATTCATGCATTATTAATAGATTTGTAAATTAATTATACCAAGGAGAATACATAAGTATTATAAATAATACATTCATATAAGAACTGTGGAGGTGGTTCATCTTGGATTCCTGAATAACACTCCCTAAAAACTAAAAACTCTCTTTATCCTTATCCTCTTAATTAGAGGATCTTGTAGTCCATGGGGGAAAGATATATCCAATTCACATGTTGTAATATTCCCTTGAGTTATAGATACACTATAAGGAGGGTATGAATTTTGGTTCCCCTTTTGTGATCTTTATCAAACCCATGTGTTGGTGTTTGAAGATGATGTAGATACTATTCAATGTGTGGTATGAAATTTAAAATAATTATAAATTTCTAGTTTATATGAAGTTTCATATTTCATGAACGGGGATCCTCCATTAATGGGTTATAATCCCATTTTTAAAATTTAATAAATGGTATTAGTAAAATTCGAAACCAACCTACAGAATTAAATTAATCCCATTCTTTAGATTTTTAAAATATTGATTCAAAATGAAAAAAGAGTAAAAATAGACCATAAAAAATTAAATGTCCTACGAACATCGTTTAAACCCATTTATAGTAATCTAATGGTATTCCTAAAGCTCACAACCTAATTTCTATATGTAGACATCCAAAAATGATTGATACCTTAATGTATAATGTTCACTAAGGTGATACCTATGCATTAGTGGTCATGTAACAGTAAACTATGACCTGCCTATATATGAAGCGATTCACATATGGCTAATCCTAGTTTTATTTAAAATACATAATTTAAAAAGGGAATCAACATTGTGTGAGTGGTCACATAAAGGTAAACAATGCCTTTCCTTCATGTGAAAGGGTTTGTATATGGGTCATCACATTTCTTCTAATGTTTTGTAAAGGTAGTACTGTAAAGACCCGTAAATTTCAAGGAAAAGTTTTTCTTAAAATTCATTGGGATTTTACGAGTACGCAGTTTCTGACGGAACCTGATTCCGAGGCCCGGTGTTCCCTGAATAATTTTCTGAATTTTAGCTCGGGTACGTTTAGTGAACACACGAGCGAGTTTTTCTATCTTTTGAACCGGTGCTTGGAATTGAAATATGAGGCCACCAATGAAACTGCAGCGCCGGTTATTGCTTATGATGACCTTTCCCGAAGGTGCGTTTTCTCGGGAGGAGTTGTTAAAAATTTGAGGATTAAATGTGAAGTAAATAAAATTGTGGTACAATTTTATTTTCTTTATCTAATGGTTATATCCTACATGGGGTAGTTGGGGTGGGACCCACAAGCCCCTTACTACCCATGATAGGATATTTTTCATGTGGGTCCCACACTATCCCTGCCCCTTCTCATTCCTCTAACTCCTCTAACCCCCTCCCCCATATAAAGGTGGTAACTCCTCTAAACATGTTTAACTCCCCCATTAAGTGGGTGACCTATCCTCTCCTCACCTTCCCCTCATTAAATCATGCCAACACACACTTATTCAATTATTTTAATTATGTTTCGAATTTTTTAATTTGAACCCATGGCATGTTTTAAAAAAATAATAGGAGCTTATTTTATTTTGGGGGTTAGTTTTGTTGTGTTGGGAATTGGGAAAGGGAGAGCATTGGTTTCTTTCGAAGAACTTCATCTTCCTGTAAAGAACATCATCTCTTTATCGAATAATGACTCAATAACTCCGGTTTCTCCATCCCATTCCACCTCCCTGAAAATGGAAGAGACACCGATGTGGGAGTTCTCCAACGATGCGCAATCATCTTCTTCTCTCTGTGATAAAAGAGAAGATGACGTTTCCTCGGGTGCACACCGTCGACGATGAAAACGATGCCATACTTTGCAGTGCTTGACAACCAAGAACTTCCTTCGAGGTAGGGGTGTGTTTTGATTGAGAAACGTTGATTTTTCTTCCATTTTGTTGTTTCTCATAAAAACCACTTCATATCGGACTAATGCGGAAGGAACCTGACCAAACTAACACGGTCGGATTCCTCCGTCGTTATTGTTGTATGGTGTTCTCCTACCATTCTTGAGAGGTGAATCAAGGAAAGTTTTCAGAGCCGATCGGAGGCCCAAAAACATCAGAAACGGCCTCGGAACATTTGGAAGACCTAGAAGGAGAAGTTTCGTAGCAAACAGATCATCGGAACGAAGAATAGATGCCTTAGGTGGCGTGCTGGCCAGAGGCGTCGTTTCTGGAAAATTCCAGAATACATGGCTTGTTCTTCCAAAGCACACACCGTGTAGTACAAGTGTTCAGCGGAAGAAGTAACAGACATCAGAAGAAGTGACACACGGCGTGTGACACCGGTCACACGGCGTGTACTGTCCACACAATTTGACAGGGGATACTTCGATGGACATGCAGTGTATTTAGGGAAAATACACGGATAAGGATATAAATACATGACCACGAGGCACGGCATGTATTCTCTTCATATAAAGGAAACAGCGGCTTCGCGAGGCTCGGCGTGTAATCTAGGAGATACATGGACATGGGCAGAATGACACGGCCAAGAGGCACGGTGTGTACTACCTTCACCATGGCAGAAGCGGTTTCGTGATGACTCGGTGGGTATTCCGGAAATACAAGGACATGGGGTGGAGTACACGGGCATGTACTCCACCACCTGACCAGGCATGTCCAGCGCACATGGAACCGACCCTAGAGGTTTGGACACGTCGTGTAACCATACCACACGCTGTGTATGTACTTGTCTACACGACCAGCCCTGCGACACGGGCCGTATCACATGGGCAGTACCCGGTTTCTGATGACATGGCGTGTATCGCTTACCTACACATCGTGTACATTTGGAAAATGGCTTGGTCATCTTGTTCTTTGTGTCTTGGGCACGTTTTTCTTTGTTTTTACCCTATCAAGTGGTATGGAACTTCAAGATACATCAACACCTGTCTTCGTGATGGTTGATGTATGCACCCCTTTGACTCGTGGAGTGGACCCTCCCGGAATCGAGCATGTTGTGTGCGGGAAACCTAGAGGTGGATGCGACTGCGATGATGATGAAGACTGTACTTGGATCCTACGTGGGTTCGGTAACGATGACGACAGTACTTGGATCCTACGTGGGTTCGGCAACGATGGTTACTGTACATGGATCCTACGTGAGTTCGGTAGCGACGACTTCTGTACTTAGATCCTACGTGGGTTCGGCAGCGATGGTTACTGTACTTGGATCCTACATGGGTTCGACAACGATGACTTCTATACTTGTATCCTACGTGGGTTCGTCAGAGGAGATGATTCAGAGGCTACATCTAATCATCTCCACCCCTCTACGTGTGTAGTATACCTGTGTGAGCTAAGTATTGACTTTCAATCATTATCTTCGATATGATTGACTTGCTTTCCTGTGTAGATTGAGTTGTACTTTCTTGTGTGGACTGGGTTGTGATTTCTTGTGTGTAATGGGTTCTACATGGGCTCGGGAGTTGGATCCGAACTGGAATTGATGACTTAGGTATATGTATAGGCGTATAACTAAGTAGAGTTGATTGATACTTTGTGATTGTGTATTTCTTTTTTGGATTATCCATCGTGGATTCTAGGAGTCCTTCGGTGGTCTCGGGGTCCCTACTGAGTATCGTATACTCACCCTTGCACGGGTTATGCCCGTACTACGTTGTGTTGGTTGCAGATGACGGATAGTGCTTATCGAGGTGGAATCTACTGGAGCGGGACGGTACCTGGAGGTGGACCACTTGGCGGGACGTACACAGAGCGGACGGCCGGACCTGAGGAGCTGAGGAGACAATATGTACCCACCCTTCAGGTGGGATATCTTGAGGATGGATCAGTGGTGGTAGGATTACATTATTGTAGTTTTTCTATCTTTACTGTTGTACTGTACTTTCAGTTGGGTTTGTATTCTGGCCCGTTTACTTTCCAGCAATTAATTTTGTACGCAGTTTACTTAGTGTTTACTTCAGTTTGCGTACTCTGTGGTGTTTTTTTTCTTTTATAAAGGCAATTACTTCCCTTTTATCGGGATTTACGCCTTTGGTGTTAGTCACAAGCCCCTGGCCTATGGAAGTCGGGCTTGGGGTAGTCACAACACGGGCCCTGAGTACGGGTCGTGACAAATTGGCATCAGAGGAGTCAGTTCTACCGCAGAACTCAGGACTCTGATAATTTATTATATGTAAAGCAATAGTGTTAAGGGTATTGAGTGTGGTTATCAGTCCGGGGAGTCCAGTGTTGGTGCGGCAGCCAACTTATCCATACACGAGGACCCTGACTTCTGATTTCTAACTCAGTGCATGAAAACATTGATTGCATGTGTGTTTCAAAGTTTTCATTGTGATTACACTGTGTCAGCTGTCCAGGTATACTGTATTGACCGTACCACACCTGTTTCATTCCTGGATGGCCCCACGATGGATGGCAGCTAGGGTTCTGAGCATTGTGCGAGATGGCATCCCACCGAGAGACGAGGCCTCGGTGCAGGGCCCCATTACAGCGGAGGCACCGGAGGTACCTCTACCCGCCGAGCCACTGATGCCACCATCCCCAGTAGCTGAGAGTGCACATCTCTTGAGTGCACTACACAAGTATCAGCGTTAGAGGCTACCTAGGTTCTATGGAGAGATGGACCCTCTTGCAGCTGGGGATTGGCTGGAGGCTGTTGTTCATGTTTTCAGGTTAGTAGGGACACCAGCTGACCTCATGGTGATCCTTACGGTGAGTCTCCTGCACGTGGAAGTAAGTAGATTGTGGAGCCTGATGCTCCAGGTCCATGATGAGGCATCTCTTCTTTGGGTGGACTTTGAGAGCCTCTTCCTCTTGGAGTTCGTTCCAGCCACCCTCCGTGCGGTGTGCATCCAGGAGTTACTACAGCTACGGCAGGGCAGCATGATAGTAGCCCAGTACTCGTAAAGGTTTACCGACCTCTCGCGCTACTCCACTGACATGGTACGAGACCCATTCTTCCGAGACCACTCCTTCAAGCAGGGACTGAGGCATGAGATCAGGGCTTTGATGATCTCCCTCAGTATTCCGACACAAGCAGGAGTATCGGAGCGAGCCCTTCTTGTGGAGAGCTTTCTTGATGAGGCTACACCAGTAGTGAGACCTACCGCAGGGAGTCACGTAGTGGAGTCTTCTGCATCCGACAGTAGACAGATGTCGCAGAGGTCCAAGTGGACCAGACCATCAGGTGGGAGACCTCAGGATACTGGTTTGGAGGTGTGGGGCACACATAGTAGATCCATTCATACGAGAGGCAGGCAGTGCTATGCATGTGGCGGGAAGGGCCACATGGCTCATGACTGCCCGACCCACTATGCAGAGGAGCAGCAGACGGTTGAGGGACCAACTAGGCAGAGGCAGAGGTTTGACCATGGCGGTCCGCAGGGAGAAGGCGGATGAGGTAGAGGATCTATCCAAGTAGCAGGTGGTGGATGACGCTTAGGGGCTCTACCACCACCACCAGTAGGTCCACCCCGACCACAGAGAGCTGGCGGGCAGAAGCAGACTCGACTTCAGGCAGTGGAGGCCTATGACCACGGCGCACCTGAGATGATTTGAGGGACTATCTGTTTCTACTCCACCCTTGCTGCAGTTCTTATAGACATAGGAGCGAGTCATTCCTTTATTTCCACTGCCCTTGTTCGGAACTCGGAGATTCCGACGGAGCCGTTGGCTCGATCCTTACAGCTAGAGACTCCTACAGGAGCAGACTCGATGATTACGCACTAGTGCCGGCAGTGTGAGCTAACAATAAGAGGCGATAGCTTCGGCTGGGATCTTCTTGTAGCGGTGTCAAAGCCTTACGACGTCATCTTGGGAATGGATTGGTTATCTACAGTCCATGCTCATATCGACTGTATTAGGCACAAGGTGCAGTGTGTCTGCACCGATGGGAGTAGGTTCACCTTCACCGGCGATAAGCGATCCTTTGCAGTGCAGGATGGACTCACACAGAGGAGAGGATGGTTGATCACACATCAGTAGGCTAGTCTCATCCTAGGAGTAGTTGATGTGTGGAGTCCGAGTTTTCCGGTTGTGGTGGATCTGTATGCGGACATTTTTCCTGAAGACATTCCAGGACAACCTCCTCACAGAGAGGTAGACTTCTATATTGACATGTACCTCAGGAAAACCATGATATCTACTCCAGTATATCGGATGTCTCCCACTGAGCTTCGTGAGCTATGGGTACAGCTTGAGGACTTGTAGGGCAAGGGATTCATCTGACCCAGGGTTTCACCCTGGGCTACCCCGATATTGTTCACCAAGAAGGCAGATAGGAGCGTGTGAATGTGTAATGATTACCATCTCCTGAACCAGGTGACCGTGAAGAAAAAGTATCCACCTCCGAGGATTGAAGACCTCTTCGATCTTCTCAAGGGAGCACAATGGTTCTCGAAGATAGACCTCATGTAATGCTATCATCAGCTCAGAGTTCAAGATGAGGATGTGCAGAATATGGCCTTCAGGTGTTGGTATGGCCACTATGAGTTGTTGGTTATGCCTTTCGGTGTAACCAACACTCCAGTATTGTTCATGAGTCTCATGAATAGGATCTTCCATCATTACCTCGATCGATTTGTTGTAGTCTTCATCGACGACATATTGATTTACTACAGTACTGAGGAGGAGCACGCCTACCACTTGCGGGTTGTATTGGATACACTCCGAGAGAACCATCTTTATGGTAAGCTCTCTAATTGTCAGTTCTAGATTCGAGAGGTCCACTTCATGGGACACGTCATCTCTGAGGTGGGAGTTGTGGTGGATCCGGCGAAGATCGAGGCAGTGCTAGCTTGGGAGCCACCTAGGAGCGTGACAGAGGTGCGAAGTTTCCTAGGTCTGGCTGGGTACTATCGGAGATTTGTTCCAAACTTCTCCAGAGTTGCAGCACCACTTTCATCTTTTAAGAAGAAAGGGAAACCCTTCATGTGGTCAGATAGATGTAAGCAGAGCTTCCAGGAGCTGAGACAGAGATTGAGCAGTGCACCCATCTTGAGGCTGTTGGAGGAGGGCGTTGGGTACATAGATTACTGTGATGCATCAGGGGCCAGACTCAGGTGTGTCGTAATGCAGGATCGGGCAGTGATCGCTTATGTTTCATGACAGTTGAGACATCACGAGCAGAACTACACTACCCATGACCTAGAGTTAGCAGTAGTGGTCTTCACCTTGAAGATGTGGCAACACTATCTGATGGGCAAGTGCTTTACAGTCTACTCTGACCACCGGAGTCTTAGGTACATCTTCTCGTAGAAGGACCTGAACGTGATATAGTAGTGGTGGATCGAGTTCCTCCAATACTATGACTTTGAGATAGTCTATACTCCTGGGAATGGGAACATATTAGCTGATTCTCTCAGCAGGAGGACGGGCATCCAGCTACATGGTGAGGCAACAGAGTAGTTAGCTGCTTTGTAGATATCCTTCATAGATTGAGATGGGGCAGCCTTTCTACAGTCACTCACAGTCACTCCTCCACTACTTCAGCGGGTCAGAGAGGCACTGTGTGGGGACGTTGACTGTGAGACGTGACTTGCACAGATATCCATAGGACATGCACCTGATGGATTTTCTATAGGAGGAGGGCACAACATCCTTTTCAGAGGAGGTACCATGGTACCTGTTTTATTATAGGAGGATGTGATGAGGGAGTTCCACACATCCCCTTTGGAGGTACATCTAGGAGTAGCGAAGATGTTCCAAGATCTCAGACGACAGCACTAGTGGCCAGGTATGAAGAACGTTGTGGCAGAGTTTCTTTTCATGAAGCCTCACCAGCCAGTAGGTGAAGGCGGGGAACCAGGTACCAGCAGGCTTGGTGCATCCCTTGGAGGTCCCTGAGTGGACGTGTGACAGGATATCCATGGATTTCGTGACCGGGCTTCCACGTTCTTCCAGAGGACACGACTCCATCTGGGTGATCGTAGACCGACTCACCAAGTCGGCCCACTTTCTACCTATTAGAGAGCAGGGCTCAGTGGAGAGCTTGGGATGCCTCTAAATTCAGGAGGTCATACGGCTTCATGGTGTTACATCGTCTATCGTCTCCGATTGAGATGCTCACTTTACTTCTTGGCTTTGGAAGGGGTTGAAGGAGGCATTTGGGATGCAGCTACGCCTAAGCACCGCCTTTCACCCTAAGATGGATGGTCAGATGGAGAGGACCATTCAAACTCTCGAGGACATGATCTATGCATGTGTTCTTGAATTTGGTCGCATCTGGGAGGATCACCTACTCTTGGTGGAGTTCGCGTACAACAACAGCTACCACTCCACCATCAGGATAGAACCATACGAGGCATTGTACTGCAGACCTTGCAGATCACCGCTGTACTGGACAGACCATGGGGAGTCAGCACTTGTAGGACCAGAGATGGTCCAGGCCACGACAAAGAATGTGAAGATCACCCAGGAGCAGATGAGGACTCCACAGAGCCGACATAAGTCCTATGCTAACAGGAGGCGGAGACCACTGGAGTTTGATGATGGCGAACACGTTTTCTTACGGGTATCACCTCGGTGTGGATTACGGAGATTTGGTCGGGGTGACAAGTTATCTGTGCACTTCATCGGACCATTCTAGGATCTCAGTAAGATAGGCGAGGTGGCTTATCGCCTGGCTCTTTCACCTCAGTTGCATCGGGTGCACGATGTCTTCTATGTATATCAGCTAATGATATATGTGCAGGACCCGATGCATATCATTGATCACGGGGAGTTGGACATCGATGATGGGGAGACTTTTGCGGAGGTTCCGGTGGAGATCGAGGATAGACAGAAGCACATCCTATGTGGACAGTCGATTCCTCTAGTGCGCATCAGGTGGCAGCATGGGAACCTCCAGGAGAGCACATGGGAGCAGGAGGCTCAGATGCGAGCACAGTACCCTCATTTGATCTCCTAGTTTATGATGTATCTTTACAGAGACGTAAATCTTTAAGGTGGGAGTAATGTAAATACCCTTAAATTTAGAGGAAAATTTTTTCTTAACATTCTTTTGGGATTTTACAAGTACAGAGTTTCTAACGGCACCTAATTCTGAGGCCCGGTGTGCCCGGAATAATTTTCCGAAGTTTAGCTTGGGTACGTTCAGTGAACAGACTAGTGATTTTTTCTACCTTTTGAACCGGTGCTGGGAATTGAAATCTGAGGGCACCGATGAAACCGCAGCACTGTAAGTTACTTAAGATGACCATTCCCGAAGGTGCATTTTCTTGGGAGGAGTTATTAAAAATTTGTGGATTAAATGTGATGTAAAAAAAATTGTGGTACAACTTTATTTTCTTTATCTAATGGTTATATCCTACATGGGTTAGTTGGGGTGGGACCCACAAGCCCCTAACTACCCATGTTAGGATATTTTTTAGGTTTTTCCCACATGATCCCCACCCCTTCTCCTTCCTCTAACTCCTCTAACCCCCCCCCCCACTTAAAGTTGGTAACTCTTCATAACATGTTTAACTCCCCCATTAAGTGGGTGACTTCTCCTCTCCTCACCTTCCCCTCATTAAATCATTACAACACACACTTATTCTATTAATTGAATTAAGTTTTGAATTTTATAATTTGAACCCATGGCATGTTTTAATAAAATAAGAGGTTCTTATTTTATTTTGGGGGTTAGTTTTGATGTGTTGGGAATTGGGAAAGGGAGGGCTCTGGTTTCTTTCGAAGAACTTCATCCTCCCGCGAAGAACATCATCTCTTTAACAAAGAATGACTCAGTGACTCCAGTTTCTCCATCCCCTTCCTCCTCAGTGATAAGGGAAGAGACACCGACGCGGGAGTTCTCCAATGACACGCAATCATCTTCTTCTCTCCGTGATAAAAGAGAAGACGACATTTCCTTGGGTGCACACCATCGACGACGGAAACGATGCCATACTTTGCGGCACTTGACAACCAAGAACTTCCTTCGAGGTAGGGGTGTGTTTTTATTGAGAAATTTTGGTTTTTCTTCCATGTTGTTGTTTCTCATAAAATCCAATTGATATCGGACTAATGGGGAAGGAACCGGACCAAAGTAACATGGTCTGATTCCTCTGCCGTTCTTGTTGTACGGTGTTCTCCTACCGTTCTTGAATGGTGAATTAAGGAAAGTTTTTGGTGCCAATCGGAGGCCCGAAAACATCAAAAACGGCCTTGGAACATCAGGACGACCTAGAAGTGGAATTTTCATAGCAAATGGATCATCAAAACGAAGAACGGATGCCTCCGGAGGCATGCTAGCCAGAGGTGTCGTTTCTGGAAAATTACAGAATACACAGCATGTACTTCCAAAGCACACACCGTGTAGTACATGTGTTCAGTGGAAGAAGTAACGGACATTAGTAGAAGTGACACACACCGTGTGACACTGGTCACACGGCATGTACTGTCCGCGCAGTTTGACAGGGGAGACTTCAATGGACATGGCATGTATTTAGGGAAAATACATGGACACGGACAGAAATACATGGCCACGAGGCACGGCGTGTATTCTATTCATATAAAGGAAGAAGCGACTTCATGAGGATTGGTGTGTAATCTGGGAGATACACGGACACGAGCAGAAACACACGGCCAAGAGGCACGGCATGTACTACCTTCACCATGCTAGAAGAGGTTTCGTGATGTATCGGTGTGTATTCCGGAAAAACACAGATACAGGGTGGAGTATACGGGCATGTACTCCACCACACGACCAGGCATGGCCAGCGCACATGGAACCGACCCTAGAGGTTTGGACACAGCGTGTAACCATACTACAAGCCATGTATGTACTTATATATATGACTAGCCCTACGACACGGGCCGTATCACATGGGCAGTACTTGATGTCTGATGACACACCATGTATCGCTTACCTACACGCCGTGTACTTTTGGAAAATGGATTGTTCATCTTGTTCTCTGTAACATGGGCATGTTTTTCATGGATTTTTCCCTACGATGTGGGACAGAACATCAAGTAACATCAACACTGGTCTTCGTGATGGTTGATGTATCCACCCCTTTGACTCATGGAGCGGACCCTCCCGGAATTGAGCATGTTGTGTGCGGGAACCCTAGAGCTGGCTGCGACTGCGATGACGATGGCGACTGTACATGGATCCTATGTGGGTTCAGAAACGATGACAACTGTACTTGGATCCTATGTGGGTTTTTCAATGGTGGTTACTGTACTTGGATCCTACGTGGGTTGGGAAACGACGACTTCTATACTTGGATCCGACATGGGTTCGGGAGCGATGGTTTCTATACTTGGATCCTACATGGGTTTGGCAGCGATGACTTATGTACTTGGATCATACGTGGGTTCAGAAGAGGAGATGATTCAGAGGTTACATCTAATCATATCCACCCCTCTATGTGAGTAGTATACCTGAGTGAGCTGAGTCTTGACTTTCAATCATTATCTTCGATATGATTGACTTTCTTTCCTATGTGGATTGATTTGTACTTTCCTATGTGGACTGGGTTGTGCTTTTCTGTGTGGAATGGGTTGTAATTGGGCTCGGGAGTTGGAGTCGAACTGGAATTGATGACTTAGGTATATGTATGAGAATATACCTAAGTAGAGTTGATTGATACTTCGTGATTGTGTCTTTCCTTTGTGGATTATCCTTCGTGGATTCTGGGAGGCCTTCAGGGGTCTCAGGGTCCCTACTGAGTATTGTATACTCACCCTTGCACGGGCTATGCCTGTACTACATTATGTTGGTTGCAGACGACGGATAGCGTTGATCGAGGTGGAGTCTAGTGGAGCGGGATGGTACCTGGAGGTGGACCACTTGGCGGGACGTACACGGAGCGGACGGTCGGACCCGAGGGGTTGAGGAGACCATCTGTACCCAACCTTCAGTTGGGATATCTGGAGAACGGCTCAGTGGTTGCTGGATTACTTTACTAGAGCTGTTCTATTTTTACTTTTGTACAGTACTTTCAGTTGGGTTTGTATTATGCCCCGTTTACTTTCTAGCACTTACTTTTGTACTCAGTTTACTTAGTGTTTACTTCAATTTGCGTAATTTGTGGTGTTTGTTTTCTTTAATAAAGGAAATTACTTCCCTCTTATCGGGATTTATGTCTTTGGTTCTAGTCTCCCGCCCCTGGCCTATGGAAGGCGGGCTTGGGAGTAGTCACAACACGGGTCCCGAGGACGGGTCGTGACAAGTATGGTCCTTAGCTAAATGAATATCTTTCACATAAATATAGTGTTATGTTTTATTGGAATTATTAAATGTAAAAAATCACCCCTTGATGTATCTAGATGTCTTCCCTTTTGGTACGTGAACAAAAACAGCTACACCATAATGATGTGGATCTAGAAGTCCTAAATATAGGTAGAAATCATATTACCCTTGCATATAATTGCACTAAAATCACAATTATACCATGAGTTAATGATACATTAAATTTTGGATTATCATTTTTTATGACTCTAATAAAAGCTTATAAGGGGTTATGGGATGTATTCAGAGTGTCTCTACTTGATCATAGCCCAATGTTATGGTTTTTAGAGAAACATGTTAAGGGGAACAATTAGAACATGTTTTGGATAACCATGAACTCAACTATGTGGCCATTAAAAATATTAATTATAGGTTTTCCGACCATGTAGGGTGTCTAGGATCCCACGAAATCCTATGAAATAAATTATATGTTCACTTTATGGTTTTCACAATGTTTATTTAAATGTGTGCCTAACAGTGCAAGGCCATGGCACATTTGGATAGTGGGTTCCCATAGATAGTGAATTGTTTTCTAACCATTAACATAATCATTATTCCATATGGATGGTAGATGTGCACGGTTGGTGAATAGTTTTTCTAACATTGTGGCATAACCATTCAACCTTTTAAAAAAGCTAGATGTTAATTTTTTTCCTTATATCACCCCAATACATTATTTCTCCTTCTCTTACATTATTTTCCTAGAAACCCCATTGTGAGAGCTCTCATATTGTCCTCCATCATGAATTAGAGTATATTCTTAATCTGATATTTGATTCCATCATTTTTTGTCATGTTGGATCACCCTTAGTATGTTTAAAAATCCTCCTCCTTCCATCACCTCTTTTATTCACCGACTTTGGTGTTTCCTCCGTGAATAAATTTAAAACCTATTTTTAATAATTTTTCTAGTTTTTTTATATCACACAATATACCAAAATTTTAAGCTTATACAAGATTATTATTCATATTCCATTATAAGGTATGTGGTCTAACAATTATCCCTAAATATATTTATGTCGATAATTTGTCTCCATTATTCCACACAATGTAATTTTCATGGGATGCTTCTAAAATTTATAAATATCTTGAATAATCATCTAGGATAATATATTTATATCTCATGAGAATTTTTATACAACTTGAGGTTGAAAATATCAATATAAACCACCTTGTTGGGTGTGTTTGCTCATATTTCACGACAACTATGCCTTACATAGGGAACCAAATTATCCCGTGAGGTTTGTTTTGGTTCTCTCTTAGAAATTAAATGTAAAATTTCAATTAAATTATTTATAAATGACTATTTATAGTTCAATTGGTAATTGATCACTTATTATATTATGATTATTCATTTTTGTAGGATCAAATATGTAAAATGAGATGCTCAAATACAAGAGGGGGGTGAATTGTATTCTTTAAGAATTCCTTTGGAACCTTTAAAGATAACATAAAACATTATTAAGGAAAGTTAAAAAAACATTCACAAATCCTCTCAAAAAAACCTTTTCTTAAACTTACATCCCTAAGATAAAAACCTAAGAAAGATTTTCTTAATGGAAGGATTCTACCTTAAAGCATATAGAATCTTTTATATAATTAGTGTAACAGAATTACAAATTATAAGAAAGTTATACTTTCTAACTTTAACATAGTTAAAAATAGTATCGGAATAAAAAAACAACTTGAGATAGTAAAAAAGTAACAATAGGATTCTTTTAACCCAAAGAGAAGGGTATCCAACAACCATGGATAAAGGTTCCTTGATTTATACTTTTCATGAAAAGTATGTCTTACCCAAACCCAGGTAAGACCTCAATCTGAAGATCGGTATCTGTCTTTCTATCCCTGCAATCCCTCGATTTATAAAGAAATTGGAACCTCTGTCTACCATACCCGGAAGCCATCGATCAGCACGATCGGAGTCGGCACAATGCAAGTTTGAAGAAGTTGTTCACTCCTAAACAAGTTGTTCATGACATCCGCAAAAAGCACTGAGAGTTTTAAGATCCTCTCTCTAGAAATCACATCACATCTTTCTCACATGCATCATGTTCATACACTCTCTACATTGTTGTTTTCTCATTCAAATGGACTTGAATTTATAGGCAAACATTCCCAACGGGTTTCTCCACTCTAACGGTCATATTTTTCTTCAATTTTGGAGGGACCTAGACACATGTCAAACATACAATAGTTCGTTTATAACAGATTGTATGACATCTTTTCAAGTAAATGAAACTATGTTATGTTAAAGATAAGTTTCATGTATAAGAAAACTTGGAATCTGATAACATTGGAATGATACATTAAACAACTCTAACATTATCATGTAAACGGGTTCTTAAGAGAAATTAAATTAGAATGTGAAAATGGTATTACATTTACACCAGAATCTGAATCTAGAAATTAGAATGACTTTTGTACTGGAATCGGTATAAAAAAGACGGTATCACATATACACTAGAATTTGTATCATAAAAAGGGCATAACTTATACACTGAAATCGGTATCATAAAAATGCTATCACTTATACACCAGAATCTGTATCATAAAAATAGTATCACTTATACACCGGAATCGGTTTCATAAAAACGGTTTCACTTATACATAGGAATCAGTATCATAAAAACGTAAGACAACAGAATGACAAATCGTAATGATATATCTGCAAGTGTAACAGAATGACAAATCGTAATGATATATTTTTAAGTGTAATATAATTAAAAATAGTAATGATATATCTGTAAGTGTAATAGAATTAAAAATTGTAATGATATATTTTTAATTGTAAAAAATAAAAAATCATAATGATTGACCTGTAAGTATAACATAATGAAAAATCGTAATGACAGATCTGTAAATTTAACAGAATGAAAAATGGGAACTTAAGAAAAAATTCAGAACATAAAAAAGTGTTTGTGATTTTCAAAACATAAAACCATAAGGAATGCAGAAGTCATAAGATAACCTTATTGACTCAACAATATCCCCATTTATGTAAATCACAGACAAATTTGATAAGGAAGAATATATTGACTTAGAAAAACTAGTACAAAAAAAACCTATCCCCCCTTTGAATGAGATTTTGGATGAATTTGACTAACTCCCCCTTAAGTTATGTTTCCCAAGGATCCTATTCTTGACTATTAGTATCTGGTTTTCTTTATTAATAAAATATCTCCCCCTTTGATAAAAATATCTTCTTAAAAAAACTCCCCCTTACTACGAACTTAATCCTTTCTTACCATACTCCCTATTAATAGATTCTCATTCTGAAAGATCTTCATTAAATTATTCCTTTATTTAAATTCTCCCCCTCTGTGATTTTCAAAAAGGAATGGGGGAGTGTATGATGTACCTGTAAGATTATGAAATCATACATTCGAAAACAAAAGAATGAAATGCAAGATACTTCTTAAGGTAATTTTAGAAATAAGGTTTAGAATACAAAAAAAACATTAGAATGTAAAGAAAATCATCCATCCTTCTTCTGCTCAGACAACATTTTCTTTATCAAGGATTTTAGTTTATTTAAATCCCTATGATATTCCTGAAGATTCTTTAATAAGATCTCCTGATCTCGATTCTTCTTTTCTAAATACAAGATCATTTATTCTTGAGTAACAACCTTTTTATCTAATTCTGCTCTGACTTCCTTCTCACTACTTACAGATCGGGCAATGGAATTGAGTTGACTAGCCTTCTCAGATATTGATGCCTTGGCCTTGTTGAACTCTGTTTCAAAAGTATTTAACGCTTTGTTTGTTGAATCCATAAAGTCACTAATCTATCTAAGATCTTCATTGATGGTTTTGGTGCAGTTAAATACATTCTTACAAGTGACTTTTGAGATTTCTAATCAATCAAAAGATTACTGAAGTCTCCATAAGCATATTGGTCGATTCCGTCTCTTGATTAGGGGTTTCATGCATTATTTGACTTTGAGAATCTATATTTTCAAGAACTGGAATAGTGCTGACCAACTTTCTTAA
This sequence comes from Viscum album, assembly GCA_963277665.1. Classification (NCBI taxonomy): domain Eukaryota; kingdom Viridiplantae; phylum Streptophyta; class Magnoliopsida; order Santalales; family Viscaceae; genus Viscum; species Viscum album. The sequence goes on from OY728167.1 coordinate 218,746,631, forward strand.
AGATAGCTTGAAAATTTCCTGTTCAATAGATGATGAGGATTCAGAACCTGAAACATCTTTTCCTTTCTCAACTCCTCTTGGAGTTAAGGAATTTGGTTTCTCTATTCTTTTAGAAGAATTATGAGTCATTTCATTGTTAGATGAGGAAACCAAAACATTCTTTCCTTTTTCAAGATTTAAAACTAGGGATTGTTTATCAGATACAAGGATAACATTAGGATCTTCCTATTCATCTTCTTCCTCTTGAAATTTTTCTTCTTGAGTTTCTTCTTGTATTTATTCTTTGTGAATTTCTTCCTCTTCACCACCTTGTTGATCAGACACTTATTTCTCTTCTTCTTCCATTTCAACTCCAACTTTTTCTTCATCTTCAACTTCTACTTCTTCCTCAACATCTTCTTCAACTTCCTTTTGAACTTGTTCTTCAGAAACATATTTAGAGACTGAACTCGAAAGAGTTCCAGTGTAATCTTCCACTTCCCTTAAAACATCATCATTGTCTTCATGAATAATCTGATCTTCTATTTCTTAAACAGGTTCTGATAAAGATATAACATTATTGGATTTCTGGATTTTTGTAGTGACAACCGGTTTCTTATGAACAACTTGAGTTTTGTGTACTTCTTGAGATTTCTTTTCTACAACTTTTAGAAGGGATGGAAACAATTGAGCTTCCAAGGATTTATTCTCCAGGATATTCTCATTTTTTCTTTCTCAAGATTTTCAACTTGATTGATTTCTAAGGTCTTTGCCTCTACAGAATTTAATCCAAAGGAAGGATATCCTTCCTTTCTGGTAGCTGCCATTTCTCTCCACTTTGCATCTATTGCATTGGAATAGGATTTCGGTTTCTTTGCAGAAGGAGGTGCTGATATCGAGACATCAGTAACTGGTACTGGCACACTTGGTTCACCATGTTTCCTTTTCTTGGGTAATGAATTTGATGATTCTGGAACATCACCCTTGTTATGGAAATCCATTTCTTCAAAACTTTTGAATTCCAGTAAAAACTCTACCATCATCCTCCTTAGAGTGTCATCATTGAGCAAAAAAATCTTGAAAGTCTTTGAAACTAATCGGCATGGGACATTAATCTCTTGAAGGCACATAACAATTATCCATGATATAGTTTCTGGATACATAAGAATACGAGATCTGATAGTTCCACCTTTTGTTTCATGAATGGTGAGAAATATGTACTTAACCAAGTTGATCTTCCTTAAGTTGACAAGAAAGACTGAAAAATGATATCACATATCTTTAAAGATTCCTTATCTCCCTTTCTTGGAATAAGAAATCCTTTCGTCCATAGAGCTACCATATTGTGGTTCATTGATTTGTAATATTTGGATTCTTAACAAACTTAAGACCAAGAAAATCCAGAGCCTTGGCTTTCTCAAAAGAACCTTCCTTCTCATGAAGTTTTTGAGAGAAAAGAATAGCTTCCCCTTCATACGGTATGTTGAGAACATTTTCTGCCTTCTTGTAAGGAACTATTTAAGTATTATAATGAAATTTGAACTAAAACAAGTCCATACCATCCTTCTGAAAGAAATTAACAGATTTATAGAATTGAATAACCAGGTCAGGGAAAACCAGATCCATACTTTTCTCCTTAACACACAAACACATTCCCATCCGTTAGTTCTTATCACCTTAGAGATAAGGGAGTCATATTTTTCAATGAAGTTAAGTCATAACAACCTTTCCCTAAAGATTTACCAGTCCATTATCTCCTTGCTGATCGGCATCGGATTTTCTAAGGATTCAGCAGTCATTCAGGGTAAAAGAGGCAAAAGAATCAGAACGAGGATTTTGATAGCAATAGAACTTCATCACAGAAGTACATAAGAGTGGTGTTGAATATAAACAAGGAACCCCTTATATAGACAGAGCTAGTACCTTTAATCTTCTATAAGATAATCAAATAGTTGAAAAAAACATGATCTGATCTGACGGTTGAGGATTGATGTAGAAAATTTGAATTCAGATCTTTTGAAATAAGGTAAACCAGGATTTTAAAATATTGAAATACCAACAAATAAAACTAAAGATAATAAAATAAAGAGTTTGAAAGTGTACCTTTTGGAATAATTTGAGAGATTTATCAGTACTATAAAAATTCTCTTGGGAATTTTAGATTTCGGGATTTTCAAAACCAAAATTTCCAATACCAAAATTTTCAAATCTGAAATTTTCAAATCTGAAATTTTCATATCCAAAATTTTTAAATCAAAACTTAGAGAAAGATAATGTTTTTTTAAAATAAAAAAAATCTTAAGGAATGATAATTTTGTTTTAATAAAATTATTAAGGAAAGATAAAAAATTTAAGATTGAAAATTTTCTTAAAGAAAGAATAAGAAGGAGAAACAAACAAGCATATGTACTCCCCCTGAAAAAAGGAGTCGTTATTAATTAATTTTTCAAAATAGATCATTTAAAATAATAACTTTAACAAGAAAAATAATGTTACCTATACCTACAATTTCTCAATGATAGTTATCACCAAAATTTACTCTTCCACCTTTAGTTTTTAAAATCTTTTTGAAATATTCTTCTTACCAGTCATGTGCGGGGAACATCCACTATCCATGTACCATAGGTTGTTGGTACTTACTTTATTATCCTGAAAAAGAAAGAGTTAGGTATTCATAATCCAAACTTGTTTGGATCCAGAACTGTTAGATAATAAAATATCGGGTAACAATATTTGTTTTGAAAAGTAAGATTTATAAAACCCAAGGGATTAAACTTTATTTAAATAACAGTTTTTCTTCCAACGTCCACCACTTTGACATTTAGTACAAAAAAGGTATATTGAAGGAACAGAATAATAGTTTCTGAAAATAGGTTTTTCATGAGAATAACCTAATCCTTGATTATTACTATGAGGTCAGATTTGAGAATACATCTTGTCAAAATTTTCCTTACCAGAAGTAAAATTTGCAAGAAGTTTCTTCAAGGAAATTATTTCAGATTTTAGTTTTAGAACTAAATTCTTATCCTCAAGAATAATAGATTTAGAGTTATGTTTATCCTCTAGAACATATTTTTCTAAAAAAATATTTTTAAGATCATTTGAAATTTTATCCTTCTCAGAATTAACATCCTCAAGTTTCTTAGAATGATTTTCTAAAACATTATTTTTCTTATCAAGATCTTTGTTAAGATCCAAAATTTATTTTGTTAAAATAGACTCATTAGAATTTTCTTTTTCAAGTTTCTTAGATACATTACAATTTCATTTATTCTAATAACTTAGAAAAACAGGAAACTTCCTCATAGGAAGGAAAATCGTTATCATTATTTGATTTAGAAGATTTTTCATCGGAAGAAAAACCACTTTTAGGAAAAATTTCACTTAAAGTCATATTGGTTAAGGATTCAGCAGTTTGTACCCTAGCCATAAGATAATGATTTGAAATGGAGCTCTGGCTATTAGAACAATATTCTTTTTCATAGAAGATTCATTGTCTGAAGAATAATCAGAAGAATCTCCACCACTGGCACTCCAAGTGTCATTGTCTTTCAATAATTTTTTATGCTTTGATCTGTAGAACTTCTTCTTGTTTTGTTCATAATTCCTATCTTTCTTGTCTCTTTTCATAAGAAAGGGACAATCAAGTCTAATATGACTAGTTCTTCTACATTTATAGCATGTCACTTATCCATATTTCTTATATTTTCCATATTTCCTCTCGTATATATATTCAATGTTCTTCTATCCAACAATCTTGTTCATCCTCCGAGAAATATTTGATAACTCATTTTATAAAGTTTCACTTTCACTAGATTCAGATTGAATACTAACCTTCTGAGATTTTTATCTTGTAATTCTCTCAGGAGTCTTAGATTTCATATGATTTGAAGTAGTTGTAAAAGAAACACCTCCATGTCCATTATTATTCTTAATATTATCAGCATCTATCATCATTTTGGTTTCATGTTGAAGAAGAGTTCCAATCAATTCATCAAGAGAAATCTGAGTAACTTTCCTATTCTCGTCTATAGCAGTCCTCTGGGATTCCTATTCATTAGGCATGATGTCTATAATCTTATCAACAAGAATCTCATCATCTAAACCTTTCTCACCAATGGATTTTAGGTTTTTGACAATAGTCATAAATCTTTGTTTTACCTTACATATGGGTTCTCCATAAGGGAAGCAAAAACCATGATAATCATCTCTGAGCATAGATCTTCTAGTTTCAATGACTTTTGCAGTTCCAAAGTGAGTTACTTCAAGATTCTTCCAAATACTATTATAAAATTCACAAGATGAAATTTGGATGTATATATTTCTTATCATGGAACAAGGAAACATATTTCATACCTTAAAGGTCAGCTGGTATTCCCCCTTTTCTGGATTGGTAATGGTTCTAAGTTCCTTATCAGGAATTTTATAATCTCCAATTAACATAATATAGTTATCTACACCTGTGTTTATCAAAAATTTCTTCATTCTGCCTCTCTAGTACTCACAGTCATTTCCATCAAAAATTTGTGGTCTAGTAGGATTGAGATTATCTAAAGATCCAACTTGAATACCTACTATACTAAAATATTTTTTTTCACAAAACTTGTTAGAATTAAAAGTTTATAAACAAGGAATAAAAAATTTAAAGAAGTTAAGAAAAATAATTGTTGATCATGAAAACTTATATGTGGATATAATTATTTCAGAGACCTCCTTTGATACCAATTGTAGGATCGAATATGTAAAATGAGATGATCAAATACAAGAGGGAGGTGAATTATATTCTTTAAAAATTCCTTTGGAACCTTTAAAGATGATATAAAACTTTCTTAAGGAAAGTTATACTAACATTCACAAAACCTCTCAAAGAAACATTTTCTTAAACTTCCAACCATAAGATAAAAACTTAAGAAATATTTTCTGAAGAGAATGATTGTACCATAAAGCATATAGAATCTTTAATATAGTTAGAGTAACGGAATTACAAAGAATAATAAAGTTATACTTTCTAACTTTAACAAAGTTAAAAATAGCAGTGGAATAAAAAAAACTTGAGATAGTTAACAAGTAACAATAAGATTCTTTTAACCCAAAGAGAAGGGTATCCAACAACCTTGTATAAAGGTTCCTTGATTTATACATTTCAAGAAATTCTGTCTTACCCAAACCTAGGTATGACCTCAATCCGAAGATCAGTATCTGTCTTGTTATCCCCACAAACCCTCGATTTAGAAGGAAATCAGAACCACTATCTTCCAAACTCAGAAGCCCTCGATCAGCACGATTGGAGTCTGCACAAAGCAAGTCTGAACAAGTTGCTCATGCCTGGAAAAGTTGTTCATGACATCCGAACAAAGAACATAGATTTTTAAGATCCTCTATCTCTATAAATCACTTCACGGCTTTCTCAAATGCATAAAGTTTACCCACTCTCTACATTGTTTTTTTCTTGTTCAAATGGACTTGTATTTACAAGAAAATCTTCCCAACAGTTGGCTCCACTCCAAAGGTCATATTTTACTTAAATTTCAGAGGGACCTGGACACATGTCAAACATACAATGGTTAGTTTGTAAAAGATTGTATGAAAAAGATGAAAGTAAAAGAAACAATGTTATGTTAAACATAAGTGTTATACATAAGAAAAATTGGAATCTGATAAAATTAGAATGATACATTAAACAACTCTAACATTATCATGTAAACAGGTTCTTAAAAAAAGTCAATCGGAACCTGAAAACAGTATTACATTTACAACAGAATCCGAATCATGAAATCAGAATAAATTTTGTACCAGAATCATTATAAAAAAGACAGTATCACTTATACATCGGAATCAGTATCATAAAAATAGTATCACTTATACACTGAAATCGGTATCATAAAAATGGTATCACTTATAAATCAGAATCGGTATCATAAAAAAGGAATCACTTATACACCAGAATTAGTATCATAAAAATGGTATCACTTATACACCAAAATCAGTATCATAAAAACGTAAGAACAACAGAATGAAAAATCGTAATGATATATCTATAAGTGTAACAGAATGAAAAAATGTAATGATATATCTGTAAGTGTAATAGAATAACAAATTGTAATGATATATTTGTAAGTGTAATAGAATGAAAAATCGTAATGACATATCTATAGGTGTAATAGAATGAAAAATCGAAATGACAGAGTTGTAAGTATAACAAAATGAAAAATCATAATGACAGATCTGTAAGTATAACTGAATGAGAAATCATAATGACAGATATTTAAGTATAACAGAATAAAAATCAGAACTTAAGAAAAAATTCATAACATAAAAAAGTGTTTGTGATTTTCAAAACGTAAATCCATATGGAATAGAGAAGTCTTAAGATAACCTTATTAAATCAACATTTTTTATGGATGTGGATCACTTTGTAGTTGTAGCCTGCATTAAGAGATACTTTGATTCCTATCCTAGAATGCCATAAATGGGCTCATAAGATACACAACTATTTATTTGATATGTCTTCCAAGTGAGATACCACATCTGGGATCATTAAATTTTTAAATAATTTAATTCATTGGCATGTACTGATGCCACACTTTCATGTTCTATAAATTTGAATGCCTTGGATTACCTGGGTGGTTTTAGATTGATTTCTTGGGACATAAAATTCCTTAGATTATCTACTTAGTATCCAATCAATTAACTAGAATGATACCCTATAATTTTTCCCTAGAATTAATTAGAAACTTTTAGGGTGTAAATAAGAGGTTTAAACCCTTGGATTACACTCAAAAAACCTATCATAATATCTTGGTTGATTAATGCATGTTGGTTCAACTTTTTAATATCATGGATTCCATGGGTATCCAATGGATCCGTTGTAATTACTATTCCTAGATTTATTGCCTAGGTTTATTGGGTTATTTTTCAATTAGTGGTATTAATCTCTGATATATATGGCTTAGGCTGATGTAGGTATGGTCAGTCAAGTGTCCCATGAATAATTGAAGATCGAAATGGTTTATATTATTATTTCTACATTCATTACTATACCTGCACCATGTTACATATTATATCCATAGAATATGTTTCCATTAGAGAATGTTTGTGTAATACCACTGAGTTATACTCACACCTAGTTAATTCCACTATTCGGTACCCATACATACTTCATGGATTTCGGTAAGGACAAAGGGAACTACTCCTCTAGGAAAGATTGATTTTATTATAGGATGGAGTATAAAAGTAGAGGACTATTCTAGTGCTCGGTATTCTATTAGATTTTATCTTCTTTTATTTTGGATATATTTGCAGTTCGTGTATTATTTTATAACATTTCCCCACTTTTATATCATCGTGGAATAATTTTTTTATATCATTAAATTTAGAGCTTATATTTATTAATTTTTTATCTAGATGATGATATACCTCTTTGTTTTGTTATTATTATTCTACTTTGTCTTCCTATATCTACTTTTTCTATTATTTTGCTAACATTTCTAACATTGATAATTGGGTGTGGTCTCTCTACCATACCATCATATTCTCTCACTTATACCGAGTATCATAAGACATATTGGGAGGCACACTTGAATCTATATATCTAATCATAAAATTCACATATCTATGAACTGGGCTAGGGACAACACAAAGTGGTATTAGATATGACAACCTTGCTTTATTAAAAACTTAAACATGATTTATTACATAAAACATCACTTGATACAAAAAAGAAGATCGATAGGTTTAGAGTCTTTGGGGATTACGATCATTATATAAAAACATAAAACATGAAATACAACATCTTTATTGAAAACTTCCTTTACATGACCACTATATTCCCTCGTACATAGTATTGCATGGGATAACCTGAGGACATGCATACGAAAAGGGTGAGCTATATATCCCAGTAAGGGAGTACACAAGGAATAACATGAGGAGTAAAATACATGTTAGACAATGGTCATATCAATAGAGCATAAAAGAAACATGATCATAAAGGCATGATAAAGCATGATAATCATAACATTGAAATGTGGCAACAACACTTAACATGGAATTAGCATGAGCCAAGGATCATTGCACATGGAGCATGAGTAAATCCTCATTGCACATAGAGCATGAGTAAACCCTCATTTCACTTGAATTATCATGATTCAACACTCATTTCACATGACGTATCATGATACTATACTTTACCCAATGCATTGGAGCGCTATAAGTGTGCACCCTTCTTAAACATTTCATTTCATGCATAAGTGTGCCACATGGATCATAAAACATTGATTCATAAAACATAATAATTTATTCAGAGATAAAGGAATGTGGAATTAATACATTAAAAATTATAATCAATAAGTAAATGTGCATAAAGTTGAATACCCTTGATGGAAAAATGGGCATGGTATTCACTACACAATGGCATTGGCTTAGAAAATTGGTGTGATTTCGGCAGCGTAACGGCATGACATAAGAATTCATAAAAATGGTTGATGAGAGAGAAAGGGGTTCCTAGTCATATTTACATGTAATGGACTGTAAGGAGGTCATATAGATACATGTCCCAACAATTTTAATGGAATTTAGATTCATGATACAAAAGTATTGCTTGAATGTAAAAGAGGAGAGAGAAGTTCCTTTCGGAATTTCAGCATAGTAACGGGTGTACATGGGAGGCATTTAATGAGAGATAAAGGGTCTCACATCATTCAAACATAAAGAGGTCAGTATTAGGGAGGTGAGAAACCATACCCCAACATTTATAATTGAAATTAAAAGGGCAAAACAACGTATAGAAAATTGGAAAAAAATGAGAAAGCAAGAAAAAACCCTTACATGAAAGTGTGCTTCCAAAGGCTAGAGAGAGGCTTGTGAGAGGCTTATTTGGAGATTGGGGCACCTTGGGAGGATTTTAGAGAGATTAGGGTAGAGTTTGGAGGATCTCCAAAGGCTTCGAGTGAGGAGGAAGTGGGAGAATAGGACGGTTTATATAGGAAAGGTGAGGGAATTATTTATTATTTAGGTTTGGGTCCCCTTACATTAAATTAATCCAAAACACAAACCATCCCATGGTTTTTGCCCATGGTTTTTGGAAAAGGGAAGAGGAAAAGAATATTTTATAAGGCCAAATTCAGAACATCTTAAAATATTAGGGTTGCTTATGTGGAGGTTAGTCACACTCCCATGGAAATTAATTTAAAAAGGCAAGTTGATGAATAAGTCTTGAGGGGTCCATTAATGCTTTGAAAAGTAAGTCAAACAAAACCAAAATCGTATTATTTTAATGGAAAAACATATATTTGCCGAAAATAAAGATTATAGTATTTTATTACATCACTATTGGGTCATTATGATGTCATAAAACACATTATATATTTAAACGGTATTTAATTTTTACCCAAAAATTTGATTGTCTCAGAAAATTATGAAAAATTCTCCATTGGATAATTTCGACGTCCTAATTCCAGAAATAACATTTATTTTATCTAAATAATTTCATAAATTTGTTAATTTTAGCTTTTAAAATAAAAACCGACATTTATCAAAAATTTACGGGTTTTGACAGAAATGGATTTCAAACCTTAATAAAAAATTTAATTTCATTCATAAAATTATATGATAATTTATATTTAATAAAAATTAATTTAATATTATTATTATTATTTTAGGAAAATATTATTTAATTCAAAAATTCCTTAATTTAATAAAATAAATTTCTTAATAATAACTAAAAACACCATTTGTACTTTAAAAACTATTTACAATGTATCAAAAATGACTAGAAATTATATTCATTATTATATAAAAAAATAATGTACATGAACATAGTACTAATTATTTCTTATATAACCCCTTAAAATAGCCACATAAGACCTTAGGGTAAGGTGTGTAATGGTGACAGACTCTTGGGGTGGCTCGGATAACATCGCTCGAGTGGTAATTTCAATTAACTTCCACTTTTCACATAGACGGTCATGTTCGAGCTTGACATGATGAAGCTTAGATTGGTCTTGGTCGAGGGCGAACCCCAAAGACGCCACCTCTTTTATGAGCTCTGACAAATGGGCTTTTATGGGGAAATTCTACTGGATGAGGTCATTTCTTCCTTTGTCTGAGTAAATTGGATTTGTTAAAGTCCTATATTTATACTTATCATGTGATAACTGTTCAAGAACTATATTAGCAATGGTCAAAATTCATAACATAAAACCAAAGAAGTTGACATTTTATATAAACATAAAGAGACATTTAATTAGATCAAGAGGGATCTCTATTAATGAAACTTCGGGTCGTTACAATATTCCCACCTTAAGAAATTTCACCCTCGAAATTTTCCTTTTCCCACACTAAAAGAGATGTGGGTAACTCAGCTTCATCACTTCCTCCGATTCCCAAGTTTCTTCTTCAAACTTGTGGTTTCTCCAAAACACCTTGATGAGGGGCATTGTCTTATTTTTTAGAACTTTTTCTCTATGATCTAAGATCATCACTGGTTTCTCCTCAGAAGAAAGACCGTCTTCCAATTGTACCACCTCAGAAGAGATTACATGTGAAGGGTCCCGTATGTACTTCCTTAAGAGGGATTAATTAAAGACATCATGTACTTTGGTCATAGTAGGAGGAAGTGCTAGTTGATAGGCCACAGCCCCGACACGATCAAGAATCTCAAAGGGGTTGATGTACCTTGGACTTAACTTCCCTTTATTTCCAAACCTCATGACCTTCTTCCACGGAGATATGCGTAGAAAACCCATGTCTCCAACTTTAAACTCAAGGCCTCGTCGACGATTATCTGCATAACTCTTCTATCGACTCTGGGATGCCTTGAAATTCTACTGAATGGTTTTCACCTTCTCCACCATTTCTTCGACCATTTCTGGTCCAAGCATCTTACATTCACTGACCTCATCCCAACATGTCGGTGTTCTGCACCTTTTCCCATACAGGGCTTCATATGGTGCCATTTGGATGCTCGAGTGGAAACTGTTATTATAAGAGAACTCAACCAGAGGCAGATGTTGATCCCATACTCCTTTAAAGCCCATTGAGCACGCTCTCAAAATATCCTCAAGTGTTTGGATAGTCTGCTTGGATTGGCCATTAGTTTGAGGATGATAAAATGTTCTGAAGTTCAGTTCAGTATTCAGATCATGCTGAACACTCTTCCATAATTTATAGGTGAATTTTGGATCTCGTTCAGACAGAATAGATAGCGGTACTCCATGAAACCTTACCAATTCCCTGATATATATCTATGCCAGTTTATCCAAAGAGTAACACTCCCGAATAGCAATGAAGTTTGCAGTCTTTGTAAGACGATCCACAAAAACCTAGATTGCATTATTTCCTTTGGATGTCCTTGGAAGTCCAGTGACAATATCCATGGTGATGTTCTCCCATTTCCATTCTGGTATGGGAAATGGTTGCATCATCCCCTTATACTTCTGCCTCTCTGCCTTCACTTGCGGGCACACCAGGAACTTTGATGTATATTCAATGATCTCCTTCTTCATATTATCCCACCAAAAGTTTTCTCGGAGATATAGATACATCTTTGTGCTCCCTGTGTGTATAGAGAAATTTAAACTATGTGCATCATCCAAAAGTTCCTTCTTCAGCTCCGAACTTGATGGAACACATAGTCTTTTCCCAAACCGCACAATTCCTTCTTCATTAACATTAAACTCTGATGATTTCCCTTTTTTGATAGCTTCCACTTTTTCTTGAATTCCCACATCATTCTTTTGAGAATCCTTTAACCTTTCCAAAAGAGATGGTTGAGCAATCATTTGTGAAAGGATAGATGATTTTCCCTTATTTAAGATTCCCACGTCCATCTTCATCAATTCTAAGAATATTGGATCCTTCTCAATTCTCATCATTGATAGAATTGCTGGGTCCTTTCTACTTAGGGCATCTGCCACCTTGTTCGCTTTCCTAGGGTGGTAATGTATTGAACAGTCATAATCCATGATGAGCTCTATCCATCTTCTCTGGAACATATTAAGCTTTTTCTTTGTGAATATATATTTAAGACTCTTGTGGTCAGTATATATCTCACATTTCTCTCCATAGAGATAATGCCGCCAGATTTTCAAGGCAGAGATCACCACCGCCAACTCCAGATCATGCGTTGGATAGTTTCGCTCATGGATTTTCAACTGCCTTGAGGAATAGGATATAACTTTATCATTCTGCATCAGCACACAGCCTAATCCCTTCTTTGAAGCATCACTAAAAACAACAAAAAGTTCCCCACTTGTGGGTAAGGTGAGCATGGGCGCCGTGATAAGCCTCCTTTTCAACTCCTTGAAGCTTTCTTCGCATTCATCACTCCATGCAAACTTTACTCCCTTTAGAGTTAGCATGGTAAGAGGGTTGGAAAATCTTGAGATATTTCTCACAAATCGTCGATAATATCCAGCTAACCCCAAGAAGCTAGAGATATCGGTTTCCGATGTTGGCCTCAGCCATCCCTCAATTGCATCGGTTTTGGAGGGGTCCACAGATATCCCATTGCTTGTGATGATATGGCCCAAGAATGAGACCTCCTTCATCCAGAACTCACACTTGTTGTACTTTGAATAGAGCTTCTCCTTGCGTAAAGACTCTAGTACAGTTTTTAAATGCTCCTCATGATCCTCCTTGGTTTTGGAGTATATTAGAATATCATCTATAAAGACTACCACAAATTTGTCAAGGTAATCTCTAAAGACTCTATTCATCAACTCCATGAATATTTCTGGAGCATTGGTGAGTCTGAAAGGCATTACTATGAATTCATAGTGCCAGTACCTTGTACGAAAAGCAGTCTTGGGGACATCTTCCTTCTTCACCCTTACTTGATAATATCCTGACCGCAAATCCACCTTGGAGAAGTATTGTTCTCCACACAGCTGATCAATCAAGTCATCGATTCTTGGGAGAGGATACTTGTTCTTTATCGTGATTTTGTTAAGTTTACGATAATTGATGCAAAGCCGCATTGACCCATCCTTCTTCTTGATGAAGAGGACTGGTGCACCCCATGGTGAAGCACTTGGGCGTATAAACCCTTTATCCAGATTCTTGTGTAGTTGTTTCTTCAGCTCTTCAAGCTCAAAAACTGCCATTCTCTATGGAGTCTTGAATATTGGTAACACCCCGGGTATAAGTTTAGTTGAGAACTCAATATCTCTTCTAGGAGGAAGACCAGGCAGTTCCTCGGGAAACTCTTCCGTGAATTCCCTCACAATAGGCATTTCATCAAGGATGGTTTCTTCCTTGGACTCAATCATCTAATCCAGATACGCATTCTCATAGGGCAGTAATATCCATTCTGGAATTGATGGAGCTAAAAAAGATTCATCTTCCTCCTGACACTTGTAAATAATCAGGGGTCTATTCTCCATATGGAGTGTGATTTATCCCTCCTGACAATTTATGTTGGCTCTATATAAGGAAATCCAATCCATGACAAGAATTGCGTCAAATTCCACTATAGGGAGTATGACGACGTTCGCCGAGAAATTCAATCCACAGACTATAATAGGGGAGGACTTATATTCTTGGGATGCAATGATTTCCCCATTTTCCATACTCACCGACATCTTTACTTCCATGATTTGTGGTGGTGTTGGGATTGTTGTACTAAACTATCGATATATAAAAGAATGCGTTGAACCAAAATCAAAATGTAAGTTTGCTATTCTTGAATGAATAACTAGAATACCTGTCACTACTTCATTTTCGGGGTTCACTTCGGTAGAAGTGATGGAAAAAGCTCTTCCTTGCTGCTATGGAGGTTGTTGGTTGTATCTAGAAACCCTTAGATTAGGGCACTGATTTGCAAAATGACCATGTTCTTTGCATTTGTAGCATTGAAAAATGCGTTGAGGCTCGAACGGAGTGTTCCTCTACTCTATCTTAGTCGTGGGTCTCTCTTTCCAATAGTTAACAGCTAGGTTCCCTTCTCTTCCACACCTAAATCATTTTCTCGTCCCTTTAAGGAAATTTCCAGGGTTCTTCTTTCCGTACTTTTGGCAAGTGGGTTACTGGATCTTCTTAGCACCGTTGGATTTATCCATCCGACCACCAGCATTGATGTCCACCTTACGCTTCTTGTCCCCATGATACCCCTGTGATTCCCTGATCTCCATTTCGACCTTGAGGCCACATCGGACAATTTCATCGTAGCTATTGAAGTCACGGATCGCTAATGCTTTCCGCAAGCTAGGCTTCAGTCCACCAAATAAGCGGTCATCCTTGCATTCGGGGGTAACGACAAAGCTGGAAGTGTATCGTGCAAGCCTCGTGATGTTTTCCTCATACGCTCCAATAGATTCTTCATCTTTTTCCTTGAGGTAAAGGAAGTCCCTTTCCATCTTAAGCTGGAGGGTGCATGGAAAATATTTATCGAAAAACATCTTTCGGAAATCCTTCCATTATAACTCCTCAATCTCCTCCTAAGGCTTCGTATCTTTTATTAATGTCCACCATTGATCAGCTTCACCCTCCATACGATAAGCCGCCAGGAGAACCATCTCTTATTCAGAACATTGGAGGATGGAGAATATCTTTTCAATGGAGTTGATCCATTGTTCAGCGATCATGGGATTAGATGATCCACTAAAATTACGAGGCCTTTGTCTCATGAATCTCTCGATAGAAACTTGTTCTTTCTTAGGGGGGGGGGGTTGAACGTTCCTATTGACCCGTGTTTCTATTCAAAACTTAATTTATCTAAGAGATAAGTGTGACAAAGTTTGTGATTCCCCCTCCCATTAGATTGGGCATCTCATTAGTACAGTCATCACACTGATCTTCACAATAGTTGTTAGCCTGAGTCCTCCTATTACTGGCCATTGGCTGGAATAAAAGGAAAGTTAGGGGTAACACATAAAGGGTAATCCAAAGATAAAAGTTGATGACTTATAAATAAACGTTTATTTCCTTAACTCAGGAATATATAGGCTTTAATCTAGGCTTTTCATGATCAACTCTCTAACATATATTCTTAGGGGAATTTTATTTAATTCCCTTAATAAGGGTTCATACTAAGCTTTTGAATTTATCAAAAAATATCCCCTGGTAGTGTCGTAACCAAGAGTGCAGCAACTCCTGTTGTCATGCACCAGTTCCTGTTCGAGTCTAGCTCAAAGCGGTGTTTTCGGGTTTCACCCCTAGGATACATCTGTTCCAGAGCCGCCTCTACCTACTCGTATCTAGACAGGGATGTATTTGTTTTCTAAACCACTTACTCAGTACTTACCAAAACATAGGGATGTTTTTATTATACATAGTCTTGTATCTAAGGCTTTACTAGGGTTTCCTAATCCCAAAAATAACTACACCTTTCCTCTGATACCAACTATGACAACCCTGATTTTATTACCAACTTAAACATGATTTATTACATAAAACATCACTTGATACAACAAAGAAGATTGAGAGGTTTAGTCTCTTTTCGGCTTAGGATCATTACATAAAAACTTAAAACATGAAATACAACATCTTTATTGAAAACTTCGTTTACATGACCACTACATTCCCTCATACTTAGTATTGCATGGGATAACCTGTGGACATGCATAAGAAAAGGGTGAGCTATAAAGCCCAGTAAGGGAGTACAAATGGAATAACGTGAGGAGTACAATACATGTTAGACAATGGGCATATCAATAGAGAATAAAAGAAAGATGAACATGAAGGCATGATAAAGCATGAAAATCATAATATTGAAATGTGACAACAACACATAACATGGAATTAGCATGAGCCAAGGCTCATTGCACATGGAGCATGAGTAAATCCTCATTGCACATAAAGAATCAATAAACCCTCGTTGCACTTGAATTAGCATGAGTCAACACTCATTGCACATGACGTATCAGGATACTATACTTTACCCAATGCATTGGAGCGCTATAAGGGCGCACCCTTCTTAAACACTTCATTTCATGCATAACTGTGCCACATGGATCATAAAACATATATTCATAAAACATAATAATTTATTCCACGATAAAGGAATGTGGAATTAATACCTGAAACATTATAATAAATAAGTAAATGTACCTAAATATGAATACCCTTGATGGAGAAATTGGCATGGTATTCACTACACAATGGCATTGGCTTAGAAAGTCGGTGCAATTTCGGCAGCCTAACGGCGTGACATAAGTATTCATAAAAATGGTTGATGAGAGAGAAAGGGGTTCCTCATCATATTTAAATGTAATGGACATTAATTAGTTCATATAGATACAAGTCCCAACAAATGTAATGGAATTTATAGTCATGATACAAAAGTATTTCTTGAATGTAATAGAGGAGAGAGAAGTTCCTTTCGGAATTTCGGCATAGTAACAGGTGTACATGGGAGGAATTTAATGAGAGAGAAAGGGTGTCCCATAATTCAAAAAAAAAGAGTGCAGTATGAGGGAGGTGAAAAACCATACCCCAACATTTATAATTGAAATTAAAAGGGAAAAACAACTTAAAGAAAATTGGACAAAAATGAGAAAGGAAGAAAAAGCCCTTACATGGAAGTGTGCTACCAAAGGCTAGAGAGAGGCTTGTGAGAGGCTTCTTGGGAGATTGGGGAACCTTGGGAGGATTCTAGAGAGAGTAGGGCCGAGGATGGATGAACTCCAAAGTCTTTCAGTGAGGAGGAAGTGGGAGCTTGAGTGTGTTTATATAGGAAAGGTGAGGGAATTCTTTATGATTTAGGTTTGGGTCCCCTTACATTAAATTAATCCAAACCACAAACCATCCCATGGTTTTTGCCCATGGTTTCTGGAAAAGGGAAGAGAAAAACAATACTTTATAATTCCAAAGTCCTAACTTCTTAAAATATTAGGGTTGCTTATGTGGAGGTGAGTCACACTCCCATGGAAATTAATTTAAAAAGGCAAGGTGTTGAATAAGTCTTGAGGGGTCCATTAATGATTTGGAAAGTAAATAAAACAAACCCAAAATCACATTATTTTAATGGTAAAAAATATATTGGCCGAACATAAAGATTATATTATTTTATTACATCACTATTGGGTCATTATGATGTCATAAAACACATTATATATTTAAACGGTATTTAATTTTTACCCAAAAATTTGACTGTCTCAGAAAATTATGAAAAATTCACAATTGGATAATTTCGACGTCCTGATTCCAGAAATAAAATTTATTTTATATTAATAATTTTCTAAATATTTTAATTTTCACTTTTAAAATAAAAACCGATATTTATCGAAAATTCACAGGTTTTGATAGAAATGGCTTTCAAACCTTAATAAAAATTTTAATTTCATTCCTAAAATTATAAGATCATTTATATTTTATAAAAATTAATTTAATAAAAATAATATTATTTTATTAAAATATTATTTAATTCAAAAATACCTTAATTTAATAAAATAGATTTCTTAATAATAACTAAAAACACCATTTTTACTTTAAAAACTATTTACAATGTATCAAAAATGACTAGAAATTATATTCATTATTATATACAAAAATAATGTACATGAACATAGTACTACTTATTTTTTACATAACCCCTTAAAACAACCGCATAAGACCTAAGGGTATGGTGTGCAATGGTGATAGAAACTTGGAGTGGATCAGATAACATCGCTCGAGTGGTAATTTCAATCAACTTCCACTTTTACCGTAGACAGTCACGTTAGAGCATGACATGATGAAGCTCAGCTTGGGCTTGGTCAAGGGTGAAGCCCAAAGACACCACCTCTTTTCCGAGCTCTGACAAATGGGATTTGTATGGGGCAATTCTACTGGATGAGGACATCACTTCCTTTGTCTGAGTAAATTAGATTTGTTAAAGTCCTATACTTATACTAATCATGTGATCACTGTTCAACGGCTATATTAGCAATGGTCAAAATTCTTAACATAAAACCAAATAAGATGACATTTTATATAAACATAAAGAGACATTTAATTAGATCAAGAGGGATTTACATTAATGAAACTTCGGGTCGTTACATTAGAGAATTTTCTTTTTCATTTCTTACTGTTAGGGGTTGGAATACAAGAGACTAGAATGTTTTTAAATTTGTTAATGAGTATTTTCCTTGGAGTAGCTAACCCAATTATGGGGGAAAAGCTATTTTCCTAGGATGGGACATTTTGTATATGAGTATACATGTTACTTTTTTTACTTTATTAAACATAGGGTGGAACACATTCATTAAAATATTGTGCCTATGGATCTTAACCCTTGGTTTGGTATAGAATTGGATCATTTGTTCATGCATCATCATTGGAGTGCATTAATTTATATATCATTCATATTCCATGTTATTCAAATTTTATTATCTTATGGAATGCCTCATGTGGTGTGATCATTGATTATTATATATGTTTACCCCTAAAGTTTCTTGTGGTGAAATTAATTTGGGTATATAATGTTTTTGCATCATCCTCAATGGTATTTTCCTATATAAATTGATGGTGGTAACTAAACTGAACTATTTTTTCATGGTTAATCTCTAGAACATTGGTTACATGAAATAATACTTTTAGTTGGTTGTAGTTAAACAAATTTCCTTGTGTAATTTATAAAGAGTGTTCCTATATAAATTGGTAATGAAAATACAAATAACAGAATATATATATATATGTGGAATTTTTACGTCATCATATCTGATGTTTATTAGTGGGTTTCAATTAAATAGATTCCCATTTATAACATATAATTTTTATGCCATTATAATTTGGTGTTGGTTTCCCATATAATAGAACCATTATATATGTTGTGCTACTAAATTCATATTGATAATATTAAAAAAAAATTCCATTAAATTTGAATTTATATTTCAATGTGAAGATTTTTTTCAATTATAAAATGGTGTTTACAACACATATAATTGAGAATTTATGTTATCATATGATCTTTTACATAAACAAGGACAATGAAACTCATAGTTGGGTGAGAGTGTATTGTTTAGAAAGGAATTGTACTGTATTACTTTTATATATTCATTCTATTCTGATATTCTATCTTATTGAACATTGGGTTTTAATTTTTTTAAATATGACTCCTTTATTGTAGAGACCCTAAGCTTGAAGTACAAGGACATTACATTACTTTTGTGGAATACTTATCACATTACAAAAACACACACACAAGGACGGTAATAGTTTAGTGTCTTTTGAAACTCGGAATATAATCTTCTAATCGTGTTGAAAGATCTTCAACATCTCCCATAAAGATCTTCCATTTTTTTTCTTACCTAAAACCTTTCTTTATTTCCTGGGGAAAAGAAAAAATAAAAGGGTGAGATCAAATGCTCAGTAATGGTAAACAGAAGAAATATCAATCACATCATATTCATAAGAACATAACATTTTGGAAATCTTAACCTGCAACAGAGATCATAATATCATATCATGGGTTAAATCATAGTAGTGGAATGTAATCCCAATAATCATAACTTAAAACATGAAAATTTCTTGCATACACACATAATCATAGATAATCATTTCTTATTAGTCAAGACTCATTGACAAGACTATCTTAGTGGACAAAGTCCATTTCTGAACCGAGTTCACTCCTCGTTTCAGTCCTGTTTCACTGAACCAGTTTAACCTGCCATTCCAACCATGTCTATCTCATGAGATATAAAATCATTACCCAATTCATTGGAGGGATATATAGGTCCCACCCATCTCATAATGATACCATTTTTATGTGTGCCACAAAATCATAAAACATACATCATAGCATAACCAATGTAATAAAAATGGGAATCTTAAACATCATGACATCATAAAACAATTCATATAAGATAAAAGAAATATTTCCATCACAACATAATCAAATCCATGTAATAATAGGGATAGAAACAGAACCCTTTATTATCTTAGATGGAAAAAAATTTTGATAAAACACTTAAACTCCATTCTTGAGAAAAATATCCTTTCTACTTCAAAAAACACTTTTTCTTTCTTAACATGTCATACAATTCTAAACTAAAAGAAGTTGATTAAAAATAAACTTTAAAACTTGTAAAGGATGCTTCTTGGAAATAATGTTTTAAAAATCCATTCATGCCATATAAGTTAAAAAAACATTCTTCTCGTACTTTTGTCGGAAAAGTCAAAAAGTACCTTGTACGAAAAATGACAAAATATTCCTTTCATATCTTTTACTAAAAAATCACCAAAGGGTAAAATTGGATTTAAACAATTGTAGGTGTATGGAAATAATATTACATATGGAGGAAACATGGATGTGTATGATAAAATACGCCCCAGTAAATTTCAAAGTATAAACAATCTCGGATAAAAATGAGATTGTGATATTTCCCTTACCTTAGGTCTGATTTGCTTCAAAAGTGTCCGAACCTCCTGTATAATGATTTAAATAATGTCATTGAATTATTCCAGAATCATAATCATTGTTATGATATCATATATGGTTCACTTATGTCTTTATATTACCTGTTCTTTTGTAAATTCCATGTTAAAGAGAGTTTTGGGTAAAATCATTTCATTTGTCGTCCGTGTTTTGACTTGTAATTATTCATATGATTACTTAGATCATGATTACTTAATTCCAGAATATAAAGCATGATTTATATATAATATATATTCAGAGTATACATATATATAATATATCAGTAAATGGAAAGAAATACACTGTTCATGGAGACGGTAGGCCGTACGTATGCATGAACGTTGTATTCGTTTCCTTATTGAGTTGAATGGAATTAAGTAGATGACATATATATATACACATAAATCAAGTATCATTATTATGTCATATATTTCATGATTACTTATTATATATAATTTATAATCATTCATGAATGGTTAACGTGGAGAATGAATCTCATCGCGTCGTGGAGACGGTAGTCCGTACGTACGCACGACCGATGATATCATTCTCATGATCGTGGAATTGTATTGGAGTGTATTTACACCATTTCATAATCAATATCAATTTACAATAATCATATATAGATATTATTTACACCATTATACCCATCCAAGTAATGTGGTGGTGGAAAATTGATTACACCATGGCGTGGAGATGGTATTCCGTACATACGCACGCGCGGTGATTTCGTTTTCCGTAGGATGGATAGATGGTGAAATAGGGTTGTTTCATAATTATAATAACATATTAGTATATGAGTGATACTTATGTTATTACTTCATAATGAAACAACAAAAGAAGAATAAGTGGAAGAAGAAATAAAGTTGAAAGAATTGGTAACGGACATTACCTCTTCTTTGAAGCGCCTCTTTGAGACCTCGTTTTAGGGCACTAACATTGGTATTTTAAGAAGACCAGGACATCTAGGATGTTTCTAGGGAAGTGTAGAGGGGAAATTGGCAGGGTTTGACCGAGCTTTAAGGCTAAAAGTGGTGTGGGGAAGAGGGGGAGGAGGTTCCCTTTTATAAGGGAGGAGAGGGACTCCTTTGGAAAAACTAAAAATATTATTTTATTATAAAGCCAAATTCGTTTTTAAATAGCTCCAAATTGATTTATTTCAAATCTACGGTGGGTATGGGTCTAAATCCTCTCATCCAATATAATATAGACAAGTTTATCTTCCTATTTTAACCTTATCATTTAGATTTAACTTTAAGTTAGATAATTTTACTTTTACCGTGTCTTTTTGTGTTCCTACACTCTAAGGTTAATAAACATATTATAACAAGCCAAAAGAACCCAAAGTTGTTTATTTTTAATATATATAACCTTATCTAAGTCATTTGGCCGAACCTTAGATTTTAAGGAGTAAAATAACAATTAATAATATAATATTTGTTTTAAAAACTATTTTATGTCAATTTTGACACTATTTAGTAATTGATTTTTATGAAAATCATAGGAGAATTATTAGTTCGAAAAAAGTTAATTAAATCACTACTAACATGTCATATTAACCTAGAAAATTAGTGAAATTCTTAAAAAGTCTCAAATTACATTTATTTGGGTATTTATGACATCAATTATGTCAATATTTCATTAATAAGATAATTACTACATCATCGTTGTGTCATAAATAAATTAAATTATTTAATGTATCTAAATTACAAATAAAATACAATTATGTAGGAAATATTTTTATCTTTCTAATGAATATTTATAGTATAATGTATCTTATGTATAACCCTATATTAAAAATTATCTACTTATTAAACTTTGATTTTAACTATTTTAACCCTTCTTTAAATAAATTAATAATAATTGTCCTAATCTAATCCAAGTGGACCTAAATGGTTATATTTTATTCCTAAGGTTGTTTTTGGTCGAATTACACTAATCCAATAGAATTAGGGAATGTGTTAGGGTAATAATAATATCATTTTTACCCTTAATTACCCTATTTACTTTTAACCGTGGTAAAAAAAGTAAAAAGTTACTATTCACCAAAAAATATTTTCATCTCATTGAACCAAATTTTAGTTACTGGTATCAACCGTGTCTCTCAGATTTTTGAAATTCCACTCACCGAAGCGGTAAAATTATGTTTTATGAAAAATTCATTTTTTTTAACTACCACTTAGTGGTTTCACTATTCATCAAAAAATGAAAGTTTACAGAAAAATACCAAAAATTAGGCCTAAGCTATATTTGATATTATGAACTCAAAAATGATTTCTATTTTACCAAATTCAAAACATATCAATTGCATTAATAAATTTAAAAATTAATTCCCGTCGTCTAAACAAATAGCGTGTTCTTAAGAGATAATAACTATCAAAAGATTGACAGTTGTTTATGTCTGGTTTAAATGTGAAATTACATCCAATGACCAATATTGTATTAACTTGTTGAAATATATTCTAAATATACTTTAAAACCACTCAAATTAATAATTTTTCACTATTAATTATTTCGATTAAAAAGGTTATTTTTAATTAAAATTTACTAATTTTCATTATTCATCAGAAAATGAAAGTTATCCGAAAAGTACCAAGATTTCACCCTAAGCTAATTTCGATATTCCAAATCCAAAAATGAAGTCCATTTTGAAAATAAAATTTACAAAATTTCAAAAAGTGATTATTACTATTCATAACGGATAGTTTTAATAATATTTTAATAGCATATCATTGTTTAGTGAAACTCGGTATTGCATACTACACACGCTATCGAGGAAGGTCGTGATTGTGTGTAATGAAAGGCAAGTCAAGGATGCGTGTTGTGAAAGATCCTTTTGGTGTAGCGTATAACACAAGACATTAATGAAATTAAAAAGAATATTTTTCATAAAATCTCGGGGTGTTACATTCTACCCCCCTTAAATTGAATTTCTCCCTCGAAATTCATCGGGGTTATAAATGGTTTACTACTCGAAAGTTTCTTTAATAGAAACCCACATAGTAAAAAGGAATACCAAAACCAATCATTAAAAACAAAAGTGTGAAATGTAACGGTTACCCAAATAAACTAATCACTGGGTTTTCACATAGGTGAAAATATGGATACGGAAGAGAAATCTAACCATCATGTTCTGATGGAGAGTGGTAGAGAACATGGCTATGGAAAAGCCAGCAATCACAAAGCCAAAAATTTGTGACGATCTACGATACCATCTGATTCATCAGATATAAGAGCACTAAGACAACATTTTTGGTTTTCAATATCATTTCCCTAAAGTTGATGAAATTGGAATTAGAATAAATACTTTCGTGATTTTGGTATAGTCTCACCGTTATTCGTTCTTTGGATAATTTCCACTTCATCTCTTAAAGAAATGAAGTTGAATTTGTCATTCGTGATGTGTTAGCAGATCATGTGATAGAATGAGGGGTCATTCCATCTGTCTCAAACAAAAGGTTAGAAAAGTTATCAAAAAATACGTTCGTCCATCTATAGTGAGATTAATCATATATGGTTCCTAAAATGGACTTATACTTCTTATATTATACTGCTTAATATATTAAAACTAGTTTCTACTAAACAGGGACTTCATGTAGGCCAGTGGTAGGTGATAAAGGCCAGTCGCACTTCGGTTGTGGGTTCGATTCCCACAGCCTTGTCCGACGTGATGGGTTGTCGCATGTCCTGTAGGTTGTCCTTTTTCTAAAGCTATATTACTATAACATGCCATCAAAAATATCGAAAAAAGTTTTATCCTAACTTATGTCTAACATAATCCATTCCAATATTTAGGCTTATCTAAAATACTTTGGTCCAAGCTCATAGTATAAAGAAAATTATTACTTGAAATGTCACATAACAATCACGTGAATGCCATCATTTATCCCCCATATATCATAAGATATATCTTGTTGGTCAAATTACAAACATGTGAATACATTAATCATGTATTCTCTTGAAGAATGAATACCCATTGAACCTTAGTGAAAACACGAATGCAGTTAAAAGTTAACACTTTCCACAAACCAAAATCCTCAAAATTCTTTATACTCAAACCATGATATCACTTAGTCCTTATATCAATCATGAGCTCATGAATACAATCAAACATCTCATTATCTTCTTATCCCTTCATTATGCGCCTATCACCTGTTTACCAAAAATATCTCGATCACTTTCCATGGCTACCGGTACCATAAAATTATTGAAAACCACAATAGACCAATATATAAATATTCCAATATTCCACGATACTATATACAACATTATTTTGGAATCCCATTACATAAACACTTAATCATTCAACCACATCGATTTCATATTCAACATCGCCAATAGTGATCGCATGTGAATTCCATTTGTCCTTTGCCTTAAGTGGTTGCTCATGTCGATCATCACTAACCCTTGGATTAGGACATTTATTAGCATAATGCCCCATTTCCTTTCACTTGAAGCATTGAAGTGTTGGTGGTGCGTTCTCTGCAATCTTTTCTTTATTCACATCATTAGAAACCCTTTTTCCATTACTTCGACACTCAGTTGCTCGATGATCTTATTTTCCACACTTAAAACATTTTCTAGTCCCTTTAAGACAATCTCCACCATGATTCTTTCCACACTTTGAGCATAAGAAAACATTCATCTTCTTTTCACCATTATTTTGAGATTTCTCCTTGAACTCCATCTTTTGTTTCTTGTCAAAACTATGAGATGGATAAGTAACACCAACTTCCATTTCTATCTTGATAGCACAACACACAATTTCTTCATAGCTACTGAAGTCTCTTATAGCTAATTCCCTTCGAAGATTTGGTTTTAAGCCACTGAAGAATCGATCAACTTTACTTTCAAGTTGGATGATAAATCCAGATTCATACCTTGCAAGCCTTGTAAAATTAGCTTTGTATATACCAACAGATTCATCATCCTTTTTATTTAGTTCAAGAAAGTCCTTCTCCATCTTTGTTCGAAGAATACAAGGGAAGTACTTATTGAAAAATAAGTTCTTGAACTCGTCCCATTCCATGGACTCAATTTCATCTCTTGCCCTCGTATTCTTGATAATATTCCACCATTGATCAGCATCATCTTCCAAACGATATACTTCTAAGATGACTTTATCATGTTCATAACATTGAGGAACTGAAAATATCTTTTCAGTGGTACTGATCCATTGTTCAGCAACAAGTGGATCAGAAGACCCACTGAAAGAAGGTAGACGTTGCCTCATGAAGGACTCAATATAATATTATTCCCTTCTCTGCTCAATTGGAAGTCCAGAATGATGCATAGCTTGTGTAAGTATAGAAATAAGATTTTTCACTCCATATCCCATAACATTTGTTTGTTCAGGAGGAAAATCATTGCATTTTCCATTATATTGATCAACATGATTCCTTCAGGTTCCAGCCATAGTCTAAAACCCAAAAAGAATAGTGTGAGATGCAAAAATCATGCTAGTGAAAACATCATAATAAAGGGGCAGTACCATCAATATCTAACATCTTAGGTTTAATTCTAATATCGTTACCATAATTATAGGACTATAACCTATACTTATACTTAACCTTAGGGATATCCCTAGACATACCTTAGAAATATCTCTAGGGATCTCACTAAAGTTCTCGCATCATAGTTTCCAAAGGTTGACTAAACCTTTCCTCTGATACCAAATGTAGAGATCCTAATCTTGACGTAAATGGACATTACATTAATTTTGCGGAATACTTATCACATTACAAAAACACACACACAAGGACCATAATAGTTTAGTGTCTTTGGAAACTCATAATATAATATTCTAATCGTGGTGAAAGATCTTCAACATCTCCCATAAAGATCTTCCCTTTTTTTCTTACCTAAAACCTTTCTTTATTTCCTGGGGAAAATAAAACATAAAAGGGTGATCTCAAATGCTCAGTAAGGGTAAACAAAAGAAATAGCAATCACATCATATTCATAAGAACATAACATTTTGGAAATCTTAACCTACAATAGAGATCATAATATCATAACATGGGATAAATCATAGTAGTGAAATGTAATCCCAATAATCATAACATAAAACATGAAACTTTGTGGAATACACACATAATCATAGAGATTCATTTCTTATTAGTCAAGACTCGTTGCCAAGACTATCTTAGTGGACAAAGTCTATTTCTGAACCGAGTTCACTCCTCGTTTAAGTCCTGTTTCACTAAACCGGTTTAACCTTCCTTTCCAGCCATGTCTATCTCATGAGATATAAAATCATTACCCAATGCATTGGAGTGAGAAATAGGTCCCACCCATCTCATAATGATACCATTTTTATGTGTGCCACAAAATCATAAAACATACATCATAGCATAACCCATGTAATAAAAATGGGAATCTTAAACATCGTGACATCATAAAACAATTCATATAAGATAAAATAAATATTTCCATAACAACATAATCAAATCCATGCAATAATAGGGATATAAACAGAACCCTTTGTTATCTTAGATGGAAAATAATTTTGATAAAACACTTGAACTCCATTCTTGAGGAAAATAACCTTTCTACTTCAAAAAACACTTTTCTTTTCTTAACATGTCATAAAATTCTAAACTAAAAGAAGTTGATTAAAAATAAACTTGAAAACTTGTAAAGGAAGCTTCTTGGAAATAATGTTTTAAAAATCCATTCATGCTGTATAAGTTAAAAAAACATTCTTCTCATACTTTTTTCGGAAAAGTCAAAAAGTACCTCGTATGAAAAACGACAAAAGTTTCCTTTCATATCTTTTACTAAAAACTAACCCAAGGGTAAAAATGGATTTAAAAAATTATATTTGGATGTAAATAATATTACATATGGAGGAAACATGGATGTGGATGATAAAATACACCCCAGTAAATTTCAAAGTATAAACAATCTTGGATAAAAATGAGATTGTGATATTTCCCTTACCTTAGGTTCGATTTGCTTTGTAAGTGTCTGAACCTCCTGTATAATGATTTAAATAATGTCATTGACTTATTCAAGAATCATAATCATTGTTATGATATCATATATGGGTCACTTATGACTTTATATTACCCGTTATTTTTTAAATTCCATGTTAAAGAGCGTTTTGGGTAAAATCGTTTCATTTGTCGTCCGTGTTTTGACTTGTAATTATTCATATCATTACTTAGATCATGATTACTTAATTCCAGAATATAAAGAATGATTTATATATAATATATATTCAGAATATACATATATATAATATATCAGTAAATGGAAATTAATACACCATTCATGGAGATGGTAGGTTGTACGTACGCATGAACGATGTTTTCGTTTCCTTATTGAGTTGAATGGAATTAAGTAGATGACATACATATATATACACATAAATCCAGTATCATTATTATTTCATATATTTCATGATTACTTATTATATATACTTTATAATCATTCATGAATGGTTAACGTGGAGAATGAATCTCATCATGTCGTGGAGACTGTAGTCCGTACGTACGCACGAGTGATAATATCGTTCTCATGATCGTGGAATTTTATTGGAGTGTATGTATACTATTTCAGAATCCATATCACTTTACAATAATCATATATAGTTATTATTTACACCATTATACCCGTCCAAGTAAGGTGGTGGTTGAAAATAGATTACACCACGGTGTGGAGACGGTATTCCGTACGTACGCACGCGCGGTGATTTCATTTTCTGTAGGATGGATAGATGGTGAAATAGGGTTGTTTCATACTTATAATAACATATCCATATATGAGTGATACTGATGTTATTACTTCATAATGAAACAACTAAAGAAGAAGAAGTGGAAGAAGAAATAAAGTTGAAAGAATTGGTAACGGACATTACCTCTTCTTTGAAGCGCCTCTTTGAGACCTCCTTTTAGGGCACTAAAATTGGTCTTTGAAGAATACCAGGACCTCTAGGATGTTTCTAGGGAGTTGGAGAGGAGAAATTGAATGGGTTGTCCGAGCTTGAAGACTCAAAGTGGTGTGAGTAAGAGGGGGAGGAGGTTCCCTTTTATAAGGGAGGAGAGGGGCTCCTTTGGAAAAACCAAAAATATTATTTTATTATAAGGCCAAATTCGGTTTTAAATAGCTCCAAATTGATTTATTTGGAAGATAAGGTAGGGATGGGTCGGAATAACCTCATCCAATATAATTTATACAAGTTTAAGTTCCTATTTTAACCTTATCATTTAGATTTAACTTTAAGTTAGATAATTTTACTTTTACCGTGTCTTTTTGTGTTCTTACACTATAAGGTTAATAAACTTACTATAACAAGCCAAAATAACCCCAAGTTTTTTATTATTAATATATATAACCTTATATAAGTCATTTGGCCGGACCTTATATTTTTAGGAATAAAATAACAATTAATAATATAATATTTGTTTTAAAAACTATTTTAAATATTGACACTATTTAGTAATTGATTTTTTTAAAAATCATAACAGAATGATTAATTCAAAAACGGTTAATTAAATAAATACTAACATGTCATATTAACCTATAAAATTAGTGTAATTCATATAAAGTCTCAAATTACATATATTTTGGTATTTATAACATCAATTATGTCAATATTTCATTAATAAGATAATTAATGCATCGTCTTTGTGTCATAAATAAATTAAATTATTTTATGTCTAAAAATTACAAATAAAATACCATTATGTAGGAAATATTTTTATCTTTCTAAGGAATATTTATATTCTAATTTATCTTATGTATAACCCTATATTAAAAATTATCTACTTATTAAACATTGATTTTAACTATTTTAACCCATCTTTAAATAAATTAATAATAAATGTCCTAATCTAAACCAAGTGGGCCTAAATGGTTATATGTTATTCCTAAGGTTGTTTTTGGTTGAATTACACTTATCCAATAGAATTAGGACATGTGTTAGGGTAATAATAATATCATTTTTACCCTTAATTACCCTATTTACTTTTAACCGTCTTAAAAAAAAGAAAAAAGTTACAATTCACAAAAAAATATTTTCATCTCATTGAACCACATTTTACTTACTGATATCAACCGTGTCTCTCGGATTTTTGAAATTCCACTCACAGAAGTGGTAAAATTATGTTTTATGAAAAATTCATTTTTTTAACTACCACTTAGTGGTTTCACTATTCATCAAAAAATAAAAGTTTCCAGAAAAATACCAAAAATTAGGCCTAAGCTATATTTGATATTATGAACTCAAAAATGATGTCTATTTTAAAAAATTCAAAACATATCAGTTGCATTAATTAATTTAAAAATTAATTCCCGTCATCTAATCAAATAGCGTGTTCTTAAGAGATAATAACTATCAAAAGATTGACACTTGTTTATGTCTGGTTTAAATGTGAAATTACATCCAATGACTAACATTGTATTAAATTGTAAAAATATATTCTAAATATACATTAAAACCACTCAAATTAATAATTTATCACTATTAATTAATTTGATTAAAAAGGTTGTTTTGAATTAAAATTTAGTAATTTTCACTATTCATTAGAAAATGAAAGTTATCCGAAAAGTACCAAAAATTGACCCTAAGCTAATTTTGATATTCTGAATCCAAAAATGAAGTCCATTTTGAAAATAAAATTTACAAAATTTCAAAAAGTGGTTATTACTTTTCATAATGGATAGTTTTATTAATATTTGAATAGTATATCGTTGTTTAGTGAAACTCGGTATTACGTACTACACATGCTATCGAGAAAGGTCGTGATTGCATGTAATGATAGGGATGTCAAGGATGTGTGTTGTGAATGATCCTTTTGGTGTAGCGTACAACAAAAGACATTAATGAAATTGAAAAGAATATTTTTCATAAAATCTCGGGGTTTTACATTTATAGCCTCAGTTCAAGTTTGAGGAAGGCACTAATTGTCATCCTCTTAGGGTGGAATGACCTAATCCACCTATACTTACACTGATAGAACCTCTTTTAGATCCACCTATAATTCCTAGTTTGAGAATTGAAACTAATATTAAAGAGGTTTTCCTAATATTAGTACAGTCTATAGAGGGAGCTTAATGACCTTCCCCAACAATGGAAGTGTTTACCAAGGAGTTCCAGTAGTATCTGCATCTTATATTTTCAATGGAAAGAGAACCCATAGCTTTTGAATCACAATTGGAGTCTATGAATTCTATGTTAAATCATATATATACTACTCATATTTTAAGATTTAATCTTATAGAATATATGATTTATGGATTGTCCAAGAGTTGGTGAAACATTTTTACCAAGGAATATCATCATCAGGGCATAGTATGGAGAGACTTCCAAACTAACTTCTATAATAAATATTTCCTAGAAATATCTTAACCGGATAAAGCTAGGGTGTTGATGAAACTAGAACATGGTACTATTTATATCATGGACTACACCACTCACTTCCTGAAACTATTGTATTTTTCATCGACTCTTTCTTGTGATGACCTGTCTAGAGTGATATATTTTGAGGATATGATCTGGTATACAACCTAGTCATAGTTGAATATATTCCTTTTACTAATGAATTTTATATAATGATATAAAACCTCATCTCTATGTTTAATTTAATAGTCTCTTAAGTTATAGGTCATGCTATTTCAACAACCAGATAGGTAAGTGATTTATCCAGTTGTTGGAATTGTCTCCTTGAGCTTAATCAGAAGTTTAGTGGTAGAAAGTGTATACGAATTGGTCATTATGTAGTTTACCAATAATGTTGAGGACCGGGTCATATGAAGCCCTAGTGTAGTAGAGACCTATTAGAGTGCAGATCCTATGGAAGAATATTTCTTCTCCAATGTTTTTTCAAGATCCTTCTATTGGATCCTAATGAGAGGGGATATGGACTGACTTTAGGTTCTTCTGCAAGATCAGTGGATTCACTCTAGGTAAGAATCTAGAGTATGACTGGCCATTAATATAAGGAGGTGGACATGGATGAGTATGCTAGACAGAGGTCATATGGTGTCTACAGATCTGTCCTGCTCTGGGGGGTCAGGTTGTGGTTCAAGGCAATGGATATGGCCAATTAAATGTAGTGCAACCTATACCAATGGTAAAGATAATTTTCCCATCAACATTATGAGGTATGAATCTAATAGACTTGAAATTAGATTCTATTTTGTTTGATACATGCACTTCACACTTCTTTATTTAAATGAATTTAATCGGTGGTCTTATCCCTGAGATTTAATTCTTATATGGATTGAATACAATTGATAATCTATTAGAAACATTCTTAGAGAGTATTCATTGATGTAAGGAGTGTCCTATAATGTTAGTAAGCTACAAAATCATATGAAAAAATTTCATCCATGAGCTGATGGTTATTGTAGTAATTATAATGATGAATTTGTTAGTACTTTATTAATAACATATTTCCAATTATCACTAACATGTGTCCTTCTTCTCATCCTAATGGTTTTGACTATTTTCAAATGGGATAATGGTATTTCTAGGAAACTTCAGATGGACATGAATATAATGGGATGGGTGTAGTTTTGATCTGGATTGGTAATTTAATTCTTAAGGATTATAATATATGAGAAACTATCATTCCTCTTATGGTGGATTATTTCAAATATGTTTTCTTGAAATATTTTATAGGATATCACATAAGAGAGAGGTAGCATTCACCATTGAGATTGTTCCATAAGTAGAATTAGTGTCTTCACCTCCCTATATGATGGTTCTTATTTATCTTAAGGAACTCAAGATGTATTTAGAGGACCTGGAAATGAATGGATTTATAAAAATAGACATTCTTCTTGGGGTTCACCCATGAATTTACAAAATAAGGGAAATGAGACTTTAAGGATATGAATGGATTACATGTGGTTAAATAAGTTTACTATTAAGAATTGACACCAACTTCCTTGAATAGAAAATACATTTGACCAGCTCTGAGGATCCAAGGAATTCTTAACAATAGATTTGAGATTGTGATATCATCAGTTGAGTGTGTGACCCTTATAAATATAATTTAAAAATTTATGAATTTTGTATGGATTATATAAGTATATTATAATTACGTTTGGATTATTGAATGAACATACTATTTTTATGGCCATGATGATTATGGAATTCCACCAATATGTGGATGCCTTTTTGGTTGTTTTTGTTATTGATATCTTAGTGTATTCATAGAATCAACAAGATCATTCCAAACTATTTGATATTATATTGGATACAAAAATAGATCACTAGATGTTTGATATTATCACCAAATACCACATCTAGAATGATAATGGTAACTTCTTGGGTCACCTTATATTAGAATAATAGGTATCTTTGGTCCCATAAAAGGTGTGAGTCATTGTATCCGGGGAGTATCCAAACTATATATTTGATATATAGAATTTTCCGGGTCTAGCTAGTTATTATCAATGATTCATATAAAACATATCACATATTTCATCAAAACTTATTAGCATGACCAAGAAGGGTGTATATTTCACATGGTTTGTAGCTTGTGAGAATTCATTTAAAATGATTAATGGAAGGTTAACAATTGAACCAATAATTATTCTTATAGAACCAGGAAGAAGCTATATAGATTATTGTGACACATAAACAATTAGAATGGGAGATATTTTAATGAAAGAATAAATATCTGTGGTAAGAAGGTCTCATTAGTTGAGGCATCATGATGTTATTTACCAGATGCGTGATCTTTAATGAGAAGCTATTGTTCATTTCTATCATTTCAGGAGGCAATATATAGAGGGATAAAATATTTTTGTATACATAGACTATATGAGGCCCAATTACACATTTTCATTGTGCGCTTTGAATGTAAGACAATTAAAATGGATTTAATATCTTTTATATTTTTACTTTGATCTTGCTTACATTCATGAGAAGGGAAATGTAGTCAAAGATTCTATAAGCTATAAGAATAAGGTTCAATTAATTCACAAATCCATTATAGAATGTAAATTATTTTCTCTTCATTATGAAATGAATCTGGAAGTTCCAGAGTGTCATGAGAAGCATTTCCTCATGAATTTTTTATCAAATTTTTCACTTTTGGATAGAGTGAAATAATGAAAACATTATGATCATGAAAGAATTGTACTAAGGGAAAGTATTCAGTTAAAAACACATGATATAATAAAGATGTTGATGATAATGAAATCAAATTTATCCATGGGATTTTCTAGATTGCTCCAAATGTGTGATATAAATTATTTGAGAATATTATTCTTATTAATTGGTAGTGTATCCTTGAATAAACAAGATGTAACATGAATTATGTTGCTATAATTGATGTCCTGGGATGAAAAAGGAGATCATAACTTTCATTACACAGTGTTTGACCTACAAATATATGAATGTGGAACACTAGTAGCCCACTGGATTCTTACAAGAATTACCATTATTAGTGTGAAAATGAGATTAAATATCCATGAATTTGATGATATGATTAACAAAATCACCATGAGGCCATAACATATTATGGTTGATCATTGATAGGCTAATGAAGGCCACCCACTTCTTTCTGAGTTGGGAGACCTTTTCAGTAGATGATATTGGACGACTCATTATTTGGGAGATCATACACATCCATTATATTCCACATACCATTTTATTAGATAGGTAATACCTGTATACTTCTTTAATATGGAGGGTTTTCCAAAAGGATCTAGGTCCATAGGTACTTTTTAATACAAACTACCACCCTCAGACCGATAATCTATCAAGGCATACTATATGATTACTATAAGAGATTCTATTTTAATTATTCATTGATTTAACATTATTTTAGGAGGTGAACTGACATTATGATGGGTTTTCATATGATAATAGTTTCAAACTGAAAATTCAGAGGGATCCATAAGAGGAACTCTATGGTAGATCATTCCATTAACCAAATTACTGGGCAGAGGTAGGGGTAGTAGCACTAATTATCCATCGTCTCATTTAGGATACAAAGGAGTTGGTATAGATAATCAATAAAAGTATGGAAATATATTATATTAAAAGATATTATGTGTTGATCACTGATGATGTCCTATAGAGATTCAAACAGAAAATTAGTTATTCATGTGAATCTCGCCAAAATTAGTTTCTTAAGAGATTAAGAGGCAATGTAATGTGGAATCTAGATTCATTAGGGATTTCGACGATTAAGAGAGGGTCGTGATGGTTTCATATAGGATATCTCTTTGCAAGTGATATAGTACTACGCATAACGTTTTTAATGTCCCTTAAATACATCAGTTACTCTCCACCCTATATCATATCCTTCAAGATGATGAATTTGAGTAGTGTGATGATGCTTCATTAGAAAAAAATTTGCTTTTACACATTGATCATGGTAGTAAAGATCTTTATAGAAGGGTATTTCCTCTAGTTTTGGTGGTATAGTAGCATGAACATATATAAGAGGATATGTAGGAATTGAAGATAGATATACATTCTTAGTGTATTGAGTTCTTCTCAGATGTAATTCAACCACCATTTAAAGTACAAATCATGGAAAAGTATTCTTAAGGGGGGAGGATGCATGATCAAGGATTTTCTTAGAGGGATCAATCCTAAAATATCCATATAAATATTTTTTCATACTCTAACAAAAGTTTATTGTGTCTTAATGAAGGATTCACGAGTGTTTGGGAATGTTCATAGCATGGAATTATGGATTTTTGAGAAACAATGTGAGGTGCATGGTTAGTTTACAACTTCACTAGTGATAATAATCAATGGTGTGGCCCTAAAATGGGTGAAATGTGGTTTATAAAAGCATGAAATGGTTTCTAGGATACCATGAACCCCTTTTTAATAAATTAAAGGTTCATCACAAGGTTTAAATATAGTTTTTTAACAATGAATCTAAGTGTGTTGCGCCTTAGTGAATTTGAATAGTGGGCATGCATGGATAGAGCATGGTTTTTCTAGATGTGTAAATTTCTATGTAGGCGGTTATCCCATATATAAAGTAGGTTTTAATTATTGGAAAACCATTTTTATAACCATGCGTCGTATTAAAATCCTAGAAATTATTGTTTTGCCCTTATTTTTTTCCTAAATAAAATTTTTTCTATTATTCCTACATTTTCATAAAAAATCATTATGGGAGTTCTTATCTTCTTCTTATCATGGATTTTGGGTATCTTTTTCGTTTCATAGATGATTCAATCACATTCAGTTGCATTGGATTTTTCTTGTATTGCGTAAAAATACTCATGCTTCCTTCCTCATTTTTCTTCAACATATTCACTGTTATACCCATGTAATATTATATAATCTATTTTTAGGTCATTTACTGGTTTTTTGATTTCCCCCATTATAGCTCAAATCTAAATCTAATACTAATAAAGGATCATTCTTCCAATCTAAGGTAGGTGGTCCTATATATTTCACTAATGTTCTTGATGTTCAACATTTTTCACTAGTTTCCCACATGCCAAACAATGCATAACCTACCTCTAAAATATATAACCCTCTTGATTAAAAATATATACCTTTACCCTGATACAATAAAATCTATGTTACTCATATACCATTGGATATTTAATAACTTAACTCAAACAACTCCTTAGGTTTTATTCATTCATATTACCTGAAAACTATGCCTTAATTATGAAACCAAATCATCCCTTGAGGTGTTTTTGGGATTATATATTCTAAATGAAATTGATAAATAGAATAAAATGAACTACATAAGTGTATGGATATTTCAAATGATTGTTGATCTCTTATTATTTTACGCTTCATTATTTTTATTGATATTGATTACTTTAACGGTGTGCCCTTCCATGAGAGATTCTAGGATTCCGAAACCAAGATTCCATGGATGAGCTCCTAGAAAGATAAATAATTAATTGATGCATCTTCCATGTGATATAGGACATATTGATTGGGTCATTTCCTTAGATAAATGAATGTGTTTTATTTAACCAATGATTACATTGCATGGTTCAAAATTTTAAAAGTGTTGGATTACCTACATGGATTTATCTTGTGGTCCTCAAACACATACTACGTTGGATTGTATCATTTTTCTCCAATAAAATCTTCCCTAAGGATACTATAGAGTAGTTTCTATGGCTCAATTAAAGAAATTTAGTGGATAATTTTGATGGATCACCCCTTGAATTACACCCAAACACATAGCTAAACATCTAAGTTGATTACAATGAATGGGATTGGAAATCTAAAGTCACTAATTCCATGGCTCTTTCCTAGATCCCATATGATTACTATACTTTTATTCATTACCTATGTTCCCTTGTTCCTTGGTCCATTAGTAGTAATTTTATCATATAGCTATATCTTACAATGAAGAAGGTAGGGTTGGTCTGGCATCCCCTAGGGAACCTAAACTTGGTAGGGCTTATATTTATATTAATATATCCATTAATATACATGTACCCTTAAATATAATTTCCATGGACTATATTTTCATTATAAATTGTTGTTGGTGGCCTACAAATTTTTACTCACCACCATATCTGAATGCCATTTGGTTCTTAGATAGTCTTCTTGGATGCATTTAGGGAAAAATAGATGCCTTTGATAATGGATTCTCGATTTTTTTGTAGGATGGATTATAATAGGATTGGATTGATATATTTCTTGAGATTATTTTGGAGATTATTTTGTTGTAATTTTATTATGTTTTTTAGGAGAAGGTATTATTTTATACCTACTCGCTATTTTTGTAGCATCATGATAGCATTTTATAAATCAATCAATTAACTGGTTATGTTTATTACTTATATATCTAGAAGATGTACCTATTTTCTTTGTGTAATTATTCTTATGTTTCTTTCTATTTCCATTGTTTATATTACTTAAACATTTTGTGTCTCAAAAATTAGAGGGTATAGTCTCTCTATCGTATAATCATAGACCCTCACTTCCAATCACCGGCCTTTATAATATGGGGAGGTATCGTTAAGGTCTTGTGTCTAACCAAACTAGTCACATATCTATGAATTGGGTCTTGGATGTTATAATATCTATATAATGTTGCGAGTTGATAAACCTTTATTATAATATCGATTCGTCACAAATTTTTATATAGTTGTTTTAAAATTTTGTTAATTTTTTTATAACATAAAACTATTTAAATGGATTAAAAATATTAATAAATAATTATAAAAGGCAGTTGGGTTACTTTTAATTAATAAAGTGTTAAATAACTAATTAACTAATTTCTTATAATGGGATTATAATTTCTCAATTAATGTATTTAAAAATTTATTGTGAAATATTCTATGAATATTAAATTTTCATATTTGACTATCATTTTCAAAAATTATACTCCATGCATTATGATACAGGTATAAAATGGTTTTTTGAAAATATAAAGAAATAATTTATAAGGGGTTATAAATTATTACATCAGGGCATAAAAATAATTTTTTATATTTAAATTATGAATTAATAATAATTAATTATTATATATTGTTCAAATTAAATGGTGTTTATTTGGATATTATTTAAGGCATGTAGAATTTTTTTTCTAAATGATATGATCATGGTTTAAGTAATATTAGGTATATGATATTACATTATATTTACATAATATAAATTGAAATGTACTTTTTTATAATTCATTAACTATCATATATTTGAAGTGGAAATTACATGTAATGATAAATATGAAATTGGTCATATTGGCTTGAAAATAAAGTGTTCATATTAAAAATTATGGAGTGAATATAAAATTTTATTTCAATAAAAATGTAATCCAATAATTTTTTTAAAATTTTCTTTTAATTAAGAGTTTTTCATAAAAATTTATCTCAGATTTAAATATTTTATGTCTTTATTTATTTTCAATTTATTCACTATTTTATTCAGAGATCTGAATTTTTTATATAATGAGTGATACATTCATAAATTTAAAATGTTAAATTACTTCTATGGTAGAGACTTTCATTAAATTGAAGAAATCACTCAATAATGAATGTAGTTTTCCAACTACCTTGACACATGTTTATATTTAATGTTATGAATATGAATATAATTATTTATTATAGTTTTTGGATATTGGGTTTTTCAATTATCATCAATTGAATTCACAATTGAGTAATGTATCCTATAGTACTAGTACTTGAGATCAGACTACCTACCTACCCGAAGGCTTATCACTTATCTTATATGGTAAATAAGGTTTGATATCTATTGTTTTTTGATCACTCATGTGTATATTTTCAATTTCATTTTAATCTATTAATTTATATGAATAGTTCTTGTAACTGATTCATATGACACATTCATATATTCATGAATATACATGAATTTTATTTTTGGGTGACTAACACAACCTTGAGGGTTGTTAAAATATTTATTTATAAATATGGTTTGAAGATATTGGTTTTTTGAGAGGATTGTATTAGAAACTAAACTACTAGAGTATGAATATATAAAAGGGAATAATATGAGACAACAAGGTGAGATTAAATACCCTTAAATAATAACAATATGATTCCTTCCAAAGAACACTTGTGAAAAACATGATCATTGAACTGGGTAGTTTCATTCCATAATCGAGTGTTCCTAAATTATATTCTGTAAATAAAAAAAGTAATAAGTGAAACTAGATCTTCTTGCTAGGTATTTTCATACCTTACATTAGTTCGCATGGATTTTCTAATGTTATATTATATTTGATATTTTAATTTGGTGAATATTCACTGGAAATCCCAAATAGTTAGGATACCAAAGGAGTTAGATAGATTTTATCCATATGATTGATTAGGAAAAGGGTTTTATTCTCAAATATCCATGTTTCATATATTATATGATTATGATGATTCCCTATCTAAATAATTGAGTGGTGATATAGATTCCATACCAAAATCAGATATTTATAAAATATAGATCTTTTCGAAGTAATTGATATGATGTATTTTTAAAATATTTCATCATTTTAGGGGGAGAT
The DNA here is from genome assembly GCA_963277665.1 of Viscum album. NCBI lineage: Eukaryota > Viridiplantae > Streptophyta > Magnoliopsida > Santalales > Viscaceae > Viscum > Viscum album. Next base: position 218,785,859 of record OY728167.1, read on the forward strand.
TGATTAAGAACAGTCCTTATTAAAAGATTAAAAATACATGATACTACACCAATAAAAGCTTTTTGTTTGAGATAATATCATCATTATCATCGAAATAATCCTTGATATTAATCCTCATTATGAGAATATTAATGTATCTCGTTATTATTATAGGTAATTTAAACAATGTTCATAAAAAATATTGGTGATTTAAAAAATGTTATTAAGGAAAATTTCTATATGTCAGAATAGTTCTTTTCTCAATAACCGTGTACTAAAATGTTCTAAAAACTGAATATATATGCTTTGGGAAGCATAGAGTGATTAATTTTTTGTTTTCAAAGGAATTATATGAAGAAAAAAATGAATCTTAGTCTTCAGTCATGTACTGAATATTATTTAATACATCAATGATTTATGGAATTTACTATTATATTCCCATTATTATTGGGAATTCAAATGACATTCAATATGATTTATTATATTCAGATAGAATAGTTTTCCTTAATGAAATATAGGTTATTTTATTGAGTTCTATTATTTTGATAGATATATAATATCAAATATTTTTTCGAAGAATTTAAATATACAGATAGGTTATAAGTTGTGTATGAATTTAAGTTTATATCTTGAAATTGTATTTCTGGAAGTAGCATAAAGGAGTTTCAACATTGATAACATGGATACAATAATATTTTTTTAAACATTTCTTAATATGTTTAATTTTATCATATTGCCCTATTTATAAGATCTTTTAAACAGTAGTTTAAATAAAATTAGATTGGTGTTGTTAATAGACATGGTTTATTATTTTTTTAATTCTATAAAATGATTTAAAGGGAGTATAAAAAATTATATCATTATAGATATAGAATTTATCCTACTATCACCTATAAATATTCTACAACTATAATACTGAATCAAAATAAAATTTATTCAATTTTCTATATGTTTTGGGAATATATATCAAATAGGAATAGGATTTAACGGTCCAAAACTATAGTTTAGATGATACAAGTAGGGAATATTTCATACCTAAAGAATAAAATTTCATTGAAATGTTGAAAAACGATTCATTATGAATATATTCAAATTAATTTATTCACTATATTGTTAATAGTGAAGGGTAATAATTCAATATGATTGTTTTATGTATGATTTATGAAAATGGGTTTGTTAAACTCAGTGTATTTTCAATTTTACGCATGGGTGTTAATGAAATTAATTCACCAATTATGAAGGGTCAATGATATGAAATGTAATTTTTTAAATTCGATAAATATATTGGAGTTCAATATAAAGGTAATATTTTTTTGAGATTCTAGTTTACATTTCCTATATGATATGGATATTTAATACATGGGGATTTAAATTTCAAGTATTTTATCAAGATCCAATTAATCCAAGTAAAAGATGTGTATCTTAATATCAATTCTCTTATATGAAAAGAGAAGATAATTTTTAACAAATATAAGTTATTAAACCATGGAATGATTAATTTTATACAGATGGTTTATGATTCATTGTGTTTTCTAATATCTTTGGAGATGAATATATGTATAAATGTGTATGTCATGGATAAAAGTGTATGTATTGTTTTATTGATTAAATATGTTGGAATGTGATTGCATCCCATCAGGGATATTTTTAAATAAAATTTTACTCTCAAATTTAATAATTATCTAAAAATGTAGAATATCATATGTGGAAAGAATATTATATATGATTATTATTTCAACTAAAAAATGGGAAAATATTTCATCCTGGCACAAATGGATTTGAGATTCATAAGATGAATATTAAAAAATTTATAGAGATTTAATGTGGCTATTGGGATTACATCTTGGATTATAGAGGTTTAAATTTAACAAATAAATGATTAATTTATTCTATAGTTAAATTGATTTCAACTCTATACACTATAGATTTTATATGTCTGATGGTAATGAGAAATTAAAAGAGTTAAATTTAGTTATCATAGAAAGTGAATTCATTATAAACAAAATGATTATAGATGTCTAATATTAATGTGTTTTCACTAAATATCCTAATAGATTTTAGGATAGGTGATGATAAACAAATATTTTAAGAGTTACATTTACTTATTTTGAAATGTGGAACACACTATATATTTAAGGATTGCACAAATCAAAATTAAAAGTGAATTACACTTGATATACTAGAATATTTTTCACAATGAAGGTAGAGATAAATCTATGTGTTATATTTAGTTACTATAGTATATAATTTTCACTTTATCCTATGAAATTTTAAGTGGGGTGGTAAATAATAATTTATGCATTTATATTATTTCATAGAAGAAGTTGATGGATTAGGGTAAAAAGAATGTTGATGATGAACATAGAAAGAGTTTGAAGTATATAATAGAAGTTGATATCATTAAATTTTATGTTTTTAGGTTAAATGGTTTTAATATGTTCAATTAGTTGATGAATTAAGAATTTGATTCCAAAATCTCGCCATTATTCAAACCAGTTAACAATATTACTTGTTTATGACTGAAGCGGTTAGGGCATGTTTTTATTATATGGATAAATAGATATGTAACAAGGATTATATACAATGTAAAAAAGATAAAAAACCTAAACACTATCAGAAACATAATGAATATATTTTATTTTGTCATATATGAAATGATAATTTGATGCCAATACTATTTTTTTAAATACTGTTAATCGGTTTAAGAATGTTAAAATGTGTTATATTAAATTCAACCACCATTTTATCATTATTTCACATTGTACACATAAATGTATTTATATATGAGTTTTTGAAGTTTAAGGATAATTAACATCTCAATGTATGACTTTGAGTTATACCTGACTGATAGTCTTCATGGAGTATTAATGGTTATGATGAAATGTTATGGTTTGCATGAGTTCGATTCTTGTATATAGATACAAAATATTTTCACAAGGCACAAAACTAAGAATATGGTTCTTTATATACACTAGATGAATGAATTTGTATACCATATATAGTTTCACATAGATTTATTTTGTATACCTAGGCTGAATACATCAAATTTTTGTCCTCGTTACACACGGTTGGATTTATAGCTAGAATCAAAACTTATATATATTCATACCGTTTTTACACAAGTCTATGTATTGACATAGAAAATACTTGGGTGGTTGGGTTTTTTGTGGATAATTTCACCAGGTAGATATTGACCTCCATGGTTTTTACCCTCTTTTGTGAAGAGTTCCCCATCTAGGCCATTGATTGAGATAGAGAATGGAATTTCGCAGGTACACCTAGATATTTTATATCAATTCATATAAGGGACATGTGATGTGTGTTTTCATATGGAAGAATGACATGTGAGGTATTCATAAATAATATCAATATACACTCAATTAATTTGGAGCATATGAGTTGGATATTTGAGATTGACATGTTTCATGTCCCATGGTCTCAAGTTATCTTGAGAAGAGGGAAAATAAGAGAATGAACGTCTATATATGATGCTGAATAACGACATGGGTATAAAGATACAAGTATTTTATTGAGATCATGTCAGGAAACTATATATATTTGGTATAATTTTTTCTATTATAGAGGCTCCTCTTTCATACATATATGGATCTATATATTCAAATTTTTATCAAAATTCTATAATGGATTGTGGGATCACACATTATTATTATATGAATAGGTATTATATTTTACATAGATAAATTCTATAAAAGTGTTTTTAAGGTAATCCAATGGTATTTCGTATTATGACATGAAATGTTATGTTAATGATATATTTCCAATTGTTTTTTAGAAAATTTCATAAATTATTTTTTGGATATGGTTTCAAATGTTATCTTATATGGTATAGTAGAAGGTAAAATTACCCATCACCTTTTAGGCTCTAGTGAATGTGGATGACTGAAAGAGATGTTCTCTAAATCACTATATATGTATATATGATATATATATATATATATATATTCAATTACTTATTTTAGGAAAATTATATTTTTTATACATGGTATAAATTTCCTTGAAACATTGACAAAAAAGTGACAAACAACTATCATGTATTATTATCCCAAATAGGAAACCATTTCACAAGATCAAGCATGTGGGAGATTATTATTCATGAATTAGATGCACGAGTTGGTTGAAGAATCATTTTAACATGTGTTGTAAATGAATGAGAAAATGTTACTTCCCTAAGAGAATCCTTGAGGATTATATGTAAATAATTAAATCAATGGGTATGGTGTTGTGCTCCTATGATGCTTGGATAAAATTCATTGGTAATGTAACTCTCTACACCCTTCCTAATTGAATTAGAGGATCTAGAAGGATGGGGATGGATGATATATCCCATCTTATTGTCATATGATTTAGTCAATCCATGTATAAACAATGGATATGGGATGTATTTTAGATTAATTTTGTGATCCTTATCAAAAAGAAGTGATTGTGTTCAATGATGCTGTGTTTTTTTTTGGTTTAAGGTACTCCAGTTATAGTTTTCCTTCATTTATATTTTTTCACAGTATTATATTTATTGCTTATATATCCCTATTAAAATGGTAATAATCTCTTAAGTGTGTTTCAATATTGTTTGTTAATGTCATTCAAAATTATATAGTAACAACCTAAGGAATCCTCCAGGTATCATATGAAAGTTTCCATAATCCCAAATTCGAGTTATTAATAGTTTTATAGTGCCTTATCCATTACCAATGGTCTAACTATTACAAATTTTCATCATATTATAATTTCTAATTTCAATATATCATTTCATGACATACCTCATAAAAAATCCCTTTATTTAAATAAATAAAAAAAATTACTAATTCTGACACACTGGTATGCCATCCATGTTATTAAAGTATCTTAAATTCTAATTAACATTAAGAACCATTATCCATCATAATTATCTAATTTCTATTTACATAATTCCATTATTTTTATTGAAAAATTTCATTCCCATTGTTACATTATTCATCAAAGTATTCATGTCAGGTTAACTGAAATTAGATTATATGTCTCAACCCGGGATCTTGTAGCCTGAAGTAGGAGGTTAATTCATTAAATTGGTATATAATATATGGATCAAATCACAAAGGATAACCATGTTTAGTAGTTCTTGGGGATGAGATACATACATTTTTTCCATATTAAATTATAAAAATTAAACAATAGCATTATAAAATAATTGGAAAATATCTTTTCTCCCTTTTAGTAGATCTTTGATTTCATTCAAAGATCACTACATGGAACCCTTTGGAAGGTAAACATGCATAATTCTAGAAATTGTAATCCTACAATAAATTCCTCATCCAAGACACCATACATACAATCTAATCCTCTTCTAATACATTATACTTACCATTGAATCCATCACCTCTACATCATGATTACAATCATGTTCGTATCCAATACATTATTATTAAATTGGTACATATATAATATATATGAAAATATTTTTTCTCATGAGTCCTATTGATACATAAATTGGTATATAAATCTGAGCCTCGCCCATCACATTATTTTTTCTAAAGAATTCACTATAGCAATGCAATGAATAAAAATACAACGTAAAATCATAATTACTTAGTAACCAATAAATATCTATATTTAAAATGAAAAACATACATGGTGGTAATAAAATACTCATTAAATAATTAAAATTTACAAATCATAATCCTTAAAGACAAATATGATTAATGTTTTCATTAGATAATATCCTCATTGAAACAGAATAATATTTAAAGGATGACACCATAGATGACAAATATCTTTTGAAGATAATTAAAAATTAACATAGAGAAATAAGAAGAAATACCATTTTATTTTTTTACACCCCGTTTAAAAAATATTTCATAATGAAAAAAGAATATAAATTTCTTAAAAAAACTAAAAAATTAGAAAAAATTATTTTTAAGGAAAAATAATTATGGTTGTGGGAAATTGTATTTAAAAGAAAAGTAAATAAAAGAAGATTGTTTTCACATTTTTAATGAGTGTATATGTTAATCGAAATTGATGTGTCGAGTCAATTTTTAATATAATTTTCATGAATATGACAAGAAGTAATTGATAATTTATTTCAAAATATAAATCTTGAAAAATGGAAATTTTAAATGAAATAAGGGTAAATTCCATAAATATAGAGTTGGGGATAAAAGGCACAAACACCCATAATATTTCAAAATATATTCTTTGAAACCCCCATAGATAAAATTCAAATAAAACATTATCATAAAAATATGTAAAGTGAAATATGATTTTCATATAAAATAAAACATCTTTTGACATTAACATAAGAAACAAGAACACTGGCGGGAAGAGGAATTTTGATATAATGGATAAATATTCTCAATAAAAAAGAAGCGATATTAGAAAATAAATTTCCATGGATTTAGAAAATTTATAATTAAAATAAATAGAAATATAATGATTTAAATAGTACATAAAATAAAATAAATAATGATTTTCATGGTAAAATATTTATTATTCAATAGTATTTATTAAATAAATGAAAATAAGTACTTAATTTAAAACATGCATTAAATAAGGGAATATGAGATGAAGAACCCTATCCATATACTCATATATTTCACGAATGATCATTAAACTCATGTATAATATACATAATATTCTTAATAAATTATTTCATAAAATCATTCATATATGTTATCTTTTTATATTCTTAAATTATGTTAGTTCACTTTATAATTAATTACAGATAATATTTACTTTCATCATCAGATCTTCATAATTCTAATTATCACCCATGTGTTTCATAAAAGAAACATAAAACCAAATTCTATGATAAAAATTTAATCATTTTAAAGATCTATAATATATAAAAGTCAAATATTTAGTTATATATTTATCATATGTTCATTTAAAGGTAGCTATGTGGTGGGCTTTTGATATTGATATACATGACGAGCTTCATGCGGGTAATTTACTTATATCAATAGATTACATCATAATGATTATAAATTTTTGTATCCTTATATAATATTATACAAGAAATAATTTAATGTTAAATATCATATATATTTATGAAATAAATTTCTATAAATATCTATCTATGGTGATGATGAAAAATGAAACACATACACCATAGGTAGGGTAGTGTTCTTGTATACATGGGTAAAGTTTTCATTTTTCAATGGATGGAATGAAAGGGGAATATATAATGATTTATATTTAAAGATTAATAACTATTTAATAAATATCATTTTTACTAATAAATTTGTAACGCCCCGACCCCAGCTACCCAGAGTCGGTGCATTACTTCGTAACATTGGCATGATCACAAGAAAGATCAAATCTCGAAAGGCCGATTGGTTTAGTAGCCTTGGAAACACTAGATATATTCATAAGTTTTACATTACATCATAAAATGAAAAACTAATACAACAACATAATGTTTCCACAATCCACACTATTATCCCCTCATAATATCCCTAAAGGTCATTCATAACTTACATCTTCACATCCTGGGAAAAATAAAACATAGAAAAGGGGTGAGCTCAAATGCCCAGTAAGGATGACAATATAGCGGAACATTCAAAATAAGCATAAACATTTAAGGCAATGCATTACTAAAACAAAAGCCTTTTAAACTTGAGCTTCAACATAGTATGGCAAAAGTAAAATGAAATAATTCCATTTACTTATTCACATGGATATTCTACTAATCGAATAATCACATGCAAAAATCAAAAACCACTTTCATAATGTTGGAATGCATAATGCCAGACTATCATAACCACATAGTCAAGGCCTCATGCCAAGACTACAAATAAGATTTTTCCAAGGCCTTGTGCCAAGACACTAGTTTGTCTCATGAGACCTACCGATGCATCGAGGAGCTATAGCGGGCTCCACCCGTCACATATTAAGTCCAATGCATTCCCATATGAAAAGGTTTAAACATAACATAAACATTCGTATTAAAACTAGCATACGAAATGTCAATAATTTCACCATAAACTATGAATGGTATAAAAATAACACATCCACAGTCAAACATATCACAAAACCTTCAATACAATATAGAAGTTTTGTATCACAATAAATCAACTTCAAATAAGCGTAAAATCCATCAAAGGATGTTGACATAGATGAAATCAAAATTCTTTTTAAAGAAATATCTCTTTTTATTTTGAAATCATTTAAGGTCCATATAAAATAAAACATTTTCTTTGAAAATATTCTCATAAGCTTGTAAGGGAAGCTTTGAAGATTTTATAACGGTGGAAAATAACCGCACCCGCCGTATAAGTTAAAAAAAACATTCTTACCTTAATTCTGTCGAAAATGTTAAAAAGGACCTTGTTTTGAAAACGACCAAAAGATTCCTTTATAAACCACTTATAAAAGTCAGAAAGGGTATAAATGACTTTAACTCATATTCTAGTAAATAGTAAAAATGTTTTGAAATACATTTTTAAGAAACATGGATGTGGATGATAAAGATATCCCAGTAGATTATTACCTATAAACAACCTCGGATAATGAAGAGATTGTGAAATAACCCTTACCTTGTACTTTTCCTTTGTTGGGGTAGGTTAACCTCCTGTATAATGGTGAAATAATTGTTATTAAATTATACAAGAATCATATACATTAATATGATATCATATACGATCTTTTAACATTGCTTTATTAATAATATCTTAGTATTATAGTCGTTTCGGGTGATAATCGATTCGTTCTTCTTAAATGTTTGGTTACGTAAGACATGTTTGTAATGGATAGATTATATCTTATTTATAATAAGAATGATATTAACATTATTTTTAACCCTAAAATGAGAATAAGACTTGAATGGATACGATGGAGAATTAATCTCATCGCGTTCGTGGAGACGGTAGTTCGTACGTACGCACGAACGCTACTTCCATTTAATTTTTATTTTAAAAGAATCGAATCCAAATGATACATAGGTATATTACTATTCCAGTATAATATAATATTTTATATATGTTACTTAAGTTCATTAACACCATCCTTTATACGTTCCATGTGTGGTATGAACGAGTCATATCATTTTAAGGGGGCGGTAGTCCGCACTTCCTCAAATGAAATTATCGTATGTATATACAACATGAAACGAATAATGATATGAAATAAAATGGAATTACAGAAGCTTATATATAAAATATATATCATTAATATCATATTTAATTACAGTTCCATCATAATGGCCACCATGAGAGGCGGTAAGATGTATTTGAACAATCATCGTTTCGTGAGGCGTTAGTTTGTCATCCACAGAAACATTATGTTCATCATCCATTAGATGGAGTTGTGTGTATGTGTAGTTTGAATCCTTTTTATAACAACATCCTAGTATATTGTGGATACTGGTGTTGTTACAAAATAATGGAAATAAAAATATTTTGGGGGTTGGAGAAGCAAAATAAATGAAAATAATTTAAGAGAAATCGTTACCTTTAATTTAGGTAACTCACTTTGGTTGGAACCAAAGGACTTCTTGAAATGCTTTCTGCCTAAGGGGAAGCTTCAAGGAGGAGGAGAGGGATGTGGGGAGCTTATTTGGGCAGGGTTTGGACGAGCCAAGTGGCTTGAGAGGTGTGAGGAATGAGTAGAAGTGGTCTCCTTTTATAAGGGAGAGGAGGGGCTCTTTAGGAAAGAGTGAAAGTATTACTTTATAATATAATTATATTCGGTTTATAATGGTCCAAAAATCATTGAGGTAGAAGCTAAGATGACTCATATTCTAAATAACATCAACCAATAAGAATTGGGAAGGTTTTAGATAATATTTTAATCATTATAATCTTATTTATTTAAATGATTTATTAATGAGGTAAACATTGCATCATTATTGTGTCATTAATAATTTAAATTATTTGTTGTCTAAAAATTATAAATAAAATATCATTATGTAGGAAATCGTTTTATCTTTATAATTAATACTTATAATTGAAAATTCAACATGTATAACCCTATGTAAAAATTGTTTTTCTAAAAGATATATGCTTGTGTCATTTTTGTATTCATTTTAACTTAATTAAAATAAAGTGTCATTATCACTTACAAGTGGATCCATGGGGTCCCAAAATCGACCCAAAGATGCTCATGGTCGACCATGTATCAACCAATAGGGTTAAGACACGTTTTAGGGTAATTTAGTATTATTATAAAATTATTTTTTAACCCTTATTTACCGGATTTACCCTTAACCATGGTAAATAAAATATTTACCGCAGTAATTATTCAAAATGTCTAAAAATAAAAGTTACCTATTTACACAATTTGGACATCCTGATTCCAAATATGGAATCCATTTTTCTAAATTCAAAACACAATAGTGGCAGAAATTAATTTAAAATTAATTCCCGCTGTCAAAACAAAAAGCGTGTTTTTAAGAGGTAATAACTATCAAAAGATTGACATTTGTTTATGTTCGGTTTAATTGTAAAATTATGTCCAATGACCAACATTATATTAAATGATAAAAATATATTCTAAATATACTTTAAAACTACTAAAATTCATAATTTATCACTATTAATTATTTTGATTAAAAAAGTTGTTTTTAATTAAAATTTAGTAATTTTCACTATTCATCAAAATATGAATGTTATCCGAAAAGTACCAAAATTTCACCCTAGGATAATTTCAATATTCCGAATCCAAAAATGAATTCCATTTTGAAATATAAAATATATATGATTTCAAAAAGTAGTTATTACTATTCACAACGGCTAGTTTAATTAGTTGTAGTGTGTGTTAGAACTCGAGGTTGCGTACAACACACGCTATCGCATTATTCGAAGGGAAACGTACCATGGAAGCTTGGGGTGTTACATTCTCCCCTCCTTCAAATAATTGCGTCCTCGCAATTTCTAAGGTATTACTGCATAAAAAACTCGGGTGGTTCTTCATCATAAGTTCCTCGGGTTCCCACGTTGCCTCTTCCATCTTAAGGTTTCTCCACAGAACTTTTACCAGACGCGTCGTCCGGTTTCTCAGCACTTGTTCTCTCGTATCAAGAATCTTGACGGGCTCTTCACAATAAGACAGATCGGGTTCCAGTTCTAATTCTTCATAAGTGAGTACATGTGTTGGGTCAGGCATGTATTTTCTCAACAGAGATACGTGGAACACATCGTGAAATTTAGAGAGACTTGGCGGCATTGCCAATCGGTAAGCTACAACCCCAATTCGTTCTAGAATTTCGAAAGGTCCGATGTACCTGGGACTCAATTTACCTTTCTTACCAAAACGTATGACTCCCTTCCATAGAGATACCTTCAGGAAAACATGATCACCGACTTGAAATTCCAAATCCTTCCTTCGATTATCGGCATAGCTCTTCTGCCTACTTTGAGCTGCTTTGATGTGATTTTGGATTACTTTCACCTTTTCCACCGTTTCCTCCACCAGTTCTGGGCCTACAAGTTTTCTTTCACCAACGTCATCCCAACAGGTTGGTGTACGACATCTCTTTCCGTATAACGCTTCATATGGTGTCATCTGAATACTCGAATGGAAGCTATTGTTATAGGAAAATTCTACCAGAGGTAAATATTGATCCCACATACCCTGAAAATCAAGTGAGCAAGATCTCAACATGTCTTCTAAGGTCTGAATAGTCCGTTCTGATTGTCCATCTGTCTGAGGGTGGTAAGCAGTGCTCAAATGAAGTTCAGTATCCAGGGATTTCTGAAGACTTTTCCAAAATCTTGAAGTAAAACGGGGATCACGATCAGAAACAATCGATAGGGGTACTCCATGAAGTCTCACAACTTCATTAATGTATAGTCTTGCTAGACGTTCCAGGGGTAGATCTTCTCTTATAGCAAGAAAATGTGCTGACTTGGTAAGACGATCAACGATAACCCATATTGCATCGTTCCTTCTAGGAGTCTTTGGTATCCCCATGAAAAAGTCCATCGTAATATTGTCCCATTTCCACTCCGGTATGGGAAGAGGTTGCATGACTCCTCCAGGCTGTTGCCTTCCAGCTTTGACTTGTTGACAAACCATACATCTTGACACAAAATCAGCAATCTCTCTCTTCATGTTGTCCCACCAAAAATGTTCCTTCAAATCTCTATACATTTTGGTGCTCCCAGGGTGTATAGAGAAATTGGAACTATGAGCATCATCCAGCAATTCCCTTTTCAGATCAGGTAAATCGGGAACACAAAGTCTCTTCCTGAATTTCAAAATTCCATCTTCATACACAAAGTCTCTCAATCTCCCATCATTCAGAGCTTTAATCTTCTTCTGAAATTCTTCATCATCGGTCTGAGAACTCTTAATCCTTTCTAGTAAAGATGGTTTGGCAACCATTTGAAAAAGCATTGATGTTTCACCTTCCCTGGTTATTCCCATGTCCATCTTCACTAGATTCATGAAAATTGGATCCCTTTCAATTCTCATCATGTTCAAAACACCATGGTCTTTTCTGCTCAAAGCATCTGCCACCTTGTTTGCTTTCCCCGGGTGGTAGTGTATCGTACAATCATAATCCTTGAGTAATTCAAGCCATCTCCTTTGCCTCATGTTGAGTTCTTTTTGTGAGAAAATATACTTCAAACTCTTGTGATCAGTATAAATCTCACATTTTTCACCATAGAGGTAGTGCCTCCATATCTTCAAAGCAAAGATCACAGCTGCTAACTCAAGATCATGAGTAGGATAGTTTTTTTCATGAATTTTCAACTGTCGTGATGCATAGGCAATAACTCTATCATTCTGCATAAGGACACAACCATGTCCTTTCTTTGATGCATCACTATAAATAACGAACCCATCATTCCCCGATGGTAGAGTCAATATAGGAGCATTGACTAATCTTCTCTTCAGTTCTTCGAAACATTCTTCACACTCTTTTGTCCAAACAAATTTAACCCCTTTACGTGTGAGCTTCGTTAATGGGTTAGCCAATCGGGCAAAATTCTGGACGAAACGTCGATAATAACCTTCCAAACCAATAAAACTGCGTACCTCAGTTATACTCGTAGGTGCTGGCCATTCTTGGATTGCCTTGGTCATAGAAGGATCAACAGAGATTCCATCTTTAGAGACAATATGGCCAAGAAAAGAAATCTCCTGAAGCCAGAATTCACACTTGCTAAACTTCCCATATAATTCATGCCTCCTCAGAGTCTTCAAGATAATGCGCAAGTGATTTTCATGATCTTCATAGGTTTTGGAGTATACCAAGATATCATCAATAAATACCACCACAAATTCATCGAGATACTCCTTGAAAACTCTATTCATCAGATCCATGAATACAGAGGGTGCATTATTCAATCCAAACGGCATTACGGTAAACTCGTAATGCCCGTACCTGGTTCGAAATGCTGTCTTCAGAATGTCTTCCTTCTTCACACACAACTGATGGTATCCAGATCGAAGGTCAATCTTTGAAAAGTATTGAGCTCCATGCAGTTGGTCAAATAAATCATCAATACGAGGTAGGGGATACTTGTTCTTTATCGTTATAGCATTGATCTCCCTATAGTCGATACATAACCTCATAGATCCATCTTTCTTTTTAACAAAAAGAACAGGGGCTCCCCATGGAGAAACACTAGGGCGAATAAATCCTTTATTACTCAATTCCTCTAGTTCTTTTTTTAGTTAGACTAACTCTACAGTGGCCATTCTATAAGGGGTCTTCGATATAGGCCTTGATCCAGGAATCAAATCAATGGAAAACTCAACTTCTCGTTCTGGAGGATGTCCAGGTAAATATTCCGGAAATACATCTAAAAATTCTTTCACAACAGGTACATCCTCTATTTGAACATTCCTTTCCTCACCGACAGTTATTTCATTCTCTTCCTCCCCAATAATTGAACTAATTTGAGCTACTGGGGGTGGATCTAAATAAGAATTAGGTGGTGACGATTCTGCTCTAAAAATAAGGTGTTCTTTATCATTATCATCAAGAATCGTAACCTCTTTCTTCTTACAATAAATCTTCGCATCACAGTCCGAAAGCCAATCCATACCGAGGATTATATCAAACTCAATCATAGGTATGACGATGAGATCAGCAGATAAAGAAAATTTCTGTGCTCTAATGGGGACTGATTAACAAAACTTTGTTGCAATGATACTTCCCTTAGGAGTTTTAACTGACAACTCCCTTATTAAATAAAATTGGAAATATCTAATTTTCTTAGCAAACCGGGAAGATATGAAACAATGTGATGATCCAGAATCAAATAATGCATTTGCTAAACTTGAGGAAACCATTAAATTACCTGCCACCACGTCTTTCGGAGCTTCTACCTCAGCAGTAGTGATAGCATAAGCCTGGTCTTGATCCCTTGGCCTTTTCTGAGGTAAGTTCTCCTGACGCTTAGGACATTCATTTGCATAATGCCCCATCTCTCTGCAATTGTAGCACTGAACGTTGGTAGCTTCCTTCTTCCCCTTGCAATCACGAGCTTGGTGGCCTTTTTCACCACACTTGTAACAGACTCCCATTCCCTTCAAGCAAGTACCAGGGTGTTTCTTCCAGCATTTACCACAGGATGGATATTCAAACTTTCCCTTCTTCCCCTTATTTCCATTCCCAGATTGATCAGCAGGTCTCTTCTTCTCTTGTTTTGCTTTAAAGTCATAAGACTTAGAGAATTCCTTTTCGGTCTTGATAGCACATGAGACAATGTCTTCGTATGATGAAAAGGATTGTGAGACTAATGCTCGACGAAGAAATGGTTTTAACCCATCAAAGAAACGATCAATCTTACTTCTTGGGTTGCGAATATAATCTCCAGCATACCTCGCTAACCTTGTAAAGTTAGCCTCATACTTTGTGACATTCTCATCCTCCTTTTGTCTCAGACTCAGAAATTGCCTTTCCATATCCGCTCAATGGTCACGAGGAAAGTATTTTTCTAAAAACAGATCTTTGAACTCCCTCCATTCCATATTTGATACTTCATCATATTCCTTCATGTTTTGAATCAATGACCACCATTGATCAGCATCTCCAGTGAGGCGGTAAACTGCCATGATAACTTTTTCCCTTTCACTGCTCCCCAAAGCCTGAAATATTTTCTCTACGGAATTTATCCATTGCTCAGCTACTAAGGGATTTGTACTCCCATTGAAAGTTGGTGGTTGTTGCCTCATGAATCGATCTAACATTGATCCTCCATGCTGCGGATCAGGGTGCTCCATACGGGTAAGGTTATTATTCATAACCTGAGTAAGTTGTCCCAGTATGGTGATTAGCTGATCGGCACCAGTTGCATCACCAGCCCCACTATAATTATCTTGAGCAGGAGGGAAATCCCTACATGGAGTGCGTGCATTGATACGGTTTCCATTTATTCCACTAGGCGCCATTTCTAAACAATGGCATAAACTAGATCAGTTTATGAATCAAAATACATAATCCCATACTTATAAAACTCTTAACATAAATTGAACTATTTATGGATATAATCTATAATAAAAATGTTTTCTTTGAGGTAGTATATACTCATAAACCCTTCATAATGATTTGTAAAGAAAATGAGAGTTATCCTTAGCATATCCCCCGAGAGTGTCGTAACCAAGAGTGCAGCAAGGCCCGTTGTCGTGCACCAGTTCCCGTTCGAGTCTAGCTCAAAGCGGTGTTTTCGGGTTTTACCCCTAGGTACATCTGTGCCAGAGCCGCCTCTACCTGCTCGTATCCAGACAGGGATGTATTGCTTGGAAAACTCACAAAATCTCAACAATACCAAAATTCTAGGAAGTTCTTCTATACAAATCCTCAAAGTTCATCTTAGGATTACGTGCTCTAATCAGAGTTTATCTAAATCTGGCTTCCAAGGTTTGTACTAAACTTCCTCTGATACCAACTGTAACGCCCCGACCCCAGCTACCCAGAGTCGGTGCATTACTTCGTAACAATGGCATGATCACAAGAAAGATCAAATCTCGAAAGACCGATTGGTTTAGTAGCCTTGGAAACACTAGATATATTCATAAGTTTTACATTACATCATAAAATGAAAAACTAATACAACAACATAATGTTTCCACAATCCAAACTATTATCCCCTCATAATATCCCTGAAGGTCATTCATAACTTACATCTTCACATCCTGGGAAAAATAAAACATAGAAAAGGGGTGAGCTCAAATGCCCAGTAAGGATGACAATATAGCGGAACATTCAAAATAAGCATAAACATTTAAGACAATGCATTACTAAAACAAAAGCCTTTTAAACTTGAGCTTCAACATAGTATGGCAAAAGTAAAATGAAATAATGCCATTTACTTATTCACATGGATATTCTACTAATCGAATAATCAAATGCAAAAATCAAAAACCACTTTCATAATGTTGGAATGCATAATGCCAGACTATCATAACCACATAGTCAAGGCCTCGTGCCAAGACTACAAATAAGATTTTGCCAAGGCCTTGTGCCAAGACACTAGTTTGTCTCATGAGACCTACCGATGCATCGAGGAGCTATAGCGGGCTCCACCCGTCACATATTAAGTCCAATGCATTCCCATATGAAAAGGTTTAAACATAACATAAACATTCGTATTAAAACTAGCATACGAAATGTCAATAATTTCACCATAAAATATGAATGGTATAAAAATAACACATCCACAGTAAAACATATCACAAAACCTTAAATACAATATAGAAGTTTTGTATCACAATAAATCAACTTCAAATAAGCGTAAAATCCATCAAAGGATGTTGACATAGATGAAATCAAAATTCTTTTTAAAGAAATATCTCTTTTTATTTTGAAATCATTTAAGGTCCCTATAAAATAAAACATTTTCTTTGAAAATATTCTCATAAGCTTGTAATGGAAGCTTTGAAGATTTTATAACGACGGAAAATAACCGCACCCGCCGTATAAGTTAAAAAAAACATTCTTACCTTAATTCTGTCGAAAAGGTTAAAAAGGACCTTGTTTTGAAAACGACCGAAAGATTCCTTTATAAACCACTTATAAAAGTCAGAAAGGGTATAAATGACTTTAACTCATATTCTAGTAAATAGTAAAAATGTTTTGAAATACATTTTTAAGAAACATTGATGTGGATGATAAAGAGATCCCAGTAGATTATTACGTATAAACAACCTCGGATAATGAAGAGATTGTGAAATAACCCTTACCTTGTACTTTTCCTTTGTTGGGGTAGGTTAACCTACTGTATAATGGTGAAATAATTGTTATTAAATTATACAAGAATCATATACATTAATATGATATCATATATGATCTTTTAACATTACTTTATTAATAATATCATAGTATTATCGTCGTTTCGGGTGATAATCGATTCGTTCTTCTTAAATGTTTGGTTACGTAAGACATGTTTGTAATGGATAGATTATATCTTATTTATAATCAGAATGATATTAACATTATTTTTAACCCTAAAATGAGAATAATACTTGAATGGATACGATGGAGAATGAATCTCATCGCGTTCGTGGAGACGGTAGTCCGTACGTACGCACGAACGCTACTTCCATTTAATTTTTATTTTAAAAGAATCGAATCCAAATGATACATAGGTATATTACTATTCCAGTATAATATAATATTTTATATATGTTACTTAAGTTCATTAACACCATCCTTTATACATTCCATGTGTGGTATGAACGAGTCATATCATTTTAAGGGGGCGGTAGTCCGCACTTCCTCAAATGAAATTATCGTATGTATATACAACATGAAACGAATAATGATATGAAATAAAATGGAATTACAGAAGCTTATATATAAAATATATATCATTAATATCATATTTAATTACAGTGCCATCATAATGTCCACCATTAGAGGCGGTAAGATGTATTTGAACAATCATCGTTTCGTGAGGCGTTAGTTTGCCATCCACAGAAACATTATGTTCATCATCCATTAGATGGAGTTGTGTGTATGTGTAGTTTGAATCCTTTTTATAACAACATCCTAGTATATTGTGGATACTGGTTTTGTTACAAAAGAAAGGAAATAAAAAGAGTTTGGGGGTTGGAGAAGCAAAATAAATGAAAATAATTTAAGAGAAATCATTACCTTTAATTTAGGTAACTCACGTTGGTTGGAACCAAAGAACTTCTTGAAATGATTTCTGCCTAAGGGGAAGCTTCAAGGAGGAGGAGAGGGATGTGGGGAGCTTATTTGGGCAGGGTTTGGACGAGCCAAGTGGCTTGATAGGTGTGAGGAATGAGTAGAAGTGGTCTCCTTTTATAAGGGAGAGGAGGGGCTCTTTAGGAAAGAGTGAAAGTATTACTTTATAATATAATTCTATTCAGTTTATAATGGTCCAAAAATCATTGAGGTCGAAGATAAGATGACTCATATTCTAAATAACATCAACCAATAAGAATTGGACAGGTTTTAGATAATATTTTAATCATTATAATCTTATTTATTTAAATGATTTATTAATGTGGTAAACATTGCATCATTATTGTGTCATTAATAATTTAAATTATTTGATGTCTAAAAATTATAAATAAAATATCATTATGTAGGAAACCTTTTTAGCTTTCTAATGAATATTTATAATTGAAAATCCAACATGTATAACTCTATGTAAAAATCGTTTTTCTAAAAGATATATGCTTGTGTCATTTTTGTATTCATTTTAACTTAATTAAAATAAAGTGTCATTATCACTTACAAGTGGATCCATGGGGTCCCAAAATCGACCCAAAGATGCCCATGGTCAACCATGTATCAACCAATAGGGTTAAGACACGTTTTAGGGTAATTTAGTATTATTATAATATTATTTTTAACCCTTATTTACCGGATTTACCCTTAACCATGGTAAATAAAATATTTACCGCAGTAATTATTCAAAATGTCTAAAAATAAAAGTTAACTATTTACACAATTTGGACATCCTGATTCCAAATATGGAATCCATTTTTCTAAATTCAAAACACAGTAGTGGCAGAAATTAATTTAAAATTAATTCCCGCTGTCAAAACAAAAAGCGTGTTTTTAAGAGGTAATAACTATCAAAAGATTGACATTTGTTTATGTTCGGTTTAATTGTAAAATTATGTCCAATGACCAACATTATATTAAATGGTAAAAATATATTCTAAATATACTTTAAAACTACTAAAATTCATAATTTATCACTATTAATTATTTTGATTAAAAAAGTTGTTTTTAATTAAAATTTAGTAATTTTCACTATTCATCAAAATATGAAAGTTATCCGAAAAGTACCAAAATTTCACCCTAGGCTAATTTCAATATTCCGAATCCAAAAATGAATTCCATTTTGAAATATAAAATATATATGATTTCAAAAATTAGGTATTATTATTCACAACGGCTAGTTTAATTAGTTGTAGTGTGTGTTAGAACTCGAGGTTGCGTACAACACACGCTATCGCATTATTCGAAGGGAAACGTACCGTGGAAGCTTGGGGTGTTACAAAATTTTTCTCATAGTATGATTCATTTAAGGAAGTGATAAAAAAATGAAACACATCATCCATTGAGGCGGTAATCTGCATGTATGCACTAGTAACGTTTTCATTTCTGGAATGCTTGAGATGAACGTATAAAAAAATATCCAATAGCCAAAATTATATTTATGTATTATTTTCATAAGTTTATAATTATGTTAGTATTAGTATAATATATATTTTTTAGTATGAAAATCATAGAAAGTAATTGAAATGAAAAAGGAGTGATTATGAGCTTTTACCTTACACATCCCGAGAATTTTTTGAGACTTCTTATATTGGTCTTTTGGTGAGACCACCACCACTAAAAATTGGGAAATAGTTGGAAAGGGTTTGTTTTAATAGAAATTTATTTATGAGTCTTTATATGTTAGGATAACTAGTTTGGGGAGGATAACTTTTTATGAGTTACCAGGGTTGCACATTATTAAATATCTATACCTTTCTATTAAAGGCATGTTGCTCTCTAATTAATGTGGATAAAAAAGTGAAACAATTGAGAGTGATTAACATTTGTTTGATCCCCCTCTCATCCTCATATAAAATGAATAAATGTTAAGATATTTTAATCCTTTTCCTATTGATTTATCTTTTTTGCATTATTTTTCTTTTATAGTAGTGACTAAGTTTTTAACCGCAGTAACATACTTTTATGGTGAAAAATAAAATTAACCATATTATATAATATATATATATATATAATGAATAAAAATTTGAATTTTTCTTTTATATTAAAATTCTAATTGTGTAATAAATGATTATAGTAAAAATTTTCTTAATGCAAAAAAATCTAAAAAAAGAATTTTTAGAACAAAAAATAATTTACATCAAAATAGTTTTTTCCTTTTATATATTCCCATAATATTTACTAGTTTATGATTAATAAAATTAGAGCTATGT
The DNA here is from genome assembly GCA_963277665.1 of Viscum album. Classification (NCBI taxonomy): domain Eukaryota; kingdom Viridiplantae; phylum Streptophyta; class Magnoliopsida; order Santalales; family Viscaceae; genus Viscum; species Viscum album. Next base: position 218,806,196 of record OY728167.1, read on the forward strand.
GATATAACATTACAACCATGGAAAACCCATATTTTTTCCCCAATTCATCCGTAGTTTTTCCGAAATCTCATTCATGATAGCCATCATGTAGAGATAAACACTAGGGTATCATAAAAAGAAACATAGGAATGATTTCAACCTCAATATAAATATTGTAAGATAAGAACAAATCAAGTATCACTATGGGAATCCAATATGGATCACATGTAAAAACAACCAAGCCGTATAGTTAATAACTAACAAAGGGATAACAATGTCTTGATGAACAACTAAAAGACCATCAACATGGAAGATGAAGCTACCCATGGGCCCATATTTACATGAAAATATGCCACAACCATCCCAATCCACCATAGGGAACCATGATCCAATAAATACTTCATCTATATTATGATCATCCATTTACCTATATCCTTCAAAAAAGGTTTATATAGTCCTTGTGTAAAATGTTGGATGTGAGAATTAATGTTGAGTAGTATAGAACCACAAAATCTATACAATTCCCATCCACATACACCCATAAGTTCATCTATAAAATATATTTCAAAAACATTTATGATGGAATAATTTTTTAATATAATTTCATCCTTGGGTATTCTTTTAAAAAATATTACATATTAAATAAATAATTTATGTTTACATTACATAAATCCATTTTTCATAAGAGGAAGAATAATGTTTTTCATGCTTCAATATCCACATCATGTTGGAACACATGCATATCAAATAATCATTCATGTAATGTAACCACAAGAAACAATGGGTAATCCATTACAAGAGGGTGTACAAATATAATAAAACATAATGAAAAATTATCTAACATATGTTAAATAAAAATTCATTAAACCATGGTCCCAAAAAGGATACTCACTAGAAACCATGTAAAAATTGGAACCACCCCTAGATAAAACATACTCCACTAAGGATTGCATATGTATAGTTTTCTCTCATACCCTATGGTCTCTCAATGTGCTATATATCCTTATTTAATTTCATGAAAACTATGCCCACATTTTATAAAACGTTTTTCTATATAGATTCCACAAAGCTTCAATTTTTGAAAATCCATTTATATTTCAATACCTTGTTTGAGGTACTTTATCAAGTATAAAGTGTTCATATAATATTGTTTTCAGAGAAAATTAATTTTTAAAACAATTTTCCACTTCCAAAAAATATAAATTACATTAAAAATTACATCTAAAAAATCAAAGGAATACATCATAAAAATGTAATAATGACAAGGGAAAAACCTTATAATAAATCAAGAGCTATGAAATACTTACATACATTTAATGTGATGATGGGAAAATAATAGATCTAGAAATAATGATCATTGTTTTTCAAGAAGATAACCAGAGAAGAATAGATTCACCATAAGCCACTTCTTGAAAGTTTATGAACACAAAAAACCCATTATGAGAAATTTATAAATATAAAAATCAATTTAAATGGAGTAAAAAACTACGTTTAATAGAAGTAAAATGAGTTGAGACATACATAATCCCAAAAATATATGTTTGATGTAGCTAGTGTACATATCCTAGAATATTGAGTATTAATTTTGATGTTAAAAGTTTACAAGACATCGTTACCATACCCAGTTATGGTCCACCATTGTCTCGTGGCCTTGATTAAGACATAGTGCACAATTCCAATCAATTTAGACAAAGCATCAATACCAAAATTCCATGATGAATTACCTCTAGACATGATTGATTTTAATACACGTAGATCATACCACCTAAGTCCATGCCTAGTGTCTGGGAATTATAGCTCAACCTACATCACATATGTTATCCATATATTGAAAAAACCCACCATTATTGTGCTCCTTCGCATGTTTGACCAAAAATATTAAAAGAAAATTTGTATTCCACAATTAACCTCCAACACTTATAAAAATGATTATAAAATGTCTATAAAGGTCCCTTATTTGATTCCATGTACAAGGGTGTAAAAATTCTCCCACTATTAAATCATTATTCCCCAATAAATAATCAAGATCATGAACATGAAAATATAAATGGAAATTATTATATATTCAAGGAATTACTCTCAATGTATCATGGTTTTCCCTACCTCACTTCCACCCCACATGAACTAGTTCAGGTTCTTTTATGCAGTACCATATACTATCACTAAATCATCTGAATAAGCCTTAAAAACTATGGTTTTTGGCTTAATCTCAACATCCTCCTACTCAATAACATGTAACATATCTAGGAGATACTTATTTAGTTAGGAAAAACACATAATGAATTAAAGAAAAATGATAAGGTAAGTCTAATAGATAAACCAACTTACTACGTAACTCTGTAATATCACATGGTATAACATTATGAGGAACTAAATTCCCATTCATCCTCATACATCTATATCAAAACAAAGTTGAAACTCTAAAAAAACATGATCACCAACCTCCAAGTCCAACAGATGATGATTCTGATTGGAATATGATTTATGGTGACTCTATGATATTATTAAACCATTCTTGATCAATTTTAGGGCATCTTTCATCTTTTAAACAATTATTAACACTAATAATTATCATTATCCATCCTCTTCCAAAAAGATATTAGATCAATAAGGCCACCCATAAAAAACCTTAATTGGTTTCATCCTGATTGATTCTTGAAGTATATTTGTTAAGTAAAATTCCACTATGGGAATATGTTTCTCCTGTAATACACTATTGTCAAGAATTCATGCATGCAGCATATCTTGAAGAATTTGGATGTATTTCTTGTTATGGCTATACATATAGGGATGATTTGTAATTATCAACATAAAATGAGAACACATCACCCCTTATAATATACTCCAAAACTATGATGTGAAGTGATGGTACCTTTCTTAAAGGATTTCTAATTGAACACCACGGAGTATGAAAATCTACCACATAGAAAAGTTTCCAACGTACTCTAACATTTTCAACTCCATGATATGTAGGAAGTGGACTGACTTCTTGAGTAGATAAATAATAACCCGTATCGAATCATTACCACTAGATGTTTGAGATTTCCCAATAATGAAATACTTGGAAATATCCTAAAATTTCCTTTTTGGAATTATTAAGGGTTATATAAAACTAGAAATCATATGATGTTCCCCCTTAATTCTATGACATGTAAGGCATTGAGATAGAAATTATACAATATATCATGTCATTCCTAGCCTCTAATAAGGCATATCATGTCATGATACATCTTGGAATCTCAATTATACATGTAAAAATTTCATCCTGTAAATTATCCATCAATTCTTGACTCAATTCAATTTAAACAACCATCCAAGCATATAAGCATAAAAACCCATCAGGATGTTGAGACCACTCACCAAAGGTCTGCACACCAGAAAGGTTTTTACAAAATCACTTACACTCTGTATACTCCACCTATCCAATTCCAATATACTAATGCATAGATGGTATTACGAGCAAAAATTCAAAGAATAAATTTCTTTCAACTCTCCCTTTATCAAATGTCATCTCAAGGAACACATCCATCAAGCGTCATTTCTCCACAAATTATTTTACTTCATTTGTCAATAATTTTCCACTCAATGAATCTATGACTGTGTTACTATTCTCTAGGGTGTGTGAAATATCAAAATCAATGTTCTAAATATACTCCACCTAGTTTCATTATCTTATATTTAGATATAATTATGTAAATATATACTTAATTTTTTAAAGGTTAGTGGCACCATGTCTTAACATCATGCATCACTACCACTATCTCAATATCATGAATTGGTAAATTCTTCTCATGAGAGAATAATTGATGAGATCAATAGATGACCACATATCTTCCATTAATAAAAAAACCCAACCCCATATATGAGGCATGATAGTGGAATCCATATTTCAAGACTCACTCAAGAATGATCAAGACTAGTGATAATTAAAATCTCACTTTCAACTCCACAAAATATTTCTATCACTGATATATCTAAAAAACATCACACCCTTCCAGGTTAACAATATCATAGGATATAAAATCTTAGAGAAGTCCTGAATAAAGATCCCATAATAACATTTTAATCATAAGGAACTCATAATCTGAAATATATTTATGGATTTATCATAAGACACGATTGCAGAAATCTTATCAGGATCCACTAAGACACCAATATTATAAATCATGTGAATTAGAAATTATTCATCATGAGTATAGAACTAAATTTTTTATAGATTCCAAAATAGTTGACATTCATTCTTGATTCCAAGTAAGATTTTAAAATTCTTTGCATGATCCTATTCTTATCTAGAATAAGAAACGATATTATCCTTCAACAAAAACCTTGAAGTTATTTATGAACTGATTGAAGATTCAATTTATTAATCCCATAAACACCACATGGGTATTATTAAGGAAAAATAGCATGACCAGATACCCATAATTCATGTACCATATCCTTAATTCTATCTAAGGATTATCTTCTTATTAGACCCTAAACTGATGTTACCACCAAACTGAAATCAATTTTTAGAGATGTTTGATCATCCTTGAGCTCATCAAAATGTTCCTAAATACTAGGAGAGGGATATAATTTCTTAAATATCACCTTTTTGAGTTGTTGATAATCAATACAAAATCTTATACTTCTAGCGGACTTTATCACAAATATAACTAGAAAATAAAATTTTGAAACACTTGGATGAATAAATCATTTAGCCTTAAGATCCTTAAGTTAAACCATTAATTATTTGATATCAGAAGTTTATATACAACATGTCTATAAGGAAATGTTTCTTTTATGTGGAAGAATTTCTATATAAACTAGATGCCACTATGAGAAAAAAACCAGGATAAATCCTTTGTAAGAACATTTGGATACTCACACACCACCATAACAATGAGGGAAAATAATATGTGGATAAAAAACAATTAATAACTCTCTCAATTGGAATGAGATAATTATAGAACTAGGGATAATGGGACCTTCAATCAATAATATAGGATCCCCTCACCCATAAATATATTATCAACTCAAATGGAAGAATGAAACTGGACCCAAATATTATAGAAACCGTTCTGGGACACAAATAAAATAACCCAATCCATGTCAATAATGAGATCAAAGACATCAGAGTCAAGAATTAGAAAATACCCTATTGATATGTGGTCAGAAATTCCATTTGACTCACAAGAAATCTAAAACACTGCTAAAAAATATTTTATAAAAGACTATAAATAGTCATCAACTAATTAAAAGGCTTATAATACATTACCAAATCCTAGAAATTATTGGTTGGGATAGAGGAATAAGTTACAAAAGTATTAAACAAAAAATAACAATAGAATATGCAGTAATGACCACACCATTCATTGTAGTCGATCCTAACTCTGACACACCTAGTGCATAATTCACTACATAGATATGTCCAGCCACTTTATACCCATTATTTACAAGTAGAGAACCACTATTTTAAAAAATTCAAGGTATATACAACACCCCGTGGTTTTATGAAATATATATTTTTTAATTACTTGAATCTTTTAGATATTTTTCATTTCATGCAACATTGAATATAGAATTTTTTTATGAATTCACTAATTTTTGATTGAATTATTTAAAACACCAAGTTAGGATTGTGCTAAACGCAACACTTATATTGACATTCAAAACATGAAACGCTATTTTTGGCTTATGTTTCACACAATTACATGTTCCTTAAATAGCTTGTGTTACACACAAGGTCAATTTTTACCGAAATATAATACACTATTAAATATGGTATTAAAATATTATTATAGTATCAAATTAGCTATAGGAAGGTAAATTATGAAAAGTATTAATTAATTTTTTAAAATATTATTTATAAATGTATATGAATGAATCATTTTGTTATAAATTTTTTATAAATTAATGTAAGAACTATTTGATAACAAAAAAAGTAATTTTCAAGGAAATCTATTTTTCTATTTACAAACATGTTTTATCTCTATAAATTTAAAGAAAAAAATTTGATGAAATTTTTAATAAATTTTTTATATTTTATATCCAAAAAATCTATTCTAAAACTTATAATATAGTAAAATATTAACAAGGTAAAAATAAATCCAATTTTATGCATAAAAATATGTATTTTACCAAAAGGATAATTTAATGCCTTCTAATGGAGCACCTATTTGAAAATATTTTTTTCAAATTTTTTTATTTTTTAATTGATAAAATAAAAATAATTTTTGAAATAAAAGTATAAAAATTTAGTTTGGGTGATTTTCTATATATTATGAGGTGTTTCATTTTTTAATGAGTTGTGAAATTTGTTGCATTTTAATTCAAAACAAACTTTTCATCTAATTTATTTATATTGTTAAATTATATTTTAATTTGTTTTTAAAGATTAATTAGATACATTTTATAGAAATTAATACTATTTAGGTCATTTTAATCAATTACACATTAAAATTGGATATAAAATAATTTCAATCCTTTAAACATCTTCGCTAAAAACATGTTGTCACGACACGTCTGAAGGATTATTTTTAAATTAATATCAACCACTTATGTGATTAGAATTTCGAAAAATTGATTTAATATTTAGAATTAGAATAATTTATAATTTATAATTTATAATTATTTCAACTTAGTTTTTCAAAAAACCTTATTACGGAATGTAATTAAAACTAATTCCAGTGATTAAGGTAAAAATTAGTTTAATTAATGGTTAGAATTTAATTTTAAGGGGATAAATGACCAAGAAACATGTACAAAATCCATTGTAGGGTAAAATTTAGAAAAACTCCCATCATTTATAGTATTTATAAAATTATTGGACTCTTATGATGTCTAGAATACCTCTCAATATTTTTTAACTTTTTATATTTATAAGAATTCGACTCCTCCTCTACTATAAAATTGAACTCACCCCCTAACTTATCCCTACATCTCAATCAATTATTTTGGAAAAAAATCTTCTCCAAATATCTTCCAAAAATTCCTAAATTCTTCAAATAATCCTCAATTTGGGTATAAATCCAATTGTGGAATCTATTTGGTGCAAACCAAGTGGAGTTTCCCAAAGAAGAGGTGGCATCCTTCCTCAAGATCTCTTGTTTTATTCTCATTCTACGTCCCTAAAATCTTATTATTCTATGATTATATACTAACATTATTAAACTCAATATATTGAGATTTTTTTTATGTTTTCTACCTACACCTCAACACACTTCCATCAAATGGATAACAAACATATTATTCGTGATTACGGAAGACTGCCGCGTCGCGAAATGATGTTGTTCGTTTTTCCTTTTCAAACTCCTATGATTGGGAATTATGATGTAAATTAAAATTTTATATGATATATATGAAATTTATAATATATTTATGATTCTATAATTATTATATAACACATAACTTAATGCTTTCTATTTTCTGTAAATATGATAACACCTTTTGTTGTTGTGTGGACTACCGCCTCCTTAAAGCGTTATGATTCATTAGCACTTTACATGGAATGAATTAATGAATTATTTAGTATACCTATATGATAAATATTAAAAAATAATTATACTATAATGATAATATATATAAATATATTTCATTTAATTTATTTCTTTCAATGCAATAATAAAACAGAAATGACATTCATGCGTACGTACAACCTACCGTCTACATAATTGTTGTATATGATTTTTTATCGATATTTTATATATTATTTTATGTATTTATATATTGAATTTATATGATATATACATATTGTTTTACATTATGTAAATAAGTAAATAAGTATATGAGTAAGAGTATCATGAATAATTGGTCAAAACACATACAGTAAACAAAGAAGTTATTACCTAAAACATTATTTTAATATGAAATTGTTAATGAATGAGAAATAAATAGTAAAATTTTAATAATATATGTTATAATATATAAGAATATTTTAATATGGTTGATGTATAATATTATTATATTTATTATATCATAGGTTTGAACATGTACAAATAAATTCAAGACTTAAGGCAAGGGTTTTCTCATCTCACCTTCTTAAATTCCTGAGATACATGGCTTGTTCATCACTCATTTATTTATTTTTTGTATATAATGAACTTGAATTTATTTTATTATTATAGTAAATATATTTATGGGTATTTAAATATCTATTTTATGATTTCCCTTTTAGGGTTTTTGTGGTTCAAAAGTTAACAAATTGGTAAGGTAATTTTGTCTCATATTTCTTTCTTTGAGACACAAGTTATATTATGCTCCTATTTTCATTTATATGGTGCGTATAACAACCTGTTGACATGATATATTAGGACTATTATTATTATCATGATATTGTAAGATTACTTTATTTTCATTCCATCATGGTAATTATGATTTTTAAAGTTCCCAAATTGGTATGATTATATTACTACAATCTCATCGTTTATCGAGATTGTTTATGGTTATGCTTCCATTGATGAAATATTATAACAAACCAACTAATTATTACAATGATATATAATATCCTATGTTTAATAATTTTATATAAATTTAATGGTAGCATTTTACTATTCATCGGTACTTAAGATATTTAATAAAATGTTTTTATGAAAATCCGACTTCATTTATCCATTTAGTTGGAATAATGTTTCATTCAAAACCATATTTTCTAAAAATGTTTAATTTTTTTTTATAATATCAGCCTATTAGTTTTTTAAAAACATTACCTATGTTTTGACTTTATAAAAAATGGTTATCAATGGAATATTATTTTTTTTCCGATTAATTAACTATTCTAAACTTTTAAGGTGCCAACGGAATGTTTGGCCCGTTCGGAATTTCCCACCGTCATGACTATAATTCCTTAAACCTTACAAACCTATTTTAATATTTTATTTTTTAATAAAATTAGTTTCCTAATATTCTATATATTTTTTTATTAAATATTTTTTCAATGAAAAATGATTTCAAATGGTTTTCAAGCTTTCTTTATAATTTTAATGGTGTTTTCAAAGAAAAAGGTTTTCAAAAAGGTTTTAAAGATTAAAATATGTTTTTTCATGGTGTTTTCAAAGAGAAAGGGTTTCAAAATATTTAAAATAGTTTTTTATGACTTTTCAATGTATTTTAAAAGAAATTATTTTTCAAATTATTTTCAATATTTCATTATAAGTTTTCAAATATATTTTCAAGGAAAAGGTATTTCAAGATTATTTATGTTATAAAAATAATTTTTCAAAGAGGAAAATATATTTTAATCAATAAATATTCAAAATGAAATTTTAAAATTATTATATATAATAATATAATTTGTTGATAATGTTTTATGGAAAATATATTCAATAGAAGGATTTTTTCCTTATTAAATGTTTCTAGTTATCTTCCAAAAATCCTTCTCCATCCAAGATGAAAATGTTTTTATAGTTTATTCATTATAAGGGATATTATTGAAGATTTACATACATATTATTTCTTTAATGGTTTATTTTTTGATGGAGTGCTGTTTATGACACCTATTTCCCTTTCATGGGTTATATTCTTTTGAAATACACTTCATTGCATGGGTTATTCTTTGATTAAATGATTATGAGAACTATATATTTTCCATAGGTAATGATATGATAAAATTTTTAAGTAACCAATTTCATTTCATGCGTTATGATATTTTTTTATGAATACCATATTTTTTAATGGGTCGTGATATGGTGAATGTTTTATTTTCTTATGGAACTTGTATGGGCGATTTTATTATATGACATGAAGGACCTATATTTCCCTATAATGTATTGGGAAATTATTTATTTCTCATGTGACCATGATTGTAAATAATTCAATAAGAAAGATCCACAATGGTAAATAGGTGCATCCTGATCCAAAATGGGAAAAAAATTTGTCCTGATCCACAATGGGAAGAGGGGGAAACATGATCCACTATTGGATAAAGGGGAAACCCGATCCACTATTAGATGACGGAGAAACCTATTAATTTACAGTGAATAGACTATGTCAAGGGTTGATGGTATGTCCCTCCCTATAGGTGAAGTCCTCATGACGTGAGTTGATGAGTTTTGGCAATAAACCTTTTCTTATAGTTAATGTTTTTATATGATTATTTTTATTCCAAAAGTCTATGTCTTATAACTATGATATGCTAAAATGGTTCCTGTTCTTGATTATCTTATGATTGATGTCTTATAAACTGGAAATTTTAATTCCATGTATTGTGATTATGATCTTTGATATATAGGGTATGATCTTCAAATGATATTCTCATGTTCTCTTAGCCTTATGTTCATGTTAATCTTATGTAGTAAATTTATTTTCCCTTAATGATCATTCAATCTAACCCTTTCATGTGTTTGTTTCCCTATGTTATAATGAAAGGGGTTAAATAGGAGTTCCAAAGGGGAAGATCATTTAGTGGGATGTTTATGATCTTTCACCAAACTAGAAGAATGTGTCCTATGTTATCGAAGACACTAAACTATTATAATACTTTGGAATTTACTTTTTTAATGTGTTGAATATTCATATAAATTGATGTAACATCAATGTATTTTAGGAAAAGGTCTCTATAGATAGTATAGAAGGAAAGGCTTATTCAAGATTTGGAAACTAGGATGAGAATATATTAGTGGGATTTTTAGGGATATTTTTAAGGAAATGTCTTGGGAAGTATCCATGTATAAGTCCATGGGTGAGTTAAAGCATAAGAAAATATCCTGGAATTTTGGTAATGAATTGAGAGAGTGAATTTCAAGAAATTACATAATTGTTAAGACAATTCAAGTCTATGTGGATCTGGAATAGATGTACATAGGGGTACCAATAACAAAAACACCATATTATGCTAGACTAGATTTGGAACTGGTGCATGAAAACAGTCCTTGCAGCACACCGCATTTGAAACTCTTGGGGATATACATTAGGAATTTAAAAAACATTATGAACAATCAGGATAGATTTAAATAAAAAATGAAAATTAATAATCTATGATAAAAATAATGGTTTATATATTAAATAAGTTGCAAATACCTAGACATCCAATAAGTAATTTTTTCATGATTGTGTGGTTTTACACCATGATATGTATTGATCACACCTGTCTTTCTAGATTTAGTTATTGGAAGGGAATAGTAGGAATTGGTATAATAAAGAATGATTAATATGTGGAATGTATGGGATTTACAAAAATATATTTCCGGAGTGGAAATCTCCTGATGAGAATTAGGAAGATGGTACAACTATTGGTTATACTGATAAAGATAAATATGGAATGAATGATATGTGAAAGGTATGGGATGTTATAATATTATTTTTTACTTTAAAAATAATTTTCATGATTAAGTAGATGTTCGGGATCCTTATGACATGACTCCCATTTCATATTTTTTAAAAAAGTGTTTTTAGGAATACTATGACGAACCTGAATTAATTTTTTGTGGTGGAAATGGGATGAATAAATTGTTTATGTTTTAGAATTCAATGATTATGTTATATAAATCATGAAAGATATATTAATTTTCAGTATAAGTTTTTCATTAAGTATTGAAAATGATATTTTGATTAGAAATGAAGACATAGAAAAATGATTTAATGTAATGGTGATATTTTGATTAAGGGAAGGTATCCATTAATGTGTTTATGAAAATTTTCCATAGATTGGAAAAAGAAAGTAATAATTTGGATAAACTAAATTGGATATTATCAATGACTATAGAACCGATTTTCTTGTTGAAAAATGAAAATATTTTTTTATGGATTAATTTTAAAACATCTTGGTTTAAATAATATGTCTAATAACCATTAGAAGATGGAAATAATCATGTTTTCCAAAAGGATTTATGGTAATTCAGGCTATTACCATGTTTTGAGATAATACATTATGGAGGCATTCACATGTCTGGTATTTCGAAATTTATAGTTTCGCTATGATATATGGTGGATTAATGCTAAGCTGATTTTGTGACCTAATTTATAATTTTTTTGATTTTAATATTTTTTAAGGGCTGTAATTGTGACCATTTTTGTAATGTTTTAAGTCAAACCTTAGATGTGGTTTTATATATTCAAGTTGTATCTCTACATATGGATATTTACACATATTTGATAAATTATGATAATCTTTTTGTTGTGATAAATATATATTGAATGACCTATCATTATATTAATGGATCTCATCATCTATAAATACTTTAATAATGATAAATTCACCTACATTTCTATGAATAAGTGATAATATGGAAATTGATCAAGTCACAAGCCAAGGGAAAAAATGTTCTTATGAAATAAAATGAAATCAATTAAGTAAATTTTCTCATGAAAATTATCCAAATTTAGGAGAAGGGTCTTGAAATAAAATGATGTCTCATAGTCATCAGTCGTGATGATGTCAATGACCTTTTCTTAGACTCATTGGGTTATGCTTTTTTATCACTAACCTTCCTCCTAACCATGTTATCTATCACACTCCATCAAAACATAAAGGTTATATGTATATTTTATGTCCATTTTTTCAATTTCAACCTATGTTATCCTATGTGGAAACCTATATGTGAGTTACTTTTGGTAACTATTGTTTTCTAAATTCCCCTTTTTAAATAAAGTTTCAGTATTCCATCTTAAGATGTGGTCTTCTATGAATGTAACTTTTAAGTATTAAAGAACTGATAACCTAGATAAATTCCAAGGAAGAAATTCATTTTAAAGAATAAAGAATGTAAAACCTTGAGAATTTTTGAAATATTTATTTTTAGAATTAATTTAATCATTTTCATATATTTCATTTCATGAAAAAATTGAATATAGATATTGTTTTATGAAAGCACTATGTTTGGATAGCATTATACGCAACACGTAATTAAGCCTACACTATAAGAAACACTTAGTTATTCTTTTGACAAATGTAAAACTATGTTTGTCTTGTGTTAGACATAATTTTTAGTTCATTTGATATCTCTCATTACAAATAAGGATATATTTTACCAATCTATATTATATTATGAATATTGTTATTAAAAAATTATTATAGTTTCCACCTATATGTTGGAATTAATTTTATGAATCATATTATGTAATGTATGAAAATATTATTTATAAATATATAAAAATAAATCCATTGGTTATGAATTAGTTATAAATAAAAGTAAAAACTATTTAAAAAATAAAGATATTACTTTTCTATGAAAACTATATTTCTATATAGAAAAGAATTTAACCTAAATAAATTAAAAAACCACTTTTAACAAATGTTTTTAAAAAAATTTATATATTTTATACCCAATAATTTTTTTTACACTTATACAATATATTCTATAGGGACATGGTGAGAATAAATCCAATTTTACGAATAAAAATATATATTTTACAAGAAAGCTATTTGATGGCCTTTTAATGTCTCACCTATGTTAAAAATAATTTATGACACATTTGTAATTTTTATTTGAAAAATATAATTCAGTTTTGAATGCATAATATCAAAATTTACTTTTTCTGTTTTTTTGGTATTTTTCTTAGAAGTTTCACTTTTTCTTGAATATTGAAAAAAACATCATTTTAATTCAAAATTTCCTTTTCGTTATATTTATTTAAATAGATAAACTATATTTTAATTTTTTTTCAATGATTAATTAAGTAATTTATACATAAATTAATAAAATCCTTATCATTGGAATAAATTTAACATTGAAATTGTATATAAAATCATTTCATGATTTTAATCATTTTTGTTAAAAAACCCACTAACGCACACGTCTGCGGGATTAATTTTAAATTAATATCTGCAACTCCTATTTTTAGAATTTTAAAAAAATGGATACCATACTTATAATTATGATAATTTATAATTACCAATATGTTCAAGTTATTTTTTTACCAAAAATATTTATGGAAAAATTTACAATTAATTAAATAGTTTAAGGTGGATATTTTTTTCTACTTAATGGTGAACCTTTATTATTAAGGGGAAAAATGACCTATAAAGATGTAAAAAATTTAATTTAATGGAAATATTTAGACCAATTTAATAATTTTATAATATTTTTTCTATTATTTATTTCTCATGATGTACGGGAGACATCACAATAGTGTTTACATTTTTATATTTATAAGATTGCCACTCCTCCGCTATAAAAGGGACCTGACCCATTTACTATATTGCAACTATCAAGACCTTTGGATATTTAAAAACCTGAACTAATATCATTAAAACTTGCTTAAATTTATCATATAATCATCCCTTTTGGTATAAATCTAACAATGGAAGCCCTTTTGTGCAAACTAGTAGGAGTTGTCCCAAGAAGAGGTGATATACTTCCACGAGCTCTTTTGTTTTATTATAATTATCTACCACTAAACACCTCATATTCAATGATTATATAATAAAATAAGTATTAAAAATATATGGAGAATTTTTTATTCTATTGTTTATACCAACCACTACACACACTTCCATCAAATGGGCAATGAAGTTACCATTCATGTGTACTACGAACTACCACCTCACAAAATGACGTTGTTCGTTTTTCCTTTACGAACTATCATAGTGAATAATTATGATGAAAATAAAATTTTTAAATGATATATATGATTTTTATGATGTATTTTTCCTTCAATAATTATTATATTACACATACCTTCATGCTTTCCATTTTTGTTAAATATGATAACTTTGTTTGTGGACATGTGGACTATTGCCTCCTCAAAGCGATATGATTTCTTCACAATTTAAATAGAATGTATTAAATAAGGGTTTAGTAAACAAATTTGATATATATGAAAAAATAATTCTATTTTAATGATAATATTTATATATATTCATATATTTCATTTACTTACTTTACATCAATAAGATAAGAAAATAGAATCAACGTTTATGCATAAGTATGACCTCCAGTCTCCATAAATGGTGTATTCCAATTTATGTATATATAATTTATAAATTATTAAAAACATTTAGATACGGAATATATATAATATATAAATTATGTTTTACTTTTTTTACATAATTATATCATGATCTATGTACGACGATCAAGAATAACATGTTAAAACTCATATGATAAATAAAGAGGTTATTACTCGAAACGTTTCTCGAAAATGGAATTTTTAATAAATGGGTAATATAAATTCATTAGTGAATCATATATGGTATGATATATAGTAATATGGTTATGTGGTAGATTTATAATATAATTAAAATTATTAAATAATAGGTTTTAATGTGTACAAATAATGAAGCAACATAAGGTAAGGGTTTTCTCATCTCGCCTTTTTATATCAGTGAGATACTAGCCATGTTCACCACAAGTTTAGTTTTTATAGTGTATATAATGAACATTAATGTATTATATGATACTTATAATTAAATTTATGTTTTTTTACATATCCATTTTATGATATATATTTCATGGGGTTCGCAGGTCAAAAGTTACCAAATCGATGACGTGATTTTGTCTCAAGTAGCATTCTTCGAGACACATGTTATATTATGAACTGATATTCTTTTACAAGGTGTGTATATTTTCCCATTGACATATTATATCATGAATATTATTATTTTAATTATATTATAATCTTCATTTAATCTTATTGTCTCTTGGGTATTATGATTTAATTTTACCAAATAAGTAAGATTTTATTGCTACAATCTCATCTCTTATCGGGATTGTTTAAGATTACAATTCCATTGATAATATAGTATAATCAAAATATTAGTAAATATCATTAATTTTCCTCTTATATTATTATTCATTTTATATCCATTTAATGGTACCATTTTTCAAAATTTTCGTACTTAAGATAAGTAAGAAATTTTTTTATGAAAATCCAACATTTTTTCTCCTATTGATGAGAAATATTTGTTTTTACAAGATAAAAATTCTAAAAATGTTTTCAAAAATGATTTACATGTATCAAAGTAATTTGAAAAGATATATTTTACCATATTTTACGATTTCTTTAAATGTTTTTAAATTGAATATTTTTGTCTTTTTCTGATCAAGGAAATTTTCTAAACTTTTAGGGTGAAAAATGAATGATAGGATTTTACAGAGTTACCCCCCATCATGAATTTATTACTTAAAGATTTGTTTAAAAGACTAATTATTTTTAAATTTGTTTCCATGATATTATGGAAATTATTATTTTCATGTGGTTTTCAAATAAAATGGTTTTCAACGACAAACGTTTTCAAAAGGTCTTCTTGTTCTCATTATGATTTTTAAAGGTATTTTCAATGAAAAAGGATTTCAAAAAAATTTCAAGCTTTCCATATTAGTTTTCAAGATAAATTCAAAAAAAATCGAAATGTTTTCAATCTTTGTTAATTTGTTTTCAAAATATTTTCTATGAATTTGTTTTCAAAAAAATTTCATGCTTTCATTAAACATTTTCAAAGATATCTTCAATGAAAAAGGTTTTAAAAAATGATTATGTTTCATTAATAATTTTTTGAATAATAAAAGATATTTCTTCCATGAAATGTTTTAAATAAAATTTTCAAATATATCTTTTTAATAAATGTATTTTGTAAAAAACAATGGGAAAAGGACTTTAAATGAAAGTCATTTTAGTTAAGAAATGTGACAAGTAACCTTTAAAATATGGTTCTCCATATATTATAACATAAATTGATATAGTTTATTATTTATGGTGGATATGATCCAGAATTTCCATTTATATTATTTCTGGAATGGTTTATGTTTTTTTGAAATGATGTTTGTGAAACTTGTTTCTCTTCGAAGAGTTATATGCTTTTGAAACACACTTCTTTTCAAGGATTATGATTTTTGAAATGATTATGCGGTCAATCTATTTTTCATAGGAATTATATGAGGAAATTTATATGATACCAATTTCATTTCATGTGTTATAATATAATGTTTATAAAACTCATATCTTTTTATGGGAGCTAATATGATTCATGTTTTATTAACGTGTTCCACATATATGTATGATTTTATTATGTGATGGGTGGGACCAATATCTCCATCCAATGATTTGAGTAAATGATTATATCTCTTGAGATAATTATGGGGATAAATTTTATTGGATTGATCCATAATGGTAAACGTGTGAGCCCTGATGCAAAATAGTAAACATGTGTGTCCTGATCCCCTATGGGAAGATAGGGTAACCCAATACACTCTGGGAATAAGGAAAAACCAGATCTATTATGGGAAGAATTAGAAACATGATCCCTTAGAAGGAATGGAATGTGAATGGGTATGATGGTGTGTTTGGCCTATTATGTGTAGTCCCCATGAAGCACCCTAATAGTGTAAATACCATTAATTTTCAAGGAAATTTTATTTCTTAATTCTTTCGAATTTTACGAGTATGTGGCTTCTGATGGCACTTGATTCCGAGGCCTGGTGTGCCCAGAATCAATTTCATAAATTTAGCTCAGGTACGTTCACTGAACGAACGAGTGGGTTTTTCTATCTTTTGAATCGGTGCTCGGAATTGAAATATGAGGGCACCGATGAACTCGCAGTGCCGGTAATCGCTTAAGGAGACCATTACCGCAGATGTGTTTTAAGCGGGTTGAGAATTAAATTTTTGGGGAATTAGTTTAAAATAAATAAAATTGGTGGAGCACAATTTTATTTTAAGGATGGTGGTTATTTTCTCCCAAGGGGAGTTAGAGGTGGGGCCCACACCCACATAACCTCCCATGAGAGGATATTTGTGGGGTGGGGCCCACACGTGACCTAAACCCTTGAACTTCCCATAACTCTCATAAACCCCCATTAAACTCCCTTGTTTAATTTGGAAAACTCTCCCAGTATTTATGAGATATATTCACTTCCTCTCCCTCTCTTTATTAATTACCACCACATTTATTTAATGAATTCAACCTCTTTAATTAATTAATAAAATAGTTTGAATTTTAAATTTTAAATTGAATTTGTTAATAAAATAATAGCATTAGCCTATTATTTTATTTTTAGGGCATTCATTATGTTAAGGAGAGTTGGGAGAGCTCTCGAGTTTTTGGAAGAACATCGACTCTCCGACGAAGAATGGCGTCTTCTTCAACAAAGAACACCGGTTCCACGAAGAATGAAGACGTGTCTTTCTTTATCTTCTCCATGGCAAGTGAGGAGACTCCAATTCCTCCTCAGAGGCACTCCAACGTGGTCTACGAATCCTATCCCTGCGATGCCGTCTTCTGTGATGCCCGATGTGTGACGTCAATTATCGAGGTAGGGGATTATGTTCAATTTTAATAAATTAAAATTGTGACTTGTTTGTCATTGTATAACATTGATTGTCTCGGCCTATTGCTATCACATAATGCGGAGGGCACAGGCTGAACGAACACGGCCTGACGACCCTCCATTGGATCTTGTTTATTTTTTAAAACGGCGACCGAAGGCGGAACACGGAAGAGGCCATCGGCGCAAGGGTCGTCGTCGCACACGCAAAGAAAAGCCGCAGCCAAGCAAGCTGCGGCGGAGGAAGCTGGCACCGTCGCACCGGCTAGGTGGAAGGAACCGTGACCCGCTTTATGGGCCTCTTCGGTGGAAGAACCGGCTGGTCAGGTGGAGGGAAGTCACGGCGCCAGGAGGGCACCGTGACGGATGAGTCATGTCCCGCCCGTGCAGGCCGCTTGCGCCAACAAGGTTGGCCGGTTCGGGCAGCCCCCCCCCCCCCCCTCGGACATCTCGGCCAGCTGGCCAAGCTGGCAGGGCCGGGCCCCTTGGGCCGAGACGAGAATTTCTTCGGGTTGGTCTGACAACCCTATTGGGTCAGACCTATCAAATCTGGGTTAACCCGACCCGTCATCCCACTGGGCTTAACGGGTCCGGCCTGTTTTTACTTAAAGGTGAATATCTTGATGTCTGTGCGTCCGAACGACGCGCCGTCTGCGGCACTAAGAACCTATCGACGAGGCGGTCCTTTTGTGATACTCTAAATGAGTTTTGGACAACTTTGGTAAATGGCCGGTTTTGGAACGAGTTTGTTTCCAACCAAGTACTGGGAACGGAAAATCCAATATCTCTCAGACCGAGCGTCCGTTTGATGCGCCGTCTGTCGTGTAGGGTTACTTTTGACGAGACGGAACTTTGGGATACATCAACTCAGTAATTCGTGACAGTTGATGTATCTACCCCTTTACTTGAGGATCAGACCCTCCTGGAATCGAGTACGCTGTGATCAGGAACCCTAGAGCTGGCTGCGACTGCGACGACTACCGTGCGGGGATCCTTCGTGGGTTCGACAACGATGAAAACTGTACTTCTATCCTACCTGGGTTCGGCAATGAGGATGATTGTACTTGGATCCTCCGTGGTTTTGGCTGCGATGATGACTGTACTTGGATCCTATGTGGGTTCGGCAGTGATGGTTACTGTACTTGGATCCAACGTGGGTTCGGCTGCGATGATTTCGGTACTTGGATCCAATATGGGTTCGGCAAAGGAGATGATTCAGAGGCTACATCTAATCATCTCTACCCCTCTTCGTGATTAGTATACATGTGTGAGCTGAGTCTTGACTTTCAACCATTATCATTGATGTGATTGACTTCTTTCCTGTGTGGACCGAATTGTGCTTGGGCACGGAAGTTGGAGCCGAACTGAGATTGATGACTTAGGTATATGTATGGGCATATACCTAAGTAGGGTTGGTTGATTGTTCGGTATTGTTTCTTTCCTTTTTGTTTTATCCTTCATGGATTTTGGGAGACCTTCATGGGTCTCGAGGTCCCTACTGAGTATCGTATACTCACCGTTGCATAGGCCATGCCTGCACTATGTTGTGTTGGATGCTGATGATGGACAGCACTGATCATGGAGGAGTCTTGTGGAGCTGGACGGTACTCGGAGGTGGACCACCTAGTGAGGCGTACATGGAGCAGACAGACGAAACCGAGGTGTCGAGGAGACCATATGTACCCACCCTTTAGGTGGGATTCCCGGAGGACAACATAGTAGTTTCCGCTTAATTTACTGCTATTGTACTTTCCTTTTTAGTTGTAATATACTTTCAGTTGGCTTTGTATACTGGCCCATTTACTTTTCAGCACTTACTTTTGTACTCAGTTTTACTTAGTACTTACTTCACTTGCGTACTCCATTGTGTTTTTTTACTTATATTAAGGCAATGACTTCCCTTTTTATCGGGATTTACGCCTTTGGTGCTAGTCACCAGCCCCTGACCTATGGAAGGCGGGCTTGGGGTAGTCACGGCATGGGCCCCGAGGATGGTTCATGAAAAATTGGTATCAGAGGAGTCGGTTCTACCTTAGAACTCAAGACTCTGATCATTCTTTTCTGTGAAGCAATAGTGTTTAGAGTATTGGGTATGGTTTTTAGTCTAGGGAGTCCAGTGTTGGTGCGGCGGCCGACGTATCCATACACCAGGTGTAACACCCGAGACTTTTATGTTATATAAATCATCAAAGGAATCTTTTTCTACACAACACTTGCTTGGCTTGCTTTACATGCAATCGCGACCTTCCTCGATAGCTTGCGTCGTACGCAATACCGAGTTTCACTAAACAACATTAAGCTATTAAAACTAGCCGTTATGAATAGTAATAAGCACTTTTTGAAATTTTATAAATTTTATTTTTCAAAATGGACTTCATTTTTGGACTCAGAATATCGAAATTAGCCTAGGGTGAAATTTTGGTATTTTTCTGAAAACTTTCAATTTTTGATGAATAGTGAAACCACTAAGTGGTAGGTTAAAAACTGAATTTTGCATAAAACTTAATTTTACCGCTTCTGTGAATGTAATTTCAAAAATCCGAGAGACACGGTTAATATCAAGGACTAAAATGTGGTTCAATGAGATGAAAATAATTTTTTGGTGAATAGTAACTTTTTACTATTTTTACCGCGGTTAATAGTAAATAGGGTAACTAAGGGTAAATATGATATCAATATTACCCTAACACATGTCCTAATTCTATTGGACAAGTGTAATTCGACCAAAAACAAACTGAGAAATAAAATATGACCATTTAGGCCCACTTGGATTAGATTAGGACATTTATTAATAATTTATTTAAAGAAGGGTTAAAATAGTTAAAATCAAAGTTTAATAAGTAAATCTTTTTTAATATGGGGTTATACATAAGATAAATTCGACTATAAATATTCATTAGAAAGATAAAAAGATTTCCTACATAATGGTATTTTATTTGTAATTTTTAGACATTAAATAATTTAATTTATTTATGACACAATGATGATGCAGTAATTATCTTATTAATGAAATATTGACATAATTGATGTTTTAAACACCAAAATAAATGTAATTTGAGAATTTTTATGAATTCCACTAATTTTCTAGGTTACTATGATATATTAGTGTTGATTTAATTAACTTGGTTCGAACATATAATTCTGTTATGACTTTCACAAAAATCATATATCAAATAGTGTCAAAATTGACACAAAATAGTTTTTAAATCAAATATTATATTACTATTTGTTATTTTATTCCTAAAAATCTAAGGTTCGGCCGAATGACTTAGATAAGGATATATATATTAATAATAAACAATTTGGGGTTCGTTTGGCATGTTATAGTAAGTGTATTAACCATATAGTGAAAGCAAACAAAAATACACGGTAAAAGTTAAATTAATTAACTTAGAGTTAAATCTAATTGATAAGGTTAAAATAATACCCTAAACTTGTCTAAATCCTATTGGTTGATAGGATTTCGACCCATCCCCACTTTAGCTTCGAAATAAGACCCTTTGGAACCATTATAAACCGATTTTGACTTTAATATTTTGAGATATTCCTAAGGTGCCCCTCTCCTCCCTTATAAAAGGGCACCTCCTCCCCCTCCTCCTCACACCAATTTGAGCACTCAAGCTCGGACAACCCCTGCCATTTTCTCCTCTCCACTTCCCTAGAATAATCCTAGAGGTCCTGGTCTTCTCCAAAGACCAATCTTAGTTCCTTAAGTGGAGGATTCAAAGAGGCGTTCCAAAGAAGAGGTAATATCCATTACCGATCTTTTCAATTTCTTTCTTCTTCAACTTCTTCTTCTTTAGTTGTTTCATGATAAAGTAATAACATCAGTATTACTTACATACTAATATGTTATTATAAATATGAAACAACCCTAATTCACCTTCTATCCATCCTACGGAAAAATGAAATCAGCGCGCGTGCGTACGTACGGAATACCGTCTCCACGCCGTGGTGTAATCTATTTTCCACCATCACCTTACAAGGATGGGTATAATGGTGTAATGAGTAACTATATATGATTATTATGAAGTAATATTGATACTGAAATAATATATATATACTCCAATACAATTCCACGATCATAGGAACGATATCATCACTCGTGCGTACGTACGGAATATCGTCTCCACGATGTGATGCGACTCGTTCTACATGATCTTCATTTCATAATGATTATATAAATGAATTGAATGAATGAATATGGTATATAATACACTAATACCATTATGGAAATGAAGTATCTATAACCTAAAGATAATAATAAGAATTTATTCGACAAAACACGCATAAGAACAAAAAGTTATAAAGACCCGAGTAACAAGTAACAATGAAATATTACTAACAAGGAGCTAATAATATGACCATATATGATATAATATCAATATGTATGATTCTGGAATAAGTCAATAACATTATTTAAACCATTATACAGGAGCTTCGGACACGAACAAAGCAAATCGGACCTAAGGTAAGGGAAATAACACAATCTCATTTTTATCCGAGATTGTTTATTCGTAAGTATTTAATGGGGTGTATTTTATCATCCACATCCATGTTCCCTCAATATGTAATATTTTTTCCATCCACTTACAATAGTTTAAATCCAATTTTACCCTTAGGTGAGTTTTTAGTAAAGAATATGAAAGGAATCTTTTGTCGTTTTTCCGTACGAGGTACTTTTTGACTTTTCCGACAAAAGTACGAAGAATGTTTTTTTTTAACTTATACGACAAGAATGGATTTTTAAAACATTATTTCCAAGAAGCTTCCTTTAAAAGTTTTCAAGTTTATTTTTAATCAACTTCTTTTAGTTTAAAGTTGTATGACATGTTAAGAAATGTAAAATGTTTTTGAAAAAGAAAGGATATTTTCCTCAAGAATGAAGTTCAAGTGTTTTATCAAAATTATTTTCCATCTAAGATAATAAAGGGTTCTGTTTCTATCCCTATTATTACATGGATTTGATTATGTTGTGATGGAAATATTTTTATGAATTCCTTTATCTTATATGAATTGTTTTATGATGTCATGTTGTTTAAGAATCCCATTTTTATTACATGGGTTACGTTATGATGTATGGTTTATGATTATGTGGCACACATAAGAAAGGATTCATTATAAGATGGGTGGGACCTATATCTCCATACAATGCATTGGGTAATGATTTTATATCTCATGAGATAGACATGGCTGGAACGGAAGGTTATTTCGGTTCAGTGATAGAGGACTGAAACGAGGAGTGAACTCGGTTCAGAAAGGGACTTTGTCCACTAAGATAGTCTTGGCAATGAGTCATGACTAACAAGAAATGATTTTCCATGATTATGTGTGCATGCCACAAAGTTTCAAGTTTTATGTTATGATTATGGGGATCTCATTTTCACTTCTATGATTTATTCCATGTTAAGATATTATGATCTCTTTTGCAGGTTTTGATTTTCAAAAAGATATGATATGATTTTTATTTCCTTTATTTGCCCTTGTTGAGCATTTGAGCTCACCCTTTTATGTTTTCTTTTCCCCAGGTCAGGAAGATGGATATTAAGTAGAATATGCTAAAAGGGACCCTAGATATGATGAAATAAATGGGAGACACTATAGAAGATTTATGAACCAGTTGTTTATGTTTCCCAGTTTCTAAAGACACTATACCTATACGGTCCTTTGTGGTTTTTTTATATGTTGTAATATGTGTGCTTCAATTTTGAAGTATTAACAATGTATGTAAAGTATGGGTCGTTATAGTTGGTATCAGAGGAAAGGTATAGTCAACCTTTGGAAACTAGGATGTGAAAGCCTTAGTAAGAACCCTAAGGATAAGTCTAAGCATAGAACACAATCTTAGAAATGGCCATGAATAACCTAGGATAAGACCTTAAGCATGAAAATTTTATTCTTGAATTATGTGGTTTCCTATTATAATTAGTGTTGCTCACACTATTCTTCTTGGTTTTAGTCAATGGCTGGAACCCGAAGGAACCGTGTTAATGCGGAATGCGATGGGCAATGCAATGATTGTCCCCCTGAGCAACCAAACGATATGGGAGCTGGAATGCAAAATCTTGTAGCCATGCTCACACAACTTTCTCAAGCTATGAATCATGCAGGATTTCCAAGCGAGCAAAGGAGGGAGCAACATTCTGTTGAATCCTTCATGAGGCAGCGTCCACCTTCTTTCAGCGGGTCTACTGATCCATTAGTTGCTGAACAATGGATTAGTACTACTGAAAAGATATTTTCAGTTATTCAATGTTCTGATCATGATAAAGTCATCCTAGCAGTGTATCGTTTGGAAGGAGATGCGGATCAATGGTGGAATCTTGTTAAGAATACGAGGCAAAGGGATGAAATTGAGTCTATGGAATGGGACGAGTTCAAGAACTTATTTTTCAATAAGTACTTCCCTCGTATTCTCCGAACAAAGATGGAGAAATAGTTCCTTGAACTGAAGCAAAGGGATGATGAATCTGTTAGTACCTATGAAGCAAATTTTACAAGACTTGCAAGGTACGCTTCTGGTATTATTATCCAACCTGAGAGTAAGATCGATCGATTCTTTAGTGGCTTAAAACCAAGTCTTCGAAGGGCGTTAGCCATAAGGGACTTCAATAGATACGAGGAAATCGTTCGATGTGCTCTCAAAGTCGAGATGGAGATTGGAGTAACCCATCAGTCACATGGGTTTGATAAGAAGAGGAAGATGGAATTCAAAGAAAAATCTAAAGAGCACACGGAAAAGAAGATGAAATTTCCCTTATGCTCAAAGTGTGGAAAGAAACATGGAGGGAGTTGTCTTAAAGGGACAAGTAAATGTTTTAAATGTGGAAAGGAAGGTCATCGGGCATTTGAATGCCGTGATAATGGGAAGAAGATGTCTAATGATGCAAACAAAGGAAGGGATACACATAATGAACCTACTACACTTCAATGTTTCAAGTGCAAGGAGATGGGGAATTATGCCAATCAATGCCCAAACCCAAGGGTTGATGATGATGGTCGACGTCAACAAACTGTTAAGGCTAAAGACAAAGGAAAGTCACATGCAATTTCTATCAGCGATGTGGAGTACGATAACGAAGTGGTGAAAGGTACACTTACCATCCACTCTAAAGTAGCAAATGTTTTATTTGATTCTGGATCCACCCACTCTTTTATTTCTAAAGAATTTTCTAAGGGTATCACCACATTACCTCAACAATTAGATGTTGAGTTAGCTGTGACAACACCTAATGGCACAACAGTCGCATCAAAAGTTTATAATTCTTCTCCGATCGAAGTTTGTGGGAAAGTGCTTCCTGCAAATCTTGTGATCCTTCCTTTAGTGGAATTTGATGTGATTCTTGGCATGGATTGGCTTTCTCTACATGGAGCTCATATCAATTTCCAAAGAAGGGAAGTCACATTTCATATACCAGATCAACCTACGATCGTCTATCAATGCAAGGATGAACATAACCTTCCAGTGGAAATTTCTTCCATCTTATGGGTATTGATTCCACTAAATGATGGTTATTTATCTCAAATAGTTGGTGAGAAACTCACGATTAAGAATATGCCCATTGTACGGGAGTTTGATGATGTCTTTCCGGAGGAATTACCGGGTCTTCCACCAAATCGTGAAGTTGAGTTTTCAATAGAACTCGTACCGGGTGCTTTGCCTATTTCAAAGACACCTTATAGAATGGCCCCAATTGAGTTGCAGGAATTGAAGAAGCAACTCCAAGAGAATCTTGATAACGGATTCATACGCCCTAGTGCGTCACCTTGGGGAGCACCTGTTCTATTTGTTAAGAAGAAAGATGGATCAATGAGACTCTGCATTGATTATCGAGAACTTAACAAGATCACTATCAAGAACAAATATCCTCTCCCACGCATTGATGACTTATTTGACCAACTACGCGGAGCTCAATACTTTTCCAAGATTGATCTTCGTTCAGGGTATCATCAATTAAGGGTCAAAAGGGAGGATATACCAAAGACGGATTTCCGTACAAGGTATGGACACTATGAATTTATAGTGATGCCATTTGGTCTTACTAATGCCCCTGCTATCTTCATGGATCTAATGAATAGAGTCTTTAGAGACTATCTTGATCAATTTGTGGTAGTCTTTATAGACGATATTCTTGTCTATTCAAAGAGCAAGGAAGAGCATGAAGATCACTTGAGAATTATATTGAAGACCCTGAGAAAAGAGAATCTTTATGCCAAATTTACCAAGTGTGAATTTTGGCTTCAAAAAGTTGCATTTTTGGGTCATATAATCTCAAAAGAGGGGATATCTGTGGATCCAGCAAAAACAGAGGTTATCGAAAGATGGTCAAGACCAACAACAGTAACTGAGATCCAAAGTTTTCTTGGTTTGGCTGGTTATTATCGACGTTTTGTAAAAGATTTTTCACGATTATCAAATCCACTCACCAAGTTGACTCGGAAAGGAGTTAAGTTTGTCTGGACAGAGGAATGTGAAGAGAATTTCAAGGAGTTGAAAAGAAGGTTATCCAGTGCACCTGTGCTCACACTGCCTTGTAGTGGAGAAAGGTTTGTGATCTACAGTGATGCATCCAAGAAGGGATTGGGGTGTGTTCTTATGCAAAATGATATGGTGATAGCTTATGCCTCACGACAGTTGAAAATCCATGAGCAAAATTACCCAACACATGATTTGGAGTTGGCTGCGGTAATCTTTGCATTAAATATTTGGAGGCATTACCTTTATGGTGAAAGGTGTGATATTTATACTGATCATAAAAGTTTAAAGTATATTTTCACACAAAAGGAGTTGAATATGCGTCAAAGAAGATGGTTGGAGCTGATTAAGGATTATGACTGCTCAATCCATTACCACCCTGGGAAAGCAAACAAGGTGGCAGATGCATTAAGTCGACAAGACCATGCTAGTTTATCCATGATGAGGATCACAAAAGATCCAATATTTATGGATTTACAAAGGATGGATCTTGGAATTATAATGGAAGGGGAAAAATCTTATCTTTCTCAAATGAATGTTCAACCATCTATACATGTGAAGATTAAAGAGGCACAGAAAGAAGATGTCGAGTTACAAAAGAAGGTGAGAAATGTTCCTGAATTAAACCTTGATTGTGATGGGATAATAAAGTTCAGGAATCGGGTTTGTGTTCCTCCCATCCCTGAATTAAAGAAAGAGCTGCTGGATGAGGCTCATAGTTCTTCATTCTCTATTCATCCTGGAAGCACGAAGATGTATAGGGACCTGAAAGAGTACTTCTGGTGGGATGGCATGAAAAGAGATGTTGCTGAATATGTCTCTCGATGCTTGGTTTGTCAACAAGTTAAAGCTGAGAGACAGAAGTCTAAGGGGATGTTACAACCATTACCCATACCCGAATGGAAATGGGAAAACATCACTATGGACTTTGTCACAGGACTTCCTAAAACATCCAAAGGTAATAATGCTATCTGGGTCATAGTTGATCGTCTTACAATGTCTGCACACTTCATTGCAATTAGAGAGGATTTCTATCTAGATCAGCTTGCCAGGATATATGTAAAGGAAGTGGTAAGATTGCATGGAGTACCACTTCTTATTATATCTGATCGGGATCCGAGATTTACCTCGAAGTTCTGGCGAAGTCTTCAGCATACTCTGGATACAGAGTTGAGTTTCAGCACTGCTTATCATCCCCAGACAGACGGTCAGTCTGAGAGAACAATTCAAACCCTAGAAGAAATGTTGAGAGCTTGCTCTATGGATTTCAAAGGAGGTTGGGATCAACACCTACCTTTGGTGGAATTTTCTTATAATAATAGCTTTCACTCATGTATTCAGATGGCTCCTTATGAAGCTCTCTATGGAAAGAAATGCAGGACTCCAACTTGCTGGGATGAAGTTGGGGAAAGAAAGCTATTAGGACCTGATCTCGTTGATGAAATGGCAGAAAAGGTCAGATCTATTCAACAACACATAAGAGCAGCTCAGAGTCGACAGAAAAGTTATGCCGACAACCGAAGAAAAGACCTAGAGTTTGAAGTGGGTGATAAAGTGTTCTTACGAATATCTCCCTGGAAGAGGGTTATGAGATTTGGAAAGAAGGGGAAGTTGAGCCCTAGATATATCGGTCCTTTCGAAATACTGGATCGTGTTGGGAAGGTAGCTTACCGATTGGCGCTTCCACCGAATCTCTCTCAAGTTCACGATGTGTTCCATGTATCTCTCCTGAGAAAGTACATACCAGATCCTTCACATGTACTCAGCTCAGAAGTTGTACCGCTGGAGCAAGATCTTTCTTATGAAGAACAGCCGATAGAGATTCTGGATCGTAGCGAAAAAGTCCTACGAAACAAGACCACTCGCTTGGTGAAAGTTTATGGAGGAACCACCAACTTGAAGAAGCTACATGGGAGCTTGAGGATATGATGAAGGAGAATTATCCTCATCTGTTTGTTACAAAGTGACGAATTTCGAGGGCGAAATTCTTTTTAAGGCGGGTAGAATGTAACACCCGAGACTTTTATGTTATATAAATCATCAAAGGAATCTTTTTCTACACAACACTTGCTTGGCTTGCTTTACACGCAATCGCGACCTTCCTCGATAGCTTGCGTCGTACGCAATACCGAGTTTCACTAAACAACATTATGCTATTAAAACTAGCCGTTATGAATAGTAATAAGCACTTTTTGAAATTTTATAAATTTTATTTTTCAAAATGGACTTCATTTTTGGACTCAGAATATCGAAATTAGCCTAGGGTGAAATTTTGGTATTTTTCTGAAAACTTTCAATTTTTGATGAATAGTGAAACCACTAAGTGGTAGGTTAAAAACTGAATTTTGCATAAAACTTAATTTTACCGCTTCTGTGAATGGAATTTCAAAAATCCGAGAGACACGGTTAATATCAAGGACTAAAATGTGGTTCAATGAGATGAAAATAATTTTTTGGTGAATAGTAACTTTTTACTATTTTTACCGCGGTTAATAGTAAATAGGGTAACTAAGGGTAAATATGATATCAATATTACCCTAACACATGTCCTAATTCTATTGGACAAGTGTAATTCGACCAAAAACAAAATTAGGAATAAATTATGACCATTTAGGCCCACTTGGATTAGATTAGGACATTTATTATTAATTTATTTAAAGAAGGGTTAAAATAGTTAAAATCAAAGTTTAATAAGTAAATCATTTTTAATATGGGGTTATACATAAGATAAATTCGACTATAAATATTCATTAGAAAGATAAAAAGATTTCCTACATAATGGAATTTTATTTGTAATTTTTAGACATTAAATAATTTAATTTATTTATGACACAATGATGATGCAGTAATTATCTTATTAATGAAATATTGACATAATTGATGTTTTAAACACCAAAATAAATGTAATTTGAGGATTTTTATGAATTCCACTAATTTTCTAGGTTACTATGATATATTAGTGTTGATTTAATTAACTTGGTTCGAACATATAATTCTGTTATGACTTTCACAAAAATCATATATCAAATAGTGTCAAAATTGACACAAAATAGTTTTTAAATCAAATATTATATTACTATTTGTTATTTTATTCCTAAAAATCTAAGGTTCGGCCGAATGACTTAGATAAGGATATATATATTAATAATAAACAATTTGGGGTTCGTTTGGCATGTTATAGTAAGTGTATTAACCATATAGTGAAAGCAAACAAAAAGACATGGTAAAAGTTAAATTAATTAACTTAGAGTTAAATCTAATTGATAAGGTTAAAATAATACCCTAAACTTGTCTAAATCCTATTGGTTGATAGGATTTCGACCCATCCCCACTTTAGCTTCGAAATAAGACCCTTTGGAACCATTATAAACCGATTTTGACTTTAATATTTTGAGATATTCCTAAGGTGCCCCTCTCCTCCCTTATAAAAGGGCACCTCCTCCCCCTCCTCCTCACACCAATTTGAGCACTCAAGCTCGGCCAACCCCTGCCATTTTCTCCTCTCCACTTCCCTAGAATAATCCTAGAGGTCCTGGTCTTCTCCAAAGACCAATCTTAGTTCCTTAAGTGGAGGATTCAAAGAGGCGTTCCAAAGAAGAGGTAATATCCATTACCGATCTTTTCAATTTCTTTCTTCTTCAACTTCTTCTTATTTAGTTGTTTCATGATAAAGTAATAACATCAGTATTACTTACATACTAATATGTTATTATAAATATGAAACAACCCTAATTCACCTTATATCCATCCTACGGAAAAATGAAATCACCGCGCGTGCGTACGTACGGAATACCGTCTCCACGCCGTGGTGTAATCTATTTTCCACCATCACCTTACAAGGATGGGTATAATGGTGTAATGAGTAACTATATATGATTATTATGAAGTAATATTGATACTGAAATAATATATATATACTCTAATACAATTCCACGATCATAGGAACGATATCATCACTCGTGCGTACGTACGGAATACCGTCTCCACGATGTGATGCGACTCGTTCTACATGATCTTCATTTCATAATGATTATATAAATGAATTGAATGAATGAATATGGTATATAATACACTAATACCATTATGGAAATGAATTATCTATAACCTAAAGATAAGAATAAGAATTTATTCGACAAAACACGCATAAGAACAAAAAGTTATAAAGACCCGAGTAACAAGTAACAATGAAATATTACTAACAAGGAGCTAATAATATGACCATATATGATATCATATCAATATGTATGATTCTGGAATAAGTCAATAACATTATTTAAACCATTATACAGGAGCTTCGGACACGAACAAAGCAAATCGGACCTAAGGTAAGGGAAATATCACAATCTCATTTTTATCCGAGATTGTTTATTCGTAAGTATTTACTGGGGTGTATTTTATCATCCACATCCATGTTCCCTCAATATGTAATATTGTTTCCATCCACTTAAAATAGTTTAAATCCAATTTTACCCTTAGGTGAGTTTTTAGTAAAGAATATGAAAGGAATCTTTTGTCGTTTTTCCGTACGAGGTACTTTTTGACTTTTCCGACAAAAGTACGAAGAATGTTTTTTTAACTTATACGACAAGAATGGATTTTTAAAACATTATTTCCAAGAAGCTTCCTTTAAAAGTTTTCAAGTTTATTTTTAATCAACTTCTTTTAGTTTAAAGTTGTATGACATGTTAAGAAATGTAAAATGTTTTTGAAAAAGAAAGGATATTTTCCTCAAGAATGAAGTTCAAGTGTTTTATCAAAATTATTTTCCATCTAAGATAATAAAGGGTTCTGTTTCTATCCCTATTATTACATGGATTTGATTATGTTGTGATGGAAATATTTTTATGAATTCCTTTATCTTATATGAATTGTTTTATGATGTCATGTTGTTTAAGAATCCCATTTTTATTACATGGGTTACGTTATGATGTATGGTTTATGATTATGTGGCACACATAAGAAAGGATTCATTATAAGATGGGTGAGACCTATATCTCCCTCCAATGCATTGGGTAATGATTTTATATCTCATGAGATAGACATGGCTGGAACGGAAGGTTATTTCGGTTCAGTGATACAGGACTGAAACGAGGAGTGAACTCGGTTCAGAAAGGGACTTTGTCCACTAAGATAGTCTTGGCAATGAGTCATGACTAACAAGAAATGATTTTCCATGATTATGTGTGCATGCCACAAAGTTTCAAGTTTTATGTTATGATTATGGGGATCTCATTTTCACTTCTATGATTTATTCCATGTTAAGATATTATGATCTCTTTTGCAGGTTTTGATTTTCAAAAAGATATGATATGATTTTTATTTCCTTTATTTGCCCTTGCTGAGCATTTGAGCTCACCCTTTTATGTTTTCTTTTCCCCAGGTCAGGAAGATGGATATTAAGTAGAATATGATAAAAGGGACCCTAGATATGATGAAATAAATGGGAGACACTGTAGAAGATTTGTGAACCATTTGTTTATGTTTCCAAGTTTCTAAAGACACTATACCTATATGGTCCTTTGTGGTTTTTTTATATGTTGTAATATGTGTGCTTCAATTTTGAAGTATTAACAATGTATGTAAAGTATGGGTCATTATACCAGGACCCTGAATTCTGTTTTCCGACTCAGTGCACAAAAACATTGATTGCATGTGTGTTTCAAAACATTTCATTGTGATTACATTGTATCATATCACCAGGTATATTGTTTGAACGT
Organism: Viscum album; assembly: GCA_963277665.1. Taxonomy (NCBI): domain Eukaryota; kingdom Viridiplantae; phylum Streptophyta; class Magnoliopsida; order Santalales; family Viscaceae; genus Viscum; species Viscum album. The sequence goes on from OY728167.1 coordinate 218,838,547, forward strand.
TCCACACCTATTTCTTTTCAGGATGGCCCCATGAAGGCAGCCAGCTATGGTTCCTAGTTACGTACGAGATGGAAGCCCACCGAGTTATGAGGCCTCGGTGTAGGGCCCCATTACAGTGGAGGCACCAGTAGTTCCACAACATGCTGGTCCACCGATACCACTAGCACCAGCAGCAGAGAGTGCATGCCACCTGAGTGCATTGCAAGAGTTTCAACGACAGGGGCCACCCAGGTTCTGTAGAGAGACGGACCCTCAGGCAGCCGAGGATTGTTTGGAGGTTATCATCAGAGTGTTCAGATTGGTAGGGACACCAGCTGACCTTATGGTGATCCTTTCCGTGATTATACTGCATGTAGTAGTAGGTAGATGTTGGATTCTGATTCTCTTGGTGCACGATGAGGCATCTCTACTTTGGGAAGACTTCGAGAGTCTCTTCTGCTTGGAGTTTTTTCCAACCACACTCTGTGTGGTCCGCATCTGGGAGTTACTACATCTGCGGCAGGGTAGTATGACAGTATCTTAGTACTCAGAGAGATTTACCAATCTCTCACGCTACTCAACGGATATGGTACAGAACCCATTATGTTGGGCCTGGACCTCTGATCAGGGACTGAGGCATGATATCAGGGCTTCGAAGATCTCCCTCAGCATTCCGACGCAAGCAGGAGTGTTGAAGCGAGCCCTGCTTGTGGAGAGCTTTCTTGCTGAGCCGACACTAGTAGTGAGACCCACTGTAGGGCGACACGTAGCGGAGTCTTCTGTAGCCGGAAGTAGACAGATGTCGCAGATGTCCAAGTGGACTAGGCCATCAGGTGGTTGATCTCAGGATACAGGTTTGGATGTGCGGGGCACACGAAGCAGAGCCAGCCATACGAGGGGCAGGCAATTCTATGCATGCAGCGGGTAGGGCCACATGGTTTGTGACTGCCCGACCCTCCATGAAGACGAGCAACATACAGTAGAGGGACCTCCCGAGTAGTGGAAGAGGTTCGATCGTAGCAGTCCACAGGGATCAGGCGGACGAGGCAGGGGATCTAGTCGTGCAGCAGGTGGTGGATGATGCTTCGAGACTCTACCACCACCACCACGAGGAGGGCCACCCCGACTACAGGGAGCTGGAAGACAGGGGTAGGCTCAGCTCCAGGTAGTTGAGGCCTTTGACCATGGCGCACCTGAGATGATTTGAGGTAATATTTGTGTCTACACCACCCTTTCTGAAGGTCTAATAGACACAGAAGTGAGTCATTCTTTTATTACCTCTACCCTTGTTCAGAGCTCAGAGATTTCCACGTAGCCGTTGGATCGATCCTTATGACTAGAGACTCCTACGGGAGCAGACTCGACAATTAAGCACCGTTGTCGGCAGTGTGAGCTTACTCTATGAGGCGAGATCTTCGGTTGAGATCTTCTTGTAGCAGCTTTGAGGCCCTACGACGTAATCTTGTGTATAGACTAGTTATCTATAGTCTATGCCCAGATCGACTGTATTAGGTGCAAAGTGTGGTGTGTCCCCACAGATGGGGGCAGGTTCACCTTCACCGGTGATAAGGGAGCCTTTACAGTGCAGGATGGACTTACACAGAGGAGAGGGCAGCCGATCACACATTAGTTGGATAGTCTCATCCTAGGAGCAGTTGATGTGCAGATTCCGAGTTTCCCTATTGTGGTGGATCAGTATGCGGACGTTTTTCCGGACAACGTTCCAGGACTACCTCCTCGCAGAGAGGTAGATTTCTACATTGACCTATACTCCGGGGTAGCACCGATATCTACTCCAGCATATCGGATGGCTCCCGCCGAGCTTCGTGAGCTGTGGGTATAGTTGGAGGACTTATAGGGAAAGGGATTCATCTGACCGAGTGTTTCACCCTGGTCTTCTCCAATTTTATTCTCTAAGAAGGCGGATGGGTGCTTACGAATATGTGTCGACTACCATCGCCTGAATCAGGTGACTGTAAAGAACAAGTACCCACTCCCGAGGATTGAAGACCTCTTTGATCTGCTCAAGGGAGCATGATGGCTATCGAAGGTAGACCTCAGGTCAGGCTATCACCAGCTCAGAGTTCGAGATGAGGATGTGCAGAAGATGGCCTTCCAGTGTTGGTACAGCCATTATGAGTTCTTGGTTATTCCCTTTGGCATTACCAATGCCCCATCAGTGTTCATGAGTCTCATGAACAGGATCTTCCAGCCTTACCTCGATTGGTTTGTGTTAGTCTTCATCGACGACATATTGATCTACTCGACCACTGAGGATGAGCATGCCTACCATTTGTTGGTTATACTGGATACACTCCGAGAGCACTGGATTTATATTAAGCTCTCGAAGTTCAAGTTCTGGATTCGAGAGGTTCACTTCTTGGGGCACGTCATCTTTGAGGCGGGAGTTGCGGTGGATCCTTTGAAGATCGAGGCAGTACATTCTTGGGAGCCACCCAGGAGCGTGACAGAGGTGCGGAGTTTTCTGGGACTAGATGGGTACTATCGGAGATTTGTTCCAGACTTCTCCAGAGTTTCAGCACTGATTTCAGCTTTGATGAAGAAGGGGAAACCCTTCATCTGGTCAGATAGATGCCATCAGAGCTTCCAGGAGCTGAGACAAATATTGACCAGTGCACCAATCTTAAGGATACCATAGGAGGGTATTGTGTTCGTGGTTTACTGTGACATATCAGGGACCGGACTTGGGTGTGTTCTGATGCAGTAATGGGATGTGATCACCAATGGTTCACGGCAGTTGAGGTAGAACGAGCAGAACTACATTACCCATAACCTGGAGTTAGCAGCAGTGGTCTTTGCCTTGAAGATGTGGCGGCACTATCTGATTGGCGAGCACTTTACAGTCTACTCTGACTACCAGAGCCTCGACTAAGTTTTCTCACAGAAGGACATGAACCTGAGATAGTGGTGATGTCTCGAGTTCCTCCAGGACTGTGACTTTGAGATAGTCTATACTCCTGGGAAGGGGAACGAAGTAGCTGATGCTCTCAACAGGAGATCAGGCATACAGCTACTAGGGGAGGCGACAAAGCAGTTAGACGCTTTGCAGATATCCTTCGTGGATAGAGATGGGGAAGATTTTCTACAGTCCCTCACAGTTACTCTTCCACTAGTCCAGCGGGTCAGAGAGGCACAGGGTGGGGATGTTGACTGTGAGACGCGACGTGCTCATATTTCCACAGGGTAGGTTCCTTATGGATTTTATGAAGGAGGAGAGCACTTCATCCTCTTCAGGGGACATACCATGGTACCAGTTGCACTACAGGAGGAATTACTGAGGGAGTTTCACACTTCCCATCTAGAGGGACATCCTGGAGTGGTGAAGATGTACCAGGACCTCAGATGATAGCACTGGTGGCTGGGTATGAAGAAGGCTGTTGCATAGTTCATTTCATGATGCCTCAACTGCCAGCAAGTGAAGGCAGAGCACTAGGTACCAGAAGGCTTGGTACAACCCTTAGAGGTTCTGGAGTGGAAGTGGGATGAGATATCCATGGTTTTCGTGATGGGGATTCCAAGTACTTCCAGAGGACACGACTCCATCTGGGTGATCATAGACCGACTCACCAAGTCATCCCACTTCCTTCCGATCAGAGAGTAGAGCTCAGTAAAGACCTGGGACACCTCTACGTTCAGGAGATCGTACAGCTTCATGGTGTACCATCTTCTATCATCTCTGATCGAGATGCTCGCTTTACTTCTCGGTTTTAGAAGGGGTTATAGGAGGCATTTGGGATGCTGCTACGTCTGAGCACTGCCTTCGATCCTCAAAAGGATGGCCAGACGGAGAGGACCATACAGACACTCGAGGACATGCTCCATGCATATGTCTTTGACTTTGGTCATAGTTGGGAGGATCACCTACCCTTGGTGGTGTTTGCGTACAACAGCAGCTACCACTCCACCATCGGGATGGCACCATATGAGGTACTATATGGCCGACCTTGAAGATCACCTCTATGATGGACTGAACCTGGGGCATCAGCACTTGTAGGACCAGAGATGGTTCAGGCTACGACGGAGAAGGTGCAGATCATCTAGGAGTGGATAAGGACTGCAGAGAGTAGACAGAAGTCTTATGCTGATAGGAGACGAAGACCACTGTAGTTCGAGGATGGAAACCACGTTTTTTATGGGTCTCACCTCAACGTGGATTACATAGATTTGGTCAGGGAGGCAAGTTGTCTCTGCACTTCATCAAACCATTCCAGGTCCTCAGCAGGGTAGGCGAGGTGGCTTACCGCCTGGCCCTTCCACCTTAGTTGCACCGGGTGCACGACATCTTCCACGTATATCAGCTGAGGAGATACGCAAACGACCCGTCACACATCATTGATCATGGGGAGCTGGACATCGATGACGGGGAGAAATTCACGAAGGTTCCGGTGGAGATAAAGGATCGCCAGGAGCGGGTCCTACATGGACAATAAATTCCTCTTGTGCGCAATCGTTGGTAGAATGGGATCCCTCAGGAGGGCACATGAGAGCGGGAGGCTCAGATGCATGCTTAGTACCCTCATTTGCTCCCCTAGTGCATGTTGTTTCCTTACAGGGACATAAATCCCGGAGGTGGGAGTAATGTAAAGACCCATAATTTTCAAGGAAATTTTTTTTCTTAATTCTTTGGAATTTTACGAGTCTGTGGCTTCTGACAGCACTTGATTCCAAGGCCTGGTGTTCCCAAAATCAATTTTCGAAGTTTAGCTCGGGTACGTTCACTAAACGAAGGAGCGGGTTTTTCTATCTTTTAAACCGATGCTCGAAATTGAAATCTGAGGGCACCGATGAACTTGCAGCGCCGGTATTTTCTTAAGGGGACCATTATCACAGATGCATTTTAAGGGGGTTGAGAATTAATTTTTTTGGGAATTATTTTAAAATAAATAAAATTGGTGGACCACAATTTTATTTTAAGGATGGTGGTTATTTCCTCCCAAGGGTAGTTAGAGGTGGGGTATACACCCACATAACCTCCCATGAGAGGATATTTGTGGGGTGGGGCCCACACGTAACAAAAACTCTGGATCTTCCCATAGCTCTCAGAAAAAGACATTAAACTCCCTTGTTTAATTTTCACAACTCTCCTAATATTGATGAGATCTATTCACCTCCTCTCCCTCTCTTTATTAACTGCCACCCCATTTATTTAATGAATTCATCCTATTTAATTAATTTATGAAAGGGTTTGAATTTTAAATTTCAAATTTCATGTGTTAATAAAATAATAGCATTAGCCTATTATTTTATTTTTAGGGCATTCATTGTGTTAAGGAGAGTTGGGAGAGCTCTTGAGTTTTTGGAAGAATACCGACCCTCCAATGAAGAATGGCGTCTTATTTAACAAAGAATTCTGGTTCCATGAAAAACAACGTCGCATATTTCTTTCTCTTCTCAGTGACAAGTGAGGAGACTCCGCTTCCTCCTCGGACGCACTCCAACGTCATCTACAAATCTTCTCCACGTGACGTCGTCTTCCACAATGCCTGACGTGCGACGTCAGTTATCGAGGTAGGGGATTATGTTTAATTTTAATGGATTAAAATTTTTCATCGTTCGTCTTTGTATAAATTTGATTGTCTTGGCCTGTTGCTATCACTTAATAGGGAGGGCGTGGGGCAAACGAACACGGCCCGACGACCCTTCGTTTGATCTTTTTTGTTTTTGAAAATGGCGACCGAAGGCGGAACGCGGAGGAGTCTAGCAGCGCAAGGGACACCGTCGCACATGAAAATATAAGCCGCGGCTATGAAAGCCGCAGTGGAGGAAGCCGGTGCAGTTGCACCGGCTGTGCGGAAGGAACCGCGACCTGTTTTTCGGGCCGCTTAGGCGGAAGAACAGGCTGCCCCATCGGCTGGCCCGGCGGAGGGAAGTCGTAGTGCCAGGAGAGCATTGCGCCAGATGAGTCGCGGCCCACCCCTGCGGGCCACTTGTGCCAGAAGGCCGGCCGGTTCGGGCAGTTTCCCTCCCCCCCCCTCGGACTGCTCGGCCAGCTGGTCGAGCCAGCGGGGCCGTGCCTGGCCGGACCGGGCCGCACCCCCTCGGGCCGGTCCGTGCCCCTCAGGCCGAGCCGCGCATTTCTTTAGGCCAGTCTGACACCCCTTTTGTGTCGGACCCATCAAATCTGGGTTAACCCGACCCGCCAGACCACTGGGCTTAACGGACCAGGCCTATTTTCAATTAAAGGTGAATATCGTGAAGACCGCGCGTCCGAACGACGCTCCGTTAGTGGCACTGGGACCCTATCGACGAGGTTGTCCGTTTCGATACTCTAAGTGAGTTTTGGACAACTTTGGTAAATGTCCAGGTTTGGAACGATTATATTTCCAACTGAGCCCCTGGAACGGAAAAGCCAATATCTCTCAGACCGAACGTTCTTTTGATGCACCATCTATCGTGTTGGGTTCCTTTTGATGAGGCGGAACTTCAGAATACATCAACTCAAGACTTTGTGATAGTTGATGTATCAACCCCTTTACTCAAGGAGCGGAATCTATCATAATTGAGTACACTATGTGCGGGAACCCTAGAGCTGGCTGTGACTGCGATGACTACTGTGCTGGGATCCTCCATGGGTTTGACAATGATGATGATTGTACTTAGATCCTACATGGGTTCGACCGCGAGGACGACTGTACTTGGATCCGCTGTGGGTTCGGCAGCGATGACGACTGTACTTGGATCCTACGTGGGTTCGACAGCGATGGTTACTGTACTTGGATCCTATGTGGGATCGGAAGCGACAACTTCTGTACTTGGATCCTACATGGGTTCGACAGAGGAGATTATTCAGAGGTTACATATAATCATCTCTACCCCTCTTCGTGAGTAGTATACCTATGTGAGCTGAGTCTTGACTTTCAATAATTATCATTGATGTGATTGACTTCTTTCCTGTGTGGACCGGATTGTGCTTTGGCACGGAAGTTGGAGCCGAACTATGATTGATGACTTAGTTATATGTATGGGCATATACCTAAGTAGGGTTGGTTGATTCTTTGGGATTCTTTCTTTCCTTTGTGGTTTATCCTTCATGGATTCTAGGAGACCTTCGTGGGTCTCAGGGACCATACTGAGTATCATATATTCACCCCTGCATGGGCTATGCTCGCACTACATTGTGTTGGATACAGACGACAGACAACACTGATCATGGAGGAGTCTTGTGGAGCTGGACGGTACCAGGTGGTAGACCGCCTTGTGAGGTGTACACGGAGCGGATGGACGGACTTGAGGTGTCAAGGACACCATCTGTACCCACCCTTCAGGTGGGATTCCTGGAGGATAACTCAGTATTTGCAGCTTACTTTGCTGCTATTGTACTTTCCTTTTCAGTTTACTATACTTTCAGTTGGGTTTGTATACTAGCCCATTTTCTTTTCAGCACTTACTTTTGTACTCAATTTTACTTAGTACATACTTCACTTGCATACTCTGTTGTGTTTGTTTACTTATATAAAGGCAATGCCTTCCCTTTTTATCGAGATTTAGGCCTTTGGTTCTAGTCTCCATCCCCTGACCTTTGGAAGGCGGGCTTGGGGTAGTCACGGCACGGGCCCCGAGGACGGGTCGTGACAGATAGGTTCTTTCAATGAACCATAACATATAGGGATTGTATTTATATGCTTATGTGTTTGAAAAAAGTATATGAATTAGGCCTATGATCTACTTACATGGTTCATTTTCATTATTATCTTATAAAACATTCCTTATTAATTTATAATCATTATTTGATATCTCTTGATTATGATCATTGATATGTAGGGTATGATCATAAAATGATATTCTCATGTTCTCAAGACATTATGTTCATGTTATGTGATTCATTTACTATCTCTTACTAACAATTTATGTCGAACCCTTTCTTATTATTACTCTCTTTAGGTTATGAATAAGGGTTTTATGTAGAAGTACTATAGTTGTGGATCATTAAGGGAGATGTTTAAGATCTTTCACCAAACTATAATAATTTGTTACAAGTTTAAAAAGACAATAAAATATTATTTTCCTCAATTTTATAATTTAATAATGTTCTGAATTGTCATATAAATTGATTCAATATCCATTTATGTTATACTTTTGTCATTATAATCTCACCCCCTTTTTTCATCAAATAAAAACTATGATCCCTTATGGAAGGTTGATCCAACTCCAATACATTGAAATTATATTTATAGAAACACTGATCTGAATAGCCTGAAGGCCTTTATTTTTATTGAATTTTATAACCCCCTTTCAAGGAATGAGGGGGAACCCTTACAAGGGCCATAGGCTTAGAGATTTAGTGGCCCGTAGGTTTAAGAGATTACATGACCCAAAGGTCTTAGGGAATTCAATCAGACTATAACTACATGGAACTACCTGTCCCCAGCATCTGCATCATGATGGTAGCTCTCCACCATCACATGGTCATCTTGCTAGGTTTCTTGTGCCAGAACAGGCTGGTCCTGATGGCATACCCATACCCTCTCATTCTTCTAAATCCATCTGGTTCTGCCCTGGTGAGTTCACTTGCTTTGAATCCTCCTATGTCTGCTCCTTTTTATAGAGTCTGTCTGGGGTAACTGATCTAATCATGTGGACTGAAGACCACAGGGTGGCCCGAAGGCCTTAAAGGTGTACCGAAAGCCTTACTGACTTGAAGGCATGGGTGGCCCGAAGGCCTTAAGGACTCCAAGCCCAAATTGGTGGTCCAAGTTGAATGGTTCCGGCTGCTACAGTACCAAACAATACCTACTACAATAACTTATAATGTTCCAGATATAGTACCTGCACAGCACTGCTCCAGTACTGCTACCGTATCTGCTACAATCCTCCTACAGTACTGCTACAATACTTCTATAGTATCTGCTATAGTACTCCCAGAATTATGCATCTGCATGGTTTTGAACCTGTGTCTTGTTGATTCACTTAAAGAGTCCTCAGCAACTAGGTTGAGGATCATGTTCTATTTATAGAAACACTGAAGATAACCATATTTCCCACAAAAGTGACACACCATTGGTAATCACTTGTAATTAAGTTTGATGTTTCCCTTTTTATATATTATTAATAGGACACCAATCCCTACGATGATATATAAATCACAATTCATCCACCACTTTAGTTCTGCTCACCCAACTACTTTTCCATCAAGAAAATGAAATATGGATTCCCCTAACTATCACTTATTCTTTAAAGATTCCTTTCTTCCCATATAAATCTTCCTCATCCATAGCTACCTTGTCTATAACCTCCATGAATTTTGGTAGCAACATGGTAATTATCATAAAAATAATACTAAAATAAAAAACCCTTCACAAACCTTCACACATTTGAATATTCATTGGATATGATCTCTATATACAGGTCCCCTGCATAGAAAAATTATTGACATACCCCATGATAGAATAATCTCCCTGCTCCACAGTAATTAAACTACTATAAATCTAGTCTATTGTGCATGTATCTCATTACATTCCACCATTGGTGGTCTCTAATGGTAGTGTTAGAGACTGCCTATTGTGGCTGCTAATACCGTCGAAGAGACAGGTTGTATTTTTACCACCTCCACTCGCCTTCTTCATCGGTCTCCTTCAGCAGTATGCCACCGAAACCCCCAACCAGCTCCATCGGCACCCTCATCACCCTGGCCAACCTCCAACACCCCTCAACACCCGCCGTTGTACCTAAGGGATCCTTATATCAATGTCTCAAAATTTCTTTCCCACCCCTCAACACTCGTCGTTGTACCTAACGTGTATTCTCATATTTGTATCTCTCAATAATTCATATTTGTAATTTGGTAAAAAAAATAACAATCATAAACTTTTAGAATCACCTCTACCATACAAATTCTATATATTTATTTTTGAATTCCTCTTGATGATTGAGACGGAACCAAAAAATAACTCATCGATAATATATAGATTATAAAATAACAATGTAGAATTTAAATAATAAAATCAACATCAAAAACCCGAACATCCCCATTAATAATTCCAAAACACTATCACTAGATTCAAAATTCTCCGGAAAATTAAATTTTTGGATCTTCATGTACCTCTACATCCTCAAGCCTCAAGACTCAAGCAATGAACCATAGTATGAATTCACTCTATTATATCATTCCATAAATGGATCATCTTTATTTTCATAATAAACCAATTACGAATAAACAAGCCATATGAATCCTTCATAATAGGGCCACCAGAATAATGTAATAAAATCCGCAAACAAGAAAAAATAACACATAAGAAAAATCATATCCAGATCAGAACTGTGTAACCAAAAGTGAAACACCAAGTATAAGAATGATGACACCAAACATTTTTTAATACCTCAAAAAATAAGCTACAATAACAAATGATACCTCATTACCAACCTAACAATAATAATCTCACCCTCTTCCCCTCCACACTATCACAACATGAGGTTATAGTTGATCAAACCATCGTTACTACATCATCACAATCATCTCCATGGTTTACCTTCATTAATAATTAATTACTCATTCATTTCGAGATGAAATATATTTTTTGGGTGAGTAAACAATAAAATTTTTATCTGAAATCCTACCATAATAATAAATAGACATAATTAGGTTACGAATATATGAAATAAACCTTCAACAACCCCTTTTTTCTAGACACCATTACATTAAACTAAAAAAAATTTATTCCAAGATGTAAAAACATAAAATAAAATAATCTCATCGGAAAAATTTTATGTCATAAAACAACAAACATCTTATAGTAGAATTCATATGATTATAAACTACCAGATCATTTTTTTCATTGATGTATATCCTTAAAAATTATCCATAACATAGTTCAATCATCAAGACCTTAAAAATGGATGAAAACATCAATTAAATATTTATATATATAACAATAAATATATTAGTTCCATTTTTGGTAAAAACAATAAGAAGATAAACTATAAAGAAAGAGACACAAAAATAAGTAAGCTAAACCCCATTAAGGATAGCAGGGGTAAAAGTTGATTAGTCACTCGTTAGTTAAAACAATATTTAGATTAAGTAAATGTTTTGGGAGAAAATGAGTGAGGTTAAAATATTGTGGAATTAAAATATAGTCCTATCAAAATCCTATTCAATATTTCTAGGTCTATAAATCAAGTAAAGTATAAGAGAAACACCCTACCAAGGTCACATACACTAGTGTTTGACTCTATTTTCTCATTGGATTTATAATCATAAAATAGGGTGAGTATACATTCTAGAATTCTGGTATGATGAACATGTCAAAAAACTGCGGGATGAACTTTGTTCTAAGATCAATTATCATAAACTAAAAGTCATACCATATTGGATAAATCATTATGGATAGAAAAATTACACATCTATTTGGTCAATACTTTGTGACCTTAATCAACTAACACCCTATTGTAAATGATGTGAAACCTTAATTTTTTTACTCTCTTTTGGTTATATTTGTACAACCTTAAAATTCTAGCCCAATTTTTTCCAAAAAATGATCATAAACTATTAAAAGAAAATAGATTAAAAAAAATGGTCTAAAACCCCTTAATGGGATGCCTCAAATAAATATAGACCTCAAAAGAAAGGGGAAAAAATATTGGAGGGACCAATATCTAGACCCATTGAAATTTGAGTTATTCCCCATAGGTCTTCATATATTGGGGAAAAATAAAAAAAGTCATATATCCTCTATTATATGTTATATTTCATGGTTGATCTTGTAAGAACTCTAAAAAATATAAACATGTCTATTTTTTGCATACTTAAATTTCATATTTGATAACTTGATCTACATATGAGTGTCTAGTATATAGCCCCCAAATATGTTGGTATTCCATTAGTGACCCTATAGTATGATAAAAATTCCCGTTTCATACAAACATGTGTGGTTTTATTCCAGTTAACCTGGGATATGTAGTGATACCAAAATCCCCTATCTTTCTTATAGTTACTAATTCATTGGTCATTTTATTCATATTTCACCCCTGGTGTTAGGAATCCTAATTCAAATTATGTTAAAACCCTCTCACATTCTCTCTATATTTCCCCTATATAATATCTCACATTCTCTTCTGCAAGAGCCATATCATCATAGATAAATATTTCTCAGAACTAAATAAATCAGGATTCCAAGTTATCATAGGGCATGTAGTTATGACTAAATCTCTTATCCTATGCCCAACTATATCTTTCAATACTCAAATCATTCAAAATTTCATTATAGGACTCATTCAAAAGACCTATATGAGGATAAATCTAGTCAACATTATTATACAGATAAACCATATCTTCAAAGAGTAATTTGTGGATATCCAGTTATCCATTAGAGAATAATCTACATTTTATGTGTGTAATCTACGTGAATATGGTGAAATCACCATGACCATAAACATGAATAGAATTTTAATATATGTTTTATGACATTAAAATATGATCTGCATTTTATTCTAAGTTGAATTACATCAAACTCAATACTCAAAATTAGTTAAACTTACGTGACCATAAAATTCAACAAATTACACATACATGGTCAAAATACACAAATTATAATACTAGGATAATTCAAGTATTCCCATACAAAGCCAATAATCATTACATGTATTCTATAATAGTTGATGTATATGAAATGAATGTGGAAAAAAGATTAAAGTAACCCATAATTCCAACATGGAATATTAAAGGTCTTCCCTTCTGACCAACTGGTCTGGGGGAAATTAAATTATGTCTTCCTTGATCGATGTACATGAGGCAATCATATTCTGAAGTTCACTATAAAAACAAATAATATAATTATTAAAATTAATGGAGGGATAACTTCTTTAATTTTGAAAAAAATTAAATTCGTTTTGAGATTCACTTCACTATTATTTTACCTTTATCCTTACAGTTTAAAATTACAATTTGTTCAATATATTGTCGGTTATCCTTTAGGTTTCATGACCACTTCTTGAAAATCCATTTTATTATAAATCCACTCTATTTATTTTATATATAATATATCATCATCCAAATATGTGAATATATATTATCTTATTGTTTCATCATTTTCTTGATATTAGTAATTAGATCATTTATGAATTTAAAACGACCACCCATCTATATAGTGAATAGAATTTTTTGAGACATAACGTGACCATTTGGGTGTGTTGATCTTCCTAAAAAAAGAACTATTTAGCAGTAATGTAGCAGTGGTAGTTCTATTTCAAAATGTTAACTTATTTTATTGTATCATCCCAATCTTTTACACACGTATTCCTATGTTATTATTACCCTTAAAATAAGGTTTTCATTCCAACTGTTCCAAATAACCCTACCATTACACCATTTTTTATCATGCACATTTTAAGATGTAACTCATGATAATACCTTCACATAACCCTAATTTTTGTATTCCCATAATCATAGAGGAAAAATGCCTTGATTAGAGACTCCCCTCGTGGTTTAAAAAGTCATAGTATTCAAGAATCTCTACTTTATATTAAATATTTTTATGTTATATACTTCTCCTAGTAACAAATTTCTTGATTTGAGACTCTCATCATGGTAATAATATCAATGAATTTAGACTATCCTCCTAGTAATAAATTCCTTGAGTCAATACTCCACTATAAAAAATAAATACCGTGAGTTAAAAGTATTTTCATTATATCAAATACCTTTAATAAAGACCCTACCAATTGAAACAAATCAATGATTCAATACTCTTATCTTGGTATTTAATTCCTTAATCTGAGACTATCCAGTTGTTTTCAAATGCCTTTAGTCAAGATCTTATACATAGAAGGAAATTTCTAGAGTCAAGACTATCCTCAGGATTATAAATTCCATTACTTTAGATTCCCCTTTATGTAACAATTTCACAAACCTCAAATCCCCCTCGTTGTAATTAATTCCTTGAGAGGAGATCCTTCTCTTGGTAAAAATATATTGGGTTATGATCCTAATATTAGTAATGAATGTGTTGAGTCCATATCCACCACTTAGTATACCAAAATATTTAATTTTATCTATAGGAAAATACTTGATGAATAAATAAAAAATCAAAGTGATCAATAATAACTCAAAATTATATTATATTCACTATAAGGGAATCAATTTTGAGGAGGGGAATTTTTATGTACTTAAAAAAATTTGTGTGATCTTTTCCATGAAGACCATAATATGATGCTAGCATTGATATCTTGAACTCAAAGGATTTCCTCAATCCATGAGGAATATAGTAATATAGTGTCTATATATTATATGATTACTCACTCACCAGGGGTTGGATATCACTTCAAAAAGTTTACAACTACAATGATGTGGTGTTGAAACCACCTATATGGAGTATTCAAAGGAATCCATCTGTTGCGGAAAAAATATTTTCAAAAACATAAAATCCATTTTCAATTCCTCTATAGACCTTTTATTCTTACAGAAACATATTATATGGGTGCACTTAATTCCCAGGTAAAAATATCATTTCACAGTCATTGATTATAATTATCATGAGGAAAAATAATCCACTATGACAAAAAAAATTATAGTCATTTAATATCATAATCTAGTTATGAAGAAACTATAACGGTTCCATATACAACTCAAATTTGGTAAACATAAATTCAATTCATATATGTGTAAAAGTGGGTCTTCATGTGAATAAACCTTTATGATATAATCATCGTAAAAATATAAAATGACTCAATGTTAAAATTTACACATGACAATTTCTACCTAGTTAGATCTATGCATTCTAGTTAATATTAAAGTCTCATACCGTGAATATAACCCTATTTCCATATTCCAATTTCAACATGCCCATTTTTTGTATCCGCATTCACACAAATGATAATGTTTTAAACAAATACCCCAATAATCACACATTATCATTATTTTTAGTTTTAGGTATAAGTGAGAAACACTCTGTGTAATGACTTAAAATATATTTTTTCTATTAGTAAATAAACACATGTTTCACAAATACTGTTTTATTTTATTTTATAATAAAAAACATAGAGGGAATATTATTTTTACTGTGAAAATTACACATCATAAAATAATATTTACCATATTAACTTGTAATAAAATAGTGAGATGAACACTAATGAATAATGAAAACACAAGAGTAATTATTTTAAGATTTAATTCTCCCATGAAGATCACTCATTCCATAAAAACAATAAAAAGATGCAAAAAATTTACGAATATGATCAAAATTGTTAAAAGAACTGTATAACCTTTGTGAGAGACGTAACAAATAAAAATATTTGAGAATGGGGTGTATTTACAATATTAAAAGGGTAATGCGACCATTATGATCTGACTATTACATGATTGTCACCTGACCATTTTAATATAACCATTGTATGATCATTAGAACAGTAAAAAATACTTAATAAAATAGTAAAATACTAGCTTAAAAGGAAACTCAAATGAGTTATATATAATATTTATATATTATATCTATTATTATTTTTTAATATAATCTTTATGAAAAATTATTCATTATGCTGCAAAATTTATAAATATTTAATGTGAATTAATAATTTTTCCAATTAAAAATATTATTTTTCACAAAATATGTAACATTTTATTTAAAATTGAATAGTCTCATAATTTGGAATTCATTTTCATCAAATAAACATTATATTTGAAAATAGATAATTAAATTTTGGTTAGAGTAAAATTTTGATAACAATCTAAAAAACATTTTCTTTTAGTGAATAGAAAAAATAAACTATTGTTAATTTTTTATATTTTATGACTTTATAATTATATAATGATGAAATAAAAATATTTATTATGTTTTAGAAGAAATAGATATGTATAACTAAGGATTTTATTGTATAGTATGTATTAAAATAATTGATAATAAATCTATATTGACATTCGAAGGTCTAAAAAGAAATATTGGAGTTTGAAAATAAAATTTAATGAATAAAGGATCTATTTTAAGTAAAAATAATATATATAAAATTATTTATGTTTTAAACATTTTACATTTCTAAAAGAATGATCTTAGTCTCAAAAAACATGATCCAAAAACATTTTTAGACTATATAAAATCTATTTTCCTAAACATAGAATTCGAAAGGCAATATTTGAAAAATAATAAACTATTATTTTCATTTTCCTATAAATACCCACCAATACACCCCTTTAATTCACTCCTAATATCAATATAATGTCCCTTACTCTCTTTTAATCTCATTAAGTCCTTTTTAGAAGACTATTTGATCTCATGAAATCACCTCTTTATGTTTAGGAAGTGATACATAAGGTACGGGGTTGTCTTCTATATATATTTTTTTCATTAGAACACTAACTCTGTCGTAAGTATTTCATGCTTACAATTATTATATTTTTATACATTAATAATAATTCAATTAATTTCAAAATGATGTTTTATTAATAAGATACAACTATTCTCCCTCAATAATATCATTCCATAAATAATTTTTTTATACCTGAAATGCTATAAAATAATTCATTGATTTTCTATTCCATAATTTTATGTTGTTAATTCCCAAGCTAATATTCATTCATTGTAATGTTTATAAATTCAATTAAACAAAATTGATTGGTTATTTCCCTATATCAACCCATATTCCCTACTCACATGATAGAATTGATGAAAAATTAATTTCATCAAACTCTTGTGAACACAATGGTTTTATTATAAAATCCATTCATTATTTTCAATTGATTAAAGGTGAAATTCTTTCTTATAGTATAAAATCTATGTAGAATACATAAATTTATGCATATAAAGGGTGTGATATGATAACTCTCCCATTAATTGAGTATATAATTAATCTCTACAAATAACATGTTTTATATAACATGAAGATATTCCGTGGTAATGTTTCATGATACCTTGGTGAACAACCATGGTAATATTTTTTATATACCTCTATGATGATACTTAGTTATATGCATGTAAATGTATCATTTATTTATTGTGGAAACATTTTAGTGTTACTCATATTATATTCATTTCCATGGTCTTATGTTATCTCTCATGATATATCTATAATGATAACTTACTTTCTATTTACTTCATTTATCCCCTTAATTGGATTTAGGATCAACCTTTTAGTTTAATGTATGTCATAAGGAAATCGTGTCTATTAATGTAAATTAGCATCAAATTATAAAGGAAACTTTATGGTGGATTATAAATATTTTCTATTTCATATGTGTACTTTATTTTGTATGTTCCTATATTCAAGGAAACTGAACCTCAAGATATCCTGTGGAAATTATCAATGAAATTTTTTTATGGAATTATGTCAAAACCATGAATGAAAGCATTGGGTCATCACACATTGTGTAAGATAAATCCTTTAATTCCTCGCACTATCTTCCGCATAAGAACATCCATGACAGAACTTCCACATGAGAAAATATTTTTGAGAACATTAATTAATAATCTTCTCTATATATACATCCATGAATGGAATTTCAAGAACTAAATGGAATGGAGTCATGTAATAAATCCCATCTCTGAAGGGTGAATATTTACTCTAAAAGGGGAATAAAAATGGTTTTATGATGTACATAGTGAAAATATTATGTATTAAACAGCCACCCAATCCCATTTTGAGGATTAATAACAATAATTACATTTGAGACACTAGAATGATGTATAGAATGGTGGATTTATGCAATAAACAAACATGTTTATTCCATCAAGAATAAAAAGGTCCAAGCATAATTTCCACACAAAATGGAATGATTGCAAAAAATTATGGAACAGTAACATATGTACGATGTATTCATCTTTTCTAACCCAAATTTGTAAAAAGGTTGAACATGATGTGATTTCTTAGAGTATACGTCCCAACATATATATAACGGAGATAAACATAAGCACACTTGTGAAATCCCCTTTAACAATCGGATTCTAAAATCTCCATTGAATCCAAACATTATAGGGAAAATAGTATTCTATCTCTCCTTTTGGGAGCTCAACTACCTTTCCCTATCTCTATCTAAATATCCCAAACTCGGGGTTTTCAATGAGAAAAATCCTCACTGAAATTATCCACACTGTCAAGAGGCCAGTTTACAACATTCTAAAGTTTCATGAAAATGTATGAATCCAGTGGCTAGTTACCATCCATCCAAGCATTCTCAATCATTCATACCTTTTGTATCATATTACCAACCCTCAAATGGATTGTGATCTCATATACCTCAAGAAACTAATTACCAACCACCCATGGGTTGCTGAATTACAATTAACACTATGATTACCATGTGTAAACCCTATAGTAAACCATTTATCGGTACCTTTAACCCAGTAGTCCACTTTTTATGGAATTATTATTTTGAGAAGTTGTCCTTATCAAAATCCCATAAAATAAAATACATAATGGTTTTGGGAACATGATATTAAATGTTACACCATTTTTTATTGATACATGACTGTAAACTGTAGCACTACATTCCTATTCACATTACATTGAAAATAAGTTTGGTCTCAATAAGTGGAATAATGTAATTTGGGTTTTGATTACCTTCCTACAGATACATTGGAAGCCTCTATCATTGTCCAATCCTAATACCACCACACTTTTCACCCCCTTTTAACTGTCTTAAGTATTCCAAGATTACCCAAAACCTTAGTATACACTTTCAAACCATCAAGGATGTAAAAAAACTATAGTTTTCCCTTTTAATAATTTTTTAATGGAAGTAACCTATGTCATATTGATTTAAGATTTTTTGGATGGAATTAATCACCATCATACCATTTTGAACATTCTTGGAATATAAAAAACTTCAATGTATGTTTTTACAACCTCTTCGATGGTGATAAATTTTAGATCATTTACCTATAAATATTAATCTATTTATTAAAATAACCACACACACACCACATCTTACAATGAGCATGAGATAGCATGTTCTATGGGAAAAGAATGATTTATATTCAATGTATTTATCTTCAAACTAAATTAATGAAATTAAACCCATTTCATCACATGTTTTCCCCCCACTAAAGTTGTAAGTGATGTGAAATAAATGGGTTTTTTATCATGGTATATTTTATGATTATATGATTCATTCTACAAGGTTATCCGAAACTTATAAAAAATATCCCCAGTTACATGAGTGAATATATCATCCTATTTTCATATAAAACGTTCCATAGACACTCCATGTAAAAAAGATTCTAGTAAACATTAGAAATTAGGAGTAGGTCCATAACATAAAAAATCACTATTTTAGAAACAAAATGATTTATATAATGAAATATACATCATCTATGTTAAAAATAAATGGTTATGGAGTCTTACATAATATTATAAGAATTAAATTTTGAATGGAATGTTTTGTATATTCATTGATTAATTATTATTATTTTGAATTGATATGAAATATATTTAATGATCATTGACCTAATGATGAAAATAAATTGTTTATATCAATTATTAAACTATAGACCAACATAGGTAAATCTATAACCCAACACCAATATTCTAGTTAAATTAGTTTTTTAATTTATAATACTCATTATGTAATCCAAATATATCTTTTGTGATCTGTAAAATGATTAGACATAATAGAAATAATAGTGTGGATTAGCGGAATTATATTACAAAAATATTTGGATACATAAATAAGACCATGTAATTGATTTTATTTAAGAATGAATATCCTACTACAATATAAGTACACATTAATTGGAGTTTGATTACAATTCTAGTAAATAGTTAATCTATATCATGATGATTATTAACTTTTGGTGGAATTTCTTGTTTTGGGTGACTAGAAAATAATTATTGTATCTAATATTTGACATAGATTTATAATTTATTACCATATAGACATGTGTAAAATTAGTAAACAAAAGTAATTACAATTTACCAATGAAATTATGTTAGAGAACCTAGGTTTTTTTCCCAAATATGGTGATTAATATTTTTGGTGTCAAATGCCATCATGGACCCCCAAACCACTCCAATGAAAAAATGAGGATCTAGTTTTCAGGTTATTAACCTATCTCATCTAGTATAACATAAGCATAAGATGTCATATACCTTCATCCATTTAGAATATCTAGCATTTATTCCCCAAATACCATTGAGAATAAATCATTAATTGGAATGAATTATAAAAAAAATATTATATATTTAAAATGATTAATTTTTGTAGTGAAGATATCCCATAACAAGACATTAAAAGAAATGGTCATTGTTTATTTCCCATAAGGTGGGTTTTTTGAATCGCATGAAAAATTGTCTTAGGGATCATCTTCTCTAGATATTATTGTTCAAATAAAGGATAAAGACCTTATTGTTTAAATAATTTTGGATTTTCTATTGTCTGGGTCATGTAAATAAAATTCTTTTTACTAATAATTACTAGTTTTTAATTTAATAGGTAAATAAATTTTGGAATAAATATGATTCTTTAATTTATATGGAGCAGATTTCTATTTCAATACATCTATTATTAAATAAAACTATTTTTATTATTGAGGAGATAATAAACTATGTTTATTCATTCATTATTCTGGTTTAGGAACATTAAAATTGATGAATTAAGCTATTAACTCTCTTATGTTAAAAACATGATGGATGTGTTTCCACATGAGATTAAAATTCATTTTTAACTAAAGATGAATTTATAAAAAGTGTGATATTACTCATGATTATGTTTATTTTCACATTGTATTTGATATTATGATATTATTGACAACAATTATAATGGCCAAGAATCTTGTATTTCATTTCCTAATTTAAATTTGGGTGAATAGGGAATTAAATTGAATCTTTGTGGTAAAATAATCTCTTCTACGTCTTCTCATTAACATGTGGCTTACCAAAAAAATGATGGCCACTACAATGATTGATCTTTCAAGTATTAATATATTTAATAGATAGACAAAGAATAAAATATAATAAATCATACCCGTCATCCTATTTTCAGATTAATCAGATTCCTAGAGCATGGTTAGTGTATTTAAATTCTGGATAAGAATCTGTTGTAGTGTGAAGTAAATATATAAGTCAGTGTTCTCCCTTTAATTGAGTTCAATGATAAAGTGTTTTAATACTTTTATCTATTCAATAATCTTTATTATGATATTATATTTTGTATACTTATTCCTCTCTCCCACACAACCCTTTTTTATTATAACTATTTTTTCAATATTGAAGATTTTTCATCTACTTCACCAACTAGTAAGGTTTCTATTAAGAAGAATCCTATATATGGACATCCGATGAAATCACCAAAAGTTGATCTAATTGGAAATACCGAGATATATATAAAAATTATTCATAATGATATATAATATTTTTAATGAAATATTTTCCTTTCAAAAAATCTATAATTTATCATTTGATTGCTATGTAAAAGGTTACGCAACTTTTTTCCCTTATGAAGAGGGATTATGCCTTTGATAGTACTTATCTAATTACTCATAATATTTTGGTTGATCCAATTTATTTACTGTAGTTGATAGAGAAGTCTTTTTTAGATAATGTTAATCATGATTCAAGGAATAATAAATATTTCAAGATAGATTTCTTTACTTATCTTATGGAAACAGTCAAAACCTATTAATCTAGTAATAAGTTTAATGGGGGTGGGATTATATTAATCATGGTGAATATTATGATCCTACTACATTGAAGGATTTAAAATCATCTTAATTTTATAATTTCTTAATTATTTTGGATATAATTTTATTCTATTTATAGTATTATTATTTTTATGGTGATTATTTTTACTGTTTTTTAGTTTTAATTTTGTTTGTTTAAATTTTAATGGAAATTTTTATTTTTATTATAAAAGTAACGTACTCCGATTTAAATACTTGACCATAAATGATGACATAGTTTAATTCTTACTATTTTAATAAATTAGATTAGATAATTAAATATTTAATGATCCTACAGTTTCATGTATACTGTAGAATCTTGAACTATCAGTTTGAGACATGATTATATGAGATAATTATTACAAGATTATACTATACCAATTTCTTAAGAAAAAAATGTATAAATAGTGTATATATGATAGAAAAATCACTACTGAGAGAGATTTTATGATAATGTCATAATGAAATTATGATAAAACTCATGGAGTAAATAATATATTAATAGAGTCCAATAACATTGGGTAGAATCTATAAGAACCCAATTATTCTTATGATGTATGAGTTTTTTATTTTTCTTTTCCTTTGAGTTTTATTTTATGTAACACAGAAAATGGGAAAAATTTATGTTTTAGTAGAACACGCCATGTAATCCTATGTACACACTGAGTTGTCTAGCTATGTAGGATGGGGATACACAATGTGTGATTTTGTTGGCCAGGAAGAGAAGAAAAATCCACTACATGTCGTGTACTTCCTAGTACACGCCGTGTAGTCATTTCGGCATGGTTGGTGTGTGGTGCGTAAAGTAAGTCAGAGAATTTATGAATTGTAATATGATATACATGCCTTGTATATGGATTTTCATGCCATTTACTACTAAATTTCATCTTAAAAAGATAAATAGCCTTGTTTTCTCTTCTCCTGGATAGAACAGTTGTTGGGTGAAGAACGAGGAGCTATGAGAGTTGATTCTTCTCCTATTTCATCATCCGGAACCTAATTCAAATGTCGATGATCTCGTTGGATTCTTCTCGGTAAGATCATTCTTCTACTTGATCCATTCTTGATTACCTTTTTTCTTTAAAATATTATTCAAGGTTGAATGATTTACCTCTTG
Organism: Viscum album; assembly: GCA_963277665.1. Classification (NCBI taxonomy): domain Eukaryota; kingdom Viridiplantae; phylum Streptophyta; class Magnoliopsida; order Santalales; family Viscaceae; genus Viscum; species Viscum album. Next base: position 218,861,239 of record OY728167.1, read on the forward strand.
TCTTAGATCTACTCTATTCATGGCTGATGCAAGGGACGACATCATATTATATCAGTTATACGACATAAAGGTTGATGTCCTTGTGACCATTGTTAAAATTTGAGTTGATTATATGTTTGAAAATGGTATGAGACCATTTTTTGTTATTATTTTTCTCTATAATTGAAACTAGTTGATACCTAATGAGGTTTAGGTTTTTTATTATATGAAATTGAAGCATGTGATTACTGATTTTTCGATTTAGGGACACCACATGTGTGTGTTTCCCGTGATTATACATTGGTCAAGAATGCCTTTGATGCTTTTGAATGTTTTCCTTTTTTGGGTTGATTAGAATGATATATTGTTATATGAAATTCCCACGTGAATTGTTATTATTAAAACAAGAAAATAGTTTAATATGAATGTGTTTGTTGTTATGTGAATTTCCCATGTGAGTTTTCATGTTTAATTTCATGTTATAGTTTAATTCAGATGTTTTTTTGAAATGAAATGATAAATTATTAAAAGAGGTTATTATCCATGGGTGAGCCATATTCTTGGTTAAAATACAAGGTCAGGCTCATGTGACTAATTACTCCGTTCTTGCCTTGGATGAACCATTGTCTAGGTTAAAAGGCAATGGACAGACTCAATAGGTTAATTACTTAAGGGTCGTGAGGGAGCCACAGTTTTGGTGGTCAAGCTCATGAAGTCTTCTTTTTAAATGTTGAGAGATTCCTTGGTCCATTGAGGGATACCTATGATGGGATCTATTGGGAAATGAACAAATTATTAAATCTTGAAATGCAGATATGCTTAAATGAAAAACAATTATGTCATTAATTGTCAATTACTTTGGTATGGGGTTGATGGGCCTAAAATAGACTTTGAGACCTTGGTTAATAGTACTTTTTAAATTAAATGGAATGCATTATGATGTGTCTTCCAAGAAAAATCACAAGATTGGATTCGGTCTTCACTTATTTATCTAGATGATCTTATGAGGCATCTGATGAGTTTACTTATATACAGAGGATTGGCAGACTAAGTCCAGATCTCGAGATAATTGTAACTTCATGAAATTGAACTAATAAAAACATAAACAAATTAAATGGATAGTTTTCTTGAGTACTTCCTAGTTACTATTCTCTTTTAATGGCATTTCATATATTGACTGACTATTAGGCACGGATCATTGGTGGTTGTCTACTGGGATTTTTCTAACACCCTATTTGGGTAATGCTTTTTGCCCCAAAAAGATTATATAGTTGTAGTTTTATACAATGGAAGGCACCCTTATACAGGTACTTGACTCTTATTTTTAGGAGTAAGAGAGCATGGGACCAAGCTGGGGATTGTGATGCTTCTATGTTTTATTTCTTTTTCTGCACTTCTATTGTATTTGTATCTGATTTTAGTGTATCTTATTTTGGCTACTTTTCTAATACATATAACATGCAAAATTATCATTTGTATGGTTGATACTTGAATATTTATTTATCACACTTACTTTGTTTTTTTAGTCGAATACTATTTTCTTATTCCACTATTGTATTGTTTTGTATTCTGCTATGTTACACTATACCAATGAGGGAATAGTTTCCCCACTATCACACCTAAGGCCCTAAATTCTAGTAAGTAGACTTTGGCGTTTGGAGAAATGTGCTTGAGGCTATGTGGTCAACCAGTTATGGGGCACCTTTCAGTGGAATGTAGATCTAGGATGTTACAAAGTGGTATCAAAGGGATTTGTTTTCTGCTTTGTCTTAGTATTTTGAGCCTATAGATAGGGATAGGAAGGAATAGGTATTTGTTAATTATTTGTTCCAGGGAGTAGCTACCCTACATGCAGGGAAAATAAAAATTGCCCCAAAATGACTTGTGATATTTAGATTTTGACCTATTACAGCTGATTTGATTTCATCATTGGGTAACACACATGATTTCTGATATTACTATTGATGAAATTGTGGATTTTATTTTAGTCACAACATGATGAGATGAGGGTATTCCATCTCATGCATCATATAGATACCTGTTATAATCACATACCACATATTATTACATGCCATCTATAATGCATTAGTTAACACATATTGTTGTGGTAGATGATGTGATTGCTATGTTTGCTGTTCTTATATGTGTATTGGTACATGCTATGGTTTGGATGGAATGGACACCAAAATTTGGTTCCTGAGGTGTATGGGCCCTCTTGGACCGGAATTTGTTGGATCATGATTCAATTTTTATCGATAATGTTGTTATGATATGTTCTACTCGAGTGCCAAAATTTGATTCTTGGATAGTGTGAGCCCTCACAAATCCGAATTTGGCATTCTGCTTGTTGTTTTTCTATAGAACATGGGTTTTATAGGAAATCTGGAGTTCCTTCCTAGAAATCCCAATAGGAATGTAGTCTATTCTAACACACCGTGTTTTCTTCCAGTTTAGGGAAGTGTGTGTTCCATTTTTTAACAAGAAAATTTCATGTACCCTATGTACACACCATGTAGTGATTACACCATATGAGCAGAGACACGAGGAATGTAATATTTTCATAGAACATGTCGTGTATATGGGGGTACACACCGTGTATAAGTTTACTGTGTCCCCGACCGTGTGACTAACAACATGGGTGGATGGAAATGTAGTTATAAATGTGTGTGTCAATTGGAAACACATCGTGTAGTCTAAAACTGGCAGAACCATGTAGTTCTATCCATGTTGAAGTACTTGATAAGGAAGGAAACTCAAGTGCATGTCGTGTCTTTTGTGTAACACACCATGTACATGGGGTATTACACATCCATGTTGGGATAAAGTACACATCCATGTAAAGGCCTCAGAGGACACACCGTGTACTCATATTTTGAAAAACAAATGTGTGTTTTTATTACCCTATTCCATTCTTTCACTTCTGAGTAAAAATTTCCTTTTTCGTTAAGTTGGTACTGAGGCGTGTGTGTGGGAATTTTTAGAGTCATGTCATCATGATGACCACGAGCCATGTCCTAGGATTGTAGCGGTGAGCGTACTCCGGAAATAGTGGTTCATGGGCTACTGATGGATCCTCCAGTAGTTCCATCTATGACACCAGCAGTCATACCATACACAGGTGTAGACACATGGTTTTGATAAGGTTTTATGAGGTTCTTTCAGAACTTCAAGGGAGCACTGGAGGTTGCCACATCTATTGAAGAGCTGACATGTATATTCCAGAAGCACCATCCACCTAAATTTTCATGGGATGGAAGACCACAAGTTGTATAATCATGGATGGAATTTGTACTTACTATATTTTTTCAAATTGAGATGCCTCCTGGTAGGAGGGTCAAGATCTCGACTTATATGCTATGAGATTCTACCAAGAGGTGTCAGTATGTTATCATACAGAAAGAATACCATCGGGACATGGAATGGGGAGACTTCCAGATAGTCTTCTACAACTAATTCTTTCCTTAGACCCTCATGGTCGATCAAGATCAGGAGTTCATGATTCTAGAGCAGGGTACTGTATCAGTAATGGACTATTCTGCCAACTTTACAGAGCTTCAGTGATTTTCACCTGTCCTGATAGGTGATGAGTCGTTGAGAGCTAGGAACATTGAAAATAGACTTTGGTATGACATCTGATCTCAAGTGAATGTTTTTAGGTATAATTATTTTCATTCCATTAGGAATTAGGCATGGATTACTGAGTGAAACCTACAGGAATATGTGGGTGCGATCCAGGGTGGTTCGACAACGAGATCGGTACTATCCTGACCAGAAGCAATAAGCGTCGTATAGAGTTTTATCACAAGATATTGAGCTATCATGATGTATTTTCTGGTATCCAGGTGAGGTAAAATTAGTGTGGTAGTGTTGGGAATTCCAGACTGGAGTGCCCGAAGGACCAAGTTGAGTGCCAAGCTTGTAGTAAGATGAGCCATATACAATGCTTCTACAGGAAATTTCCACTAGTTTCTAATGAGGGATGTTCTATACAGACTCCAAGTGCAGGAGAAGGGTTAGTAGTTTCTCACTATTCTGGAAATTAGAATACACTAGGGTGTTCAGGCCAAGGCGGTGGGCGTGGCCTCGGTATCCCAACCCCAGGATCTCAGCGACAGTTTGGCAGGTCAGCTTAAGGTAGCAAGGCTATGTCACAGGGTTGTAGTATAGGTCAGACATAGGCAGTCTATCAGACCCAACGTGAGTAGCATCCTGGACCTTCTACTATCAAAGGTACTATTATAGTCGCCTTAGTTTTATCTTCTGCACTTTCTGATACTAGAACTTCTCATAGTTTTATATTTGTGCCCATTGTGGAGATCCTTGGGCTTTTTGTTTACAATTTTGATAACATTGTGATGCTATACACTCCACTAGGAATTAGAACGGTAGGTTTGTGTATTTTCAAGGAGTCCCTCCTTGATATTGGAGTATGTCACTTGTTTTGTGATCACTATTCCTTAGAGACAATGGGTTTTTTTTTCATCCTCAGGATGGATTGGCTGGTATCCTATCAGGACTTCGTTGACTTCTATCATTGTAGGGTGAGTTTTACGTCACCAAAGGGTGGGTATTTTCTATACAAGGGTGGATGGGATGTCCAGGCGAGCCGATATGGACCTGAGCATCATGGGTTGGGCGGGATGACATCCCATATTGTGAGTTTATATTTTGATGATCATGGTAAATTTCTAGAAGATTTTCCTCTAGAGGTTGATTGTTTTAACAAAGTTTTCCAAAATGAATTCTTAGTAAAACCTCCAGTTAGAGAGGCGGATCTCACTATAAAGCTAGTTCTAAGAGCTACACTGATATTGATTCATCCTTATAGGATGGCTACAATGGAGTTTTAAGAACTCAAGAGGCAGTTAGATGATCTATAAGTAAGGGTTTTATTCAACCTACTACATCACCTTGGGGTTCGCCAGTACTTTTCATGAAGAAGGTGGATGGTACACTCATAATTTTCATGGAATATCGAAAACTAAACCAGTTGAAGATTAAAAATAGATATCAATTACAACAGATTAATGACCACTTTGATTAGCTTCAAGGAACTCAAGTGTTCATGAAGATTGACTTGAGGTCAGTATATCACGAGGTATGTGTTCAACCTACAGACATACCTCGTACATCCTTTCGTAGCATTTACAATCTATATGAGTACTTAGTTATGCATTTTGTTCTCACAAACACGCAAGAAGTTCTCATGGCACTGAGGAATCGAGTGTTCCATTCTTACCTAGATTCCTTTGTGGTGGTTTTCATGGATGATATCTTAGTATACTCTCTTAATTGACAAGACCATTCCAAACACCTTGAGATCGTTTTGAATAAACTATATGAGCATCAGTTATATGCTAATATCATAAAATGACACTTCTGGATGGATCAGATTAACTTCCTAGGTCACGTCAGCTCAGATATTAGAGTATTAGTGGACCCAGAGAAGGTGAAAGCAGTAGTTACCTGGGAGTAGCCCAATAACCTTTTTTAGGTAAGGAATTTCTTGGGGCTAGCTGGTTACTACATGCATTTTATATAGGACCTCTCACTCTTAGAAATGCAGATGACGGGCTTGACCAGGAAAGGTGTGATGTTGGGGTCTAAATATTCTTGTGATGTAGACTTTAAGGAGTTAAGGGATTATAGACTTCACCACTGATATAGATACATCATGAACTGGGCAACAGCTACACTATGTACTATGATGCATCGGTTATTGGGCTGGGATTAGTGATTATGCATGGGGATCAATTCATTGCGTACGGGTCTCAGAAGTTGAGGCCACATGATAGGAACTACCCAATGCACGATCTCAAGTTAGCAGTAGTTGTGCATTACTTGCGTTGTTGGAGACATTATCATTAGGGAGAGTGTTTTTGGTATACACTCACCACAAAATCCTCAGGAATATATTTTCTCAATGTGACGTGAAATTGATACAGTGGAGGTGGGTAGAGTACCTATAGTCCTTCAACTTTGAGATTTCCTACATGCCTGGGAAGGGTAATATAGTGGCCAAATCTTTGAGCAATAGGAATCAGATACAGACAATTCAGGAGGCCAGTAGTGAGTGGAAGATTATGGATATGTTCTCTGAGCTACATTTGGAGGGGCACAACAGTCAGATACAGAAATAATTTTCATCTTTGGCTATTACATCTACCCTACTGGACAAAGTGAGGATGAGGAAGCTATCAGGTTCTGAAGGTCTAGTTCTATGAGAGAGTGTGATAGGTTAGGAACCTCCTCCTGGATGGAAGATAAGAGAGGACGATGTTCTGCATGTCCATGGATGTGTGTGGGGTCCCGGGGATATACACGAGGAGCTGAGGCGGGAGAATCATGCTTCATCTTGGGTATTATATCTCGGAGTCACCATGATGTACAGTGACTAGCGCCATCATTACTGGTGGCTAGGAATGATGCGACAAGTCGCTGGTTTTTTTACATGGTGTTCCACCTGTCAGCAAGTGAAGGTAGAACATCAGTGGCCAGCTGTACTTTTACATCCTCTACCCATTCTTGAGTGTAAATTGGATGATATATCTATGTATTTCATGATGGTGTTACCAAGGTTGCCTATAGGAAATGATACTGTGTGGGTGGTAGATGAAAGGATTACAAAGTCTGCTCACTTTTTCTGATCAAGGTGACCTTTTGTGTTGATGAGCATGGAAAGCTTTATATTTGAGAGGAGGTACAACTTCATAGGGTTCTTTGTTCCATCATTTCAGATAGAGATTTGATTATCCACTAAATGAGGCTAATATTCATTGTTAATATATATAATATTAATGTGATTTATTATTCATAAACACCATTTTAGTGCATTTTACACTTTGAACATCATTTCACATTATGATTGTAATTCTTTCCTAAAATGCACTACTATGTGGTACATTATTTAACATAATTTAAAGTAACCAATGATTAATATGATTTTAAGGAATATAATTATCCATATTTTAATTTAATATTTTGTAAAATGGATCTACACTTCAATATGAACATGTTTTATTCAGGGATCAATGGATAATTCATGGAAAAGATGGGGATATTTTGTGATGAAAGGAAGCAATTCTAGAGAAGGCAGATTAGACACGAGCCCACTGATTCAAATGTGGTTCCCACCATACATCCCCAATGAATCACAAATTTCATGAAATTATAGAATAAATATATAGGAACATATCATTTTTTAGGATCCAGTGCTAATTCAGCTTCCATTGTGGTCATTTAAGTGGCCCAAGTTAGAGATAAAATTTTGGGCCAGATTCTGCGGCCCAGAACAAAAGCCCACTAATATATTCTTATCTCCGAATCTAAAACTCCAAATGGGCCCTAATTTTACAGGAGGATAGAAGACATCCGGGGATTCATTTTATTATTCTATGTCCCACTCTGATTCGGCCATCTTGAAGGTAATCCAGGCGCATCTGTTCGGTGGAAGCAAGCTGGCTACCACCTCGGGTCAAGGGTGAAAAGTCTCCTCTCCCTTACTTTCCACCACCCTAGGCCTACCATACTCAAGTGGGATCTTTTGTACTGTTTGAGGATCGACCCAAGGCTCCCAAAATTCCTACTTTAGGCAGTGGTGGTGAAGGAGTTTTTCAACTTTGGTGCCTTTTTCAATTGTAATGTTATGCTGCGATTTTGTTGTCTCATGTTTTTCTTTCACATGTAAGTTGTTAAATATACTTTAGTTACATAATAAAATCTCTTATTTTCCTATTATTCTATAGTTCTTCATATTAATTTGATACCTTTGGTTCATGTTGTGAATTTATTGACACCAAAACTAGTAAAATTATTCATACAACGGTGGAGTGATCATTTTCTTTTCATTGTTTTTTTTACTTCTACATTTCCTCCCTAATGAGTATACTTCCTGCTTCCATTAAAACCATAGAATCAATGGAGGGCTAACCCACTTATGGGTTGATCCAGGAAAGTATAAAGGGGCTTGATTGGATGTTATTTATCACCCCATTAATTTATAATCACTTCTTTAATTGCGATTTTTATTTGATGATTTTTAAACTCCAACGTACTTGTTGAAATTAAGGCCACACACTTAAAATGCTAATACGAACCATTACCTTGAAGTGCTCAAAACGTTGATCCTTAAAGTGTATAGGTGATTAGTATTAAAGTTTGTAGGCATTAAACTAGTAAGTGATGATTTTTTTTTATCTCCTTAAATGAACTCATCTCAAATATAATAAATTGAAATCATTGAAAAGGAAATACGTCCAATCCACCTTGAGCGATAATCTAGGATCAACTCATTATTTTAAATAGAATTTACTTAAATCTGTTAGTGATCCATTAAACCCATCTAAAATCAACCCAATTTGGCCACTTCATATATAAAAATAGTCCTTAGAATGTGCATGTCTATAGGTTACTTCTTAGGTCTCTGTGGATTCGACAACCCAAGCAAGACTACAAGGACCGTTCTACCTTCATATCCTGGGTAAATTTGAGCGAGAATAAAATTGTGGCACTGTTGCCGGGGACCTAAGTAAGTTATATTAGACACTATCATCCTTTTATTTCATCCCTCTTCTCTATTATCACCTCCTCGCTTTTATAGAAATCAATTTTGAACAAGCCCAAACATGGGGAACCTCTCCCTACATTTATCACCCCACAACAAGTGTAATGTACAATGACCATCCTAGTTTCTACTGGTGGGATAACCAACAACCTATTGAGACCCAATTTGTTAACATCTATTCTCCACAAAACATTCCAAAATATAATGATTTCAAACCCCCAAAAGCTAATTTTAACATCTTCCTATGGAATTCCAACAACATAGTTATCCTCCTAGAATAGACCATCTATATCAACCCCTTATCCATCCTAGTCCACATGCATTACTTGAAAAACTATGTCAACAAATAGAGATAAAGAATTTTTAGGTTTCATCATTGCAGTTAGAACTAAAAAGAAATAAAAATTGTGAGGAACTAATCCCTACACAAACTTTCCCTTCCATAACCTTATATGAAGTGTATTGTTTCCCACAAACCTCTCAGGAATTTACTGACGAGAAAACCTTTGGATTTGGGGAAGATAAAGAGGATCAAGGAATTGTTGATGGATTTCTAAATCAAGAGGAGACTGGTTATTTTTATTCATAACAAGGAAATTTGACATCATGGATTGAGTCTCATAAATATAACTCCATTCATGATTTTTCAAAAACACAAATCACTGAACCATTAAGAGAAATCACAAACTTTGAGTCCATACCCATTCCTGAAACTGATCTTTCCAATTTGGTGGTTAAATCTTCTATTCAAAAGGAACCAATTCTGTTGAGTAATTTTGAAAATGAAATTGAGTTCAATTCAATGTCCCAATCTATGATTGAAATTTTTAGCCTATCTGAACGTGAATAAAAGGACTTTCCATCCACCCTTAAATTTCCATTCATTGTGGATAGTAAAAAACTTCTATTTTTCACCATTTCTTATCTTGAAACCAATAAATAGGTAATGATTCTTAATGTCTTAGAAAATACTACAAAAGAAATTGAATCCATCATTTCTGATATTCCATGGATGTACCTGCTCATTTTAGAACATAGGATTGTGCATGAAAAAAATTCTAAAAATAGAATGAATCTCAACCTAGTAGAAGTAGTGAAACATGTGATCCTTAAAATGTTGAAAGTTGGTATTGGATAAGTTGGGGGGTTCAAGTCGAGCTAATAATGTTAAAAAAAGCGTTGCATGGGAGGAAACCCATGGTTTCCAAGTTTCCAATCATTTCTTTGTTTTAATCAACTTTATATTTTAAATAGGATTAATTAATCATTTTGATATTTAATAAAAATAGACTATTGACATGTTCCTCTATTATGAGTATGGATGGGTATGAAAGGGGAGCACCATATTAATTCATGTCACGTGGTGTGATCCTTGAGTAATGCCTTACCCAGAAATTTAAAAAGAAGACAATGTATCATCCGTTTATTTTATTTTAATGTTTTTTAGGTTAAAATAATAATAAAATAAAAAAATAAATAATAATATAATAATAATAATAAAAAGGGACATGTCGTGGGTCGTGGGTCAAACCCCGTCACAACTGGTGAAGCCGCGGGGATTCGAACCTAGGACCGAAGGGAGAGAGGGGCACGCGCTTACCACTAACCTACGGCTTTTCGTTCTTCCTTATTCTATAATTTTTATATATATACTTATATTTTACTTTATTTATTATATAAATATATATATATATATTTGTTTTTTTTCATTTGTTTTTTTTCCTTTTTCTACTAGGAAACTCTCCAAGTGACATGGATATCAAAGGATTAAAAGGGAGCAGTAAGAATTTCAACTTCAACCACAAGGTGACTTCATTCCATGATCCTCATTTTCAATTTCTTTTTTGAACTTCAATTATCTACCTTTACTCCTTCTAAATTTTTATTTCTTCAAACACTGGAGATAGTGTTGTTTTAAGTTGGGGGGAGATGAAATAAAAAAAAATTCTTTTCTGAAAAAAAATGATTTGAAAAAAATGTGTAAATGGAAGGAAATTTTATTTTAACTTTGAACATGGTAATACACATTACACACTTTGAAACTGAATATCAAATAATATATCATGCCCTGATTCTGATTTTAATCATTTTATAATTTCATGAGCATATATTTTGGAAAGTGTGGCTGTCCAATGTGATATTTCATCGTTTATATTTTCATCCAAATAAAAAAAATCACAATGCACTTCCTTTGGATAGTGGGGTATTAGTTTGAGTTCATGGGGTACCCCAAATAAATATCATAGGTTTAGTGATCATTTTAGTTTTAATATGAGTATTCAATAAAAAAAATTGTGTGTAGAGCAATGAAATAACCTAATGCGTGGCTTTCGGCACTTGGGGATCGTGACTCCGTAGTTGTCTGGCATAGAGATAGTAATTTTATATCTATTTTTGGTAATTTGAATTTGTTTTTGACTGAGTTAACTCGATATGATTCCTGAGTATGTGGGCTTCACTTGGTTCCCTGAGGAATTTGAGCCTGGGAGTCATCGGCAAAGTCTCACTACCGGGGTTGACTCTTTTGAGTGCAACTTCAATTACCATGGAAAAATTTCAAAAAATATATATAATACAAAAAAAAACGAATACTCATCTTAATATTGAAATTTTATTACATCTAGTTCTTCCATCATTTCCCCCTTGAATAAAAATGAACCCCCGTGTCTATTGTGATGCACAACACATCCTCAAACATAATTGATATTGGATGAAATATGACAATGAATTTAAACAAAAGAATGGGCTTGGGATTGGGATCTACTTACGAAACTATCTTTTATTAAAATACATTGATGGGTTTTATGATTTTTTGGTGTAAGGGTTTTTTGTTATCATTGTGTATTAAAATGTTTTTGGAAAAGGCAATTTGAATTTCATTTTTTATGAGATATATTTTTCTCGGGACTAGAAAAACTCAAGTTGGGGGGTGTGATTAGCCACTAAATGCGGATAATATTCATTGTTAATATATATAATATTAATGTGATTTATTATTCATAAACACCATTTTAGTGCAGTTTACACTTTGAACATCATTTCACATTATGATTGTAATTCTTTCTTAAAATGCACTATTATGTGGTACATTTTTTAACATCATTTAATGTACCCAATGATTCCTCTGATTTTAAGGAATGTAATTATCCATATTTTAATTTTATATTTTGGAAACTATATCTACACTTCTATATGACCATGTTTCATTCAGGGATAAATGGATAATTCATGGAAAAGATGGGGATATTTTGTGATGAAAGGAAGCAATTCTAGAGAAGGAAGATTGGACACCAGACCACTGATTCGAATGTGGGTCCCCCCATACAGCCCCAATGAATCCCAAATTTTGTGTGATTTTGGAAGAAATATATAGGAACGCATCATTCTTCAATATCCAGTGCTAATTCGGCCTCCATTGTGGTCATTTATGTGGCCCAAGGTAGAGATAAAATTCAAGGCCAGATTCTGTGGCCTAGAAAAACATCCCACTAATATAATAATATCTCCGAATAGAAAACTCCAAATGGGCCCCAATTTTACAGGCGGTTAGACGACATCCGTCTCTCCATTTTATTCTTCTATGGCTCACTCTGATTCGGCCATATAGAAGGTTATCCAAGCACGTCTGTTCGGTGGAAGCAAGCTGGCCGCCACCTCGGGTCAAGGGTGGAAAAGTCTCCTCTCCCTTACTTTCCACCACCCTAGGCCTACCATAATCAAGTGGGATCTTTTGTAAAGTTGGAGGCTCTCCCAAGCCTCCAAAAATTCCTTTTTAAGGCAGTGGTGGTGAAGGAGTTTTTCATCTTTTGTGATTTGTTCAATTGTAATGTTATGTTGCGATTTTGTTGTTTCAAGTTTGTCTTTCACATGTAAGTTGTTCAATGCACTTTAGTTACATAATAAAATCTCTTCTTTTCATATTATTCTGTTTTTCTTCATATCACTTTGATACCGTTGGTTCTAGTTTTGAATTTATTCACACCAAACATTGTGAAATTATTCACACAGCGGTGGAGTGATCATTTTCTTTTCATTGTTTTTTTTACTTCTCCAGTTCCTCCCTAATGAGTCTACTTCCCACTTTCATTGAAGCCATATCATCAATGGAGGGCTAACCCACATATGGGTTGATCCAAGGGAGTAGAAAGGGTCTAGATTGGATGTTATTTATCACCCCATTAATGTATAATCACTTTCTTAATTGATATTTTTATTTGATGATTTTTAAACTCCATCGTCCTTGTTGAAATTAAGGCCACAGACTTCAAGTGTTAATACAAACCATTACCCTGAAGTGCTCAAAACTTTGATCCTTCATGTGTATAGGTGATTAGTATTAAAGGGTGTAGGAATTAAACTAGTAAGTTATGATGTTGTTTTATCTCCTTAAATGAACTCATCTCAAATATAAGAAATTGAAATCATTGAAAAGGAAATACATCCAATCCAACCTGAGCGATAACCTAGGATCAACTCATTATTTTAAATATAATTTACTTAAATCTGTTAGTGATCCTTTAAACCAATCTAAAATTAACCCATGTTGGCCACTTCATAGCCAAAAATAGCTCTTGGAATGTGCGTCTCTATAGGTTACTTCTTAGGTCTCTGTGGATTCGACATCCCAAGCTAGACTACAAGGACCGTTCTACCTTCATATCTTGGGTAACTTTGAGTGAGAATCAAGATTCCGGCTTTACTTCATGTTTCTATCAGAGTTTTCAAAGGGAATTAGGTACATAGGTGCTTCTGAGCACAACATACCACCCTTAGACTGATGGTCATTCAGAGTGTACGATAAAGGTTCTAGAGGACATGTTGTGTGCATGTGTCGTAGACATTGGGGGATCTTGGGAGAAGCATATACCCCTAGTTGATTTTTTCAATAATAATATCTTCCAAGATACTATTTAGATGGATCCGAATGAGGCTTTGTAGGGTAGGCCTTGCCGATCACCCCTATGTTGGCTGGAGGCTGGAGAGGCAGTTATGATGGGACCTCATCTAGTCTGGGAGACTACTGAACATGTTAAATTGATTTAAAGATGGACGACTACTGCACCATCAAATCATAAATCTTATGATGGTCATCATAGATGACCTCAAGAGTTCGAGGTCGGAGAATTGGTTTTCCTACATATTGCACTGATGTTGGGACACATGAGGATCAAGAGACAGGGTAAGATTTCACCTTGATATGTTGGACCTTTTGAGATCCTGGAGAAGGTCGGGACGGTTTCCTATCTGTTTTAGTTACCTCATTGGTACATGAATATGCACGAAGTCTTCTGTATATCTTAGTTACACCACTATCACCAAGACTCATCTCATGATTTTCCTCCCGAGGATGTTGAGTTATAGGAAGATACATCATTTGAGGAGCATCCTATTCATTGAGTTGTTTTGTTAGAAAACAAGGAAAATTGGATAAATGTTATGTTTTAGTAGAACAAGAAATGTAATCCTATGTACACACCATGTAGTCTAGCCGTATAGAATAGGTATACATAGTGTGTGCTTTTGTTGGAATGGAAGTGAAGAAAGAGTCACTACACACCTTGTACTTCGTAGTAAACTCCATGTAGTCATGTTGGCAAGGTCAGTGCGGGGTAGGTGAAGTAATATGGAGAATTTATGAATAGTAAAATGATATACACATTGTGTATATGTATTTACATTCCATGTACTTATAAATTCTGGATTAAAATGTTCAGTAGCCTTGTTTTCTCTTCTCTTGAATAGAATAGCCACTGGGTGAAGAACAAGGAGTTGTGAGAGTTGTTTGTTCTCTCGTTTAGTTGTCTGGAACCCAATTCAAGTGTCTTCAGTCTCATCAAATTCCTCTTAATAAGATCTTTCTTCTCCTTGAGACGTTCTTGATGATTTTTGTTATTGAGAATGTTATTCAAGGTTTAATTATTTACCGCTTTTATTATATATATTCAATTCTAGGCCAATTCAAGGGCCAATGTCAAAATATATTAGTTATATGACATCGAAGAAGGTGGTCTTGTTTCTTTCATTAAATGTCAAGTTGATTATATGTCCCAAAAAGTTATGAGACCATTTTTGGGTATTATTTTTCATTCAAATTGGAACCTATTCATACCTAATGATGTTTAGGTTATTTATAATATGAAATTGAAGCATGTGATTAATGATTGTTTGATTTAGTGACAACTTATGGGTTCATTTCCTATGGTTATATGTTTGGAAAGAACACCTTTGAGGCTTGTGAATTTTTTCCTTTATTCGAGGTTGATTAAAATGATTTTTTCTTATATAAAATTCCCATGTGAACTGTTATGATTAAAACTGTGAAATAGTTTAATTTGCATCTGTTTTCTGTTATGTGAATTTCCCATGTGAGTTGTTATGTTTATATCAATGTGATAGTTTAATTCACAAGTGTTGTTTTTGAAATTAAATGATAAATGGTTAAAATAGTAAATTATCGATGGGTGAGCTATAGTCTCAGTTAAAAAAAGGTCGGGCTCATGTGACTACTTACACCTTTCTTACCTTGGCTGAACCATTATCTCCGTTAAAAGGAAATGGACGAACCCAAGAGGTTAATTACTTAAGAGCCATGAGAGAGCCATAGTTTTTGTGGTTGGGCTTACTGAGTCTTCTTTGTAAATGTTAAGCACATCCTTGGTCCATTGAGGGATACCTAGGACAGGCTCTATTGGAAACTGAACAATTGATTAAATGCTGAAATACTGATATTCTTAAACAAGAAGTTGTTATGTCATGAATTTATGGTTACTTTGTTAGGGGGTCGATAGGCCTATGCTGGACTTTGATAAATTTGTTCACATAACTTTTTAAATGAAATGGAATGACTTATGATGCATCTGCCAAGACAAAGAAGAAGCTTTTATTCGGTCTTCACTTATTTATTTAAATGATCTTCTATGACATCTTTTGTGTTTACTTTAATATAGGGGATTAGAAAACTAAGTCTGAATCTCAGGATAGCTGTACATTAATGAAATTGAACTGCTAAAGAACATAAAAATAATAAATGGATAGTTTACATGAGAACTTACTTGTTACTATTTTCTTTTACTAATATTGCATATATTCACTAACTGTTAGGATATTTGGCGGTTGTCTACTAGGATTAGTATCACACCCTATTTGGGTGATGATTTTGGGACCAAACAGATTATATGGTTGTAGGTGAAGAGAAGGGAAAGCACCCTTAAACATGTACTTGATTGTTTTTTAGGAGTAAAGAGCATGGGAGCAAGCTGAGGCTTGCGATGCTTCTGAGTTTTATTTTTGTTTCTGCACTTGTATTGTATTTGTATCTGATTGCAGTGTATCCTATTTTGGGTGATTTCCTAGGAAATATAACATGATGCATCATCATTTGTATGGTTGAGACTTGGATATTTATCTATGATACTTCCCGCTATTTTGTTTTAGTCTAATATTGTTTTCTTCTACCGCTATTGTATTATTTTGTTTTTCACTGTGTTATACTCTCCTAATGAGGTCATAGTTTCCCCAATATTACACCTAAGTCCCTCACTACTAGTCGGTAGCCTCTGGAGTTAGGGGAAATGCACTTGAGGCCATATTTCCAACCCGGTACGATGCACCATTCAGTGGAATCCAAATCCAGGACGTTACAGAATCAATACCACTAAGTATTGTGGGGTTTTAAAAAAATATTTTTTAATGGGGGTGAATTTGAGAATAAAATCATTTATGATTCTACACTAATTAACATTTTGTTACCAGTTATGATGATATAATAAAGTTATATACAATCTTTTCTATTCAAGACTATATTTGATGAAGTAATTGAATTTGATTCAATGAACTATTTGATCATGCACATACACTCGACCATAGATAACACAATTATTCACATGAGTCACCATTTAGATCAAGTGAAAACATCCATATAAAGGTACAAAATTATCCATTATTATATCTTCCACTTATATTATCTAATCATTTAAATATTAATGGATTATGCATGAACTTATGTAATATTTTCCTTCCAGAATGTATAATGGGATATAAAATTCTATAACATTACCATTTAATAGTATAATAAATTTGATTTTTTTAAGAAACATTAGGTGAAATTAAAAATACTACCATATTTTCTTCTTTTCTTAATTAATATAAAATCTAAACATCAATGACCATAAACATCTCCTAGATCAATAGTAATCTTTTTTCCCCACTAAACACAATATCATAATGTATAGATCAGTTTAGGATCTCCAAAAAATTAAAAACTCTTTAAAAAACTAAAAGAAAATAAAAATTAATATTATCTCTCATTTTAGCCTATAATATTCAAATTATAAGGATTCATATTAAGAAATGTGGTTAATAAATATTTATACTTATTCTCTTTTTCTATTTGGTGTCTTATTTTTCCTCTATAACCTTCTTCCCTTTCTCCCATTCTAATTTCTTCCACACACACCAATAGTTGAAAAATTATATCATCAAGATGAAATTTGAAATTTAAATTAAAAAAATGACTTATATTTTGTCTTTATTTAATTCCTACTGTTATATTTTTATACCTTCAAGTAACCTTTATGGTCATTAACAGATGTTATGTGTTGTGTTGTCGTAGACCAACATGATTCTCCCCAAAAAACATTATCAACCCCTTGAAATATGTAAACTCATATAAATCATTTCATAACTATATTCATTATAATGTAATTCCTATAGATTCAATGTACTTCACCTCAATTGTATGTTAAATGAAAACATACATCACCGTCATTACTCTATAATATTTATTATTATAGTGTTATTCCCTTTTTCGAATACTACTCCTTATAATAATTAATTTTTTCTCCCTATAAGATATAACAAAACATCACATTCACTACACCCTAACATTAGGTTATATTCTCTAACCCCAATGTCTGGTTTCACTATCTTTAGTAAATCATTTCTTCAATTTCATAGTGCAATTCCAACCATCATGAAATAAAAACTTAATTTACAATACAATTGTCAGCTCACAATCACAAATATGATCTTGTGTAAATCATAGCCTATTGATTATTTCATGATACATATTTCATGAATTCCAAATTAAACCTCTTAACCCCCCCTAAAAAATTTATGTAGTATTTATGAGTAGAAATGTGATATTTTTTCGAACAAATTCTTAAAAAATACACAACTAATATTATTTGTCATTATTTTATTCATGGTATCATTTTTTCCATAAGAAATATAACTAATAATTTCACAAAATTTTTTAATGTGTCCCAAGAAACCGTGTCTCCTTATTTAACAAGTTTATAAGGATATTAAAACAATAAAAATATATTTAATCTCTTGATTTATGTGTCACAACAAAATCAAGCACCGATGCTTGAAATAAATTTCTATTCATTTCAGTAAAAAAATCCTCCTAAATGGTTTTTATTGTCAGCCAATGAATATAAATCTACCTAAAACATATAAGTGAATCATTAAATGAAAAGTATAATAATTTCATAGCATACATTGAGTGAGAAAGAATAATTATGAATAATAAAAAATATATTTCCTGAAGAGAATCCCACATTAACATCTAATGATCTATCAATCTTCAATTCACCTAAACACAATACTTGTATATATAGAAAACAAAAATCATTCGAACGTACTCAAAAACATTTAAGAAAACCTAAAAAACCAACCATACATATATGCAAACTGAAGTCACAACATTACACAACCACACATCATTTATGTACGCAGAAGTCACACCATTCCACTTTTGAAAAAAACACCAAGATATACCCCTCATTAATAATAAGGCTCTCAATAAAATGGAAAAAATATATTAAAAAAATTATGTTATTAATTTTATGCAGCATTAGAAACAACACAAAAATCAAAATAGGGGGAAAATAAACATTTTTTAGGCTTAAGAATAGTATGGTTAAACTACCATAATAATCCTCTATTTTTTAAAAAATAATATAAGAAATTCTTCCATAAAAACATCAACCAATTCCTCTGTATAAATACAATATATATTCATAAATACTACTTTCACCTTTTCCCAGATAAAAAGTACTTTGTATCAGTGAAAATTGATCATGAATATTGAGCAGGATTTATTGAGGGACTGATAGAACATTTATTATCCCAACCATCCAATATGGGTAACTTCACTTCCACATAAATATCATTATGTTTTTTTCCATTCACAATAGTCATGTTATTTATTGAGTTAGATTAATATATTATACATCATATGTACTAATAGTGTTAGAATTATTCTTCATCATGGGTTAAGTTACACTCATATCTCCCAAAATGAACACTCCATGGTGTGTGGATGTATAATCATAAACACTTCCACCTTGTACTCATTATCATATCCAAATATATTAAGATTTTTTTTACAATGGTGACAAAATCTGGAACATCTATTGGTTTTAATATACCTTGTAATTATAATTATTTTTAAAATTTGAGACTTCTTGTGTGAAATTTAATATCTTTTACATTGTTTTTACTCCTATTAAACATTTAATATTTTAGTTATAAACTATATAAAACACCAAATTAAGTTAAAAACTCATTTTGATCAATCTACTTTACAACATTGTATTTTGATAATTGGATTTCCAGGAAAATTGGAGTATAAAATCTCTTTAAATAATACATTTTAAACATATTCATGTTTCCACAAACACATGTATCTTGAGAAATAAAGGTATAATCATTATCAAAATATTTTTACTGTCCCACAAAATTATTCAACACAACAAAGATTATCATTTTAATGAATTCCATTAATAGAGTAATTTTTTTGTAAACACAATATTCATTTAAAGAAAATATAGTATTAGCAAAAATGATTAAAAAAATGATAAATAACTCCTTAAATGTTTATTGTATTGATTTGTTTACACTGTCCATTTTCTGAGGTGTTTCTACTTTATGTATGAATCCTACATCAAATACATTGATCACATAGCATTCTATATCCTGTATATCATTTCATTCAATATGGAAAAACATATATCATCATCCAAAAATAAAAAGAATTAATGTTTATCAATTTAATCATCCTCTCTAAGTTAACCACTATGTAAGGATATCTTGACATCCTTTTGTAATATTATATATCATATTTGAGTACAAATGAAAAAATATGTCCTCATTATTTGAATTATTGAAACTATAGATATTGATTAGTCAAAGTCAATGAATTCAGCATGAAAATATATTTGTCATAAAAGAAATTTTTGTTTCTTTTCTACATTTACATTCTCATAAAATTTTCTTAAAGCACCTACATTACTCCAATAACATTCTTTTTTTATCTCAAGAACCAACTCCCAACTGATGTTCTTCTTAATTTGATCAAATTATCCATTTGTGGAATAAATCCACTCTGGGTATATCAATTATTCATTTACACAACTTGGATAAAATTAGGAATTTATTGAGGTATGAGATATTTTCCTCAAATATCCCAGGGTATTGGTAAATAATTGTCTTTATCATTCCACTCACTTGAATCTTTAACATTTATAAAAATTAAAAAGCTATATCCATTGATTTTTATATGATACTTATGATCAAAAAGATTTTATTTTCCAATAACCCCCAAAAATGAGTGTTATAACACCATCATATTATTTAATAAAAAAATATTGATTTATTTCTTATTATATAATTGATATTTATTTATGTGGAACGGATTCCCAAAGGAAATTTCATCAAATCAACATTTCTCAAAACTGATCATATTTAAACTGTTCACATAGATAATGAAAGGGAATCGAAGCATAATTTATTTCTTCATTATTGATTCCATATTTTTATATATCCCATATAGATAAATATTATAGTTTTTATGATGAAAACAATGATTTTTAATGTGAACCATTTTCCAAATTGATTTACTCTAAAATAAATTGGATGTTTTACGTTCCACTAACAAGGTTATCTACATTTCAATAAAATATCTATTCCTTCTAACAAAATAACTATATTATTATATGGTATACTGTGTACTATACACAAAAGAAATTCTATTCTTCTCCAAATAAATATGAAACCTTTCTCTTCTATATTCATATCATTAGTCAAAATAGAATGTTTTTAAGGAAGAAACACATTCCTTTTCACCAATTCTCTTTGAAAATATAACACCACTATAATGCCTTATATATTTTCATCATAAAATAATTCATCAAATATGGTTAAATTCATATTTAAATTATATTAATTAGTTATAAAAATTCACTAAAATTTCATCTATCATCAACCAATATCGAAACAGATAATTTCCATGTAATGATTTGTGTGATTCTCCACCATTTTATCGGAGGAATCAAGAATCATTCCATTTTGACATATATAACATTCCCACTATATTAATATATTCAATAATGGAACATTACAAACCTTTTGTTGAGGATTTAAAATTTTCATTATCATTAATCCAATTTGACACGTCCTTCAATTCCATAAGTTGTTCTATTACATAATATTTATATATAGAGAATACTCCTCTTCTCTAACATAAAATAGGTTACCTCTAGCTCTATATCATTGAAACATGACACATCCATACTTAAATTTATTTTAATTTTTTCAAAAATCAATACATTTACTTTTTTAGTTTCTTATCTAATACTAATTAGGTTATGTTTTAAATAATAAACAATGATTGTACTCATTGACTTTAACATCATATATCCAATTTTAATCAAGAAAAACCCTTATATTTTGAATTATCCACCATTTATAAATATAATATATCCTTATCTGATATTCAAAAATACATTAATCATTTTTATATCACCCAAAACAGATTACAAACACACATTAATCAATATCCTTTTTTAACTATTTCATGATGAATACAAATCTACTTTCACAATATTTTATTTCTCAATTTCTATTTACTATTCCATCTAAAAAAATTAAAAAAAATTATACATAAAATTTATATAAAAATATGTTGAAAATAATCCATGAGAAAAATCTAGTCAAACATTATATATAATTCATTCAAATTATGAAACTAATTCATCATTATAACTCATTAATTTTTAGGGAATCTCTGATATTGTTTTCATTGAGTCTGTTGTCTCTACCTCAAATCAAGACTTTAAAATATTATATGATTGATGAAATTAGTGAAATATAAAATCCTTTCCAAATTTTCATATACACCATATTATAAAAATTATCTACAAAATGAAAATCTTTTATTGTAAATTGTTTATTTCCCAAATTGTGATGCAAATTTTCATTTAATTTTTTATCACAAATCTAGGATATTTTTTATAAACCTAAATTATTTTAATTTTATGATATATTATGATGAATATTAGATATTTTTCATGAATTTTAATCCATTAAATTTTTATTATATTTCTTCATCAAGTCACTATTTCAATAATTTTTAGTATTCTCGATTCTCATTTTAAGGTAACTTTCTTATTCTTAATTACACTTGATTTATCTTTAAGACTATTGTATTCAACTTTAAATACATTTTATTCCATATGATTACTTTATCAATGATTAGATTGATAACCAATACTATGGGATACTGTAGGATTGAAATGTAGATAGAGATTACTCAATTACTAGAGGGTGGTGGATTCTAGGTTTAAAAAATGTTCAATTTTGTCCTTAAGAAAATATATGTTTAACAAAGTTAAACAATGTAGAATCACAAAACCTCATTAGTTCATAATTAAGAAACTAACTTTTTTATCATCAAATAAAATAGATCTGATAAATAAGCATAATACAAGTTTACATAGATAATGATTCTACCTTAAAGAATATAGAATCTTGTTTATACAGAGTGTACAAGTATAAGGATGTATAAGAATGCTATACTTTATTTCTTTAAAAAAATAATTAGAATTAAAATCTTGTAACAAAGAAAAGAAAATAAGTATAGGATATATTTTAACCCAAAGAGAAGGGTATCCAACACCATTGGATAGAGGTCCCCTGATTGATAATTTCAAGAAAGTCTTTCTTACCCACACCAAGGTAAGACCTCAATATAAATATCGAAATCTGTCTTGCTATCCCTGATTGACCTCAATTTCTAAAGTGATTGGTATCTCTCTATTCCTATCCCCAGAATCCTTGTAATTGATAAAAAACAATCGAAATCTCACTAGTATGGATGAAAAAGTTTTTCATAGCTTGAATAAGTTGTTCACAATAAATGCACATAGCAGATTTCAGAAGAGCTCTGACGACACAAATTCAATCTCTAGAATTTAGCACAATCATTGTAGAGATCATAATCTCTCACTGAAAACTCTATCATCAACTCTTCTTTTTATCGTATTTAAATGGTTGGGTATTTATTTTAATTTATTACAATGTTCAAGTTCATCCTCCAATGGTCATATTTTTCATTAAATTTCCGATGGACCTATACAGGTGTCACTCAGCCAACGTTTTGTTAGAAACAGATTGAACAAAATCATTTTATGTAAGAAAACATGAGAAACATTATCATGATTAAGAATCATTATCACATTTTGGAACTAATAAAATGAAATTTTACTTTATGGAAATGTGGTAACCGTAATAAGATCATTTAATCAGATTCTTAAGACAGTGAGAATCAGAGTCTAAGAAATGTTAACAATCAAATTCTGAAATAATAGATAATAGGATTCTGATTTCAGAGTAAATCATAATCTGATGTGATAATAAAACATAGTCTGAATTATAGAGAAAATTGTAGATTTATTTTAGAATAAATCAGAGTCTGATTTGTGAAGAAATTGGAATCGAATTTCAGAAGAAATCAGAGTTTGATTTCAAGGGATATCGTGGTCACAATTCTGGGGAAATCATATTCAAAGGAATAGTAAGGGTTTGAATTACTTAAGGATCTAATTTTTTACTTAATAAAAATATAATTATACTTGGTTTTAAACAACATTGGATAAGATGTTGAAAAACATAGATAAGGAAAGGAACATTCTTAGGAAAAAAATTATTTAAGTTAATGTTTCTTAGAGAAAGATAATTTTCCTTAACAAAACATGTTTTTTATTTTCAAAACATAATGGAATGGAAAAGGAATAAGGGAACTTATTGACTAAAAAATATCCCCCTTTTTGGAAAGCACAAATAATTTTTTGAAAAAGAATATAAAGAAAAAAGGTTTTCATTTTTAACATAAAATAAATACGTATCTCCCTTTTCATATGACCCATGATGAATATGATTAACTCTGTCATAGGTGTTGAAATCCATAAGGATATTATTATTGTATTTTTTGGTGAAATTACTCTTTCTTACTTTAGAAATTATTCTTTAAGTAATCTACCCCTTACATAATATTCTTTTTTATCACTTTTTTCAACCCCTTTGTGATATTCAAAATAGAATAAAGGGAAAACAATTGTACTGTAAAGGTTAAGAATATACAAAACAAAACTATGGAAATATAATTTTTTTATTAATATTGAAAAATTAGTTACAAATAAAATACAAAAACATATTAGAGTTTATGATAAAATCATTCAGCCTTCTTCTTCTCCTTTGGCATCAGCTTTTTCAGAGTTTCCATAAGTTTCTTCAGCTGTTTATTATCATCTTCAAACCTATTGATCAACTTTTCCTAATCCTAATTTTTATTTTCAATATTTTTTATTCTCTATTCCTAGGATTTACTAATTTCTCCTTGAGACTCTATTCCATCTTATTGTTCATTGAAGTTTTCATCCATTTTATCCATGAGTTCCCATTCTCTCTTCAGATTAAGAGCAACTGAATTTAACTTCTCATTAAGAACATTATCTTCCTGAAGGAAAATAGATTTCTATTCATTTATATTTTTTGAGAAATTATTGATATAATATTGATCGTGTCATTTTAATTATCAATGGAGTCATTTACTGAATCTATTATGTCATAAAAAAATTAAAATCATCTATCACTGACATAGTACACTTAGTTATCTTCTTGCAGGATTAATTTCCTGTTTGATTCATAGTTGATCATGAAAGATTTGAAGTTAAATTCTAACTTGATGATCCTCCCCATTAAAAAAATTGTACATTCCATTTTTGAATTAATTGTCTATTAAATCATATGGAACTCTAATTCATTGTTTGGGAAAAGTGGAATTCAATCTATATGATTTTTCAATGACTATTAAACAAAAAACATGACCTAGAAAAGATGATGATTTTGAAGTAGGTTCTTTTATTGGGAAACCAACTTCACCTTATTCATCATATTTATTCATAGATGATCTAACAATATCCTTCTTAGATTTTTCAACATCTTTCTTTGGGTTTTTAACAATGATGTCCTTTCCTTTCTCTTCCTTAGAAACATTCTTCTCAATATTTTGAGCCTCTTTCTCTCCATTATATACGTGGATAATTTTTTCTCACGATCAATTTCATTATCAGTATTAATTTATTTATCATCACCATGATGAATAAAATCATGATTACTACTCTTATTATCTGATCGTTTATCAACCACATCCTGAGCATCATCATTTATTGAAAATGATTGTCTTTCTAAAATGATCTTAGTGGATTCATCTTGGGATGTTCTGATAGATAACTTTTCAAAAGGGATCTTTTTATCATGATATTTTTCTACCATTCATATCACATCATCACTTTCATCTTATTCTTCTTCTTCTTTTTTAACTTACTCTTCTCCAAAAAATGGATCAAGAATTGAAATAACTTTCTTTCTCTTATCTATAACCAGAGTCTATGTTGAACTAAATATTTTAAGAATGATTCTGGTACAAAAACATTTTTAGATGCCTTTTCTGTATCTCTGTGAAAATATTGATCAATCTAGGCTTCTGAATTATTCTTCTTCAACATCTTCTCTTTAGCATGAATCTCATGATCTTCTTCTGTTTGGATCTTTAAGGCCTTATCCTCAGTAGGGTCAAACCCAAAAACTACATCTCCATCCTTCTTTTTCTTTTTCTTCTCTCTCTGTTTGGATACTACTTCATAAGAAAATGACAATTTTTTATTTTTCATTGATGGAGAAGATACCGTTTTAGGTGTTGGTTCTTTTCCTTTATGAGATTTTGGCTCTTTAACTTTTCTTTTATTAGGGGTTTGTATGGAACTTTCAGAAACTTCTCCTTTATTTATAATAGGTTGATCATCCTTATTAGGAAGATCAATGAACTCTCAAGTCTTAACACTGAAACATGTATTCATTCTTCTTAATGTATCATCACTTAACAACATTATCTTGAAAACTCTATCCTTTGAGACGTATGGGATTTTGAAATATTCTAATCACAAGACAATAATCTTCAACATGATTGCAGGGTACATAATTATTTGAGACTTAATGGTTACATTCTTAACATTTTTTATTGTTAAAATAATGTACTTGATGAGTCTTATCTTCCTTAGATTCACCAAGAAATCCATCATGATAATATCACATGACTTATGTTAATCCTTATCTCCCTTCCTTGTAATTATAAAAACTTACATCTGGATACCTAACAATATATGGCTTGAAGAAAGATGAGAGATATTTAGTGTGTTTACTCCTTTAAGACCAATGCACTCAATAGCCTTAACATTCTTAAAATAACCTTCCTCATTAAGAAACTTGTGTGAGAAAAATATTACTTCTCCATCGTAAGAAATATCTAATATACATGCAGCCTTATTGAAAGATAAGTAATAAGTATTTCCATAACTCTTAAACAAAAACATTTCTCTTCCTCCTTGTTCATAAAATTGAATTGTATCATTAAATTCTACAAGAATATTTGGACATACCAGATCCTGATTCTTTAATTTGGATATGTATATGCCTTCCCATCAATTCATATTTATGATTTTTGAATCAAATGAATCATACATGACCAATACATTCGAGTCCAACAACCTTTATCTTAAAATAAGACAATCCATGAGTTTCTTGTTGGAGGCCATCAGAGCCTATGAGGAAAATTCAAGAGACATTCAGAGATGAAGGAAAAAATCTAAAATTTATTGACATACTTAAATTCTGGCAGATCTTTAGTAGAAATAAACAGAGATAACCGTTGTGGGATAAAAATTGGGGGATCCTTTATATAGGCTTCTCAGTGACGGTTCATATTCCCGAATAAATCCAAAAATTGAGATTTTCTTGACCTGATCTGATGGTTTAAATCAATGCCAAAGAAGGATTAATACGGTCCTATATTTTTATATTTTAAGGAAAAATTAATTTTTAAGGAAAGTGAAACTAATAAGGTTTACATAAAACAATATTGAAAATACCAACAATCAAAAATTCAATTATGATGATATAGATAAGGAAACGTACCTTCTAGATTGGTCAGAATGATTTGTTAGTATTATTAAGATTTTTCTTAAACAACATAGTATCTTGAATGTATTATTAGAGAAAGAATACTTTTTAGGTTTTTAAATTTTTATTAGGGAATGAAAAATTTTAAGGTTACAAAAAAATTATTAGGGAGAGAAAATGTTTTATGTTCTGAAAAAAAAATTTGAAAAATAAAAATATAAAATAATACATATATGTAATCTTCTATGAAAAAGAGTGTCTTAATGAAAAGAGATAGGTTTTAACAAAAATTTAATATGGACTGTTACCTTACTTTTATCATTCCTAACTTTTGTTTAATTTATTCATATCTATTGAAGGGTTATGATTTTTCAAAAAAGTAACTGTGTTTATCCTGCATTTTGATAAATTGAAGAATTATATCTCCATTAAGAATGTGATCCCTTTGAAATTTATATCAAATATCTATGTGATTTGTATGAGAGATATTTATAGGGTTTTTTAGGGAAATGACACCAGTATTATCAAACATTATTTGTGATTTGGTAAAACTCATGCCACAGTCTGTGAGTGTGTGTTGCATCCACAATACTTCAGCACAACAACTTCCAACTACTACATATTCATCTTCAGTAGTGGAAAGTTCTACAGAGTGTTACATCATATATGACCAAGTAACTAATGAATCTCCTAATAAATGACATGTTCTTGATGTATATTTTTTATCCATTCTATATCCACCAAAGTCGGCATATGAAAAACATTTTGAAACAAAATAATTTCTAGAAGAATAGTATAGTCCTAAATCCATGGTTCCCTTTAAATATGGAAAAATTAATTTCACTATTTTTAAATGGGATTATTTTGGTTTATGTTAATATATTGCACATAATCATACTGAAAACATTAAGCATTCACAACTAGTTGTTAGGTATAATAAACATCTTATCATACCTCTAAAAGATGTATGATCTACTAGTTTCTAAACATCATCAAGATCAAGATTATTTGAGGTACCGTTTGGAGTACTTATACTTTTAGTATTTTCATATCCATACTTCTTAAGAATGTCATTAATATAATTATGTTGAGATATATAAGTTCCTTCTCGTTATTTGGAAATTTGAAATCCACAAAAAATGTTATCTCGCCATTCATGCTTATTTCAAACTCAGATTTCATAAGATTCACAAAAGAATCAATTAAGGATTACTGAGTTGATATGAATATAATGTCATCAACATAAATTTGAACAATCAAAAAAAATTTCTTATCTTTATTTATAAAAGGGTTGGATCAGTAGTTCCCTTAAAATAATTCTTCGGAACAAAAATCCTATAAGTCTATCATACCAGACTCTAGGTGTTTTTTATGTCTATATAAATATTTGGTAAGTTTATAAACATGTTCTAGATTTCTTGTGTCTTCAAAACAAGGAGGTTGTTCAACATAAACTTTATATTGATCATATCCATTATGAAATCACATTTCACATCCATTTGAAAAAGTTTTAAATTAATGAATACTACAAAGTCTATTAGAATAATAATAGATGTATGACTAGATAATAGAGCTTAAATTTCTTCATAATATATTCCTTATTTTTATTTATAGCCTTCAAGAAAAAAATATTTCTTTATTTATTACAATGATTTTATTTTCCTCAAAAACAATTCTAAATATCCATTTTACTCCAATTATATAAGTTTCCTTAGGTCTTTCAACCAAGTTCTAGACTTTTTTCCTTTCGAATTAATTTATTTTATCTTGAAAATATTTAATCTAGTAATTATCAACTAAATCTTCATCAGAACTTTTAGGTTCTAATTGTGAATGAAATTATAGATTCTCTACTTCATTTTTTAAAGAACTTCTAGTCCATTTGGGTTGATCTACATTACCAATGATAATATCACTAGTATGATTCTTAAGAAACAATTGATTTGGGTTTTGTCAATCCTTTTCATCAACATAAAGTAAACAATATTCTAGGGTAAATACTTCAGAAACATTTTCTTGAGTATTTTCCTTGTTAAAATAATATTCCTTCAAAGGATGATAACCGATTTTTGAAAACGCATATTAATATATAGGTTGGGTTTGATTAAAAACAAAAGGATCAGTTTCATCAAATTTAACATGTACTATTTATTCAACAGTACAAGAATTTGGGTTAAAAATTTATATGCCTTATAAGTATCAGAATATCCCAAAAATATTCCTTCATCATATTTTGGTTCAAATTTTTGGAATTTATCTTTAGTATTCAAGATGAATACATTACATCCAAATACTTTGAAGTATGAAACTTTAGGCTTTCGGCCAGTCCACAAATCATGAGGTGTTTTATTATGAAAATTCCGGATTAAAACTCGATTTATAATATAGAAAGTAGTATTAACAGCTCAGCCAAAAATTTATTAGCAATAGAATATTAAATCAACCTGGTTCTAGTTATCTATTACAGAATTTGGTTTCTTCTTTCAACAACACAATTTTATTAAGGAGTTTTTAGAGATGAGAAGTTAGGAGTAATAACTTTATTAATACAAAAAGTTTCAAAAATCTAAATTTTCAAATTCTCCCCCATAATCACTATGAATAGTTATCAGTGGATGATTTTTATAATTTTTAACTTTGGATGAAAAATATTTAAATTAAGAAAAGGCTCTATATTTCTTTCTATAAAATAGACCCATGTAAATTGTGTGTAGTCATCAATTAAAACTAATATATAGTATTTTCTTCCAATACATCTAATTTTTATGGGAACAAAATGATCCATATGCACTAGCTGTAATGTATTAGAAGTTGAGACTTCACTAATTGATTTAAATCTTGACTTATGTTTCATTCCATATTGAAAAGTATCAAGAAAATTCGAAGAATGAAATCTAAGCTCTAGTAGATTCTTAACAAGTCTTTTCCTTGAGGATTTTCACAGGTTCCTAAGGTTTCAGTGTCCTATTATTCTTTTCCATAAACACGATTGATCTACCTTTGCACTACGGAAAGGTATTTCATGGCTCCTAAGGTCTTATAAGTTATGTGTATAAACATTCTCATGTGTATGGGAAGAGAGAATAAACTCTTCCTTGAAAATTTGTACTAGAAATTTTTCATTCCTAAAATTTACAATGTAACATTCATCACATAATTGAATTATTCTTATATTATATCTCTTAAGACCATTATCAAGAAAAAAATTGAAAATTAATGCTTTTCCAAGAAGAATAATGTTACCTATACCAAAAATTTATCCTTGAGCATTATCTGTGAAAGTTAATTTTCCTCCTTTCATCTTGATAATCATTTCAAAGATATTTTTATAACAATTCATGTGCCGGGAACATACTCTATCCATGAACCATGTATTTTTTTAGTACATCCATTGTTTTCCAAAAAATAAAATAGTTAGACTTTTGGAATCCAAACTTGTTTAGGTCCGGAAATGTTAGAAAGTAAAATCATGGATATCAACATTTTCATAAAAAATTATTCTATATGAAAAACTAAGTATTGGGTTTTATTTAATGAAATATTATCCTCCCAATATCCACCACATTGACACTTAATGAAAAAAGGAGCACTTTGGGGTAAAAAATAGTTATGACTAAAAAAAGTTTTTGAATGCGAATAACCAAATCCAAAACTATTCCTAATAGGATAAAGTTGTGAATACATTTTATCAATTTCTTTTATTTGAGAAGAGAAATTTGATTAAATTTTATTTACGGAAAATATTTCATATTTTAGTTTGTTGACTAAATTCTTATCCTCGTAGTCATTATTCTTAGAGTTTGAGTTAGTCTCTAAAACATTTAGCTTTGAATTAATTTTTTCAAGACCCTTAGAAAATTTATCCTTCTCAGAATTAACTTCCTCATGATTTTTGGAAACATTTTAAACATCAAGGGATTTCTAATCAAGATAATTTGAAAGATATGATACTTCTTTTTTTTAAATAGAAGTTCTAGAATTTTCTTTAACAAGTTTCTTATTGATCTTAATATTTTAATTTTTGAGTAACTTGGAAAAACTAGATACTTCATCAAAATAATGTAATGTATGATCTTCTGGTGTGGATGATTCTTCATCCAAATATTCATAATATTATTCATTAGGAAAATTAGAATTTTATAAAATATTGGTTAATGTTTTAGCAGTATTTACCTTATCTATGAGAAATTGATTTTTAGTTGGAATTTTGGGTATGAGAACAATATTCTTATGTCTAGAAGAATCAATATCAGAAGATTCATCATTAGAATCACCAAAACAAGAACTCCAGGTGTTATTAGATTTTAGAACATTCTTGGTATATGATTTGTAGTACTTCTTCTTATTTCATTCTAATTTCAATCCTTTCTTTATTTCCTTTTGATAATTGTAAAGTTTGGTTTGATATGACCTACCCTCTTTCATTTATAAAAATTTACTTCTTAATATTTCATATCCTTTTTTTCTTTTTCCTATATCTATATTGTAAATCATTCATTCCCAGAATCTTTTTCATTATTAAAGCTAGATTAGAATGATAATTCTCATAATGATCATTATCACTGGATTCTGATAAAATAGAATATTTCTTATCATTTGATCTAGTAACACTTTAAGGAGTCATGGTTTTCAAATGATTTAATATAGTAGTGAATCAAAACATCCATTACCATTATTTTTCATATTTATCTCTGCATATCTCTTCATTCTATTTTCATGTTGTAGAAGAGTATTGAATAACACATTAAGACTGATGTTTCAGACATTATTATTCTCATCAATTGATGTTCTTTTGGATTCCCTCCCATAGGACATAATATCTATTATCTTGTACAAAAGAACCTAATCATCATGTCCTTTATCACCCATAGACTGAAGGCTATTGAAAATAGTCATAATCCTTTGATGTACATTCCATACAGGTTCTCCATTGGGAAAAATAAAACCATGATATTCAGCTATGATCATAGCTCTTCTTGTTTCAATGGCCTTGGATCTACCCAAATATGTAACTTCAAATTTGTTCCAAATTTTATTTCCATCGTCACAAAATGATATATGGTTATAGATTTTCCTATTCAAAAAACATAACAAAGTATTGTGTATCTTAAAGCTAAGTTGATACTCTTGTTTTTCTTGATTGGTGAATTATCTGATTTCCTTTTCTAAAATCTTGTAGTCACCAGTCAGCATAACAAAGTTATCAACACTTGTGTTGATTTTAAATGTCTTCATCATATCTCTCGAGTACTCATAATAATTTCCATCAATGATTAGGGGTCTGTTAGGATTTATATTTTCTATAGAACCATCATTAATTCCTTACATTCTATATGAAAATAAAAAAACATATTTTCTACAAAAAGGATTTGTAGAAAAAGTTTATACAAAAATAAAATTTTAGGAAAAACAAGAACAAGTAAATTAAGAAATAAAATTTGATAAAGGAAACTTATTGGTTAGTATATGTATTTTAGAGACCTCCTCTGACTGCAATTGCAGGATGAAAATCTAGATGCAGATTTCTCAATTACAATAGGGGTGAATTTTAGGTTTAAAAAACTATCATTTTTATCCATATGAAAATCTATGTTTAACAAAGTTAAACAAGATGGATTGACGAACCCTCTTTAGTTCATAACTATGAAACTAACTAGATTACGATCTAATATGATGGATCTGATAAAGAAACATAAGAGTACTTTTCCTAGATAATTATTCCAACTTAAATCACATAGAATATTTTTTATATCAGAGTATACATGTATATGAAATTATAATAAATTTATACATTCTTTATTTAACTAAATGCATTGGATTTAAAATATTTTAAAAAAGACAAGGAAAAAAGTATAGGAAATATTTTAACCCAAATAGAAGGGTTTCCAAAATCCTAGGATAAAGGTCCATTGATTTATACTTTCATGAAATTCCATCTTACCCACACCAAGGTATGTCCTCAATAAGAATATCAAAATCTGTCTTGAAATCCCCACAATCCCTAGATCTCTGTGATGATTGGTACCTATGGATTCCTATCCTTGGAAGCCCTCAATTGATCACCAAAAATTGGAATCTCACTAGGTAGGATGAAAATATTGTTTACAGAAAAAAAAGGTATATTTGAGTAGATCTCTCGCATCACAAATTCTCTATCTATATTTCAGCACTATAATTGTACAAATCAACATATCTCCATGAAAAATCTAGAATCAACTATTATTTTTAGCTTGTTCAAATGGCTAGGTATTTATAGGCATGGATTCCAAAGGTTGAATTCCTCCTCTAATGGTTATGTTTTTCCTTAAATTTGGAAGGGTCATGTTCACGTGTCACTCATCCAATGGATAGTTAGAAACAAATTATACGACATTATTTTGTGTATGAAAAGATGAGAAATAATATCATTCTTAAGAAACACTATCACATTTAGGATCTGATAAAATGAAATGATACTTTAAGGAAATGAGGTAACAAAAGGAATATAATTTAATCAGATTCATAAGAAAGAGAGAATCAGAGTCTAATAAAAGTTAACAATTGAATCCAGATTTCTATGTAAATTGGATTCTGATATCAGAAGAAATCGGATTCTGAGTTCTAGGGAAAATAAGATTCTGATTTCCAGGGAAAATCAATGTTTTATTTTAAAAGAAATTGAATTCTGATTTCAATAGAAATCATAGTCTAATTTCATAAGAAATCAAATTCTGATTTTAGAATAAATCGAAGTCTTATTTCAGAAGAAATCAGAGTATAATTTTATGATAAATCATAGTCATGATTCTAGAGAAATCAAATTCAAGGGAACTGTAATGTTCTGAGTTAGATAAGGATCTTATTTTTGACATAAGAAAAAGTTATTTAGACTTGGATTAGGAAAAAATTAGATAAGAAGTTGAAAACCATAGATAAGGACCAAAAAATTCATAGTCAAATAAAATCTTCCATAAGAGAATGTTTCTTAGATTATGATAAATTTCCTTAAGAAAACATGAGTTATTTTATAAATATAATGGAATGAAAAAACCATAATGGAAATTAATGACTCAATAGATACATCATAGGTATTCTCATATCTCTTTGTTTTTCACAAAATTATAGGGTAGATTTTAAAATTTAAATTGATAATATTAAATTTATATTTTAGATCTGAAAACTTATGATTAAAAATTCAATTTTTATTCCATTTTAATTGTTAATATCAACCAGTGCATCATTAAGCAACTTTTTCATGGAACGTAATACCATGAAAATATTCAAAATCATTAACCGACTATAGCACTCTATTTCCCTAAACATTCTCAACCCCATTTAACACTTCATCTACTATTATAATCCCAAAATTATTTTTATATTATTTAAAAACTATTATAACATGTTTCTTTAACACTCACTTTATCATGAGTTCCAAAGCCATTTCTTCTTCCACTCAATCACTTGGGAAATACTCTTCATTACCCTTAGTAGTAAGTAATTGAAATGCCTAGATCGGTTGTGATCACTGAGAGGGGAGGGGTGAATCAGTGATAACTTTTTCTTTTTAAGAATTGTTCCCTTTGAATTAACAATTCAACCTCTGTGGCTGGTTAAGGCCTAGATCTACTCTTTTGATGGTGAAGTGATAATGAAAGCTCAGAACACAGAGATTTACAAGGTTCGGTACAAAGACCTACTCCTTGCCGTGTTGGCTGCACTCCCCTACACGGATTCTTCACTATGCCAGAAGATGTTTACACAATAATTGGTTATACCCCCCAATTACAAGTTGGTTAAACCCCCCAACTCCACAGCATCATCTTCATCATGGCTCCACTTCACTTCTTCAAAGGTGTTGTTCAAAACTTCAAGTAGCTTCAACAGTCTTCAAAAGATCTCGTTCGTCTTGCTCACCAAAACCAATCACTTAGAATGATCAGTTCTTTTGCATTTATACACTTAAGTGTGTACTCCTCTTCTTCTTAACAATATTTGATCACTTGTGCACACACTAGTTCATGTTGCTTCTTTTCACATACTCAACCAATCCTCGGTCTCCTCTTCAATTGCACACACAAAGTGTAAGTCTCTATTTCTCCACTTCACACACACACAAGTGGTGCATTATACACTTCACAACCTGAACTCCCTGTCTCAAATGAAGGCGCGCAAGGGGTGTGTCCAACTTCTTCTCCAACAGTCGAGAAAGTCACTATGGACAAGGCAGCGCGCAAGGGTGCACCAACCATGGGAGTGCAAGTGCCCGCGGCCTGACCTCTTCCTGTCACGCAAGGGGTGCGCGCAGGGGACTTCCTCAGGGCCTCGGGTGGCTCCGGGATACTCAGTCGCGCAAGAGGTTGCGCGGAGGTACTTCACGTAGCTTTAGAGCTTTGCAGGACTTCTTCACAAAGGATCAAAAACAACCTATCAATCGCCTCGGGTGCTCCTTTTATAGGCGAGTAGTGAGAATGGAGTCTGCGGGATACAATACTCAAATGCACGAAATCATCGGCGCGTTTTGAAAACTTCAAACGCGTTAAAAATCATCCGCGTTTCTCGTTTTTTATTATCTGTCCAACGCGGGTTATCTCTTCTTTTCATTCCTCCACGTGCATGCATTTTCGAACGCATGCATGGCTCTGTTTAAGCCCAACTCATGCAAAACACGAACACATGAAGCCTCGGCAACTTTGTTTGCCTCGGAATTCTTCGAAATCTTCCAAACTTTGCATGCATGCCCATTTTCTTGCATGATCATGTTCGTTACGTTGAGACTAACCCAATGGATCCTTTAGCTCGAACAACGGTGGCCGGGAACTCGAAATTCATCTTCGGGAGGACTCCTGGTTCGAAGGTGGCTCACGCGAAGGCCTCGGGTGAGCTCGAGGTAGGGGAGGACTCCTCGTCCGTCGGATCTGGCATTTAATGAACTTGGATGGCCGGGATTAGAAGATTGCGTGCAGGTTGCGATGAGCGGTCCAGATCGATCGTGCGATCAGATGAGTGGCCAGGATCACTCCTGCGGCAAAATCCTACGTCCCACATCGAAACGGCTCCTGGTTGTTCCGCGGTTTATCAAACTCGCACTCCCTGCTCCATGTCAATTGAACTTCTCCCCTCTCGGTGCTGCCCTACACCGAGTTCTCCTGTGGGCGTGCTCTTGCGCCCACCACCCCTGCCACTCGGGCGCGCCACAGGCGCCCACCATGCTTCCTCACGGGTGCGCTCCTGCGCCCAGGCTGCGCGGGCTTCATCACCGCGTGGCCCCGGGGCTTATACACGGCCCTGGCCTCCTCTTGGGCTGGCCCCATGGGATCCTCCTTGGGTGTGGCGACCTTGAGTCCCACATGTGCCTTGGGGTTGAACCCTTGGTGGCTTTCTTTTTGCTTGAATAAACACTAAGTATACATGTACATTGTGTAAAATGCCAAATGCCACAACTCTTCTTCTTTATTTCTTCCCTTCTCTTCTTCATTAGAATTCCACAAATCTCCTCAACATATATTCATTACTTAGGAGGAAAATTCTTTAAGGTTCATCATCAACTGAACTCCTTAATCAAACATAGTCTTCAATGTTCTTCATTGATCTAATCAGAGATCAAGTTGGGTCAAATTCTCCAAATTCACATACACTAGGAGATAGTGCATGGACATCTTTAATCCACTTCATCCACTCAGTAGTTGTGGATGGATCATCTTCATCTCCTCATGCATTGTCAATACAATGAATGGTCTTCAATCATTAGTGTGACATTGTATCCCCTTGATACAAGTTCTTGGAACTTAAAGATCAGCTCAACAATCGTCTGATGTAATGATGCATCTCCAACCATTAGTCTTCAAGCTCTACTTCATCAATTGACACATAGTGACATGTTATTGACAACAAATGCAATCACTTGGGCATAAAAATCTCCCCCTTGGTATTTGGTTGTCAATACTCCTAAACACATTTTGAAGAATGTCAAAATGTGTATGTGCTGATTATTTCTCCCCCTTATTGGCCAACAAATGCAAAGGGATGAATAGGAAGTCATTCCCAAAATGCATAACTGCTTGACTCAGCAACTAATGATCCCCCTAAAGGGATGCACTCATCTCCTTTAATTCCCTGCATTTCAGTACAAAAACATATAAATTTAGGGAATAAGGAGGGACCTTTCTCTTCCTCAAGTGAGAGGAGAAGGCTGAACATGAAGTTTCAGCCTTAGCTCAACAAATCTTTCTGTAGGCATAGCTTTGGTGAAAATATCTGCCACCTGATCTTGAGTAGAAATGTAGTCGAGGTTGATGTCTCCACTGATGACCCTTTATTTGATGAAATGATATTTTATATCAATATGCTTGGATTTGGAGTTTTGTATAGGATTCTTAGACAAGCCAATTGCACTTTGATTATCACATAAGATCTTCAATGGTTTTTCAGCTTTAATTCTCAAATCTTCTAGCTGCACCTGCATCCAAATCATTTGTGTACATGCAAGTGTAGCTGCCACATACTCTTCTTCGGCTGTGCTCAATGTTACAGAATTTTGTTTCTTGCTATACCAACTAACACATCCTTCTCCCAGAAAGAAGTCTCCACCAGATGTGGATCTTCTATCAGTGAAATCACCAGCCCAATCAGCATCAGTGAATCCCAACAACATTATGTTTGTACTGTGTTTGTATAAGAGTCCATAGTTGAGGGTTCCTTTCACATATATCAAGAATATTTTAGCTGCTGATAAGTGAGATTCTTTTGGGTCACATTGAAATCTTTCACACAAAGTCACTGCATATGTTATATCAGGCCTTGAGGCCGTGAGATAAAAGAGACTGCCAATAATTCTCCTAAACTCTTTCTGATCAACATTTTTGCCTTCTTCATCCTTGCATAGTTTGGTTCCAACAGAAATGGGTGTCGAGACTTCCTTTTCATTCTCCATTCCGAACCTTTTCACTAAGTCCCTTGCATACTTTTCTTGTGAAAGAAATATAGAGTTTTTCCTTTGTTCCACCTGAAATCCTAGAAAATATCTCATTTGACCAAGCATGGACATTTCAAAGGTTCTCTTCATCTGGTCAGCAAATTCTTCACATAGTCCTTCCTTGTCACCAGCAAAAATATTATCATCCACATAGATAATGACTATGAGAGTACCAGTGGCCATTTCTCTGACATAGAGATTACTGTCAACTGTTCCTTTGACAAACTTCATGCTCTTAAGACAACCATCCAACTTGGAGTACGAGGATCTAGGAGCCTGAATTAACCCATACAATGCTTTCTTAAATCTGCATACCATACTACCATCTTTTTCTAGCACAAATCCCTCTGGTTGTTCTATATACACTTCTTCTTCAAGATCTCCATTTAGGAATGCAGATTTCACATCCATCTGATAAACCTTGTACTTCTTGTGTGCTGTAACTGCTAAGAACATTCTGATAGTCTCCAGTCTTGCAACTGGTGCAAACGTTTCTTCAAAGTCGATTCCTTCCATTTGTGAATACCCTTTTCATACAAGTGTGGCCTTATTTCTTGAAACTTCCCCTTTCTCATTGAGTTTGTTTCTGAAAACCCACTTTGTCCCAATTACATTTTTATTTTTGGGCCTTGGCACAAGATCCCAAGTGGAGTTATTTTCTATTTGATTGAGTTCCTCATGCATAGCTTGTATCCATTCCTCATGTTCAACTGCTTCAGCCACTGTGTGAGGTTCCACTTGAGAAACCAATGCAGTTTGATCTTCCAATCTCAATATTCTTCTAGTTTTTACTGAGGACTGTGGGTTACCAAGGACATTTTCTGTGTCGACATGTTTCTTCAATTTATTGTATCTCCTTCTTCCATCGTCATTACCTTCCTCTTCATCACTGGTGTGTTCAGAGTTGATCTCACCAGCAGTTGGTGTTGGCTCAGTTAATTCTTCATTCTTTTGTTCCAAGGTTGTGTCATTCATTGAGTCATCATTATCCACAGTGTATGGTTTGGTGTTGTTTTCAATTATTCTAACATCACTGCAGTAAATCATTTTGTTCAACCTCTTATTCCAGCATCTATAGCCTTTTCCATCAGGTAGGTAGCCCATGAAGATTCCTTCTTCTGCTTTTTCCTCAAACTTTCCCAGATTAATGTTTTTAATCTTGATGATGCACGGACTGCCAAAGACTCTAAAGTACATAACAGTTGGTTTTCTGTTAAACCACATTTCATAGGTTTTCATTTGTGTTTCTGGTCTCAGGAGACATCTATTTTGTATGTGTATAGCTGTGCATACTGCTTCTCTCCATAAAAACATAGAGATATTGTGCTCAGCTAACATTGTCCTCCCCATTTCAACTATGCTTCAATTATTCCTTTCAGCCACTCCATTTTGTTGTGGAGTATATGGTGTACTGTATTGATGCTTGATTCCATTCTTGACCAAATAGATTTAAAAAGCATCACAAGTGTATTATTTTCCATTATCTGACCTCACTTTCTTGATACAGTGTCCTAGTTCTTTCTCATCCTGCCTCCTGAAATTTTTGAACATCATGATTGCGTCTGACTTGTGTTTCATGAACATGACGTTGGTCATCCGAGTATAATCATCAATGAAGGTTATGAAATAAAGATCTCCTCTTGTAGACTTCTGTCTCATCGGTCCACATATGTGTGTATGAATGAGTTCAAGGGGCCCAGTAGACATGATATCTACTCCTTTGTGTGAACTATGTGTCAGTTTTCCCTTCTGACATGTGTCACAAATTTCATCTCTTTCTCTCTTTAATTTGGGTAGATCTCATACAATATTGTACTTCAGAATTTTACTCATACTTCTTTGACCCAGATGGTCAAGTCTTATGTGCCAGAGATTGTTTTCTTCTTTGGACCTAAGATAACAAGAATTGATGGACTCACCAATTTGAAATAGGTTTCCAATGGTTCTTCTTCTTTGAGTGATGATTTTTCCATCCGTTGAGCTCTTGATGATGCATGAATCCTTCTAGAACAACACATCATGTCCATCATCACATAATTGGCTTACACTCAGCAGGTTGTGCTTTAATCCTTCAACAAACAACACATCATTGGATTTTAGATTTTTTGTTTCAATCATAGCCTTTCCAACTCCCTTGATTTTTAGAGAACAATCATTTCCAAACGACACGGTTCCTCCCTCACGACTTTCTATGTTGCTTAGAATTTTTGTATCACCAGTCATATGTGATGAGCATCCACTATCAAGAATCCATGACTTGGTTTTACTACTGGCTTTTAGAGAAACTTCAGTGAAGCATGTGATTTCTTCATTGGGTTCCTGAATGCCTTTTCCTTTCATGTCTTTAACTCTTTGTTCAGGAATAGTAGTTATACATTTATCATCTCTATGACCATGTTGGTCACATCTTCCACAAGCTTCACCCTGGGAGTCAGATTTGTTCTGAATTGGAAGTTTTGATGCTTTCTGTAATATACTCTGGGTTTCAGGATATCTCCCCCTTGAATCATGCCTCATACTTGGAAGAGACATGTTATACCAGCATGTATAGGCCATGTATCCAAACACACCACAACACCAGCAGTAGCCTCTAAACCTTGACCTTCTCTGCTGATAAGAGTCATGTTGTAATTTCTTGTCCAAAATTTGAGTAGTCCTTCCTGGAGATTTCCTTTCTTCCATTGAAGATGAGTTTTAACTAGTTTTTATATTCCCTGTTTGTCTCAATTTTATCTTTGGACCTGCATTGTTGGAGATAACAGATGTATTTTGAGATTTACTTAGTGGTAAATTTACTTGCCTCTGAGCACCAGCATGAGATGATTCTGCCTTGACCTCAATAGCCTTGTTGAAGTCTTCTCTTATCTTTGTCAAGCTATTCTATGCTTCAATCCACTTGGAATGTGTCACTGATTGCTCTTCTTCTTTGAGGTGAAGTTTCTCTTCAAGATCCTTTGCTATCTTATCCAGCTCAGCGGTCTTTAGTTTGTGTCTCTTGATTTCATCAATGTATAGAGTCTCTTTCTTCATACACTCTTCCAACTCCTCAGTCATCCTTTTGATTTCCTTTTGTAACAGTTTCTTCTCTTTCTTGAGCTTGTTGTTTTGTTCAAGGCAAGCCTCTAATTCATCTTTCAAAATGTGTTCATGCTCTGTTCGTTCACTTTCATCATCTTCACTACTGCAGGTATCAAACCCTTTTTCCACATGAGCCATAAAATTTGTTTCTTCTTCTGATTGACTGGCTGAAGTGAAGTCTGATTCTTCTTCTTTGCTCACATAGCTTCTTCTTTCACCTAGAATGAACCTTTTCTTTCTCGAACCAAATTTTCTTCCTTCTCTTGGGTTTCTACTCCATTTCATCT
The DNA here is from genome assembly GCA_963277665.1 of Viscum album. NCBI lineage: Eukaryota > Viridiplantae > Streptophyta > Magnoliopsida > Santalales > Viscaceae > Viscum > Viscum album. The sequence goes on from OY728167.1 coordinate 218,902,400, forward strand.
TTTGTAATTTTTCATCTTCAACTTCTGGAGCACTAAATCTTTTCTTGGGATAGTTAACAGCAAAGTGTCTGATGTTATTGCAATTGAAACACCTTGGTGGTAATTTCCCTTTTCCCTTGAATTTATCTTTTCCAAACCTTTTTGATAAAAGAGAAATAATTTTGTTGAAGTCTTCATCCTTTTCTTCATTGTCAGATTCACTTGATTCTAAGACTTCGTCATCTTTTATCTTGAGTTGTCTCATGGCCTCAAAAGCCATCTCATCCTTGATCTTCTTCTTGAAGACTGGGATCTTCCTCATTTCATATGCAATGATAATGTTTTGTAGTTCATCAAGAGTGAGATCATCTCTGTCTTCTAATGCTGAGACTTTGGGGTCAAACCTGTCAGGAAAATTTCTCATTAGTTTTTTATCAATAGTGGAGTCCTCCAACTTTTCTCCAAAGCCCCGAATGTTACTGACAATTTCATTAACTCTTGTGAAATAATAATCAATATTTTTTTCTTCTCCCATCTTGACATCTTCAAACTTGCTTCTCCAAATTTGTAATTTCGCTTCCTTGACTTTCATGTTGCCTTCATAACTACTTTCCAATTTGTCCCAAATTTCATTAGCATTCTTAAGTCCCATGACTCTTGTGTATACCTTTTCTGAGAGTGACATAAGAATGGAATTTTGAGCTTTACCATCAACTTCCATATTTCTTTTCTCATCCAGTGTCATAGCAGCTTCATTAGCAAGAGGAGGGAATCCAAATAAGGCTGCATCTCTAACTTCAAGGCCGAGAGATAGAAGGTAGGGTAACATCTGATTTTTCTAGCTGTGATAATTATTTCCATCGAATGTAGGGACACCCCTACTATTAACAGAATTTATATTGTCCATTTTCTCAGAAGTAGATCCTAACAGAGGGAACCTCCCTCTGATACCACTTGAAATGCCTGGATCGGTTGTGATCACTGAGAGGGGAGGGGTGAATCAGTGATAACTTTTTCTTTTTAAGAATTGTTCCCTTTGAATTAACAATTCAACCTCTACGGCTAGTTAAGGCCTAGATCTACTCTTTTGATGGTGTATTGATAATGAAAGCTCAGAACACAGAGATTTACAAGGTTCGGTACAAAGACCTACTCCTTGCCGTGTTGGTTGCACTCCCCAACACGGATTCTTCACTATGCCAGAAAATGTTTACACAATAATTGGTTATACCCCCCAATTACAAGTTGGTTAAACCCCCTAACTCCACAGCATCATCCTCATCATGGCTCCACTTCACTTTTTCAAAGGTGTTGTTCAAAACATCAAGTAGCTTCAACAGTCTTCAAAAGATCTCGTTGTTCTTTCTCACCAAAACCAATCACTTAGAATGATCAGTTCTTTTGCATTTATACACTTAAGTGTGTACTCCTCTTCTTCTTAACAATATTTGATCACTTGTGGACACACTAGTTCATGTTGCTTCTTTGCACATACTCAACCAATCCTCGGTCTCCTCTTCAATTGCACACACAAAGTGCAAGTCTCTAGTTCTCCACTTCACACACACACAAGTGGTGCGTTATACACTTCACAACCCTAACTCCCTGTCTCAAATGAAGACGCGCAATGGGTGCGGCCAACTTCTTCTCGAATAGTCGTGCAAGTCTCTATGGACAAGGCAGCGCGCAAGGGTGCACCAACCACAGGCGTGCAAGTGCTCGTGGCCTGACCTCTTCCTGTCACGCAAGGGGTGCGCGCAGGGGACTTCCTCAGGGCCTCGGGTGGCTCCGGGATACTCAGTCGCGCAACAGGTTGCGCGGAGGTACTTCGCGTAGCTTTAGAGATTTGTGGGACTTCTTCACAAAGGATCAACAACAACCTTTCAAGCGCCTCGGGTGCTCCTTTTATAGGCGAGTAGTGAGAATGGAGTCCGCGGGATCCAATACTCGAATGACCGAAATCATCGGCATTTTTAAAACTTCAAACGCGTTAAAAATCATCCGCATTTATTGTTTTTTATTCTCTGTCCAACGCGGGTTATCTCTTCTGTTCATTCCTCCACGTGCATGCGTTTTCGAATGCATGAATGGCTCTGTTTAAGCCCAACTCATGCAAAACACGAACACATGAAGCCTCAGCAACTTCGTTTGCCTCAGCATTCTTTGAAATCTTCCAAACATTGCATGCATGCCCATTTTCTCGCATGATCGTGTTCGTTAAGTCGAGACTAACCTAATGGATCCTTCAGCTCGAACAACGGTGGCCGGGAACTCGAAATTCATCTTCGAGAGGACTCCTGGTTCGAAGGTGGCTCACGCGAAGGCCTCGGGTGAGCTCGAGGTAGGGGAGGACTCCTCGTCCTTCGGATCTGGCGTTTAATGAACTTGGACGGCCGGGATTAGAAGATCGCGTACAGGTTGCGATGAGTGGTCCAGATCGACCGCGCGATCAGATGAGCGGCCAGGATCACTCCCGTGGAAAAATCTCGCGTCCCACATCGAAATGGCTACCGGTTTTTCCGCGGTTTATCAAACTCGCACTCCCCGCTCCATGTCAATTGAACTTCTCCCCTCTCGGTGCCGCCCGCACAGAGTTCTCCTGCGGGCGCGCTCTTGCGCCCACCACCCCTGCCACTCGGGCACACCACAAGCGTCAACCATGCTTCCTCACGAGCGCGCTCCTGTGCCCAGGCTGCGCGGGCTTCATCACCTTGTGGCCCCGGGGCTTATACACGGCCCTGGCCTCCTCTTGGGTTGGCCCCATGGGATCCCCCTTGGGCGTGGCGACCTTGAGTCCCACATGTGCCTTGGGGTTGAACCCTTGGTGGCTTTCTTTTTGCTTGAATAAACACTAAGTATACAAGTACTTAGTGTAAAATTCCAAATGCCACAACTCTTCTTCTTCATTTCTTCCCTTCTCTTCTTCATTAGAATTCCACAAATCTCCTCAACATATATTCATTACTTAGGAGGAAAATTCTTCCAGGTTCATCATCAACTGAACTCCTTAATCAAACATAGTCTTCAATGTTCTTCATTGATCTAATCAGAGATCAAGTTGGATCAAATTATCCAAATTCACATACACTAGGAGATATTGCATGGACATCTTTAATCCACTTCATCCACTTTGTAGTTGTGGATGGATCATCTTCACCTCCTCATGCATTGTCAATAGAATGCATGGTCTTCAAACATTGGTGTGACATTGTATCCTCTTGATACAAGTTCTTGGAACTTAAAGATCAGCTCAACAATCGTCTGATGTAATGATGCATCTCCAACCATTAGTCTTCAAGCTTTACTTCATCAGTTGACACATAGTGACATGTTATTGACAACAAATGAAATCACTTGGGCACAACAGTAATTTTACCCCACGATCAATAGATGATGAATTTTAGCCACATTCACTATTGTAACACTCATCTTCTACCCTATTTTAAAAACCACTTCCATCTAAATTTATTAAATATATTTCCATTTACAATAGAATGAAACTATTTTGAGATAAAAACCCTATTAATAACACAAAATAAATGAATATTTCATAAATTTTTGAAAACCATATTATATGGAGAGGGTAAATAAACATACATAAATGTGAAAAAGAGACATGAATGGAGAATAAAAAATTCTAGGGCTTCTCAAACTGAAAAAATTCCAGTATAATAACATGAAACCACTTTAGAGATATATGAAAAGCTTGAAGAAATAAAAAAGGAAAGAAATCGTTGGAAGGAAAATGGTGGTCGTAGAAGATTAATATATAATAGAATGCATGGATTTAAAAATATAATCCAATTTAAAGAGATTTTCATTATTGTACTTGAAAAATTGAGTGGATTTAGGGAGCTGATAAGTTATCAGGCTTGATCAATACGCTTGTATGTTATAGGAAAATAGACAAGATATCAAATTTTCCATTAAATACAGGTTCGTTGGAATACTTAGTAAATGAACCATCCACCATTCCATATTGTCAAGTCATTAATAGGAGAAAATATACTTGAGAGTCATCAACATCCTTCCATATTACATAGATAAAAAGACATACCCTATAGGGTCTGTATATTTATCTTAAAGCATAAAAACCATGCTCTATGTGTCTATTTCGATAGTCCAGTTTGAGGAAATACTTTTTAGGACCACACGGGGCATGGAGGAAAGATGAAGCCTCTACCTCTAATGAAGTGATATTGAAAACATTATTGACTAATACATTAATAAAATGATCATTTTAGTATATGATAATGACTGTAATCCATGAAGAATCAAAGTGATATGATTCATAAATAGTTATATTCAAGGCCTTTGGATAATAGGGACAAAATCACCATCATGAAATATTCATAGTTAAGGGAAATAAAACATATATGAAGGGAAGTGAGGTAAAAATTTTCAATATAGTGGTTATACTTTAAAGGATGTGAATTGGATTTCAAATAAAAATAAAAAAATATTATATAATATGAAATGAAGATTATATTTCATAATATCATATATAATTTTGTTTTTGGCTACCCTAATGCACTATATTTTGATAAAATGAAGTAAATAAAACAATATTACGCAATATTTCATGTTATAGTGAGTCCACCATTTGTTAAAAAAGATAACAAAGTAAAAGATTCATTGTAATGAATCCAAATGTTAAATATTTTTAAAAACGTAGGCCAAAAGATTTGACAATGATAATAGTTAAAAAAGAGATGATATATTCTTTATTGCATAGTGTAATAAAAAATTCACATAGAAGGAAGGTGAATTCCCAACATTCCCAAAATGACATTAGCCGAAATGAACCTATTGAACCCTTTCCATATTTCTAAGTTAGTTTATATTGGAATTTTTATTCTAGAATGTATTTCAATTAAAATGAATATTTTTTCACTGGAAAATAAGATGAAAATTATTTGAATAATAATTTTGGAATTAGAGGTGGTGAGATGAAAATTAGTTAAGGAAATAGTTATTTGTTGCTGAGATAATCACCATCATCAAAGTGGGATTCTTATTGGAATGAGACATGACGTATCTATTACTAAAGAAGGCATCCTAAGAAAATTACATGTCATCATTTCTATTCCAATGAATATTAATTTATTATTTGAATATATCATCATTACTTATAATACCTAGGAAATTTTCTTCAAGTAGGACAACATAATTTCTAATATGAAGCCCAATGTCCAATGGAGTAAAAATCAAAGTCATCCAATAAGTAATTGGTCATATTTTCCCCCATGATGTGAACCATATCTCTAGTTAGTGGATCGATATCACAAAATTATTGGGAAAATGTGGATAGAATAAGAGTTGTGAGTTTATATTTACCTCACATGAAATGAATATTACTTTTAGAGGCATCGATATGATTATCAAACATTTAAATCAACATCCAAAATGGGAATATCATATTTTACAATGGAATTAGTGTAATTATATATAAGTGATATTTATTAATGGATGGTTCATGTGAGTAGTAAATTGGATGATATTTTTTTTATAAATAGCGAATCACTAATCCTTGAAATGTTTACTTTTAGAAATGTTCACTAAGAGGACATCTTTACCTTGAAGATTTTTGTGAAATAACATCATATTTTTAAGTGATTTAATATCACCCCAAGTAAATATAAAGATATAATTTGTATAAGTGAGGTGAGTTATAAGGATTCTGTTTGGGGGGAGTTGGAAAAGGGGCCATTTTTTATGAGTGAAAATGCTATTAATGCCACATCAGCAGTGTTAGAAATCTAAACTATATAATATAGTGGAAATATTATAACCATGTTTAACACCTATATATGGATTCAAAAATCCAATAGGGGTACAATTTATTCAAATTTAGTGGAGGGTATAAATTAGTACAATCATAGTAATATTAAAGAATGTTTTATGGAAAGAAAAAGGAGAAAGGATACGTAAAATGATGTCATAGGGGAGGGTATCAAAGGGCTTATGAAGGACATGTTTATTGATGATATTATTTCCCTATACCTAGAAAAATGTATCATCTCTCTTTATAATATTATGTTTTCATGGATCTACCTATTATGAAAAAAATAATATTGCTCTTTAGAGATGATGGTGTTTATAAGGGGGCATGGTTTGATGCAAAAAATTATATACATGTTATGCTAGAAAATTTGCATAAATAAATGGTGTGTTAATCCCAAATTTTATACATGGTCTCATTCTCAGGGATTTAAAAAATAGAACTTATTATAGATGGTGGATATGGGTGCTAAAAAATCATTAACCAAGATGAAAATGTATTTTCTTAGGATGCTCGAATAGTTTTTGAATAAGTTTCTTGTGAATCTATCAGATCCTGTAGACCCACTAGAATTATAACACCATATACCCTTTTAAAACACATTAATGGTCACTGGACAAGAGATAAAATCATTTACCTCAATAAATATTATTTTATAAAATGAAGGGGGTATCAAGAGGGGGACATAGAAGCTCGCCATTATAAATTGATGAGAATATTTCCATAGACATATAACAGATGGAATTTGTTCAATCTTTAAGGGTGTTATGAAACTATTTTAAGGGTCTAATGGAAGTGAAGTTGCATATATTCATGATATGGTAATTGTTTAATTTCATATTTATATCCCCATCATCGAGGCATTTTAATATATATTCTTTATTACTGGAAAATATCCTCCATTTATAGGGTGTTAATATGGGAAGCTTTGAATTTTTATGGTTTTCGAGATTAGCATTAGAGATGTGGGTATCAAAACCAATATCAAGCCTTTAACCCTATTCCTTATGATTTGAAATAGAGTTAAAAATATTTCCCATAGTGTGGGGGTTCCAATTTTCAAGAAAAAGTTTATGTATTTTATGATTATTAGATAATACACACAAACCTTCTTGAGGGGATATAATTCCCCATCTTAGAAATTAATGAAATTAAATTTAGGATGAGTGAACCACTTATCCTAGGATATAAATAATGAAATAAAGGAATAATGTATATAGAAAACTTTGAGACAAATGGAAGAGTTGGAAAAGGTAGAACAGTCTAAATGAAGATTCTTCAAATATTAAATGTTATTATAGAGTTCTTCGGATCTGGGTAATCTGTATATCTTCATCCAAAAATCCCCATTAGATAGGGAGAATGACCAAGAGAACTGTTTACCAACACATAGGGGTTGAATAAAGGAGATAGAGTTAATGAAATCATTAAATTATTTCATAGAGGGGAAGATGAGATTACCTAATTTAAAAAATCCTAAAACTCATTAGATTTTATCACAGTAACCCCAAATGATCTAATTAACTTTGTAATCAGTATAAATAGAGAGAGATAAGAATAATTTCTCTTACTCTTATGTCTATTGGTCATATAAAAAAATGATACATCCTCTAAAGAAAATTTAGAAGAATGTAGTTTTACTATCACATGAATAAATTGAGTTATATTAACAACATTTTAGAAATAAATTGAAGAGTCACAAATGATCTAAATTCTAAAAGACTCATTTCTAGAAAAGTTAAGGTTGTGAATATTGTAAGAGAAAGATAATGTCTTATCCATGAAAATTATAGGTTCAATGATTGTGATAACCAGATGATGATATGAATTTAAGACATAATCCAAGTGTCATAAAGAGGATTGAAAACCTCTAAAATTCTAGGAGAATACCATAATCATTACCATAGAGAGTAGGTTATTCAAAGATAGTATCTTTATTGAAATATATTATAGTACATGGTTCAGTTTGATTAGAAGTAAGATGTAGTGTCCACTTTTTGAGTTTACCCAATGTAACATGTTTATGAGTGTCGGGGTGGCTACTGGTACTGATGGATAAATCCTAGAATCACTTTCTAAAGATGAATTAGGCACAAAACCTATGACTAGAAATGTAGGAGGGCCTTAAAATAATTATAATTATTCACCTTATTTAGGGATAGAATGACTTTAATATCTCACCCTCACTGATATTCATAAAATAATAACCATTCCACGAATCACAATAAATAATAGGTTAGTATTGTAATAGATTAGAAAAGAAATCAGAACATAATATACATGGGATGAAAATGTTGCTTCCAACATTTTTAACAATGTAGTAAGGAACATGTTAACAAACATATAATCTTCCATATCTTCCAAAAACCTATAATAAATATTAATATTTCATTATAGTAAATAATTCATCTAATATTTCTACATCTATCACACAATTGTATTTAAAATTAAGAATTATAGTCGTCAATTTTTTATTCCTTCACTATAACATTCCCTTCATAAATATTCTATTTCTTTCCCAATATTATTTTTTTATTCATGATGCCTAAAACAATTATTAATTATTTATCAAAATGTGATCCTATGATAACATCCCTTACTTGATCATCAATATTTATATTAATTAAATCGAAATTAGATATCACACCACTATCCACAATGAGAAAAGAACCATTAAATAAATTGTAAATCACATCTATATCAAAAGAGAGAATGTATGGTATCATTATTACCTTCCAGGAATTTTAATGATATACATGAAATAAAGTAACACTTTTTATCTTCCCCTTCATTAACTAAAACTAAAAAAATAAATGAACAAACACCTTTCCAAGATCATGAAACCTATTATTTCTATCTTCAATAATATATTCTGATATGTAAATGGGTGTATGATAATCTCCTAATAATTAAAACCACAATTGATCACTACAAAACCAAAAAAATATTATATTATTAAAAATAAGCCCAAAATAATCAATTTTTAAGGATTAATCCTTCAAAAATGGTGTCTATGAATAGACAGACATCTTATAATATTATTTTGGCAGTCTTTTTCATCTTATACTATCTATTTTTATCTTTTAAACACTCTAATGTGTCCCACACACATTCAATGAAAAAATTATCTCATAAAATTAAAATTTTATACTATTTTTTTTAAAAACATCCATATCAATTATTATCATTTCCACTTTAATTCCTACCATTTTTTAATTTTAATACGTAAAATATTCTTTAGAAGATTTTGTTTCATTAAGTGATGTTGTTAGCCTAGTTTTGATATACCAACATTGAAATCTTAATGCTTTATAATCTTAGAAATAAATAAACCTTTATAAATTATAGATTAACCATATTCATTATGGTATAATGATCCACATTACAAATTGGTTATCCAAAAATACATTTTAAAATAAAACATCATTTACATTAATTGAGTTTTAGTATTCCTCATTATGGTGTAAAACCTTTTCCCACTAGTTTACATATTATAATAACATAGTCTAACTATCATAAGAACCACTAAAATAGTACACATCAAGATGTTGTGATGTAATCATTAATAATAATTCCTTGAACCACTTGCTTCAAAAAATAATTGTTTTTGATTTGCGAAATAATTCCATCCATCACAACACAACCACTACCTTCATGAAAAAGTACGTTATAATGACTAATGTTAACACTAGTAAATCAATAACTCTAGATTTTAATGTGATACATATTTCATGAATTCCCACTCTAGAATCATCACCTCTATTTTTAAATCATAGTTATGTATTTATGAGTTATGATATGATATGTTTTTTAAAAAAACTATGGAAATCCACAGTAGCATGATGTGATTGTTTTTAATAGCACAAACTCTAAAACTAAGTATTCTCCATATATTCTAATGGTAACCATTAATGAATATTTTCATTTCCAACATTCTCCTAAAATAATTAGAAAAAATAAATAATATAAATTACTAGATTTATTGGTTTAAAAAACATCTAATCGCATCCACTTTATCTCCTTTATGATGAAATATCCACCAAACTCACAGAAACCTTCATGTTCACAAATAATTCTTTAGGATTGTCCCAATTAATGTTTCAAATATATAATAAAAATTCAAAAATAGATTTTATAACTATTAATTAAATCCAAAACTACTTGGAAATAACAATAAACCTTATAATAAGAATATTCTTTCTAGAATCTTAACAAAATATCAATACATAATGAATTAATTTTTTAGATTGATAAAATTATAATTCTTTCTGTATATAAACTATGAAGTGCTATTTATTCTTATTTTATTTACTATGATTACACAATAGTGTGATATGGTAAAGGATAAATGTAAATTACCATAAAAATGATAAATTTTTTACATATTAGATAAATTTATAATTGTTTATTTTATGGTATATCTTTTTTAGAATATATAATTCAAAAAATATTTTTTAAAGGTAATAAATCTAATAATATATTATGATATCTATTTTAATGACTATTATAAACTAGAACCACTCCCTATCCAATATTGGATCTGAGAGTGAGTCCCACATCCCACCTCCAATAGGTCATGTGATTGTGATTGGTACTAACTATATAAAAATGTAATATGGGTGGAATTACCTTCTTAAATCCTTGTAAGTAAAATAATTCCATTGATTAATAGTATATTTATAATGAAAATAAACCAAAAGTTCCGTAATATAAATGTTCATAATATTTTATTTTAAAAACACTAATGATTTGTATCAAGAATAAAACTACACCTAAGGATTTCAACCCCTCTAATGCCAACCACGACCAAGAACCAATATTTTATATTATTTTCTATTCTTATAAATATTCATAAAAACCATTCATAATGTTATATATAATTATGTGTTAGAATGAAATTTTATTTATGAAATTATTATCTTGACACTCTTGTGTTATTATGGATGATTTATAATAAATCCATTGGTAATAAGCATTAAAACATATTAATATTGTATCCCAGGTTAACTAAAATCACATCTCACCACGAGTATAATTAAAAAAATAGAAAATGAGGCTCACCTCACCCACTTATTTAAATTTACATTCACTCAATTTCTATACAAAACTTTTCATGGAACATTTATCCCTTCCCAATTATATATATGAAAATAAAAATCCACATTTTCTTTCTAAATGTAGAATCCATATAGTTATACCATAAACACAATACACACGCACATTCACTAACCAAAATTTCCCACATTCCACAAACAAATCATAAAAATATAACTACATTATTTATGTATGGTAATAATAAATAGAATAATTATTTTGATATATTTATCCATGACCAATAATTTTAGGAAACTCATTCATTCCATTTTTGACAAGTCTGATAGTTGGTAATGGTTAATGTTGGTAATCCTATATTGTGAAAATTTATTAAGAATTATCACAATATACATCTCTCCAATAATCATAACACTCATTTTTTCTAATAAAACTTCCATAACATTCTACAATAACTTAGTTCCTTCTGGTTCCTTCCATTAAAAAAATAATGAACAGTGTGAGAAACAGAATTCATTTTGGTAAAGCATATAATCATGAAAAATCATATATAGGAAGACTAATTTAGGGTACCAGTTTTCAGTATATGAAACATTATGTTTAACCGTAGTCATTCATATTATTCATTTATATCATTCCTAATGGTTTTTAAAGAGTTTGTGAATTTGAAAAGCATACCCCCTGAGAGTGTCAAAACAAGTTCATAATATGGCCCACTGTTGTGTACTAAGTAATGACTGACTCAGTCATGATGTAACTTTTTCAATGTTTTTACCCCTAGGTACATCTGTTCCAGAACTATTTCCACTTGTACTATCCAGAAAATTTTGTAATTATATGAAAAAAACCTAATTTATTCTTTACAAATATTATATTATATTTTACAATAATTGGAATTATACTTAGACATATCATTATAGATATCTTATTCATATACCTAGGAATATTACTACGGTTTTCTCATTCTAGTTTCCAAATTATAACTAAGAACTATAAAGACCTGGTACTATCATACATAAATACAAAATCTCTTTAGAATAATATTCAATACATTTCACAAACATGTGACCATGGATTGTAATGATTTAGTGTATCTGGAGACTAGGTATACATTTTTTTAATTTCATTAAATAGGCTCAATGTATCCCACACATATCTATCTATTTAATAATCTTCATAGAAAACCCTTACTTAAAAACTCTCTTCATAACCTGGGGAATGGAAACATAAGAAACGGTTATCCCAGATGCTCCGTAATAGTAAAAATGGAAGATATCTTTATATAATAATATGAAGTAATAAGATAACAATAATGGTATGAGATCATGAAAAGAACAAACAAGGATCATATCCAAAAGTTCATAGATCAGAAAAATTATTCATGACATAAATCATTATCATTCAAAAAGGAAAGATCCATAAGAGTTCATAATCATCATAATTTTTGAACCCTAAGATCATGTCCAAAAATTGTCCTACAAATATAGGTATATGAACCATTTATTTATTCAATTATAACTACATAGACCATCAAAAATAGTGCTTAAGGTCTCATTACATGTTTTCAGTCTTGGATAAATTATACCAGCCTATTTCCCATTGTGGATCAAGGTCTTTGAATTGTTTCCCATGTTTATATAATGAGATATAATGACTAATCATATGATTTGGAAGGTGATGAAGGTCACACTCATCCTTTATGATAATGTGACCACAATCACTGGTTGTAATGTAATAACATAATCATAATTATAATCATAAATTGTGTGGAAAAAGATCATAAAAATCATCATATTATAACCTATGTAAAGAAATGGGTTTCTTAAATATTTCATCATATCATAAACTGTGGGGAAAAATGTATAATAATGATTTCATCATTTCATTATATAATAACCCATGGAAAAATTGTGGTCTTCATATGTGCTTTATCTTGGTATAACTTATCAAAGAGAAAAGGTTTTACTAAACATCGTGTCATCATTAGTATATACCATTCAAATAGTGAATATTAATGTATTATTTAGATCATATCCCAAGTAAATAGTACGTAACATCGAAGGATGTAATATCTGATAGAAAATGATTTTGAAAGATTATATGGAACATTTCATTGTGGAAGTAACCCTTGTATTTTGAAAACACTTTTTAAAACTTTAGATTTGAAAATATTTTTCAGAATATTTTTCATTGAAAATGACATTAGACTATGATAAATGAATCTTTAAAAACAATTAAAACATTTTTAGAGGATAATATCATTTAAAATTTGAAAAATATTTATTTAAAAAATTAAACTTTTTAAATCTCATTTTCACAAAATGTAACCATGGAAACATATAAATGAAGATTTAAATCTTTTATTGTTAAAGAGAGTTTGAAATTATGGTCATGTTGAACATGTTAAAATAAATATTTATTTAACATTTTCATTAAAATAAAAATGGAATTATTTAGAAAATTACACAAAGATTATTTTTAAAGCAATTTGTAAAAAGTAAAATATGGGTAGAAATGTGTTTAGTAAAGAATTTTTCGAATGATTAAAAAAATTATATAATTTTTAGAAAACATTTATGTGGAAGAAAAAGGTTTTTTAATCAAAGGGATGAATAATTAAGATTTTATTTTAAAAAAATATTTTGGAATATTTCGTACATAAAGTGAGAAAAATGAAGGGAAATTTTTTATTTTATTTAAATAATACATTATTAGTAAATTAATTTTTTTTGGGATAAATAGATTATAATATCTCATCATTAGAAGAAAAATCATAAATAATCTCGACAAACATAGAGATTGTAACATCAAACCCTAACCATTTCTGTAAATTTTAAATCATAATACCCATGAAAGAATAACATTAAAAAATAAAAAAAAAGAATAAATAGATGTATGATATTACATGAAATGTTTTCTTTAAATAAACTATATAAAATAAATAAGTTGTGAATTTTTCATAAGTATCCCGAAGATAGAAAACGAGACTTGAAATCCCTAACCTTAAGTCTCAAGAACCACTGTACACATTAAAACATACCATATAATAACTATAGGTTTACTATATATGAATTCATGAACCAAAATAATATATATCATAACATATATGATTTATTTATGACATTTTATTACTTGTTTGTTCACAATTATATGTTAAAATCATGTTTTGGGTAATAACAAATTTTTTTCATGTCTGGTTTGATTTCTATTTTCATTCCTTTTAAAATGATCATGGTTGCATAATCCGAAGATTTTTTCCCATTTTATAAATATACTATAAACTCATTATATATGTATTTAGAGTAGTCTGTGAAAGTTATAGATAGAAAATGAAATAGACCATTCATAGAGATAGTAGACCACTCGTATGCATCAAAACTGTTTCCATTTTCTCTATGGATAAAGTGAAAAAAAAAATTAAACAATATATTTTGTCTTGAAAATAATTTTTATTCCTTATATATCACATATATTAATTATATTTACCCTTTTTAACTTCCATGTAAAGAATATGTGAAAAACGAATCACATCACTTCCCAAGGCGGTATTCTATTATATAAAAAACAATGTTATCGTATCCCCGCAAAATGGAAAGTAAGAAGGTATATGAAATATAATTACTATAAAATTATATTTATGTTAACATTATCATATATATTCAATTAATATATCAATATTATCATCTGTTTAAAAAAAATACACATCACATCGCTTTACGAGGTGGTAATTCTTCGTATACACGAGTGAGGTTATTTGTTTTTCCCATGGGATGGGAGGTAAGATAGTATATGTGGTTTTATAATTTTAAATATATAATAATTTAAAAAATATATTATATAAATATTAATTCCATATTTATATCAATTTTTGATAAGTGGTGATGGAAAATGAATAACTTCGGTTCACAAGGTGGTAGTCTGACAAAAACATAATCAACAGTTTTCTTTCCATTTCATATAATTGGAGATTCTTATTGGGTATGATATTACCATAATAACATAAATTTATCTTGGAGATTTCTTTTATACTATTCCATTATATTTTAATGAGATTCTAAGGCTATGGGAAAATAAATTAATCAAAAATGAATGTTTTATAATTTTACCTCTGATTAGGAGAGCATTCTTAGGATTATATCTAAAACGATCATAGGATGTATTACTAAAAAAGACCTCTAGGATGTGGTATTATATGTAAAGACGATATATGGGAAGGGATTGGTTGCTCTAAAGGGGTTTGAATGTTTGAAGAGGATAGGAGAGTTAATGGACTTTTATACATTATGGAGAGGACAGATATGAAATTTTTGAAAAGAGTATAGTATACACAAATTTTATACATGACACAAGGCCCCAAAATGGGTCATTATCAATAATTATTAGAGATTTGGTTGAAATATTTTCAACCAATGGGTGTGGGATGTGTTTGGAGGTCATTTTATACCTTGCGCTTTGTGTATAGTTGTATAGTAACATCATTTTAACCTTAACCACAGTAATTAATTTTAAAAAAAATTACTATACATATTAAAAAAATACTAAGGTGAATTAATTATATAATATTAGTTAATATTATTTCAAATATGTAATCCATTTTTCTAAATTCTATTAATTGAATTAGAAAATTATATTTTTAAATTATATTTTCCAATTATACTCATAGTTGCGATGAGAAATATTTTTTCCAAAGAGAAGACATTCAATGGTTCAAAGTGTTTTTTAAAAAAATTATTTCAAATTGATTATGATGACTTAATTTGATTAATATAAATATAATTGATCTCATTTTTCTATTAAAATATAAGTCCCTGATATTTTTAAAAGATGGACATCGTATTTGATAGAATATATTATAAAAAATGGACGAATTATATGATTATGTAACACCCCGAGACATTATGATATATTTAATTTTTAATAAATATAACCTCTTAAATATCTTATGATTCATGCAAAACCAGGTTTAAATGAAACATGATACTATATTAAAAAGTTATTATTTAAACATGACTATTATAACATATCCACTAAAATAGTGGGTATGAATAGTACTAAATAATCTATAACAATTATTTAACCAATAGATTTATAAATTAATTAAAATGAATATATATTTATTATTGATAAAATTAAAACCATTTGAAAAAAGAAAAAGGTTTTCTAGAAAACTGTATTTTTTTAAATTATTGTTAAGTGATGATTTTAACACATAATACATAATTATTTTTTAAAAATTATAGACATTTTATTTTTAAAAATAAACCTCATTTTCTAATTCATCATATATTTATTGTCATAGGATGAATTTGTTTTGATTTTTTTAAAAGATTTATTTTTTTATGAATAGTGAAAAAATACTAAATATTAATTGAAAGTTTTCATATAGTTTACATAATTTATAAAAATAATTTTTTTTTAAAATTGGTTTTATATTATAATTAGTTTCATTATATATATATTATTCCAATTTAGTTCATTTTAATATTTTTTATATTGAAATTTGATATAAAAACACTATAATTTTTTTACATTTGCTCTTCAAAAAACAGCTTTCTCTTCGTGTCTGTAGGATAAATTTTAATGTATATTCTGGAACTTATGAAAATGGATTTTATAATAATAGGTTAATTTTCTTAAATCATCATAATTTATATTATATAATAAGTTCAAATTAATTTTTGACCATGATGAATAGTAACTACAGTAAAAATTATTTACCGTGATAAATGTTAAAATGGGTTTACAATGGGTTGAACTATGAATATAGGGGTTTAAATGACATAAAATCATGTACAAATATGATTTTATGACCATGTTACACATTAACCTTACCATTTTCAAATCTATATTATGTTGTAATATTTTGGCATGTGAATGACATTATCATTTTGGATTCATTTGGGAAATTTCCAGGTTATTTCTAAGAAGGTCCTCGTTCCCAACATCTAAAGGGGCACTCACTCTCCTCACATAATCACACATATAAAGAAATTTTTATATACCAAAACCTGAAAAAATACCTACATAATATTATTATCACACTATAGATATCTTGTTCATCCCAAAATTCCACCCTAGGGTCTTTAAGAAGGGATCCAAAGGAGGTTTCTAAAAGAGAATGTAATTGTCACCACCAAGCACTTTATTTTTCTAAATTACATTAAATCCTTAAATTGGGTATCAAAGCCTCCAATATAGTAACAATAGTATATCATATATACTGAGGTGTTATTATTTTAATTTAATATTGTTTATCTGTCTCCACTTTCATTAAATAAAAGTTCAATCATTAATCGTGTCTATGACAGACTACCGCCTTGCGAACTGATGTAACATATTTTACATCAACACTACTCATGGATGGATAAAAAAAGATATTAATGGATTTATATAATATTTATGTTATAAATTTTTTTTAAAAATATAATATCACATATTCCATCTTACTTTCCAATCAGTTTAAAATAACATAATGTCATTCGTGTGTACAAATGACTACAATCTTTACGAAGCAATGTGACTCATTTTTCACTTTCATATTACAATGAATTTAATAATTATAGGTTTAATTAATATTTGTTTTATATAATATATGATATAAATTCTGTAAAATGATCATATAATCCAATTAATTACCCTTCCACCCTTTAAGGGAATTATATCGTCGCTGGTGCATGCATAAATCCAACCGTATCTATAAGGCGGCATGATTAATATTACATGTACAATTTTCAAAAATTGATATAAGGATTTATCCAATTAAAAAATATTTATATGATTAATATAATTATGGATAGTATGCCTAAATGTCCCAAAGGCCTTCATTTTTATTGATTTTTAATAACCTCCCTTTCAATGGATGAGGGGGAAACCTTACAAGGCCAGTAGGCTTAAATATTACATCTCCAATAGGTTTAAGAGATTACATTACCTCAAGGTCTAAGGGAATTCAAATAGACTATCTACAAGGAACTTCCCCTCCCCAGCATCTACATCATGATAGTAGCTCTCCACCTTCGTATGGCTGTCTGGTTAGGCTTCCCGTGCAAGCACAGGCTGGTCCCAATGGCATACCTAAACCCTCTCATTCTGAAAAATCCATTTGGTTCTACTCTGGTGAGTGCACTTTCTCTGAATCCTCCTATGGGGCCGCTCCTCTTCTGTAGAGTCTTTCTGGGGAAACTGCATTGATCATGTGGCCCGAAGACATTGAGGTGGGCCGAAGGCCTTAAAGGTGTCCCAAAAGTCTTACTAACCCGAATGCCTAGGTGGCCCGATGTCCTTAAGGACTCCAACCCCAAACTAGTGGCCCAAGGTGAATTGTTATGGCTGCTACAGTACCAAACAGTACCTGCTACATTTACTACTACAGTTCCTGCTACATACTACTACAGTACATGGAATTATGCCTCTACCTGGTTTCGAACCTGGGTCTCGTGGATGAACTTAAGGATTCCTCACCAACTGGGCTGAGGCTCATGTGAAAATTGTGGATATTATTTAACTATAAATTTTGTATAATAACTAGAAACTTCATGAAAAAATAGACATGAGAAAATAAGGAAATTGACACCTGAAACAATGAAAGTAATGAAGTATTTGTATCAAAATGGGGTAAATTGTTTTAATATGATCATATATAGTATGATATATATTATTATGGTTTTATAATAGATTTATAATAAATATATATTTATTATACTGGAGGTTTATACACATATAAAGGGAAATCTGGCCTATAGTAAGGGTTTCTTGTCTAACTTTGACTTCCATGAGACATATGAAATATTCACCACATTTTCCATTTGAATGTTGTATATAATGAACCATTTTATGTAATATAATGTGTATATATATATTCATGGTATTTAATGTTTCTTTTTTTGATATTTATTTTATGTGGCTTAGGATTATAAAGTTACCAAAGTGGTAAGGGTTTATTTCAGTCTCATCATTCATTGAGATTAATTTTTATTAGTCTCCTTTAATGGAATTATTTAATATTTATGTAATAAAATATATCTAATTTATTACACACTTTTTATTCATTAAATTTTTAATCTAATACTACCATTTATCCCCTTTTTTGGTAGTTAATGTCATTGGGATTTTTTATGAAAATATGACATTACATCTCTTATCTTTCAAATATCCTTTTTTCATAAAAACCATGTTTTGTAAAAAAGATATCCAAAATATTTTTAACCTTTTAAAAATTAATTATTAATGATTTTTTTATCCAAGTTTTACTTTTTATAAAATGTATTAAAATGAATTTTTATATCGTTTTTAAAAAAAGGTTGGTTTGGATTTTACTTAAAATGTAAAAGGAATTTATATTAAAACATGTACCAAATTAGTGGAATTTCCTTCCTCCATGACTAATACATGTTATAAATCCAAATTTATATGATTAAAATGTTTTTTTCAAATTCAAATTATTTTAAAAATATGTTGTGAACAATTAGTTTTGAAAAATATATCTTTCATATAGAAGGTTAATTTCTTCAAAATTGTTTTCAATCACATTCATATGGTATTTATATTCATAAATTACATAATTACTTTATTTTAACTATGATCCAAATATGTATATGTTTATGATTTTTTCACTTATTATTTATTTCGAGGGTAAATGATCTTTCTTATTGAAGATGTATAATTTTTTAACCATTCAAAATATTATTGTGGATAGTTTATGATTGTGTTTATTTTATTAGGGTATGTATTATCATTTAATTTTTTTGTTTTTCAATAATTATGTTTGTGTTGATTATGTTTCACCCAATTCATATGATTAATTAATTGAACATATAATGTGATTGGTGGTTCCCAATTATTGATATCCCCTCAATCCATTGGTAGGTCACATGAGACATACTATATTGGGTTTTTGTTGAGGACTCACACATTTATATATAAATATCTTGTGAAAAGTCCATTATGATATGTTTTAGATGCCATACATCTAGAATTATAAAATTATGAATTTAGTTATAGATATTCCATGTGATTATTCAATTAGTAAAAATATACATGGTTATTTTTTCAATATCATGTGATTATTTATATGTAATTATTTGATCTTCATTTATTCCTTCAATATTATTCTCAAGTTATTGTTTAAATGGAATTTGTTCCATTTATTTACATTTCCATATTTATTATGAATTAATTAATCATAGATTCCATTGTATGCTCACCCTTATTGAGCATATGAGATCACATATTAATTATTTTTTGTTTTTATTTAGGATACCTAGAAGAGTTTTATGAATGATATGTAGTTATAGGACAAGGGGAATAGTTCTGTTCTCAATGAAAATATTTTTGTAATTTTTTGTTTTAAAATTTAATATGATTTCCAGTATGTATGTAGTTTACCAATACAACTAAACTATTTGGTATATTAGAATGTGATACCTTGTATCTGGTGAAAATTTAATAAATTATACACATTCATCAGCCTACTGTGGTAAGGGTTACTGCCGTTGGTATTAGAGAAATTTTAATAGAAATCTTGGGGACTAGATTTGGGAAAAACAATTTTAGGTGATACAACCCAATGATAGAATTTGAGGATTATAAAACAATATCCTAATCTTTTAGAAAGTAAGATATTATGTTGTTTTTTCATGAAAATAAATCCACTTAGAGATACTATAAATGGACATGGTTCTAAAATAGATGTACCTAGGGTTAATAACTCTATAAATGAAGCATCCATCTTGACCCAATCGTGACCTGGTGCACAACAACTAGTTTGACACCAATAGGATATGTTCTTAGGGTAATTAAAACTGTCTTTACAAACCATTAAAAAGTTTTCAAAACTATTTTTAATATTTGAAAACATTCCCAAAGAAAACATGTTTATTATTACGAGAACATAAATGTATAAATTATTCCATTGTTAGTATATTAATTCCTTATTTTTGGTATATAAATTATGTTTCAAAATTTTATAATATAATATTTTGTGTAACATTATTTAAAAATGGAACCCAGTGAAGGAATGGGAACCATATGGATTCACTTAATCCAAAGAGTAATAATAACCATTTATCTGATATCATTAATCTAATATTTTGATGGGAACTTGTCACCAAAACATTTTTATCATATGAGTACATAGTATAATTTCCTTTTAGGATAAAGAAATAAATATCTTAGTATTATGGATTCAAAAGGAAGAATGTGAAGGGGAGGATGGAATATAATAATTTTGATAAGGGGGGAAGGGAAAGACAGAGTTTCTCCCATGTGATAATTGATGAAAGAAACACCTTATTACTAGCTTAAATGTAATGGGATATTTCTATATGTGTACGGAAAAAGTAATCCATGTCCATTATTTCAAGGTTGTTAAAGAATATTCCAATGTGAAATGATTATGTTATAAGGATATGGGGAAGTATGAAAATTAATTTCCTAAGTGTCAACGGAATATAAAACAGATTAATCTAAAGGATTAAGGTCAAGTGATGTGATTGATATAATATATGTGGAATTATTAATGTTTTTGTGCATTTATATCTGACAAATATGTTGTAAAAGTACTTCATTGATGATATTATAATTATTAGAATCATGAAATATATAAGGATTGTAATGTGTTACTATTTATTAAAATACTATAGAGAATACCTTGAATGATACTAAATACTAATAAAATTTATTTAGTGAAAAGTTGACCCTCTTGGGAAACACATGATTAAGGGATGATAACACTTAATATGTTCCAAATGTTAAGATAATAATGATTTTTTATGATATATTATTGGTGATAATAAGAAGTTTAAGTGATTTGATGATCTATGCTACATTTTACTACAAGTATTAATTTATGTAATATATTTTAAAACATGATAATTTATTTTTGGAAGCGTGAATGTTTACATTATATTTGCATTTTGATCAAGGAATCACATATTTGTAATGTGACTTTAGGAGAATATTTTTTATTTTTTGGGGAATATATCGTTGATATAGTCACATTCATTTTAAATATTTTCAAACATATTTTGGATAATTTCAAATTTTATCTATTCATGGAACATATTATATTCAAATTTAGGTGTTATCAAATAACATTTTCTAACCATTTTGGTTTCAGTAATGATAGGAGATATAACTTGTTACTATTTTCGGGATCTTATGATCCATTGAAATGAAATTTTAGTGAACTTGGAATGAAAAATTCAACTTTGATAATAAAGTCAGGGAGTAATAAATGAAGAGGGAATTTATTGGTGCACAAAAAATGGATAAAATTGTGCCTATGAAATAGAAATATAAAAAGTAAATATATTTTAATATGTTATCATTATATATGGATAATGAATTTCTTAACTCTAGGAAAGGATTATAAATGTTTTTGTTATAATACAATTATTTATGTTGAATAGATAGAATTTTAAATCATCGTTGATTTATGTGCTTGATCTTCTTTATATTCCATTTTTCATTCACGTTATTTTTATCAATGACCCATATCAATATGTATAATTATTTATGCTTCTCTTTCATGTCTGTATCACCACTTTCCACCAATGTTCCCCTACATAGAAACATAGTTATATGTTGTTCCATATGACCATTATAGATCCCATTATACCTTATGAGGAGTATTTCTTCTTAAAAATTATATGATTTGGGTTTTCAATGTGGATATTTTAAATTTTCTATTCCATGATTTTTGAGATCAAGGCTAACTTCCAAGGACACGATTTGTTTAGGGGGTGGGGGTAGAATGTAAAACCCCAAGATGTTTCAAAGATAAAGACTATATTCGATAGTATATATGACATGAAAAACCTATCTTAGGAGAGAAGGTGACACTCCTAGAATTTATGCTATATTTATTTTTAAATAAATTAAATCTATTAAATAGAAAGTGATGCATGCACCACCAAGTTTAAATAAAACATGATACTCCATTAAAATGTTGTTATTTAAGAATGACCTTTATAAAATTGACATTAAATTTATGGGTTTGAATATTAATACATAATTTATTTAATTTATATGGTTTAAACTTGTATTAAATAAATAAAAAAGATATCTAAAAATTTGATATAAAATTTCAACCATTTGAATGAAAGTGAAATGTTTTCTGAAAAACTGTAGTTTTTTGAAAGGTGTATTATTAGTTCCTTATGAACTTATTTTGTAATTAAATATTACAACTTTTACAAAATTTATATTAAAAAATAAAATTCATTTTTAAATATTCATATAAAAATATTTTTTGACATTTATGTTCCATGAATCCCACTTTTCACTGTGTAGATGAATTATACTATATTTTTTGGAAATTTTCTTATTGAGAGTCCTTTCTGTAACTATTTATTCTCCTTTTTGAACAGCTTCACACCCTTTGTGAAAACCTTTTCATCACATAGAAAATGTTCTTTTAAAGATACATCAACTTTTCGGATAAGCATTTCCTCATAGATGGATGACACCACATGAATCACATTTCCTTTGTGAGATACATTTTCACACAAACAACCCTCCTTCATGAACTATGACTATGAGTAATTATCCATCGTGGATGAATTTCTTCTACATAGAATATGTCCTCCATGAACAAATTACTCCCCCACAGACCAATTTTGGACTCATCCAAATTATTCCATTGATAATCCCCTCTGATAAAATTTTCTCTAACTAATGATGTTATTAGGGTACGTTATATGGGAAAAGAAATCCTAGAAAACCCGCTAATCACAATTACCATTAACTCTATTGTGTCTTACATATCACCACGTTCTATACATGTTGTGTGGTTTATATAGAACATTTATCCATTTTCAACACCCATCAGATCACTGTCTTAATTAGAAAATGAATATCCTTCTTGGAAATAATTTTGATATGTGGTCTTCCTATAGTATAACCATTTGAAGTAGTCTTTAATTCACCGTCTCTGACCACAAAAAACTACTTTAGTTGTTGTGTTTCATATGTACTTTTCGGTCCACATAGTGCAGTGGAAAAGGGGAATTCATTCATTTGTGTATTTTTTTGTGATACTGCATACTCCCTATAGAGTTCCCCAATTATGCTATTTGGAAATATTTCCTTTTCCATAAAAGAAATCTCCCTTTTGAGGAAAAAAATATGGAAAACATTGTGAAAATATGACACCTTCAAAACATCTATTTCATCAACACCAACCATACTGTAATGTGGTCAACTGTCTTTTTCTACAAACAAAAATCACCCAAAAACACTGATACATGACCTTGAGGGATTTATTCCCAACAATATCCTGGATTTTGTTTTTTGAAAACTCATAAAATTTTTGATACCACATTAAATATCCCTCAATACTCAACAAAAATTCACTTCATGCAATTCTAAATAGAGATCAAATATTAAACAAACAAAAATTATAAGACAAAAAGATCCATACTCGACGTGAGAAACAAGGCCAGCAAGAAACATTCATCTTTGAATAACTCCATTCCCAATCTAGTCAACGTGTTTCATCATGTACCCAATCTATCATGATATATATCCTTTTATTGTTCATATTTATAATTGTCATATTTTCAAATCCCCTTGTATCACTGCTCCCTCTATCTTCCTCTATACCTATCATGATCAATATATTTTCTCCCCCACTGTCAATAAACCCAAAGTTAAATCATTTTTTAGATACAAAGTTATAAATAACAAATATTAAAAAATAATTGAAAAATCACACCATACCTTAGGGAGAGGGGGTAACATATTTACACTTTTTCATGTGTGCAGAGTTGAATGAACCTCAATACCTAGTCGATGCTACTCAAATGCATCTTTTGTTAAGTCCTTTATCATAATTTCTTCAACCTACAGTTTTATAGGCACATACTCCAACATAAAAATCCCATGTTCTACCATCTCCTTGATAAAATGATACATTATTTCAATTTTCTTCATCCAGGAGTGATGGACTAGTTCTTTTTGAATTTATGGAACTTAAATTATCATAATGGATTGTAATTAAAGATGAAACGTCACCTCTCATATCTTTAATCAACCGTGTAATCCATAACAACTATGTGAATGATTGAGTAGCCACAACACATTCAGCTTCATTGGTCATGAATGAAATGAAATGTTTTTTCCTTTCTTTTCCAAGAAATACACTATTTTCAATGAAATAATGCACTTCCTGAAATTGATTTTCCATCATCTACTAAACCAGTCCAATCTAATTATTTATATCCAAATCACTCTTGAAAATGTTTTTCATTGTACAATAAACTAAAATCTATCATTACCTTGTTAAATCGATGAATTATTTTCAATTCATGTAAGTGGATTTACATGGGATTACTTTGATATGGTTCTTATTATCATGAGGAAAAAATAATATTAGGTCAAGTCTCGGTTAATTACAATAGACTTCCATTGATCATCCTATATCATATAATATTAACCCATTTGACTTCATCATCTATGGCTAGTTTCATCCTAGTATACACCATAGTCACCATCTCAATGGAATTATACATTCTAAATCTTATAAAAAGATTATTTGAAAATTTGGGTTTAGAAATAAATGTTCCATTCTTTCCAAGTGTGACCTATAAAATAATACAAAATGTCAGCTCACCAATCATTAACATTCCGAACTCCCATTTCTTGAATTGAAACAAATCATTATGCTTATTCTGATCCACCAATTCTTATATCGTCAACATAAAACAAATCCATCATCTGTTGACTACTGTCATTCTTTATGGAGTGATTCTAATCATCTCCACCATGTTTAAAACCAATATTCTTGAAAAAAAAAGATCAGGTCTTGAATACCACGATCTCAGTTCATTATTAAACCAATATAGTGCCTTTCTCTGCCAAATAACTCTACTATTATCATCATGAATGATAAAACCATCTATATGATTGTTATAAGCTTCTTCTTCTTCAAGAACCATGTTCAAAAATTCTGTCTTAAAATTTATCTAGAAAACAATAAAACATAATTGAACTTCTATAGCTAATAATAATATAATCGTCTCTACCCTCAAATTAAGTGAGAATGTTACCTTAAAATAGATACACTCTAAATAAAACTACACTATGTACACTTTTCATTCTTGGATTCGAATCACTATGGTGTGATAATTTATTTTATTTCGTAATACCCTTTTGTTCACAATGATATTCTT
Organism: Viscum album; assembly: GCA_963277665.1. Taxonomy (NCBI): domain Eukaryota; kingdom Viridiplantae; phylum Streptophyta; class Magnoliopsida; order Santalales; family Viscaceae; genus Viscum; species Viscum album. The sequence goes on from OY728167.1 coordinate 218,928,383, forward strand.
ATATGTTGGTCTCGAGACAATCTCCCATGTCTAGTTCTTTTCTATTTGGTCAAGTTATTCATTCATTGAAGGATCACTAATATCATCTCTAAATTCTTATTAAAAACAAATTATCTCTACCAGTGATAAGAATTTTTTTATATAGATTATTCATCCTTCATATCTACACTGGCACTGTCTGATCACTAATTTTTTTTTCTACCAATTTCATCTTGAATACTCAGTCCCTATGCTGATATTGGTTTATGTTCATCCTTTTCATTATTTGAATCATCTTCTAAATCATCCTTAAGTATTATAATTCCCCCTAATATCCTCATCTCTTCTTCACTATCATCTGGGGACTATTCACATCCTTACTGAAGATTTTTCTCATCTTCTATCACAACCACATCATTACTTTCTATAACATTTCTTATTTTCTTACTGAAAAATTTATAAGATTTTCTTTTTCTTGAGTATACAATAAATATACATTTATCTCCATGGGAATCAAACTTATTGTTTTTCTCCTCATTGATAATGAAACACTTACTTTCAAAGACTCAAAAGTACTTCAAAGTTGGCTTCATTCCATATCATAGCTTGTATAGAGTTTTCCCATAATTTTGACTAAATAAGGCTCTATTTTATGTGTATAATAATTTCATAACTGACTCTTCACAAAACAATTCAATAAGGTCTTTATCACTAAGAATTGTTCTATCTATGTAGTTGATAATCTGATTTATTTTCTCAATTAATCAATTTTTATGTATAGTTATTACTGCTGAAACATCCCATTGATTATGTGTTATGAAACTGAACACCTCATACTTGTTGGTGATGACTGAAACCCGTTCCATTATTCTAAAATTATTAATTATGAGAACATAATATCTCCCACTATCATTATATCAAGGTGAAATAGGTCCACACACATCAATAAGAACCAACTCAAGAATTGTTTTTTGACCGTTTCTCCTTTTCCTTATATGGATTTCAATTTATATTCCCATATTGACATGCATTGAACATATGGGGATGATCATATGATAACCAAGGTAGATCTGGAGTAGTATCACAATTCACATTATTTTCCAAGGATGTTTGGGTCAAATGATGAAGGAATTTATGCAATAACCAGTTTTATACATCTTTGGATAGAAAGCACATATATTTTCCTCCACTCACATGCTATAGATTCCACTTCATATGATTTTTGGGTAAAACAACTACATCATCATTTTCATTTATGATATATAATTTATTTGAAATGATTATAGAATTTCCTAAGGCACAAAATTTAATTAAAGTTATAATGTTTTGGCTGAGACCTTTAACAACCAATACATCTACACATTTCATTTATTTTCCCAAAACATGTATGTCCATGAGCTAATAATTTCCATGCCTTCAGGATCATTAAATCGTAAAATAACTTATCATATATGATTGCATCGCATGATCCTTATTCCCTATCATATGGGATGTTCATCCACTATAAAGTTTCTATATTCCAATGAGATCATATATTATGAAAGAAATATCAGCTACCACTTCCTGTTGAAATCTTTTTTTTTCCAAGTCATTAATTGAAATTATTGAATATGCTTAGAGTATGGAGTACCAATTTAATCTTTTAATATTGATAATCTATTTTGTATTTTCAACTCATTTGAATATTCTGTGTATTTTTGTTTATAATATCATTGAGTCTTTTTTTGGATCAATATTCTCTATAGATGAAATAAAATATTTACCCATGTCTTGAATTAACTCCACTCCAAAAAAAATTTACCCTCAAATGATATCTTGGAAAATTGAGATCTCCCTGCCTAACTATATTTATATTTTTCCCTTTAGTACCTCTTGTATATGGAACATACATTTTTTGAGTGTCTCATCATTCCACAATAATAACACTAGATGTGGGGTGTATTCAAACAAGTAAATTATACACTATTAGTCATCATTTGGGTTTTATGAATCTTTTGGTTGTACTTTTGAACCAAATAAATCATCATCCTTAGAGAGGGTGTTTGTGGCCTATCTTATAACATTACTTAATTATATTTACAATCAATTCCCATACCAATTGTATATCTCTAATCTTTCATATTATTTTACTCTATATTCAATTTTTCATTTTTATGTTTCCTTTTAATCATCCATTACCAGATCTGAGATTTTCTCCTAATGATTTACCTTTATTTGTAGGTTTAAAACATCACCCTCAATATATTCGAGGCATTTTACTCGATAATTTATTTTATTGGTTAGATTACTAATAATTCTAGTCTTTTCATTAACTTTTAGAATACACTCAATAAATTATTTGAGTTATATAGATTTTTTGATTTAATCCTTTAAATTTCAACCTCTATCTCATAATTTTCTTCCTATTTCAATTAAATTTATAGTTTGTATCATTAACCCCCCTGATGGATTTCGTTTTTTGGATCTTCAGCACTTTATCTCATAAAGTGAAACACTTAATTCAATATGAACCTCAACTCATCCTTCAAACTATCCATCAACATTTCCACTTTCTTCTATTGATTTGGAATTTCAATCAATAGGAACCATAAAATTTTATTCATGATCTTTACATTACTCCAACTCATCTACCTCATATTATTCTAAATAGTTATCTTCTTCTGAAATTCAATTATTCTATCTGATGAAATATCTCTTGACATAAGTCTTACCTTTCTCATTAGCTAAAGACTTCTTCCTGAGAATTCATCATCTCCCTCATCATCATCTTAAATTATCTTAGTTCACTTTTATACATGTTTTCCAATATTTCCACTTTGAAATCATACAAGTGTAAGTTTTCATTTAAACATTTGTCTTTCACTTTAAATATTTTGAGAGAGAAATGATATGACCTAATCCAAATTGTCTTCCTCTTAACTATCGTCAATGAGGATATTTTCCATGGACTTTAATGCCACTTCATCGGACGTCACCTTTTTCATATCATTTTTATCTTCATTTTCATATCTTATCTGACAAGAGTGTTGTGTAAGACATGAAATGTAAGTTCAATTAGATCGTTATCCTATAATAAAGAGAATTATACATTGAAATGGGGTGTTAGTATTCTTAGTATGAAAATAATGATATTTAAATATTCAATAATTTCTCTAGGACCATACATGTCTTCCATAATAACACTCACCCGATCAAAGAATGGATATACTGAATCATTGGGGGTAAAATTTCACGTCCACATATTTATTCCACAGAACATGAAACATTAATTCTTGAACATATGAATCAACTTCAAAGATATTTATATTATTTTCCCACATAGCATGTGATTAATTAAATTAAATAACCTCAATATAGATTATTTTGGATAAGGTCCCCCTAAAGCATTGATTCCTTCTTCATCAGCATCCAATTATCCATGCACTTCTTCTAACAAAATAAAACTATCCATGATGGCTAAAATATCAGGCATTATAGCTGTAAAGACATCCATACCGAATGATATGAATATGTGTTGCACCTGATTCTTCAATAGATGAAATTTATTTCCATTAATGATTGGAATACCTTTAATAATAATAGTTTTTATCTCTTCTTCTAATAGAGAACCAATTACTTTTATCCTTTAGCTCTAACACCAATTGATTATCCAAAAAGGTTAATTAATCTATGGCTGGGGGTGAACCAAGGTATGAAATATTAAAACAAATATCTATTTTGATCTTGTTTCTTCATTAAAAACACTCTACTCCCACCTTCCTATAACATTTAATAATTTAAGAATTAAAAAATTTATAGGACAGCAAAATTTTACTCGATTCACCCTCATTGTGATACATCTTAGGAGAATTTTAATGAAATGTGTCTATATACCAAATCTATTAAACCTACTTTCAAAGAAATGATTTATAGAGAACTAATTGTCAATATTGGCTTACAACCAATCACAACATGAAATATCACTGCTCTCTCAACTTAAGTGTAATCACATATCCTTTATAAGAATCTTCTACTTTTTTAAAACATCTAAGAATATTTTCACACATGATAGTTCCATGGATATCACTTTTCAACTAGTTGATGAAATACACTTAACTCTATGGAGTTTTCTATCCATAGATTCATTTTTCTAACTGTAACTTCTCATTTTAGATCTTCTTAAGACACTCCATGTAAATCCATGAACCTCATAGTACAAGTGCTTTTTGAGTCACCTATGATTTTTCAACAGCCTTCACTTCATGGATGGATGATGCCTCAAGAATCCCCTTTGTGTTGGTTTCCATAGTTCCAAACAAAAAAACACCTTCATGAACCGTGCCTTTGTAGAATCCTCCCATGCATACCACTTTCTACTTCATGGAAAAAATCCATTTTGAACCACATAATCTTTTTTGAACCACTTTCAGGATCATCCAAATTCTTCCGATGATAATCATATATGATAAAATTATACCTAAATAATGATGTGATTAGGGTTATTTATATAGGAAATGAAATCTGAAAAAATATTTTAATCAAAATTCACATTAACTTATTTTGGCTTAGAAATCCCCATGTACTGTTCTCACTACAGTGTTCACATAACAAAATTATTTCTTTGCACCACCAAATAAATCAGCATCCTCATCCATAAATGAAGATCATCTCATGAACTGACCTTTCTATGTAGTTCACATTTCACATAACCCATTGAGGCAGTCATCAATTCATCATCTTCTTCCAAAAAGTCTACTTTACTATGTGGTTCCACATACCCCTTTATCACTCCACACATCGCATCTACAATTAAGAATCCATTCCTTTACCGATTTATCTCTACGACTCTGCATACTTCACATGATGTTCTCTATGTTTTCAATTCTAAAATCTTTCCTTTTCCAAAAAAAATCTCGATTTTGCGGCCCACAAATTTGGAAAACACCAAGAAACTATGCCACGTAAAAAATTATTCAGAAACACCAACCATACTATAATACATTCAACTATCTTTATCAACAAACAAAAAAACCCAAAATCACTGAGATGACACCTTGTGGGATTTTTTCCCAACAGAAACCACCATTGAAACCGTAACTAATGTAAACTTATATAACAGGTGTTTTTCATGATAACTATAACTAAAAAAGAAGTAATAAAAAATATTATACCAAGCATATTGTGATAACCAAGCCAGGATGGTCCGCAAACACACTATATTCACATCAATGGTGAAAGTATGATCGAAGTCCATGAAAGTAATCAAGAACTATTTATAATTATGGTGACATGTAATTTGATATCCTCAAGTCATCGAGTCTCGAGTAAACACATAAGTATAACTAATGAATATATAATAATTATTTGTAAGGAATCAAATATCGACTTTTCTAATTTGTATCTACATGAAATCATGTTTCAGCCTGGGTCACAAGGCTATCATGTTCACACCCACTGTATGTGAACACCATTTTCATCACTGAACATCATGCAGAATCCCACCTAGGGGAAATTATACCTTGATAGTATACCTATTTTGAATACAAAAGAACCTATACTGGAATGGTAACACACATATCAATGTAGAAAATAATATGGAGAGCATAGAGTACAATCATGAGAATATATTAGAAAAAAACATAACAATTTGTGATCAACATCATGAATGGTAACAAAAAACTCTAGAAATAATCTTGGAGACAATGTTCATATATGGGTATCTCAATTACAGACATTATCATACGAAATTAAAATATATTAGGAGAAAAATTCTATGCCAATGCAACATCAATCAAGGAAAATCTGTATATAAAGGAATCTAATGGTAATGAACATTATACCTCAATGTAATTAATGAATAAATACAAGTATCATCAATATATAAAATGTTGAACATGTTTCATACCCATAGATAACATCTCACACATCATGGATTCCTAACATGGGTATTGGTTCATGAATAGGGTTTTTTAGAAAGGTTAATCAAGGGGATTCTAGGTTAATAAAGTCATTCTGGATTCACATTCCATAAAGAGTCTTCCAATGGAAAAAACATAGATTTTTTTCAATGGAGGGGTGGATAATTCACTATATACAATGCTGATTTCAGAGATAATCATGAATTCCTCAGAAAATCCATAAGATATCCATGAGTATAGCCAATTATCATAAAGTTATAACTATTACATCAATGAAAAAGTGATTCAAGAGGATAATCAAGAAGAAGAAGGCTTCATAATTATAATTATTTGATGAATTACATAGAAACATCCACCATTCATGACAAATCTATCAATTTTCAAGGGGTTCGTCATTGAAACATTGAATCCTACACCAATATACTAAGAAATTATCAATAGATTTAGGATATATCTTCAATATTACTTAATTATGTGGATTAGGTAGACTATTTATTTAAAAATACATGTTGAATATTCATTCTCAACAGTATATATTGGTATGAACAAAAAGCATCATAAAAAAATATATTTCTCACTAATCTACATAGAAAGGGAAAACTCACCATCACATCAGGATAAAAATCATAGATTTATCAATGATCCCTACTCACTTATCAAGAAAGAATAATGATTTTTAATGTCCCTTCTTTTCATGAATGTATGTGTAACACCATGAGTTTTTGTGAAATATTTTTCTTTCGAATTAATTTATCCTTTCAATAATTTTCATTTCATGTGACACTGAAAATAGTTCTTTATATATATTTATATTAAAACACTAAGTAAAACATTCCATTCGGACGCAATAATGACTTGGCTTATGCTACACGTAATACCGAATTGGCTTGTGCTACATGTAATACCAAATTGGCTTGTGCTACCCCTATCACCGACTTAGTGTATGTTACATGAAACACTGACTTGGTGTACAATACATGAAACATTGGATTGACAATGTAATTGGAGTACAATGCATCCAACACTGAGTTTCTATAAAATATATTCATATATATTTATTTATATATAATTTAAATGAGATAATTATAATTTGTCTTTTAAAAATAGTGGTATTAACAGTAATAACAACTTGTCAAATATTTTTTATACTCAATTTATATAAATAAAACAAATTGATAATGATAGATAATATTTTTGGATTTATCTAAGAATCTTCATTTTTTGATGAATAGTGAAAAATCAACTTTTTAGTTAAAAAATGCCTTTCTTCCTAATTAATTATTAATTATAAATGCTATTATAAATAATTTGTAAGGTCGAATTAGATAAATATTACATATATTAATATGATTCAGTGAATTATAATCAATTTCACTTTTAAATTGAATATAAAATCATAACACACTTTTTAACTTTTTGTTACATTAAAGCAATGTTATTTCGTCCAGTCTACAGGATTAACACTAATCGTAATTTTTCCGCTTTTGTGAATTAAATTTCAAAAATCTCACATACAAAATTGTATTCACTCTAATATTTATAGTCTAAAAAGGGCAAGTTAATTTTTGACCAAAATTATTAGAAAAATTTATTAAAATTATTCACACTAGTTAAGGAAAAATTAAGCTTAATTAGGGACTAAACGTTAAAAATAAGGGACAAAATGACAAAACAACTTGGAAAAAACCAATTGTATGTCCATATATCTGCCATAAAAATTCCATTATTGAGATTTTTTTGTTTTTATTACTTTTTTAAATACTAACATGTTTACACCTAACTTGTTTCTAAAAAATCAATGTGAGTCCCTTTCCTTCCCTATAAAAAGACTCCACCTATAACCATTCTTATCACCTCTCAAAACTAATATTATTGGACTAGATCTACCCAACTAGCCTCCCATGAATACTAACTTTTACCGTGAATCCTCTCTTAGGGAATAAAGACTCTCAAGGAAGCCTTTTGGCACAAACCAAAAGGAGTTACCTGTTTTAGATGCAACGACTTCTCTCATGATCCTTCCATTTATTTTCCATCCCCACCCATCCACTCTATTTATTCCATTAATGTGTGGAAAAAAACAATATCCTAAATATACTAGGACTTTTTATGAAAATTTTAGTACCTACACATACACACACCTACATCTAATGGATGATGAACACACTATTCTTGTGCACAACGAACTGTTGCCTCACGAAATGATGATTGTTCATTTCCCCTTTACCACCAATCATGGTGACCATTATGATGGAAAATATATTTATATATATCATATATTATATTTAAATTTTATTTAATCTTATTTATTCCATTTACATCACAAATCTCTTTACATTCCATTTTGTTTTAATAGGGTAATCTCATTTACAGAAGTTTGGACTGTCACCCCTCAAAGTGATGTGATTCATTCACAAACCAAATGGAATGTATTAAGGATGGTTTTAATTAACTTATATGATTTATTAATTATACTATAATATATATATCTGTGTGTGTGTGTGTGTGTGTTTAATTCACATACTTTCATTCAATATGATAATAGAGATCGAAACAACGTTCATGTGTATGTACGGCTTACCGTCTCCATGAATGGTGTATTCCACTTCATAATCCTATATTCAATAGATTATTGTAAAAAAAATATAATTTATATAATTTATATTTGTATCATGGTTTATATTCTGGAATCATTATATAATTATAAGGAGAAAATATGAAATAAATTAAGACAAGTGTGAAGAACAATGCAAATTTTACCCGAAGTGAAACTTTAACATAGAATCATTAACAAGCGGGTAATATAAGGTCATAATAAAACCATATATGGTATTATTTATTAGAATATTATTATTTAAAATATGTATAATAAAATTATATTTATTATATTGTAATATTGTATGATTAAGAAGAGATTCACGACACAAGGTAAGGGGATTTCATCTCACTTTTAATTTCCTTGAGATACATTTTTTGTTCACGACACTTTCATTTTTTGTGGTGTTTTTAAATCCCATGATTGTATCGTATGTAAATTAAACATAAATATATGGGTATTCACATATCAATTTTATAATCATTGGTTCATATGGTCTAACTGTCAAAAGTTACCAAATTAGTAAAATGTTTTGTCTCAATTTTCCTTTTTTGAGACTCAGGTTTTGTTATGCATCTAAACTCTTTTTTGAGGTTCATATATTTCCATTTTTAAGGAAATGTAATGAATATTAATATTTTCCAGATATTATATGACTCATTTAATTTAAATTCCTTACATGGACAGTGTAAACCCAATATACCAAGTTATAAGAGATTATTAGGACAATCTCATTACTTTTCAAGATTGTGTATATTTATGCTTAATTTGATGGAATATTGTGATCCATATCTCAATAATATTAATGAGTTTACATATCCTATGTTATTTCATGATATAATCATATATTAGTACCATATTCTACTCTTTGGTACATAAGATAGTTCAGAAAGTGTTTTTAAGAAAGCCATGCTTTACCCTTTCTTTGGTTAGAAATCTATTTTTCAAAAAAAATGGCTTCCAAGAATATTATTCCATTATCTTGTATGCCATAAAATAAATTTTCACCCTTTTTCATTTTACAAATTGATACAAGGGAATATTCTTGTCTCTTTCCAAACAATTCACTTTTCAAACCTTTTTTACCATGCAAAAAAGAATGTTCTCTTGACCTTGTATGACATGTACATATTTACCCATTTTCATTTCATCCAAGCTCAATTTTCATTTTTTTTAAAAAATTAATCTTTAAAAAAAATTCCCATGAAAATGGTTTTAAATTTTTTATCAAGATTATTTTATATGATTTTATGAATAATGGTTTTCAAAATGTTTTCAAGAATATTTTATAAGTTTTCAAGTACAAAGATTTTCGAAATGTTTTCGATAACATTTTAATGGTTTTCAAAAAAAATTGAAGAAAACAATTTTTAAATTTTTTTGAAAATTATTTTATATGTTTCATGGAATCAATTTTTCAAAATTATTTCATGCCTTCTTTATAATTTTTCAAGGTATTTTCCATGAAATTTTTTTTTTAATTTTTTTATGTATTAAAAATCCATTTTCAAATAAGAAATGATATTTTCCTCAAGAAATGTTTTTAAAATATGTTTCAAAATTATTTTCCATATATGTTGACTTCTATATATGTTACTCATTCCTTTTTAGGAAATTATATTAAGGTTCCATTGATATCCTTTATATGAATATGTTATGCTTAAATTCTTTGTCATTATGAAACCTTTTTCTCTTCCATGAGTTATAAGTTTATGAAATTTATTTCATTCCCATGGGTTCCATGTTTATAAATCCTGCATCTTTTCATCGGTTATGATGTGATGAAATATTAATGATACCCATTTAATTTCATGTGTTATGATTTGATATTTACATAACCTATATATTTTTATGGGTCATGATATGATGAATGTTTTGTGGAAAATGGATGTATGTTTTCATTTTGTGATGGGTGGAACCTATATCTTCCTCCAATTAATTGGGTAATTATGAATGTTTTATGACTCTAAGGGTACACATGAGGACATACCAAGCCAAAAATAAGATGGAATGGCGGAAAAAATCATGTAGGATCGAATATGTATAATGGGAGGCTCAAAATATAAGAGGGGGTGAATTGTATAATTAAAAAACATTGGAACCTTTAAAGTTGGAATAAAACAATCTTAAGGAATGTTTTTTAACCTTAAAGAAATATGATTCTTAAGGTTAGCTTTTAAATTTAAGAAAACGTAGTTTAACAATGTTAAACAAAATTCACAAACCCTCTTAATGAATCCTTTCATTAAACATTAAAATAATAAGATAAAAACTTAAGATGTATTTTGTTAAAAGAAAGATTATACCTTAGAGCATATAGAATATTTAATATAATCAGAGTAACAGGATTAAAAAGTATAAGAAAGTTATAATTTCTAACATTAACAATGTTAAAATAGCAGCAGAATAAAAACAACATGAAATTGAAAACATGTAACAATAAGAGTCTTTTGACCCAAAGAGAAGGGTATCCAAGAACCATAGATAAAGGTTCCTTGATTTATACTTTCAAGAAAGTTTTTCTTACCCAAACCCAGGTAATCCCTCAATCCGAAGATCTGTATCTATTTTTATATCCCTGCAATCCCACGATTTAGAAGGGAATCAGAACCTATGTCTTCCAAACCCGAAAGCCCACGATCAGCACGATCAGAGTTTGAAAAAATCAAGTCTAAACAAGTTTTCACGCCCAAACAGGTTTTTCATGACATCCTCACAAAGCACTAAGAGTTGTAACAACCTATCTCTATAGAATTCACTTCACATCTTTTTCAACTACATTAAATTCATCCACTCTCTTAGTTTTTTTCTTATTCAAATGAACTTCTATTTATAGGAAAAACTTCCCAATGGTCGGTTCCACTCCAATGGTCACATTTTCCTTAAATTTCAAAGGGACCTGGACATCTGTCAAATATACAATGGTTAGTTCGTAAAATATTGTACGACATCGATTCATGTATAAGAAAAAATGTTATGTTTCAGATAAATGTTAAGTTTAAAAGAAACTTAGAATCCGATAATATTGGAATGATACCATAAACAACTCTAAAATTATAAAGAAAACATATTTTAAGAGAATACAAAAATCGAATTGAGAAAAATGGTATCACGGTTTTTGGGTACCAGTATTATGAAAAACATTATCACATTGGTACCGGAATCAGTATCATAAACTTGGTATGAATTTTGTACCGGATTAAGTATCATGAAAAACAACATCACATTTGTACCAGAATTATTATCATGAAAAACTGCATCACATTTGTACCAGAATAGGTATCATCAAATCGGTATGAATTTTATACCAGATCTGATATCATCAAATCAGTATGGCATAAGCTTAAGTAAAAGATAATACATCAGAACCTTAAGTACATCGTATAGTTAAAGATGTTAGTAGAATGTAATGACAAATATATCGTAATGACAAATCTATAAGTAAAATATAATGAAAATTCTGTAAGTATAATGGAATGAGAAATCTATAAATATAACAGTATGACAAATTTGGAACATAAGAAAATTTAGAAATTAAGAAAAAGTGTTTGTGATTTTCAAAACATAATACCATAAGGAATGGAGAAGTCAAAAGATAACCTTATTGACTCAACAATTTCCCCCTTTTTGGAAAGCACAAACAACTTTATTAAGGAATAATATGTTGAATAAGTATGAAAAACTTATCTCCCTCTTTGAAAGAAATTTAGGATGAATATAACTAACTCCCTGTTAGGTTATGTTTCCCAAGGATCGTATTATTGAACTTTAGAATTCGGTTTTCTTTCTTAAATAAATATCTCCCCCTTAGATAAACATATATTCTTCAAAGAAACTCCCCCTTACTTAGGCAATATTCTTTCTTACCATACTCCCTCTTAATATATTCTCCCCATTTTGAGACTTCGTTAAATTCTTCCTTCAAAAAAATCTCCCCCTTTATGATTTTCAAAAAAGAATGGAGAAGTATAATATGTTCATTTAAGGTTAATGAAAAGTATATTCGAAAAAAAAAGAATGATATGAAAGATAATTCATAAGGAAATTTTGAAAATAATGTTTAGATTACAACAAAACATTGGAATGTAAAAAAATCATACATCCTTCTTCTACTCAGATATCATTTTCTTTATCAAAGATTTAATTTTCTTCACTTCTATATAATCATCTTGATGTTTCTTCAATAATATCTCCTAATCCTGGTTCTTCTTTTATTAGTAAAAGATCCATTCTTCTTGAGCTTTGATTCTATCATCATGATTATTAATGAAATCTTCTTGAACAACCACCTTTTTCACTAATTCATCCCTGACATCCTTCTCACTACTTACAAACCGGGAAATGGAATTGAGTTGCCTAACTTTCTCAGAAATTGATGCCTTGAACTTGTTAAACTAGGATTCATAGTATTGAACACTCCGTTTGTTGAATCCATGAAGTCATTGAACTATATAACTTCTTCATTGATAGTTTTAGTGCAGTTAAAGACTTTCTTACAAGTCACCATATGATCTTTATAATCAATAAATAGATTACTAAAGTCCACTTCTGGCTTGACTAACATGTCCATAAGCAAATTTTTCTATTCGATATTTTGGTTTAGGGTCTCTTGCATCATTTGACTCTGGGCATCTATATTTGCAAGAACTGGAATTGTGCGGACCAACTTCCTTAAAGATAGCTTGACAAAGTCATGCTCAAAAGAGGATGAGGATTCGGAGCCTGAAACATCTTTTCCTTTATTAGTTCCTCTTGTAGTCAATGAAATTGGTTTCTCTATCCTTTTAGAAGACTCCTGAGTCGTTTCCTTATCATATGAGGCAGCCAAAACACTCTTTCCTTTGATAGGATTTCGAAATGGGGTTTGTTCATCGAATACTTGGATAACATTAAGATCTCCATGTTCATCTTATTCCCCTTTAATCTCTGGATTTTTAAATCCTTGATGTATTTCTTCTTCCTAGATTTCATTCCCTTCATCACTTTATTATTCAACCTATTCTTTATATTATTCTTCTATATTAACTTCAACTTATTATTCAACTTCATCTTCTTCTTCAACTTTAGCAAAGAAAATGTTGTTCTTCAGGAATGAATTTAGAATTTGAACTCTAAGTAGTTCCAATATAATTTTCCACTTCCCTTAAAACATCATCACTGTCTTCTTGAATGATGTGATCTTCCATTTTGGAACAGGTTCGGATAATGTTATGACTTTCTTGGCCTTCTAAATTTCCGGAGTGGCAGTCGATTTCTTATGAACAACTTAAGGTTCTGGTACATTTTGAGATGTCTTCTCTACATATTTTAGTAAAGACTGACTAACATGAGTTTCCAAATATTTCTTCTTCAAGATCTTCTCCTTCTTTTCATTCTCTCGATTTTTTATCTTTCTTAATTTTTAAGGCCTTAGAATCTATAGGGTTTAATCCAAAGGAAGAATCACCTTCCTTTATAGTAGCATCCATTTCTCTCCACTTTGAAACTATTGAATCAGAATAGGCTTTTGGCTTCTTTGCAGGAGGAGGTGATGATACTAGGACCTCAGGGATCGGTAATGGTAAGCTTGGTTATTCATGTTTCCTTTTCTTAGGTACTGATTTTGAAGATTTGGGAACACCGGCCTTGTTATCGAAACCCATTTCTTCAAATGTTTTGGATTCTGGTAAAAAACTATACCTTCATTCTCTTATGAGTATCATTGCTGAGAAATAAAATATTGAACGACTTAGAGACTGATCAAAAAGTGAAATTAAACTCTTATAAGCACATAAAAATCATCCTGGAGATAGATTTTGGATACCTAAGAATATGATATCTGATGGTTCAACCATTTACTGCATGGATGGTGAGAATGATGTACTTAATCAAGTTGATATTTATTATATAGATAGTAAAGTCTAAAATAAAGATATCACATATCATTAAATAGTCCTTACCGCCTTTCCATGGAATAATAAGTCATTGAATCCAAATAGATATTATTTTGTGATTGGATGTAAGATTCATAATCTTCATATTCTTAACATAATTAAGACCTAGGTAATCCAAAGCCTTGTCTTTTTCAAAATAACCTTCCTTCTCGGGAAGTTTTTGAGATCAAAGAATAGATTCTCCTTCATACATTATGGTGAAAACATTTGTGGCCTTCTTATAAGGAAATGTATATGTCTTATCATAACATTTGAACATAAACATGTCTCTACCATCCTTTTGAATGAAAGTGACAGATTCATAGAATTAAATGACTATATCATGGTAAACTGGATCATGAGATTCCTCCTTAAACACACAAACACTTTCCCATATATTATTTATTATTACCTTAGAGATAAGTGAGTCATAATTTCCAAAGAAGTTAGGGAATACCAGTCTTTCCCTAAAAATCACCCAATCCTTTATTTCCTTGCTAATCGGCATCTGATCTGCTGAGGATTCAAGAGTCATTCAGAGTGAAAGAAACAAAGAAATCAGAATGTAGGCTTTGATGAAAATAGAACTTCAGCACAGAGATTAGTGAATATGGTGTGGCACTAAAAAATGAATCACCCCTTATATACACAAATCTATGACTTTCTAGCTTCCATAAGATAATCAAACGGCTGAAAAACAAACTGATCTGATCTGACGGTTGGGGATGGATTTAGAAAAATATAAATTCTGATCTTTTGAAGTAAGGAAAACCAGGAATTTAAAATTTTGAAATACCAAAAATTGATATTTAAACATAGAAAATAAAGATTAAGAAAGTGAACCTTTTGGAATACTCTGAAGCATTTATCGGTAGTTTAATAATTCTCATGGAAATAAAATATCGATTCCGAGTATTTAAATTCTGAGAATTTCAATTTTGAGAATTTAAATTCTGAGAATTTCAATTTCTAGAATTTCAATTCCAGGAATTACAATAGGAAAAGAATGATAAATTAGGTTTCTTTAAAAAATAATATCATAAAAAGAAATTTAAAAGAAAGATAAATTTTCTTAAAGAAAAATAATAAGGAAAAACAAATAATCATATGTACTCCCCCTGAGATAAGGAGTATATTAATATTAGGAGATGTTTTGGACAAGAAGTTGATATGGATGATTACCTTATAGTGATCATTCCTAGATTCTATTTAATGTATTCAAATCTATCGAAATTTAAAGGTTTTGTAATAATATCATCAAGTTGTTCTTGGCTTCTGCTGAATTGAAGAATAATATATCCTTTAAGTGTGTCATCCCAAAGAATGTGATGTCTAATATCTATGTGTTTTACACGAGAGTGATTTTCAAGGTTTTTTCATAGGGAAATGGAACTTGTGTTATCACACATTATTTTAGTTTCATTAAAACTCTTACCATAGTCTGTGAGCGTGTGTTTTATCCACAAAAAATGATCACAACAGCTTCTAGCTTCTACATATTCAGCTTTAGCAGTGGAAAGTGCTATAGAATGTTGTTTCTTATAAGGCCAAGAAAATATGAAATCTCCTAAGAAGTGAAATATTCTGGAATTACTTTTCATATCCATTTTATAACCATTAAAGTTAGCATCCGAAAAACTTTTGATTTTAAAATAATTTCAAGAAGCATAAAATAGTCCCAAATCTATAGTCCCTTTTAAATACCAAAAAATTATATTCACATATTTTAAATGATATTATTTAGGAATTACGTGATATCATGCACATAATAACATTGATAACATTAAGTCAGGTCTTCTAGATGTTAAGTAAAGTAAACTTCCTATCTTTCTTCTATAAGATGTTTGATCCACAGGTTTCCCTACATCATCAATATCAAGTGTATTAGAGGTTCCAATAAGAGTACTAATGCTCTTAGTTTTTTCATAACCAAACTTATTAATAATATATTTGATATACTTATACTGAGATATGTAAGTTCCTTCTGGTTTTTGAGAAATTTGAAAACCAAGAAAAAATTTAACCCACCCATCATACTCGTCTCAAACTCAGATCTCATAAGATTCGCAATGGAATTTGTTAAGAATTACTGAGTTGATCCATAGATGGTGTCATCAACATAAATTTTAGAAACTAAGACATCTTTATTAACTTTTTTAATAAAAATGGATGGATAAATTATTCCCTTAACAAAGTTATTTTGAATCAAAAATCCTGAAATTCTATCATACCAAGCTCTAGGGGATTTTTTAAGTCCATATAAATCTTTTGTAAGTTTGAAAACAAGATTAGGATATTTTTTATCTTCAAAGCTAGAAGTTGATCTACATAGGCCTCCTCTTATACATAATTGTTAATAAAAGAACACTTTACATCCATTTGATAAAGTTTAAAATTAAAGAATGCTGCAAAGGATAGAATAATACCTATAGATTCAAGTCTTTCAATAGGAGCATAGGTTTCTTCATAGTATATTCCTTCTTGTTGGTTATATACTTTAGCAAAAAATATTTCTTTATTTCTAAAAATAAATAAATTTTCATCGCATTTGTTTCTAAAACCCCATTTGACTCCAATAACAGATGTTTCCTTAGGTTTTTCAACCAAGGTCCAAACATGATTCCTTATAAATTCATTGAGTTCATCTTGCATTTCCTCTATCCAATATTCATCACCAAAGGCTTCTTCAGTGGTCTTTGGTTAAAATTGGGAAAGAAATGAAACATGTTTAACTTTATTCCTTAAAGAATTTCTAGTTATTACTATATCATTAAGACAACCAATAATATTATCACTGGGATGATTCCAAAGTAACAACTGACATTGACATTGAAAAACATGTTCATCAACAAATGGTAGAAAATCTTCATGGGTAAATATTTCAGAAAAATTTTTGTTGAACATTATTTTTGACTGAAGGATATTCTATCAAATGTTGGTGATCAGTTTTAGAAAATATATCATAAATAATTTCAGGTTATTTTAAAACAAAATAATAATTCATTGAAATTAACCTGAACCGTTTCTTCCACAGTGAAAGTGTTTTTATTAAAAACTCTATATTCCATATAGTTAGTAGAGTAACCTAAGAAAATTACTTCATAATATTTGGGTAAAAAATTGTGTAAGTTATATTTAGTATTCAAGATGAATACTTTGCAACCAAAAACATTGAAGTAAGACTTGTATGCTCTTTGTTCTGTGTTGTTTTCCTTGAATAAAAATGGTAATGTTGATGATGAAGTAAAACACTTTTGGTTTTCTGCCAGTCCATAACTTGTAAGGTGTTTTATTAAGAATAAGTCTTATTAAAACTCAATTTATAGTATAAAAACAATACTTACATCTTCAACCCAAAAATGTTTGGCAATTGAAAATTCACTCAACATTGTTCTAGTCATTTATTGAAGAATACGATTTCTGCTTTCGATAACATGATTTTGTAAAGGAGTTCTTGGAGATGAAAAGTTGTCAGTAATGCCATTTTTACTATAAAAAGTTTCAAAATAAGAATTTTCAAATTATCCACCATGCTCACTATGAATAGTTATCAAATGTAGGTTTTTATAGTTTTAAAATTGAGATCTGAAGTTTTTAAAATAAGAAAAAGCATTATATTTCTTTTCAAGAAAATAGACCCATGTAAATCTTGTGTAGTCATCAACTAAGACAAACATATAGTATTTTCCTCTAATACTTCTAGTTTTTGTTGGACCAAATAATTCCATGTGCACTAACTTTAAGGAATTATATGTTTAAAATTCACTTATATATTTAAAGCTAGATTTATGTTGCTTTCTATATTGACAATGATCGAAGACTTTTGAAGAATCAAACATATGTTCTGGTAGATCCTGAACAAGTTATTTCTTATAATGTTTACTAAGATTCCATATTTTATAGTGTCCTAGTCTTCTATTCCAAATCCATGATTGATCTTCAAATGCTCTAAGGCAAGGTATATCTTTTATTCTAAGGTCTTCTAGGTTTAAGGTGTAGACATTCTCATGCCTAAGGGAAGAGAGAATAAAATAATTCTTGTAATTGTGAACTAAAAATTTATCATTTCTTAAATTCACATGGTAACATTACTGACATAATTGGATTGTGCTAATGAGGTTGTGATTAAGGCCTTTTACAAAAAGAACATTTGAAATAATATCTTTACCAAGAAGAATAATGTTACCAATACTGATAATTTCTCTTTGAGAGTTATCTCCAGAGGTTACTTTTCCACCTTTAGTCTTTAAAATATTTTTAAAATAGTCTTTGCTACCATTCATGTGTCGGGAACATCCACTATCCATATACCATAGGTTGTTGGTACTTCATTCAATATCCTAAAAAAGAAAGAGTTGGGTTTTTGGAATCCAAACTTGCTTGGATCCAGACTTGTTAGATAATAAAATCTTGGGTAAAAAATTTTTTTTTGAAAAGTAATCTTTATGAAATACAAGGTATTGATATTTATTTAAAGAAAATTTCTTCTTCTAATTCCCACCACTTTTATATTTAGTACAAAAAGGGGCTATTAAAGGACAAAGTAATTGTTTATGAAAATTGGTTTTTCATGAGAATAACATAATCCATGATTATTTCCATGAGGTCGGATATGAGAATACATATTGTCAAAATTTTCCTTACCAAAAGTTAAATTTGACAAAAGTTTCTTCAAGGAATATATTTCAGATTTTAGTCTCAAGACTAAATTCTTATTCTCTAGGTTAATAGTTTTAAAGTTAATTTTATCCTCTAAAACAACTTTTTCCAAAATCAGATTTTTAAAATCCTTAGAAAGTTTATCCTTATCAGAATTAACTTCCTCAGGTTTTTTAGAAAGAATTTCTAAAAAATCATTTTTCTTATTAAGATCTTTAGTATGATCTTAAATTTCATTTGTTAAAATAAATTCTCTAGAATTTTGTTTTTCAGGTTTTTTAGAAACTTTACAATTCTTCATTTCAAGAAATTTGGAAATCCTATAATCTTACTCATAAGAAGGAAAATCATTATTGTTGTCTGATGAATGAGATTCTTCATCTGAAGAAAATTTTTTATCAGGAAAATTTTCACTCAAAGACATATTGGTTAAGGTTTCAGCAGTTCGTACCTTAGCCAAAAGACAATGATTCTGAAATGGAGATTTGGCTAATAGACCAATATTCTTTTGTTAAAAAGATTCATATTATGAAGAATCATCAGAAGAATCTCCACCACTTGCACTCCAAGTTTCAATATCTTTCAAGATATTCTTATGCTTTGATCTGTAGAACTTTTTCTTTTTCCTTTCTGAATTCATGCCTTTCTTGTCTCTTTTCTTAAGCAAGGGACAATCAGGTCTAATATGACATGTTCTTCTGCATTCATAGCATGTCACTTCTCCATCTTTATTATCTTTACCATCTATCTTCTCGTATCTATATTGAATGTTCTTTGGACTAACAATCTTGTTCATCCTTCGAGCAAGATTTTCTAACTCATTTTTTGAAGCTTCACTTTCACTAGATTCAGATTGAATAATAACCTTCTTAGATTTTGATCTTTTAACTCTCCCAGGAGTCTTAGATTTCATCTGATTTGAATTAGTTGTAAAATCAACACTTTTATTTAAATTATTCTTCTTAACATTATCATCATCTCTCTTCATTCTAGTTTAATGTTAAAGAAGAGTTCTAAACAGTTCATCAAGAGAAATCTGAGTAACTTTCCTATTCTCATCTATATCTGTCCTCTTGGATTCCCATTCATTAGGCTTGATGTTTATAATCTTTTCTACAAGAATCTCATCATCTAAACCTTTCTCTCCCATTGATTGTAAGATTTTGATGATAGTCATGAATATTTGTTTTACCTTACATATGGGTTCTCCATAAGGAAAAAAGAAACCATGATACTCAGCTCTGATCATTACTCTTCTAGTTTCAATGACATTGGATTTTCCAAAGTGAGTTACTTCGAGATTCTTCCAAATACTATTAGAAGCTTCACAAGATGAAATTTGGATATATATATATATAATATATATATATATATATATATATCTAGTCATAGAACAAAGAAAAGTATTTTGTACATTAAAGTTTAGCTGGTATTCCACCTTTTCTGGATTAGTTAAGGTTCTAAATTTATTATCAGGAATCTTATAATCTTTAGTTAACTTAATACAGATATCTACACCTTTTTTTGTCACAAAGGTCTTTATTCTATCTCTCATATACTAACATTCATTTCCATCAAATATTGGTGGTCTAGTAGGATTGAGATTATCTAGTGATCCAATATGAATGCCTTCCATACTAAAAGATGATTTCATTCCACAAAATTTGTTAGATGTAAAAGTTTGGAAAAAATATGAAGGAGTTAAGAACAAAGAAATCTTGAGCAAGAAAACTTATATGTGAATATATATATTTCAGAGACCTACTACGATACCAATTGTAGGATCGAATATGTATAATGAGATGCACAAAATATAATAGGGGAGAATTGAATACTTAAAAAACTTTGGAACCATTAATGCTTGAATAAAGCATTCTTAATGAAAGTTTCTAAACCTTACAAAAATCTATTTCTTAAGGTTAGATTTTTAAATTTAAGAAAACATAAATTTAACAAAGTTATTCAAAAGTCACAAACCCTCTTAAAGAATCATTTTCTCAAAAATTACAATCTTAAGATAAAATCTTAAGAAGGATTTTCTTAAAATAAAGATTCTACCTTAGAGCGTATAGAATATATTATATAACCAGAGTAATGGAAATACAATGTATAAGAAAGTTATATGTTATAACTTTAACAAATTTAAAATAGTATTAGAATAAACACAATATGAAATTGAAATCAATTAACAGTAATATTCTTTTGACCCAAATAGAAGGGTATCCAAGAACCTTGGATAAAGGTTCCTTGATTTATACTTTCATGAAATTCTGTCTTACCCAAACCCAGGTAACCCCTCAATACGAAGATCGGTATCTATCTTGTTATCCCTAAAAGCCCATGATTTAGAAGCAAATCAGAACCTCTGTCTTCCAAACCTAGAATCCCATGATCAGCATGATCGGAGTCTGTAAAAAGCAAGTCCAAAAAAGTTGTTCACGCACAAACAAGTTGTTCATGACATCCGCACGAATAATTGAGAGTTGTAAGAGCCTCTCTCTCTAGAAATCACTTCACAGCTTTTTCACATACATAAAATTAATCCACTTTCTTAGTTTCTTTCTCGTTCAAATGAACTTGTATTTATAGGCAAAACGTCCCAATGATCATCTCCACTCCAACAGACATATTTTTCTTTAAATTTCAGAGGGACCTGGACATGCTTAAAACATACAACGGTTAGTTTGTAACAGATTGTACGACATCGTTTCATGTATAAGAAACAATGTTAAGTTTGAGATAAATGTTAAGTATAAGAAAAAAATAGAATCTATTAATATTGGAATGGTAAAATAAATAACTAAAACATTATCATGAATACAGATTTTAATAGAATACAACAATCGGATTGAGAAAAACGGTATCATGGTTTTTGGGTACTGCTATTATGAAAAACAGTATCAAATTTGTACAAGAATCAGTATCTTGAAATCACTATTAATTTTGTACCAGATTCGGTATAATTAAAAACAACATCACATTTGTACTGGAATTGGTATCATGAAAAACAACATCACATTTATACCAGAATCGGTATCATGAAATCGGTATGACATAAGATTAAGTAAAAATATTACGTCGGAACCCTAAGTACACCGTACAGTTAAAGATTTCAGTAGAACATAATGAAAAATATATCATAATGACAAATATGTAAGTAAAATAGAATAACAGTTCTGTATGTATAACGGAATTGGAAATCTGTAAATATATCCAATTGAAAAATTCGGAACTTAAGAAAATTTAGAACTTAAAAAAATGTGTTTGTGATTTTAAAAACATAAGACCATCAGGAATGGAGATGTCATAAGATAACCTTATTGACTCAACACATCCCAATTCCAAAACAAGAGGGAACATAGTAGAACATCCCAATCCCAAAACAAGAGGGTACATGGGAGGACATCCCAAGCCCACAATAAGATGGAAAATGGGAGAACATCCCAATCCAGAAATAAGAAGATATATAGAAGGACATCCCATTCCTGAAACAAGAAGGTACACAGTTGGGAATCCCAATACTAAAGTAGGTACACGGGTGATTAAACTAAGCCTAACTTGTTACAAAGGTCTGGGTAAGTCACCATAACATGGGGATTTAATATGTTTTTTCCACAATCCCAGGTTTTACACCTATGTTATTATCTTATGTATTATGTTCATTATTTCTTTATGATTCATGTCTTATAAATTTTAAATATTTATTATGATCTTTTATATGTATAGTATGACCTTCAAATGTTATGCTCATATACCATATGCTTTTGTTCATGTTATTCTTACACATTTTCCTTATTTACCCTTACTGAGAATCTATGATCACCCTTTTCTTATGTTTCTTATCCCTAGGTTACAACGAAATGATATAGGTAGAAGTGCTAATAGGGTAGATATTTATGGGAGATGATTAAGATCCTTCACCAGAATAAGTGATATGGTTTCCATGTTTCCAAAGTCATAAAACTATTACGGTCCTCGAGAATGAATTTTTGAAATGTATTAAATATTTATCTAAAATGATGTAATATCCGTGTATGTAAAGTTGGGGTCACTATATTTAGTATCAAAGGAAAGTTTTATACATCCTTTAGAAATAGGATGATAAAACCTTAGTGATATCCCTAGGTTTGTTTCTAATTATATTTCTAGGGATGTCTCTAAGGATAAGTATAAGGATCGTTAACGTTTAGGAAAATGTCCTGGAATTTTCGTAAAGGATATAATGACTAGTTTCCCAGTAATAAATACCTTTCTGGATACTAAAAGTGGATGTGTATCTGGAACATATGTACATAGGGGTAAAAACTATGATAAGATGTTTCAGGCCTGACTCAGGGTAATTTGGTACATGGTAACGGGCCTTACTGCACACCTAGTTTGACACTCTCATGGGATATTTTTTGGGAACTCAAAAATGCTTCATGAACCAGTTGGAAGAATTTGAATATAATTTCCCTCTGAATAACCTAGGATAAACCTTGGGTTTCAATGATTATGTAAGGTGACATGATTTAGATATCTGATAAATTATTCTTTTCATAATGAAATGGTTTTCTGCTTTGTTAAGTAGTTCTCACACTATGCTTCTTCTTTTAGTCAATAGTGGGAACTAGGAGGAAGTTGATTAATGTTGAATGTGATGGATTATTTGGTGATGATTATTTGAGTGGGATGATCATTGAAGTGAAATATGTTGTGAACATGCCTAATCAGCTTTCATGTAACATGATTAACAATATTTAGCTTAACCAACTCTCGTGCTCACCAAGGAAGAGGAATAAAGACTTTGATGAGAGTTCATATAATGGAGACCATGGAGGAAAGAGGGTTAATTTTTCTTTAAATCAATAATATGGAATTAATCACCTAATTGAATGTCTTAGAGAAATAATAAGTTTTTTTGACAGCGGAAAATAAGGACACAAAGAAGGTGACTACAGGGGAAAAATATAGAGTTCGATTAACGTAATGGAAGGGAATGATTTCCATCCAAAGGTTTTATCAGTTGATGAAAATTTTATATATTGAAAATATGGGAATTATGAAAATAGATTTCCTATGTGGAAGGATCATGAAGATAATTGGAATGGTGGTACAAGTGATGGTTTTTCTATAGATAATGATGAGACTGAAAATGACATGTGAAAGGCATGCGATGTTATTTCAGACTTGTTTACAATAATCATATGAAGCATGATTATATTGAGGTTGAGTAACCTTAAGAAATGATTCATGTTTCATATTTTAGTAAATAGGTATTATGAATAAGTTGATAAATCCTGAGTAACGGTTTATGAATAATGTGGGATGAATGAAGTAATTATGTTTTGGAATTCCGATATTATGTTATATGAATTATGATAAAGATATTTATTTTCATTATAAGTTTTCATTTAGGATATAAAAGGACATAATGAATGGTTATTAAGAATTATGAATTTGATTTCCTGGAAATGTGATATTTTGATTAACAGGAAGAAAACCTTATGTTTGTATCTAACATTGAGATAATGATGTTTGGATAATGAAATGTTGGATATGAATAAGTAAATTCGACAATATTAATTACCTTAAAACTATGTAAGGATTTTTTTATACATGTATTATTCTTTCCTTGATAAATTTTATATAATTTTTTTATTTAAGGAATAGATCCAATACAATTTGGAATAAGGAAGAATGCATGTTTTTCAAAATTATTTATCATAATTGAGGTTATTACCATATTTCAAAAGAATATATGATAAGGCTGTTAACATGTTTGGAATGTGAAAACCAAGAGTTACTTTTTGATATATGGGGAATTAATGTTAAGCTGATTTTGTGACTACTTTCTAATGATTTTGATTTTTATCTTTCCGAAGGATTATAAGGTCATCCATTTATGAAAATTTAATGTTAAACATAAGATTAATTTAGTAATATTAAAGTGTTATCTCTCCATAAGAGGATTTATATATATTGCAAAACTTATTATAAAAACATGGTGTTGATCATAACTGATGGGATGGAATATCCGGGATATCATAGTCTGTTAGTTCTTCAGGAATGAAAATTTCACCTTTCTTTTTTGATAGAGAGGTGAAGTAAAAATTGGTCATGACATGGCCAAAGGGTGAGATTTTACTTATGAAAGGGAATGAAATCAAGTAAGTATTAATTTTTATGAAAATTATTTAACCATAGTGAAATTATCTTGGAATCGAAAAGGTCATCCTAGTGCATTCTTTTCAGATAAATCAAATGGTCCCATAGATAATCACATATTTAGGGATTTGTGATTATTAACCTTCCCCTGGCCATATTCCCTCTCACTCTCCTACAATGAATGATGGTTAATTTTATTCATTCATTTCCATGTTTTCAATTCCCACCTATGTTCTCCTTTGTGGGATTCTCATTATGAGTTAATTTGGGTAACTGTTTTGGTTCCTACATTCCCTTTCATTGGGATTTTTTAGTATTCATTTTTATGATTGGGGAATCTATGAATGGAACTTTTATGTATTAAACATTTGATAACCCAGATGAATTATGAGCGAGAAATCCATTTTATTATGGGTAGAATGTAACACCACATGTTTTTCTGAAAATTTTTTTTGAATTAATTTATCTTTTCAATATTTTCATTTCATGTGACTCTAATAATATTTCATTATATATATTTATATTAAAAAACTAAGGCACACATTCCTTTCACTAGAAATAGTGATTTTTCATGCACTACATATAATACCTAATTGGCTTGTACTCAAAACCGACTTGGCATATGTTACAAAAAACTCTGACTTGGTGTATATTACACGCAACACCGGCTTGGCATATGACTTGGCATACAATGTAAGCAACACTGAATTTATATGAAATATCTTTATATATATAATTTAAATGAGATAGTTATAAACTAAACATTATACTTTGTTATAGGAATTGTAATAACTACTTTTCAAATATTTTTTAAAATCAATTTATATAAATCATACATATTGACAATGAAAGATAATAATTTTGGTAATGTCCTTTTATGTTAAAAATGGTGTTTTCTTGAATGAGCCGCTTTTTAAAATAAAATTAATTTTAGACACATTTAGAAATTAAATTTGATAAAATAAACTTCATTTTTAAATTCAGAACATTGAAATTATTCTAAGGTTAATTTTTGGGTTTTTTATGAGAAACTACTTTTTTAATGAATAGTCAAAAATAATTTTTTTCTTTAAAACTACATTAATTTATAATTAATTATTAATGATAAATGATATTATAAATATTTTTTAAGGTAACATTAGATAAATATTACATATATTAATAAAATTTAATTTATTAGAATCCCTATCACTTTGAAATTGAATATAAAATCTTAAAATCCATTTGAATTGTTTCCTACTTTAAAAATATGTTATTTCGTCCTGTCTATAGGATTAACCCTAATATTAATTTTTCCACACGTTTAATTGAATATAAAAAATACAACATATAAACTTTTAATTATTCTAATATTTATAGTCTAATAAAACCATGTTAATTTTTTACCATACTGATTAGAAAAAAGTGTTTAAAATTAATCATAGCGGTTGAGGCCAAATTAAGCTTAATTAGGGACTAAACGTTAAAATTAAGGGACCAAATGACAAAACAACATGCCTAAAAACCATTGGATATCCATAGTTCGACTATAAACCTACCATTATAGAGTTTTTTTTGGGTTTTATGACTGTTTTTAGGTAATAACATGTTCACACATAACTTTTTTCTAAAATTTTTATGCTAGTCCTTCCCCTTCCCTATAAAAGGCCACCACCTATACCCATTCATCACACCTCTAAAACCATTTATGTTCAGACATGATCTGCCCAAATAGCCTCTTGAAAATTGTAACTTTTACCTTGAAGCCTCCCTTATGGAAAAAATTCTCTCAAGGAAGCCTTTTGTCACAAACCAAAAGGAGTTACCCGATTTAAAGGTAACCTCTTCTCTTAAGATCCTTCCATTTATTTTCCTTATCCACCCCTCCAATATATTTATTTCGGTACTGAGTTCAAAATATATTATTATCTATATACTTGGATGTTTCTATGAAAATTATATCACCTACACTTATATATACCTCTATATAATGGATGTTGAACATACAGTTTCTGTGTATGGTGAACTACTGCCTCACGAAATGATGATTGTTCATTTCTCCATTACCACCAATCATGATGGATATTATGATGGAAAATATATTTATATATTTCATATATTATATTCAATATGTATTTAACATTTTTTATTCATTTTAAGACACACATATCTTTAAATTCCATTTGGTGTTAATACGATAATCTGGATTGAGGAAGTGTGGACTATCGCCCCCTCAAAGTGATGTGATTCCTCACACAACACATGGAATGTATTAAGGATTGGTTTATTGAAATTTTATGATTTATATGATTTATTAATTTTATTGGAAGAATAATATATATATATATATATATACATATATATACATTATTTCAATACGATAATAAGGACGGAAACAATGTTCATGCATTCATATGACTTACCGTCTCCATGAACAGTGTCTTCCATTTCATACTCCTATATACTATAGATTATTATTATAAAAAGATAATTTATATACCTGATATTTATATCATTTTTTACAATCTATAATCATGATATAAGTATAAGGACCAATGATATATCAAATGAAAACGCATGCGAAGAAAACTGAGAATTTCACCCAAAGTGAAACTTTAACATATGATCATTATCAAGTAGGTAATATAAGGTCATAATCAAACCTTATATGGTATTATGTATAAGAATATAATTATTTAAAATATTTATAATAACTTATATTTATTATAAATGTAACTTATACGACTATAAAGAGAGTCTAGACAGAAGGTAATGAGATTTCATCTGGCTTTTAATTTTAATGAGATATATGTTATGTTCTCCACTATTTCATTTTTTGTGGTGTCTATACTTCCCAAAATTTTATTATATGTATATTAAAATTAAATTTATTTGTATTCACTTTTCCATTTTATGATCCTTATTTCATGGGGTTTAACTTTCAAAAGTTACCAAATCAGTGAAATGTTTTGTCTCAATTTGTTTTCTTTGAGACTCATGTTTTGTTATGAACCTAAACACTTTATTGAGTTTCATATATTTCCATTTTTCATGAAATCTCGTGAATGTAAATATTTTCATGACATTATATGATTCATTTAATTTACTTTCCTTATTTTGTGAGTATGAACCTAAGATACGATGTTATAAGAGTTTATTGAGACAATCTCATTGCTTTAAAATATTATTGATGTTTTTTCTTCCTTTGATGGAATCGTATGATCCATATCTCATGAATATTCAATATTATCTTATCCTATGTTATTTAATTATATATTGATGTATTTTTTCCATATTATACTTTGGTATATATGATACTGAGGAAATATCTTTTTTAGGAAAGCTCGACAAAACCCTTTCATCAATCATAAATCTATGTTTTCGAAAAAATGTTCCAAAGAATATTATACCATTATCCCATAATCAATAAAATAAATTTTTAACCTTTTTTATTTTACCAATAAAAACAAGGTAATATTATTTTCACTTTCCAAACAAGTCACTTTTATATCCATTTTTACCGTGAAAAAGGAATGTTCCTTTGACCTCATATGACATGTAAGAATTTACCCACTTTCATTTCTTCAATGATCCCATTGAATTTTTTTAAAGGGTTTACCCTTAAGAATTTTTTTTAAAAGATATTTTAAAAAAAATGGTTTCCAAAATGATTTCAATGTTCTTTTATAATTTTTAATGAATAATGGGTTTGAAAATGTTTTGATGCTTATTTTATATGTTTTCAAGTACAATGATTTTCAAAATGTTTCCAAGAACTTTTTATATGTTTTAAAATTGTCCTCAAATAAAAAGGTTTTAAAAATGTTTTGTAGATTATATTAAAAAATTTCAAGGAAAACGTTTTAAAAATGATTTTATGCCTTCTTTATATTTTTTCAAGTAATTTTCTATGAAAAATATCGTTAAATGGTTTTCTTTATTAAATATAAATTTTCAAACCAGAAATGGAATTTTCCTCAAGAAACGCTTTGGAAGTATGTTTCAATGATATTTTCTATCTAAGATGATATTTTTTTATGTTACTATTGCATTTATAGGAAATTATCTAATGGATCCACTCATATCCTTTCTTTGAATGGGTTATGCTTAAATCCATGGTCTTTAGGAAACCCATTTCTCTTCCATATGTTATATGTTTATGAAATCAGTTTCTTTTCCACATGTTACATGTTTATGAATCTAGATTCTTTTCACGGGTTATGATTTGATGAAAGTTTTATAAAACCTATGTCTTTTTGATAGGTTATAATGTGATGAAATATTAATGATACCCATTTCATTACATGGGATATGATTTTATGTTTATAAAACTAATCTCTTTTTATGGGTCATGATATGATTAATGTTTTGTGGAACATGCATGTATGTTTTCATTATGTGATGGGTCATAACTATATCTCCCTCCAGTGCATTGGGTAATAATAAATGTTTTATAATCTCAAAGTGTACATAAGATTACATCCCATGCCCAAAATAATAGTGAACATGGGTGAAAATCCCAATCCCAAAACAAGAGGGAACATGGGAGAACATCCTGATCTCGAAATAAGAGTGTACACATGAGGACATCCCAAGCTCACAACAAGAGGGAATAGGGGAGAAAATACAATTCCCGAAATAAGAGGGTACATGGGAGGACATCCCAATCCTAAAAAAATATGGTACATAGAAGGGTATACCAAGCTAGAAGCAGGTACACGGGTGGTTAACCCAATCCTAACATGCTACAAAGATCTTAGTAGGTCACCGTGACTTTGGGATTTTATATGTGTTTTCCAAATTCCCATGTTTTGTTCCTATGTTTTTATCTCATGTATTATTTTCATTATTTCCTTATGAATCATGTTTTATAATTTTCTAATAATTATTATTATCTATGATATGTAGGGTATGAACATAAAATTTTATGCTCATGTTCTATACCCTTTTATTTATGTTATGATTGCAACGTTTCTTTATTTACCCTTACTGATCATTTATGCTCATCCCTTTATTATGTTTCCTATCCTTGGGTTATGAAGAATGTTTTTTGATCATTATAGGATATGTTGAAGATTTTTCACCATGATAGAAGATTTTTTTCACTTTTCCAAAGTCATTAAACTATTATGGTCCTCAGGCTTGTAATTTTGCAATGTACTAAATATTCATCTAAAATTATGTAATATACAAATAGTATAACACTGGATCTCTATAGTATGGATCATTGTTTTTTGGATAAATTACATTAAAATCCCTTATGATTTTACCCATTGGAGTCATGGAGTTCAAAAGGTGTTCGGGTTTTGTACAGATACTATAACCCCAGGCTTTTGGAAAAATAGACAGTGCTTCATGGTTAAAAGAATCTATGCCACCCATCCCACATGGTCTCTTTTAACAATGTGGGGTGTGAAAAGGATAACTAGGGGCGACATGGTTTCTGAAACTATGTGACCATAGACACATGCCCATGTAAAAAACTTTAGATGTTTGATATAGTATTTTTTTCATGGTGTGTGAAAGGTTAGGGAAACCATTCTCCTTAATTGTGTGGTATCTATCCTTGAATAGTTGGAATATCATGGTTTTTTATGGTTTTTTCAACCCCTTTAGACAACTGTGTATCCCTTTTTACCTGTTTGAATTTAATATTATACCCTTAATAGCATATAAATATACCCCTATTTATTCTCCACTTCATTCCTAGGATAATCCCATGGTTTTTCTCTCTCATGAGACCACATATACTCCCATATATGTTCTTTAATATATCCAAGATCCAGACTCTGAATCATGTTCTGAATGAAACATTTTTTAGATAGATTTATCTTACTGAGCCCTTTTGATTATATTTTAAGATTATCATTGGATCTATTGTTCTATTTAGGTGTAGGATCTTTTACCTATTTTTAGGATTTTGGACTTTTCCATTGATTTATCTTTATCTACTTCTAATTTGTGGCCACCATAAAAAAAAGACATCAACGAACCTATGGAAGGTGGTGTCATCATTTTCTGAAAAAGATATAGTGTTTTTATAGTCGCACTATTGTTCCACACGTAGTACTTTGCTAAAATTTTCTAAAAAAATATTCATTCAAAATTGATATATTCACCTTTTTATAATATTGAGGATCATTTTTATGAAAATTGATGATGCTAACCTCGATTAGGGACACCCATTTGTTTATTATCTTGGAATTACCCTTCATAATTAATTTTTTAAATGTTTGAAACACATATTAAGTGTTTTGATTTGGTTTTAAATTGAACTTACTCTTCTATATCAATTTTTATTGAACCGAAGAATCACATATATTCTTGTCTTGAATTATGAATGGAAATAACCTTGTATGTAATTGCCTAATTTGATAATAGCACCTCTTAAGGGATTTGTTTTCCAATATAAAATGAATGTTAATGTTTTGGTTAATTAAATGGATTAATTATATAGAATTGAATACTTCTTGATGGTTTTATTCATTAAATTAATTTAATGAAATACTTGAAATGCTTTAAAAATGGTGGTAAGGCCATGCTAATCATTAAATGCTTGTTAAATTCTTTAATTAAATTGGACCTGTTTATATATAGGATTAATGAATAGAATTAATGAGAGGTAATGACTCATGGATACAATTATCAAAATGATTATTCCAATTATATTGGTTGTGGAATGATGGTTATGGGAATTATGGAGCATGAAGATTCATTGTCCCTTACATTGGGTGTTGAGAATGATGTCTCGCACCATTGATACTATTTGGATGATGGTATGATGCACCAAGTCTCTTGTTTTAGGTGTTGGACTGATAATGCATCCACCATATCTAGTGAAGAGCATGATGTATCTCATTAATTATGAAATGTAGGGATTCACCTAGTTTCTTCAATATATAGGCTCGTTCAGATTGGTTATTGATTACTAATTTATGCCCTGATCCCACCAACACCTAGTATTCCTGGTATATAGAAACTCACATATCCATGTAATTCGTCCGTATAGATGGATGGAATATATAACTATAATATATATATATATATATATATATTACTGTATATGTAGTTACTAATCATACACTCATTTTATCCATGAGCCTATGTAGGTAGAGCCTCTAGGTGTCCTTTTGGAGCCTGAGTAGCCTTGTGTTTAGTTACTATGTGTTTTAGTTTCTTTCATTTGTATATGCACAGTACTGGTTAGCTATGTAAACTAATTGGATTACTTCTAGGCATAGTTGGTGGTGGAAAACATGGATTTTATCTCACACCCTACTTGGGCTAACTTTAGTACCCATGTATATTACATGTCTATTGGTATGGATATGGTAACACACCATACTATAGATATTGAATATTCTCTACATATAGATATAGCACAGCATTAGAAGAAAAATCATATTCTTGAGATGCTAGTTGAGAAAGATTTTTTTTGTATTTTTGTATAGATTTATGTATATTCATTTCCCATTTACCCATTTTGTACATCAGTATACCATGAATACATGTATATGACACTGCCTATTGAATTTTGATATTATTACTCAATTATTCAATTATTTACGCTTCCACACATGTTATTTATGTTTTTTATGAGTTTTTTTTGTGACAAGTTACTAGTCCATGGTCATGATGGTGTCTTCTTATTCTTTTATTTCTCTATTATTTATTAGAAGTTATTTTATCCAATATTCCACTTTGATATGAGGTTATTGTCTCTCCAATGTACCACCTTTATATCATAGATACTAATCAGCATCATATGGTTTATGTGGAGGCATTCATGGGGCCATGTGACCCACCAGATTGGGGAATGGTTTATTTGGATCCTGGGTTGGGATGTTACAAAGTGGTATCATAGATTATATATCCTTTGTCTTGTGATTTGGGTATTCTAATATAGGCTAGGAATTAATGGGATTTAGAAATAAAATTTTAGATTGACGTAGCTAACCCATGTGTAGATGAAACCCAAATTACATTGGATGGGAAATTATAGTTATTGATTATGCCATTTATAGTTGATACGAATTCACTGTTGGGTGAAGCACATGTTTTTTGATGATATTGATAATTGTTTAATTGAAATGGGATTTGTTTTACCATAGCCTGAAGAAACAATGGAGTTTCCTTACAGTAATCATTATAATAACAATATGACTAATATTCCATGCATTTTTGCAGGCCATGAAAAATTTTAGCATGCATCTATTTTTTTATATTATTGGTTCCTTGACTCTGTACTGAAATGTGCTAAAATTTCATGATGGATATTTGAAAACATAATTTCCACTTAATGTGCCTTCCTTAACTAAACAGTTTTTTCCTACAAAGGTTAAGAAGACACCTTAAGTAGCTAGTGATGGAATATTGAGCCATGTAACATTGGTCACATGGGATTGAACATGTTATGGTATGGGTTATGTGGATTCCATATTTTTGTTCATGTAGAGTTTGGTCCCTTAGGGATTAGAAATTGTGATCTATCTAATTTAACAATTTAATGAAATTTAAATTCTGGAATAAGATGAAATTTAAAATGAATATCACTTTAAAAATGAAATTCTTACTGAAATATTTGTTATGAGAATTATACCTTAACCTAATCATGGTAGTTGTAAGACAAGAGTATATTATATTTTTATGTCCTTTAATTGTTATTTTATTACTACATAAACCTTTATTTTGATTTAGGTCGAGAGTTATGATCTGTTCAGAGGAAGGAAATGGACATATTATAGTTATCTCTCTATAATAATTTAAATTATTATGATCTACTCTGTGGTGTGCATTTGGGATTTTTGAATAATGCCTCCACAAAATCCTCCAGTCATACACCCTGAATTCAGTGATGGTCGTGAACCCATGATGGCATCCCTTGAGTCTCCGTGTTCCCTACTATAGTGCCACATGTGGAACCTATTCTGATTCTTGTTTTGGTCACTAATGCCTAGTTTTGAGAGGAATTTCTAGGTATGTTATAGTCTATTCAATGTGTTTCTCGACATTCACCAATAGTGGTAGTGTTGAATTGAGAGTTACTATAGTAGCATCCTCCCACCTTGGGGGGTGGATAATATGCCGGTGAGTCATCACTCAAAGCTATTATTTCTATATTTGAGAATCTAGAGATGTCTCTAGAGTAGAAGGGTCAATATTACTAGGTATATGTTGTATAATTATGTTAAGCGATGGTGGGATGTTATTACCTAAGACGATCAACATTGTAATATAGTTTGGGTGGATTTATGCACTATAATCTAAAACTATTTATTTCTGTAGACTCTATGGGATGAAAATGCTAAAGAGTTTATGAACCTTCACCAACAATCCATGTGTGTTATGTAATACTCTTATCTCTTTACATAGATATAGAAGTTCACTCCTTCCCTAGAGGGTGGTGATATTATGACTTACAGGTGATTACAGTATGGGATAGTATACGCCATCTGAGCGTAGGTTAATTTATTTAGGTTGACTATTATTTCTGAAATTTTCAACTAGGACCTTATTGCAGAGAGAAATCAGATGGAAACCTATGGTTCAAGTCAGTGAGGTTCTTATAGAAGAAACTAGCCTCACTTTGATGTTTCACATAGGGGTATTACCATTCAAGCTCCTCATGGTGACAATTTCAGGGCATGTCACCAGTGTGGGAATCCTAGAAAAAAACCTTAATTCTTGTTGGATCTATTGTCCTAGAGAGCCCGTAGTAGGATGGGGAATAATCAATGCTTCTCAAGGACCTTTCCATCAGTGACTAACGATTAGGGATATACTCTTACACCTTGATCCATAGTGGGGCTGACAGTATCTCGCCCGACAGGCAGCTAGAATACCACTAGACACTCAATCTGAGGTGGCACTGTAGGAAGAAGTAGTTGGACTCATGATTCACATATCCAGTAGAGAGGGCTTGCTTAGGGCAGTCAAGTAGTGACTCTAGGCCATGGTATTTGACAATTACATGCATTCCATCCCATGGATAGAATAGTAGTAGACCTTTTATTGTTCGATGTACTATTCTAGTATCCTCCACCATAGTGTCTTCATTATTTGATATAGGTGAATCACACGCTTTTATATATGAGGAAATCAAGGACACTCTGGGACTCGAGATTGAACGCATCCATAGTGTTATGACTCTTGATACCCTATTAGGTATCTGATCAGACATAGTTCTCCATTATAAGGATTTTCCCCTTGAAATTGTAAGATACATATTCATGTAAAATATTTCAATCCTCGACATGATAAGCATTGATGTAATCATCAAGATTGACTGGATAGTTCTCTATCGAAACCGTATACAATTATACCATCATAGGGTGATGTTTACATCAACAGATGGCAGTAGAAATATGCATATGTTAGAATGGGATGTTCATGTGACTTGAGCAGGGCCCAAAAATTAGAGGTTGGGTAGTGTGACAACTCATATTCCTAGTATTTTCATGGATGATTAGGGGTTATGAACCACTATTTTCCCTCCTCTAGTGTAGCGTTTGAAGGGAATATTCCTTGATGGTTTTTATCTCCTACCTCTCCTTAGGGAGGTTGAATTCACCATATTGACAATTATAGGAGTAGCACCAAAGAAAGTTCCTCCTTATAAGATGTCACCTATAGATCTTCTAGAAGTTGATAAGAAATTAGAGGATCTGGAGGCTACATGAATTATATGTGCCATCACATTTCTTACGGTTCTCTGATCCTGTTTTCCAAGAAGGGACAATACCCTCAATCTTTTCATGGATTACCATCATTTGAACCAGCTCATGGTATGGAATTGACACCCATTTCCCTGAATAAAATAACTCTTTAATCATATCAATAGAAAATGACTATTTTGAAAGGTAGATATAAACTAATGATATCATCAAGTTCATGTTAGGTTATTATACATACCTTTCAAAGAATTCAAGATATGGAATGGTCTATATGGGTTCCTAGCCTTGTCGTTCGATCTCACCAACACACCTATAGTCTTCATGGATCTATTGAATCTAGTTTTCTGCCCATATCTGGATTATTTCATGCTAGTATTTATTGATGATATCTTATTATATTATCCTTCTATATAAGACCATGAAAGTCATCTTGAGATCATGATGAAGACACTAATAGAGAATTTTTTCTATGATAAGATTAGTAAATCCCATTTTTTGATCAACAAAGTGAACTTATTAAGTAGGGTGATACAGATATATAGTGAGAGATGTATTTTCCTAGGAGAAACCCAAAAATATATTAGAAATACATATTTTCTTGGGATATCTAGAAATTATAGGCACTTCATTTGGGATTTATGACATTTTTTAGTGCATCTTATGGGCATGAAAAAGAAGGGTGCGAAATTAATATGGTTAGAATATTATCATGTATCCTATTAGAATTCGAAGAGGGGACTGGATCCGTCACTGATACTAATTCTACGGGATCTAGGAATAATCTATATGGTGTACTGTGAGGCATAAAGTATCAATATTGGAGATATTTTAGTGAAGGATGAGTGAGTCAATGCATATAGGTATCATCATTTGAGTCCTTATGAGAAGAATAACCTGACACATTACCTTGAGTTAGAAGTAGCTTATAAATTTTATAATGAATAATAATGCGGAATATATCTAGTTACAAGGAACTTTACCAAGGGTAAAAAATCTTGGCTAGTGATACATCTTTTGGTTGGACCATGGCTAGTGATGATACATTAATATTCCTGATAAGTTCTTTGGTCCCATCAGGCATAAGAGAGTAGATGATGTAGGAATTTCATGACTCTTCCTAGGCAGTACATAACAGTATAACCATGATGTACCGAGACATATTTCACCAGTATAGGTGGCCTAGTATAAAGTATGAGAATGATGAATTTTTCACTTAGTGTTCCACCTATCAAAAGGTGAAGGGGGAACATCATAAACTAGAAGGAATTTTAGAGCCATTGTATATTCTAGAGTGGAAATGGGATGATGTCTTTATGTATTTTATGATTGTTTTACCAAGTTTAACTTGAGGAAATGATAATTTGATGGTTTTTTTATCATTTGAAGGAGGTCACATACTTCTTACCTAAGCGAGAGACCTTCTAAGTAGACAAACCAGGGATTCTATATGTTTGGGAGGTCATACGTCTTCACTGATCTCCACATTATATCATTTCTGATAAAGGCAGTCGCATTACATCATGGTTTTTCTAGGGGTTACAGAATGATTTGAGCCACAAAACAATGGATAGACAAATCATACGATCTAGGTGTTAAATGAAATACTTTATTCATACTTCCTTGAATTCAGCAGTTCTTAGGAGAAAAAAACCCCATGTTCAGTTCATTAATAATAACATATTTCATGTTATAATTGAGATGGATCCTTATGAATCCTTATTTTGATGGAATTTAGGATCACCTCTGTGATGGATATAGGAAGGGGAGGTAGCTTTTCATGGACCTCATCTTATTCAGGAGACTATAGAGTAGATCGAGTTGATAAGAAAGTGCATGATGACATCTTAGTCTTGATAACATTCATAATCTAACTGAAAATGATGGAATCCTATGTTCTAGGATGAATATTTGGTTTTTGTTCGAGTATTTACATTTTTGGGCCATATACATATTCTGAGGTAGTGTAATCTCTCACCTAGGATCATTCTACCGGTCGAGGTTGTGAAACAAATCAGACTGGTGGCATACTAGATATAACTTCTTCAGAGATACCAGACTAGGTATGATATCTTTCACATATCTCATCTTCCCAAATATTATCCAGACCCATCAAATTCCTTTCATTCTGATTATGTTGATCTAGATGTAGAGGATAGAGTGTCTAAATGGTATTTTGGATTGGAGCTTGAAGACACTCCTGGGAAGTTAGTTCTTTTTGCATGGTTGAAATGGTACAATGATAGAGTGTAGAAGGAGAACATGGAATAAAAATCTCATATATGAGCTCAGTGGTAAGAACTCATTACTGATGATACATTTTTACCCTTAGAATTCCTCATCATGGATGAGTTTATTTAAGAAGTGCAGGTTGTAATGAAACATATTTCCATGAAGGTAAATATTTTTATTGTTTGGTAAAATTAATTTAAACAACCCTTATAATGTTACTCAATAGAGTCATGGAGGTCATGTGGGAGTACCAGGACTGTTCAGTGCCCAAAACCCTTGAAATTTTGAAAACAGACTATGCAGAAATTTTAGAAGAAACCAAGCCGCCCCACCTTCATGGTCCCTCCTAACATTGTGTGGTGTGATAGTAGAGAACTGGGTGATTCATGGTTTTTCAAAAACCATGCAACCCCAGGTTCATGCACATGTGAAAAAATGTAGAGGATTGATAGAGACGTATTTCACATTATTCTAATGATTAGGGAAACTGTGCACCTTAACCGTGTAGGGTATCTCATAGGATAGTAGGTATATCATAGTTTTTGCATGGTTTTGGGAAACCATGTTCCCCTGTATGTTTGGGTGAATTTACAAATCTATCATTAATGAAATAAAAATATGACCCTATTCTTTCTCCACTTAATTCCCTATGGAATCCAATGGGTTTTATATCTCATGATCTCACCTCTCTTACCATCTATTTTTTTTAATATCTCATATATCTGGACATTGAATCAAGTTCTGAAGGAAGTGTTGTATAGATAGTAGTAGATTCTCAAGTCCACTTCATTTCATTATAAGTTTATCATTGTATCTATTACCTAATTAAGGTGAAATCTATTTTCCTTATTTTAATATAGTTGGACCATTACATAGATTTATCCCCATTTACATCGAATATGATGCCTCCATCAGATAAGGAATCATCAATAGACCTAAGGTAGGTGGTCTCATTATTTTCCCAAAAAAGATGTTTAGTCTTCATTGACAATCGGTTGTGCTGCACAATGGCATTTACCACTCATTTCCTTAAAATTGATTTCATCATTATAAATTGATATATACACCTTGTTATTCCTTATAGGAGAATTTTTATATAAATAAGGGATGTCAACCTCAATCATGGATTCCCCTTGGGTGTGTGATCTTGAAATGTCCCTTTATAATTAATTGTTTAAATTTTTGGAACACCTCCTAGGTGTTCATCAGGGGTACTAAATAAAATTTACATATC
This sequence comes from Viscum album, assembly GCA_963277665.1. Taxonomy (NCBI): domain Eukaryota; kingdom Viridiplantae; phylum Streptophyta; class Magnoliopsida; order Santalales; family Viscaceae; genus Viscum; species Viscum album. Next base: position 218,967,688 of record OY728167.1, read on the forward strand.
TATATAAATATTTAATAAACCCAAGAACATTATAAGTGCTTGACATTCCTTGTGACTATAATTTTCCTTGTATGGTACTTCAATATTTTATAATAGAAAATCCTAAGTGCTCAATTTATCATTGTAATGTGAATTTCCTTTTTTGGGTTAATTAAGTAGATTTATTATATTGAATGGATTTCTTTATGATGGTTTACTTGAATAAATGAATTAAATGGATTAATTGAAATGATTTAAAATAGGCAGAAAGTCCACACCAATCATCTCATGGTTATTAAATGATTTAATGTATTTTCCATAGGTTCTATTTGATATTGATGAATAAACTACATGTGAGGTAATTCCTCACAGATACTTATAAATTATCAATACACCATTGATATTGGTTGTGGAATGATTATTATGTGAATTTTTTATAATGAGGATTTAGTCGCCCTTATATAGGGTGTTGAGAATGACATCTCATTACATCGATACTTTTTAGATGGTGGGAGTGACGCACCACATACCTTATTTTTGATTGGTGGAATGACGACACACCCACCATCTCAATTGAAGAGCATGATGTCTATAATTCATCATGAGATACATGGAATGTTACCTTTTTTGAGCTTATAGGCTCATTCTGAATGGTTATTAATGAATGAGTTATGCTCTGCTCTAGACAGCACCTACTATTCTAGGTATATGGCTACTTAAATCCACACATACATAGTCTGTATAGGTGGATATAATATACAACTAAAATATATATATTATATTATAATATATATAGTTACTTATCGTAAACTCATTCCGACCATGATCTAAACTAGGTAGAGACATGATGTGTCCTTTAGGAACCTAAGTATGACGGTTTTTATTGACACATTTTTGTATTTGGTTTAATTTATACCTACACTATAATTCATAGCTATGCAAACTACATGGATTATTTCTAGATAAAGTTGGTGGTGGCCTATTGGGATTTTATCTCACACCCTACTTGGGATACCTTTGGAACTAGAGTAGGTTAATTTTCTATAGGTATGAATAAGGTAAATATCCCTACCATAGAAAGTTGATATACTATTCATAAATAAGGATAATAGGATCAAAGGAATGATCATATGCTCAAGATTCTAGTAGTATACTATAGATAGTTTTTTCGTTATGTATAGAATGTTTTATATGGATGTCCCGTGTTCCCCTTTTGTACATCAGCAATCCATGCATCCATGAATATGAAATTTTCTTATGGTTTTTAATATTATTATTTCGATGTTTATTTATTTATTCTTCCATTCTTTTTTCCTAAATTTTCTTATTGTTTACCCTATGGTAGGTTAGTGGTATAAGATGATCATTGTGTCTTATTGTATTATACTTCACTAGTGTATATTTATTATTTTTGTATTTGTTTCTCCACCATAATATGAGGGTATAATCTCCACATTTTACCACCTTTATACCCTCACTACTAGTCAATAGCATCTAGCATATGGGGAGGTGAACTAGGGGCCATGTGAGCCACCAGATCTAGGAATGAGTTATGTGGATCCCAGCTCAGGACTTTATAGATTACGAATAGATCTAATGAAAGCATATCATTCTAGTATCATCATATAATTCAATGACAAGAGAGGAAATGGGGGATGAAGTGAGAGCCAGTATTTGTGAGATGATATATTAAATTCAAATTAGAGCCATTGGTTCTGGACATGGGTGTAATGACCCGGACCTCTCCGGTCCATTCCTTTGCAAAAATCTGGTGTCTGAGGTGTTCCAGGAAGTCAAGGTGACTTATCCACAACACTTTTCCAAATTTCTAGTTCTGTGAACAGTGTTTCTACTTCTATTAATGGTTCCATCAGTGAGTTATAGGTGTACAGTTCCAAGAGTGAGGTTTCAACGGAGTGGTTCATGAACACTGTTTTTCCTATTCCAAATTTTGAGTTCATGAACAGCGTTTCAAAAATGGTGAGATTCCAATGGTGACCTCTTTCTATTGCCAAATTTTGAGTTCATGAATAGTGTTTCCATAAGTATGAGGCTCCAATGGTGACTACTTTCTTTACCTAAATTTTGAGTTCATGAACAGTGTTTCTAGAATTGTGAGGTTCCAATGTTGACCTCTTTCCTTTTCCAAATTTTGAGTTTATGAACAGTATTTCCAGAGCGGTGAGGTCCCAACGGTGACCTCTTTCCTTTTCCAAATTTTGAGTTCATGAACAGTGTTTCCAGAATGGTGAGGTTCCAACAGTGACCTCTTTCCTTTGCCAAATTTTTTTCATGAATAGTTTTTCTAGAACAGTGAGGTTCCAATGGTGACCTCTTTCCTTTGGAAAATTTTGAGTTCATGAACAATGTTTCTATAATGGTAAGGTTCTAATGGTGACGTCTTTCCTTTTCCAAATTTTGAGTTCATGAACAATGTTTCCAGAACGATGAGGTTCCAACATGACCTCTTTCCTTGGCCAAGTTCTGAGTTCATGAACAGTGTTTTCCAGAATGGTGAGGTTCCAACAGTGACCACATTCCTTTTCCAAATTTTGAGTTCATAAAAAGTGTTTCCATAATGGTGAGGTTCCAAGGGTGACCTCTTTCATTTTCTAAATTTCATATTAATGAACAGTGTTTCCAGCTTTCAACAGTTTCTCCCCTTTGATTTTTCCTTTGACTTAAAATGAATTTAACGCCTTGTTATAAGGAATCTAAGGACAATTCAGAGATCGTAACTCCTATATTAATTTTTTCCTGAGGCTCGGGCTATTTTTACTTGGTCAAACCGCGTGGTTTAATGCAATCTACTTTTAATGGAAAATCCAACGTATCTTAAATTGTTGCTCCATTAAATCTTTTAAAGGGACAAGATATCTTCCTCCCTAGTTCTTCCTCCTTATTCTTGGTTGTGAGATGCTTGAACCTTTCATTCATTCTCGTAGGAGTTGTGCAATCAAAATTTCCTCCTTGGATTGGTTCCCGTATGTTTTGATGCTACCAAGCAGTATCGATTAATCTTTAATATAAGGTATGATCTATCGTCATTCTTTTTGGGTTCATCTCCTTCTATTTCTCCTTACCCTTTTATGGAATTTTATCTCCATATTCCTAATGGGATTTTCTTGGGTGTTGACCAGTGTAGTGGTGTCTCTGCATCCTCAAGTGTATACAGTTGTCATGGGGGGAGGATATCGTAACCTGTTGTGTGGCTCGTTATCATATAAATAACTTCATGAACCATTTGAGGTAGGGGATTCGTTGCTACTATTTAATTTTACATGAAACTGTAGAGTTACCATGTTTTATCCCACTGGATCACAATGGAATTCACATAATAAATAATCGACCTAGAAAAATAAATTGATATCGATCGTATGTTATTGCCTCTTATTTTTCTAGATAGTGTGATATCTATGATTTATTTTTTTATCTTTTTGTTCTTGATGGAAATTGGTAATGAACATAAAGCTACAATAAATTGATAATTGTTCGGCTAAAGATAAATAAGAATCTTGGTGAATATGGTTGTTTTTGTTGTAATTTAATATTAATCAAATTGATGCAGTAAGCATGTTTAATATATTTGTGATAGATTACTGTTTAGGTTTCTCAAAGTTGGAACCTATGAAAAATAAATTGGTTAATCCATAATGGATTAAAGAACTAGTTGTTTGATAAAATATTATTACTTGTAGGGTTCTGAGTTACCCTCGTGCTTTTTTAAGGGCCATGCACCCAATTGATATGGTTGTTGTTTTCCTGCTTCTTCTGTTGTGATGTGATCTTGAAAGGCTATTGTTATATTTGGGGGCAGGGAGGCCTATTTTTTGTTGCAGCAATTGATTCCTAGAGTGGCAAGATGCATCATTTTATGCATGTGGGTGTCTGGGAGGACACCGGGAATGATAGAATGGGTTGTATGTGAATGTTTGGATTCTGGATGATCATGTTGGTTATTTATCTGCTTTACTTTCCCCACTGATCAATGCACCTGGTCTTGCATACCCTTCTTCGGAAAGGAGCGAAGTAGCGCATGGTTTTCCACATGCTTTCTGTGTCTAGATTCTCAAGGGGGGGATGAGTCTACACTCTTTATATAGGTGGAAAATACTCGACGGGTAGTTTATCTACTCACCGTGATGATCCCCCTTGTGTTTAGTAGCATAGAATGTTTTTTTAGAATGCCTGGGAATATGTGAAAGTAATAATGTAAATAAATAATTGAATAAATGATGTTAACCCATGGGGTTGGAGATTGTTGGGGCGTAATGTTGTGGTTGTACATTGAAGGAATATTGAACTTTGGGTGCGATTCTAAGGAAATATAATGTGGAAATTATTGATGGTTAATTAATGTTTAAAGAATTAATTAATGTAACGTGAAACTGATCAAAAGTGAGTGATGTAATGTATTAAAGATCTTTAAATGGTTGTGTGCTTATAGGATACCTAGTCATAGAAGTGGTAGCCACGAGTCTGAGAGATGTTAGTTATAGTTGAGTCTATGAATAGGTTATGACCTTTGTGTGGTTGTGAGCTATAGTATATTCTATACATTTTTTGTTTCTATACACTATTCCACCCCATCTATTAGGGAAACAAACACCCCGAGGATTCTGATCCCTGGGGGGTGTTTTCCTCAACATTCAGGTGGTAGGATGGATGGTTGACTACCCCCTTTGGCCCCTCTCTCTTCTCTTGGTAGTTACTTGTGATGGTGGGAACAATGGTTAGTTTTTTCCATATATGTGTGTAGAGGGTTGTAATGGATTGTGGTTATTCACACACATATATTTTGGATATAGTATCATATGGATTACTATAGGTGTAACATGTATATGATGGGATGGAATGAGGATCCTTACTCGGTGTATGAGCTATAATGACATGAGGTTTAATACTTGATTTATGATACACATTATGAGAGATGTGGTGGATCCCAGAAACTACCTGGTTATATTGTTTACATGGGCGTGGTGGTTTTGTTGCATGAAGTGCATGTTGTGGTGCTTCGCCCAGGTGTCTGCGGGAAAGCCTTTTTGGAGAGAGATGCTTCGGACGTGCGACATTGGGGAAAATCGATAAACCAGTGGGAAAGTAAGTGCGGGGTACCCTTTATATTCGTTATTATATTATATAATCTTGTGTGAAGTACTTGGTGAGAGTAACCATGGTGAGGCTAGGAACTTAGTATACCTGTTTAGGTCAAATGTTAGTTTCACTTGTTGCTCACTGTGCTTTATCATGCTTTCTTTACTTTTTCACGAGAGTCTTTGGGGAGGATCCTATTGAGTATATAGTTATACTCACCCAATGTTTATATAAAAAAAATCAGGTCACTTGGAGAAGGTTGGAGATCAGGCTGGTTACCACTAGCTTGGGGTTGTAGGAGCTGTTTAGGCTTCGAGTTCGCTGTTGTTTTTACTTTCTTTTGGGTACTTGCAGTTTTCCACTTCTTCTTGTAGTATTTTTACATGACATTACATATGTGTACTTGGGATTTATTTTATATTACAGTATAACATGTAGTTTTTTTGTGTATGTCTAATCTCTCTCTTTCTCATGTGTTCTCTTAGAGGTTAATGCCTCCCATCTATGTTTTTACTATACCCTCGGTGCTAGTCCCCAACCTGGGGCCTACTGAAGGTGGGACTCGGGGGGTCATTATCTACCTTCTCACATTCTTGGCTCAGTAGTGGTACATGTTTTGGGGAGGGGGTCATGATAGAGTGGTATTAAAGTTCTGGTTGAGGGATAGGATGGAGTTTGGAGTTGGGAACAGGTTAGGTTACACGGGTTGGTAGGGAAACAGTGTCAGTAATGTTTAGCAAGTGATGTAAACACATGAGACCGATTGAAAAATGGGAATTTAGAGCCCACTATGATCTGATGTATAGACCATTAAGTTTACAATGGTTACTAAACGAGGTGATACTAGTTGCAGGGTAGATACCTAGGATAGGATCATGCATCATTCTTCCTTAATCCTGTGTTTGAATGGGTAGACCTTGGGATATGGTAACCTAAAATGAATAAAAGAAAAAAATAGTTAATTAATGCTGAGTCTTCCATATTCTAGGTTTAGGATCTCTAACTATTTGTTATTTTGAAGGTATGGCTCCCGGTCGACATTCTGATTAGGATCGCATAGAAGATGTCTAGAAGGTTGTGCCAGCAGATCGCTGCAGGGTGGAGGTTGACGATGATGAAAATTGGAGTAAGACACTTTGAGAGTATCAGCGCTAGAGTATGAAAAAGTACCAGGGATCCGTTTCAGATCCAATCACAGAAGACTGGTTAGAGGAGATCGAGATAGGATTTAGTTTGATCTGTGCTCGGAAGGATAATTGGGTGTCCTTGGTTGTGAAGATGTTGCATGGAGCAGATAGATAGTGGTGGTTCTTGTTCTTCGGGGATCATGGGGAGTCAAAGATCTCATGGGAGGTGTTCCGAGATATGTTTAGAGTCAAGTTTCCTTCCTCAACTGCAAAGGTTTCTATTCTCTAGGATCTCCTTACACTTCGAAAGGGGTGCTTTAGTGTGAGAGAGTTTGGAATCTATTTTAGTAACCTTTTACGATATTCTTCGGACCTAATGCTAGATGAGGAGGGCAGGGTGAGGCATTTGGAGGAGGCTTTGCATCCAGAGATCCAGTGCCAGGTCACCCCATTTATACTGAAGACATATCTTGAGGTGTTGGCAAGGGCAGAGGTCATCGAGAGGACATTAGAAAGAACTGGATCGTCATGAGATGGGAGTCATCATGATTTCCTCAAAATCATAGTTGTAGACCGGGGTTCTTGGTTTTTAGGGAAGAAGAGCTTCCATTCGGCTAGGGGTAGGTCCCAGCCCTCAACATATTATTTCTCCAGGGGCGGCATCTCTCAGGCCTATGCCAAGATATCGGGCACTTTTTTTTCTTGTGGTGGTCAAGGTCATCAGTAGAGAGAGTGCCTGACCTTTTAGAGCATTCGTCGTGCACCAGGTGCTCCAATCCAGGTTCATCTATTGACGCAGATCCAGTCGAGGAAGAAATAGCATGTTGCAACAACTTTAGATCAGTAGAGGGTAGATGGGGCAGGCATAGGACAACCCCGTGACACTCCCCATCCTCATAGAGAAGAGTCTGGCAGTGGTGGTGGTCATCATCAGGGTCAAATAGTTCATGGAGGAGGTCATGCTCAGCTTCATGCTTTAGTATTGCCAGCGCCAAGAAATCCAGACATCATTTGAGGTACCCTTTTCTAGTTTTCTACCTCATTTTATGCCATGTTTGATTCAGGAGTGACACGCTCCTTCATATCACCTACCCTTGTCCATGATTTGGGACTTGAGGTAGAGAGGCTTCCAATGCCATTGGCATTGACTACACTAGTTTGAGGTCAAATTGACTTGTTTGAAGTATGTAGAGACTGTGAGCTAGTGGTTGGGAAGCGCCTCTCTTGGGGAGATTTCATATGTTTACGAATACAACCATATTATGTCATCCTCAGCATGGATTGGTTGTATTCGGTGTAGGTTGTTGTTGATTGCTTCAGGAGGCCGGTTGTATTTTTCGATGCGGATGGAGATCCAATGGTGTTCTTCGGTGAGCAAGACCCTCATATGGGTCAGAGGAATGTTCTTTCCTTATCATCCATGATGGTCAAGATGATGTTGAGTTCTTCAGAGGTTCAGCAGTTGGTGTTTCCTAGGGTCTTAGAAGAGTAACCTGATGTATTTTTAGAAGTGGTTGTACCATTACCCCCTAGACGAGAGATCAAGTTTGGGATCGAGCTACAACCAGGAGCATCTCATATCTCCATGTATCCATATAGGATGGCCAATTCTGAGTTAAAAGAGTTATGTATACATCTTGATGATATTTTACAGTGCATTTTTTGTTCGGCCGAGTGTGTCACTGTGGGGCACACCGGTTTTGTTCATAAAGAAGGTTGATGGCAGTTTGCAGTTGTGTGTCGATTATAATTGCTTAAACAAAGTGACAGTGAAGAATCTATATCCTCTTCCACAGATTGGTGATATATTCAATCAAATTAAGGGTGAAAGTTGGTTCTCAAAGATCGACTTGCGGTCAGGATATCATCAGATGCGTGTGAAGGATGAGGATATTCTGAAGGCAGCTTTATGTTGTCGTCATGGGCCTTATGAGTTCATTGTAATTCCATTCAGTGTGATAAATGATCCAACTGTATTCATGGGATTGATGAATTTTGTGTTCTGTGAGTTCCTGTACATATTCATGGTCGTTTTCATCGATGACATCCATGTGTACTCCACATCTGAGGAGGAGCATGAGAGCATCTACACACTATATTAGGAGTTCTTCGTCAACATCCGCTATTTGGGAAGTTATCAAAGTGTGATTTTTGGGATCGAGATGTCTGTTTATTGGGGCATGTTATGTCCCAGTATGGAGTAGTTGTGGATCAATCAAAGATAGAAGCAGTTGTGTCATGGGAATCCCCCAAGATAGTGTCAAGGGGGTGAAGTTTCCTTGGTCTCACAGGCTACTATAGGAGGTTCGTAGACGATTTCTCTTGAGTTGAGACTCCTTTGATAGCTTTGACCAGGAAGGATCAGGTGTTCATATGTATTGATCAGTTTTAGGAAGCTTTCGAGTATTTAAAGGAGAAGTTAGTAATTGTTGCAGTTCTTTGTCTTCTAGAGGAGGGAGTTCAGTTTGATGTTTTCTACGATTCTTCGCATATGGGGTTTGGTTGGGTTCTGATGCAGTAGATATCCAATGTTTCTTATGGGTCTCGACATTTGTTTCCCCATGAACTTAACTATGCCACCCATGATCTTGATTTGGCATCTGTGGTGTTTGTTTTGTAGTTGTGGAGAAATTACCTCATTGGCGAGCGCTTTTTGGTTTTCACCAATCATAAGATTTTGAGGTATGTTTTCTCCCAACATGAATTGAAATTATGACAGCATTGGTGGATGGAGTTTATACAGGAATACGACTTTGAAATATCATATACTCCTGAAAATGGGAATGTTGTAGATGATGTGCTGAGTCAGAAGTCAAGTAGTGATGTAGTACGTGAATCTGGTGACTCCTATAGAGTAATGAAAGAACTGTCAACATTACCTCTTAATATGGGAGAAGTTGGGATCAAGGGTTGTATTTTTCAGATGATAGTGAAGTCATCTCTAGTGCAGAAGGTGGAAGAGTCCTAGTTGGGGGATCTAGCGGTGGAGTTCTAGAGAGACCGAGTTGTTTGTGGAGAGGCCCCTGATGGTTGGTCTGAGGATGAACAACACTGAGTGTTGTATCATTGAAGGATATTTGATCCTTTGATGATGCATGAGATAGTTCTCAAAGAGTTCCATAGTTCTCCTTTAGCGGTACACCCTAGCGTGACAAAGATGTACTGATCCATGAGGAGCTAGTTTTGGTGGCCTAGGATGAAGTGTGCAGTTTCAGAGTTTGTGTCTCGACATTTGGTCTTCCATAAGGTGAAGGCCAAAAACCATGTTCCTGGGGGTCTGATCTAGCAATTAGATGTTCCTTAGTGGAAGTGGGAGGACATATCAATGGAATTTGTTACTGGTTTACCTCGAGCTTAGGGAGGACATGACGCTATTTGGGTGGTAGTGGATCGTTTAACAAAATCAGCCAACATTATAGTGTTCAAGGAGTCAAGCTCAACGGATTTTTTGTCGAGTTAGTATCTAGAGGAGGATGTGAGACTTCATGGAATCCCAAGGATGCTCATTTGTGATTGAGATCCTTACTTTAAATCCACGGTGTGGAGAGGTCTCCAACATACTTTTGGTTCTCAGTTATGCCTTATCCCTGCTTTTTGTCCGCAAAAGGATGGTCAGACAGAGTGAACCATCCAGACTCATGAAGACATGTTACACTATTATGTCTTGGATTTTGTAGGTTCATGGATTAGGCACTTACCCTTACTAGAGTTCGCCAACAACAATAGTTTCACTCCTCTATCATTATGGTGTCATTTGAAGCCTTGTATGGATGGTTGTTACATTCTCCATTATGTTGGACTGGTGTTAGAGAGTCACCAATTCTCAGACCTGAACTAGTGAAGAATACAATAGAGATGGTTCAGGTGATTTGTGAGAGGATGAAGACAGTGAAACATAATCAGAGGTCATATTTTGATCAAAGTAGGAGACCCTTAGAGTTTGATTTAGGGATCACGTGTTTCTGAAGGTGACTCCCTGTCCTGGGAAGCAAAGGTTTGGCCATGGGAGTAAGCTTCCTTCCCGGTTTTTTGTGCCTTTTGATGTGTTAGCTCGTGTTGGAACTGTGGCGTATCGAGTAACACTTCCCCCATAGATGAGCCGGATAAACGATGTGTTTAATGTGTCACGGTTTCATTATTATCTTCATGATGACTCTCACGTCACTGATTGTGGAGAGATCAATGTTGATGATGATGTGAACTTTGTGGAGCGACCAATGGAGATCCAAGACAACAAAGAGAAGGTGTTGCACGGGTGTTCAATCCCATTGGTTCATGTCTTGTGGCGACCTGGTGGCATGGAGGAGAGTACCTGGGAATGTGAGTCACAGATACGTGCTCAATACCCATAGTTTTTTATGTTTAACTCTTTTCATATAGTAATTTCCCCTTTGTGGTTGTAGAACTTTCATGTTTATGAGATGGATTTCTTTGGTTGCTTCTTGTGGCATGTTCTCTTTTGAGTGGTATCTCGATGGGTGGCTTTTCAAACTTCTTTTTTGTTCCCTTTTAGGTTGGTTTTGAATTATCGAGGATGATAATGTTTTGAGAGGTATATGATGTAATGATTCGGACCTCTCTGGTCCATTCATTTGCAAAACTCTGGTGTCTGAGATGTTCCGAGAGGTCAAGGTTCCTTATCCCCAACACTTTTCCAAATTTCTAGTTTTGTGAATAATGTATCCAGTTCTATGAACAGTTCCATCGGTGAGGTTGAGGTGAACAGTTCCAACAGAGAGGTTTCAATGGTGAGGTTCATGAACATTGTTTTCATTTGCCTAATTTTGAGTTCATGAACAATTTTTCCAGAATGGTGAGCTTCCAAGGGTAAAATCTTTCCTTTTCCAAAATTTGAGTTCATGAACACGGTTTCCAGAATGGTGAGGTTCCAATGGTGACCTCATTCCTTTACCAAGTTTTGAGTTCATGAATAGTGTTTCAAGAATGGTGATGTTCCAACGGTGACCTCTTTCCTTTTCCAAATTTTGAGTTCTGAACAGTGTTTCTAGAAGGGTGTGGTTCCAACGGTGACCTCTTTCCTTCGCCAAATTTTGAGTTTATGAATAGTGTTTCCAGAATGGTGAGGTTCCAATGGTGACCTCTTGCCTTTTCAAAATTTCGTTTTAGTGAACAATGTTTCCATCTTTCTACAGTTTCACCCCTTTGAAGTTTACTTTGATGTAAAATGCATTTAAAGCCTTGTTATAATGACTCTAAGGACGATTAAAAGACCGTAACTCATATATTAATTTTTTCCTAAGTCTCTGGCTATTTTTACTTGGTCAAACCGTTTGGTTTAAAGACATTCAATTTTAATGGAATATCCAGTGTATCTTAAACCAATGCTCCATTAAATCTTCTAAAGGGATGATATATCTTCTTCTATAATTATTCCTCCTTATTCTCAGTTGTGAGATGCTCGAACCTTTCATTCCTTCCCATAGGAGTTGTGTGATCAAAATTTCCTCCTTGGATTGGTTCCCCTATATTTTGATGCAACCAAGAAGCATCGATAAATCTTCGATATAAGGTATGATATATATTCATTATTTTTGGGTTCATATCCTTCTATTTCTCCTTTCCCTTTTTTGGAATTTTATCTCCATGTTCCTAATTGGATTTTCTTGGGTGTTGACCAGTGTGTTGGTGTCCATGCATCCTCAAGTGGATACAGTTGTCATGGGGGAAGGATATCATAACCCGTTTAGTGTCACGTTCTCATATAAATAATTTCAAGAACTGTTTCAGGTAGGGGATTCATTTCTTCTCTTTCCTTTTACATAAAAATATAGAGTTATCATGTTTTATCCCACCAGAACACAGTGGAATTGACATAATAAATATTTGAACCAGATAAAAAAATTGATATCGAACGTGTTTTATTGCCTCTTGTTTTTCTAGATAGTGTGATATCTATTATTTCTTTGTTTATATTTTTGTTGTTGATGGAAATTGGTAATGAACCTAAAGCTTCAATTAATTGATAATTTCTTGGCTAAAGATAAAGAGTCATGTAAATGAATCTGGTTGTTTTTTTTTGTAATTTGATGTTAATCAAATTGATGCAGTAAGAATGTTTATTCAATTTTTGATAGATTACTATTTAGGTTTCTCAAAGTTGGAACCCACAAATAATAAATCGGTTAATCCAAGATGGATTAAAGAACTGGTTGTTTGATAAAAGATAATTTCTTTTAGGGTTTTGAGTTACCCAATTGCTTGTTTAAGGTCTAGGAGCCCAATTGATATGATGGTTTTCTTCCTTCTAGTTGTATTTTGATGTGAGCCTGGAAGGATGTTGTGATATATGGGGGCAGGGAGGCCTATGGGTTGTGGCAGCAGTTGATGCCTAGAGTGGCGAGATGCATGGTTTATGCATGTGGCTGTCAGGGAGAACACCGGGAATGATGGAACGAGTTGGATGTGAATGTTTGGATACTTACTGATCTTGTAGGTTTTTTAAATGCTTTACTTTCCCCACTTCTCATGGCAGCTGGTCTTTCTTACCCTTCCTCTGATAGGGGCAAAGATGTGCATGGTATGCCACGTGCTTTCCATGTTTAGCTTCTCAATGGAGGATGGGTCTCTTCTCTTGATATAGGTGTAAATGACTCGATGGGTAGTTCATCTACTCACCGTGTTGATCCCCCTTGTGGTTAGTAGAATAAAATATTTTTCTAGAATTCCTGGGAATATGGGAAAGTAATGTTTTAAATAAATAATTTAAAAAATGATGTTAACCCATGGGGTTGGAGCTTGATGGGGCACAATGCTGAGGTTGTACTTTGAAGGAACAGTGAACTTTGGGTGTGATTCTAATGAAATATATTGTGGAAATTATTGATGGTTAATTAATGATTAAAGAATTAATTAATGTAAATTATAACTGATCAAAATGGAGTGAAGTAGTGTATTACAGCTCTTTAAATGGTTATGTGATTATAATATGCCTAGTATTAGAAGTGGCTGCTAGGAGTCTGAGAGACGTTATCTACAGTTGATTCTAAGACTAGGTTATGCACATAGTATGGTTGTGAGCTATAGTATATTTTTTACTTTTTTTGTTTCTATATTCTAATCCACCCCATCAATTATGGAAACTAACACCCTAGGGATTTTGAGCCCTGGGGGTGTTTTCCCCAACATTCAGGTTGGAGGATGGATGGCTGACTACCCCCTTTGTCCCCACTCTATTCTCTTGGTAGTTACTTGTGTTGGTAGGAAAAATGGTTAGTTTTACCCATATATGTGTGTAGAGGGTTGTAATGGCTTGTGGTTATTGACACACATATATTCTAGATATAGTTTCCTATGGACTACTGTAGTTGTAACGTGTATAGGCTGTGATGGCTTGAGGATCCTTACTCGATGTATGGGCTATAATGTCTTGAGGTTTAATACCTGATGTACGATACACGTTATGTGAGATTTAGTGGCTCCCAAAAACTACCTGGTTACATTGCTTATGTGGATGTGATGGTTTTGTTGCATGAGGTGCATGTTGTGGGGCTTCGCCCTTGTGTCTGCGGGCAGGACTTTTTTGGAGAGAGATTCTTAGGACGTGCGATGGTGGAGAAAAGTGGAAAACCAGTGGGAAAGTAGTAGTGGGGTACCATTGATATTCTTTATTATTTTATATACTCTTTTATGTGTTACACGGTGAAAGTATCCACGGTGAGGATGGTAACTTATTATACCTATTTAGGTGACAAGTTAATTTCACTTGTTGTTCATTGTGCTTTAGCATGATTTCTTTACTTTTTCACAAGAGTATTTGGGGAGGATCCTACTCAGTATACTGTTATACTCACCATATGATTATATAATTTTTTTCATGTCACTTGGAGGAAGTGGGAGATCAGGCTAGTTACTACTAGCTTGGGGTTGCAGGAGCTGTTCGGGTTTGTGGTCGCTGCTGTATTTACTTTCTTTTGGGTACATGTAGTTTTCCCCTTCGAGTTATAGTAGTTTTCCATGCAATTACATATGTGTTATTTTTATTTCTTTTATATTGAAGTTTGACATGGAGTTGGTTGGTTTATATCTCATCTCTCTCTTTCGCATGTGTTCTCTTAGAGGGTAATGCCTCCCTTCATTGTGTTTACTATACCCTCAGTGCCAGTCGCAAACTCGGGGCCTACTAGAGGCGGGACTCGGGGGGTCCTAATCTCCCTTCTCACTTTTCCGGCCCATGAGGGGTACACTTTGTGGGGAGGGGTTGTGACAATAGGTTTTAAATAGAGTAAAAAATTAGAGGCCCTATAATGTCACATTGTGAAATAATTTCACCCTTAGACTGGGCACATCGGCTCCCAATTAGGCCTCATAGGCTAGCTAGGTCCACCACCAAAGGGCTCATGGTCAGTCACCAGTTGGCCGGTGTGCCTAGAAAACCAACCTCATCTAATCCAAACATTACTAGAAAGTTTATGGGGTCTATAGAAACTTGAAGACCTTCTAGTTCCGCACCTACAAGCTGGTGGTTTCCACCATCTCTCTAGTGGTATCTTTCCTATGACAACTCAACTTATTCCTTCCATATATATCAAAATACCAATTCCCATACCCTATTCCACCAAACAACACCCACTCAATCATCCATATCAAACAATAAAATGGAGAAAGGATACATTTATAAACATGAAATATCTCATTCACTAAATTAAATTGATTCTTTTATAATTTTAACCCTCTAATGAATTCTCATCCAAAATAAGTACCACAAACTTTTCTACTCAAATAACTCTATTGATTGAGCCTGAATATTAGCCTCTTTCTCCAAAGTCTCCTCCCGGATTCATCCCTGATTATATAGAATCTAGAATACTATTTCATTATTATCATGTAGGACTTTTCGATTGTAGTCTACAATCCATAATAGTTACTCCACATAGGATTCATTAATATCTAGGTGAACATACTTGTAATCGATGACATGCGTTTGATCATCCATATATCCCTACAGCTCAAATTCATGAGAAAAACCATTCAACACATAGAAGAAATATTTAATAACTATATGGATTGAAACTATACCATCATGCTTGGTTTTTTTAAGGGTCTAATATAGAATGATTCCTTTTTCCCTTAATCAAAATTTGGTGTCCAAACATAGTAGTCAATGTCATAACATCACTCCTGCCAAAGAAAAATTTAAATTTCTCCTCATGTGGATATCATAAAAATTATGTGTTCTTTGACCTATAATAAACCTCTTCAAAATCATCCAAACATTTTTAAAGATCACCTGAATCATACTAGACTCCATAACTTTAACATCACCATCTTTCTTCCAATAAAGCATCGAATGTAATAAATTCTATTAAGATCCTCATAAGGTTTTGTGTGAATTGAGGCCTCATAACTATTATTTCATATAAACTCAACCATGTATTGTTTATTATCCCCTGAACAACCAATTTCTATAAGGTAATCTCATAGAATATCCACCAATATTAGAATTATTTGTTCTAATTTTCTGTCTCTAGAGATGGTATGTTGTGATCCACCTTAACAAGGTCCCTAAATCATTGTAAAATATCTACCCAAAAAGAGGCATAAAACATATATCTCTATTAGATACAATGATCAATTGAACTCGATGAAATCATAATATCTCATAGATCTAAATCATTCCCATATAGTAAAATGATTGATTCTAATAGATTGTTATGAAATTATAAACACTCATTAAATGATAAAAAATCACATAAACAACATCATAGATCCTTGGTGTCCTATTTAAAATAATCACATCTTCCACAATGTACTCTTCCCACTTCCACATTGGCACTGAATATGGTTAGGGTATTCTACTTTGACACTATTTCTCAACTCTTATCCTCTGGAAGGTAAGGTATCATGAAAAAAAACCAATGTTTTCCTTCTCCACCACAAACTTGTTTTTCTCACATCATAGTGCACTCTGGTCCAGTCGCATTTCCAACCATTACCTAGTATACTAAATAATATGTGACCACTAATAGAGAACAAATCATTGATCTCTGGTCCTTAGAATCATCCATCCTTTAATATTCCAAAAATCTCAATATATGACACTATTCCTCTATAATCCATTCTCCATGATATTGAGCTACTTTTGTCTTACTACTAATTGAAAATTCAATTTTGAAACCCTTACCCAGTTCATAATCCATATAATTGTTAAATATCAATAGATAATATACCCAATGGATCTACCTCATGTTCATGTCCTACTATATGAAGATATAACGTAGGATATTTTAGTCCATAAAGACAAAAACTATACTCATTGGAGAGATGGTGCCACCAAAAAATCAATGTCTGGACAATTAATTCCTACTCCAATACATGGGTGGGATATTTGAAATCAGCGGTTTAAAGATGGCATGTCCAATTAGCTACATTATACTATACCTTCATCAGTGATTCTCTCAAAACAAGGTTCAATATATTACAATATACAACATAATTGATCCCTGGATCAGAAAGAATCAATACCTGTATATATTCAACCACCTCTTTAGACCATAAATAATATTTTCTAAATAATTTTTCCACTAGATCTTCAGTCAATAATTTTTCTGTGAAATTATGAGTGCTGATAAATTAGATAATTCCTTAATAAAACTTTTATAGTATCATGATAATCCTAAAATGATCATGATCTCCAACAAATTCTTGGTATATTAATAGGGAATATCTACCAAAACATTATCTGGGTACATGGATATACTTTTCTCAAACACCACATGAACCATGAATTTTACTTAAACAATTAAAAAGTGAAACTTCAACAACTTGGCATAATGTTTATGTGATCAAAGTGTAATTTGGAAAATAATGAGATGTACTGATTTTTGCTTTGGGGTCAATGAGTAGGTGAATATCTCTTATGTTAAAACCATGATGAACATGTCTAGATATGGTTAGTTGATATTTCTATGAGATCCATGAGAACTTATTATTCATCATTCGGTACAAAATCCATCCCCAAGTACTCATATAGCCCATTCCTTTACTAAAACATTATCTTCATGGTTTACTCCTCTCTTACATGTCATTGGTGATGGCCCGATTAGAGATCAATCTAGTAGAATAATATGTATCTATATAACTAATTCAAGGTATCATCAAACATGGGATATAGAGAAATATTATTCACCATCACCATTGTGATGTTCAGGTAATCAATGTACAGTTGAAAACTAGCATCCTCCTTCTTGGATAACATGATATGTACACCCCATGGTGTGGTACAGAGACTGATAAAAATATTATATTCCAATTCCTCTAACCTCACCTTGATATCATTCAACATGGATGGTTATATACAATAAGAAGGTATAAAAATTGGATAAAAAACATACAAAAAATATATATCAATCTTAATTTATCTTTTAGGGGGATTTCCAATTGATTAATATAGATATTTGTCATGATAGGGATCTAGAACTGGATGAAAATACGAGTCGGTTTCCAATTATCCTAATTAGAGAGAAAACCCTAGATTCAGCATTGTGATCATTCCATGTAAACCCATATATTGGAAAACTAAACCAAATCCCAACTATTATTCATCATTTATCATTAAAAACTCTCCCTTGGGAGATGTAAATGATACCCATCTTTGATATTAATCAATGTGTGCTCAGAATATGGTCAACTAGTCCATAAAAAGAATTACATAGAAGCTCATCATCCACAAAATTATAAATTTTCAAAGATATGCATATCCAAAAATGATTATATGACACTTTATTAATCGATAAATATGGGATTCTTTCATTTCCATTATTGTATTAAGGGAAAGTAAATCAAAGGAAAACTTGATCGGTATGTCATGTATAATAAAAAATTGTGTAGATATTTACGAATTGGAAGTACTTGTATTAGAAATAGAAGGATAAAATATATATGTGTGATAAAGAATGTAACAAGAATAGTATATTGTCTCCCTGACCATCTTCTGGACATTAAACCACTATATAAATGAAATGTTCCTTTTCACTACATCCATATTCCTAATGCACATGACCCTCCCGAGTATTTGGTTTGTAAGACTGCTATTGAGGACCATAGATAGATTCCTATGTTGTCAATTTCAGATATATTCAAACCCTATGAGACCTCATCTTCAATTTTATAGTGAAAATAGTGGAAGACTGCTCATACATTGACTTAGTCAAAATAATATCTGCGGTGTTGTGTAGAACATGTGAAAATTTATGACCCTCCAATAGTTGAAACACTATGGAAATCCACATTAATGGGATAAATATAGAATAAAATTATACAAATACATATAAATATCATGAAACACATCCCTCCTCTTCCTTATCTTACCTCTATAATAGGTACTCATTACAATTACAAGGGCTCGACCAACCTGAGCACTGAATGATGAAAGAAAACATATTTATCGATCTTCCACAAGGCTATTATCAATAGTAAAGGCCTTATGTAGAACCTTAGTGTATGTTTCTATATTTACAATCCTAACCTACCACCTTATTTCATGACAATGTCTGATATCAAATTTTCTATACATTGGTGCATCATTTTTGTCCAAGATAGGTAAAAAGTGAAGTAGCTCAGTGAAATAAGTGGACTCTGTGGATAACATCATAGACCCTTTCTATAGCTACATGAAATCGTGTTATAATCCCATAATAAATTTATCTAGATATAATTCTATGAGAAATATTTCCTTGAGTATCTCTTATATGATACCCTCATATATTCCATCCCACCCAATCATTCCCCACCACCACCTGGTGGGTCTTTGTTGCATGAACTCTTCCATCTCCAACATCCTCTCCTTATGAATCTCAATGAGGTAAAAAACCTACATAATTTCTACCCATTTACCTACATCCTTGGTCCATTAAATTCCTTGAAATTAGGGTGGATTTTGGAGTTCTATTTCTTGGGATACTTAGCAATGGACCTTAGTTCCCACCCACCCTAGGAAGGAACAAGAAGAATGAATCTGAGATGAGTCTGGGCCACTACATATATAATTGGAATAGGTTTGGGATCATGTTATGGTGAACCATCCTACACCATAATCAGTGGAACATAGACATCATATAATTACACATACTTTTTCATAAATAGATATCATATTGAATATTCATTACATAAGATAATGATTTAGAATATAATCTTATAAATATAGGGCCTTTGTAAACATGGACACATAAATTAATGGTTCATAAAAGATCTACATCCTCTCTCATTAAGAAAAATATTACTAGAACCCTTATTATAATTATCATATATAGTACCTTTCTTCATTCCATGGGAAAAGGAATCATAAAAAGGGGTTATCTCATATGCTTAGTAAGGTAAAATTATGGAGATATAATTGATTAATTGGGCATAATGTGATCATAAGGGTGTGATAACATGAGCATAATACTTTTAAATCATACCCGACATATCATAAATCATATTCATGAGCCATGGAATAAATCATGGTTGTTTATAGTACATGAATCTTAAGAGAATCAAATAACATGATCTAAAATAGTATAACATTGGTATAAGACATAATTTTTTTCAATACACAAAAATAATAGAAAATAACATCTTTTGTAGTCATGGATTATTTCAATTTCTATCATAGTTTATTAGGTCTAGTCCTAGAACCATCAAAGTAGTCATGGATCACTCCCAAAATGATTATAGTGTAAAAGATACCTTATTTAATTGGTTTTTCTCCCTATTTCATTACTTTAATCTCATATGATATCTATCATTACCCAATTAAATGGAGGGAAATAAAATTATAGTCCCACCCAACCCATAATAATGAAAATAATTATTTATTCCATAAGACCATAAAATATTCATCATGTCAGAACCTATTAAATAAAAATGGTTTCATAATAATTTTATCATAGCATACTCTATAAAAGAAAAAAGGTTTCATAAATTTTAAATCATTTAATTATAGAATAACCCATAAATAATTAACGATTTTATCTAAAATATTATCATAAAAAAACATAAAACATCAAAATAAATAATAAGGATAGTACCCTTGGATCAAATCCTTATAAAAACATAAATTAGATAAAGGGTTGTTATCTTTGATGGGTATAAATTCAATTACAAGATCATTAAAACTTTCACAAGTTATACACACTTTCACCTTTTGTAATTAAATTTAAAAACTCTAAATAACAATACTATTATGAAAATAAATTTCTTTGATAATATCCTTTGAAACATATAATGGAATACTTATAGTGTTTAATGGTCATTATGGAAACAAATTTCATTATTTTTTTTTATGTTAATAGAAAATATTCCATTAACATTCTAATAAAATGTCAAAAAATACCTCCTTCTAAAATAAACAATAAGATTTATTTTATAAAATATTTAAAAATTTTAAAAAATGAGTAAAAATGTCCTTAAAAGTAATTTTAGAATATTGAAATACTTTTTTAAAATAATTTCTACAAACATGGATATGGATAAAATAGTGTTTTTAATAGTAGAGAAAAGTATGTCAATTTTCATTGAAAACTTATTTCCATCCTCCTAAGTACATAATGTGAGGAAATTTAAATGAAAACATATAAATTAAATAAATAAATAGAGGATAAAAAATTTCATGAGTTTCTTGAGGGGTAGATCATATGATTTTATCATCGAAAACATAATCACAAACAATACCAATAAACAATGAGGTTGTGACATAAAACACTTTCCGCATTGGTGTCATTTGAACCTTAAGACCCGTGAAAGAGAGAAAAATATATGGATATGGAAATATCCATAAATATCATATTAATTATCATAAATTACATTCACGGGTTCCATATACACCCAATAAATGAAACAAATGGTGAATATAGAATGTGTTCCATCGAAATAAAATGGATACAAAAAGCCCTTATGTTTGGTTTGACATCCTTCATAAGTATCTAAAACACCTATATAATAGATATATATCTATTATAAATATGTTTTAGGAACATAATAATATATATAATAACAAATATATTTTACTGATAACATTTTCACAACATCTTTTTAAACAATTCATTATTAAAATCAATGTTAATGGTGATATTATCATTTTTTTTCTAGTATGTTTTGGTTTAGTATTTTTGTACCCTGTATCCTAATCATGGTTCCATAATCTAAATAATTTTCATCATGATTTAAATATCATAAAGATTCATTATATAATTTTTAAGTTTCATTAAAAAAATTATAGATAGAGAAATGAACTACACCGTTCATGGAGACGTTAGGTCGTACGTATGAATGAACATTGTTTTCACTTTTCGATAGTTGAAATGAATCAAAGGTAAATAATAAATCTCTATAATTAAATTTATCTAATATAATTTATATTGTTTATATTCATTGAATGAGTCATTATTACAATCAAATTATATAAATGTAACTAAAAATGAATCATATCTCTTCGTGGAGGTGTTAGTCCATACGTACACATGATCTACATTATTGTTTTACAATGACATAGATTTTAAGAAGGTGGATATGATATTATTATTATATAAGAATAATTATCTCATAAATATAAATTATAAACATTAAACCCATCATAATAACCATTCATAAAATCTAGTGATTGAAAATGTATTTTATCACTATGTGGAGTTGGTAAGTCATACGTATTCATGAGTGATACATTAACTTCCCATTTAATGGAAAGAGGTTAAATAATGGTGGTATATGTTATTTCTTGAACATTGTTCACTCCAATGTAACCGAACCTTATTTTCACATGACCTCTTACAAGCCTCCCCATACACCAGAGGTCGTGTGCCAACCAGGTGAGATTACTATTGAGTGAACCTGGATCAGGACATCACAAAGTGGTATCAAAGAATTTATTTTATTTCTTTTATCCCATTAATAATAGGGAATATAGAAAGGTTAAATAGGTAATATTAGTAGTTCTCCATGAGCATGTTCCTGGGAGTATCTAACATACATATAATGAAAAGCTAAATTACCTAGGATGAGACATATTTTTCTTGATTGTGCTTATTATAGTTGCCTTGATTTCAATATTGGGTGATTAAATTAATGTTTCTCGTTCCATAAATCACCATATTTTTACCATTGGTCGATATGGAATGGAATTATTTCATCATCCATCATCATTGGTGCTTCAGGATTTATAGGACATGCATATTCCATACAAGGATTATAATATCGTATGCATTACTTGTAGCATGCTTTGGTGATTTAATTTCTATTTCCTTGAAATTGTGATAAAGTATCATTAAGGATTTAATAAATGATTGGTTTCAATTAAATGAATAGAAAATTCAATTTATAAGGTGTATGATCCCTTATAAATTTAAATGGGTGATCTATATAGTTAAACTATTTTATGTGATTTTATATGTTAATGAGAATGAATTTAAATGAAATTGAATTGAAAAATGAATTGGTTATTATTTAATAGAGATTAAAATTTAATTAGAAAGGGTATTATCCTATATAAATTTTAATATACACTTTTTATACCAGAACCTTGGACATACAAAAGATAAAATGGCACAAACCCTACCATAGTAGTGGGAAGTTTCCCATTTCCATTTCTTCTATTATGACCAGTACATCACCTAGAACTGGATTTAGGAGTAGGTATAGGGGTATGACATTTATCTAGGGTGTCTTGTAACTACCATATTCCTATATTTTGACATTTATAAGTTATTGAATCTTGTTCTAAGTAATGTTTATTGAAATTGTAGAGACATGCCACTGTGACCTCATCGATCCATATTCCATTAGGGTTGTGATGGCCATTATGTGGAGTCACGGCTAGAGTCCTTGATTTTTATTTTTGAGAATTTGAAGACACTTCCCGAGAGGACACATAAGCTCACTACATATATTCTTTTTGAGACCACCATGACATGGTGGGACATTATCACTCAGATAGATCACCACTTGATTATGGTTTGGATGGATTTTTAGATTGTTTTATCTAATTATTTCATTCCCATGAATTTTTGGGCTGATTGTGCCAATGAGAATATGAACATGGAATATGGTGACTTATTAGTAATGTACTATTATTCCCCTTTCACAGTGATCTATAATTTTATACTTATTCTGTTAGGCGATGTGTTATCAAAATATAGGTTGTTTTAGGATGTTCATGGGTATGAAATCATATCATAGGTGAATTTCATTCAATATACTACCATATTTGGAATAGTGTTTCTTCTATGTATCATGGAGAAAAATCTAAGATCGAAAAGGGGTGAGAGCTAGTGATGTTCAACACCTAGATCTAGATCTAAATTGAATTATATTATGAATCATCTTTTCGAGCTTCAACATAGCGACATTAGTAGTCATGGTACATACTCGGGTATCCTAGTGAGGTGATATCGATGTTGTAGGATATGATATAGAGGTGTCAGTGTATGAGGGGCCCAGTTGAGTGCTGATCTTATGACAAGATGGGCCATCTAAAATGATGTTTTAGAGATTTTCTCTAGTATCAAGTTACAGAGGGTCTGTGCTAAATCCAAATTTAAAAGAGGGGTCAAAATCTTCTCGTATTGTAGGGAGTTGGAGTACATCTAGCCTATCAGGACAAGGAGGTGGTAATGTCTGAGGACCCAAACACCATATTTACAATGTTAGAAAAGAAAACCTACTTAAGGCATCCAAGATACATCTCAAGTAAATAGATTAGGCCAAATGTATACAATGAAACCAAGTCATTTGGAGAATAGTTCCATACCTTTTTATGTTGATAGGTACAATTCTAATAGACATTTTGTCATTTCATTCTCTTTTTGAGACATGTGATTCACATTCCTTCAAATATATGCCTATTGTAGGGAGTATGTGGATCAATGTTAAGTTATTATGTTCCATTATGATATTTGATAATCTATTGGGGATACGATCAGAGTGTTTACACTAGTGAAAGAAGTTCCACATTTATATAAGTCAGTGTCCCTTATTTTGGGGCTAATTTTACTTAGTATTATTAGGATTTATATCATTATCGTGATAGAAAGTTGGTTTCCTTATCATTATAATGTTGAATAATATCGTTGAATGGTTACCATAATATCACTAGGGAATTATATTTTTACTCACAATGGTGAATGGGATATCAAGATGAGTCAATATGGACATGAGCATTTTGGAATGGGTGGAATGAAAATCTAGATTTCTATTTTATATTTTCATGATCATAGAATGAATCTGGTGGATTTCTCTCTAATGGTATATCATTTTAGGGATGTTTTCCAATACAAATTTTCAAGACTACCACTCGAGAGAGATTTAGTGTTCTCCTAAAGATATTTCCTAGAGAAACATTGGTATAAATTCCTCCTTATAGGATGGATACTACTGTTTTTCTAGAGCTTAAGAGGAAGCTTGAGGATTTGGGAGATAAAGGTTTCATACAACCGAATTTTTTATTGTGGGGTTCAACGATCCCTTTTCCCATGTTGGAAGATGGTACCCCCCATGCTTTTTGTGGATTATCATCGATTAAGACATTTTATAGTTAAGAACTGACATCCATTTCCTCATATAGAAAATTTATTTGACTATATCTGAGTATAATGGTTTTTCTATAAAATAGATTTGATATTGGGTTAAAATCTTGTGCAGGTTTGTCCATCAGATATATCGTGTACAACATTCCATAGATCATATGGCTTGTATAAGGATTTTTTCATCTTCCCAATTATCATGAGAATGAAATAATTTTTCATGGAACTGATGAACTAGATTTTTTATTCAAATATGGATTCATTTTTTGTGGTGTTAATTTTTTATATCTTGGTATCTTCTCAATATATATATAACCATGACAAACTTCATGATATCATAATAAATACACTAAGTGAGAATTAGCTATATTATATTCTCGAAACATTCAACTTTTCAAAGGATAAATTAAATTCCATGGCACATATTACCTTAGAGATAGTAATATCAGTTGACTCATAGAAGGTGAGAGTTATAGTTTCTTAGGAGAATCCTAATAATGTTTTTGATATACAAAGTTTCTTGGGGATAGCTGGTTATTATAGAAATTCCATAAAGTAATTTTCATGGTTTTTAATACCTATTACTAGTTTGACTATGAAGGGTGTAGAGTTTATATAATAAAAAACCCATAAGGAAACCTTTTTGGAGCTAAAAGGGTGACTAACTTCAAGACCGATCCCGATTCTTCCAATGTTGGGTAGAAGATATATAATTTATTGAGATGTATTGTTTATTGGTCTAGGAGAATTTCTAATACTGGAGAACCATGTAGTGGCATAAGGTCTCATATGTTAAGGCCACATGAGAGAAAATACCTAAAACAAAATCCCAAGTCAATCATTGTTATTCATGCCTTGCGCTATTGGAGGTATTAATTAATGGGAGATCATTTTTTTGGTTTATACAATCCCCAAAATACTCACATTAATCTTTACACAACATGAATTTAATATTATTAAATGAAGGAGGGTTGAATAAATATAGAACTTTGACATTGAGATTGATTATATACCTAGAAATGAAAAAGTAATTGTATATGCTGTGAGTAGGAGGACTCAGACACATGAAATTCAGGAATCAAGTAGTGAGTGGTAGCCTATGGGCCTATTTTCTATGATACATTTGGTTTTTCTGGACCATCATGGGTAGCATGTACTTGCATCATTATCAATGACCTATTCACTTATGGATATAGTGAATATAAGGCTATTATCAGATTTTGAATCCTTGGTCCTATGGGAGATAATTGAAGATAGTGGCCCTTTAACCTGGATGGGTAATTGATGAAAATGAGATCTTCTGCATTAATTGATGCATATGGGTTCATGAATAAGTCGAATATGGGTTGATGAGATAGTATCATGCAACTATATGGGTTGTGCATCCCGATGTAATCAAGATATATTGTGAATTACGCTACCAATAGTAGTTGTTAGGGATTAATAATAAGATAGCTATATTTATTAATCAATCTTCCACCTATCAGTAGGTGAAGCTAAAACACTAGAAACTAGATGGGATTTTACAATCGTTACCTATTCCTGAGTGGAAATGGGATGATTTCACCAAGGATTTCATGACAGGATTATTTATATCACCTCGGTTGAGTAATGTTATTTGGGTGATCATAGTCATTTTAAAAAAGGGTTCCCCTTTAATTCCCATTTGGGAGGATTTATTAGTGGATGAACTCTGGACACACTACATTTATATGATCATATTCCTCCACATGTTTCTATATTTTATTGTATTAGATAGAGATTCTTGGTTTACGTCATGGTTATTTCATGGGTTGTAGAGGGAACTGGGTTCTTAGGTACTACTGATTAGATCCTATCACCCATAGACCGAGGACTATTTTGGGAATATGATATAGGTTTTGGATGAAATTCTCTAATAATTCATACATGATTTTATATGTTCTTGGGTGAAACAATTTCCACTCTCTGAGTTAACATATAATAACCACTTCTAGGAATCTATACAAATGGATCCATATAAGGCCCTACAAGGTAGGATGGTCCATTTAACCCTATGATATCTCTATGTAGTAGAGGTAGCAGTACTGGGTACTTATCAAAATTAAATGATTTTAGAATAGGTTCATCTTATTATGAAGAGGATATCTACAGCTTATTCTAGATAAAAAAATATGCCAATTTTCACCACCGACAACATGTGTTTTAGGTGGAGAGTTGGATTTTATTATGATTTTCACCAATTTTGGGGAAAATATTGATTTAGAAACAAGGGGAGATATCATCTCATTATTTCAGTCTCTTTGAAATTATGAAGGGAGTTGGGATGGTAGCCTATCAGTTTCAGTTACCTCAAATGTATCAGTCCATGCATTATATCTTCAGTGTAACTTAAATTCATCGATATCATTATGATCTATCACATATTCTTTATCTGAATAAGGTTGAGTTGAAGGATGGTACATCCTTGTAATAGAATCCTATATGTGTTGATGTTCAGTGATCAAAGGTTCTCAAGGATAACCAGCTCCACTAGTATAAGTGCAATAGCAGCACTATCATGTACAAGATGAGACATGGTATTGGTAGGCCAATGTATGTGTGTAGTGGATAGAGTTATTCTCATATTATTCTTTACCACCATTTGAAGTAAAATTCATGGATGAATTTATTTAAGGGTGTAAGAGTATAGGAGCTCGATTATTATATGAGGGACAAAAACATTTAATTTCAATTTAATTAATAAATTTTTTCCATATGGTAGTTACTAGTGGGGTAAGAGAGGGAATAGTTTTTTTGGGATTGTAATGAGAAAAAAGTATAAGATTTTAGAGGAGGAAGTTATGATGTATGGTTAGTAAAGACCATGTAGCGTAGTCTACATGGTTAGATGAAACCTTTTGGGGTGATCCAGTGCACTCTCTAGGGATGAAAGGTTTGATAAAACCGTGAAACCTAGTTTGAATTATCATGAGTTTTCATGAAATAATAAATAGAGGTAAAAACACATTTTTCACATGGATTTTATAACTTTTCACTATGATTTTGGGAGAAGGGGCACCTAGGTAGTGAGCCTTGCATGGTTGGCACACAGTTTTTCCAACCATGTTGAAAAACTATTCAACCATTTAAAGATGGGTAAAGAGACTATTTTACCCTTACTTACATAAATTATATTTCACTTCCCTCACCCCTCATTTCGCATACATTGGAGGCCATCCATGCTAGATATCTCCTTTCCCTTTAACTCTTGATTTGAGGTATCTCCTCTATCCAAAATTGGATTAAGTCTCCCTCAGTCTCATTTGATGTGTATCGACAATATATCTATTCTTATTTCACCTTTAATCATTTATATTCCCCTAGATGTAGATATTTTATTGAAAGATCATATGCCCTATATTCATGGTATTTTTCTATTTTCTTATAGTATTTTGATGTAGTCTGGAATAGAATCCAATAACGGATGAGGATTTATCTACCAATATGATGTAGTCGGTATCATGGTTTTCCCTCAATGTCATAGTGTTTATTTAAATTTCATTGTTACACATTCAATATTTTTGGAGTGATGAATATTAAATGAAATGATTCTAAAATTAAATATATATTATGGACCTATACAACCCATGAGACCCATTTACTTATCATTAAATGTTAAGGAACTAAAATTTAACCACCTATTTTTTGTGTGTTGGTTAAATGTATAAAACCACCATGGGTAGCCTATGATGTGATTCTCCTTATAAAGTGTTTTCTTTTACACCTACACAATTTTATGTTAAATTATTTTTAAAATTGTAAATGAAATTAAATAAAGGGATGTAATGGAAGACTAAGTCCTTATGTGTTTGGTCATTATCCCATTCACTTAGGCTTGAGATGTTCTTTATATTCAATTTCCCAATTTAGCTAAATGGGAGGATTCTTGTGATGTCAGGATTTCTAAACCTATTATTTGTTGGAAGCACCTACTATGGTGTGTTTAAAAGCTTAAATAATTGTGATGGCCAGTTGAGCTATGTGAAATTAAATGGTATTGTTCTTCTTTGGGCCCCTTACCATTCTTATTTCCATGATGAGAGTGAGAGGTGTGTTCCAACATATGAAACCCATAAATGGAATATTCAAGATTGATTAATTAAATTATTATAATGAAATTATTATTATGCAGCATGGGTGGAACATAGGTTTTCATATAAACACCATAGACATACTCATTTGGCATCTATCATGTATGTGTTTGAGAGATAATTTTACTCCATTGTGGACTACAAAGGGCAGACTCAAAGGGAAGACTATTATTATTTCATGAGTGACACATGGAGTCCCTATGTGAACTTCTAAGGATTGACATAGAGGGAAGATCACTATTTATTCCATGAGTGATACATGGTCTCCTGTTGTGGACTGTGAAGGAAAGAATCAGAGGATGGTTAATTTATACCACACCAAGAGAGATAGTAGGGTACCTA
Organism: Viscum album; assembly: GCA_963277665.1. Taxonomy (NCBI): domain Eukaryota; kingdom Viridiplantae; phylum Streptophyta; class Magnoliopsida; order Santalales; family Viscaceae; genus Viscum; species Viscum album. The sequence goes on from OY728167.1 coordinate 218,996,854, forward strand.
TGGGGAATGCCTTGGATGAGCATTCAAGGTGATGGGTTTATATATTTTTTGAGCAATACCTAGGATCCATGTTAGGAATTCCATGGATGGGCTATGGTTTATTTAAAATATTATATATTGTGATGATTATAAGATGTGTTATCCAAGACAAATCACAAGTTTGGATTCAGTCATAGCATTACAATTTACATATTGAATTATTATACCCATCTTACTGGATATGATAAATAAGGGATTCTTGGGCTATAATTAAGGACCCATGAATTTATTATAAATTAAATTATGACTTAATGAATACCTTGAGTCATTATTGATTTTTCTGAAGAAGGTAGTAGAGGATGGGTGTCCCATGGGAGCCCAAAATTGTGTTAGTTATTTGTTACTGAACTTCACTTACAAATTTTAATCTTATCTCCACACTTTTTATTATATATATTCACATGATATATAGAATAAGAAACTATTGGTGGTGGACTATTTTGTTTTTTTAGACCTTCTTGGGCCCCATTTTGGTATTCAGATAGACATCATGGATACAAGTAGGGATATGGGAAATCACACAGTTTTCGATACTTGACTGATTGTAGCATCATAGTGGAAAAGTATAGGATTGATATGTGGCTTATGATGCAATATGGAGATATGTTTTTGGAATTTTTGGTTCTTTTGATATACCTGTATTTATGTGTAACAGCTTCCATGTTTGCCTATATTTTTTTATAGAATTTCATGATCATCATTTTGTATATTCCATTGATCGATATGATTACCTAGTTATTTTATGATTGTTGTTAATTCTTCATATTTTCAGTTATATTTATGATTCCACTATTGCTCTATGTTTTTAAAACGTTTTTATATACTCTAATTAGGAGGGTATAGTCTCCCCACTATTCCACCGTGGACCCTCATAGCTAGTCTGTAGCCTCTGGCGTATGGGGAGCCACACTTGAGGTCATGTGGAAACCGAGTTCGATTACTGTTGAGTGAACTAGCCATGGGACATCATAGTTTAATTATCATAATAACAAATAAATATATTTAGGATACAATTTTTTTTAATTTAGAATGAATAAAATATATTTATAGAAAGTAAAATAAAAATTGAGAATAATGTGATCGATTAAGGTTATTGCCACTTCATTGAAATAATGCCTCCAGATATCATCCTATAGGCACTACGATCAGTATTTTTGGTATAACATCTCATAAATAATTTTTCTAGGGGAGTGGAAAAGAGAACATGGAATATTCTTTCTGAGAATGAAGGATAAAATTTGTGTGAAGAAGATAATGGTGGGGCATCCATATATAATTGAGAGAATGGGAACTCATGGAAATTCTTAACAGATTAAAATATATTAATGTAATTCTCTAGATAAATTATTCCAAATAAACTATAAATGTGTAAGGGTTGTATGTTTCGACCATATATTATCCCCCATTGTCTTATTTTAACATTTTTATGTTTTAGTTAATTTCATATTATATTGTTTCCATAAAATATCACGATTTCCAAATTTAGACAAAATTGATTGAATCTGACCTAAAAGAGAAAAGTTATAATTTAGAATTAAAATATAATTGCTTAAAAACACTAATATGTCATATTAATCTAAAAATTCTTTAAACACATTAACTCACTCAAACTATATAAAATTAAATATTTTTAAATTCATTTTATATATTTGTTATTAATAAGAGAAATATTAGAGTGGTGTTTCATAAACATATATTGTAATTATGTAATCACTAAAACATTGAAAAAAAGTACTATCATGAAGATAGTTTAAATATGAAAAAAAATACTATTAATATTCATTCATTACAATTTTTCCCAAATTGAACAGATAAGAGTTCATTATATCTAAGAGAGTGACATTTTGTAACATTTTTAGTTTAAAATACATTATAAGTCATTTTAATAAAAATTTATCTAGTGAAAAAATAAGAAAAAGGTGAAAAGAGTTTAGTTAAACTGATCCAATGTTAATTAGTATGAAAAATTATAGCCTTAGCACTTATTTTTATCTTAAATTAACCTGATTTATCCTTTACCGAGGTGATAAATTCTTCCACGGTTACGAATCATATTGATCAAAAATAAAAGGGAAAAATTTACCAAATTTGAACCTCCAAATTCCATTTATCGAATCCATTTTAAAATTTTAAATTTCCTTAATTATCATAAATTAGTTTTAAATTAAATGTGTAATCATGACGAAAACATCTTTTAAAATAATAATTTTTTAAGAATAAAAAAATTATATTATTATTTCATGCCAAGAAAAAAATATTAAATGAATTTTAAAAGATTTATTTTAATATATAATATATAAATTTAATTTTAATCCATCTGAAGTTTAGATTAATTTAAATTATTAAGAAAAAAATAAATTTTGTTCTTAAAAATAGATTTTCAAAAAATACATCTTTTACATCAAAATTATTTTTTTATTCCAAATTATTTGATACCTGAAGAATTTATTTATACAAATATAAACATAAATTATTCATAATTTAGTTTGAATTAATCATAGACACCAATCCAATGCCTATGTGATAACTATAATTTAATAGTATATCATTGTTTTTTAAACTCATTGTTGTGTGTAATGCATGTTCATATGAAATTTAAATTTATTTGAAAAAATATATTTGTAATATCTCAAGGTGTTACATTATACCCCCCATAAAATTATTTTTCCCCCATAATTAATCATCCTAATATAAAAAATGGGGATATGATTATTTTTTTAAATCCTCGGGTTTCTCTATAACTTCATGGAAATTGTAACTTCACCCGAGAACTTTCACAAAGATATTTGACTTGTTTTGTGGAACTTTATCTCAATAATTAATTATTTTTACCAATTATTAATCATATGAAAGTGGGGGATCCAATTTTATAACCTTAGACTTTATTTTCTGTGATGTATTAGGTATTTACATCCTCAGGAAACATTCATAGATGACATCCTGAAATTTAGAGAGGTTCGATGGAAGCGCGAACCAATAAGACATTGTCTATACTTGATCAAGAATATTGTATTGAAAAATATATCCGATGGGTAAAATTTGAATTCCTTTTTAATATCATAATACTAATATGTGGATAAATTATTAGGAAATCCTTCTCACCAAATTCTAATTCTAGGTCACACTAATAATTTTCATAATATATTATTTTTTGACATTAAGCTTCCTTCACTTGTTGCTCAACAGATCTAACATTATTTATAAGTTCCCCAGCTATCTTTAGACCCAATAGTTTTTTATCTCTTGTCACTGCTATAGTTAAAGGAAATAACAATGTTTCATAACTAATTCTATAGTCTTGAGAATAGTTGGTAAAGGCTATAGCAACAGTTCTCCAAACAATTGGCTATAGTGCTGTTAGGAAAGGGATATACCAACAGTTCTTAGTGAACTGTTGATATAGGGTGAACTAAAATTCATTTCAACCAATAGTTCACAGTGAATTATTGGAAAAGGTGTATCCCAATTGTTTATAACTATTGGTAAAAATCAATACCAATGGTTTGTACCATTGGTATAGACCTATACCAACGATTCTCAACCGTTAGACACCCCTATAACAAATGATAACTATGAAAAATTTATTAAATGCTATACTAATGGTTATACAACCATTGATATATACCCCAATACCCCCCCTACCATTTCCATATCTAACAGCATCCCCACCCTTCCCACAGAAAACAGAACCTCTAACAAATAAAACAAGAATATCGAACATGCAGCCAGCAAAAAAATAAACTTAAAAACAAAAAATATATATAATGAAAAAAATAGAACATTAAAATAATATAAAAAAACCTCTAAAAAATATGAACCTGCTATGCAACAAACATAGCATTCTCAAAGAGCCACAAACCAATACACAAATAATCATAATATGGGAACTCAATTGATTCATTTACCAGTGATAACAATAATACAAAACATCATAAATATTCATTCAGAACAAATCACCAAACATAAAATAAGACAAATATCACTCAAATATTTAAAGGATCATCATTTCCCTCATAACCATCACTATCGTCACTTTCATCCTTGGCCCCATCCTTTCGCACAACTGTATCCTCATCATCGGCCTCATCCTCACCCTCTTCATCACCATCAGCATCTCCCTCTTCCTCTGCATCATCCTTACCACCACTATGAATAACGGTCACTGACATATATAATTTATTCATCATCGATATATATGAATCACAATCTTCGGTGGTATATGGTGAAATTGATTGGCATAAAACTTCCATTCATTTCAGAAATTCCGAATTTTACCTTTTATTCCATTATTCCACCTTTATGACAATTTTTTAGCATTTTTGTCTTTATCCTCAACCTATGATTCCATTATATTAGATTTTTCAACTCATTTCTTCCTGAAATTGCACCTCAAGTGGCCCAATACCTCATCAGGACAACACTCTTCCTTGGTCGATAGCATACTTTACCATGATTCTCATCTCCCAATACATGATGTAAGAGATCATTTGGCGAAACAAATTTATCTTATTGGGCATAAAGGGCCTCTAAAAAACTATTAAAAATATAAATAGACTATTAAGTTTGGAAATATATATTACAATTTGAAATAAATGAAGTAAAACTTACAATATTTTGTTGTGTCGGTTCACTTATTGCACTTCTTTTTTTTCTTTCTACTCAATCAAAAAAGGTTTTCTTCCGGCACACATCCTTCAATATTCAATACTATTATATATTATGAAATTGAATGTAGGAACCCGTAACTGTAAATAGTTTAAAAATAATTAATTTCATAACTAAATTAAAATGGATATTATTTCTAACTAAAGATGAAAAGAAGAACATATTGTAGATGAATTATAACTGAGTATCAATAAATGGGTTATCAATAGTTATAACATATATATAATTGAAATGGTCATCATAGTAATCAATAATAAGTTTCTTATGTGATCATGATAATTAATGATAACATGAATGGGTATTACTATAACATAGAGTAATATAAATGAATGGGATATCAACACTCTAATCCTGACTTTGGCATAAAGGAATCATGTATTGGTATGATTTAACAATATGCATTGAAATTCCAAAATGATCATTTTGAGAATTAAATTATATCACTTGAGTTTTATTGATTTAATAAAATAAGTGAAATTTTGTTTCCTCGTCACATGAGTCCCCAGTGTTCTGTGGAACCCCACCTTCTATTACTATAACATCCCTAGATTTTCATATATTAACATTACAAATATTTTACAAAATACATAAAACATTACTCAAAGAGATTCCAAAAGACCATATTAATCTAGTGCCTTTGGAAACATGGAATCTTAAACATTATTACATGAGTGAACTACATTATATCCCCCTAGGTTATTCATGATTAGAACCCCTCTTAGTCACATCATACTTAATACATATACTCATAACCTGGGAAAGAAAACATGAAAAGTAGTGATCTCAGATGTTCAGTAAGTTTAATCAAGGGATACATGTATGCCTAAACATGAGAATAATGGTATGAGAACATTATCTGAACATTATAACATCATACCATGCACATAATAAGATCATAAAAATGAATCTTGACATAAATATTATCAATTTATAATAAATTTATCATAAAGAAATAAATAACACAAGATAAGAAAGAATAATATAGGAATAACACATGAAATTGTGGAAGAAAAATAAGCATAAAAAATATTTCCACAGTATTCAACGTATTGCAGCCAAGGCTATATTAGTATTACGGGTTCACTCACCATAACATCATGGTAGTTAGGGTTCACTCACATGTCAATCTAATTAGTATGTGTTCACTCCCATACCATCTTGTTAGTATTGTTTCACTATATTTGTCATATTAATAGTATGAGTTAACTCCTCATACCATCTTGGTAGTCATGGTTCACACCAATGGCCATCATATATTAATGATTTCATTCCCCATACCATATTGGTAGTCATGGTGTACTCCAATGGCCCTCTAAGTGGTCATGTATCACTCCCAAGACCATCATATTCTATCTCATGAGATATAAATATTTACCCAATGAATTGGAGGGAGTTATAGGTCCCAAACATCACATAATAGAACCATCCTACATGTTCCACAAGATAAAAAAACATTCATCATATCAGGACCCATCAAAATATATGGGTTTCATAAACATTATATCATAACTCGTGAAATGAAATTGGTTTCATAAACACGTAATTAGATCTTTACCTATGGAAAAAAGATAGGTTTAATTATCATTTCATCAAATCCAAACTTTTGTAAAGAAGTGGGTTTCATAAGAATGTATCCTGTGAAATAGAAACTCATTTATAAAACATATAACTCATGAAAGATAAATGGTTTCCATAAACATCATTCTATCAAAATATAAACCATTTAGTGAAGGAATATGAATGGAAACATTAGATCATTTCTCAAAATGGCATGAGTAACACCGATTTGTTTCATCTTAGAAGTATTATAATTTAGAAATATCCTTTCAAAAATATTCTTGTGGAAACTATCCTTTCCACTTAAAAATGGATTTTTAAAACACTAAACCTTTTGAAAACTATTTTCTTTTAAAATACTTTTAAAACTTATAAATAAGGATTCAAATCAATTATAAAACATTCCCCTTGAAAACGTATAAAAGAAGGATGAAAAACTTTTTATTTGAAAACTTATAAAATATGATTCAAAATAATTTAAAAAACATTTTCTTTGAAAAAACATTAAAAACATAAAATGAATTATTCATTTTTTTCGAAAAATATTTCTTTAAAAATACCTTGAAAACATATAATCAATGATTGGAAATGTTTTGAAAACCACTTATTAGAATAAACATTGAAAACATATAAAGAAATTATGAAAAGGATTTTAAAACCATTTATTTCAAAATAAATTGAAAAAATAGAATAATTTTAGAAAACATTTTTAATAACCATTTATAAATCATGTTTTTGAATGAATAATGATTTATGACCAAAGAAAGAGGTAAAGTAGAAATTTATTAAACTCATTTTATTAATAATTTTATGTAGAAAATATTAGAAAAATAGTATCATTACTTGAATTTGTCATGAATAACCAGAGGAAAAGAAAATTAATGAGATTTATTGAGTGATTGATCCCAATATTTCTTCTATGAAATCATACCATAAACAATCTCGATAAATGATGATGCTATTGAATAAACCGTTACATCATTGGTACCATTTAATCATGATAGAATGGAAAAAATAACATTACATGAAGCATAAAATATCATGAAAACAATTATATTCCTGATATAACATGTCAAAGACATTATATAAATCTCATAGAAAAATATAATTTCATAACATTGCATGTGTCTCAAAGAAGGAAAATTTAGATAGAATTACTTTACCGAATTTGTATCTTTTGAAACATAAACCACGTGGAAGGGAGATGATAAAAATGAAATGTAAATACACATAAATTTATTTATAATATTCATATAATAAATTCATTGGTAGTATATAAACAACACAAACTAAATTAGTGGTGAACGTGTCATGTATCTCATGGATAATAAAATGAGATATAAGAAATCCCCTTACCTTGTGTTTTGAATTTCATCATACACATGCATGCCTCATGTATATTAAGAATAAGTTTATTATACAATTATCACAAAACCATTTTTATATATTTAATACCATATAATATTTTCTTATTATATTCTATTACACATTTATTAATAGATCTCTGTTAAGTAAAGTTTCAGGTAATAACAGCTTTTCTTATCAAATGTGTTTTGGCTTTTAATTCATGATCCCATTATATAAATAATGACTTATATATTTCAATAATGTAAAACATTAATTATATATCATATATATTTATTATTATAATTTATAGTAATCAATAAAAGATATGCACATGAAATTCAATACACAATTCAAGCTGACAGTAGGTCGTATGTACACATGAATGTTGTTTCCATTTTCATGGAAAATTAAAATAAAGAACGTAAATGAAATATATTTATATATTCATATAGGATCATTATAGTATAATTATTTTTTAATATATATCATATAAGTTTACTAATCCCATCTTTAATACATTCCATGTAATGTGTGAAAGAATCACATCACTTTGAGGAGGTATTAGTCCAAAGTTCAACAACCAAAGTTATCGCATTTACACAAAACGGAAAGAAGAAATTTAAGATTTATATAATAAAAAGAAAAAATTACATCATAAATATAATATATATTATATATAAAATGACTTACCATCATAATTCCCAACAATAATAGTTAGTATTGATAAAACTAACAACATCGTTCCGTGAGGAGGTAGTTCGCCATACATGGTAATGGTAAGTTCATTACCCATTTTATGGAAGTGTGTGTATGTCTAGTTCAAACTCTTAACATAAAAAAATATCAGTATATTTAAAATAATGAGTATATTATTTATGCGTGGAGTAAGAATAATTGAGGTGGTGGAGAAATAAAATAACATAAATGAGGTTGAGGAAGGATTTTAAATCTTCTGTGGGTAACTTTTTTTTGTTTGCAACAAAGTGATTCCTTAATTGGATTCCTACAGAAAAGGTGGCTTCAAGGTGTTAGGGAAAGATGTTGATAATTTTATTGGAATATATTTTTCAAACCCAAGTGGTTTGACAGGTGTGAATATAGGGGAGAAGTGGTGACCTTTTATAACAGAGGGATGGGACACAATTGGAATTTTTGAAAACAAGTTAGGTTTACCAATTTTTTTACCTTAAAATGTCATTAAAAAACCAAACTCAATAATAAAATTTATATAACCTAAATATTTCTATTCCATGGGTGTTTGACATTTTTATAGGTCATTTAGGCCCTTAATATTAATGTTTAGTCACTTATAAGCTTAATTTTACCTTATTCGCTGAAAATAATTTTAATCACTTTCACTAGTATTTTTGGTGAATTTTATTTATATATTATTAGACTATAAATATCAAACATATTATATCCATGTATTTATATTTTTCAAAATTCAATTCACATAAGAATAAAAATTATGTTTAATGCTAATCCCATATATCTGGCTAGAATACGAGTTTTAAAGTGAGAATGTTCGAAATTTCATTATAATTTTATATCTAAATTCAATATAAAAATATTTAAAAGACCTACATTGGATTAATAGATGTATAAGTTAACTAATGTTACTTTAAAATCAAGTAAATATTTTTTCTAGCTCAAGCTAATTTAAGTCTTGAATATAGTGTACGAAAAAACGTAGTTCTTTAATAAAAAAACTAAATTAATTGTTGTGTGAAATGAAAAATATAAAAAAGAATAATTTAATTTTAAAAAAATATTTTACAAAATCATAGGTTGTTACATTCTTCCCCCAACCCTTAAAATAAATTTCTCCCTCAAAATTCTTCTAGGTTATCAAAGGTTTATTACTTGGAATTTCCTTTCATTGAAACCCACATCATAAAAATTAATTGTAAAACTTCCATTAAATTATGAATGTTGCAAACATAATTGTTATCCAAAGTAAATCATAACTTTGTTTCCACATGGGAGAAAATTCTTAGAAATTGAAATTATGGACTTGAAGGAAAAGCATAAATATTTATAGGGATTGATTGAGGTCATTAATATCAAACATGTGAATGATCAATAGAATGTTTAGGGCCTCATAGTCATAATTTGGTGATGATTTAAAAGGCCATCGATTCAAAAAAAATTATGGTATATGGAATTTTTAAATAATTTTCCTAATGTTTAATTATTTTATTGTCCAGGAATGTATGGTAATAAATTACGTGATATATTTTTATAAACACAGTTTCATTCTTTGGTTGTTCTTTGATAAATTTCTAAATCATCCATTACTTCTATTAATTATTATCAAAAAATTAACATTGATGCATGAATAACTAATATTTAACGAATCTTAAGGCATATAAAATAATTATATGTCTAACTATTTGACTCCAACTATCCTTCAAAATCAATATTGTTAATATATTAATATCTAAAAAAGGAACACTACTGATTCATTACTAATTAAAATAATAATTACACATTAGTCAGGACATCACATTGGCCATAGGTAGATGTGAAAATATTATCTTCCTTAGATCATGGGATCAAGACCTGTGGCCTTGTTGGACATGATGATTTTTCATCTGACAAATAGGTTTCCCTTTTTCAAAGACACATTTATACAATTTCCAAAATAAATTTGATGGATATCCTTCAAATAAGGTTAATTACTAAGTATAATTTTAACTAAGGTTTTAAATAAAACCTCAATACATAAATACTTCATATAAAGATTAAATTAAAATTTTAATAATGGTTAACCTTATTACCCTTATAAAATAAAAAAATTATAAAGAAATTCTTGAATTAGACTAACATCGATCTTCCATAAAAAGTATTTCTTGTTTTTCACATTTCAAACATGTTAATACCTTCATCAATTATTCTCTTAATACATTTTAATGACCTAAATCACCGGAAATACTTATATAAAATATTCATGTTTCCTTATTCCAAAGTATATTGGTTCTATTCCATAAATACAAAGTTGTTATAAACTTCATCAATGATAGGATAAACCACTTATCAACAAGTCCTTAATTATTTCAAAGGTAATCAATACTCTCCAATTTACTTATTCATATCCAAAATATATTTATTAACACAAGACTATGTTATCATAATGAACACATTAATGGTTATCTTCCCTTAGTCAATGTGACATATTGTCATTAAATAACTTTTCAAGTACTTTAGAAACATTAAAAATAATCTTGTAAATCCAATGAGAAATATATAAGATGGAGAATCCTCATATATTTCACCATTCATATAAAATAATTCTTGAATTCGAATACATGAAAAAATTTATTAATCAACTTCATCCATAATACATAATAAGGATACCCAATCATATTACTTAGTACCTATTTCCTATCACATTTCAATTATAGTCTCATCATCATCACCAATACAACCATTACTCATACCACCTTGTTTATTCTTTAGAGATCATTCAACATAGGACATCGATTTTCATAATGACCATTCATTCTTCACTTAAATAATTTTACCATTGATGATATATTAGGGAGTCCAATATTCCCACCCATTTCGTTAACTAAACCCTACTTTTTCCCTTTTCGGTTACATGCTTTATATCCTTATTTTCCACAGTCAAAGCAACTTCGTATTCCTCTAAAAAATTCACTTGGGTGATTCTTTCGACATTCATGAATCAAATGAAACTGAATCTTCTTTCATCCATGGTCTCCATTATCGAAAATAATAGTGAACTTCTTTCTTTTCTTCCTTGGTGAGTCTGAGAGTTACTTAAGGTACATATTTTTTATCAAGTTCCTCAAAAACTAATTATTACCGATCACAACATCCTTCACTCTAGTAGTCATCACATTTGACTGATCATCAGAAAATTTTCAATAACTTTTCACATTAACATAACTCCTTATAGTTCATATCAATGACTAGAACTAGAAATAAACGTGTGATAAATTCATATCAAAATATGAAACCACATAGTCATGAAAAATAACTTATATGATAACTAAATCATAGATCATGCTTATTTAATCTATGAAAATTTGGGCATATACTAGGTTATTCAAGTTCAAACTCTATTTTTTATGATGTTTCATGAAGAGTTTATTAATTCTAAAAGTATATCCCCTGAGAGTGTCAAAATTGGTGTATAGTAAGTCTAGTTATCATGTTCCAGGTTACACAGAGTAAGGCCCAACACACCTTTTTATAGTTTTTACACCTAGGTATATCTATTCAAGATCCACATCCATTAATAATATCTATACATGGACACATTTTTAGGAAACCACTCTCTCAATCCTTTACCAATATCCCAAGATATTTTCCTATACTTTTCCTTACCCTTAGACTTATCCTTAGACATGTCGTAAGGGTTCTCACTATGGTTTTCCCATACATGATTCAAAATTTTAAATAAAACATTTTTATGGTACCAACTATAATGACCCATGGTTTTCATACATTTACATTACATAAATTTTTTCTGAATACTTAAAACATTACAAAAATAGATTCCAAATGACTATATTAGTCTAGTAACTTTGGAAACATGGAAACATAAACACTAGTATATAATTGAACTACATTATCTACCACTAAGTTCTTCATGACTAGAACCCTTCTTAAACACATCAATATTAATAAATATATTCATAACCTGGAAAAGTATACATGAAATGGGGTGAGATTTGATGCTGAGTAAGGGTAAACACGGGAGACATGTAAGCATAAACCTAAGCCTAACAGTATGAGAATGTGATAATAACATTTGTATAAGAAACCTTGCACATCATAAGACCATAGAAATGAATCATGACATAATTATAGGAATTTAATAATACAAAAATCATAAAGAAATAAAAACAAAATCCATAAAATCATAACATAAGAATAATACATGAAATTGGACTAAAACATAATCATATCAAATTATTTCCAGAGTAGTCAAGTAATTTCTTCCATTTCTTTCTTTGTAGTATTAATTCACACCCCATATCATCTTGGTAGTCATGGATCACTCCCATGACCATATTAGTAGTATGCGTTCACTCCCCATACCATCTTGGTAGCCATGGTTCATTCTGATGTCCATATTAGTAGTATGAGTTCACTCCTATAACATCTTGGTAGACATTGTTCACTCCCGTGGCCATCTTAGTAGTCAGGGTTCACTCCTAATATCACCTTAGTCTATGTAATGAGATATAAATATTTAGAAAATTCATTGTAGGGAGATATAGGTCCCACATAACACATAATAAAACCATTCATATAAGTTAAAGAATATAATAAAACATTTATCATATCATGACCCTTAAAAAGAGATGTGTTTCATAAACATCCTATCACAACCCATGTAATGAAATGGGTGTCATAATCATGTGATCATATCTTCATTTGTGTAAAAATATAAGTTTTATAATAATTTCATCAAATCCTATCCTATGAAATGAATCTTGTTTCATAAGAATATAACCTGTGAAAGAGAAACATGTTTTATAATCATATAAATCATGAAAACAAAACCAATTTCATAATCATCATGCCATAAAAACATAAACCATTATGATAAATAATATGAATGGAAACATTAGATCAATTAAAACAAATACATGCGGTAAACCCATGGATATCATCTTATGTGGATAATAATTTAGAAAGATCCTTATTAAAATTTTCATGAGTAATTTATCCATTCTATTTTAAAAAATGATTTTAAAACATAAAACATTTTAAAAGTTATTTTATCTTTAAACTAATTTGATAACATATAATGAAGGCTTGATATTATTTTTAAAACATTTTCTCTTTAATACTTATAAAATAATATTGGAAACATTTTTTAAACTATTTTTCTTTGTAAATATATGATATAATATTGAAATAATTTTAAAAACAATTTCATTGAAAAAAAGTTGAAATAATACTAATAAATCATGGAAATGTTTCCAAAAACCATCTCGTAGAAAATATTTTGACAACATATAAAAAATCATGAAAAAATTTTGAAAACCATTTCATTGAAAGAACTTGGAAAACATATAAATAAATCTTCAAAACGTTTTTAAAACCATTTTATAGAATATAAATTGAAAAAAATTAAATAATTCTTGAAAAAAAATTCTGAAAATCCTTTTATAAAATAAGGTTTTGAAATAACATAGATGTCCTACCGAAGAGAGAGGTAATGTTGAAATTCATTAAAAACATTTTCATAACAATATAATGAACCAAAAATTGGTAAAATGGTACCAATACATGAATATATCATTAATAATATGGGGAGAAGAAAATTCATGATATTTACTGAGAGATGGATCAAAATATTTCATCAATGGAAACAAAATGATAAAAAAGCTTGATAAATGATGTGATTATTTCAATAAAAAAATATTACAACTTTTGTAACATTAAATCATAATAAAAATAAAATAATTAAATTAAATGAACCTTAAAATATCATGAGAATAATTATATTCATGATATAACATTTCAATGGTAGTATATACAACACATAAAAGATTTAGGTTCATAACATGGGATGTGTCTCAAAGAAGGAAAATTTAGACAAAACTACTTTACCGATTTGGTAACTTTTGAAACATAATCCCCATGAAAGGGAGATCATAAAATGGATATGTAAATACCATAAATTTATATATAAATTTCATAGAATACATTCATGTAATGTATATATACTATACAAATTAAATGTGTGGAGAACATGTCATGTCTCTCACAGATAATAAAAAGTGATAGGAGAAACCCCTTACCTTGTGTATTAACATTCGACGTACATGTACAATACTCTTTTATAATAAGTATAAGTTCATTATAAATTTTTCATAGAGCCATATTAATATATAAAATACCATATAATATATTCTTATGACCTTATTTTACCCATTTATTAAAAAATTTATGTTAAAGTAATGTTTCGGGTAATAGCTGCTTCGATTATCGTATGTGTTTTGACATGTAATTCTTCATCCTCTTACTTAAATCATGATTTATTTATTTTAACATAATAAAAAATTAATTATTTGTCATATATTATATATATAAATATTTATAATATTCTATAAAATATATATATATGAAATGGAATACATCATTCATGGAAACAGTAGCCCATATGTACGCATGAACGCTATTTCCATTTTCATGGCACATTGAAAGAATGTAAATGACATATATGTTTATATGTATATAATATAATTAAAATATAATTATTATTTCATATATATAATATAATTTTACAAAATAAAACCATAATAACTTCCATGTGAAGTGTGAACGAATCACATCGCATTGAGGAGGTAGAAGTCCACAATTCTGCAAATGAAGTTATCATAATTAAAAAAAGAAATAATAAAGGTAGGATTTATATAATAAATAAGTATAAATAAATCATAAATATAATATTTATAATATTAAAATATATTGTGCATCATAATTTCAATCCATAATATGTGGTAATGCTAAAACAAACAAAAAATTTCTGTGAGGTAGTGGTTTTCCGTACACAAAAACAACAAGTTTGTTACCCATAAGAAGGATGTGTGTATAAGTGAAGTTAAAAAAATTAAAATTAAAACATGTAATTATATTTATGATAAACATTATATTATTTTTTTAATGAAATAAGAATAATTAGTTGGTGGAGAAATGAAATAAAAGAAATCAGATTGAGGAAGGATGTTACCTCCCATTGGGTAACCCCTTTTGATTTTCAACAAAGGGATTGCTTGATTGGATTTATTCCAAAAACGAGACTTCAAGAAGGAAGGTAGGGATTTTTTTAATATTATTTGGGATCATAATGGCCAAATATAATTGTTTTTGTAGTTTTTATTAAGGGGTTGAATCGGTGGCCTTTTATAAGGGATGCTGGGGACAAACTTGGCATTTTTTAAAAAAAAGTTAGATGTACTAATGTTTTTACCTGAAAGAAGTCATAAAATTGAAAAACAAATCTCAATAATATAAGGTTTATAAAAAAATATGGCTATAAAATTGGTTTTAGACTTTTGGTTATATCTTTTGGGCCCTTAAGATTAAGGTTAATTCCCTTGTTAATCTTAATTTTACCTTAATCACTTTAATTATTTTTCATCACTTTTACTAATATGTTTGGTGAAAAATTATGTTGATATTATTAGAATATAAATATAATACTTATTACAAAAAAAAAATTTATTTTTTAAAATTAAATTCATATTATAAAAATATATGTTTAAGGTTGATCCTGTAGACGCTGTGAGAAAGCGGGTTTGAAAGTGAGCATGTTCAAAAGATCATTAATATTTTATATATAAATTAAATAAAAACTCCAATGACATAAATTATAGTAATAAATATATATTTTTTGATCTAATTTTACTTTTAAAAAATAAAATATAATGTTACTATAAAAATAAACTAGATGAAAAATTAGTTTTGAATAAAAATTCAGTATTTTCACTATTCATCCAAAAAATAAAGTTTCTCAAAAAAATAAAATAATTAAATCATGATAATTTTTAAATTATGAATAAAAATTCAAGTTTAGTTTATCTTATTCAATTTCTATTAGTGTCTAAAATTAGTTTTATTATTGTTCATAGAAAGACATAAAAATGATTTTCTTTAAGAAATTTGTATTTTTATATTTATAAAAACATTACCCAAAATTATATGTTTCATTATCACTATGTTTTATATATTATAAACTATAATATGTAAAATTTTCAAAATATTTATTATTATTTATGTTAATAATTTTAATTGCTATGTTATAACTATATCATTTAAATAATTATAGTAATATAGTGTTGTTTTGAAGAAACCGAGTGTTGTGTGTAACACAAGAAAAGTAAGTGTTACATGTAGTGAAAGGTGATATAAATCATGCATGTTGCATTTAAAAAATTTATTTCATTAATATTAAAAATTAATTTTAGTTTTTTGTGAAATGAAAAATATTAAAATGATTAATTTAATATAAAAAATTATTTCACAAAATATCTATGTGTAAGCATTACTATTATCCAAATCCTAAATTAAATAATTATTTTCAAGGTTCTTTTTCAAATTTTGTCTTTGTAAATATAAAAAGAATATTTAAAATCATACTCCTCCTCAAAAAAATAATTATAAAAGGATAAATGAGTAAATAATAATAATAATCAAAATATAATATGTATAATGTTTACAAGGCATGGGATGCATAGAATCTTGATTTAATTTATAACATCATTCAATGATTATTATTGTGTGGGATGAGTGCTCATCTTCTATGGGGTAAAATAAATTTCATGTCCTAATGAAAAATCAAAAATGGGTATCGTGTCTACTTCATCTCATGGTCTCATATCATCATCTTCCCTAATGCGTAGAGGTATTTCATAGAATAATTGTTTATTATTTATTCCGGAAGAATCATAAAAAAGAATTTTCAATAATAAAAAAGTAATTCTTAATGAAAATCATGGTAATTTTCATTTAAAAATCTCAAATTTGATTAATACCATGAACTTGGTACTG
Organism: Viscum album; assembly: GCA_963277665.1. Lineage (NCBI taxonomy): Eukaryota > Viridiplantae > Streptophyta > Magnoliopsida > Santalales > Viscaceae > Viscum > Viscum album. The sequence continues at coordinate 219,013,999 of OY728167.1, forward strand.
ACCCAATGTGTACCCATATACTAATAACATTCTACTAGACATTCATCCATGATAGATGTGGCTTCCAAATCTATGCTTATTCTAACATGAAAACAACTATAAAACTCATGCTTATACCCTCTCCACACTCTCCTAATTCTATGAGTTGTGTTGGCCACATAGCCTCACTATCTGGAAAACGAAAAAGAATCTGGCACCAAAATATTAATTCCTAAAAATAAAATAATAATATAAAAATAAATACAACTAATTTGTTACCCATATTTGTGCACATGTGTCACCCTTTACTTAATTTGGAAGGTTTCTCCAAGAGAGCAGACTAACAAGAATGATTTCAATGTATTTGGGAAGAATTGCAATAAAAATCCGTTATTCTGACAGTAATTTTCCAAGTATTTGGTTTTCTTCATTGTACTCCACCATCAGTTGTGTGTAGTGGTTCCACACTACATGCACGCATATATTCCCACACTGCTTATTTTAATATCCCGATATTAATGTAGAAAGAAATCTAATATCAATACATATTATAATGAAAATAAATTATGGTAAAAATAATTCATTACTTTCTATAAATATACTTGAGGTAATATAATTAGTGAGAATCACTATATCCCCATGAACTGAAGGATACTCAACCTATACAGATGGATCCAATCCTAGTGTATTCTCTAAAATCTCAGAATGTGTCGAAGTAGGAATGAAGAAGCTCTGGGTGAAATAATTATAAGGAAATTAACATGGAATAAATGTTTATTAAAATGAATAATATGGAAGAGTGGTAAGAATAATCATTGGATATAGGAAAGGTAGGGGAGGAGGCTCAGATACAAATGGTAGTGACAACATGGGAGACCTAAATATATCGGGTGTATGTAATGACAAAAAGGGGTTAGAATGTGATGTAGATTGTACTTAAGGGGGTATTGGATGTTATATGGTATTCTGACAGGAGTGCCTAGCTCTAGTACCACACCTTGTATTTCCCCCCTAAGCACTAAAACCACTAGGATGGTTGGTGGATAACTGGCGCATTGGTGATAAATCCTGATTAAATGTTAAATTTGAAATTAATCACATGGAATTGTATGTTATTTATATATATTTTTGAAATAAAATAATCACATATGGAACTGAAGAAGCAACACCCATCTCACTCATTCTTTGATTGGTATATATCAACTTTTTTCATCGTATGTACTAAATGTTTTTTATTTCATGCATTTGAAAAAAAATTATGGAATTAATTACAAATCCATAAATAATGTGTAACGAAAGAAAGAATGAATCTAAGACATGAATTAATTAAGGAATACCACTTATCAAACCACATACAAAATACATAGTGATACAACGACAAAAATTATAGATAGTGGGAAGAATTTCAAAAAATAAGACATGTCATATAAAAAACATTAAAATTAGCATGTTTATCATGGGTATAATATAGTTTTATTCTATATTCAATTGGGTCCAATTCAATTTTTTCTAGTTCATTTGGTTCATTTTGGTCAATTGATTTGGTAATTTTTCCATATTTATTTATCTTAGGTAATTTAGTTCATTTTTGTCAATTGATTAGGTTATTTTGGCGTTTTTATTTGTCTTAGGTCATTTGGTTCATATATTGTGTTATATCATTTTTTAATTTTTTTGGTTATGTCCTTATTTTCATTATTTTTTATTTTCATAAAAATTAATTTGATATTCCCAATTCAATTCATCGTTTGTTGTTACAATTTAATTTTTTTAGTTATGTTTAGTGTATAGGTTTGAATATATTTAAATTAAATATTATAAAATGAAACAGAAAGCAAAATGAAAGAAGTAGTTATTGAAAATCCACAAGGCAATGAATTTGGATAAAATATATTTTTAATCAATAGTATATAACTTTATATAGAACCAACCTTAAGAACCCAAGTCAAGGTAAACCAAAATAACTATGAACAAAGATGAATTATTCTATATATTTCCCACTATAACATTAGGTTCACAATCATCATTGATAATTGAAGTATTTGAGTCATCATAAGCAATAAATGGATTTGGGTAAATGGGAGAAGGTATGCTATAAATTTCATCCTAACTATCATAAAAAATATTTCATTGGATTACATCAATAATGACACAAAATTCAGGTTGAATATGATCTGTGACATATACAATTTGTTTCTCCATTGATGCAAATACATACAGTTCATCAATAGTAAGAGTGAAAGTCATGTTAATAAATTAAAATCCACAATAATCAATAAATGTGACATGCATCATCATTGAATCAATCTACATGAATTTTTTTTACAGTGACTCGACCATGAAATTAATAATCCAATATTTGTATTTCCTCAACAAAACTATAATAAAATACATAATGAAATCGTGTTCTACTCTTTGATGCACTGGGATAACAGATTTTTTTGGCAGTGAACATAATAAAACAATGTTGTCTCCTCATGTTCTTTTCTCGTTAAGCTATAATAAATCTATACCCATTGATCACAATTGATTTTCATTCGTGAACCACTGTATTAGGACCAAAACCCAATGAACTCATTCCCTCAGAGACAGTGAGAGCAGGTAAATTCATTCCCTGAAATATAAATGAATATTAATATTAATTAAATATTTATTTTATTAATTTATTATAGTAATATTACTACCTTTAATTTCAACCAAGTTGAAAAATTTCTACTATGTAAAGTCTCTCTCCATCTCAGAGATAAAGAATGATGATTTCTCTTTATCGTTTGTTTATGATCCTTGTCAAAAAAATAGAAATAGTTTAACAGATATGTAAAATTACATGATATGACATAGGATATACATGTTCACTTTACTTACTTGATGTAGTCATCGAACAAATCAATGTTAAAAAAACTATTTGATGTGCCACCTCCCTCTCTTCAAGGCTAAACGTGGTCAATGTATATGATTCAAGAATTCCTCTTATTAGGAGATATGATAGAAAATTTGGTTCAATTATCTCATACAGTTCTTCTTTATTTCTTGTTTTTCTGTTCATTCTCATATTTGGATCAGAAAAATATATTAAACAAAAATCCATACAATTTTGATCTGTGTAATATTTCATGATATAACCTTAGGGATGATTTCTGTTCTGGTCCAAAGGCATCAGTGTGAACCTATTAATTTTAGTTGAAAACATAAAAAGAAAAAAAAAGGTCCTCTGAGAAGTATTTCTATTGGATGATGGATGGCTAGATATAGCATGCATGTGATAAATTATGGAAGGAATATTTTCTCTAAATCCCATAAAATTAATGGTTCCTCTACAATAAATTTCATAAAAATATATTTCAACAACTTGTTAAACAAATATCTCTAATGTAATTGAAAAATTGAATAAATTACAATCTTATATTATTGGATAGATGATGAAAGGTTTCTATATGAATAAAATCATACATAATGATGTGATAATCATGTTTCTTCAAAGATTTCATCATCAAATCCCTTCTATTGACCCGATTTTATATGTCTCTTAAATATAAATAAAGAAAATTAGTTGTATCTAGTACTTCCATAAATTGGTTTTTTCTATAGGTGTAATCATATAATAATCACAAAACATTCCATTTATTTTCACTCATACTGACATGATTGAATTATGGTATGATTCCCCAATCCACCATATCACTCTAAGGTCATAAAAATATTTTTCTGTTTCCCATGTCATTTATATGATTTGAATGAAAATTTTCAAATGTATTCTTTTCAATTTTCATTATGTCTACGAAATGATGAAAGAAATTGGTTGACCAATATCGAAACTCAAAGAAGATAATTATATTCTTCCAATTGTCATAGGTTTTAGTGGAAATGTCCATTCCCTTTTTCTATTTCATCTAACTCTTCCAAAATAAAAAATAAAAATCTTGAAATTAATTAAGCACATAAGTTCCCTACATATGCTGAGGCGGATTTTTGGTCTCCATGGTATTGTTAATTATTTGATGATTATTCCTATACCACTGGAATGAATCAATGATGTCAAAGAAAACTAAAACAATTGTGATATTTTAGAATTATGGATTTTTATTTCTTTATAAAAAAAGATATTATAGTATTACCTTCATTTCCTATCTAGACAACATCTCATAAGTAAGAATAAAATTTATCATCCACATATTCACAAACCACATCTAAAATAAGTATTTCGAACATGCATCATATATATACACAACAATATTCCAAAGATGTTTCAATTATTTTGTTACTAGTTTAATTATACATCTATTTGATTTTTGGGATTATAATCTCTAGATATGAGTATTCCCATGAAAGTGAAAGGTTTTTTTATACACATCAATGGAGGAAGGTTATAAATGTGTATGGAAACTGGCCATGTGATGTGTAAATTAATAATCTACCAAAATGGATTAAAACCATCCCATGAAGGACCCAATATCACATTAAGCATGTCAATTGTTGAATTTGGATATTGAGCATCAAATGTTTGCCATGAAAATCCATCTATAAGGTGAACCAACTCATCATTATTCTGTTTTCTCTCGGTATCATGCCAACACATTTTTATTGATATTACATCAAATACGAAAATATTCTAGTGTCTGGGGATTAATGGAGAGTGTCACATTATATTCTCTGTAGCATTGGATGGTGTTCCATTAGTTTTTTACTTCTATTGGGACGTGCCACATTTTAAACAATCATTTCATTCAATAGTTGCATCCCAAAATAAGTTGAAATATTTGGGGAAAGCATTAATTTTGATTCTTGATAATCCATGTTCCTAAACTAACATCTATTCTGTATAGTAGCTTGAGGGAATATCTTTATCATCTAGAATTGAATCCTTTAAAAATGTATGAATTTAATCAATGGGAGTATTAGAAATCCCATACGTTTTCCCATCAAACAGGGAGATTAAAAATTATAGCTTCTTAATTTTATAGAATTTACAATATAATTGAGTCATGGAAACATCATTAAATTTTTTCACCCATTCAACATAATTGTTTTTATGACATGCATCATGTGTGATCATATCAAATTATTCTTGGGCCTTCATCCTTTCCTTCCCATGTGATGAATAAATGAAAACTGATAGTCTAAAAATTCTCAAATATTTTCCTCTCAATTGGATCATGGGAATTTTGTGATTTAATTTTATACCCATTATGATACCACACATATTATTTTGTTTGAGAACCATATTTGATTATATAGTAGCTAAATGCTTTCCTTCATGACAAAGGCCTTCTAATATAATTATAACAAGGGAAGTATATGTGACCACTATTTAAAGAATTGTCAAATAAAAAATATAAAAATCTCTACAACATATTTTTTGAAACTCACTTGAAATCCAATCGGTTTTATACATCCAACATCTATCCATTCTATAAAAAAAATTATATGTCATTTTTTAAAATCAATTAAATATCTTGAAGTTTAATCGAAACTATATTTAAGGAAATGATAATTGTTCACTTTATTTGAAACCATAACTAACACAATAGTCTATGTGAGAATCAAAATATAAAAAATAGAAAAACATTATATATATAAAAAATAATATAAATATAAAACCTTTATATTTAAATCAATTATATCATTGAGTAATAACTATACATAATACTACAAAAAATTGTTTTTATAATTGATTTTTTCTATTTTTTAATATAATATTCACTTTCTAACTAATGTTATACTAATTAAATAAATTCATGTATACAAGATTACTACTTCAAGGTAACCATATTCTATTTAATTATAATTTTTTTAAGTAATTTATTTTTATTTATGATTAGTCTAGTTCTAGTCAATTAAGTTTGGTGGGGTTTGTTTTTTTATTTAGATTGGGTCAGTGCTTGCATACTAGGGTTATATTAAATATTGTCAAATTGAGTTCTTTTTTTATCATTACTATATTTATTCTTTTATTTGGGTTCAATTTAGTTAAATACTATTTATTTTAGATTAGTTTCATATAGTTTAGTGTAGTTCAGGTCTACTCATGTGTACTTGGGTCAGATAAAGTCATTTCAATTCAATTAAGTCGGTTTAGTCATGTCAGATCGGTTTTGATATAGATAGAATTTTTTATTTCAATTAGGTTTCAGTGTGTAAAGGGTTGGTAGGTATGGTAAATTTATTTTCAATCCTAGTTAGGTCATTTTAGTAAAAATAAGTTTTCTTAGGGTATGATCCATTTATTTCAATTTATTTTATTTTTTTATGTCATCATAACAAGGAATAAATTGGGAGATTATGTGAAACATAGTGGATGTGATGAAAAGTCATTGTTTAAATAAATATCACTCTAGAATAATTATGATCAACCAGATGGAATTAAGTCTATATTTATAGAGATCATTTTATTCCGTAATTAATAAAAAATTTAATCAATGGTGACCCTCAGGTATAGATATTTGTTTAGTGTATGGAGTCAAAATTGTCATATTGGTGATCAATGATTTCATAGTCAGATCTTTTGATGATAAACATCTTATAATAATAAGTTGTGTATGATAAATAGTTAATACATTAATGAGGATGATATTTTTTGTAGGGTGTGTTTTTTTAAGGTAGTCCTATTTGGAAAAGTCATTTTTCGTTGATTAATATTTAACATTTTTTATAATATTGACTATTAATATATTTCGTGGGACTCTTATGGTTTTATATAGGATACTAGTTGATTTTTAATTCTTATATAAATTATTATTATGATAATTGTTTTCATCTCATAAAGTGTGTTTGGATTACCCTTGAATGGATATTCAGTGACTATTAAGGCTTATCCAATAATGTGAATGGGATTTCTATATTAGTATACATTAAAATAGTTAATCATATTCAAGGGTTTTGATATCTTAATACATTTTCCAACATTTGTGGCTTGTAAAATACACAATATAATAACCCTTCCAATGTGTTTTTATAATAGCAATGAATTATTCAATTTTCTAACATGATTTACTATATTGATATATAATTTATTTCGTCAAAAATGTTAATTTTATTTAACATTATAAGAATATAAAATAATTTAACATCACATCCATAATATATATTTTATTTGTAAATATTTCATAAAATATTGGTGAAGGTAGTGTATATGAGGTTGCGGTATATAGTGTCTCTAATGGACATGGAATTGAGACAAAACATTATATTGGTGGATGATATCCTTACATTATTTATATCAAACATCCCTTATTAACACCTTATTTTTTCTCAATCATTTCACAATAAAACTCAAAATGTAATAACATGTATGAAAAATAATATAATCAATATTTATCATGTTCTATAGATCAAGACATATTAAATCATTATTCAATTAATCATATATAATGTATAAATCGTAAAATACACTTAAATTCGTTTTATAAATATCATAATAATAATGGGTTCATACTATATTTATAGGTTTATACTATATTTATAGGTTCATACTATAATTATAGGTTCAGACTTTATTCAATTAATAAATGTAAAGAGTAACTAAATGTTTTTATATAAGTTCATACTACATTTCTATAGATGTAAAGAGTAACTTAATTTAAAAAATACATCACACACAATCACATTTATTATGAAATTTATTAAAAAATTATTAAAACAAAACATGGACAAATGAATCTGGAATTTGAAAAAAAAATTCTTTCAGACCAAGAAAATAAAAAATATTTATATTTGACAAATGAAATTAAGTATATTGTGACATATCAATTTTATATTCAAGAAAAATAAAATGAAACCCTTAAGGAATGAGATATTTCGGTGGGTGTAGAATGACACTAAATGTCATAGATTAAAAAATTAAAATAATTATATGTAGACAATATAAACCATTTTAAACTCACCAACCTAATGCGGTAGGATTAGAAAATGAGGATACCATGGCCATATTATATATTTGGGAGAAATCTACCCCAATGGTTTTAAAAATCCTTTGTATATATTAACTATACCAATGGTTTTTAAAACTACTGGAATAGACATCACTATAATAGGATATCCCAACAATTATGAATAACCATTGGAAGAAATACCACTATACTAATACATTTCTTAAAAACCTTTATATAGGGGTGCTTGTATAGCCTCTCTTCCTAGTAGTGAATCCCATCCCAGAATGTTTGAGTATTACACAAATTTTCATATACGTCTTTATAAAGATATATCAGAATGATCGAGTAAAATATATTTTTTGTAAGAAAACTCAACTAAAGGAAGGTGTTGATCCCCACCACCTTTCAAATCCATAGAATGAAATTTCACCATATCCTATAGGGTTTGAACTTTTATATTAGACTGAACTCTATTCCATGGATAATAAATTGTACAAAAACTCTACTATGTATACATAGCCCAACGAAGACATCACCAGAACTACAAGGTAAGCCTCATAAAATGATCAGATATAATATAATATGAAAATCAATGAAAACTTATGAAATATGTAATATAAATTATTTATGGTGATAAAAATAGAAATATTCTCTAATGGAAATGAAGTGTGATGACTCTGTAAGGTGGTCAACTACAACCCATATAGCATTATGCCCTTTGATGTTTTGGTGAGTTTGATGAAAAAATACCTGGTGATATTTTCACATTTCTTTTCTACTATAGGTAATGGTGGTAACATCCCCTTATACCTCCCTTTCTCAACCTTAACATGTTGACATACAAAGAACTGAGAATCATAATTTTCAATGTCTTTTTTCTTATTATACCACCAAAAATACTCTATAAACTATATATACAACTTCATGGTTCAATGATGAATAGATAATGATAAATTGTGAGCCTCGTCCAACAAGTCCTTAGAATATGGTTTTAAAATGATGTATAAATGGTTACTAAACATTATTATTCATTAAAAAATCGATGATTAACTCAAAAACATTTATTACCTTCTTCTACAGATCTACATCTTCCTTCTATGCCTTTTTAATAATTACATAGATAGATGGATGAACACTCAATTAAATAATATAAGATTTATCCCCTTCCATAATGATTTCAAGATACATTTTTATAAAATCCAAAAATATGGGATCAGTTGTAAAACTCATTATAGATATTCTAGCACAATCATTTTGACATAGAGCATCTAACACATTGTTTACATTCACAGGGTGGTGATGCAATGAGAATTCATAATCATTAATTTCCTTATACCATATTATCAAGTAAATATTGAACCCTTTCAGTGTGAATGTATACTTTAAAAGTTTTTGGTATGTATATATATCACTCCACTCTCTGAAAAAAATAATTTCTCTATATATTTTTTTGATAATTTACCATATATTTATTCAATTAATTATTTGGGAAATTTTTTTCATGAACATTCAATTCGAGTGAGGAATAATATATAATCATATCATTTTAGTTCAGAACACATCCCAATACCTTCTTCTATGAATCGCAGTGATTATGAACCCTTATCCACTATAGTTTAATATATATACAAGTGAATAGAATAAATTTTTCTTTAGTTCCTTGTATTTTTATCCACATTATTCTATTGAATGTATCATATATTCATAAAAAGTTAACTTGGTTAGTGGATTATATGATGTAGGGAAATTCCCTACAAAGTAACGATAGTGTATATCCAAACCAATAAAACTATGCATATCAGTCACAGTGGTTGTTTAGTTCCAAAAATTAATAACCTCAATTTTTTAATGATATAGTCATATACCCTCAATTGAGATTATATGAAATAATAATGAAAATTTATGAAGACAAAATTCACACATGGAAAAAATTTAAGAAATATTTTCCTTCCATGAGGCCTTCATATCAAATCCAACATGATCATAGTGATCCTACTCGATAATTGAATATATGAAAATATAACATATAAATACCACCACTAACTTATCAAGTTAATCACTAAAGACTCTATTCATTATATCCACAAAGATAGTAAGGGAATTATTATGGAATAAAGGAATCACTAAAAATAAATAAGGCCCATACATAATACAGAATACAATCTTGGGAATAACTTCTGTATTTATCCTAAATTGATCATATCTATTATAATGGTCCAGGATTTACATACATATATATTAAATATTTTTTGATGGACATTAATTACATTACACAAACAAATGACATAGGATCATAAAGGTATAGTGGTTTTTGAATCTTGGTAACATAACCAAATGGTTCATTAGTTAAATACATCACCCCCACTAAGTTCAAAATAACATGAACCCTCATTATAAAAATAAAACATAATATATTTCTTCACAACCAAGGGAAATAAATCATAAAAATGGGTGAAATCCTATTATAATTATTGTTAAACAGGGAATATACATTAACATAACATGATAAGAAGGTTATTAAAACATGAGAACAACATTTTAAAACCATACCATTGTTATAAAATAACATAATAATGGGTAATGGTATAATGAATAGAATTCCATAACACATGAGTCCAAAAGTAATAAAAGAACATGAGCCCTTAGATCATAATAATGGAATAAGGCAGATAATTTTTTCATACACATAAGTATATAATTTCATTTGATTTGTAGTCAAGGGTCATTTCAAAGGAAATCAAAGTTGTATATCTTCACTCCACAAACCATCATAGTTTTCAAGGTCTACTCCCAATAATATTGTAGTGGACAATGTATCTTAGTAAACTAGGTTAACTCCCAATTACATTGTTATTTATCAAAACAGAAGTCAATAATTACCCAATTAATTAAAGGGAGATATATTTCCCACCTATCACATAATTAAAATAATACATATGTGTGCCACAAGATCATTAAACATTCATCATATCAGATCACATAAAAATAAATGGTCTTTATAAAAAATTCATCAAATCAAAACCAACGAAAATAAATAGGTTCCATGAAACATTTCATCATAGAATAACCAATGGATAAGAACCCTATTTAATTAAAAAAATTAATCATAAACAAAATTCAACCCTAGAAATAACAAATATGGTATCATTAAATCATATATCAAGTAAAGCTAATGTTACATCAAATGATGTCATCTCAGATAGAAATTGACTTAAAATGATCACTTGGAACATTTATTGAGTAAAATAGATATTCCAATATGGAAATAAATTTTAAAAATATAAAACCTTTTCAAAATAATTTTCGTTTAAGATAATATAATAATATTATGAAGGAATATTTAAAGATCATTTACAACATTTATGGTGGAAAATATCCTTTCTACTTTTAGAAAAAAATCATAAAAAATTTTCAAAAACCTTATATTTTAAAATAACATGGGAAATATATACATTAAACTTTTAATAATTTTGTGGCCATGATATAATTAAATTACATCAATTACATACACTTTAAAACAATTATTCCATTCATACTTTTAGTAAAATACAAATAAACCTTGTTTGGAAAAAACCATGAATATTACTTTTAACACACCTTTAAAATAGTTATACATGGGTAAAAACCACTTAATTAACTCCATTTAATAATGTAAAAAAAATTAATACATTTATATAAAACAAGGATATGTAAGGAAAAGTTTTTTTGACCAAATAGAGAAATAATGATTATTTTTCACAAAAACATTATTTTGGTCTCATTAATATATTAAGAGTGGAAAATTAATGGAAAATATATATTCAATATAAGTAACAAGTGAATAAGAAAATACATGTTTTTCAAGAGAGATAGAAAATCATATTTCATCATTTTAATCACAATCATAAACAATGCTTTTTAAATTATGAGATTGTAACAAAAAACCCTTACCACATTGGTAACTAGGAATTGTAATCCCCATGAAAGAAAAAAATTAAATTAATCATATAAAATACTGGTAATAATTAAATTTATGATATTATATTTAAATTATGATATATATACACCTAAAAAATAATATCGGTGCACAACATAACATGTGTCCCAAATAAGACAAATTTAGACAAAAATCTCTTACATAGGTATTAGATTACTTTTTAAACATTCATACCTCCAATATAATGTAAATATTTTTATTATAAATCTATTATAGAAACATATTTATATATGTAAAAATATTTATTTTTTACTTATGACCATTAATTTCCCATTTATTAACAATTCCTTTTTAAAATCAATTTTCAGGTAACAACATCTTCGTTTTTAATGTATGTTTTGATTCAATATTTTTTATCCAAATTTTTCACCATGGATAAATAAAATCCATAATGTTAAAAATTATATAAATATATTAAATATATATATATATAGTAATCAATAAAAATTATAGATATAAAATGGAATACATCGTTCGTCAAGACTATAGGTTGTACGTATGAATAAACAGTTTTTCAATTTTTTTAATAGAAGAAAAAAATAATTTTAATTAATAATTAAATTTTATATAATATTTATGATTTAATACATATTAAATATATTTATTAACATTATATTTATTACCTTCCATTAAAATTTTTAGTAGAAAATGAATCACATCGCTTCGTGAGGCGGTAGTTTGCAGTACAAACGAGCAACATTATCATATCATCCACAGAATAGAATATAAGAACCTATATGAAATATCATGATTATAGAAGTATAATTATGTTAAAAATATCATATTAATTATTTTAATATATCAGTATTACCATACATGTAAAAGAGGAATGAAAAAATCATCACATCAGTTCACAACGCGGTAGTCATCCCTACGTCGAGTAGATGTTATTATTTTCCAATGGGTTAAAAGGTAAGATGATTGGTGTTATATTATAATTAAATATGTATAATAATATCATAAATATATTATATAAATATTAAATCCATCATTATATCCACCTATTATTGGTTGTAATGGAAAATTTATAACATCGGTGGTAGTCCTCCATACACACCATCGACATATAGGTTTTTGATTTGACGGAAGAATATATAAATACATGTTATGAAATATTCATAATAAAATATTAGTATATGGGAGATATTGGTTTTATTATATTATAATATTTTAAAAAAAATTAAGGATTTATAGTATTAAATTAAATGAAAATGCATTTTTAAGGACTATGCCTCGTTTTTTGAAAACTTATTTTTGTTTACACCTAATGCCATCATAGGAAGGGATAATAACAAAAATAATGACTCTAGGATGTGGATAAGAATTAATATATAATAATTGGGAAGTTATTTTCCTATAAAAATGGTTTTATAATAGTAAAGTGGAGATGAGATGCGGCGACCTTTTATATTTTTGGGTCAGGACACACATGGGATTTTTTTAAAGAATAAAGAATACCCATGATTTTAAAATTTAAAAAGAATAAATAATGGGTAATTATATATTCTTAAATGTGATAATTTCTCATTATTTCCATGATATGGGTTTTTGAAAAAAAAATAGGTCATTTTACCCTGTATAGTTTTAGATCAACCCCTAATAAAATTATTTCAATCCCCATCGAAGTAATTAATTTTTATTAATTTCAATATTCACTATTGTAAAAAATTTGTTTATGATATTATATATTTTTTAAATTAAACTTGGTAAAAATATATTTTCAATTTTTAATAATTAAAATCATTGAATTAGAAAAACCAAATTTTAATTAAACTTGAAAACATGATGAAAAAACTAGTTTCCAAAGAGAAATGTTTGAAACGTTTAATTTTTTTCTATCAGAATTAAATATGAAATTTATTTAAATGACATATATTTTTCTAATTTTAATATAAAATAAATATTTGTAGATTTAAAATAAATTAACAAACAAATTTAACATTCTAAACACATTTTAAAATTGAACTTTTAAATAAAACCATTATTTTCTACTTTTCATCGAAAAAATATGAAAAATCACCAAAATTCCCCATAAGATAATTTTTCCATGATTATTCTGAAAATTAATTTAACTCTTTAAATTGAAATTTATAAAATTTTCAAAAATTACATTTAATATTTAAACACAAAAATATATAAATTAATTTTTCTAAAAAATATAATCTTTGAAAGTGATGAAGACTTTATCAAAAATTAAGTTATTGTTTATGAATATGTTTTATTTATATAAAACCATTATAAATAGTATTTTAAAAGTGGTTATTAATATTATTTCCAAAATGTTTAATGGATAGTTAAAATTGGATATTTTAAATTGTATGACAATTAATGTATTGGAGTTTGTTAGAAATCGGTGTTGCGTACAGTGCAATCTATAAAAGAAATTAAATTTATTAGTAAAATATTACATAAAATCATGTTGCATTACATTGTACCATACATAAATTTAATTTTAACCAATAAATTTTATAACTTTCATATGAAAACCTATGGATAATTCTGCTTCATTACATCATCAGGTTCTCTTATATCTTCCCCAAACATGTAGTTTTGCAACAAAACATTTCCCATGTGAGTTGTCTTGTTTCATAGAAATTTCATTTTAAGGAAAAAATATCCAGAAGTTTTTCATAAAAATAATGATATTTCACTAGTAGTATGACCTCTGATTTTAGTATTTGTGAATGGATAGGTATGAAATTCCTTAGGAGAGATACACAGAACACATCATGTATTTGAGAGAGGTTTGGGGAAAGCTCTAACTAAGAGTATTACATCATTATATGATGAAGAATATCAAAGGGACTAATAGACTTACAACATAATTTTCCAATATTTATTCAATAGATAAATTCATAGACACATTTTCACTTACTTTTTATTCCATATTTTTTTTATGATTATCACCATAGATTTTTTATCGACAGTGTGCCCCTTTTACGATGATGAATAACCCTAACTTTATTTTTCATTTATTTAACTATCTCAGGTCCCAATAGATTTAATTCTCAAAATTCATTCCATAATATTTTATCTTTGTACTTATTTCCATACTGGGATTTATAAGGAGTTATATGAGTGCTCTGAGTGAAAGCAATTTATATAATAAAACTGATCAAGAGGACTGTGTTTATCCTAACTAAATTTTAAAATCATAGAATGATATCATAAAATATGCTCTAGGGTTTAAATTATTCTGTCAGGATAACCACATTTCAGAGGATGATATGCAGTGATAAATTACAACATAGTATCAACAGATTGGGAAAACTTTTCTTTAACTTTTAGGCACACCTCAAATCCCAATCAATTACAATTGAATGTGGTAGTCCATGAAACCTTAGTATTTCTTTAATTTATATCCTGGAAAATTAATAAAGAGGGAAATATTATATTATAGTGATGAAATATTCTTAATTTTTAGGAGATTGACTATAATTCATATATAATTGTTCCCTTTAGACATTTGGGGTATTTCAAAAACAAAATCAACGGTGTTGTTTTCCAATTTTAATTCTTGTATAGATAATAGTTTGATCATCCGATTAAATATTTGTTTTTGAAACTAATCTTTCTGACATTCAAAACATCAATATTCATACTTAATAATATGTCCCTTCATGTTTTCCCACCATAAGTACTCTTTCATGTATTACAACAGTATGGTTTATATCATTTTGTTCCCTCTGTTTGGGTTCAAAACCTATGGGCTTGCCGAATATGGAAGGTCTTCACCCCTCATATCAGTTCTCCTTTTTCCGAAACTCTATTAATATAATTCCAAGAATTTATTATCCCACATTTACCTCAACATAAATGATAATATAAACACTAAATGTTACCAATACCATTAATATTATGACCAAAAAGAAATTCATTCTTACTCAAATATATTTTTCACCGAATCATAAAAAAATTAAATGTTTTTATTTCCGTATATGTTTCCAAAAATATCCTTAATAATTATAAACACTCCCCACATAAACCCTCAAATGGTTTTTTAAACATTTAAATTATGATCAAACAAAAACTCCTAAACCTATAGTGATATCAATAACTCTTAAGTTAAAATTACATGGAGACATATACACATCCAAAATTAATGAAATCCTTAAATGTTTCATGATTCTTATAACCAAAATAAAATTGATAAATTATTTCTACAACATAATTGTTTAATAAAAAAATATAAATACTTCAACCCTTTATTCCATAAATAAGTTGTTATCTTAAAAAAAACATTTTCATTGGAATCTTGACCTCATCCCTTCTTTGATATAATATCAAATGTGATATCATTAATCCATAATCCACATACATGTTTTTAATCAGTGCTTAGAATCAAATCAAATTTCACAAAAGGGTGAATATTTATATTTTTCATAGGGATAATTCATTCAAAATAAAACATGAAATTCCAAAATATTTAGTGAATGACAAGTTTTCCCGAATTATCATGATTTACTTCATCCATTTTTATTGAATAAGTTTTCACTTTTTCATTTTTCTATAGAGGTTGTTGTGACTTATCCAAATAATTATCCATCAAATTTTTGAATTTATTCACATAATTCCCAAACATATTTAACGTGAATAACTAGAGTGTGGGTGGTGCATTTTATGGATATTTCCCACTATTATTATTATTAGCTAACTTACTCACATAATTTTGGTATTTCACTATCTAATGAACTTCTTTTAAACACATAAAACATTACTATATCCCCTTAAGAAAATTTCCACCTTGTTTCCTACCACACTTATAGCATGAAAAAAATATCATATTCTTCTTTACATGGTTTTTATTATTTCCCCTAAACTCCATATCTATTTTTTTATCAAAACTATGAGATTTTGGGTTAACTCCAAACTCAATTTTCCTTGTGAGATCACATCAAATTATTTCATCATAGATACCAAAGTCCTTTATTGATAATTCCCTTCATATATTAGGTTTTAATTTGATGAAGAATCAAACAACCTTAAATTCTAGTTGGATTATAATTCTAAAAGCACACCTCCAATGTCTTTATAAAATTTCCTCAAGTTAATGATGTATTCATTATCCTTGTTCATTATATTGGGGAATTCCTTCTACATTTTTTACATATAATGAAAGGGAAGTACATATTGAAAAGTAATCTCTCAAACTCATCACAATACATGGAGTAAATTTTATCATGTTGCCTCATATTCCTAATTAGATTTAACTATTGATTCATTTCAGCTTCTAAATGAAATATATCCAAAATTAATTTTTCATGTTTCAAAAATTAGGGAATATAAAATATCTTTTTACTCATACTGATCCATTGGTCAAAATATAACAGATCAGTGGAAACACTAATAGATTATAGATGTTTACATATAAATAACTCGAAAAAATATTGTTCCCTCCATTTATTAGTTTTATGTTCATTGTGATTCACACATCTATAATGTTTTATGAGAATAGCAATGATATTTTTCATTCCATCTCCCATAGAATTTTATTTCTCGGGGGGAAAATAATTTCATTTTCCATTGTATTAAACATTAACATGGTTCCTTTATTTTCTATTCATTAAGTAAAACAAAAATCATATTTTGAGTAACAATACTCATACTGGAAAAAAAACTCATAAAAAACATATATGATATCTATATCATGATAACATCTTTATAATCTGTGGAACATGAGGCTTAAAATAATTCAATCATGGAAATTATTTTAATACTTTATTAAGATTAATAAATAGTTAGTGAATTTTGATAGCATATCCCCTTGGAGTGTCTGACTAGGTGTGTAGTAAGTCCCATTGTAGTGTACAACATTATACTCAAGTCATGTATGATATAGCTTTTTTAAAGTTATTATACCTAATAAAATTTACCCATAACCACATAGACTTGTAGTATCTAGATAGGGATGTATTTTTTAGGAAACCACTCACTCTATCCTTCCCCAATATTCCAGGGTATTTTTCTACACAAAGAATAATCCTTAGACAATTCCATTGATATATACCTAGGGATATGACAAAAGTTTTTATAACCTAGATTCTAAAGGTTATATAAACCTATCCTCTGATACCAATTAAAATTTCCCATGTTTTTCATACATAGATATTAAAACTTTTTTTATGAAAATTCATTATATTACATAAACACACACTTGAGAACTATAAAGGTTTAGTGCCTTTAGAAACATAGAAACATAAACAAATGGTTCATAAGTGAACTACATCATCCTCTATTAAGTTAATTATAACCATTAAAATTCATATAAAATTAATTCTTAACAATTTTCATAATAAAAAATTGGAAGGAAACATAAGAAAGGGTGAGCTCATATGGTAAGTAAGGGTAAAAAATGTAGATGCATAAACATAAATAAGGAGAAGGGTATGAGAACATGAGAACAACATTTGAAAACTATAACAAGTATATAAAAGGTCATAATATTGGATTATAAAATAAAAATTGGCATTTCAAATGACATGAATCATACTTGAATCAATGAAAATGAGCTATATGGGACTAAAAATGGTATAAGACATAAAACTGTGGAATACACATAATCATATAAAGTCATTTGAATAGTATTAAAGATTCATTATTGAGGTAATCATAGTGGAATGGGTTCACTCCCTAATCCATCATAGTAGTCAAGCATCACTCTCAAAAACTATTTTAGTGCACAAAGATTAATAAATAATAGGGTTTGTTACATCTCTAACATGGGTTCACTCAAAGGTTCCTTGAGCCTGATTGGCCACATGGCCTCAAGCACACTTCCTTGTACAGAAGAGGCTACTGAATATTAGAGAGGGCCTAGGGTGTTTTCATGATGAGAATATACACATATAACTTTAGTAGAGTACAATAGATACGTAATAAACAGATAAATAAATGACACATATTTAAAATGGTGTCATAATGGAAACATATTCCATGATATCTAGACCAATAACCCATAGTAGTGGAAGCATGACATAAACATATAAGAAAAAAATAATATTCAAATATGGAAACTAAATCATATAAAAAAATCTAATGATGATTTATTTTATGTCTTTATAAAATTGGAAGATAGGTATACATAGTATTAAGAAGTACATACTATACAAAATAATCAAAAAGAATCCAAAAACCATTCAAGCAACTCATGATCCAGCTCGATCATCTACTACCAAACATAAACCTAATAGAATCAATCAAGATCAGGTCAAAAAATTAGGATTCTTCCCCATATCAACACCTGAATCCATATAATCATCTCGGGTACCATCGGTGGCCATGATAGGGTGTGAGATAATTCTTATCAGGTCACCACCAACAACATCTATACATTCCATTCTATGTATACAATCTAAAACAGTGTACATGTATATATAAATGTAAAAAAATGTTCTATTGTTATCTAATAGCTACTTCTACCTCATATTGAAATATTTCTATACATGTTATCATTTACATAATTCATTTATGTTCATTTTATATAAATAGGTAACATGATATGTAATAGAACTCACACAATAGTATAATAATGATAAGTATACAAGGTATAACAAGGAATCCTATAATGATGAACATAATAAAGAGTATCTAAGGTAGTAACCAACGAATCCTTGACCTCAGGGGTCGATCCAACTGAGTAATAACCTGAATCCTGGATATGAGGGTCTATGTGTAATCTAAGGGGTATCACCCAAGGAATTCCATTGTAATATGATTCTAAAAAATTACATGTATGTCATCCAAGGTAAGCATGGGTGAAGCAAAGAATGGGACATCACATGTATGAAGACATTAAGATGGTTCCAAAGAGTGTATCCAAGGAATCCTAATATATGAAATATAATGAAGGGATCATACAGGGTCATGTCAGGTATCCATTGGTAGACAAATACTAGGTTCCAAGTTGAGAATATCCCATGTAAATGGTATCCTTGAATTGGAATGGAATCCTCTATGTGCCCAAGAAATTCCCTCAAGTATCCAAGGTTGTCTCAAGTATGAACACTCCTATAATGATGATTTGTTCCATATACAATAGCACCTTATACTTAATTCCTTAGATAATTTAGGCAATGTAATACTCATTCCTATTAATAAGATCATTTTTTCATTCCACTACATTTCATTAGTATGAAATGGTATAACAAGGAAATTCATTATTTTAATACATTAATAACTTTGTCCTTAATTAGGTTCACCCCACTTCCTTACATTAAGAAAGGTATGGTGTGATATTGACATGAAACCTTGTTATTCAATTACCTTACATTAGGCCAATAGATACATATACTATACTTTCAATTTTGAATTGAGATTTAATTATTAAACTAGAATAGTTAACAGTGAAGGGTGAAGTGAAAACTACACAATCTAACCATTTAAATTCATGATTTATTTAACTCATGAGGGATTACCATTAGAAGGATTAATACACACACATGAATGGTGTCACTGGTTGACTCAGATGGGTCACCAAGGAACATAAAAGGAAACACCCTAATTGGTGTAGAAGGCATTGTGGTCACAACCTCCAATGACATGATTAAAAATTATGAAATGGGATCTACAATATGGTAACATTGAATATAGGAAAGGAATATGAATTAAATAGGAAAAAACCAAAGAAAACTAGTTTGTTCAAGACAATGATATTTTATAAAATGGTTATACTTGAGGGATGAGTCATAGACCACCTACTGTATACCCATATAAATATCCTAGTCCATTATCATCCCTTAGTTTGTCCTGGATTGGAAGGGAATTGGAGAATGTAACAACACACTAAAAATATAGCATATCTGACTACATCAAGATAGAATCATCATGTGAAAGTCAAATGAAAAATGGATCAATATGAATAGAATACATACCAATGGGAATCCAATGCGACAAATGAGAAATAAATCAGACTTCAAATGAAGGAAAGAGATTAAAAAAATATGAATAGGGGAGTTTTGGAGCATCAATGAGTGAATATGTGTGATGTTTTCCTCTAGAATGTGAAAAGGAAAAGATAGGTTAAGCTTATAATTCATTATGGTAATTATAGTAATGTCAACTAAGAAGAACTGGGGTGCATTCCTTGGCCAAATGTTTTGACAAATTGTGCACCAACAATGTTTGGCTCACTAAATAAGGATGGTAGCTGCATGGTTAGGCCACATAGTTTGAGATAATTTTCACCAACCATTTTATATGCCTCTACTAATAATTCAGAACATTTTCATTGTAGTAGGTTCCAATTATCATATTTTCCCCAAATAGTGTAGCCTCCTCCAACTCATTTTCAATTGTTAAATGGTTAGGGGTAACCATGTTTCCTACCCCTCACAGCTTCATCTAGACATGCATTCAGTCTGTTTCTTCCAAAACATTGGGCTATGAGCTCTGAAAAAGCCCTAAAAACCCTTGAGTCACTAGTGACCTCGGTATAAATCGTTATTAAGTCCAAAAAATAGTTAAAACAAATTTAAAAGGGTAAAATCTGGATAGAAATACTATGTTCTTACAGTATTCCCACATAAATGTATCTTTTCCCTGAGTTCACCTTTCAAGGGATAAAAACATCATCTAAGAACAACTCTGACCACTGAGCATGTAGGTTGGTCTCTCTCTGCCAAGTCTCATCATGTACCCACCCATAATGTTATAAAACCCATATTAAAGGGATAGATTTTCCATATTCATCCTTCGTTCTCTGGTCATCAATGCATATAGGATACACCTCAAAAGAAGAATCAACATCTAACTCATACTCTCAAGATCAAAAGTGTGAGTTGGGTAAGAATGATAACGATGAACCTATGAAACATGGAATATGACATTCATGACTTTGTAACTCTGAGGTAGTAGTAACTGATATTCTACCAACCTAACTATATCTATAATCTTAAATGGCCCAACATAATGAGGAAACAACATCCCATGTCTCTGTATATATCTCTGCCTATGCCTGGGAGATACCGGCATGAAAACACAATCTCTGACCTCAAACTCTGGAGGTTGTCGATGGTGATAAGTATATTATTTCTATCAATATAGATTATCATAAATATGATTCCTGATTACCTAAACCTACTTAGAAGTATCCTAAAAGAGACAGGGATTTAGTAGTGTTTCCTCTCCTACCATTAACCAATAAAGGGGTGAATGAAACGACCTACCATAGAAGTCCTCATAAAGGGAAATCTGAATCATCTACAAGAAGCTATTATTATATAATAAATCGACAACATGGATATGATTCACCCATGAACCAAAAAAATCAATGGAAAATTCCCAATGATTATCCCCCAAAAACTTGTATCTTTCATTCTGATTAGAAATCTATTTGAGGGTAAAAGGTTGTTCTTAGAAGCACCTGTGTACTCATAGCTCTATGTAACCCCTTCCAGAACTATGACATGAACTGAGTGCCCCTATATGGAATTATCAAAATAGTTACCCTGTGTAGTCAAATGATATCATAGACATAATTTTTTCTCATATCATTGACGTAGAAAGTTCCCTAATAGGAACGAAGTGGTTTACCTTCATCATTCTATCAATGGCTACCCACATTGTGTCACTACCTCAAGGATTCAGCATAAATATTACCAAAAAATACATAGAAATGTATTCCCATTTCCATTTTGGGAATGAAAATTGTTGTAACAATCTAGTAGTTCACTAGTGCTCCATATTCACCTACTGATAGGTGGAACACCTAGTGATGAATCTTGGTAGCTAATGTTTTATCCCGGGCCACCAATACTTTCTCCCCATATCTTGATATATCATAGATATTCCTGGATGAACTACCCACTAATAAGTATGAGAATCTTAAATTAGTTCAATATCATGTCTATATGAACCTATACACACTCTTGAATACATAATATACCATCTCTATTAACAAACCAATACATAATAGGGTCTTTACTGAAAATACTCTCCCGGATAACCGACTCTTTAAAATCTAATAACTAACTTCCCATTACCCTCTCCAGGAGTAAAGATGTACCTATAAATGTTTTAAGACAAGAATACACGTTAAAATAATGAAACTACATGTACTTGTTAGAGAATAGGACTTACAGTTTCCATTCATCACTGTCTTCATATATTTCATGTTCCCGAGTTTACCGACTCAATGTATCTGTCGCTGCATTTACCTATATAGGCGTATAGGGAATCTCAAGATCAAATGAATAAAGATATTAGACCCATGTTCACTATATGATATTCATGTAATAATGTTTAAAGATATATTTGAGATACCTATGGTCCCTATACACCCCAAATCTCTCACCCATCACACAACGTCTCCATCAGCATAAGGCTTGGACAACAATATCTAAATCAAGGTCATGTGTTGAGTAATTTATCTTATGATGACTAAATTGAAGAGAACCATATGCAATGACTCTATCATCCTACATCAGCACTTAAAATTTTTGGATTCTTGATGAATAATAGAACACTGAGTAGCCTCTTCTAGGATTTGGAAGAATCAAAATTCGTTCCAACACAAGCCTTCCATTTGGCTTCTGAAAATCCTTCTCGCATGATTCTGACCACAAGAAATTAGAACCCTTCATTATAAGACCAATAATAGGTTCATCAAGGAATGATAATTTATGCATGAAATTACTGTTGTGTCCATCCATCCCCAGGAAGATCCATATATCAAAAATGTTCTTGGGAAGCTCCTAATAAACTATAACACTCACCTTCTCTTGGTCTTCTTATACTTCTTATTTTGAGCTAATTAGACCAAATAAGTGATCTTTTTTTGTTAAAAATTGGAATTTGGTATGATTTTCAAATAGTTAGTCTATCTCTATAAATACAAAATGATCTCATGGTTCTTAGCGTGCTCTTTATGAGTGTGGGAGTTCACCAATATGTCATCCATAGTGACCAATACAAATGTATCTAGACAAGGATAGACCACCATATTCATCAATTTCATGAAAACGGAAGGTGTTTTCCTAAGACTAAATAGAATAACAAGAATATCATATAAAGTTTACCAACATGGGAAACCATATGTGGAATATCTAAAGCTCTAGCCAACACCTAATGATAAACCTATCTTAGGTAAATCTTAGAAAACACCCTAGATCCTCATTGTTAGTACAAGAGATCATTTATCCAAGTGGATACTGGTTCTAGAGCATAACCTGGTTCAACATTTTGCAATACATATATAACATAATGTTTCCATCTACCCTCTTGGAGAACGGAATGAGTGAACCCTAAGAACAATCACTAGGCCTGATAAATCCTTTTGACTCCAAATTCTAAAACTATCACTTGTTCAACTGGATATTAGTAGTTATTATCCTTTTTGGAGAAATGGACATTGGGGATTCTCTTGTAATGAGATCAATTGTAAACTCTACATTTCTCTCAATAGGTAAGAAAGGATAATCATCCGGAAATACATCCCTGAAAGGATCTACTGTGGGAGGAAAGTCCTCCAGATTTATTCACCAATCCCCCATAAAAATACTTTAAATCTATGTGGTCACTCTACCTATACCATGATGATATAGTCTATCTCTACTTTCTTGGACCTCACAATAACCCATGTGGAGATATCTACTACCCTCTCATGATGAAAAAGACTCCATGTGGAGATAGAAATCCAAATTGGAATTATAGGGAACCAATGAATATATCCCAAGAATGAAATCAAATCTCTTCATATTGGGAATAATGAGGTCCCATAAGAAGGGACAAATTCCCACCGTTAGGGAGATGTCCATTCATTACTGTATTTCCTCTAACCAGAATCCCAATGGTGTTTCCAAGTTCATCATTCCACAAGAATTCATAATTTCCAACCTGAATTTTTCTATGGAAGAAATTTAGATATAAGGGTGATAATAATCTACATATAATAAAGAAGATAAAATACCAGAGGATACTATAATAGTATCTTGCACTGTAGATGTTCATGCATTTGGATCCTCAGGTATCGGTTGTAAGTCATGTATCTGACTTGATTCATGATCCTAGGATGTAGCCAGACTAACCTAAGTAGGTCTGCTCTACGAATGTTGATGATCACAAGTCTAGCTACCATGGGTATGACTTCCTCCTCGGCCATTCCTACTAGTACTACCCAAACTCCCCACATGATTCGGGGTAAAAGGTCCTTTTCCTAAATGTGGTTCTAGTGTGAATCAACTTATAATAGATGCAGGTGGAAAGGTATATTAGAATCCATTAATATTCCCTATATGGACACAAGCTCAACACGTAATAGGGTTTATATCACACTGAGGCTTCATATACCACTACTATTCAAACTAATGGAATGTAATTGAGATGCTTGTATGGGAACTCTGACCACCACTTCTCTCATAAGAAACCTCAAGGGAATTCTTCTTGTTACCAGAAGAACTACTGGCCCACCCTAGCACTGAACCTATCTTCCTGGTAGTATCACCTTCCCTCCAGTTGTTCTCAATGATAAGATCCTGATTTATGATCTCAAAAAATTTACGTAGTAAAAATACATTAACCAGAGTACAGATGGAATACTTGATCCCATCATCGAAATGGTGAGGACATGATAGATCATCAACATCTAGATGCTATTAAAAACATTGAAACTCTATAAAACATTTTAAATATTCCAAGATGGACATATAACCTTTCTCCAGGTTTATGAACTCTCAATAGAAGAAGAGGAATGAATTGATCATTGAAGGTTTCTGGAATTCAACCCAGACCATACCCTAATAATGACCAGCCTTAGTAATCACATCCTCATACTTCTTGGTCAAATCACATTCCATGTAAGTTTGAATATTGGCCCTTTTATCTAGAGTCATATCTAGATTATCAAATATAGATAGGGTGGAAAATATTCAAGACTCAATATCCTATGGAGTGCCATCCCCTTAAATGATGGGAGGATTCTGCTGCTAGAACACATGTCTCAGATCATCCAATGTATTTGGAGTCCATGGATCACCATTCATGGTCTAAATTAGATGTAGGAAACTGTCATGATGATGAGTGTTAGTGAATAGATCACATACAATATGATTTGAATCAGGTGGAACTCAGGGATGTAAGACTGGAGGCCAAGGGACAACCATCTCTATATCATGGCCATCACCACACTCTTGGCATAGGACATGAGGATGTTATAGTGGAATAGATCTACAATTTCTGAGCATAATCCTTATAATATATTTGAGAGTAAATAAATTTATTAGTGGAAGAAAATACAAGTATAAGGGATCCCTAACCTAGGGACCACCCCAACTACCGACTTAGAAGGCATCAATATTGTTAAGAATTCATGTTTAATTTACATGGGTTCCATCATGTGAAAGGGTCAGTCACAATTTTCCTCTTCATTTAATATAAACCATAGATTTCATATGCCAAGATTTAAATTCTATGTTTATATATTTTTAAATAAATGTTTCATGATTAAATTTAAATAGTATTCTATTCCATGGGAATAGGGACCCATACACATTGTCATTTAGATCCACACCCATTTAATTTCAATTTAAACCCATATACATTCTATCTAAGAATGTAACAGGTAATATATGATGGATCGACATGGTAAATACTCATTCCATTCCATGAGTTCCTAGAAACCTCATGAATTGAAAATGAAAATCACCCAATCATAGCCTAAGAGAAGCTCATGTAAATAGAGTTACATGGATGAAATGGGTAGAAACTAGCCATTTATGATGCCACCATGAACCTATATCAGAAAAAACTATTTAGTTTGACACTGAATACTTAAAAGAATTCTCCCTAACCTGTTAAGAATGTTAGAAGCACATGAACATATATAACAACCATGTCTCAATGAACCGTGATAGGAAAACAATGTAATGCAAGTAATTAAATGCACTTATGGGGTATGATGTATGAATGGAATGTGAGTTCTAAGTTCCTATAATGATTCATTATTGGTGATTCATTTCCCTCATCTCATAAAACTAAGGATAAAAGGTAAACTATAATAATAATAATAATATCATAACTTATTTGTATCACCCAGTGGTGGAAATATATAAACTATAATAAGAAAAATAAGAAAAATGTTCCTCATTTTAGGAAACTTAGTATTTACCTTGAACATGGGTTAGCTAATCCCAGGAATGACATGTATCAAAGTTCCAAATAAATCATAATCTCTTAACTATTGTATTAAAATTGTAAATAAATAAAATAAAAATTCTGATATAGATTTATGATGTCCCAATCATGGGCTCCAATCAATGGTGTCCCAAGACCAGTTGGCCACATGGACTCAAGCATGCCTCCCCATATTCTAGAGGCTTCTGACTATCAGCAGGAGAATATGGTGTGTCCGTGTGGATAATATTCCCCCCATTAAAAGAGTGTACCACAATAGATATGAAATAAATAGATAAATATCTAAATCTTATATAAATAAATGTCAGAGTGGAAACAAACACTATAACAACTAGACTAGTTCCCCGCCATAGCAGAATCAGGACACAAACATCCAAGAAACATATAAAAATCAATGATGAAAACTGAATCATACACAAACATTGAGGATGATGTATCTAAAGTCTTTATAAAACTGTAAAATAGGTATACATGGAAGCAGGTAGTACATACTATAAAAAAGAATCAAAAATAAGCTAAATACTATCCAAGAATCTAGAGTTGTAGCTCAATCATCTACTTCAAGGGTCCATCATAATTAAATAAATCAAAATTAGGTGTCCAAAATGAGAAATATCACCTTATCAACACCTTCATACATATAATAATCATGTTTACCATCGGTGTCCCAAATAGGCATTGATATATGTCTTTCTATTCCCCCACTAGCGATGTCTATTTAATATAGTATATGAATATAAAATAAAATAGTGTGCAAAAATATATAAAATTATAGAAATTATATACTGACATCTGATACATGCTTCTCCCTTAGGTGGAAATATCTATGAACAAGATCTCATTTAATTAATTCATTTATGTTCTATTTATATAGAAAGTCCATGTGATATGTAATAGCACTCACACTATAGTATAATAATGATAAGGATTCAAGGTATAACAAGGCATCCTATAATGATTATAATAATGAGGAGGATCCAAGGCAGTAACCAATGCATCATTTACCTTAGGGGTTGATCTAACCTAGTAATAACATGTATCTTAGATATGGGGGTTTGAGTGTAATCCATGGGGCATCGTATAAGTCATTACACTTTAATATGATTCTAACAGAGTCCAAGGATCTCATCCAAGGTTAGCACATGATGAAAAATGACTGGGAGAAAGGGTGTGTCCATGGAATCACATGTCTGATGAATTAAATATATATACAAGGAATGTATCCAAGGTATACTAATTTCTAAAAGACAATGAAGGGATCATACAACGTCATGTAGGAAATCCGCTAGTATAAAAGGATTAGGTTTCAAGGTGGGTATCAAACCTGGAAACCAAAATCCTTGAATCAGAATGGTGTATTATGAGTGCTCAAGGAATTACCTTTATAATACAAGGATGTCTCATGTATGACCACTCTAAAAATTATGAAAATGTTAATATAAATTAATAACCATAAACATAATTCATCAGGTGAATTTTTCCATGTAATACTCATGTGTTTTAATAATTCAATTGGTTTGTTCCATTACCTTTCATAAGTGTCAAATGGTATAATAAGTAAAAAACTAACTTTTAATATGTTAATTTCTAAATCATTATTTTGGTTTCCTCTAATACCTTCCAATAAACATGACAAGGTGTTCTACAGATATGAAACCATATTATTTAATTTCATTCCACTATGAAAAGTGATACATATACTAAACTTTCAATTTAGAATTGAGATTTATTTATTACATTGAAACACTTACCAGAGAGGGTTCATATTAAAAATACCCAAGATAGACATTTCATTTCCTAATTTATTAAACTACAAAGGGATTACCACTAGCACAGTAAAGAAAGATACCCAAACTATGTGTCAGGTAGACCTATATGGGTTACTGAGGAATATACAAGTAAAAAATTACTTGGGGTGAAATGCATTGAGGTCACATCCTCTAAATTCGGGATTAAAAATTATGAAATAGGCACTATAATATGATGACACTGAATATAATCAAGGAATATGAATTATATAGGAAACACAATATGAAAATCGGCATGCACATAACTACAAAAGTTTATAAAATTTACAAACTTGAATGATGAGTCATATGACACCTACCATATACCCATAGCACTCTCCTCATCTAGTAGCCGCCCTTAGTTGGGCCTATATCTGAAAAAATTGATGAACATATCAATTCCATTAAAATAGGCTATATGAGAATGAATCGAGATTGTATCATTAAGGTAAAAAATGAATAATGACCCAAGATGAACAGAGTAATCACTAATGTGCATCAAGTGTGACAAAAGATGATTGAATCAAACTGTAGGCATGGGAATGATATCAAAAACAATGAAGAGGGGATTTTTGGAGCTTTAATGGCAGAATATGGGAGTTTCTATCCATTGGAATTAGAAAATGAGAAGTTATGTTAATCCTATAATTCATTAAGTCCATTTTAGTAATTTCAACCAAAAAAATAGGGGTGTAGGGTTTGGCCTCATGGTTTTCCAAACCATGTGCTAACTATGTTGGTTCACTTTTTAAGGTGGAAACCCAAATGGTTAGACCACATGGTTTGAGAAATTGTGTCCCAATAATGATATATGGATCTTCTAAAAACTATAGACCATACACATGGGTATGCGGGCCTATTTTCATAGTTTCCTTAAACCATGAGGCCTCCTACTACTCATTGTCAATCCCTAGATGGTTAGGGGTAAATGTGTATCCTTCCCTACATGGTTCCATATAAATGTGCTGCCATACGTTTTCCCTTAAAAAGATGGCCTTCAAGGTCTAGAAAAGACCTAGACACCCCTGAAAAACCCCTGACCTCAGTATGCATCCTTATTTAGTCCAAAACAAATAATTAGAAAAAATTATAAAAATATGTAACTAATAGAAAAAAAAGGTTCTATAGGGTTCACTCCCCATTTAGAACAATTTATCTCATGAGATATCAATCATTATCCAATTAATGGAAGGGATATATATTCCCCGTGTATCACATAATGAAAATAAAACATACGTGATCTATAATATTATAAAACATTTTTCACATCAGAAGACATGAAAAGAAATTAGCATTATAAAATGGTCATCATATCTGAACCCAAAAAAGAAATGGTTTTCATGAAACATTTAATCATATCATTACTCATGGAAAATAAATGGGTTTCATAAACATTTTATTCCTCAGAAACATTAACCATCCAGAGAAGGAATAATGATGGTTTCATTGGATTGTATCTATAGTAATTATTAATTTAAATTAAATAATGTAATCTTCGATGGAAATTTATTTTGTATAATTAGACCTAACATTTGTTTAGTAAAATAGACCTTCCACCTTGTAAAAATAATTTAACACATAAAAAAATTAAATATCATTTTCTTCCAAAAATATCATGAAACATATAAAGTAATCTTGAAAAATCATTTAAAACATCTCTTGAGGAAAATATCATTTCCACTTTGAATTATTTTTCGAATTTAAATAATTTAAAAATTAATTTTCATTTAAAATAACATTTAATGTTATAAATTATGATTTTAATCATTAGTTGGTCATGATGGACGAAATTCCTTTTACATCATAGACATTAATAGAATGATTCATTTCTAATTTTTGGAAAAGGATAAACATGCCTTGTTTGGAAAACCACATGAAGATTCCATTTAAAAATATTTTTTAATAGTCAGACATGGGTAATTTTTTTTAAATAAATTCATTGGATAATTAAAAACAAATTGAATACCTTTTTTGAAAAAACCTTTATGAAATAAAAATATTTTTTGAACAAAGAGTGAAATAAAGGTGATTTTTATTAAAAACATTCTTTTGGACCCTTTAATTATTTAAGAGTAGAAAATGAAAGTAAAAAACTTTTGTTATGAATAAATAACTATAGTATATGAAATTTAATAGTTTCCTGAGAGAATGATCATAATATTTATTTATTTGAATAATATTAATAATCAATGCTGATAAATGATGATATCATAACATAAAACCCTTACCACATTGCTAACATTGAATCATAATCCCAAAGAAAGAATAAAATTGAATGAATCTCAAAATATCTGGATAACAAATAAATTCATTATATTACTTGTCAAAGGGTCTATATATATGCCTCATAAATTACTATAGGTGCAGAACATAATGTATGTCCCAAATAAGACAAATGGAGATAAAAATGTTATACATTACATCTCAAATTCCATCATACATGTTAGAACCTCCTGTAAAATAAATATAGGTTTATTATAAATATATTAAAAATCCATAATTATATATTTCATACAATATATTATTTACTTATGAATTTTTAGTACCAGTTTATTAACAGTTCTTAGTAAAAATAATGTTCCTGTTAATAACTGTTTTGTACTTCTTTTATTCTTTGATTTGGTACTTTTGATATGTTTTCATTGTTCATGGTTCCATCATCTCCAGAATTTTATCCAAGATATAATATCACATATATTCAATGTATATATTTGGATTAATCCATAAAACTAACTTATATAAAACAAAAAACATCGTTCATGCAGATGGTAGGCCATACGTATACATGAATACAGTATCAATTTTTTACTGGATGGAAAAAAGAAATGTAAATAATAATAAAAATTTATTAGATTATTATGATTTTTTTTATATCACTTGTATTTATTTACATTATCCATATTAATATTCCAAATAAGGGCTAGTGAATAATGAATAACATCACTTCAAGGGGCGGTATTCCGCTGTACACATGAGTGATGTTATCATATCCCCCACAGAATCTAGAGTAAGAATGTATATATGTTATCATAATTAAATAAATATAATTATTTTAAAATATATTTTTTTAAATATATCCCTATTACAGTCCATGTAAAATAGAAATGAAAAACACATCACATCAATTTGTGGGGTGTAATCCCTAATACACATGAACGACGTTATTGTTTTCCAATGGTTAGGAAGGTAATAATTTTGGTGTAATATTATAATTAAATAATAATAATAATAAAACAAATATATTATATAAAAATCCAATCCATCATTAAATAAATACATGATATGTGGTGAGGAAAATGAATAACATTGTTTTGCGAGGAATTGGTTCATCGTACACACAATCAAGTGTTTTGTTTCCTTTATGGACATAGGTTATAACATTATCATAATAACATATAATTATATAGTTCATATAGTTGTTATAATATAGGAATATATGAATATGAATATGAAGAGGTAGATAAAGAAATAAAATAAAAACGATTCTTTAAGGACTATACCTCTTCTTCGGAGAGCCTCAATAAGCTTACATGTAATGCCTTATTAAGAATGATTAATTATATAAATACAGAGTATAGGATGTGGTTATGGAATTAGGGAAGAAATTTTGTAAGGTGCTAGATTAATAATAGGGTTTTGGATGTGTAAATTTTAGAGGATATCTGGTGAACATGTATAGGTTGGGGAGAGGACACACATGGAATTTTTGAAAACAAATTAAGTGTACCATATTTTATATGGTCCAAAAGGCCCCATGATTGGTCATTCTCAATAATTAGAGGATTTAAAGTCTAAATATGGCTATATAATGTGTTTTGGAGAATTTTCTTTGTTATTTAAAACCTGGCCTTTTTAGGTTAACCCCCTGGTAAAATCCGTTTGAACATTAACCACATTTATTCAATTTTATTGTTTTAACAATTCATTATAATAAAAAATTAAATTTAAATTATTATATAATATTTAATACACTAATTAGAAAAATTTAATCCATTTAAATAAATTATACTTATATATGTGTAAGAATTTAATTTAAAATTAAACACAAGGGAATGATGAATAAACCGTTTTCCATAGAGAAAATATAAAAAAAATAGCTTTTCTATCAAAATTAAAGATTAAGTTGATTACAATGAACAATATTGATTTAATTATAATATATTTGAACAAATTTTTTTGTTAAATCCATTTTAAATTTCACTATAACCTTATAAATTAATTAAATGAGAAGATAATTTTCAATAAAAACTAGTATTTATCACAATTGTCAACAAAATAAAATTTTTAGAGAAATAAGAAAAATTCATCCCAATATAATATTGAGATGTTCATTCAAAAATCGGAGTTAATTTTTGAAATAAAGCTTCTATAGTTTTTGTCGTAATATTTTTATTTTCTCACAAAAGGAATAAAATCATTTTGTGACAAAACAGAATTTTTGAAACACATAAAGTATTTTCCAAAATTAAGTACTTTTATATCATTATTTTTAATATATAAGAAAAAATTATACCTAATACTTAAAATTTGGTTATTATTATTCATAAATCCATTTTTAATGAATATGTAATAATGGACATGTATTTTTATAAGTAGTGTTTTGGTCAATGTACATGTTAAATGGTAATATAATTAGTATATTTTTGTTTATTAAAACTCGAAATTGCATGTTGTCCTAGATATTGAATAAATTAAATTAATTCGAAAATATATATTTCATAAAATCTCAAGGTGTTATATCCAGAATGAATAAAAAACATAGAAAAGTATTTATCTCTATAAATTTGTTAAAATAATTCATCAATACGAGGAATAAGTTACTTGTTATTTATTGTGATCTTGTTATGTTATTTATAATAAATGGAAATTTTATTTGATCTATCATTCTTCTTAATAAAAAGAATTGGGGAACCCCACGGTGACACACATGGGTGAATGAATAATTTTTCCTGGATATATTTGAGTTTCTTCTTCAATTACTACTGTAACACCAGAAGGTTTCAAAAATAAATTAAAATGCATGAAATTTTTTTAAGTTAATATTTATAATTACCCATTAAACCTAATTTTCCCACTTCTAGGATTTGATTTTCAAAAAATGGTCATATACTATTGTGATCAGTAAGTTATTTGGTGTTTGATATAACTAACTTTATTTTTGGTGAAAAGTAACATACCCTTATAAATAGTAATATGAATAGTAATATGAAGCTACTGTATAGTAAATTGTATTATATTTTTTTTTCTTAATGGTTTAATATAATCACATTTTGATTAGTTTTTCAATGTGATATAGAATGATTCATAGTTTTTAAATTGTAATTTTTTGTATAAAGTATGATTTTATTAAATTATTAAATTATTAAATTATTAATATTTAGAAAATTATTTTCATAAATGGAGTTCATTATTGAATTCTATACATGAAATAATGGTTAGAGTGAATTTTTGGTATTTTTCTAAAATTCCTGAGTCTTTATGAATATTTAAATACAGTAAAATACTGTTATTTCAAATTATTAGTTATATACACTATTTTTTACATCATGGCTAATGTAAGCCCACTTGTTTCAAACTCACATGATCTATTTACAATTTTGATCATATGAATGAGGACTATTCATAGTCATCAACAAATTGTTTTACAGTAATGGTTAAAATAATGTAAAATACCTCCTCTCCTCCAATATAAATACAACCATCATTACCCTCTTCCTCTCACACCTCTCAAGTCATGATAATGGTCTCAGTTATGCCAAATCTCTTCCCCAAGGATCTTCCCAATTTCCGTGACCTACTTGTCTCCCCAAAAAGAAAAAAGAAAATGTCTTAAATGGGATCTCAAGGAGAAGAGATCAAGAGGTAATAATCCCCTTTCATTTTCATGTGTTTTCTTTTCAATTTCTTTCTTTTCTTATACTCTCTTCTCCTCCCCTTATCCTGAAGGTATGAAATATCCATAATCATTTATATTATATATTTTATCATGTTCATGTAAAAAAATTCACTAAAATTATTCCTATCCTCTTCCACTTATTCTAAAATTAAAAAAAACATCATTCTTGATGTGTCGTTTACGAAAATATTGCCCAATGTGCTTTCAATTTCTATTATGTCCTTCAATGATGATTATAAAACCCATTTAGTGGTTGAAGCATAATTTAATGTGTATTATTTAACCTCTTTTATGTTCTATAATGATATTATACGCATGAAATTAAATTATACAATGAAACAAGTACATGATTACTGATAAACCGCCAAAAATGATCTAAATAAATATCATTAATGTTTTATCAAATGATTCATCATCTTATATGGTAAAAAATGATTTGTGGTATCATTAAATATTATTTATACATATGATTACCACTTAATTACACTTTTTAAATTTGATTTCTAAACTACACCAAACTAAAATACAACCTGGCCATAGAAATCATGTAAAGAACGCACCCAAAAAATGGAAAGAAGTAAATACTAATAACTAAAGGCTAAAATGATGTTATAAAATGATAATATAAGGTGTTATAAACATGAAAATGTTTTTCTAAAATACTAATAAAACTCTTTTAACAATTATATAATATTTTTAAACAAGTTTGAAGTAAGACAAACCCGATGTATGAGAATTCTTACCCCAATTACCATTCTTTGGGCTAACATTCAAATTAATTATTTGTGCTGTTTTAAGTTGTTTTTTGTGATAAATATTATTTTATATTGTCTTTCATTGTGTTTATTTACATTCTATACACATATTCCTTTCGTTCTATTGATTTTTATGTCAATTAAACGTTATTTGTAAGCGACTTTTCTTATAAAATTCTCTTTTAAACTTCTACTTTTAAAATATTAAAAGAGAATGTTTTTATACAATAAGTCTTGTGTAATGATTATTTTATGGTTCATGGGAATTGTTGATGATTAAGGGTGTAACCCATATCTCCCTCCAACTCATTGGGTATGTGTATGATGGTGGTCTGTCGTATGGTTACTCCATGTGTAGCTGTGATAGTTACACCATAAGGTAGCTGTGAGGGTTACATTGTAAGGTATCCATGAGGGTTACAAAATATACGGTATCTGAGATGGTTACATTATAAGTAATTAATTTCCCAATATATGTTTATGGTTACATTTAGGTTCTATATGTAAATCTCATGGAAATATGAAGTTTCACAAAGTAAGCTTATATAGGTGACATCTATGTCTGTTTGAAAATGATTTCATATGTTACAAGTATTAATGGACTAATGTATTATATCATACTTTTTATATATTTTACTATTATTTTTGTTCTTATCCCATGTTTTTAAATTATTTTCACATGTTATACATATTTTTAAGACAAATAAGGAATCCAAGTTAAATGATTTGATGATTTGTCAAAGAAAATCTGTTTTATTTGAGAATTTTTATATTTTGGAATAAATGGATACTATTTTTGTGGTATCGACTCTATATAGATGTGGAATGTTATAAATGTATTATATTCCAATTTTATAAAACTCTAAACATGAAATGATCCTCAATATGAATGGAAGGGTGATCTTGAATAAAATTCAAGATTATGTAATTTAATAAGGCCATGTCCTTATCATTGGTATCAGAGGACGTTTTAGATAAATTTAGGGGTTAAGATGACGCTAATAAAATACCATACATGATTTTTAATCTGTGGTTAATTTTAAATGATATAGAATTTAAATAATACAATACTTATTGGACTAATATATGTTTGTTCAAAATGGTTTTCCGCAGAAGAAATAGGAAAGAAAAAGTAGAGGGGCACCGACAGAATGATATCCATCCAAATCTAAATCCCATTGTAAAGACCCATAAAATTCAAGGAAAGTTTTTTCTTAATTTTCTTGGGAATTTTACAAGAACTCAGTTTCTGACGGCACCTGATTCCGAGGCCCGGTGTGCCCGGAATCATTTTTCAAAGTTTAGCTCGGGTACGTTCAGTGAACGAACGAGTGGGTTTTCCGAACTCTTGAACCGGTGCTCGAAATCGAAATCTGAGGACACCTATGGAATCGCAGCACTGGTAATTGCTTAGAAACACCTTTTCCGGAGTCGCGTTTTCTCGGGTGTGGTTTTTAAATTTTGGGGTTAAGTGAAGGAATAAAATAAAAGTGGTGCAACAAATTTTATTTTATTTTTGTTTAACCTAAGCTAAGTGGATGAAGTGGGACCCACAATATCCTACCCACTAAGTAGGATAATTGTGAGGTGGGACCCACACGATCCCCACCGTTTCTTTTCTTCCTAAACCCCCTCCTTTAATAAGGTAATGCACCTGCACCCCCATTAATTGGAAGTCAACCCTTGCGTTTATCTGTTTATGAAACGCCTCTATTAATTGGGCGGTTTAAACGTTGCAATTAATTCAATTAATTGATTGATTTGTTTTTGAATTTCAAAATTATTGGCTTGAGAAATAAAATAATACAAACTCTTATTTTATTAGAGTTATTGGGTTGTGAGAGGATTGGGGAGAATTTCCTCAAGTTCTTGAAGTTCTTCTTCCCCAACGAAGAACGCGAAGAACGCCGACCTCCGATGACGGACGACAGTGAGAGACGCCTTCCTCAGAGATCGACGATCCGACGCTCACTCTTTCATTCCTCCTTCCCACGTCAAAGGAAGGGAGACACCGTTCCTCCTCGGACGATCTCCGTCAAGTTTGCGGAACCTTCTTTCCGCAACGTCACTTTCACAACGAACCTTCGTTCAACTACGCTCAAGGTAGGGGGATTATTATTTCATTTGTTCCTGATTACTTTCATCGTTGATTTATCATCTTATTTGGGCTGCCTATTATCACAATAACGGGAGGAGGTCAGATCGCACGAACACGGCCGACCATCCTCTCCCCTTGGTTGTTAGATATTGTTAGCAGCACGAGCAAGGCAACACGGTTCCAAAGCACCGCATGGGAAATATTAAAGAAAGGGCGGAGAAACGCGGCACCATCGCGCCGCGCCGTTGAAGACAAACCAAATACGCGGCGCCATCGCGCCATGCCGGAGAACCACAAAGGCACCGCGGCCGGAGCGGGGCCACAGCGGAGGTGTGCAGCGCCATCACGCCGCACCGGACGAATCAAGGCAGCGGCCATATACCGCAGCGGAGCAGGGAATGGCGGCCAGTTTCCAGCCGCCGGCGTCAGAGCAAGGGGATGGGACTGCACCGGTCCCGTGGTAGCAGCAGCCGGCCGACCAGTGCGGGCCGGCCGATCAGGGGGAAGCGTCGGGGGTCGTAACCCCCAACTGGCCAGCAGGAGCATCCCCCCACATGGGGGTCATGGTTTCACAATGCGGGGGGCAGTGCCCCCCCCCCATCGCTCGGCCGTTACGGCCGAGCCGCCTCACCGAGCCGCCAGGCCGGGCCGCGCCAGCCGTGCCGGGCCATGCCAGCCGGGCCAGGCCGCGCCCAAGTAGGCCGAACCCGGACCTGGGTCAGGTCGATCCGGTTCAGGCCGACCCTGGTGGTATCGGGCCGGGTCGGATCGGGCCCGAACCCCCTAATTCCAGACCTCTTTCGGTCTTTTGCCCATAATTTGGGTTGCGGACCTCCGATCGACACACCGTCAGCTGCGATGCGATCCTTGGAACGAGAAGTTCGTTTCGGTATATTACACTGCAGGTTTTAGAGAACTTTGTTTTTGAACAGGTTGGTTCGTACATGAAACCAATCGGGGCCTCGGAGCGGAAACGCTTGTAACTTGAGCTCCGGACGTCCGATTGACGTGTCGTCGAATTTGATGGATTCCTATTAGTGAGACGGACCTTTTGACTTATTCCGCTCAAGGTTTGGATGTATTTGGAGTATGGTCAGGTTGGCTTTGACTTAAAAATCAACCGGGCCCCTGGTACGAAAAAGCCAATAACTCTCAGACCGGGCGTCCGATTGACGTGTTGTCTGTGACATTGAGTTCCTGGTGAAGATACGGAACTTTTGGATACATCAACTTTGGACTACGTGTCAGTTGATGTATCAACCCCTCATCTCATGGAGCGGACTCTCCCGAACGAGCTTGTTGTGTGCGGGAACCCTAAAGTTGGCTGCGACTGCGAAGATGATGACGACTATACAGAAATCCTCCGTGGATTCAACGGAGACGACTACAGCACTCAGTGATCCTACGTGGATCAGTGCTACTGATCCTGTGTGGGTCAGATCCTATGTGGGTCAGCGCTCAGCGGTCCTGTGTGGGACAGCACCTACAGATCATGTGTGGGTCTGATCCTGTGTGGGTCATTGTGGGGGTTACTACCTATCGATCCTATGTGGGTTTGACGGCTTAGATGAATCAGTGGCTACATCTGATCATCTCTATAATCTTACGAAGAAGTATACCTATGTGAGATGAATCTTGACTTTCAATCATTATCTTCAATATGATTGACTTTCTTTCCTGTGTGGATTGTGTTGTGCAATCCTGTGTGGACGTGATCGAACTTGGGCTCGGATGTTGGAGCCGAACTGGAATTGATGACTTAGGTATATGTATGGGCATATACCTAAGTAGTGTCGGATGTTACTTCGTGATTGTATCTTTCCTTTTTGGATTATCCTTTGTGGATTTTGGGAGACCTTCAGGGGTCTCGGGGTCCCTACTGAGTAGCGTATACTCACCCCTGTACGGGCTATGCCTGCACTACGTTGTGTTGGTTGCAGATGACGGACAGCGCTGATTGTGGTTGAGGCTTGCGGAGCAAGACGGTACCTGGAGGTGGACTACTGGGCAGGACGCACTCGGAACGGACGGCTGGACC
This sequence comes from Viscum album, assembly GCA_963277665.1. Lineage (NCBI taxonomy): Eukaryota > Viridiplantae > Streptophyta > Magnoliopsida > Santalales > Viscaceae > Viscum > Viscum album. The sequence continues at coordinate 219,053,522 of OY728167.1, forward strand.
CGAGGAGCTGTGGAGGCTATCTGTACCCACCCTTCATGTGGGACTTCTAGTGGATGGCTCGACATTTCGGCTTTTCTTTTCAGTTTTTGTACTCCCTTTTTCAGTTGTACTTTACTTTCAGTTTGGGTTTGTATTATGGCCCACTTACTTTTCTGCACTTACTATTGTATCCTGTTTTTACTTAGTGTTTACTTCTGCTTGCTTACTTTGTGTGGTTGTTTACTTTACAAAGGCAATGTCTTCCCTTTTTATTGGGAATTACAGCTTGGTGCTAGTCTCTAGCCCCTGGACTATGGAGGGCGGGCTTGGGGTAGTCACGGCACGGGCCTGAGGATGGGTCGTGACAAATTGGTATCAGAGGATTTCTGTTCTACCGCAGGGTGGCACGCAGCAGAGTCTTCTGTAGCAGGAAGTAGACGGATGACACATGGGTCTAGGCAGACCAGACCCTCAGGAAGACGACCTCAGGACACTGGCTCAGAGGTGTGGGGAACACAGCGCAGAGCTAGTCTTTTGAGAGGCAGACAGTGCTACGCATGCGGCGGGCAGGGCCACATGGCTCGTGACTGCCCGACCCGTCGTACCGAGGAGCAGCAGATGGTTGAGGGGCCACCCAGGTAGAGGCAGAGGTTTGACCATGGCGGTCCGCCGGGAGCAGGAGGATGAGGCAGAGGAGCTGGCCGAGTAGCAGGTGGTGGGCGACACTTTGAGGCTCTACCACCCCCACCACCAGGAGGTCCACCCCAACCATAGGGAGCTGGCGGGTAGAGACAGGCACAGCTCCAGGCAGTAGAGGCCTATGACCACGGCGCGCCCGAGATGATTCGAGGTACTATCTGTGTCTATTCCACCCTTTCTGCAGTTATTATAGACACAGGATCGAGTCATTCTTTCATTGTCGCTGCCCTTGTTCGGATCTCGGAGATTTCGACGGAGCTGTTGGCTCGATCCTTACGGCTAGAGACTCATACGGGATCAGACTCGATAATTACGCACCGGTGCCGGAAGTGTGATCTTACTCTAAGAGGTGAGAGCTTCGGATGGGATCTTCTTGTAGCGGCGTCGAGGCCTTACGACGTCATCTTGGACATGGATTGGTTATCTACAGTCCATGCTCAGATTGACTGTATTAGGTGCAAGGTGCGGTGTATACGCACCGACGGGAGCAAGTTCACCTTCACCGGCGAGAAGGGAGCCTTTGCAGCACAGGATGGACTCACGCAGAGGAGAGGACAGCCCATCACTCATTAGTTGGCTAGCCTCATCCTAGGAGCAGTTGACATGCGGAGTCCTGGTTTTCCTATAGTGGTGGATCAGTATGCGGACGTTTTCCCCGATGACATCCCAGGGCTACCTCCTCTCAGAGAGGTAGACTTCTATATTGACATGTACCCCAGGACAACCTCGATATCCTCTCCAGCATATCAGATGGCCCTCGCTCAGCTACGAGATCTACGGGTACAGTTGGAGGACTTGCAGGGCAAGGGATTCATCTGACCCAGTGTTTCACCCTGGGCTTCCCCGGTATTGTTCGCCAAGAAGACGGACGGGAGCTTGCGACTTTGTGTCGACTATCGTCTCCTGAACCAGGTGACAGTGAGGAACAAGTATCCGCCACCGAGGATTGATGACCTCTTCAATCAGCTCAAGGGATCACGGTGGTTCTCAAAGATAGACCTCAGATCAGGCTATCATCAGCTCAGAGTTTGGGACGAGGACGTGCAGAAGACGGCCTTCAGATGTCGGTATGGCCACTATGAGTTCTTGGTTATGCCCTTCGGCATGACCAATGCTCCAGCAGTGTTCATGGGACTCATGAACAGGATCTTTCATCCATACCTCGATCGATTTGTCATGGTCTTCATCGATGACATTTGGATATACTCGGCGACTAAGGAGGAGCACACCTACCACTTGAGGGTTGTACTAGACACACTCCGAGAGCACCAGATTTATGGAAAGCTCTTGAAGTGTCAGTTCTGGATACGTGAGGTCCACTTATTGGGACATGTCATCTCTGAGGTAGTATTTGCGGTGGATCCTACGAAGATCGAGGCAGTGCTAGCTTGGGAGCCACCCAGGAGCATGACGGAGGTGCGGAGTTTCTTGGGTCTAGCTGGGTACTACCAGAGGTTCGTTCTAGACTTTTCCAGAGTTGCGGCACCACTCCCAGCTTTGATGTAGAAGGGGAAACCCTTCGTGTGGTCAGACAGATGTCAGCAGAGCTTCCAGGAGCTGAGACAGTGATTGACCAGCACGCCTATCTTGAGGTTGTCGGAGGAGGGAGTAGGGTACTTAGTTTACTGCGATGCATCAGGGACAGGGCTCGGATGTGTTCTGATGCAGGATCGGGCAGTTATCGCCTATAGATCACGTCAGTTGAGGCAGTATGAGCAGAACTACGCTACCCATGACCTGGGGTTAGTAGCAGTGGTCTTCGCTCTGAAGATGTGGCGACACTATCTGATGGGCGAGTGCTTTATAGTCTATTCTGACCACCAGAGTCTCAGGTACATCTTCTCGCAGAAGGACCTGAACCTAAGACAGTGGTGATGGCTCGAGTTCCTCCAGTACTATGACTTTGAGATAGTCTATACTCCTGGAAAGGGGAACATAATAGTCGATGCCCTCAGTAGGAGGACGGGCATTAAGCTACTTGGGGAGGCGACAGAGCAGCTAGCCGCTTTGCAGATATCCTTCATGGATAGAGATGGAGCATCCTTCCTTCATTCACTCATAGTCACTCCTCCACTACTGCAGTGGGTCAGAGAGGCACAACGTGGGGACGCTGACTGTGAGACACAGCGTGCACAGATATCCTTAGGACATGCACCTGATGGCTTCTTCGTGGGAGAAGAGCACGATGTCCTTTTCATAGGACGTACCATGGTACCAGCTGCTTTACAGGAGGAGGGGCTGAAGGAGTTTCACACTTCCCCATTGGCGGTACATCCTAGAGTGGCGAAGATATACCAGGATCTCAGACGACAGCACTGGTGGCCGGGTATGATGAAGGTTGTGGCAGAGTTTGTTTCTTGATGCCTCACCTGCCAGCAGGTGAAGGCATAGCACCAGGTACCAGCAGGCTTGGTACAGCCCTTGGAGGTCTTGGAGTGGAAGTGGGATGGGATATCTATGGACTTCGTGACTGGACTTTCACGCTCTTCCAGAGGTCACGACTCCATATGGGTGATTGTCGACCGACTCACCAAGTCGGCCCACTTCTTACCCATTAGAGAGCAGGGCTCAGTGGAGAGCTTAGTACGTCTCTAAGTTCAGGAGATTGTATGGCTTCATGGTGTTCCATCATCTATCGTCTCCGATCGAGATGCTTTCTTTACTTCCTGGCTTTGGAAGGGGTTGCAGGAGGCGTTCGGGACGCAGCTACGTCTGAGCACCACCTTTCACCCTCAGACAGATGGTCAGACGGAGAGGACCATTCAGACTCTCGAGTACATGCTCCATGCATGTGTCCTCGACTTTGGTCACAAATAGGAGGACCACCTACCCTTGGTGGAGTTCACGTACAACAACATCTACCACTCCACCATCGTGATGACACCATACAAGGCGTTGTACGACCGACCTTGCAGATCACCACTGTGCTGGACAGACCCTGGGGAGTCAGCACTTGTGGGACCGGAGATGGTCCAGGCCACGACGGAGAAGGTCCAAGTCATCTAGGAGTGGATGAGGACAGCTCAGAGCCGGCAGAAGTCTTATGCTGACAGGAGGCGGAGGCCACTAGAGTTCGAGGATGGAGACCACGTCTTCTTGCGGGTCTCACCTCGACGTGGATTATGGAGATTTGTTCGAGGCGGCAAGTTGTCTCCACACTTCATCGGACCATTCCAGGTCCTCAGCAGGATTGTCGAGGTGGATTATCGCCTGGCTCTACCACATCAGTTGCGTCGGGTACACGACGTCTTCCACATATCTCAGTTGAGGAGATACGTGCACGACCTGACGCATATCATTGACCATGGGGAGCTGGACGTTGATGATGGGGTGACTTTTGAGGAGGTCCCAGTGGAGATCGAGGATCGACAGGAGCGGGTCCTACATGGATGATCGATTCCTCTAGTGCGCATCAGATGGCATCACGGGATCCTCTAGGAGAGCACCTGGGAGCGGGAGGCTCAGATGCGTGCTCAGTACCCACATTTGTTTCCCTAGTTTATGATGTATCTTTACGGGGACATAAAGCCCTGAGTTGGGAGTGATGTAAAGACCCGTAAAATTCAAGGAAATTTTTTTCTTAATTTTCTTGGGAATTTTACAAGAACACAGTTTCTGAAGGCACCTGATTCTGAGGCCCGGTGTGCCCGGAATCATTTTTCAAAGTTTACCTCGGGTACGTTCAATGAACGAACGAGCGGGTTTTCCTAACTCTTGAACCGGTGCTCGAAATAGAAATCTGAGGACACCAATGGAATCACAGTGCCGGTAATTTCTTTGAAACACCTTTTCCGGAGTTACGTTTTCTCGGGTGTGGTTTTTAAATTTTGGGGTTAAGTAAAGGAATAAAATTAAAGTGGTGCAACCTATTTTATTTTATTTTTGTTTAACCTAAGCTAAGTGGATGAAGTGAGAATCACAATATCCTACCTACTAGGTAGGATAATTTTGATTTGGGACCCACATGATCCCCACCATTTCTTTTCTTCCTAAACCCCCTCCTTTAATAAGGTAACGCACCCGCACCCCCATTAATTGGAAGTCAACCCTTTCATTTATCTGTTTATGAAACGCCTCTATTAATTGGGCGGTTTAAACGTTGCAATTAATTCAATTAATTGTTTAATTTGTTTTTGAATTTCAAAATGCTTGGCTTGAGAAATAAAATAAGACAATTTCTTATTTTATTAGAGTTGTTGGGTTGTGAGAGGATTGGGGAGAATTTGCTCAAGTTCTTGAAGTTCTTCTTCCTCGACGAAGAACGCGAAGAACGTCGACCTCCGACGACGGACGATGGTGAGAGACGCCTTCCTCAAGGATCGACAATCCAACGCTCACCCTTTCGTTCCTCTTTCCCACTTCAAAGGAAGGGAGACATCGTTCCTCCTCGGATGATCTCTGTCAAGTGTGCGGAACCTTCTTTCCACGACATCCCTTCCGCGATGAACCTTTGTTCAAATACGCTCGAGGTAGGGGGATTATTATTTCATTTGTTCCTGATTACATTCATCGTTGATTTATCATCTTATTTTGGCCGCCTGTTATCGCAATAACGGGAGGAGTTCGGACCGCATGAACATGGCCGACCCTCCTCTCCCCTTGGTTGTTTGATATTGTTCGCGGCATGAGCAAGGCAACGCGGTGCCAAAGCACCGCGTGGGAAATATTAAAGAAAGGGTGGAGAAACGTGGGGCTATCGCACCGCTCCATTGAAGACAAACCAAACCGCGGCGCCGTCGCGCCCCACCGGAGAACCACAAAGGCACCGCGGCTGGAGCGGGGCCGCGGCGGAGGGGCGCGACACCGTCATGCCGCGCCGGACGGATCAAGGCTGCGGCCATAGGCCGCGGCGGAGCAGGGAACGGCGGCCGGTTTCCGGCAGCCGGCGTCAGATCAGGGGTATGGGACCACCCCGGTCCCGTGGCGGCAGCAGCCGGCCGGCCGGTGCGGGCCGGCCGGTCAGGGGGAAGCGCCGGGGGTCGTAACCCCCGGCTGGCCAGCAGGAGCGGCCCCCCACATGGGGGTCGTGGTTTCACAATGCGGGGGGCAGCCCCCCCCCCCCATCGCTCAGCCATTACGGCCGAGCCGCCAGGCCGGGCCGCACCGCACCGCGTCTAGGCAGGCCAAACCCGGACCCGGGTCAGGTCGACCCCGTTCGGGCCGACCCGGGGGTATCGGGCCGGGTCGGACCGGGCCCGAACCCCCTAATTCCGGACCTCTTTCGGTCTCTTGCCCATAACATGGGCTGCGGACCTCCGATCAACGCACCGTCAGCTGAGATGTGATCCTTGGATCGAGACGGTCGTTTCAGTATATTACACTCAAGGTTTCAGAGAACTTTGGGTTCAACCGGGTTGGTTCGTACACAAAACCAATCTGGCCCTCGGAAATGAAATGCTTATAACTTGAGCTCCGGACATCCAATTTACGTGCCGTTGACTTTGATGGATTTATATTAGTAAGAAGGACATTTTGGATTACTCTGATCAAGGTTTGGACGCAGTTGGAGTACGTTTGGGTTGGTTTTGACTTAAAAACCAACCGGGCCCCTGGGACGAAAAAGCCAATAACTCTCAGACCGGGCGTCCGATTGACGCGCCGTCTGTGACGTTGAGTTCCTGTTGATGATACGGAACTTTTGGATACATCAACTTCGGACTATGTTTCAGTTGATGTATCAGCCCCTCGGCTCATGGAGCGGACCCTCCCGAATGAGCCTGCTGTGTGCAGGAACCCTAGAGCTGGCTGCGACTGCGACGACGATGACGACTGTACAGAAATCCTCCATGGATTCAACGGCGACGACTACAGCACTCAGCGATCCTACATGGATCAGTGCTACCGATCCTGTGTAGGTCAGATCTTGTGTGGGTCTGCGCTCAGCGGTCTTGTATGGGCCAGTGCCTACAGATCCTGTGTGGGTCCGATCCTGTGTGGCTCATTGCGGGGGTTACTACCTATTGATCCTGTGTGGGTCCGATGGCTTAAATGAATCAGTTGCTACATCTGATCATCTCTATCGTCTTACGAAGAAGTATACCTGTGTGAGCGGAATCTTGACTTTCAATCATTATCTTCGATATGATTGACTTTATTTCCTGTGTGGATTTTGTTGTGCTATCCTTTGTGGACGTGATCTAACTTGGGCCTGGATGTTGGAGTCGAACTGGAATTGATGACTTAGGTATATGTATGGTCATATACCTAAGTAGTGTCAGATGTTACTTCGTGATTGTATCTTTCCTTTGTGGATTATCCTTTGTGGATTCTGGGAGACCTTCGGGGGTCTCGGGGTCCCTACTGAGTAGCATATACTCACCCTTTCACAGGCTATGCCCGCACTACGTTGTGTTGGTTGCATATGGCGGACAGCGCTGATCTTGGTTGAGGCTTGCGGAGCAGGACGGTACCTGGAGGTGGACCACTGGGCGAGACGTACTCGGAGTGGACGGCTGGACCCGAGGATCTATGGTGGTTATCTGTACCCACCCTTCAGGTGGTACTTCCATTGGACGGCTCGACGTTGCAGCTTTACTTTTCAGTTATTGTACTCCCTTTTTCAGTTGTACTTTACTTTCAGTTTGGGTTTGTATTCTGGCCCACTTACTTTTCCGCACTTACTATTGTATCCAGTTTTTACTTAGTGTTTACTTCTGCTTGCTTACTCTGTGTGGTTGTTTACTTTACAAAGGCAATACCTTCCCTTTTTATCAGAAATTATGCCTTGGTGCTAGTCGCCAGCCCCTGGCCTATAGAGGGCGAGCTTGGGGTAGTCAGGGAACTGTCCTGAGGATGGGTCGTGACACCCATAATGGTAGGGATTATAACTGATATGTTTGTGATAGTAATGGATTAATTGACATATGTAATAAATGGTGGTGGTATCCATGCATGAGAATAACCAGAGGTGCCACAATGTAAAATGGTGATAGAGAAACATTCTATGAGTAAAAACGCTCCTGATTTTAGTGGATATTATGTCACAATAGTGGTTGAAGGATGGATTAAACCCCTTGAAAAGATATTCAATGTTATGGAATGTTCAGATAATAAAATGGACAGTCTTTCTATTTATCCTTTTGAAGGTAAATATGATCAGTAGTGGTCAATGGTCAAGAATATCATGGATAGAGACGATATTGAAGCCTTAGAGTGAGACGAATCTAAAAGTCTTTTCCTTGAATAATATTTTCTTAAGGTGGTGCAACATAGGGTGGAGAAGCAATTCCTGGAATTTATTAAAAAAAGTAATATTTAGTAGTTGTTTATGAAGTGAACTTCACCTGAATGGTGAGGTATTCTCCAAATCCTATTCAAGATCTTGATATAAAAATCAATTGTTTTTACTCAGGATTAAAGCCGTGGTATAGAAGGGAATTGGAATCATGTGAATTCAAAATTTACGTGAAACTTTTCTGATTTACTGAGAGTGTAGAAATGGAGTTTGCTGATAATCACATGCACTTTGAAAATAAGGAGAAGAAGAGGTCCAAATGGAATGTGACAGGTAAGAATCAATCAAATAAATATAGTGGTAAGAACATCTAGTGTCCAGTTTGCGAAAAGTGTGGCAAAAAGCACCCAAGGGAATGATTTAACAAAACTGTGAAGTGTTTTCGATGTGGTAATTATAGACATATGCCCGAGATTGTAATGAATGTGATCCTAAGAATAATCTTGATAGGAAAACTGTAAATTGTTTTAAATGTGGTGTGATGGGTCATTATGAAAATTCCTTCTCAAAGAAACATCCAAATGATGCAAAGAAGCCAGACTATATGTAGAAAGGTGTAGTGAGATCCTTTGTGACTACATCCGTAGATGTCAAGACATCCAATGAAGTTGTATCAAGTATATTTTTTGATAACTCAGATTTTTATAATGTTTTTATTGATAAAAAGTCTACACATTCCTTTATTTCAGATAAATTTTCTGGTAAATTGGGAATATCACCTCAAAAAATGAGATGAGAACATATTGTTAAAACACCAGGGGAAATTCTTTATAAAAATGAATTTTAAGAAACTTCCTATTTTTATATGTGGAAATACATTACCAATAATCCCTGTTTTTTTACCTTAGTAGAGTTTGATATCATTTGGGGGATGGATTGGATTTCTATTAATCATGTTAAGATTTATTTTAGAGCTAAAGAAGTTGTTTCTCATAATGAGTTTCAGTTTGTATAGAATAATGGACCCATACAATTGATAAAATATTAGGAAGATGAGAAAAAATTGAAAGATGGAAATGAATTTTTTCTTTATCATATTGTTTAAAATAAAATAAATGTTCAGATTAATGAAGTTTCAGTGTTAAATGAATATCTTGATGTGTTTCCAGATGAGTTTCCCGGTTTCATACCTAATCGGGAAGTAGAATTCACAATTGAATTAGTTCCCGATGCTCATCCAATTTCAAAACCCTTTCACTAAATGGCTTAAATGGAACTTTTAGAGTTGAAAAATCAATTGCAATATTTTCTTGATAAAGGATTCATTCATCCAATCCCTTCACCATGGGGTGCTACTTTTTTGTTTGTTAAGAATAATGATGGTTCCATTAGAATTTGCAATGATTATAGAGCCATTAATAACATCACTATTAAAAAAAATATCATTTTCCTCATATTGATGTCTTTTTTTATCAGCTCCAAGGAGATCAATAATTTTCCAAGATTGACGTAGGAACTTGATACCATCAGCTGAATAAGAAGGAGTATGATATCCTAAAAACATATTTTCGTACTAGATATTGGAATATTGAATTTTTTGTTATGCCATTTGGGTTAACTATTGAACCATATGTATTCATGGATCTTATGTATAGCGTATTTAATGAGTTATTGGATAAGTTAGTGGTTGTGTTTATTAAGGAAATTATGGTATTTTATAAGAGTAAATATGATCCTAAAAAACCACTAAGTGTTGTTTTTCAAACCTTAAAGGAAAAGAAACTGTATTGAAAAATTTTCAAGTTTGATTTTTGGTTGTTATATATTTCTTTTCTCATGCACAGAATTAAATTTCTATATAGATTTTCATCCTCAATCATATGGGCAATCAGAGTGAATGATTCATATATCAGAGGATATGCTTCGAGCTCATTCAGTGAACTACCAGGGATGTTGGGATCATTATCTTTCTCTAGTTAAATTTTTTATAATAAAAATTTTCATTCCAGTATACAAATGGAACCTTTTGAGGAATTGTATGAAAAGTTGTGTCGAACTCCATTTTTTTAGATGAATTCTGAGAAAAGAAGTTTATGGACATAGAATTAGTAGAGGAAGTAGTTGAGAAAGTGAAGATGATCCAGCAACACATAAGGACAACTCAGAGTAAGAAAAAAAGCAATACATACACCAGGATGAAAGACTATTATTTTGAGGTAGGTGATCATGTTTTTATTATAATATCACCATGGAATAGTGTTATGTATTTTGGTATGAAAGGAAAGCTAAGTATGTGATTCATGGACCTGATGATATCCTAGAGAAAGTTGGACCAGTTTCCTACGAAGTATCTAGGCCTCTTATTTTATCCCATGTACACAATGCTTTTCATGTTTTGATATTGAGAAAGTATGTGCGAGATTCATCACATGTCTTGATCCCCTAAGCGGTTCAGCTTGAAGTTATCCTTTTTTATGAAGAGAAACCTCTTCAAAATCTTGATTAAAGAGAACATGTACTGCGGAATAAGGTAATCCACCAAGTAATGGTTGTTATGGAGAAATCACATGGTTGAAGAAGCAACATGATAATATAAAAATGCTATGAGGGAAATGTACCTTCACTTGTTTAATAAGTAAATTAAATTGCGAGCATGCAATTTCAAGAAGGTGGGGAGAATGAAACACCCCAAGGTTTTAAAAATAAATTGAAATGCATGAAACTTTGTTTTAAGTGGATACTTATAACTAGCCTTTAAACATTATATTTCTGCTTCTATGATTTGAATTACAAAAATAGACATGTATGGTTGTGATCAGTATATTATTTGGAGTCGAATAAAACAAAATTGATTTTTGCTGAATTGTAACATACCCTTATAAATAGTAATATGACCCTAATGAATAGTAAATGTATTATTATTTTATTATCATAAGGCTTTAAGATAATGACATATTGATTAATTTTTCAAGGTGATATAGAATGATTTATAGTTTTTAAATTGTTATTTTTTGAATAAAGTGAAATTTTATTTAAAAATTAAATTAATAATATTTAGAAAATTATTCACAAAAATTAGAGTTAATTTTTGAACTCTACATGTTAAAAGATGATTATGTTGTTTTTTTGGTATTTCTCTGAAAATCATTTTTCTTAAAAAAATGGGGAATAACCTCGAAATTTATTTAGAAAAAAAGTAAGAACAGCTACAAGAAGGAAGGTGAGAACAAAAATTCATGGATTGGGTGAAGAAAAGGAACACCCATTAGTGGGTCATTCTAGAACCCATGTTTATTGGGTACCTGCCTTTTCTCTGAGGATATCTCCCATGCCTCCACGATTTGGGCTCCTGAGGGGAAATATGATCATCACTTGAAAGAAAATCAGAAACATCAATGCATTTTTTATATTTCCATGAGAGGTCACGCACACTCAATTCATGGTTAGTTTGAAAACTCTATTCAATATTGTCATATAAAAGGTTCTCCACTGTGAGGTAATCATGGAAACCGAATGTTTCTGGTTCCATTTTATCAAGAATTGGTTCCATCTATTCACCAAACCCCTTGGCATCCTCACTCATGAGGTTTCTTGAAAGTCTTTCTCCTTCCAATATATCAAGTGGATTGCAAATTTTGTTATTTTGAGATTTCATAGCCTCACATTATTCATTATAATCCAATCTAGAATAGTGATTAGAATTTATCATAAGTTCATAAAATGGAGGAGGAAAATTCCATTTTGTATTGCCATTCAATCTAGCATCCTGAACGTGAGATGGTGACACAACCTAAAAGGGGGTCAGCTCTTCCACGTAGAGGGTTGGACAAACATTTACAAGCACATGATATGACCTGTTTTTTTTGGAAGTAATCATTTGGAAACCCTCCTCATCAACTATCTTATGCTCTTTTAATTTTCCTGGGGCTTCATTATTTAAATTTTTCTTACCTTTTTGATCTCTCACCACAATTTTATATTCATCCATGAGCTGATGATCAATATTATCATGTATGGTTGCCTCATTAATTGAATGGTTGTCAATTTCTACCTCAGCTTCCTCATCAACTGGCACATGTAATTATTTTTTCTTGTTAGCCTCTGCAATAATAGATTAGGATGAATCCTCCACCAAAACCTCTTTTATTTTCTGAGGAAGAATAGAATTAGATCATAGAATCATATCTTTGTTAGAAAGGGGCATTTTCTCACCCATGGAATGTAATAGTTTATTAACAATTTCTTTAGGGAGGATATCATACTCTTTAAAGTGAACATGATCTTTAGTAGCCATATCTGCCTAGGTTTTACATTTATTCAATACATCAAGGTCAAAAACATTACCAACCACATCAATACCTTTTTTATTCAGGGGAATCATCTTTGAATTTGTCATAGGATCCAATGGGGGTGCAGTTTCAACTCCAACATTTGTCTTGATGCCTGGTTTTGAGAGATTTTGTTTCCTATAATCGGAAATAGATTTCCTTTTCATGTTACAAAAGTCACTGAATCTCACTTGTCTGCAGCTTTCTTTGGTATGCCCAATATATTTATAACCAAAAAAAACAGAGTCAGCTTCACATATCTAACATTAAGATAAAGGTTTTAATCCACAATTGACAGTGTGACATTGTTGATAGAGGTGGTACTAAGGTCTACCTCAACTAGGATGTGCACAATGTGACCAAATCACGCTTCCTATGTTGCATAATACAATTTGATAGGATCCCTGATCACTAAGGCAATGTCCAAAAGAATACGAGGGTTCCACTAGATCCAGTTCAAAACATAAATTCAAACCCACACCTGTGTCTTTGTGTTACAGATGGAAAAGGGGATGAAATTGGGATCCCAATCTCAAAATAATAGTATTACTATCTTCAGGGAAATTAGACCGAATTCCCACACTATCTGATTCAGGTCCTCTAATTGTAATAGGATGTGAAAATTTCCTCTTCCAACTGGAACACATTTCCATTTATTGAAACCCAAATCATCATAGATCCTTCTAACAAAGTTTCCAGAAGTCTATGGTTTATTTCTTAAAAGAAAAACCATTCCTCCAACAATAAAAAACTCACATATATTATAAATATAATTGATTAGATTCTAATTTTCATGAAAAATAGCTAAGTTACCTCTTTTGAGAATTCAGTCAACTACCCCTTCATTAACAGAAGTGGAAAAGGGACAATGGCCTTCATGCTGTTCCGGGTTTGAAAGAACTGATGTGATCGATAGACCTATATTTGGATTCCACATTTGATCTACCGAGAGGAACATGTGTTCACACTAAGCAGTTTCATGGGATGCATTCAATGGTTCCACTATATGGATCTCCAATCATAATCCATGATGAGATAGTGAACATGAATCAGTCGCAGCAGGTTTGTCAGAACTAAACTGACTTTGCAAGAGGAAAGCTTCCTCCAGCATCACCCTAATCAGAGAAGATTCATAAGAACCCTAGTCAGAATTAGGATACTGTGAAGAGAGAACCCAAGGACCACCCGCCATCTCTATTATGAGATTCTTAAATTTTTTATGAATATTGAAATATGGTAATATACCGTATATTCAAATTGTCAGTTAAATACACTATTTTTACATAATGACTGATTTAAGCCAACTTATTTCACACTCACATGATTTATTCACTATTTTGATCAAAAGAATGAATTCTATTCATAATCATAAATACAATATTAAAATAATGATTAAAATATTGTAAAATCCATCCTCTCCCCCACTATAAATACTACCCTCATTCCACCCCATCCTCTCACACCTATTAATCCTTGAGAATTATCTATGTTCGGCCAAATCACCTCCCCAAGGATCTTCCCCATGTCCACTACCTTCTGGTCTCACTAAAAGGCCAAAACCAATGTCCTATGGGAGGATCTCAAGGTGAAGAGATTAAGAGGTCAGAATCCTCTTTCATTTTCATGTGTTTTGTTTTCTATTCATTTCATCTCTTATACTCTCTTCCCCTCCCCTTATCTATGAGGTATGAAATATCTAGAGTATTATATATTCTGTATTTTATCATGTTCATGTAAAAAAATCATATTAATTCCACTCATCTTACACTTACTCTAAGAAAATAAAAACATCGTTTGTGATGTGTTGTTTACCAAAATTGTGGATGATGTGCATTAAATTTACATTCCTTCCATAAAATATGATCATAAAACATTTTTAATGGTTGAAAAATAATTTAAATTTTATTATTTAACCACTTTTTTTTGGGAATTAACCTCTATGCATGACATTAAATTATATATTGAAAAAAGTACATGATTATCGAGGAACCGCAAAAACAATTATCTAAACAAATATCATTAATGTTTTATCTAATTATTCAACATTATATATGATAAAAAAAGTATGTTTGGTGTCATTAAATATTCTGAAAACATATGAGTACCATTTCATTCCACTTCTGGAATTTCATTTCCAAACGACAAGGAAATCAAATACAAACCAGTCATGGAAATCATGTAAAGAACACACTCAAAACAATGGAAGGAACAAAATACTAATAACTAAAGGGTGAAATGATGTTATAAAATGATCATATAAGGTGCTATAAACATTAACATGTTTCTTTAAAATACTAATAACACTCTTTTAACCATTATATAGGTGTTTTAAACAATTTTTATGTGAGAAAAACTCAATGTAAGGGAATTCTTAACCTGATATCCATTCTTGGGGTTAACCTACTAATTCATTAATTGTGTTGGTTTTAGATCATTTTTGTGATGAAATTTTGTTTATATTATGTTATAAAATGTGTATTTATTGTGTATACACATATTCCTTTCATTCTATTGATTCACATATCAATTATATGTTATTTTTAAGTGACTTTCCTTATAAAATCCTTTTTTTAAAATCCTAGTTTTTCAAAATTCAAAGTGAATGTTTTTATACAAGTATTATTGTTTGATGATTATTTTATTGTTACTGGTAATTTTTTATGATTAAGGGTGAGACCCATATCTCCCACCAGTGCATTGGATATGTGTAATATGGATGCCATCCATATGGTTACTCAATGTGTAGTTGTAATGGTTACACCTTAAGGTATCCATGAGGGTTACATTGTAAGGTAGTCGCTAGGGTTACAAATCATAAGGAATCTGTGATGGTTACAATATAAGAAATTAATACCCAAAGATACATCTACGTTTATATTTATTTTTTATAAGTAAATCTCATGTAAATATAATGATTCACAATGTAATTTTATATGGGTTTCAATTATGTATTTTTGAAAATGATTTCATACATTGTAAGTATTCATGGACTACTATTTTCTTTCCTTCTTTTTGTATATGTTACTAATCTTTTTGATCTCATCCCATGTTTTTAAATGACTTTTACAAGTTATAAGTATGTGTAAGACAAATAAGGAAGTCAATTTATATATTATGAAGATTTTTCTAAGAAAACATGTTTTATTTGAAAAGTTTTATATTTTTGATGAAATGGATACTATTTTAGTGGTATCTTCTCAATATAAATGTGGGACATTATATATGTATTATATCTAAAATCACTAAAACTATAAACTTGAAAAGATCCTCAATATAAAAGGATGTGAGTTCTTGACTAAAATTCAAGATTATATATTGTAATAAGGCTGGGTCTTTATACCTATGAATCAATCATGGACATTATATATTGAGTCATTGAAGTGGGTGTTCCACTACGTATGAGTTAAATTAAATACTCAAGTTGATGATTAATTGGAAGAACGTGGAACTCTTCTTAAAATTCGTTAACCAAATTGTGAAAAATAAGAATATCTTTAATACAGAGTTTCTCCCCAACAATTTGAGATAAACACACATTTTTAATAGGAATAAAGATTTGTATAATGGGTTTAAATTCAATTGGAAGTTCATTTTTAACATTTAATTGGTAGAAAATAATAGTTTGATTCAAAATATGAAATTTAACTTCCATTCCTTGTTACTTTTAGGGATATTTATGTAAGGAATTACAATCCAAGCATATGTTAACATATAAATCAACCATAGGGAGAATAATAAGATTATTAGGAAATATATTCTCGAAAACATCAATCAGTGAACAATCATATAATTGAGATGTGATAATTATAACATTAGTAACTTCAATTATTAATTAATCATCTAATCAGTATGGTGGGGTAGTGATACACTTTAAAAATTATTTATATATAAAATAGTTCATATATCCTAAATGAAATAAGATAGTAGTTATTGTATAGAGGATGGTAATTGTACCTTTCATCGCATAATTATCGTATACCTCATCAAAAATAGTAATCACATAATATTTTCCATTGTATCTAGGATTAAGTGGTTTCTATGATCAGTCATCATCATTAACCTTTAGATTTGGGAACTGGTTGGAATAATTCCAACACTCCATACATTTGAAACAATAGTATGTGATTGGTGTATTCTGTGGTGTTTTCTTTCTATTATCATCATTATATAACCTATTTCTATCCTATTAGAATTAAATTTCTTAATGAACCTCCTTTACACACATGAATCATTTTCTAATTCGCTAAATATAATTTCCTCCATGTTTTCTTCCAAACCTCAATCATAAATGATATATCATCATCTTCTCTACAGGGTTTTTAGACATCCATTCCAATTCCACATTTAGTTTTTATAAAAACCATGAGATTGATTGGTAAATACAATCTAAATTTCCACCATGACAGGACATCAAATTATTTATTCAAAGTTATTTAATTATTTTTTAGATAATTCCCATCATATAATTTGTAACGAACTGAATTGTTATAAATACAGTTCCTCTTGTGATCTACTTAAATGTCATATTATATATTATGGTTTTAGAAAACACATGAACTCATTTGTTTTTAGTATATTTAATTGTATTTAAATGAACATTATGTGTTTTTACTATTGATAATATAAACATTGTCTAGTGATCACCCGATTAATATAAATATACAGCTTTAACAAATACAATTGACATAGACAATGGAAGTGATGGCCTCAAATAGTAGTATTGTGTCCTATGAATCCCATTTATCAGAGCTTCTAACGTAGATATTATATCTGTAACACATCAAGCTTCCACGGTACGTTTCCCTTCGAATAATGCGATAGCGTGTGTTGTACGCAACCTCGAGTTCTAACACACACCACAACTAATTAAACTAGCCGTTGTGAATAGTAATACCTACTTTTTGAAATCATATATATTTTCTATTTCAAAATGGACTTAATTTTTGGATTCGGAATATCGAAATTAGCCTAGGGTGAAATTTTGGTACTTTTCGGATAACTTTTATATTTTGATGAATAGTGAAAATTACTAAATTTTAATTAAAAACGACTTTTTTAATCAAAATAATTAATATTGATAAATTATGAATTTTAGTGGTTTTAAAGTATATTTAGAATATATTTTTACCATTTAATTTAATGTTTGTCATTGGACATAATTTCACAATTAAACCAGACATAAACAAGTGTCAATCTTTTGATAGTTATTATCTCTTAAAAACACGCTTTTTATTTTAACAACGGGAATTAATTTTAAATTAATTTCTGTCACTTCTGTGTTTTGAATTTGGAAAAATGGATTACATATTTGGAATCAGGATGTCCAAATTATGTAAATAGGTAACTTTTATATTTACACATTTTGAATAATTACTGCGGTAAATATTTTATTTACCATGGTTAAAGGGTAAATCCGGTAAATAAGGGTTAAAAAAATAATATTATAATAATACAAAATTACCCTAAAACGTGTCCTAACCTTATTGGTGGACACATACCCGACCATGGGCATCCTTGGGTAGATTTGGGGACCCCTTGGAGCCACTTGTATGTGGTAGGGACACATTATATTAATAAAGTTAAAATAAAAATAAAAATGGCATAAGCTTACATCTTTTAGAAGAACAATTTTTACATAGGGTTATACAAGTTGCATTTTTGATTATAAATATTCATTAGAAAGATAAAACTATTTCCTACATAATGATATTTTATTTATAATTTTTAGACATCAAATAATTTAAATTATTAATGACACAATAATGATGCAATGTTTACCTCATTAATAAATCATTTAAATAAATAAGATTATAATGATTAAAATATTATCTAAAACCTGTCCAATTCTTATTGGTTGATGTTATTTAGAATATGAGTAATATTATCTTCGACCTCAATTATTTTTGGACCATTATAAACCGAATATAATTATATTATAAAGTAATACTTTCACTCTTTCCTAAAGAGCCCCTCCTCTCCCTTATAAAAGGAGACCACTTCTACTCATTCCTCACACCTCTCAAGCCACTTGGCTCGTCCAAAATCTGACCAAATAAGCTCCCCACATCCCTATCCTCCTCCTTGAAGCTTCCCCTTAGGCATAAATCATTTCAAGAAGTCCTTTGGTTCCAACCAAAGTGAGTTACCTAAATTAAAGGTAACGATTTCTCTTAAATTATTTTCATTTATTTTGCTTCTCCAACCCCAAAACTCTTTTTATTTCCTTTCTTTTGTAACAACAAAAGTATCCTCAATATACTAGGATGTTTTTATAATAAGTATTCGAACTACACATACACACACCTCCATCTAATGGATGATGAACATAATGTTTCTGTGAATGGCAAACTAACGCCTCACGAAACGATGATTGTTCAAATACATATTACCGCCTCTCATGGTGGCCATTATGATGGCACTGTAATTAAGAGTGATATTAATGATACATATTTTATATATAAGCTTCTGTAATTCCATTTTATTTCATACCATTATTCGTTTCATGTTGTATATATATACGATAATTTCATTTGAGGAAGTGCGGACTACCGCCCCCTTAAAATGATATGACTCTTTCATACCACACATGGAACGTATAAAGAATGGTGTTAATGAACATAAGTAACATATATAAAATATTATATTATACTGGAATAATAATATACCTATGTATCATTTGGATTCAATTCTTTTAAAATGAAAAATTAAATGGAAGTAGCGTTCGTGCGTACGTACGGACTACCGTCTCCACGAACACGGTGAGATCCATCCTCCATCGTATCCATTCAAGTCTTATTCTCATTTTAGGGTTAAAAATAATGTTAATATCATTCTGATTATGAATAAGATATAATCTATCCATTACAAACATGTCTTACGTAACCAAACATTTAAGAAGAACGAATCGATTATCACACGAAACAACGATAATACTAAGATATTATTAATAAAGCAATATTAAAAGATCATATATGATATCATATTGATGTATATGATTATTGTATAATTTAATAACAATGTTTTAATTATTATACAGGTGGTTAACATACCATCGACTAAGGGAAAGTTCAAGGTAAGGGTTTATTTCGCAATCTCTTTATTATCTGAGGTTGTTTATACATAATTATCTACTGGGACCTCATTATCATCAACGTCCATGTTTCTTAAAAATGTATTTCAAAACATTTTTAATATGGGTTAAAGTCATTTATACCCTTGTTTGACTTTTTATAAGAGGTTTATAAGGGAATATTTCCGTCGTTTTCCAAACAAGGTGCTTTTTAACCTTTTCGACAGAATTAAGATAAGAATGTTTTTTTAACTTATACGGCAGGTGCGGTTATTTTCCGCCGTTATAAAATAGTCAAATCTTCCCTTACAAGCTTATAAGAATATTTTCAATGAAAATGTTTTATTTTATAGATATATGTCTCTTAAATGATTTCAAAATAGAAAGAGATATTTCTTTAAAAAGAGTTTTGATTTTATCTATGTCAACATCCTTTAATGGATTTTACGCTTATTTGAGGATGATATATTATGATACAAAACTTTTATATTGTATTGAAGGTTTTGTGATATGTTTGACTGTGGATGCGCTATTTTTTATATACCATTCATGGTTTATGGTGAATGTATTGACATTTCGTATGCTAGTTTTAATACGAATGTTTATGTTATGTTTAAACCTTTTCATATGGGAATGCATTGGACTTAATATGTGATGGGTGGAGCCCGCTATAGCTCCTCGATGCATCGGTAGGTCTCATGAGGCAAACTAGTGTCTTGGCACAAGGCCTTGAAAAAATCTTATTTGTAGTCTTGGCACGAGGTCGTGGCTATGTGGTTATGATAGTCTGGCATTATGCATTCCATCATTATGAAAGTGGTTAGTGATTTTTCATGTGATTATTCGATTAGTAGAATATCCATGTGAATGAGTAAATGGAATTATTTCATTTTATTTATGCCATACAAAGTTGAAAGTTCAAGTTTGAAAGGCTTTTGTTTTAGTTATACATTGCCTTAAATGTTTATTCTTATTTATGAAAATTTCCACTATATTGTTATCCTTACTGGGCATTTGAGTTCACCCCTTTTCTATGTTTTATTTTTCCCAGGAAGTGAAGAAGTAAATTATGAATGACCTGCAGGGATATTATGTGGGGATATGAGTGTGATTTATGGAGACATTATGTTGTTGTAGTAGTTTTTTATTTTATGATGTAATGTAAAACTTATGAATATATCTAGTGTTTCCAAGGCTACTAAACCAATCGGTCATTCAAGATTTGATCTTTCTTGTGATCGTGCCAATGTTATGTAATAATGCACCGACTCTGGGTAGCTGGGGTCGGGGCGTTACAGTTGGTATCAGAGGAAGTTTAGTACAAACCTTGGAATCTAGATTTACATAAACTCTGATTAGAGCACGTAGACCTAAGATGAACTTTGAGGATTAGTATAGAAGAACTTCCTAGAATTTTGGTATTGTATAGATTTTGTGAGTTTTCCGAGCAATACATCCCTGTCTGGATATGAGCAGGTAGAGGCGGCTCTGGCACAGATGTACCTAGGGGTAAAACCCGAAAACACCGCTTTGAGCTAGACTCGAATGGGAACTGGTGCATGACAACGGGCCTTGCTGCACTCTTGGTTACGACACTCCCGAGGGATATGCTTAGGATAACTCTCATTTTCTTAACAAATCATTATGAAGGGTTTATGAGTATATAATTCCTCAAAGAAAACATTTTTATGATTATGGATTATGTCCATAAATAGTTCAATTTATGTTAAGTGTTGTATAAGTATGGGATTATGAATTTTGATTCATAAACTGATCTAGTTTATTCCATTGTTTAGAAATGGCGCCTAGTGGAAGAAATGGAAACCGTATCAATGCACGCACTCCATGTAGGGATTTCCCTCCTGCTCAAGATAATTATAGTGGGGCTGGTGATGCAACTGGTGCCGATCAGCTAATCACCATACTGGGACAACTTACTCAGGTTATGAATAATAACCTTACCCGTATGGAGCACCCTGATCCGCAGCATGGAGGATCAATGTTAGACCGATTCATGAGGCAACAACCACCAACGTTCAATGGGAGTACAAATCCCTTAGTAGCTGAGAAATGGATAAATTCCCTAGAGAAAATATTTCAGGCTTTGGGGAGCAGTGAAAGGGAGAAAGTTATCATGGCAGTTTACCGCCTCACTGGAGATGCTGATCAATGGTGGTCATTGATTCAAAACATGAAGTAAGATGATGAAGTATCAAATATGTAATGGAGGGAGTTCAAAGATCTGTTTTTAGAAAAATACTTCCCTCGCGACCATCGAGAAGATATGTAAAGGCAATTTCTAAGTCTGAGACAGAAGGAGGATGAGAATGTCGCAAAGTATGAGGCTAACTTTACAAGGTTAGCAAGGTACGCTGGTGATTATGTACATAACCAAAGAAGTAATATTGATCGTTTCTTTGATGGGTTAAAACCATTTCTCCATCTAGCATTAGTCTCACAATCCTTTTCATCGTACGAAGACATTGTCTCATGTGCTATCAAGACCGAAAAGGAATTCTCTAAGTCTTATGACTTTAAAGCAAAGCAAGAGAAGAAGAGACCTGCTGATCAATCTGGGAATGGAAATAAGGGGAAGAAGGGAAAGGTTTAATATCCATCCTATGGTAAATGCGGGAAGAAACACCCTGGTACTTGCTTGAAGGGAATGGGAGTCTGTTACAAGTGTGGTGAAAAAGGCCACCAAGCTCGTGATTGCAAGGGGAAGAAGGAAGCTACCAACATTCAGTGCTACAATTGCTGGGAGATGGGGCATTATGCAAATGAATTTCCTAAGAGTCAAGAGAACTTACCTTAGAAAAGGCCAAGGGATCAAGGCCAGGCTTATGCTATCACTACTGCTGAGGTAGAAGCTCCGAAAGACGTGGTGGCAGGTAATTTAATGGTTTCCTCAAGTTTAGCAAATTCATTATTTGATTCTGGATCATCGCATTGTTTCATATCTTCCCAGTTTGCTAAGAAAATTAGATATTTCCAATTTGATTTAATAAGGGAGTTGTCAGTTAAAACTCCTAAGGGAAGTATAGTTGCAACAATGTTTTGTGAATCAGTCCCCATTAGAGCACATAAATTTTCTTTATCTGCTGATCTCATCGTCATACCTATGATTGAGTTTGATATAATCCTCGGTATGGACTGGCTTTCGGACTATGATGCGAAGATTTATTGTAAGAAGAAAGAGGTTACGATTCTTGATGATAATGATAAGGAACGCCTTATTTTTAGAGCAGAATCGTCACCACCTAATTCTTATTTAGATCCACCCCCAGTAGCTCAACTTAATTCAATCATTGGGGAGGAAGAGAATGAAATAACTGTCGGTGAGGAAAGGAATGTTCAAATAGATGATGTACCTATTGTGAAAGAATTTGTAGATGTATTTCCGGAAGATTTACCTGGACATCCTCCAGAACGAGAAGTTGAGTTTTCCATTGATTTGATTCCTGGATCAAGGCCTATATCGAAGACCCCTTATAGAATGGCCACTGTAGAATTAGTCGAACTAAAGAAACAACTAGAGTAATTGAGTAATAAGGGATTTATTCGCCCTAGTGTTTCTCCATGGGGAGCCCCTGTTATTTTTGTTAAAAAGAAAGATGGATCTATGAGGTTATGTATCGACTACAGGGAGATCAATGCTATAACGATAAAGAAAAAGTATCCCCTACCTCGTATTGATGATTTATTTGACCAACTGCATGGATCTCAATACTTTTCAAAGATTGACCTTCGATCTGGATACCATCAGTTGTGTGTGAAGAAGGAAGAAATTCCGAAAACAGCATTTCGAACCAGGTACGGGCATTATGAGTTTACTGTAATGCCGTTTGGATTGACTAATGCACCATCTGTATTCATGGATCTGATGAATAGAGTTTTCAAGGAGTATCTCGATGAATTTGTGGTGGTATTTATTGATCATATCTTGGTATACTCCAAAACCTACAAAGATCAAGAAAATCACTTGCGCATTATCTTGAAGACTCTGAGGAGGCATGAATTATATGGGAAGTTTAGCAAGTGTGAATTCTGGCTTCAGGAGATTTCTTTTCTTGGCCATATTGTCTCTAAAGATGGAATCTCTGTTGATCCTTCTAAGACCAAGGCAATCCAAGAATGGCTAGCACCTATGAGTATAACTGAGGTACGTAGTTTTATTGGTTTGGCAGGTTATTATCGACGTTTCGTCCATAATTTTGCCTGATTTGCTAACCCATTAACGAAGCTCACACGTAAAGGGGTTAAATTTGCTTGGACAAAAGAGTGTGAAGAATGTTTCGAAGAACTGAAGAGAAGATTAGTCAATGCTCATATATTGACTCTACCATTGGGGAATGATGGGTTCGTTATTCATAGTGATGCATCAAAGAAAGGACTTGGTTGTGTCCTTATGCAGAATGATAGAGTTATTGCCTATGCATCACGACAGTTGAAAATTCATGAACAAAACTATCCTACTCATGATCTTGAGTTAGCAGCTGTGATCTTTGCTTTGAAGATATGGAGACACTACCTCTATGGTGAAAAATGTGAGATTTATACTGATCACAAGAGTTTGAAGTATATTTTCTCACAAAAAGAACTCAACATGAGGCAAAGGATATGGCTTGAATTACTCAAGGATTATGATTGCACGATACACTACCACCCGGGGAAAGCAAACAAGGTGGCAGATGCTTTGAGCAGAAAAGACCATGGAGTTTTGAAAATGATGAGAATTGAAAGGGATCCAATTTTCATGGATCTAGTGAAGATGGACATGGGAATAACTAGGGAAGGTGAAACATCAATGCTTTTTCAAATGGTTGCCAAACCATCTTTACTAGAAAGGATTAAGAGTTCTCAGACCAATGATGAAGAATTTCAGAAGAAGATTAAAGCTGTGAATGATGGTAGATTGAGAGACTTTGTGTATGAAGATGGAATTTTGAAATTCGGGAAGAGACTTTGTGTTCCCGATTTACCTGATCTAAAAAGGGAATTGCTGGATGATGCTCATAGTTCCAATTTCTCTATACACCCTGGGAGCACCAAAATGTATAGAGATTTGAAGGAACATTTTTGGTGGGACAACATGAAGAGGGAGATTGCTGATTTTGTGTCAAGATGTATGGTTTGTAAACAAGTGAAAGCTGGAAGGCAACAGCCTGGAGGAGTCATGCAACCTCTTCCCATACCGGAGTGGAAATGGGACAATATTACGATGGACTTTGTCATGGGGCTACCAAAGACTCCTAGAAGGAACGATGAAATATGGGTTATTGTTGATCGTCTTACCAAGTCAGCACATTTTCTTGCTATAAGAGAAGATCTACCCCTGGAACGTCTAGCAAGACTATATATTAATGAAGTTGTGAGACTTCATGGAGTACCCTTATCAATTGTTTATGATCGTGATCCCCATTTTACTTCAAGATTTTGGAAAAGTCTTCAGAAATACCTGGATACTGAACTTCATTTGAGCACTGCTTACCACCCTCAGACATATGGACAATCAAAACGGACTATTCAGACCTTAGAAGACATGTTGAGATCTTTCTCACTTGACTTTCAGGGTATGTGGGATCAATATTTACCACTGGTAGAATTTTCCTATAACAATAGCTTCCATTCGAGTATTCAGATGGCACCATATGAAGCGTTATACGGAAAGAGATTTCGTACACCAACATGTTGGGATGACGTTGGTGAAAGAAAACTTGTAGGCCCAGAACTGGTGGAGGAAACGGTGGAAAAGGTGAAAGTAATCCAAAATCACATCAAAGCAGCTCAAAGTAGGCAGAAGAGCTATGCCGATAATCGAAGGAAGGATTTGGAATTTCAAGTCAGTGATCATGTTTTCATGAAGGTATCTCCGTGGAAGGGAGTCATACGTTTTGGTAAGAAAGGTAAATTGAGTCCCAGGTACATCGGACCTTTCGAAATTCTAGAACGAATTGGGGCTGTAGCTTACCGATTAGCAATGCCGCCAAGTCTCTCCAAAGTTCACGATGTGTTCCACATATCTCTGTTGAGAAAATACATGCCTGACCCAACGCATGTACTCACCTATGAGGAATTAGAACTGGGACCCGATCTGTCTTATTGTGAAGAGCCTGTCAGGATTCTTGATACAAGAGAACAAGTACTGAGAAACCGAACGACGCGTCTGGTAAAAGTTTTGTGGAGAAATCATAAGATGGAAGAGGCAACATGGGAACCCGAGGAACTTATTATGAAGAACCACCCGAGTCTTTTCATGCAGTAATACCCTAGAAATTTCGAGGACGCAATTATTTGAAGGAGGGGAGAATGTAACACCCCAAGCTTCCACGGTACGTTTCCCTTCAAATAATGCGATAGCGTGTGTTGTATGCAACCTCGAGTTCTAACACACACCACAACCAATTAAACTAACCGTTGTGAATAGTAATACCTACTTTTTGAAATCATATATATTTTATATTTCAAAATGGACTTCATTTTTGGATTCGGAATATCGAAATTAGCCTAGGGTGAAATTTTGGTACTTTTCGGATAACTTTTATATTTTGATGAATAGTGAAAATTACTAAATTTTAATTAAAAACAACTTTTTTAATCAAAATAATTAATATTGATAAATTATTAATTTGAGTGGTTTTAAAGTATATTTAGAATATATTTTTACCATTTAATTTAATGTTTGTCATTGGACATAATTTCACAATTAAACCAGACATAAACAAGTGTCAATCTTTTGATAGTTATTATCTCTTAAAAACACGCTTTTTATTTTAACAACGGGAATTAATTTTAAATTAATTTCTGCCACTTCTGTGTTTTGAATTTGGAAAAATGGATTACATATTTGGAATCAGGATGTCCAAATTATGTAAATAGGTAAATTTTATTTTTACACATTTTGAATAATTACTGCGGTAAATATTTTATTTACCATGGTTAAAGGGTAAATCCGGTAAATAAGGGTTAAAAAAATAATATTATAATAATACAAAATTACCCTAAAACGTGTCCTAACCTTATTGGTGGACACATACCCGACCATGGGCATCCTTGGGTCGATTTGGGGACCCCTTGGAGCCACTTGTATGTGGTAGGGACACATTATATTAATAAAGTTAAAATAAAAATAAAAATGGCATAAGCTTACATCTTTTAGAAGAACAATTTTTACATAGGGTTATACATGTTGGATTTTAGATTATAAATATTAATTAGAAAGCTAAAAAGATTTCCTAAATAATGATATTTTATTTATAATTTTTAGACATCAAATAATTTAAATTATTAATGACACAATAATGATGCAATGTTTACCTCATTAATAAATCATTTAAATAAATAAGATTATAATGATTAAAATATTATCTAAAACCTGTCCAATTCTTATTGGTTGATTTTATTTAGAATATTAGTCATCTTATCTTCGACCTCAATGATTTTTGGACCATTATAAACCTAATATAATTATATTATAAAGTAATACTTTCACTCTTTCCTAAAGAGCCCCTCCTCTCCCTTATAAAAGGAGACCACTTCTACTCATTCCTCACACCTCTCAAGCCACTTGGCTCGTCCAAAATCTGACCAAATAAGCTCCCCACATCCCTCTCCTCCTCCTTGAAACTTTCCCTTAGGCAGAAAGCATTTCAAGAAGTCCTTTGGTTCCAACCAAAGTGAGTTACCTAAATTAAAGGTAACGATTTCTCTTAAATTATTTTCATTTATTTTGCTTCTCCAACCCCAAAACTCTTTTTATTTCCTTTATTTTGTAACAAAAAAAGTATCCTCAATATACTAGGATGTTGTTATAAGAAGTATTCGAACTACACATACACACACCTCCATCTAATGGATGATGAACATAATGTTTCTGTGAATGGAAAACTAACGCCTCACGAAACGATGATTGTTCAAATACATCTTACCGCCTCTCATGGTGGCCATTATGATGGAACTGTAATTAAGTGTGATATTAATGATAAATATTTTATATATAAGCTTCTGTAATTCCATTTTATTTCATACCACTATTCGTTTCATGTTGTATATACATACGATAATTTCATTTGAGGAAGTGCGGACTACCGCCCCCTTAAAATGATATGACTCGTTCATACCACACATGGAACGTATAAAGAATGGTGTTAATGAACATAAGTAACATATATAAAATATTATATTATACTGGAATAATAATATACCTATGTATCATTTGGATTCAATTCTTTTAAAATGAAAAATTAAATGGAAGTAGCGTTCGTGCGTACGTACGGACTACCGTCTCCACGAACACGGTGAGATCCATCCTCCATCGTATCCATTCAAGTCTTATTCTAATTTTAGGGTTAAAAATAATTTTAATATCATTCTTATTATGAATAAGATATAATCTATCCATTACAAACATGTCTTATGTAACCAAACATTTAAGAAGAACGAATGGATTATCACCCGAAACGACGATAATACTAAGATATTATTAATAAAGCAATATTAAAAGATCATATATGATATCATATTGATGCATATTATTATTTTATAATTTAATAACAATGTTTTAATTATTATACAGGAGGTTAACATACCATCGACTAAGGGAAAGTTCAAGGTAAGGGTTTATTCCGCAATCTCTTCATTATCCGAGGTTGTTTATACATAATTATCTACTGGGACCTCATTATCATCCACGTCCATGATTCTTCAAAATGTATTTCAAAACATTTTTATTATGGGCTAAAGTAATTTATACCCTTGTTTGACTTTTTATAAGAGGTTTATAAGGGAATATTTCCGTCGTTTTCCAAACAAGGTGCTTTTTAACCTTTTCGACAGAATTAAGATAAGAATGTTTTTTTTTAACTTATACGGCGGGTGCGGTTATTTTCCGCCGTTATAAAATTGTCAAAGCTTCCCTTACAAGCTTATAAGAATATTTTCAAAGAAAATGTTTTATTTTATAGATATATGTCTCTTAAATGATTTCAAAATAGAAAGAGATATTTCTTTAAAAAGAGTTTTGATTTCATCTATGTCAACATCCTTTAATGGATTTTACGCTTATTTGAGGATGATATAATATGATACAAAACTTTTATATTGTATTGAAGGTTTTGTGATATGTTTGACTATGGATGTGCTATTTTTTATATACCATTCATGGTTTATGGTGAATGTATTGACATTTCGTATGCCAGTTTTAATACGAATGTTTATGTTATGTTTAAACCTTTTCATATGGGAATGAATTGGACTTAATATGTGACGGGTGGAGCCCGCTATAGCTCCTCGATGCATCGGTAGGTCTCATGAGGCAAACTAGTGTCTTGGCACAAGGCCTTGACAAAATCTTATTTGTAGTCTTGGAACGAGGCCTTGGCTATGTGGTTATGATAGTCTGGCATTATGCATTCCATCATTATGAAAGTGGTTAGTGATTTTGCATGTGATTATTCGATTAGTAGAATATCCATGTGAATGAGTAAATGGCATTATTTCATTTTATTTATGCCATACAAAGTTGAAAGTTCAAGTTTTAAAGGCTTTTGTTTTAGTTATACATTGCCTTAAATTTTTATTCTTATTTATGAAAATTTCCACTATATTGTTATCCTTACTGGGCATTTGAGCTCACCCCTTTTCTATGTTTTATTTTTCCCAGGAAGTGAAGAAGTAAATTATGAATGGCCTGCAGGGATATTATGTGGGGATATGAGTGTGAATTATGGAGACATTATGTTGTTGTAGTAGTTTTTCATTTTATGATGCAATGTAAAACTTATGAATATATCTAGTGTTTCTAAGGCTACTAAACCAATCGGTCTTTCGAGATTTGATCTTTCTTGTGATCATGCCAATGTTATGTAATAATGCACCGACTCTGGGTAGCTGGGGTCGGGGCGTTACAATATCTCGGTTTTCTATTGACAAATCCCAAGCTCATATCCATCAACTTAACCATGAGTGAAACCCTTTATAGGAGAAGTTCGAGCTCATCAAGATCACAACCCAAACCACGCTCACTGAACCACCCCATGAAAATCTCAAAATCGTGCACCATAACCTTAGTGTTTTTTGGTTTATTAAAGGGATATATATCAATAACAAAATAATATTAGTTTTTTTATATTATTTTAATAGAATAATTTTCATATTTTCTTCTTATCATAATTTTATAATTGTTTTTTATATTTATACAATAATAAAATCAATTTTCCATTAATATTCAAATTAAATAAGGAATTTCTTTTCATGTAGTAATGTATTTTTTAAATAAATATTATTTTAATAAAATATTATTATTAAATAATTTTTATTAAATATAAATGATCATATAATTTTTATAAAGTCAAATGTAATTTTTATAAGGGTTCAAAAATAGTTATTGTCAAAGAACCCTCCATTTGTTGATAAATGTTGAATATTATTTTAAAATATTAAATGAATATTATTTTTTTATTTTTTATTTTGAAATTATCCAATGGATCATTTTTAATTATTTTCTGATAATATCAAATTTTTAGGTAAAAAATTAATACCTTATAAATATACGTTGTGTATTATGACATCATTGTAACGCCCCGACCCTAGTTACCCAAAGTCGGTGCATTATTACATAACATTGGCATGATTACAAGGATATCATGTCTCGAAAGGCCGATCAGTTTAGTATTATTGGAAACAAGATTCATAAATATGATCCACTTTACAGCATGAATAGAAATACAACAATAATATATTTCATTAGAAGCATCCAATCCTCCTAGATTACGCCTGCAGTTCACTCAATACTAACTTCTTCATATCCTGGGAAAATGAAACATAAGAAAGGGGCGAGATCAAACGCTCAGTAAGGGTAAGTAATACAGTGGAAAATGACATAAATATTAATCATGGTAAGTATTTGAAAACCACATGCCTTTACCAATAATAAACATGAATACTTTTATGGAAATATTATGAGATTAGTAAATAATGCCATAATAAAACATAATCCTGGGTATTCTACTAGTATAATGACCACATGAACCATCAATATTATTTCCATAATGAGAGAATGTATAATGACGGACATTCTGAAACATTTTGTCAAGGCCTCGGCCAAGACGTCTAAAAATGATTAAGGCCTCGGACAAAACCATAAATCCAATTGAAAAAGGGCCTCGGCCAATTCCACGTCTAGTTGTCTCATGAGACCTACCGATGCATCGATGAGCTATAGCGGGCTCCACCGATCACTTACTAAGTCCAATACATTCCTCATGTGAAAAAGGTTGAAATATAACATAAACATTCATATTAAAACTAGCATACGAAATGTCAATACTTCAACCATAAACCATGAATGGTATAAAAATAGCATGTCCACAGTCAAACATATCACAAAACCTTCAATACAATATGGATGTTTTGTATCATAATAAATCTACTTCAAATAAACTTAAAATCCATCAAAGGATGTTGACATAGATGAAATCCAAACAATTTTTAAAGAATTATCTCTTTTTATTTTTAAATAATTTAAGAGTCACATAATTATAAGGAAAAAATTATTTTGAAAATATTATTATAATATTTTATGGTATGCTTTTACGATTTTATAACGGTGGAAAATAGCTGCACCCTCCGTATAAGTTAAAAAAACATTATTACCTTAATTTTGTTGAAAATTGTCAAAAAGTACCTTATTTGGAAAATGAAGGAATGATTCCTTTCAAAAACACACAAGAGTATAAATGAATTTAACCAATTTTCTAGTAAATAGTAAAAATGTTTTAAAATATATTTTTATGAGACACGGATGTGGATGATAAAGAGGTCCCAGTAGATAATTACGTATAAACAACCTTAGATAATGAAGAGATTGTGAAATAAACCCTTACCTTGTACTTTTCTTTGGTTGATGTTAGGTTAACCTCCTGTATAATGGTGAAATAATTTTTATTTAATTATACAATAATCATATATATTAATATGATATCATATATGATCTTTTAACATCGCTTTGTTAATAAAATCTTAGTATTATCATCGTTTTGGGTGTTAACTTACTCATTTTATTTTATATAAGCCATGTTTGTTATGGATAGGTTGTATCATACTCATATCCAGAATGATATTAAGTCCTTGAATATTATTATTAATCATCCAATAAAATTTAGTCATCAATGGATACGATGGGGAATTAATCTCATCGCGTTCGTGGAGACGGTAATCCGTACGTACGCACGAGCGACAATATCATTCTTTTGATATTAAAATAATATATAATTGGATGTCATATCATATAGAAAGAATCATTATCATGTTATATTTATTATTTACATTAATTATACATCATTATTATACCCATCTAAATAATATTATATTGAATAACAATTACACCACAACGTGGAGACGGTAGGTCGTAAGTACGCACGTATGGTGACATGTCATTCAAGGGATGGATAGAATAATGAATTTCTTTTTTCCATAATTATAATAACATCACAGTATATAGAAGATACTGGAGTTATTGTTTTAGAATTTAAATAACAAGGAAATAATAAGTTGAAGAAGAAAGGAACTTTATAGAGGGTGGTGAAGACGTTACCTCTTCTTCGGGTTCTTCCTTTTGATTTGATCAAAAGGGCTCCATAGGTTGTCTTTATGATCAAACTAAAGCATCTAGGATGAATTGAGGGAAGTTGGGAGGATATTTGGGTAGATTTTGTCCGAGACAAATGGCATTGAACATGTGAATTAATGAGAAGGGTGAGTTCCCTTTTATAAGAGGGGTGACGGGATCTTTAGAAAAAACTTAAAGTATTAATTTATAATAAAATCATATTCGGTTTCTAATGGATCCCATGTGGATTATTCAAAGTATAAGGTGGGTATGGGTCGAAATCCTTTCAAACAATACATTTTAGACAGGTTTGGGTCATTATATTAACCTTATCTTTTAGTTTTAACTCTTGGTTAATTAGTTTAACACTTACCATGTCACTTTGTATTTTTATATTATATAGTAAATAAACTTACTATATACCTCCAAGAGACCCACAAGTGATCCATTAATGATACACCTATCATGATAAAAGTCCTTTGTCCGAACCTTATTTTTTTTAGGAATTTAATATCTATTAATAATATAATATTTGTTTTAAAAACTCTTTTATGTCAATTTTGACATTATTTGGTATTTGATTTTTGTGAAAATCATAATAGCATGATTACTTCGAAAAATGTTAATTAAATCAATCCTAACATGTCATATTAACCTATGAAATTCGTGTAATTCATTAAAAGTATCAAATTATATTTATTTGGGTGTTTATAATATCAATTATTTTAATATTTCACTAATAAGGTAATTACTGCATCATCATTGTGTCATAAATTAATTAAAGAATTTAATGTCTAAAAATTATAAATAAAATAACATTATGTAGGAAATATTTTTATATTTCTAATTAATATTTTTAATAGAAAATATATCATATATAACCCTATGTAAAAATTGTTTTTCTAAAAGTTATAAGCTTATGTCATTTTTGTATTTACTTTAACTTAATTAATATAAAGTGTCCCTATCACCTACAAGTGGCTCCATGGGGTCCCAAAATCGACCCAAAGATGCCCATGGTCGGACATGTATCAACCAATAGGGTTAATACACATTTTAGGGTAATTTATTATTATAATAATATTATTTTTTACCCTTATTTACCGGATTTACCCTTTAACCATGGTAAATAAAATATTTACCGAAGTAATTGTTCAAAATGTCTAAAAATAAAAGTTACCTATTTACACAATTTGGACACAATGATTCCAAATATAGAGTCCATTTTTCCAAATTCAAACCACAGAAGTGGCAAAAATTAATTTAAAATTAATTCCCACTGTCAAAACAAAAAGCGTGTTTTTAAGAAATAATAACTATCAAAAGATTGACACTTGTTTATGTCCGGTTTAATTGTACAATTGTGTATAATGACCAAAATTGTATTAAATGGTAAAAATATATTCTAAATATACTTTAAAACCACTCAAATTCAAAATTTATCACAATTAATTATTTTGATTAAAAAAGTTGTTTTTAATTAAAATTTAGTAATTTTCACTATTCATCAAAATATAAAAGTTATCCAAAAAGTCCCAAAATTTTACCCTAGGATAATTTCGATATTACGAATCCAAAAATAAAGTCCATTTTGAGAGATAAAATTTATAAAATATCAAAAATTAGGTATTACTATTCATAACGGCTAGTTTGATTGGTTGTGGTGTGCGTTAAAACTCGAAGTTGCGTACAACACGCACTACTGTATTATTCAAAGAGAAGCGTATCATGGAAGCATGGGGTGTTACATTGTAAATTTTTGATGTCCCAGTTCTAAATAATTAATTTATTTAGTCAAATTGAATATATAAAAGTTTAAAATATTGGATTTAAAATGTTCACCATTAAAAGTCGGTAAAAGTGCATTTTTTTGAAAAATACTTCTTTTATCTGAAAAAAATGAATTTATTCTTACATTATGTCTAAGAAACTCATAATATGGATTATAAAATTATAAGGATTATATAAAGTTCAAAATTAAGTTAATACTATTCATAACCTCTTTTGAACGACTTGTTTGGTAAGTCATGGTGTGCTTGAACTCGGTGTTGCATGTAGTGAATGTTATTGAATTATTTTGAAGAAATAATGAACTATGAAATCTTGGGGGGTTACATTATTCCCTCATTCAATAAATTTCATCCTCGTAATTTTAAATTGTTCTTCGAAAATAAAGGTTGAAAATAGAAAATATCTTTGTGGGAAAACCCACATCGGAAATTGGGTTAATAAAATCAAGTCTTAATAAGAGGAAAATAGAAATGATAGGGTCACCACAAAATTATGATCTAGATTAGGAGAAAATTGGTGGAAATTAGAGACATATAATTGGAGGAAAATGTAAATATTTATAGGTAGTGATTGAGGTTATCAATCACAAACACGTGTAAAATTGAGGTCCTTAAATTCATCAATCTATAATGATTTAAAATACCATCGGTTCAATAAAACATAAGGTATTAGGATAACACATTTTTGGTTTTAATATCCCTTCAATAAAGTATAAGAATTAATTTCTTCATAGAATAAGTGGAGAAGAAAAATATATACTTGACAAGTAGAGTTCCATCCTTTAACTAATTTCTACCACAAACTCATCTTTCACTCTAAAATATTATATTTATCCTATTCATTTTGGGTTAAAAAAATGAATTTATAATTTATCTACCATAACTTCTTAAAATAAACTACATTATTTAATCTAGGACATCTCGTGGGCCAGTGGTAGGTGATACACCCTTGTCATCCTTTGGTTGCGGGTTCAAGTCTCGCGGCCTTGCCGGTCGCGACGGGATGCTGCCCGACCTCCTGGTTATCCTTTTATGGCAATCAAAAATAATCTCAAACTAGAGTTATCCAAAATAATTTTTTCCAAACTCATAGTCCAAAATTTTTAAGGAAGTTAAACACAATGAAGATCATTTTTCCCATGTAATAACATGTGAAAAACTTCGTAAAGTATTCTTTTAAAACACTACACATCCTGAATTACCACAAAACCTTATTCATTAAATTCATTCTCCTTTATTCCTTATAGAATACTGGATATACTCCTTCTATCCAAAAATGTTGTAAACTCCAACAATGATGGGAATAGAAATCATTAATCAGTTTCAAGGTAGTCAAGAATATCCAATACAATTTATTCAAATCAACCATCTCTTATTCCAAAATCACTACCTCATTATCAGAACCATATTATGTTTTATCTTTCTCTCAACCATATATTTTCCAAAAATTTAACCTACTATTGAGCCACTTTTCTTGGTTCCACACAATCTTAAGTCCTTAATGAAATTGTAATGCAGTACAATCCTTATAGACTCCATAATTATTATAACCAGTACATTGTTGATACAACACTCAAATGACATAATTCTCTAATGACAACATAAGAACTCTAGTCATTCCTCCTCATCTGTGGTAGTATCATAACTTCATTATTATCCAATAGCATCATTTGGGGCATACTCTGATGATTTGGACATTGGTTCGCGTCGTGTCCCAACTCCTTGCAGATGAAGCATTGCACATTTGAAACCTTTTTCTTACCCTTGCATTCACGCACATGGTGTCCTTTGTTTTTCAAACTTATAACAAACTCCCATTCCCTTCAGGCAAGTTCTAGGGTGTTTCTTCCCATAGTTATCACATTTGGGAAAACTCTTCTTTTCCCTCTTCCCTTTATCCATCTTTCTCTCTTCCATCCTTTTCTTCTCTTGCTTCCCTTCGAAGCCATAAGACATAGTTAACTCTTTACTTATCTTATCAACACATGATACTATTTATTCATATGATGATAATACTTGGGAGACTATTTCCCTTCTAAATGATGGCTTAATACCATGAAAGATATGATCCTTCTTATTCTTTGGATCAAACGTATTGCTGGAGTTCACATTCCTTCTATTGGGCGCCATTTATATACAATGGCATAAACTAGGTCAGTTTATGAATTGCAATGAATAATTCCAAACATGTAAAATACCTTATGTAAATTGAATGATTTATGGATATAATCCATAATCATAAAGATGTTTTCATTGAGGAATTATATACTGATAAACCCTTCATAATGCTTTGTAATGAAAATGAGAATTATCCTAAGCATATCCCCCAGGAGTGTCGTAACCAAGAGTGCAGCAAGGCCAGTTGTCGTGCACGAGTTCTCGTTCAAGTCAAGATCAAAGCGGTGTTTTTGGGTTTTACCCCAAGGTACATCAGTGCCAAAGCCGCCTCTACCTGCTCGTATCCAGACAGGGATGTATTGCTCGGAAAACTCACAAAATTTCTATAATACCAAAATTCTAGGAAGTTCTTCTATACTAATCCTCAAAGTCTATCATCGGGCTATGTGCTCTAATCAAAGTTTATCTAAATCTAGTTTCCAAGGTTTGTACTAAACTTCCTCTGATACCAACTGTAACACCCTGACCCTAGTTACTCAGAGTCGGTGCATTATTACATAACATTGGCATGATTACAAAGAAATCATGTCTCAAAAGACCGATCAGTTTAGTATTACTGGAAACAAGATTCATACATATTATCCACTTTATAGCTTGAAGAGAA
This sequence comes from Viscum album, assembly GCA_963277665.1. NCBI lineage: Eukaryota > Viridiplantae > Streptophyta > Magnoliopsida > Santalales > Viscaceae > Viscum > Viscum album. The sequence goes on from OY728167.1 coordinate 219,089,950, forward strand.
ATACAACAATAATATATTTCATTAGAAGCATCCAAGCCTCCTAGATTATGCCTGCAGGTCACTCATAACTAACTTCTTCATATCCTGGGAAAATGAAACATAAGAAAGGGGTGAGCTCAAACGCTCAGTAAGGGTAAGTAATACAACGGAAAATGACATAAATATTAATCATGGTAAATATTTGAAAACCACATGCCTTTACCAATAATAAACATGAATACTTTTAGGGAAAGATTATGAGCTGAGTAAATAATTCCATAATAAAACATAATCATGGGTATTCTACTAGTCGAATGACCACATGAACCATCAATATTATTTCCATAATGAGGGAATGTATAATTCCAGAAATTCTAAAACATTTTGTCAAGGCCTTGGCCAAGACGTCTAAAAATGAATAAGGCATCGACCAAAACCATAAATCAAATTGGGAAAGGGCCTCAGCCAATTCCACGTCTAGTTGTCTCATGAGACCTACCAATTCATCGAGGAGCTATCGCGGGCTCCACCCATCACTTACTAAGTCCAATACATTCCTCATATGAAAAAGGTTGAAATATAACATAAACATTCATATTAAAACTAGCATATGAAATGTCAATACTTTAACCATAAACCATGAATGGTATAAAAATAGCGCATCCACAGTCAAAAATATCACAAAACCTTCAATACAATATGGATGTTTTGTATCATAATAAATCAACTTCAAATAAACTTAAAATCCATCAAAGGATGTTGACATAGATGAAATAAAAACCCTTTTTAAAGAATTATCTCTTTTTATTTTGAAATCATTTAAGAGTCGCATAATTATAAAGAAAACATTTATTTTGAAAATATTCTTATAATCTTGTATGGGAATCTTTGACGATTTTATAATGGAGAAAAATAGTCGCACCCGCCGTATAAGTTAAAAAAACATCCTTACCTTAATTTTGTTGAAAAAGGCCAAAAAATACCTTATGTGGAAAACGACGAAAAGATTCCTTTCAAAACACATAATATGACAATCCTGCTTTTTATTACAACTTAAACATGCTTTATTACATAAAACTTCACTTGATACAACAAAGAAGATCTAGAGGTTTAGTGTCTTTGGGGATTAGGATCATTACATAAAAACTTTAAACTTTAAATACAACATCTTTATTGAAAACGTACTTTAAATGACCACTACATTCCTTCGTACTTAGCATTGCATGGGATAACCTGAGGACATGCATAAGAAAAGGGTGAGCTGTAAAGCCCAGTAAGGGAGTACACATGGAATAACATGAGGAGTACAATACATGTTAGGCAATAGGCATATCAATAGAGCATAAAAGGAACATGAACATAAAGGCATGATAAAGCATGATAATCATAACATGGAAATATGGCAACAACACTTATCATTGAATTAGCATGAGCCAAGGCTCATTTCACATGGAGCATGAGTAAACCCTCATTGCACTTGAAGCACAAGTAAAACCTCATTGCACTTGAATTAGCATGAGTCAACACTCATTGCACATGATTTATCATGATACTATACTTTACCCAATGCATTGGAGCGCTATAAAGGGTGCACCCTTCTTAAACATTTCATTTCATGCATAAGTGTGCCACATGGATCATAAAACATGGATTCATAAAACATAATAATTTATTCCACGATAAAGGAATGTGGAATTCATACATGAAACTTTATAATCAATAATTAAATGTGCATAAAGGTGAATACCCTTGATGGAGAAATGGGCATGGTATTCACTACACAATGATATTGGCTTAGAAAATTGTTGTGATTTCGGCAGCGTAACGGCGTGACATAAGAATTCATAAAAAAGGTTGATGAGAGAGAAAGTGGTTCCTCATCATATTTACATGTAATGGAAAGTAAGGAGGTCATATATATACATTTCCCAACAATTGAAAAGGAATTTAGATTCATGATACAAAAGTATTGCTTGAATATAAAAGAGGAGAAAAAGGTTTCTTTCGGAATTTCGGCATAGTAACGGGTGTACATGGGAGGCTTTTAATGAGAGAGAAAGGGGTCTCACATCATTCAAACAATAAGAGGGCAGTATGGAAAAGGTTTGAAACTATACCCCAACATTAATAATTGAAATTAAAAGGGCAATACAACTTAAGGAAAATTGACAAAAATGAGAAAGGAAGAAAAAACCCTTACTTGGAAGTGTGCTTCCAAAGGCTTGAGAGAGGCTTGAGAGAGGCTTCTTGGGAGCTTGGGGCACCTTGGGAGGATTCCAGAGAGAGTGGGGCAGAAGTTGGACGAACTCCAAGGGATTTTAGTGAGGAGGAAGTGGGATCTTGGGTGGGTTTATATAGGAAAGATGAGAGAATTCATTATTATTTAGGTTTGGGACCCCTTATATTAAAATAATCCAAACCACAAACCATACCATGGTATTTGCCCATGGTTTCTGGAAAAGGAAAGAGAAAAATAATATTTTACAAGGCCAAGGTCCGAACTTATTAAAAAATTAGGGTTGCTTATGTGGAGATGAGTCACACTCCCATGGAAATTAATTTAAAAAGGCAAAGTGTTGAATAAGTCTTGAGGGCTCCATTAATGCTTTGAAAAGTAAGTCAAACAAACCCAAAACCTCATTATTTTAATGATAAAACACATATTGTCCGAACATAAGGATTATTTTATTTTATTACATCACCATTGGGTTATTATGATGTCATAAAACACATTATATATTTAAATGGTATTTAATTTTTACCCAAAAATTTGACTGTCTCAGAAAATTATGAAAAATTCACCATTGGATAATATCGACGTCCTGATTCCAAAAATAATATTTATTTTATCTAAATAATTTTCTAAGTATTTGAATTTTCACTTTTAAAATAAAAACCGACATTTATAAAAAAATCACGGGTTTTGACAGAAATGGATTTCAAACCTTAATAAAAAATTTAATTGCATTCATAAAATTATAAGATCATTTATACTTAATAAAAAATTAATTTAATATTAATAATAATATTTTATTAAAATATTATTTAATTCAAAAATTCTTTAATTTAATAAAATATAATTCTTAATTAAATAATAACTAAAAACACCATTTGTACTTTAAAAACTAATTACAATGTATCAAAAATGACTAGAAATTATATTCATTATTATATACAAAATTAATGTACATTAACATGGTGCTACTTATTTGTTACATAACCCCTTAAAATATCCTCATATGACCTAAGGGTAAGGTGTGCGATGGTGATAGACTCTTGGGGCGGCTCGGATAACATCGCTCGAGTGGTAATTTCAATCAACTTCCACTTTTCTCGTAGATGATCACGTTTGAGCTTGACTTGATGAAGCTCAGCTTGGGCTTGGTCAAGGGAAAAGCCCAAAGACGCCACCTCTTTTCCGAGCTCTGACAAATGGGCTTCGTAAGGGGCAATTCTACTGGATGAGGCCATCGCTTCCTTTGTCTGAGTAGAAATGGGTTCGTTAAAGCCTTATATTTATACTACTCAGATGATCACTGTTCAACGGCTATAAAAGTAACGGTCACAAATCTTAACGTAAAACTAAAGAAGTTGACATCTTATAAAAAAAAATTCATAAAGAAACATTTAACTGGATCAAGAGGGATTTTCTATTAATGAAACTTTGGGTCGTTACAATATTCCCCCCTTAAGAAATTTCGCCCTCAAAATTTTCCTTTTCCCACACTAAAACAAATGTGGGTAACTTAGCTTCATCATATCCTCTGACTCCCAAGTTGCTTCTTCAAACTTGTGGTTTCTCCACAACACCTTGATGAGGGACATTGTCTTATTTTGTAGAACTTTTTCTCTACGATCTAAGATCTTCACTGGTTGCTCCTCATAAGAAAGATCGTATTCTAATTGTACCACCTCGGAAGAGAGTACATGTGAAGGGTCTGGTATGTAATTCCTTAAGAGGGATACATGGAAGACATCATGCACCTTGGCCATAGTAGGTGGAAGTGCTAGTCGATAGGCCACAGCCCCAACATGATCAAGAATCTCTAAGGGGCCGATGTACCTTGGACTTAACTTCCCTTTCTTTCCAATCCTCATGACCTTCTTCCACGAAGATATGCGTAAAAAGACCATGTCTCCGACTTTAAACTCAAGGTCTCGTCGACGATTATCTGCATAAATCTTCTGTCGACTTTGGGCTGCCTTGATATGCTGGTGAATGGTTTTCACCTTCTCCACCATTTCTTCGACCATTTCTAGTCCAAGCAGCTTACGTTCACCGACCTCATCCCAATATGCTGGTGTTCTACACCTTTTCCCATACAGGGCTTCATATGGTGCCATTTGGATTCTCGAGTGGAAACTATTATTATAAGAGAACTCAACTAGAGGAAGATGTTGATCCCATCCACCTTTAAAGTCCATTGAGAATGCTCTCAACATATCCTCAAGTGTTTGGATAGTCCGCTCGGATTGGCCATCAGTTTGAGGATGATAGGCCGTACTGAAGTTCAGTTCAGTATTCAGAGCTTGTTGAAGACTCTTCCAAAACATAGAGGTGAATCTTGGATCTCGGTCAGAAACAATAAATAGTGGTACTCCATGCAACCATACCACATCCCTAATATATATCTGTGCCAGTCGATCCAAAGAGAAATCCTCTCGAATAGAAATGAAGTGTGCAGTCTTTGTAAGACGATCCACAACAACCCAGATTGCATTGTTGCCTTTGGATGTCCTTGGAAGTCCAGTGACAAAGTCCATGGTGATGTTCTCCCATTTCCATTCTGGTATGGGCAATGGTTGCATCATCCCCTTAGACTTCTGCCTCTCTGCTTTCACTTGCTGACACACCAGGCACTTTGATGTATATTCAGCGATCTCCTTCTTCATATTATCCCACCAAAAGTTTTCTCAGAGATCTCGATACATCTTTGTGCTCCCTGGGTGAATAGAGAAATTTGAACTATGTGCATCATCCAAAAGTTCCTTCTTCAGCTTCGAACTTGATGGAACACATAGTCTTTTCCCAAACCGCACAATTCCTTCTTCATTAAAATTAAACTCTGAGGATTTTCCATTTTTGATAGCTTCCACTTTTTCTTGGAATCCCGCATCATCCTTTTGAGCATTCTTTAACCTTTACAAAAGAGATGGTTGAGCAATCATTTGTAAAAGGATTGATGATGTTCCCTTTTTTATGATTCCCACGTCCATCTTCATCAAGTCTAAGAAGATTGGATCCTTCTCAATTCTCATCATTGATAGAATCGCTGGATCCTTTCTACTTAGGGCATCTGCCACCTTGTTCACCTTCCCAGGGTGGTAATGTATTGAACAGTCATAATCCTTGATGAGCTCTATCCATCTTCTCTGGCTCATATTAAGCTCTTTCTGTGTGAATATATATTTAAGACTCTTGTGGTCAGTATATATTTCACATTTCTCTCCATAGAGATAATGCCGCCAGATTTTCAAGGCAAAGATCACCACCGCCAACTCCATATCATGCGTTGGATAGTTTCTCTCATGGATTTTCAACTGCCTTGAGGCATAGGATATCACTTTATCATTCTGCATGAGCACATATCCTAATCCCTTCTTCGAAGCATCACTGAATACCACAAAAAGCTCCCCACTTGTGGGTAAAGTGAGCACGGGTGCAGTGATAAGCCTCCTTTTCAACTCCTTGAAGCTTTCTTTGCATTCATCACTCCAAGAAAACTTTACTCCCTTTCTAGTTAGCTTGGTAAGAGGGTTGGACAATCATGAGAAATTTCTCACAAATCGTCGATAATATCCAGCTAACCCCAAGAAGCTACGGATATCAGTTACTGATGTTGGCCTCGGCCATCCCTCAATTGCATCTGTTTTGGAGGGGTCCACAGATATCCCATTGCTTGTGATGATATGGCCCAACAATGAGACTTCCTTCAACCAAAACTCACACTTGCTGTACTTTGCATAGATCTTATCCTTGCGCAAAGTCTCTAGTAGAGTTTTTAAATGCTCCTCATGGTCCTCCTTGGTTTTGGAGTACATTATAATATCATCTATAAAGACTACCACAAATTTTTCAAGGTAATCTCTAAAGACTCTATTCATCAAGTCCATGAATATTTATGGAGCATTGGTGAGTCCAAAAGGCATTACTATGAATTCATAGTGCCCGTACCTTGTACGAAAAAGTAGTCTTGGGGATATCTTCCTTCTTCAACCTTACTTGATAATATCCGGACCGCAAGTCCACCTTGGAGAAGTATTGTGCTCCACATAGTTGATCAAACAAGTCATCTATTCTTGGGAGAGGATACTTGTTCTTTATCGTTATTTTGTTAAGTTCGCGATAATCGATGCAAAGCCTTATTGACCCGTTCTTCTTCTTGACGAAGAAGACTGGTGCACCCCATGGTGATGCACTTGGGCGTATAAACCCTTTATCCATATTCTCCTGTAGTTGTTTCTTCAGCTCTTCAAGCTCAACAAAATCCATTCTATATGGAGTCTTGGATATTGGTAGTGCCCCAGGTATAAGTTCAATTAAGAACTCAACATCTCTTCTTGGAGGAAGACCAGGAAGTTCCTCGGGAAATACATCAGCGAATTCCCTCACAATAGGCATTTCTTCAAGGGTGGTTTCTTCCTTGGACTCAATCATCTAAGCCAGATATATGTGCTTATAAGGCAGTAATATCCATGCTTGAGATGATGGAGCTAAAGGAGATTCATCTTCCTCCTGACACTTGTAAATAATCGGGGGTCGATTCTCCATATGGAGTGTGATTTCCCTCTCCCGACAATTTATGTTAGCTCTATATAAGGAAAGCCAATCCATGCCAAGAATTGCATCAAATTCCACCAAAGGGAGTATGACGAGGTTCGCCGGGAAATTCAATCCACAGATTATAACAGGGGAGGACTTATATTCATGGGATGCAATGATTGCCCCATTTTCTGTACTCACCGACATCTTTACTTCCAGGATTTGTGGGGGTGCTGGGATTGTTCTACTAAACATTCGAGATATAAAAGAATGCGTAGAACCTGAATCAAAAAGTAAGTTCGCTATTCTTGAATGAATAACTAGCATACCTGTCACCACTTCGTTGTCGGGGTTCACTTTGGAAGAAGTGATGGAAAAAGCTCTTCCTTACTGTCTTGGAGGTTGTTGGTTGCCTCTGATAAACCTTGGATTAGGGCACTGATTCGCAAAATGACCCGGTTCTTTGCATTTGTAGCATTAAACAACGCATTGAGGTTCGAACGGAGTGTTCCTCTCCTCTGTCGCAGCCGCGGGTCCTTCTTGCCGACAATTAATAGCTTGGTGCCCTTCTCTTCCACACCTAAAGCATTTTCTAGTCCCCCTAAGGCAATTTCCAGGGTGCTTCTTTCCGCACTTTTGGCAAGTGGGGTGCTGGAACTTCTTAGCACCGTTGGATTTATCTATCGGACCACCAGCATTGAAGTCCACCTTATGCTTCTTGTCCCCATGATACCCCTGTGATTTTCCGATCTCCATTTCAACCTTTAGGGAACATCGGACAATTTCCTCATAGCTGTCGAAGTCACGGATCGCTAATGCTTTCCGCAAGCTAGGCTTCAGCCCACCAAAGAAGTAGTCAATCTTGCATTCAGGGGTAACGACAAAGCCGGAAGCGTATCGTGCAAGCCTTGTGAAGTTTGCCTCGTACGCTCCCACAGATTCTTCATCTTTCTGCTTGAGGGAAAGGAAGTCCCTTTCCATCTTAAGACGAAGGGTGCGCGGAAAATATTTATCGAAAAACATCTTCCGGAATTCCTTCCATTCCAAAGCCTCGATCTCCTCCTCGGGCTTCATATTTTTGATCAACGTCCACCATTGATCAGCTTCACCCTCCACACGATAAGCCTCCAGGAGAACCTTCTCTTGTTCAGAACATTGAAGGATAGAGAAGAACTTTTCAATTGAGTTGATCCATTGCTCAGCGATCGTGGGATCAGATGATCCACTAAAAGTAGGAGGCCTTTGTCTCATGAAGCTCTTGATAGCGACTTGTTCTTTCTTAGGGGGGGTTGAACGTTCCTCTTGACCTGTGTTTCTATTCAAAACTTGAGTTAGCTGAGAGAGAAGCGTGACAAAGTTCGCGATTACCGCTCCCATTGGATTGGGCATCTCATTAGTAAAATCATCACACTAATCTTCACAACGGTTGTTAGCCCAAGTTCTCCTATTACCGACCATTGGCTGGAATAAAAGGAAAGTTAGGGGTAACACATAAAGGGTAATCCAAAGACAAAAGTTTATGACTTATAAATAAACTTTAATCTCTTTAACTCATGATTCTATAGGATTCAATCCACTCTTTTCATGATCTTCCTTCTAACATATATTCTTAGGGGCATTTTTCCCTTAATAAGGGTTCATACTAAGATTGTGAATTTATCAAAACATATCCCCCGGGAGTGTCGTAACCAAGAGTGTATCACGACCCGTTTTCGTGCACCAGTTCCCGTTCGATTCTAGCTCAAAGCGGTGTTTTCGGGTTTTACCCCTAGGATACATATGTGCCAGAGCAGCCTCTACCTGCTCGTATCCAGACAGGGATGTATTTGTTTGATAAACCAGTTACTTAGTATTTACCAAAACCTAGGGATATTTTTATTATGCTTAGTCTTGTATCTAAGGCTTTACTAGGGTTTCCTAATCCCAAAAATAACTAAACCTATCCTCTGATACCAACTATGACAACCCTGCTTTTTATTACAACTTAAACATTCTTTATTACATAAAACTTCACTTAATACAACAAAGAAGATCGAGAGGTTTAGTGTCTTTGGGGATTAGGATCATTACATAAAAATGACAAACTTGAAATACAACATCTTTATTGAAAACTTCCTTTACATGATCACTACATTACTTCGTACTTAGCATTGCATGGGATAACATGAGGACATGCATAAGAAAAGGGTGAGCTGTAAATCCCAGTAAGGGAGTACACATGGAATAACATGAGGAGTAAAATACATGTTAGGAAATAGGCATATCAATAGAGAATAAAAGGAACATGAACATAAAGGCATGATAAAGCATGATAATCATAACATGGAAATGTGGCAACAACACTTATCATTGAATTAGCATGAGCCAAGGCTCATTGCACATGGAGCATGAGTAAACCCTTATTGCACTTGAAGCAAGAGTAAACCCTCGTTGCACTTGAATTAGCATGAGTGAACACTCATTGCACATGACGTATCATGATACTATACTTTACCCAATGCATTGGAGGGCTATAAAGGGTGCACCCTTCTTAAACATTTCATTTCATGCATAAGTGTGCCACATGGATCATAAAACATGGATTCATAAAACATAATCATTTATTCCACGATAAAGGAATGTGGAATTAATACATGAAACTTTATAATCAATATGTAAATGTGCATAAAGTTGAATACCCTTGATGGAGAAATGGGCATGGTATTCACTACACAATGATATTGGCTTAGAAAATCGGTGTGATTTCGGCAGCGTAACGGCGTGACATAAGAATTCATAAAAAAGGTTGATGAGAGAGAAAGGGGTTCCTCATCATATTTACATGTAATGGACAGTAAGTAGGTCATATATATACATGTCCCAACAATTGAAAAGGAATTTAGATTCATGATACAAAAGTATTGCTTGAATATAAAAGAGGAGAAAAAGGTTTCTTTCGGAATTTCGGCATAGTAACGGGTGTACATGGGAGGCATTTAATGAGAGAGAAATGGGTCTCCCATCATTAAAACAATAAGAGGGAAGTATGGAAGAGGTGTGAAACCATACCCCAACATTCATAATTGAAATTAAAAGGGCAATACAACTTAAAGAAAATTGACAAAAATGAGAAAGGAAGAAAAAACCCTTACTTGGAAGTGTGCTTCCAAAGGCTAGAGAGAGGCTTGAGAGATACTTCTTGGGAGCTTGGGGTACCTTGGGAGGATTCCAGAGAGAGTGGGGCAGAGGTTGGACGAACTCCGAGGTATTTTAGTGAGGAGGAAGTGGGAGATTGGGTGGGTTTATATAGGAAAGGTGAGAGAATTCTTTATTATTTAGGTTTGGGACCCCTTATATTAAAATAATCCAAACCACAAACCACCCCATGGTATTTGCCCATGGTTTCTGGAAAAGGAAAGGGGAAAACAATATTTTACAAGTCCAAGGTCCGAACTTATTAAAAAATTAGGGTTGCTTATGTGGAGGTGAGTCACACTCCCATGGAAATTATTTTAAAAAGGCAAAGTGTTGAATAAGTCTTGAGGGCTCCATTAATGCTTTGAAAAGTAAGTCAAACAAACCCAAAACCTCATTATTTTAATGATAAAACACATATTGGCCGAACATAAGGATTATGTTATTTTATTACATCACCATTGGGTCATTATGATGTCATAAAACACATTATATATTTAAATGGTATTTAATGTTTACCCAAAAATTTGACTGTCTCAGAAAATTCTGAAAAATTCACCGTTGGATAATTTCGACATCCTGATTCCAAAAATAATATTTATTTTATATAAATAATTTTCTAAATATGTGAATTTTTACTTTTAAAATATAAACCGACATTTATAAAAAAATTCACGGGTTTTGACAGAAATGGCTTTCAAACCTTAATAAAAAATTTAATTGCATTCATAAAATTATAAGATCATTTATACTTAATAAAAAATTAATTTAATATTAATAATAATATTTTATTAAAATATTATTTAATTCAAAAATCCTTTAATTTAATAAAATATAATTCTTAATTTAATAATAAATAAAAAAACCATTTTTACTTTAAAAACTAATTACAATGTATCAAAAATGACTAGAAATTATATTAATTATTATATACAAAAATAATGTACATGAACATGGTGCTACTTATTTATTACATAACCCCTTAAAATAGCCGCATAAGACCTAAGGGTAAGGTGTGCGATGATGACAGACTCTTGGGCGGCTCGGATAACATCGCTCGAGTGGTAATTTCAATCAACTTCCACTTTTCCCGTAGACGATCACGTTTGAGCTTGACTTGATGAAACTCATCTTGGGCTTGGTCAAGGGAAAAGCCCAAAGACGCCACTTCTTTTCCGAGCTCTGACAAATGGGCTTCGTAAGGGGAAATTCTACTGGATGAGGTCATCGCTTCCTTTGTCTGAGTAGAAATGGGTTCGTTAAAGCCTTATATTTATACTACTCAGATGATCACTGTTCAACGGCTATAAAAGTAACGGTCACAAATCATAACGTAAAACTAAAGAAGTTTACATCTTATAAAAACATTTTTCATAAAGAAACATTTAACTAGATCAAGAGGGATTTTCTATTAATGAAACTTTGGTTCATTACAATATTCCCCCCTTAAGAAATTTCGCCCTCAAAATTTTCCTTTTCCCACACTAAAACAAATGTGGGTAACTTAGCTTCATCATATCCTCCGACTCCCAAGTTTCTTCTTCAAACTTGTGGTTTCTCCACAACACCTTGACGAGGGGCATTGTCTTATTTCGTAGAACTTTTTCTCTACGATCTAAGATCTTCACTGGTTGCTCCTCATAAGAAAGATAGTCTTCTAATTGTACCACCTCGGAAGAGAGTACATGTGAAGGGTCTGGTATGTACTTCCTTAAGAGGGATACATGGAAGACATCATGCACCTTGGCCATAGTAGGTGGAAGTGCTAGTTGATAGTCCACAGCCCCAACACGATCAAGAATCTCGAAGGGGCCGATGTACCTTGGACTTAACTTCCCTTTCTTTCCAAACCTCATGACCTTCTTCTACGGAGATATGCGTAAAAACACCATGTCTTCGACTTTAAACTCAAGGTCTCATCGACGATTATCTTCATAACTCTTCTGTTGACTTTGGGCTGCCTTGATATGCTGCTGAATGGTTTTCACCTTCTCCACCATTTCTTCAACCATTTCTGGTCCAAGCAGCTTACGTTCACCGACCTCATCCCAACATGCTGGTGTTCTACACCTTTTCCAATACAGGGCTTCATATGGTGCCATTTGGATGCTCGAGCGGAAACTATTATTATAAGAGAACTCAACTAGAGGAAGATGTTGATCCCATCCTCCTTTGAAGTCCATTGAGCATGCTCTAAACATATCCTCAAGTGTTTGGATAGTCCACTCGGATTGGCCATCAGTTTGAGGATGATAGGCCGTACTGAAGTTCAGTTCAGTATTCAGAGCTTTTTGAAGACTCTTCCAAAACATAGAGGTGAATCTTGGATCTCGATCAGAAACAATAGATAGTGGTACTCCATGCAACCGTACCACATCCCTGATATATATCTGTGTCAGTTGATCCAAAGAGAAATCCTCTCGAATAGCAATGAAGTGTGCAGTCTTTGTAAGACGATCCACAACAACCCAGATTGCATTGTTGCCTTTGGATATCCTTGGAAGTCCAGTGACAAAGTCCATGGTGATTTTCTCCCATTTCCATTCTGGTATGGGCAATGGTTGCATCATCCCCTTAGACTTCTGCCTCTCTGCCTTCACTTGCTGACACACCAGGCACTTTGATGTATATTCAGTGATCTCCTTCTTCATATTATCCCAACAAACTTTTTCTCGGATATCTCGATACATCTTTGTGCTCCCTGGGTGAATAGAGAAATTTGAACTATGTGCATCATCCAAAAGTTCCTTCTTCAGCTCCGAACTTGATGGAACACATAGTCTTTTCCCAAACCGCACAATTCCTTCTTCATTAACATTAAACTCTGAGGATTTTCCATTTTTGATAGCTTCCACTTTTTCTTGGATTCCCACATCATCCTTTTGAGCATCCTTTAACCTTTCCAAAAGAGATGGTTGAGCAATCATTTGTGAAAGGATTGATGATGTTCCCTTCTTTATGATTCCCACGTCCATCTTCATCAAGTCTAAGAAGATTGGATCCTTCTCAATTCTCATCATTGATAGAATCGCTGGATCCTTTCTACTTAGGGCATCTGCCACCTTGTTCGCCTTCCCAGGGTGGTAATGTATTGAACAGTCATAATCCTTGATGAGCTCTATCCATCTTCTCTGGCGCATATTAAGCTCTTTCTGTGTGAATATATATTTAAGACTCTTGTGGTCAGTATATATTTCACATTTCTCTCCATAGAGATAATACCGCCAGATTTTCAAGGCAAAGATCACCACCGCCAACTCCAGATCATGCGTTGGATAGTTTCGCTCATGGATTTTCAACTGCCTTGAGGCATAGGATATCACTTTATCATTCTGCATCATCACACATCCTAATCCCTTCTTCGAAGCATCACTGAATACCACAAAAAGCTCCCCACTTGTGGGTAAAGTGAGAACGGGTGCAGTGATAAGCCTCCTTTTCAACTCCTTGAAGCTTTCTTCGCATTCATCACTGCAAGAAAACTTTACTCCCTTTCGAGTTAGCTTGGTAAGAGGGTTGGAAAATCGTGAGAAATTTCTCACAAATCGTCGATAATATCCAGCTAACCCCAAGAAGCTACGGATATCAGTTACCGATGTTGGCCTCGGTCATCCCTCAATTGCATCTGTTTTGGAGGGGTCCACAGATATCCCATTGCTTGTGATGATATGGCCCAAGAATGAGACTTCCTTCAACCAAAACTCACACTTGTTGTACTTTTCATAGAGCTTCTCCTTGCGCAAAGTCTCTAGTATAGTTTTTAAATGCTCCTCATGGTCCTCCTTGGTTTTGGAGTATATTATAATATCATCTATAAAGACTACCAAAAATTTGTCAAGGTAATCTCTAAAGACTCTATTCATCAAGTTGATGAATATTGCTAGAGCATTGGTGAGTCCAAAAGGCATTACTATGAATTCATAGTGCCCGTACCTTGTACGAAAAGCAGTCTTGGGGATATCTTCCTTGTTCACCCTTACTTGATAATATCCGGACCGCAAGTCCACCTTGGAGAAGTATTGTGCTCCACGCAGCTGATCAAACAAGTCATCGATTCTTGGGAGAGGATACTTGTTCTTTATCGTTATTTTGTTAAGTTCACGATAATCGATGCAAATCCGCATTGACCCATCCTTCTTGACGAAGAGGACTGGTGCACCCCATGGTGATGCACTTGGGCGTATAAACCCTTTATCCATATTCTCCTGTAGTTGTTTCTTCAGCTCTTTAAGCTCAACAATAGCCATTCTATATGGAGTCTTGGATATTGGTAGCGCCCCAGGTATAAGTTCAATTGAGAACTCAACATCTCTTCTTGGAGGAAGACCAGGAAGTTCCTTGGGAAATACATCAGCGAATTCCCTCACAATAGGCATTTCTTCAAGGGTGGTTTCTTCCTTGGACTCAATCATCTGAGCCAGATATGCGTGCTCATAAGGCAGTAATATCCATGCTTGAGATGATGGAGCTAAACGAGATTCATCTTCCTCCTGACACTTGTAAAGAATCGGGGGTCGATTCCCCATATGGAGTGTGATTTCCCTCCCCCGACAATTTATGTTTGCTCTATATAAGGAAAGTCAATCCATGCCAAGAATTGCATCAAATTCCACCAAAGGGAGTATGACGAGGTTCTCCGGGAAATTAAATCCACAGATTATAACAGGGGAGGACTTATCTTCATGGGATGCAATGATTGCCCCATTTTCCGTACTCACCGACATCTTTACTTCCAGGATTTGTGGTGGTGCTGGGATTTTTCTACTAAACATTCGAGATATAAAAGAATGCGTAGAACCTGAATCAAAAAGTATGTTCGCTATTCTTGAATGAATAACTAGCGTACCTGTCACCACTTCGTTGTCGGGGTTCACTTCGGCAAAAGTGATGGCAAAATCTCTTCCTTACTAACTTGGAGGTTGTTGGTTGCCTCCAATAAACCTTGGATTAGGGCACTGATTCGAAAAATGACCCAGTTATTTGCATTTGTAGCATTGAACAACGCATTGAGGTTCGAACGGAGCATTCCTCTCCTCTGTCGCAGCCGTGGGTCCTTATTGCCGACAATTAATAGCTTGGTTCCCTTCTCTTCCACACCTAAAGCATTTTCTCATCCCCCTAAGGCAATTTACAGGGTGCTTCTTTCCTCACTTTTGGCAAGTGGGGTGCTGGAACTTCTTAGCACCGTTGGATTTATCCATCGGACCACCAGCATTGAAGTCCACCTTACGCTTCTTGTCCCCATGATACCCATGTTATTCTCCGATCTCCATTTCAACCTTGAGGGCACATCATACAATTTCCTCATAGCTGTCGAAGTCACGGATCGCTAATGCTTTCCACAAGCTAGGCTTCAGCCCACCAAAGAGGCGTTCAACCTTGCATTCGGGGGTAACGACAAAGCTGGAAGCGTATCGTGCAAGCCTTGTTAAGTTTTCCTCGTACGCTCCCACAGATTCTTCATCTTTCTGCTTGAGGGAAAGGAAGTCCCTTTCCATCTTAAGACAGAGGGTGCGCGGAAAATATTTATCGAAAAACATCTTCCGGAATTCCTTCCATTCCAAAGCCTCGATCTCCTCCTCGGGCTTCGTATTTTTGATCAACGTCCACCATTGATCAGCTTCACCCTCCACACGATAAGCCGCCAGGAGAACCTTCTCTTGTTCAGAACATTGAAGGATAGAGAAGATCTTTTCAATGGAGTTGATCCATTGCTCAGCGATCGTGGGATCAGATGATCCACTAAAAGTAGGCGGCCTTTGTCTCATGAAGCTCTCGATAGAGACTTGTTCTTTCTTAGGGGGGGTTGAACATTCCTCTTGACCTGTGTTTCTATTAAAAACTTGATTTAGCTGGGAGAGAAGCGTGACAAAGTTCGCGATTACTGCTCTCATTGGATTGGGCATCTCATTAGTATAATCATCACACTGATCTTCACAACGGTTGTTAGCCCGAGTTCTCCTATTACCGGCCATTGGCTGGAATAAAAGGAAAGCTAGGGGTAACACATAAAGGGTAATACAAAGAAAAAAGTTGATGACTTATAAATAAACTTTAATCTCTTTAACTCATGATTCTATAGGATTCAATCCAGGCTTTTCATTATCTTCCTTCTAACATATATTCTTAGGGGCATTTTTCCCTTAATAAGGGTTCATACTAAGATTGTGAATTTATCAAAACATATCCCCAGGGAGTGTCATAACCAAGAGTGTAGCAAGGCCGGTTGTCGTGCACCGGTTCCTGTTCGATTCTAGCTCAAAGCGGTGTTTTCGGGTTTTACCCCTAGGATACATATGTGCCAGAGCCGCCTCTACCTGCTCGTATCCAGACAGGGATGTATTTGTTTGATAAACCACTTACTTAGTATTTAACAAAACTTAGGGATGTTTTTATTATGCTTAGTCTTGTATCTAAGGCTTTACTAGGGTTTCCTAATCCCAAAAATAACTAAACCTATCCTCTGATACCAACTATGACAACCCTGCTTTTTATTACAACTTAAACATACTTTATTACATAAAACTTCACTTGATACAACAAAGAAGATCGAGAGGTTTAGTGTCTTTGGGGATTAGGATCATTACATAAAAACATTAAACTTGAAATACAACATCTTTATTGAAAACTTCCTTTACATGACCACTACATTCCTTCGTACTTAGCATTGCATGGGATAACCTGAGGACATGCATAAGAAAAGGGTGAGCTGTAAAGCCCAGTAAGGGAGTACACATGGAATAACATGAGGAGTACAATACATGTTAGGCAATAGGAATATCAATAGAGCATAAAAGGAACATGAACATAAAGGCATGATAAAGCATGATAATCTTAACATGGAAATGTGGCAACAACACTTATCATTGAATTAGCATGAGCCAAGGCTCATTGCACATGGAGCATGAGTAAACCCTCATTGCACTTGAAGCACGAGTAAACCCTCGTTGCACTTGAATTAGCATGAGTCAACACTCATTGCACATGACGTATCATGATACTATACTTTACCCAATGCATTGAAGCACTATAAAGGGCGCACCCTTCTTAAACATTTCATTTCATGCATAAGTGTGCCACATGGATCATAAAACATAGATTCATAAAACATAATCATTTATTCCACGATAAAGGAATGTGGAATTCATACATGAAACTTTATAATCAATAAGTAAATGTGCATAAAGGTGAATACCCTTGATGTAGAAATGGGCATGGTATTCACTACACAATGATATTGGCTTAGAAAATCGGTGTGATTTCGGCAGCGTAACGGCGTGACATAAGAATTCATAAAAAAGGTTGATGAGAGAGAAAGGGGTTCCTCATCATATTTAAATGTAATGGACAGTAATGAGGTCATATATATACATGTCCCAACAATTGAAAAGGAATTTAGATTCATGATACAAAAGTATTGCTTGAATATAAAAGAGGAGAAAAAGGTTTCTTTCGGAATTTCGGCATAGTAACGGGTGTACATGGGAGGCTTTTAATGAGAGATAAACGGGTCTCCAATCATTCAAACAATAAGAGGGCAGTATGGAAGAGGTGAGAAACCATACCCCAACATTCATAATTGAAATTAAAAAGGGAAATACAACTTAAATAAAATTGACAAAAATGAGAAAGGAAGAAAAAACCCTTACTTGGAAGTGTGCTTCCAAAGGCTAGAGAGAGGCTTGAGAGAGGCTTCTTGGGAGCTTGGGGCACCTTGGGAGGATTCCAGAGAGAGTAGGGCAGAGGTTGGACGAACTCCAAGGGATTTTAGTGAGGAGGAAGTGGAATATTGGGTGGGTTTATATAGGAAAGGTGAGAGAATTCTTTATTATTTAGGTTTGGGACCCCATATATTAAAATAATCCAAACCACAAACCATCCCATGGTATTTTCCCATGGTTTCTGGAAAAGGAAAGGGGAAAACAATATTTTACAAGGCCAAGGTCCGAAATTATTAAAAAATTAGGGTTTCTTATGTGGAGGTGAGTCACACTCCCATGGAAATTAATTAAAAAGGCAAAGTGTTGAATAAGTCTTGAGGGCTCCATTAATGCTTTGAAAAGTAAGTCAAACAAACCAAAAACCTCATTATTTTAATGATAAAACACATATTGGCCGAACATAAGTATTATGTTATTTTATTACATCACCATTGGGTCATTATGATGTCATAAAACACATTATATATTTAAATGGTATTTAATTTTTACCCAAAAATTTGACTTTCTCAGAAAATTATGAAAAATTCACCGTTGGATAATTTCGACGTCCTGATTCCAAAAATAATATTTATTTTATCTAAATAATTTTTTAAATATGTGAATTTTTACTTTTAAAATAAAAACCGACATTTATAAAAAAATTCACGGGTTTTGACAGAAATGGCTTTCAAACCTTAATAAAAAATTTAATTGCATTCATAAAATTATAAGATAATTTATACTTAATAAAAAATTAATTTAATATTAATAATAATATTTTATTAAAATATTATTTAATTCAAAAATCCTTTAATTTAATAAAATATAATTCTTAATTAAATAATAACTAAAAACACCATTTGTACTTTAAAAACTAATTATAATGTATCAAAAATGACTAGAAATTATATTCATTATTATATACAAAAATAATGTACATGAACATGGTGCTACTTATTTGTCACATAACCCCTTAATATATCCGCATAAGACCTAAGGGTAAGGTGTGCGATGGTGACAGACTCTTGGGGCGGCTCAGATAACATCGCTCGAGTGGTAATTTCAATCAACTTCCACTTTTCCCGTAGACGATCACGTTCGAGCTTGACTTGATGAAGCTCAGCTTGGGCTTGGTCAAGGGCAAAGCCCAAATACGCCACCTCTTTTCCGAGCTCTGAAAAATGGGCTTCGTAAGGGGAAATTCTACTAGATGAGGCCATCGCTTCCTTTGTCTGAGTAGAAATGGGTTCGTTAAAGCCTTATATTTATACTACTCAGATGATCACTGTTCAAAGGCTATAAAAGTAACGGTCAGAAATCTTAACGTAAAACTAAAGAATTTGACATCTTATAAAAACATTTTTCATAAAGAAACATTTAACTGGATCAAGAGGGATTTTCTATTAATGAAACTTTGGGTCGTTACAC
This sequence comes from Viscum album, assembly GCA_963277665.1. NCBI lineage: Eukaryota > Viridiplantae > Streptophyta > Magnoliopsida > Santalales > Viscaceae > Viscum > Viscum album. Next base: position 219,108,994 of record OY728167.1, read on the forward strand.
ATAAGGGTATAAATTACTTTAACCCATTTTCTAGTAAATAGTAAATATGTTTTAAAATATATTTTTAAGAATCACAGATATGGATGATAAAGGGGTCCCCGTAGATAATTACGTATAAACAACCTCAGATAATGAAGAGATTGTGAAATAAACCCTTACCATGTACCTTTACTTGGTTGATGGAAGGTTAACCTCCTGTATAATGGTGAAATAATTGTTATTGATTTATAAAATAATCATATATATTAATATGATATCATATATGATCTTTTAACATCGCTTTGTTAATAAAATCTTAGTATTATCATCATTTTGGGTGTTAACTTACTCATTTTCTTTTATATAAGACATGTTTGTTATGGATAGGTTGTATAATACTCATATCCAGAATGATATTAAGTCCTTAAATATTATTTTTAATCATCCAATAAAATTTAGTCATGAATGGATACGATGGGGAATGAATCTCATCACGTTCGTGGAGACGGTAATCTGTACGTACGCACGAGCGACAATATCATTCTTTTGATATTAAAATAATATATAATTGGATGGTATATCATATAGTAAGAATCATTATCATGTTATTTTTATTATTTACATGAATTATACATCATTTTTATACCCATATAAATAATAGTATATTGAATAACAATTACACCACAATGTAGAGACGGTAGGTCGTACGTATGCATGTATGGTGACATGTCAGTCAAGGGATGGATAGAATAATGAATTTGTTTTTCCATAATTATAATAACATCAAAGTATATAGAATATACTGATGTTATTATTTTATAATGTAAATAAAAAGGAAAGAAGAAGTTGAATAAGAAATGAACTTTAAAGAGGGTGGTGAAGACGTTACCTCTTCTTCGGGTTCTTCCTTTTAATTTGATCAAAAGGGATCCTTAGGTTGGATTTCTGATCAAACTAAGGAATCTAGGATGAAGTGAGGGATTTTGGGAGGATATTTGGGCAGAGTTTTTCCTAGAAAAATGGCATTGAACATGTGAATTAATGAGAACAGTGAGTGCCCTTTTTTAAGAGGGGTGAGGGGCTCTTTAGGAAAAACTTAAAGTATTATTTTATAATAAAATAATATTCAGTTTCTAATGGATCAAAAGTGGATTATTAAAATTATAAGGTGGGTATGGGTCTAAATCCTTTCAAACAATATATTTTAGACAAGTTTGGGTCATTATATTAACCTTATCTTTTAGTTTTAACTCTTGGTTAATTAGTTTAACACTTACCATGTCACTTTGTATTTTTATATTATATAGATAATAAACTTACTATATACCTCCAAGAGACCCCCAAGTGGTCCATTAATGATACACCTATCATGTTACAAGTCCTTTGGCTGAATCTTAGATTTTTTATGAATTCAATACCAATTAATAATATAAAATATGTTTTAAAAACTCTTTTGTGTCAATTTTTGACATTATTTGGTATATGATTTTTGTGAAAATCATAACAGCATGATTACTTCGAAAAAAGTCAATTAAATCAATAATAACATTTCATATTAACCTATAAAATTCGTGGAATTCATTAAAAGTTTCAAATTATATTTATTTGTTTATTTATAATATCAATTATTTTAATATTTCACTAATAAGGTAATTACTGCATCATTATTGTGTCCTGAATAAATTAAATTATTTAATGTCTAAAAATTATAAATAAAATAAAATTATGTAGGAAATGTTTTTATATTTATAATGAATATTTATAATAGAAAATATAACATATCTAACCCTGTGTAAAAATTGTTTTTCAAAAAGATATAAGTTTATGTCATTTTTGTATTTACTTTAACTTAATTAATATAAAGTATCCCTATCACCTACAAGTGGCTCCATGGGGTCCCAAAATCGACCCAAAGATTCCCATGGTCGGAAATGTATCAAGAAATAGGGTTAATACATATTTTAAGGTAATTTATTATTATTATAATACTATTTTTTACATTTATTTACTAGATTTACCCATTAACCATGGTAAATAAAATATTTACCGAAATAATTATTCAAAATGTCTAAAAATAAAAGTTACCTATTTACACAATTTAGACATACTGATTCCAAATATGGAGTCCATTTTTCCAAATTCAAAACACAAAAGTGGCAAAAATTAATTTAAAATTAATTCCTGTTATCAAAACAAAAAACGTGTTTTTAAGAAATAATAACTATCAAAAGATTGACACTTGTTTATGTATGGTTTAATTGTAAAATTCTGTCCAATGACCAAAATTGTATTAAATTGTAAAAATATATTCTAAATATACTTTAAAACAACTCAAATTCATAATTTATCACTATTAATTATTTTGATTAAAAAAGTTGTTTTTAATTAAAATTTAGTAATTTTCACTATTCATCAAAATATAAAAGTTATCCAAAAAGTACCAAAATTTTACCCTAGGCTATTTTTGATATTATGAATCCAAAAATGAAGTCAATTGTGAGAGATAAAATTTATAAAATTTCAAAAAGTAAGTATTACTATTCATAACGGCTAGTTTGATTGGTTTTGGTGTGTGTTAGAACTCGAAGTTGCGTACAACACACGCTACTGTATTATTCAAAGAGAAGAATATCTTGGAAGCTTGGGGTGTTACATTGTAAATTTTTGATATCCCAATTCTGAAGAATTAATTTATTTAGTCAAATTTAATATATAAAAGTTTAAAATATTGGATTTAAAAAGGTTCACCATTAAAAGTCGGTAAAAGTGCATTTTTTTTAAAATACTTCTTTTATCTAAAAAAATGAATTTATTCTTAAATTAGGTCTAAGAAACTCATAATATGGATTCTAAAATTATAAGGATTATATAAAGTTCAAAATTAAGTTAATACTATTCATAGCCTTTTTTGAACGGCTTGTTTGGTAAGTCATGGTGCATTTGAACTCGGTGTTGCGTGTAGTGAAAATTATTGAATTATTTTGAAGAAATAATACACTATGAAATCTTGGGGTGTTACAATAATAATGACCCGATAATGATATAATGAATATCATAAATGGTATCCTTGAAAAATTATATGATTTCACTTTAAAATAATTTAATATTATGTTCATTTTATTAATTTTAAAAATTCATTACGAATCCTCCCAAACATTTTATATACTTTTGGGTCTTAAAATCATTTCTTTTAGAGTGTGAATCACCTCCGCACCACCAAGGGTAATATTTAATTATTTTTATCCCATGTCCTTATAAAATATTTAAAAACACTTACATTTGGAAGAAACCATGGAAAACCCATGGTTCGGTTTGTGGTTTTGGTTATTTTATTATATAGTGTCCTAAACTTATGTTTGAGAACTATTAAAGAAAGTCCCACTAATTTCCTATATAAAACTACCCAAGATCAAATTTATCATAACTAAAAAAACCATTTAGAAATTCCTTAATCTTTCCAAACATCTTTAGAATCCTCCCAGGGTTCCCCAAGCTCTCAAGTAGCCCATGCCATCCATCTGGAGACACACTCTCAAGTAAGATATCTTCCACTTCCATTTTTTCTTATCAAGAACCACATTTATCTTGTTTCTCTTAATTTCATATTTTTCATGTTGGGATATGTTTTTCCTTATACCCTTAATATAACTTTTATTTCTAAATTTTTATTACCATTTTCACCCGCATTAATCCCTCCCATGAACCTTTCCCTACACCTGTTACCATGCTGAAATTTAGTAAGAGCGAATAACCTTCTATTCATTATTCAAATTTCATTATTATCTTAAGAAATATATTTCAAATTCCTAATATTGTTATTTTTTATTACATGTCCATATTAAATTAAATTTTATATAAAAATGATTATATACCCCTTTATCTCTCATCACCCATTTTATGAATTTTTTAGGGGCACCATTATACTGCCGAAATTCCACCATGATTTTCCTTGTCAAAACAATTGTGTAGTGAATACCATACCCATTTCCTATCAATGATGTTCAACTTTATACACATATACATATTTTAATGGGAAATTTCATTTATTTACTCTACACTCCCTTATTTTGGAAAAAAAATATAATGATGAATGAATCCATGTTATGTGATCTATGTGGTATACTTAAGCATGAGAATGAAATAAAAGTGATGGGTGCACCAAGAATTATATAGGGCTCCAAAGGATTGGGTATTGTTTAGTCTCATGAGGAATCATGTTGGGAAAAGGAGTGAACCAGATCCCTTTATGGGAATTTTCTATTATGATTTATTGGAATTTATCTGGGACCTATGTTTATCATGCATTGTTTTATGTTTTTTCCATATTTCCCATGTTTTCTTTTTGATTATCATGTTATATCACGTATTATTGATCCTGATTATGATTTTCACTCCATTTATTACCCATTGATAAACCTATTGTATAACATTTACTTCTTTATTCATGTTATTCCATGTTTATTCCCATACTTGGATTTACAACTCACCCCTTTCTTATGTATATCCCCAATTTATCCCATAAAGTGTTAAGTACGTTTGAATAATATGATTGTTTCAAGGAAGTTGTTAATAATGAAATTATATTTCCTATTTTATGTTTTTATTTAGTATACCTAATTCCCATATACAGTTGAATTATAGATCTTCTAGATTATATTAAGTGCACTTTTTCAAAATAAATCTCGAATTAATGTGTAATATAGATTAGTGTTGTTATAGTTGAAATCAATGGAAATGTTTTGTTATTTTTTTGGATTAGGATTAGAAAACTCTAGAAAATTCCATAGGGATAATACTAGGTATAAGAAAACATACCTATTTTTTGGTAAGTATATATTATGTGGTTTATAAAGAAAATACATCCTTATCTAGATACTACATTTAGATGTGGATGTTGCACAGATGTATATATCGGTAAAACCAGAAAACACTGTGTTGAGAAAGACTTTATCGAGAATTATTGTTTAAAAAATATTCTTTTTTGCGTACATATTTTGAAACTCCTAGGGGATATTATTTGATAACATAGTTATATAATTAGGAATAAATATTTTGGGAATAAATAATTATGATAAGAGTCTATGATAGGAAATTAATCATGGAAAAATAGATTGAATCCTATAAATTCATATGTTAAGGAAATATATGTGATTTATATGTTTTCCCTTTAATGTAATTTTATTACTATTTATGTGTTTAATTGTTTAGAAATGTCCATCCTAAATTTTCCATTTATTATAGAAAATGGAAGGAAGTAGGGGGAATCAGGTAAAAAACAATGTGACAATAAATGTGATGATTTTTCCAATGAGATACCTAACCCAATGGGAGATGGAATCAAGAACATTAGGATTATACTCTCTCACCTGACTCAGGTTTGGATTATAATCATATATCTGGAGGAGAATCCAAATCCCCTTAAGAGATAACAAGCTATGATTTAGAACATTATTTGAAAAAGGCCTCCAACTTTCAATGGATCATCAGATCCCTTATTCATGGAAAATGTCTTAACTACATTGAGAAGATATTCTCTATCATTCAATTTTCTGAGTAAGAGGCGGTTCTACTAGATATTTATTTTATGGGGAGAATAGATGATCATTGATGGAAATTGATCTATAATAATAATCTTGAAAGGGAGATTGAAGTGATGGGGTGTGTGGAATTATAGAAAAAATCGATACATATTTTCCATGCACTCTTCGACTTAAATAGATATGGATTTCTTTTCCCTCATGAAAAATGATGATAAATATATCAGTTCATATAAATAAATCATTACAATACGTCCATGATATTACTCTATATTTTTCATTACCTCATAATGAAAAGTTAATCACTTCTTTGGTGGGATAAAATCTAGTCTACGAAATGTACTAGTGATCCAATACATTGATAGTTGTGAGGAAATTGTTTGATGTTCCCTCAAATTCCTGATGGAGATCATAAAATCTCAGGTGTATCATGGGTATAAGAATCCTAATGTGGAGTTTAATTCTAGTGGTTTGATAGATAACTCTAGCAGTGTTAAGAAATTTTAATATCCCACATTTCAAAGGTGCATAAAGAAGCACCTGAAAAATTGCCTAAGGGGAATGAGGAAATAATTTAGGTTCACAAAGGAAGGGTACCTAGATAATGATTTTCCATAGGATATTCCCAGTAATGCATTGGAGGGGAGGAATTATACAGTCAACTCTCAGCAAATTTTTCATTACTTCATCTACAGGGAACTGTGGAACTTTTCATAACAAATAACCAATCAATGGGGTTTTGAAGACAACCAACACCCAACAAGGATGAAAGTGAGAGATTTTTCTATCAAATCTACTAAGGTGGATCCCAAAAATTAATTGGTGCTATGTATGAAAGTTATTCATTAGTGAAAACAGAACATAAATCCTGATTTTAGTTCAATGAATTCATTCATAAAAAAAATTAGTAGAACTATTCAAAAACCACCAAAAATAATGGAAGATGGGGTATAGGTGAAAAAGGCCAATGGGGAAGTTATTCCATCCCATTTATATATCAAATCTCATATCAGAATTTGTGGACCTAACCTATCATAGAACCATATCATACTATATTTGGTGGAATTTGGTGCAATAATGGGTATGTATTTCATTTTCCAATATAGAGACAACATAAATTGTCCCGAAAAGGAAATCACTCTCTATATCCCGAATCATCCCCATATTTTGTAAAAATGCAAGGAGATGGATGATTAATCTTTATCGCCAATATTTCAAGAATGGTTATTATTGAATGATGAGAAACAATATATATTTCAAGTGATTTAATCTAAGGAAAGGTTTATCCTTGGTGACATGCTCATTGTGAGGGAATACGCTGATGTGTCTCTCAAAGAATTTCTTAGTCTTCCTCCTTGATAAGAGGTTTAATTTTCAATCGAGAATATACCTAGGGAACTTCCATTATTCAATACACCATATAGAATTGATGTTGTGGAACATGAGGACCTAGAGAAGTAACTATAGGATAATCTTTATAAAGGGTTCATAATCCAATGTTCTTCACCATAAGGTGCATTGGTCCTCTTAGCCAAGAAGAAGGATGGGTCAACACAACTTTGTATTGATTATCCTAATCTCAACAAGATCATGATAAATAATATGTATCCTCTTCCACATATTTATGACTTTTTCAATCATATACATGGAGCGCCATACTTCCCTATGGTGGATCTTTGGTTGGGATGTTGTCAATTAAGCATGAAGGAGGAGGATATCCCAATGACCTCTTTTGAAACAAGGTACATGCAGTATGATTTCATAGTGAATCTCTTCAGAATCAAAAATGCTACATCAATCTTCATGGACTAGATGAATAGAGTCTCTAGATATTACCTTGAATTTTTTTTGTTAATTTTATAGATGATATTCTAATATACTCTTAAAATCATGGAAGTGCCTGAGAATAATCTATGAAGAGTTTTTAAAAAACTTATGAAAGGATAACATTTACTTAATGTACAATAAATGTGAGTTATGGTTGAAGTAATTCTCATTCTTGGGGAATATTATCACAAGAAATGGATTATCTTTAGACCCTACAATGAAAGAAACAATTTAAGGATGGATAAGGCCAACAAATGTGACAAATATATGTATTTTCCTTGATTTATCCAAGTATTATCATCGATTTGTGATAAATCTATCATGATTGTCAAACCATCTAACCAAGATATCTTAGAAGGGAGTAAATTTTTTTTTTTTGAATGATGAATATGAAGAATGGTTCAAGGAGTTAAAGAATTTTCTTATTATTGATCCTATACTCATACTACCCCGATGTGGATAACTTTTCATGGTATTCAGAGATACATCAAGGATGGGTTTGGGTTGTGTGTTAATGCAGAATGATAAACTGATCACATAAGCTTCACAATAGTTTAATGTTCACAAATAGAAATACCCAACTCAAGATCTAGATTTTTTTGTAGTCATATTTGGTTTGAAAATATAGTGGAATTGTCTATTTGGGAAGAATTGTGAAATACCTATGGAACAAAAAATCCTTAGGTATATATTCACATAGAAAGAGATGAATTTGTTCTAAATAAGTTTCATAGAGATGATCAAATACTATGATGACTCAATTCACTACCATTATATGAAATAAAATAATGTGGAAAAAACTCTAAGTATAAAGAATCTAGAAATTCTATCATTTATGAGAATTGAGAAAGTTCTGATATTCATAGAAATGAAGAGGATGGACATGGTAATCATAAAGGAAGGAACATCATCAATCCTTCCACAAATGATTGCTCAACCGTATATTTTGGAAAATATAAATGATTATAAAATAGCTGCTTTTGGAATTTAGAATAATGTGGATGTTTTTTGAAAAGGTAAATACTTTGAGTTTAATATTATTAAAGTAGTTGTATGATTTGGTTTATTAATATGTGTACCATCAAATAATCTATTAAAGAATGAGATATTGGATGATTCACATAGTTCAACATTCTCAATATATCATGGAAGCACAATGATATATCTAGATCTCTAAGGAGACTATTGGTGGGACAATATGAAAAAGGAGATCATAGAGTATATATTAAAATGTCTTGATTATCATAATGTGAACTCGGGAAGGAAAAAATACAAGTGGATGATGCAACCAATACACATATTAATGTAGAATTGAGAAAACATGACTATGTACTTTTCACCAGTCTTCCAAGAACACAAAGATGAAATAATGTTATCCTACTTGTGGTGGATCTTCTTACAAAGATTGCACACTTCAATCTGATTTGAGAGGAAATATTACTAGATCTACATGAAATGATATACATTAGAGAAGTGGTGAGGATTCATGGAACCCCACTATAGATTGTATTCGATAGAGATCAAAGATTTACCGATATGTTTTAGAGGATTCGTAAACATGCTATAAATACAAATTTGAACATAATCAAGACTTATCACCTTCAAAAAATCATCCAATCTAAGTGGAAAATCTAGAAACATGATGACATATTTAGATCAAGTTCAATCGACTTCAATGGTGGATGGGATCAACATCTTATTATGATCGAGTTCTCATTAAAAAAGGTTTTCACTCAACAATCCAAATGGCTCCCTTTGAGGCCTATTATGCAAAGAGGTGAAAGATACATGCATGTTGGGATTATGTCATGGAACACAAACTGATAGGCCCTAAAATGGTTGGGGAGATGGTTGAAAATTCAAAAACATTCAGTAGCACGCCAAGGACGGTCAAGGTTGCAAAAAGAGGTATGATGAAAATCATTGATGAGTCCTAGAGTTTGATATTGGAGACATGGTATCCCTCCAAATATCACCATCGAATAACATAATGAGATTTGGGAAGAATATAAATCTACGTCCCAGATACATTTTTCCCTTTGAGATCCTTGATCTCATCGAATTAGAGGCTTAAGAACTAGAAATCCCACCAAACCTCTCTCAAGTAAATGATATTATCCATGTATCACATTTAAGTAAGTACATACCATGACCCCCAATTATACTTTTTCTAGAGATTCTACCATTTGATAATGACCTCTCATATGAGGACAACCCAGTGAAAAATCATATATCGTATAGAAAAAGTTCTACGAAATTAGACAATGATCATTACTAAAGTGCTATAGAGGAACCAAAAGTTTTAAAAAGAAACATGGTAATCAGATCCGGTGATGAAACAGATTTACCCTCATCAATTTTAGTTTGGGGAATGAACATTTCAAAGGTGAAATTTCTAAAGGGGGTTGATTTTAATGACCTAAACTATTATAAATAAAATTCTCATTATTATCTAATTAAGTGTTTTATTATTTATTATGGTTATAGAAAACAAATTCACTCCTTTGGTTTTATTTTTTCAAATTGTTTTTAAAAGAATGTTAAGTATCTTTACCATTGATAATATAGTGTTTGAATAGGGGTAATAAGATTAGTATAAATATAGGGGTTTAACAAATCCATTTGACCCAAACAAATGATGTGATGGCCTCAACCAGTTGGATCATACCCTATAAATTCCATTTATTGGAGCTTCCAAGGAAGATAATACCTATGTCCCTTGCCCTAAACCAAGTCCAAGCTCAAATAAAACAATTTAAAAATGTTAGAAACCATTTATGGGTGATGTTAAAGCTCATCGAGATCACAGTCCAAACGATGTTCATCAAACAACCCCATGAAAGTCTCACAATCACAGACATTACCCTTAGGGAATTTTTTGGTGTATTGAAGGGATATATATCAAAACCATACTAGTATAAATTTTTAATTTTTATTTTCAATAGAATAATTTTCATATTTTCTTCCTATCATTACTTTATAATCGATTTTGAATTTTATACAATAAGCCTAAAATTATTTTTTTAGGTAATAATCAAATTCAATTAAGGAATTATTTTCCATGAAATAATGAATTTTTGAAATAAATAATATTTTAATAAAAAGCTATTATTAAATAATTTTTATTAAATATAAATGATCATATAAGTTTTATGAAGTCAAATGTAATTTTTATAAGGGTTGAAAAACTATTATTGACAAAAAACCCATCATTTCTCAACAAATGACGAATATTATTTTAAAAGTGAAAATTAAAAAAATTAGAAAATTATTTAGAAACAATGAACATAATATTTGGAATAATAATGTAAAAATTATCAAAAGGTGAATTTTTCATAATTTTTTCAGGCAGTCGAATCTTTGGAAAAAAATTAAATACCGTACAAATATACAGTGTGATTTATGATATCATAATGACCCAAAAGTGAGGCACCAAATATCATAAAGGGTATTTAAGTCCCAATATATGTTTCAGACTAAAAATAATGTAATATTATATTTATTTTATTAATTTTATAAGGCCTTTATGAATCCTCTAGAACCATTCATATATTTAATGTTTTCAAAATCATTTTCTTAAGAGTGTGAGTCACCTCAACATCACCAAGGGTAATATTTTATTACATTAAGTTCTTGGCCTCATAAAATTCTTAAAACCAATCCCATTTGGTAAAACCCATGGTAAATAACCCATGGTAAGGTTTGTGGTTTTGGTTATTTTATTATATAAACTCCAAAACCTATTTTTGAGAAAAAATAATGAAATTCACACTCATTTCCTATATAAATCCAAATAAGCTCCCATTTCACATCACTAAAAATCCTTGTACCATGTCCTTACTCTTCCCTCACCACTCTAGAGTCCTCACAAGGTTCCCCTGATCTCCCAAGATATATGGACTCAACCTTAATCCTTATATAATGTTGAGTTAAATCAAGAATTCATATTGAAGATATTTTCAGGATTCGAGTTTTAGATAATTAGGCCATAAATTTTATATATCAACTAAAATATAACAAATTAGACAATTTTTCTCACTGTAAATTTTTTAAAAAATAAAACTCTTTAAAAAACATGATTTTGTTTCTTAATAAAAATCTTCATAAAATTCTTCATGGCCTCCTCCTTTCACTTACCCATCATTATACCCTATGAAAAACTTTTTAAAACATTTCATGAGCACAAAAACCTTAGTAAGGGATATAAAATAAGGAATGAAACTGTTATCCCATAAATATTTTAATATCAAGAAATTTATTTCATGAAATAAATCTTTTCACCAATAAAATATAATCTCTTTATCATGCCTCATGAAATTAAAAAATTCTAAAAAAACATATTAGCCATCAAAAATCATAATTGTAACTTTTGGTATCTTTATCATACTTACATAATAGCTTTCAAAAATACATAGGGAGTAACCTTTATGGTTACTTTTGGAATACCCATTGCAGTATATTCCCTAAATTTATTAGGAGAGACCCTAATGTTTAACTCCATCTCATTACCCAATGTTTTGCAGAGTTATAAAGGGATCACCCGCCATTGTTTTATCATGGACCATGTGTATAATTAAACAATTCCCAAAATCCATAACCTAATCTTAACACATAAAACAAACATAAATAAAATATAAAATCTCTACTTTGAAATCATATTTCATCTTTACAAGTTGTGCACACATTAATGAAAACACATTATTTTAAAATAAAATGGTAAAATGTAAATGGAAACATCAATAAAATATAGATACAATAAATAAATAAATTCCATTCATGGAATATATGTTAAAAAACATTTCTTGTTATTGTAATAATCAATCCATTTTTAAAACACAATTAAAATATTTAAGAAGAATATTTTTGAATTAAATTTTCTCATACCCCTTTGAAAATTTTGGACGGAATTATAATTTTTAAAAATTAAATTACATAAAAATAAATCATTAAATCCATTCTGAAAATAGGGAAATTAATGTGAATGATTTAGAATCATAAATCTTTAAAACATTTATAACTATGTCTTAGTTACAGAGTCCCTTACTTTGAGTCCGACTCATCACATAAAATCTTTATATTCCATAATAATAAACTTACATTAATTTTTACATTCATGAGAAATTTTTCATATTTATTATTTCTATTCTATCACTTCTTACAATTTTATATCAATTACATAATTATTTACTTTCATATCGGATGTTTTGTTGATATTTGATACTTGAGTAAAAAATGAACTTAGTATGATGTCAATAGTCCAAGTAGTCATAATTACATCATCTCTAGAATAATATTAATGAAATAATGACCAATTTTATAAATCAATTACAATTTTAAATTTAACCATTAATTATGGTAATGAAAAATGAACAACATAATAATCATGGAGAGGGTAGGTCGTACGTACGCAATGGTAACATTTTCCATTTTTCATTGATCGTTAGGGAAAGAAGGTAAGTATTATTTTAACATTACATAATGATACTAATATAATTGGTATAATTTTAATAATTTATATATACTTATATATTTTTCATAAAAGTTATTTAGTGAAAAAAAATGAATCATATCACTTCGGGGAGTTGATAGTTCACATGTACGCACGAACGACATTATCATTTTTTATGTGAATGGAATGTCAGAATATATTTTGATATACTATTATCTTATAATGATTAATTTGTAATGAATATCACAAATTAACATTAATTACTTCATTATAATCATTCATGAGATAGGGTTATGGAAAAATAATTATATTCATTTGTGGAGGTGGTAGTTCACATGTACGCATGAACGAATAATTCCACTCCCATTTGATGGAAGTTCAGATGGATTTTATTGATGATATTAACATAATAAAAACTCATTATATTTAGGATAATAGAGTTCTTATCTCGTCATTGTTTCATAATATTTGAAGGAATATGAGGAAGAAACTAAATAGAAATACTTAATTAAACATATTTCCTTTCCTTCAAATGAGCATCTTTTATAACACCCTAATACATCGTAGGAGGGTGGTATACCTAAATTTATGTATCTAGAATATAGGGAGGAATTCAAGGAATGTTCTTTGGTATATCTTATATGAACCAAATTATTTTTTATGTGTGAGTAATAGAGACAAATGAGTTCCCTTTTATAGGATAGGGGAGGGGCACTCTTGGAATTCTAAAACGTATTAAACAAATAAAAATTAATTTTATACGTAAAATGGTTCCAAAATGATTTATTTGTAAGATATAATGATTTTGGGTTGAATACACATCATCCAATAAAAATTAGACATGTTTTGAATATTTTTTAATCAATCTCCTTTTTTAACCCCTTTAACTCTTAACATTTTATCAAGTAATTTACACATTGAGAGTTAAAATAATTACCATAACACGAAAAACAACTAATGAATGTTTCATTAATGAAATTGTTAGAATTATATAAATTATTTACCTGAATATTAATTTTGTAGAAATTTTATATCATTTAAATAAATATTTTATAGTTTAAGATATGAATTATGTCAATTTTGAATATATTCCTTACATGAATTTTTAAAAAAATCCTAAAAACATGATTCCTTCAAAAAAACTATATTAAATCATTTATAACATGTTAAATTAATCCATAAAATTCATGTATAGCATCAAATATTTCATATTATATATGTTTTAATATTATTAATATCATTTATTTTATTCTTTCTTTAATAAAACTATTACTGCATCATTATTGTGTCATAATTAAATATAATTATTCATTGTCCAAAAATTATAAATAAATTATCATTATGTATATAAAAATTCTATATATCAAATGAATATTTATAATTTAATTTATCTTCTATATAACACAATATTAAAAATAATTTACTAGTTAATAATATGAGTATGACATTTATTAATTATCTTTAAATAAAATATAATAATTTTCATAATCTTACCCATGTTACATAAAATTATTATAATTAAATAATTATGTTTAATTTGGTTTAAACTCACTAATAAAATGAAAGTGGACATGTGTTAGGTAAATTTTATAATATTACAATATTATTTTTACCTTTATTACCTGATATACCCTTAACCGTGGTAAATAAAATAAAAAAGTTACAATTAAAAAAAATTAAGATCATCCTATTAGATCATAATTTTCATACTAATTAAAAATATGTATTTATATTTTTGGAATTCAATTCATAGGAGTTATTAAATTAGGATTAACACTAATCTCGTAGATGTGGCGAGAAGAAGGGTGAAAGAGGCTTTCAAAATTTCAATATATTTTTATATCAAATATTAATATAAAAATTATTCCAATGAAATAAATTGGATTAATACATGTATTATTGATCTATTATGGCTTTAAAAAATATATTTAATGTATAATAAGTATTTAAATGAATAATCGGTTTTTTTAACTACAATGCATTTGTTTTCACTATTCATCAAAATATGAATCATTTAAAAAAAATTATAAAAATAAACTAAAGTAAATATTTATTTCCATATTCCAAATAATAATTTGAATTTTTCAAATAGAATATATAATATTATTAAAAAGTAGATTTAAAATTGGTTCTCCATCAAAAGGTGGTAAAAATACATTTTTAGAAAAAAACACATTTTATCTAGAAAATTGCATTTGTTCTTATATAATGTCTATAAGTCACATAATTTTAATCTTAAATATTATGTTTAATTAATATTTCATTAAAATAATCCAATAATATTGATTTGATTATTTTATAAACATAATTATTCACATTTAATATGTATTACATAAAAAATACATCCTTTATATTCAACGGTTTTTTAGTTTCATTTCATGTTAATTTGGTAAAAAATGAATCATTATATAAAGAGTTTTAAACCATATTTTCATAACTCAATTAACACTATTCATTTCCTCTGTTATAATGGTTGTGAAATAACTACCATATTAAATAATAAAATTTAGTTGTTCATTTAATATCGATGTCGTATATCATGTATGTAATCGGGCATTGTGTTTCATTTTAAAAACACAAGATGTTACATTTTACACCATTTTGAAAATTTCATCCTTACAATTTCAACATGGGGTCAGTAAAAATGTATGAATTTTCAGAAAACATTTATTATATTACCACCTCATAAATGGGATTAATAAAACTTCCACTTTAAAAGAATGAAAGGGAAGTATAAAGGTTGCCTGAGATAACACATACTAGGATTCAATGTTGAAAAAAATGGATAGGAATGAAAAACAAACCATCATGTTCTAATGGATATTGGTATATAATATTTTCAAAAAATTTTAAAGAATCATGAAACCATAATTTTGTGACGGGTTAAACAATATTTGATTTCATAGATGGAAAAGTAAATAGAAAAGGTTTTTGTTTTGAGAACATTTTCATAAAGATGAGGAATTTATTTAATTCGTAGACTAATAACATAAAGAAGTATAATTACATGAGAAGTAGAGTTTCGACCTTTGATCAATTTACATGATAAAATAATCTCCTTTTCTCCAAAAAATTATTATATAATATTATTTTTTCACACCAGAATCAACATCAAGATAATAAAATGATCGACAAAAAATTAACAATCTATTTATCCTATTGCGAAACATTAACCAAAACCAAAATGTTTATGATAAGATAATATAATTCCCCAAAATGAATAATAATTTTTAATAATAAATACTACATTTAATCTCTAAAATTTAAAAGTAATACCCAATGTTCATCATAGACCATTCAATAAATAACTATCCTTAAAATTCCATTAAATAATCCAAACTAATATTGAAACTCAAAAATACAAAGAATTTGATTACATAGTCTTCCAAGTTAAATTTTATCTTATTTATCCAAATAACATCTTTCACTATTAATGTCTCATAATAAATATTTAATTTCAAAAATTACATATTCTATAAGATTGGTTAATCATTTCCATAAATATCCCAAATCTCTATAAGTCCATAACAAAATCATTGTTTCTTACCGAAAAAATTCAACCATTACTTCTCAAATAAAATCACATACTATTCTATTTACCTTAATCCTATAAAGTTCCCAAAATAGTGAATTCCATCAAAAATAACATTTATCACATAATCCCCCAAATAATTTTCCAATACCAATGATATACATTTGATAAAACATAAGTTCCAAAAATCAACTTATTCTTATTCCATCAACTCGTTTAACTAAAATGAAAAAGTCATACTAACCAGGTACATCATTTAGGCTAGTGGTAGGTGATGCATAATTGTTTCCCTTTAGTTGTGGGTTTAATTCCGATGGCCTTCTATGACGCGATGGGTTTTCAACCATCCTATAGGTTTCCCTTTTTCTAGAACTATATAATTCTTACAAAATTTTCAAAATGTGAAAAATTCTTCAAAAATAACCATAACACATTTTAATCTCAATGTTTATCTCATTCTTTTCAGTTTCATCCCAAAATGTAACTCTTGTTATTACCTAAAATTCAAGGATCATATAAACTATAGAGTATATTTATAACTTTATAATTATTTCCACATAAGAAAATATAATTATTATTCAAATAACATTTTCACATAACAAACGACATGGTTAAATATACTAAAAAATTATCCAAAAGTAATCCCATCATTAAAAGAGAATTAATACTTTGAAACATTTCATCATTGATAGATTTAAAAAAAATATCATATTTCTAAAATGAATACATTTTAATCCTTCATAATTCTTCATGATCCTTTAACCATTCCTGACTATATTATTCATTAATAAATCTTTACTACAAAAAAAAGATTCAATGATTTTAAAAGATGAGCCAATAAATATTCCATACATTTCATAAGCCATTTTCAGTTTCTTACTCTTAAATTGTAATGGAATTAAGTATTTCTAAACATATATTTGTATGTTCCAGATGATCCCATTCTCAATTAGTCTTCATATGACATCGATTTACAGAATGACCATAATCCCCACATTAAAACATTAAATTGATAACTCGAAATAAACTTCTTTCCTTTCCTGGTGTCAACTAAATGCTTCCTTTTTCCCTATAAGGTTATAGATTTATGACCTTCATTACCACATCTATAACATCTTCACATCCATTTAAAATAATTTTTTTGGTGTTTATTTCAACATCCATAACACATATGTTGTTGTATATATATACTTATATGATCATTGTTACCAGAAATTACATAGGGATTAATTTCTGTCATATAAGAAAAAAATCAACCTTGTAATTTAAACATAATAATTAGGGCAGGGTGAATTTTTTATAATTTTATGAAACATTTCATTTTGTAATGAATAGTTAAAAATATTAAGTTTTACTTCAAAACTACTTTTTCATCTAATTTATTTATATAGAAAAATTATAATTTTAAATAGTTTTAATGTTTAATTATATAATATTTTTATAAATTAAAACAATTTATTTAATTTTAATCATTGAACAATGAAATTAACTATAAAAACATATCAAAAATTCAGATGTTTTTACTTTAAAAACACGCATTGTCATCCCGCCTACAAGATGAATTTTAAATTAATTTCCAAAAATTATGTTATTTTAATTGGAAAAATTGATTGCATATTTGGAATCAGAATAATTTATAATTTCTAATAAGTCAAACATTTTTTTTACTAAAAATATAATTGAATGTAATTAAAATTCATTGCAATTATTAATGAAAAATTAAGATAAATAAAGGACTAAATCATTAACATATGTGCCCAAATGACCAATACACCTATAAAAAATTCATTTTCTAGACCTAATTATCCCATGAACATTGCATTATTGATTTTTTTTAATACTGGAAGACTTTGTTTTGGGTAAAATATGGGTACACTAAACTTCTTTTCAAAAATACCTAGTCATTTTCCTCCCTTATAAAAGGCCACCATATCTCCACACTCCTAAAACCTCTCAAACCACATAGGTTCCACAAATATCAGCCCAAATGGATCTCCAACATCCCTCCCATAGACATATAAGAACCCCCTTGGTTAGGAAACAATCCATGTAATCTGTTTGGTACGAACCAAAATAAGTTAACTGATTAATAGGAAACATATTATCTCAAACTCTCTTGTTTAATTTCCATTATCTTCCCCATAAAATCTCTTTATTCCATGATTATATAAAAACAAGTGTATCAAAAATATACTATAATGATTTTATATTATGGGTTCTACCTACACTAACACCAACTTCAATCTAATGGGTAACAAACATATTGTTTTTGTGTATGATGAACTATTGCCTCACTAAACAATGATTGTTCATTTTTTCTTTACTAGCATTCATGGTAGTCCATTATGATGGAAACTCTATTTATATATTATATATCTATTATTTATTTCTTATTTATACTTATTTAATTATTTTATTACACATGCCTTTAAAACCTTCCATTTTACACTAATACGATAACATCATTTGATGAAGTGTAGACTACCTCCCCCTCAATGCGATGTGATTCATTCACACTATACATGAAATTTATAAAAGAGGGTTTCAATTAAAAACACATGACATAAAAAACCTATATATTTTATTCATTAAATAATTAAATTTTAGGAAATATACTATATATATAAATATATCATTTTCTTTATAACCGTTTCATACACATAAAAAGTGGTAATGTTGTTCGTGGACATGTGAACTACCACATCCTCGACACGATGTGATTCATTTTACAACTCAAAAATTATATATATAAGTATATATGATTAAATAAAATGGTTTTTATGATATAATGTTCATTCTGTAATTATGTGGTGTTACATAACTTCTTCCCATAATGATCATTAAAATGTGGGAACGTTACTCAAGCTTACGTACATCCTGTCATCTCCATGATCCTAACATTGAATAACTTTTCATAATCATAATTAATTATTGGTTTTAAAAATATAATTAATGTATAAATATGGTAACTACATCATGACTATTATTCTTTATAACTTATATAATGACCCCTTGGACCATAATTGACCTACCAAAAATTTTTTTGACACATAAACTGAATTCAGTCAAAAAACCTAATGTAAAATTAGTTGCTTAAGTAGTTGTATAAAACATAGTGATATGTGAAATAAAATTAATGATAAACATGAAAATGTTTCTCAATAAAGTATAAAATTAACATAATTTTATTATACAATATTTTAGAGGATGTTAACCCAAAAGGAAACTCAAGGTAATGGATTCTCATCTCACCCTTTTACATCCATGAGATAAATTTCATGTTCACCGCATATATCTTTTGTGTGGTGTATCTACATCAAATTTTGTAATATTATATCATTAATAATTTTATCTCATGATATTATAAATTTCATTAAATTGTATTCCTTCACGAGGCTTATGGTTAAAAATGTTTCAAAGTGGCATGGGACACTTTTGAATGTTTAATGGTTATTTTCCTCAATAATAACATTCATGATATTTCAATTATAATTCCCTTCAATAAAATTATATGAAAATTTTATAATAAAACATGTAATTTTCTCTCCTCTAGTTGTTGAATCCATATTTCATGTATTAGTACAATTTTTAGACCCTTTGGTAGTAAAAATATTTCAGAAAATGTTTTTCAGAAAGCCTGACTTTGTATCTCTCTTTAGTAATAGAAATGGTTTTCTTATAAATGCCATGTTTTATTAAAAAAAATAAAAAATGTTTTTAAAATGATTTTTAAGGGCATTTTTTCCATTTTTTTATTTTCCTAAGGTTTTCAAAGTAATCTTTTTATCACTTTCCGAACAAGAAATTTTTTTAACCTTTAACCATAAAAAAGAAATGTTATTTCTACCTCATATGTATTGTATAGATTCACCCACCAACATTTCATTGAAGCTTACTTTTCATGTTTAAATGATAATTAAAAAATAATAATAGTTATTTTCAAAGAAAATTTTTTTCAAAACAAAATTATTTTTTCCTCAAGAATATTTTTAAAAGATATTTTTTATAATGTTTCCATTAATGATAAAAAAAAACTCTTCATTTTACTCTAATTGTGTTATGTTGAATTCATACCATCCTTAATCTTCTTATAGTTTGATTATGGTTGATTTTTATAGGGATTGTATTCACATTCATTTCATTGATTCCTTTTAGTCCAAATAAAATATTCAATTTCCTATGATCATTTGACATTGAATTTACCATAAATATACATATAATATTTCATTGATATGATTATTGACTGAACCATATATCATTTTGAATATAGTGTTTTCTTTTAAATTCATTTGATTATTTGGGGAAATATTGATAAATCTGAGTACTTTATTCAATACAAATATTTGGTAAGAAATATTATTTATTGGATATGATGAATTTTTTGGACATACAATACAATGGTTGGGTACTATTTAAGGAAATACCTACACGTTTTGGACCGGTTAATGAAATCCTCTATATTCATTAGTAGTATAACAAGAAAAATTAGTTTCTCAAATTAGAATTGGAAAAATCTCTCTTGAAGGTAATGGTTTTATGTACCTAGGAAACATGGAATACAATAATTAATCATTTACCTAATTTAGTTTCGGTTATTACTCTTCCATGAGACCTTATGTCGACATATCTTTGGATGAATTTCATTTTTATATCATTGATTAAATGTAATGTGTTTCATTTTTTTAGATTTCCATATTTATGTCTCCTTATCTTGTTATTTTAATGGCATGTGTTACCATTTATTACCTTTCCACATTGTTTAGTCACATAATTCTCAGTTTTTTTATTATATGGTATGTGTGTTCTATTATTTACCATACCATAATTATGGATCTCATTGAATCATTATTACATATGCTATAAGTTACCCTTACTGAGCATTTTAGCTCACCGTTATTATGTTTCATTCCCCAGGAATCCAAGAAGTGTACTATGAAAGATATGCAGGGATTTACTAGATGGAACAAAGTATCCTCAAGGTTATTTTTATATTTAGAAGAAAATAATTAGGTTTCAATTAGTGTATTCATTTTTAATACATGACTTGTTTATTTATCTAGTATACCGAGACTACTAAACTCTTCGGTCCATCGGGATTTTATTCATTGTAATCATGATAATATAATTGATAGTAAACACCTACTCCTAGATTTATGGGGTTGGGTCTCTATATTTGGTATCAGAGGAAGTCTAGTAGAAACCTTAGGAACTAGATTTAGGAATACATAAGTTAGGGAACATAGCCATATGGTTTAAATTGAGGATAATTATAGAATAAAATCCTATAATTTTCATAAGGTAGAGTTTATGTCGGTCTTCCTAGAAATACAATCATTCTTAGATACTAAAAGTGGATGAGGTTCTTGCACATATGTACCTAGGAGTAATAAATAAAATAAGGTGTTCCAAGCTTAACTTAGGGTAACCTGGTATAAGAAAATGGGCATTACAATGCACCTAGTTTGACACTCCTAGATAATATACTTAGGATAATTCTCATATTCATTAAAAACCACTATGAAGGAACATAACAATGAATAAAATTTGTTAAACCATAGGTATTTTTGATTGAACATAAGCTGTCATTAATTAGAAACACTAGAAATGTTATTGTAGATAAACCCTAGAAGATGGAAGTACCTGTGTATAAATAAATGGATGAAGTATTTATGCGTTGAGGTCGTATTGAAGATCGTAGTTGAGAGGCTATTTAGAGATTAACCATATTTCAAGGATTTCCATTATATTAATTTTTTTAGTTTTGTTAATATGGTTTTCAAAAAGGAAAACCAATAATACATGTTCAACCAATAAAATCTAACAAGGCCATAGGTCTTGAACCCATGATCGAAGGAGGATAAGGGTTTCTTGCTAACCACAAGCCTATGAAATTTCCTGGTTAATTTTTCATTGTTTTTAGTTAAACAATTTGACAAATAAATGGTATTGATGAACTAGTAGTATCACTATTGAGGATTAGAGATTAATATATTAAAAATATTAGTTTTGGAAAATTGTTCAAGGAAAATAGTTAGACGCTTCACTCTTTTATAGGCCTTACAATCCATTAACTGTTTCTTTTAGTGCTTTAGGTATAAAAAATATTATTATTGGTAATTAATTTTTGGGAGTAAATGGATGAATTATAATTTTATCAAAGAAAAACCAAAATATAGGATTTTTTATATGAAATTGAAACCTATCAAGTAATAAAATGTCCTTATATTCATGTTCACTGAAATAATTACCCAACATTAGGAAAATTATTTGGAAATATAATGTTATCCAAATACCTTAATTTCTATTGAACCATTGGCCTTCTAAATGATAAAAAAATTATAGCATTGAGGCCCTAAAATTTATATTAATAATTAACTTGTTTTTGATTGATTACCTCAATCACACCCTATAAATATTTACACTATTCTTTCAATTATGTATCTCAACATTCCACTAATGTTTTCCCACTTAGAGACCTCATTACATAGTATTCCATGTGACCTTTGAACTTCACATTCTCTCCTTTCTAGAAGATTTTTTATGAAACCTTCTCATGGTGTGGGATTTCAATATTGGAAACCTACAATAGTATACCATAAAGATATAGTTTAAATTGTAAGGACATAATTAATTATGGTTGGGAGAATGTACCACCCTAATATTCTAATGTACAACTTTTTATTAGATAGTGTGCATGACATTCTTCACCAAGAACGTATGGGAATATAGTATATCAAAACTATACTATACATTTACTATTATAAATTTATTCAACAAATGACATAGCTTGTAATGAATGAAAAATTAACTTATCTTTCAATGCATGCTATAGAGACCTTACTTGATTTCTTTTGTTACATGCAACAACAACTTTCCCTGATAGATTGTGTAACAAACAAGACCAAGTTTCACCAAATAACAGTCAACTATTAAAATATTATTATTTAATATAATATGATATAACCTAGACATTATGTAAACGATTAGTAATATTACGAACTAAATTAATTCAATTTATGTTTTTTTTTAATATAAAATTAATTCATTGGTTACCAAATTATGAGAAATGAAAATACGAACCAATTAGATATAAAAAAGAAATGTTATTATTTATTTGCTTCCAAAGGAGTTATATCTTAATAAATATAGTTAATTTCTATTAGTGAATGATTATAATGAAATATATATGTTATGCATTAAATAAAATAATTTTTAAATTCATCCATTGTATTTGGAATGCATAAGATAAGAACAAACCCTACTTTACACATAAAAACCTACATTTTTATAAAGGCAATTTTACCACTTTTTAATGGAAAAAATATTTTATATCTAAATTATAACATATTAATTAATTTACTGTGTCAAAATAATTCTCATATTTTAGAATGAAAAAATAATAATATGTTTAGGGTGAAATTTTGATATTTTTCCGAAATATTTCATTTTTTAATGAATAGTTAAAATACTGAATTTTAATTCAAAAATAAATTTTCATGTCATTTATTTATAAAGTTAAATTATACATTTAATTGGTTATAAATATTAATTAGATGATATTTTTTAAAATTAATACAATTTATTTCATTGGAATCAATTTTACATAGAAATTAATTATAAAAACATTGTAAACTTTCAGACGTTTTTACTTTAAAAACATCATTTTCATCCCACCTACAGAAAGAATTTTAAATTACATTCTGCCACTTCAATTATTGTAATATAGAAACATGGATTATATATTTGGAATAAGAATAATTTATAATATAAAATAATATGAAATTTGTTTTTTTTTAAACTACTAGGGAAAGTAATAAAAACTAATTACAATTATTAAGGAAAAATTAAGATTAATAAAGGACTAACCCATTAACATAGGTTCCCAAATTGCCTTGTCACTTGTAAAACAAATATTTTCTATCCAAACATTGGCCTTAAAACTTCAATTATTTAATTTTTTGGTTTTTGAACACTTTTTTTAGGTGAAAACATGGGTACAACTAACTTCTTTTCAAAAATACCATGTGAGTCATTTTCCTCCCTTATAAAACACAACAACCTCTCCCCATTCCTTAAACCACTAAACCCACATATTTTCAGCCAATATATACCCAAATATAATTCTAAAATACCCAACCTTGTCCTATAATCATCCCCATGGTTAGGAAGAAATCCAAGTAAGCCTTTTGGTACAAACCCAAAAAAGTTACATGATTTATAGGTAACGTCTTCTCTCAAGCACTCTTGTTTAATTTCTATCCTATAACAAAAAAACTCTTTATTACATGATTATATAAAAAAATTAGTGTCCTAAATATACAATGTTTTTTTATTAATGGTTCAACCTATACTAACATAAACATCCATTTAATGTGTAACGAACACACTATTTCTCTGTACGGTGAACTACTGCCACACGAAACAATTATTGTTCATTTTTCCTTTACAACCTTTCATGGTTGGATATTATGATGGAAACTATATTTATATATGATATAAATGATATTTATTATTTATTTATACTTATATAATCCTTTTATTACATATAAAGTTAATACTTTCCAATTTTCGCTAATATGATATCGTTGTTTGAGGAAGTCCAGACTATTGTCCCCTCAAAGCGATATTATTTGTTCACACTGTATATGGAACCTATAAAGGATGGTTTGAATTAAACACATGTGACATAAAAATCCTCTATATTATACTCATGTTATAATTACCTTTCTTTAATTACATGATATATATATCATTTTCTTTATTACCCTTTCACACACATAAAAAGTGATAATATCATTGGTGGGCCAGTGGACTACTACCTCCTCAACAATATGTGATTAACTTTACATAAAAATAATTATATATATAAGTATAAAATATTAAATAACATTTTATTTGTGATATAATTATAATTATGTAATGATATGGTGTTACTTACCTTCTTTCCATAATGATCAGTGGAAAATGAGAATGCTACTCATTCATTTGTACGGCCTACCGTCTCTATGATCGTGAAATTGATTCATTTTTCATAACCATATTTACTAATTTATTTGAAAAGTATAATTAATCTATAAATATGATAATTATTTCATGATTATTATTCTAGATATTTTATATAATAACCCCTTTTACAATAGTTGACCTACTAGATTTATTTTTGACATAAAAACCAAATTTGTTCAAAACACCAAATGTGAACTTAATTGTTTAATTAGTTGTATAAAAATTAGTAATAAGTTAAATAAATGTATCGATAAACCTTAAAATTATTCTAAAGAAAGTATGAAATTAACATAAGTTTATAATATAGGAAGTTAAATGGATGTGAACATGAATGGAAACTCAAAGTAAGGGATTATCATCTCACTCATTCACATTGGTGAGATAAATGTCATGTTCATGAAATATATCTTTTATGTGGTGTATCTAATTCCCCATTTGTTATTATATATAATAAATCTTTTTATATCATGATATTATAACATTAATTTAATTTAATTCATTCATGAGACTTATGATTTAAAATGTTTCAAAGTGCTACGGGACACTTTGGAATGTTTAAAGATCATTTTCCTCAACAATAACATTAATGGTATTTAAATAGTAATTCCATTTATGGAATTTATATGAACATTGTTCAATAAAATATTTAAATTTTCCTCTCATAGTTATTCATGATTATTTTCAAGTATTAGTACAATTTTCCACTCTTTGGTACTCAAAATGATTTAGAAAATGTTTCTTTCATTAAACCCAACATTGTATCTCTCTTTAGTGGGAGAACCAATTTTCTTATAAAAACCTTGTTTTATTAAATTGTTTTCAAGAATTTTTTAAAATTAATTTGTAAATTGATTTTTACCATTTCATTCTTTTACAAATGTTTTCAAATGAATCATCTTATTGCTTTCCAAACAAGACATTTTTATATCCTTTAATCATGAAAAAGGAATCATCTTTTTACCTCATACTCCTTATACAAATTTACACACCATCATTTATTTAAAACATACATTCATGTTTAAAAGGTGAAATTTTAAATGAAAATTTTTCTAAAGTGATTTTCAATGAAATGGTTTTTCAAAAAAAAGGATATTTTCTTCTAGAATGTTTTTAAAAGATCTATTTATAATGTTTTCAATCATCAAAAACAACAACCCTTTATTTTACTCCACTTAGGCTATGTTAAATTGATACCGTCCTTAATCTTATTATGTATGGATTATGATTCATTTTTTCATGGATAGTATTCACATTCACTTCCTAGATTCATTTTAGACCCCTATAAATATTGAATTTCCTATGATAATTTGACCTAGAATTTACTTTAAATATCCATATCATATTTCATGGTTATGATTATTAAGTCAATTATATACCATTTTCATATGGTGTTTACTTTCAATGTTATTTTTTATTTCATGAAATATTGAAAAGTCTTTATAATTTATTCCATATAAATATTTTATAAGAAATATTGTATATTCAATATGAGGAATTTTTTTAACATGCGATACACGGGTTGTGGATCATTTTAGGAAAGATATAAGGGTTGGGGGCCTGTTAATGAAATCCACTCGATGAATCAGTATTCTCATGGGATGAATTAGTTGCGCTAATTAGAAAAGATAAACTATCTCTTGAAGATAATGGTTATATGTACCTATGAAACATTGTTTCCAATAATTAAGCATCTCCCTCATTTAGTTTTAGTTATTATTCATACATGAGATCATACATCAAAAAATATATGGAGACGTTTAATTTTTAGTTCATTAATTAAATGTCATGTATTTCAGTTTATTTCTGTTCCATATCGATTTTTCTGTATCAATTTATTTGAATAGCATGTGTTTCCATTTATTACCCTACCATATTTTCTATTCACTTCCTTCTCAGTTTTTTGATTATATGGTATGTGTGTTCAATTATTTACCATCCCATAATTATTAATATTATTGATTAATTACTTCATCCCCTATACATTTCCCTTACTAAGAATTTCATCTCACCCGTATTATGTTTCGTTCCCTAGGAATCCATGAAGTATACAATGAAATGTATGGAGGGATTTTTCTAGATGGAATAAATATATCCTCAAATTTATTTATTTATTCATAAGAAATGTATTTTGTTGTAATTAGTGAATTAATCTTTAATAAAAGACTAATTTATGTATATGTTTTACCAAGAATACTAAAATCTTCAATCCTTTGGTATTTGATTCCTTGTGATCATGGCAATGTAATTGATAGTAGACACTGACTCCTGGATTTCTTGGTCATGTCACCACATTAATCAACTAATGAATCGATAAAGAATATTTATGGGTTTTATTATAATACCATATTCATTCCTCACACTATTTTTTATATTTACCTCATAGGTATCATTGGAATCATTATAATTCTATTTTAGCATAAGGAATTCCTTATCAATTTTTGTACAAATAATACGAGGAAAGTACTTACTAAAAAATATGTTCTTAAACTCATCCCCTCTGTAGAGTCAATTTCACCCAATTATGTTGTGTTCTTGATAAGATACCATCATTGGTATAATTTATCATCTAATATATAAACTACCAAAATAACATTTTAATGATATGAACACTATATATTTGGAAATAAGTTTTCAATTATAATAATCCATTTTATAGAAACTAGCAAACCATTTGAGACAATAAAATTAGGTGGTCATTCCATGTTGAAGGAGTTGATTAAAATTTGTTCCCTCCTTTTATCATTTTGAAATTCAGTGCGATTCACAAATTGAGAAATTATAGTGATAATTGAAAATATATTTTTCATTCTAACTTCTATAAAATTTGGTTTCTCAGAAGTAAAATTAGTTCATTTTCTGTCACATTCAGTATTATCATGATTCCTCTAGGTTCCAACAATTGAAAAAAACCAAAATTTATATTTTTAGAAAAAATAATCATAGTTAGAAACCACATAATCATGAGAAATCATTTATATGATTTCAAAATCATGACACCATATTCTATGATGCCTTATGTTTAACCTAGGTCATTCTTAAATGATAAGAAACATTAGGTTTTTATCCTATACCTAAACTCATACGATTAGATATCAATAATATTATATAATCCAAATTTATAAAGGTTAAATAAAACATACTCTGATAATGCCAACAATGACCCATCCTTTACCTACAAATCATATATTAATTGATTAATATTCATTACATAATTTAGAGATCCATACCAGATTCTTATTTTTCTAGTACCTATAGAAACCTTGAAAAATAAACCATCTAATCCTAAAATATCTGAATTATCTCCACTAATTTCTTCATAATTATAACCATTATAATGGTAATACTACTTAGTACCATTTTTCATAACTTATGAAAATTAAACATAAGAGTAGGAGAGCTCATATGATTTGTATGGTAAAATAATAGAGATATTAATGATCACATGAGGATAACATGAAAATTATGGTTTGAGAACATGAGAACAAAATTTTAAAATCATACCCTATATGTCATAGACCTTAATCTTCATTGGTGGAATAAAACATGGTTTTTCATAGGACATGAATAATAATGGAATCAAAGAACATGATCCTTGGGAAAATAATATTCGCATAAACCATATGATCGTGACATTAACATATGCATATAAAATAATTTCCATAAAATGGAAAGTCTAATTTTCCCAGAATATCATTGTATATTGGTTTCACTCCCTAAACCATCACTAGAGTCAAGGTTCACTTTGAAGACTACCATAATAAACAAATTCCCCTACTAAATGAAGTTCACTCTCCATTATAGTCTTGTTTGTTTCATGAGATATATATCTTTACTCACTGAATTGGAGGGATATATAAATACATTCCCATATATAACATACTTAAAATTATATATATGTGTTCCAAAAGATCATAACAAATTAATTATAATAGAAAGAACAGAAAGAAATGGGTTTTGTAATCATTTTTAAATAGAATAACCCTTTGAAATGGAACGAGTTTCATTAAAACATGGACATAATAAACATAAACCATACTAAAAATGAATTGCGATGGTACCCTCAGATCATATCATTGTAAAAGTATTAGTTATATCATGTTTCGATGTCTTAGATGGTTAGAAATACCATTACATTATCACTAAGACATTCTTGAGTTGAACACACTTTCAAAATCAAAAATCACATTAAAATAATATAAATTCACAAAATACTGGGAAAATAAATTTCTTTGAAAATACACCTGAAAAAATATAAATTACTATTTATAGTATTGAGTATTCATGATAATGGTAAATTTTATTCTTTCCTATAATAAAAAATAAATCATTCCCTTCACATTTTTGTAAAAAGTAAATAAGTACCTCATTAAGAAGGAAAAATAATATTCCATATATTTTTTTTGTAAAAATTTATAAAAGTGTTAATATTTCATTAAATAATCATATTGTAATACTAAAAACATTATTGAAACATTTTTAGAAAATATAGATATATAAGAAAAAGGATTTTCGTCTGATAAGAGAAATTTATTTTATTTTCATTAAAAACGTATTATCGGTCTCATAACTACTTAAGGTGATGAGAAATAATGTGAAAATTGTATTTTTAAGAAATAATAGTAGGATTGAAAAATTAATGAGTTTCATCAATGGTATATTTTAATATTTTATCATTAGAAACCTAATCATTAGCAATCCTGATAAACAGTGATATTGTGACATAAAACATTTTTCACATTTGTATCATTTGAATCTTAATCCCCATGAAAGAAAGGTAAATTGAAATATATGTAAATAACATTAAAATTACATATAATGATAATAATATTAATTCATGGTGATTATATACACTACATAAAAGAAACAAGTCGGGAATAAAACACGTGTCTCCTTGAAATAAAAATGAGGGGAAAGTCCTTTACAATAATCCTCACATCAATCACACATTTTGGATCCTCATATATAAAAATATAGATTTATTGTAAATATATTAATGAAAAATAATTATATATATCATAACATATGTGATTTAATTATAACCTTTTATCACAATTTTGTTAACAATTCTTTATTGAAACCACTATTCTCGGTAAAATCTGCTTCATTTTTCATGTATGTTTTTGTTTGGTAGTTTTAGTCCATATATTTTGATCATGGAGCCATCATCTCCAAAATTTTAACAATTATAAAAATATCATAAATATTCCTTATATTAAATATTATATTCATTCATAAATGTAGAGATAGAAAAATTAACTACATCGTTCACTGATACGTTAGGCCATACGTATACATTAACATTGTTTTCATTTATCGATGTATGGAGTGGAAGAAAATTTATTAAGAAATATCTATTATTTAATCTTTATTATATCATACATATAATATATATTAAATAAATAAATAATTTTTAACATCAAATTAAAATATAAATGAAAAATAAATCACACCGCTTCGTGTAGGTGGTAGTCCACACGTATGAATGACCGACATTATCATTATCCAACAGTTTGTAAAGTAAGAATGTAGATATGAAATTATTATTATTGAAGAATAATTTTTTCATATATTTCATTATAAAATAATGAATCAATAATATTAACCATTTTTTAATGTTGGTAATGGGAAATGAATTTTATCACTATGTGCAGATGGTATGTTGTACATACACATGAGCGATACTTTCACCTCCCATTTGCTGAATGGAGTGAGAATAAAGGTGATTTCATAATCATAATAAAATTTAATTATATTTTTTATAATTAAATTACTATATTGTGAAGAATATAATAGTTTTAGAGGTGGTAAAAGATAATTTAAAAAGAAATGATCAGTTAAGGAAATCACCCCTTCATGGAAATAACACCTTTAATATTTCACCTAAGGGATCTAAGTATGGTATTTTGGAAATAAAAACACCTCAATAATGATTATATGGGGTTTTAGAAGATATATTGGTATATTTTGGTAAATCTCAAAGGCTTAGTGTCTCATAAAGAAGAGAAAGGATTGACGACCGTTTATAATTGAGGGGAGGGGCACTCTTGGAATTTCATAAAAGATACAAATATATTAATGTCATTATAAAGAAATATGGTTTCAAATGGAGTATAAATATGTTCAAGGGATATATATTTATACAATAAATTATCCTAATTTTCCTCTTTTAACATTTTTATCATTTTTATGTAATTTCATAAAATATTATTTTAATAAACAATCATTATTTCCTATTTAGACATTATTAATTTAATTTGAATTAAAATTCATTGATACAAAGTTGTAAATCTATTAAAAATCATTAAAATAAAGATAATCAGTCATATTCATCAGTAAAATTTGTGGTACACATTTAATCTCTCGTTTTCTATTACTTTTAACAATTTTAAATCATTATATATATATATAATGAATTGGTGAAATATTGCATGGTGTTGCATAAAAATTTAAGGTAATTATTTAATAACGAAAAAATTGATATAAATTAACACAATTAATATAATTTCATTATTCACTAAATTAAAATTTTTATTCGTTCATAACTAGTTTTTTCCTATATTAACACATAAGTGATATTTAAAACTAAGTGTGTGACATTTTGTAACATTATTTGTTTTAAATATTATATAGGTCATTTTCATAGAAAATTAGCCATTAATAAACTATTTTCCAATCCAAATGTTATAAGGGTAGAATTACATTCTTCCAAAAAGAATTAGGATGAAAATTAATGGTTTTATCATTAATTGTCAACCTAGATTAACCTAATTCACCCATTGCATAGGTGATAAGTTTTACCACTATTACAATTCATATTGACTAAATATAAAATGGAAGAATTTACCAAATTTTATCCTTTTAACTAAAAGCATATATTTCAAATTACCAAATTCAATTTCTAGAAGTGGATTGAATTAAATATAAAATATGTGTTCAACACATGACATAAATAACTTTTTATAAAAATACATAGTAAGAATAAAACACATTTTATTTTTATCCAATTCCAATAAAAATATATAATGAATATTAAAAAAATTATTTTATAAATAATATAAAATTTTAATTAAGAAATCACTAATAGTGATTAATTTAATTTATTAAGATAAAAATTACATTCTGTGTATAAAAATGGTTTGTATGGAAAAATATCTATTTTAATTTAAAATGATTATAATTTTTCTTTTTAGTTATTTTGTACCCAAATAAATAATTTATAATTATGTAACTTTACATTTCAATAATTTAGTTA
The DNA here is from genome assembly GCA_963277665.1 of Viscum album. Taxonomy (NCBI): domain Eukaryota; kingdom Viridiplantae; phylum Streptophyta; class Magnoliopsida; order Santalales; family Viscaceae; genus Viscum; species Viscum album. The sequence continues at coordinate 219,141,576 of OY728167.1, forward strand.
TTCATATTCATACAAAAAAATCCAACATGTAGGTGATAATTATAATCTATTAATATATCATGGTGAATTGAAACTCGATGTTGCATGTAACACTTATTATTGAAGAAATGTAAATTTATTTTAAAAAATATTCCATAAAATATTGATATGTTACACATATTACCTAGTGGGATTATCCTAGCCCACATCAGAAATTGGTCCCATCAATATCCTTTGGAGCAACATCTTATAAAATGTGATGGATACATTTAGAAAAACAAAAGGCATTAGGATAATTCATAATCATCAAATGGGATCACACAAGGACTTCCTAAGAGTATGCCCATAACCTAAGATATGTCCCTCCTAGAATAAGAAATGTACTCAATTCAAGAACAATAGTCTAATCTGAAATATATGAAGAATATGACAACATAATCAGGTTTAACAAATTAATGCAACTGATATATCACAAAAGAATGAAAAAAAGATTTATCTCTCAAATAAAGAATACATGTTTATCAAAAATATATAGAATAGTCAAGGAATTTTATTTAGAACTACTATACATCACACAACATGTATATATATAGAATGTGATCCTACTTTCTTAATCATGACTCATGAACGCACCCAATTGCAATAATACAGTATTAACAATACTGTTAACAGTAACTCAGAGGTCTGTTACACATGACCTATATCAGAACATTATAAATCCCCTAAAAGAGTCCTACATATCCTATCTCTTTATTATCATTTACCATGAAAATCAAAAGAATAGAAGAAAACATTTCTCTAATACAATTTTCTGATGTGCTAAACCAAACCTACCTGACCGAGCTAGTGAGTCACATGACATCATTTTCATATCATTGTATAAGGTGTATGAAAATAATATTTAATGGAAGAAAATTCAAAAAAAAATATTAACCATGTTTCTTCTGTTGAAAGTCAACCCAGAGTATGTTGACTAAATGTGAATAAAATAAATAAAATTATGGTATCTACTATATTACTTCCCATTACCTCCCCTAGATCCATATTCCTCAGCTAAAACCTCTACCACATGCCCCATTACCTTTACTAGATCCCCATACATGATGTATGTGTGTGTATTGAAACTCACATATAATGTGTTTGTAATAAAACCTACTAGAAATCCACTAATTCAACCATACAAACTGTGAGCATTGAAAACAATTTTTTGAAAGTGGCTTCCCTCAATCCAACTTGTGTTTTATTTTTATTACCACTACTTATATGCATTTTTTATATATACATATAGTGGTAATCAAAATAAAACATAATTTTAGTCTAGAGAACCCACTTTCAACACTCCCACTTACATAAGAGACAACTTCTAACAAGTCTCAATCCGCTATCCCTCACATGAGAATCATACGTATGCAAAGAGATGACTTTAGTCAAGGGGTCTACCATATTGACCTCTGTGGCTACTCTGCTAAATGAAAATTCAACTTTTTGAGTAAAATACCACCAGAGATGAAACTTATGAAGTATATTATATGTCATTTGGTGATACATAGGATCCTTAGAAAGTACCACTGCAACAGTTTAATCACAATAAACTGAAACAAGGTCTTCTATTCTAGGGAAAATAGTAATGTATGAGACAATGATTCATATACAGATTGCATCCTTTGATGCATCAAAAGATTCTATATACTCATATTTAGATGTAGAATTGGAGACCACAAATTTTTTTGAGATTCTATGTCTCACTACACAATAATTTAGTAAAAAGATATAGTCTGACTGTGATTTTAGATCAACATGATCTATCTGTAAACTCGCACCACTACATCCCCTCACTACTAGTTCCTCATCTCCTCCATATACTAGGAATATATCCTTTTTATGTCTCTTGTACTTTAGGATAGTTTTAACAGCTGCCCAATCAATCTCCCCTAGATTAGCATGATATCTCACCACCATGCTTAAAGAAAAGGAAACATCAATCCTAGTACATAAGATGACATACATGATAGTACCCAATGTTGATGCATAAGGGATTCTACTCATTCTGCCAATCTCCCCATGTTCTTGTGGAAACAATTTCTTGGAGAGATTGATACCACATGAAATAGAAAATAACCCTCTCTTGTATTGTTCCATATTGTACCTTTTCATTACCATGTCAATGTATTTACATTAACTAAACCCAAGTATCCTTTGATATCTATCTTGATATAACTTAATCCCAAGAATTTATTCTTCTTCACTTAAGTATTTCATGGAGAATAATTCATTTAACCAGGTATTAACTTACTGTAAGACTTTCAATTTGTTTCCCATAATTAATATGTGATCAACATATAATACTAGGAAAACGATGGCATTCCCATCAACATTATTATTAACAAAAGGATAACGTTCATTTTGGAAAAAACCAAATTCTCTTATGGATTCATCAAAATGGAAATTCTATGATCGTGATTCCAACTTCAGTCCATAAATGGATCTCTGTAGCTTTCACACCTTATTGGCATTCTATGATATAACAAACCCTTCAGGTTGAGTCATATAGATTCCTTCAACCATATTCTCATTTAGAAAATCAGTTTTGAAATGCATTTTCTAAATATCAAAGTCATTAAAGGTTGCTATTATAGGTAATATTTTTATGGATTTCAGCATTGGTACTAGGGAGAAGGTTTTATCATAGTCGATTCCTTGACATTTTCTAAAAACATTTTCATCCAATCTTGTTTTATAGGTTTTAACCATACCATCCACGTCCAGCTTTTCATGAATACCCATTTTCACCAAATGGTTTTTACATCAGCCGGAGGGTCTACCAAAATCCAAACTTGATTTTGGTACATGTAATCCATCTCAGAATGCATTTCATTTTACCACTTATCAGCTTATTTTCCTTCCATTTCTTCCTTGTAGGTTAGAGGTTCATCATCATCAAGAATTAATGTGTAACCTTACTCAGTGACAAGAAAACCATTATGCTCTAGTTCTCTAACCTCTCAATTATACCTACGCAATATTTGTGTCTTGGGAACAACTTCTTATTCCACTTTCGCTTGTGGATATTATTTAGGAACCAACTCTTGAGCATCTGGAACACTAATATCATCGAATTCCATTTGCTCCCACTATTTCCATTGTAAATGCATTCCCTTTTCTCAAAATATGACTTGTATTTCCACAATAACTTTTCTATCTAAAGGTTTGTATATGTATTATCCTTTAGTTTCCTTAGGATATCCTATAAAGATACACATTGGGTTTCTAGATTGTAATTTTTCACATGGTATAGACTTGAAAAAAAACCATGCATCCCCATACATGTAAGTTTGATATATTAGGTCTCTTTCCACACCATAACTCATATGGTATCCCATCAGAAACTTTAGTTTCTAGTCAGTTAAGGGAATCTACTGTTGTCTACAATGCGTATCCTCAAAAGGATAATGGAAGAGTTTTTTGACTCATTGTTGATATGGCAATTTCTAGTAAGGTCCTATTCTTCCTTTCAATAAAAAAATTCCACTATGGTACTTAAGGAGGAGTGAGTTTCGATACTATCCCACACTCATTCAAGTGATCAATTAATTTTTGGTTCAGATACTATCCACCTTGGTCTGAGCGGAGTACCTTAATATTCTTACCAATATGGTTTTCTACTTTAATTTGGTATTTCTTAAACATCCGAAAGAAATGTGACTTATACCACATCAATTAGATATAACCATGCCTACTATAGTAATCGGTAAAAGTAATGAAGTATGAAAACACACCGCTTTCCTCTAGTGTAAATGGACCACATACATCAGTATTAATTAATTTCAGTAACTGATTGGATCTTTCTCCCTTCCCTAAGAAGGGTACTTTGATCATTTTCCCTTATAAACATGTTTGATAAACATCCTACGGTTTTAACTGTATCAAGTCTAAATAAACTACTTGATGTAATTTTTGTAATCGCTTGTCATTTACATTTCCTTGCCTGAAGAGCCATTTATGGGTGAGATATGACTCTTTTTCACTGGTTTTGTTATTTATTGTCATTACAGGGTTTTCGAGTTCAATTATATATAAACCATTGTCAAGATGTGTCATACCATAACACGTGTTATCATTATAAATAAGGCAACATATTTTTCAGAACTTGAAATAAAATCCCATCGTGTCTAAACAAGACACTGAGATTATGTTTCGTGTTACAGAAGGTAAAAAATAAAATTTTTAAAATACTAGAACCAAACCTCTTTGAAAATTTAAGTGTTAGTGTCCCACTTCCAAGGCTCCCAGACTTGCACCATTTGTAGCTTGGATATGCACTTTTCCTCTTTCAATCTTCTTGAATATACTTGGTTCCTGTATATGAATACATATGTGTGATCCACATTAAGTATCCAACAACCAACTTGTAGATAAGGAAATATTGCATTCAATGAAAAAATACCTAAATTTGAAGCGTCAAATTGATTCTTCTTCATAGTTCTGAAATTTTTCTTCCAGTGTCATTTCTTGCCACATGCAAAGCAGAAATCCTCCTACCCATTTCTCTGATTAATAATCTTTGTCTTCTTTAAAGGATGGTGCATTTGTGTCTTTAGCCATGACTTTGAAATTAGACCCCCTTTCCTTTAATTTCATTCTATTGTTCACCATCAGAACAGATGAATTAGAATTTTTCATATCCTTATTAGCATGGTGAACTAAAACCAAAAGGTTTAGGAGTGAATTTTTTATATTGTTCATGTTATAATTAACTATAAAATTCATAAATATTTGAGGTAAAGAGGCATGAATGATATTTTTGCTAGATATTGGTTCAATTTGAACTCAATACATCAAGCCTCTCAATATACCCAATCATTTTGAATTCATGAGGACACGCTTGGTGCCCTTATTCTAGCATGCACTTATAGAGGGAACTAGAGATATCAAACCTTTACTGTCTGGCCCTCTCTAGATATAATTCTTGGAGATGTGAAATCATCTTGTATGCATTCTCATCCTCATGCATTTTCTTTCCATTGACAGGACATGGATGACAACATGATGCACTAAACATCTAGTACATCCTCTACATGTCTTTTCAATTTATATTTTTCCTCCTTACTTGCTCCTTGATGGGGATCAACAGGAACTGAGGTTTCCATCAGATAAATCTTTTTTTCTTGGCATTTTACTATGCACAAGTGTCTATACCATTCCTGAAAATTATGTCCAATCAAGATATTTTCTTTATCCAGAATAGATCTCATTGATAATGTACTTGTGGTGTTGGTGTTTTCCATTTTAAATCTATAATATATAAACATTAGCAGTTAGTAATTTATAATTATTTCCTTTATAAATTTATGATTAATTAATTATTATATAATTTTAATTTCTCCAACTACATTAACAAACCCTAATATCCCTCACTATTAGATTCAGAATACTCTGTTGCTTGAGTATTATAGTGGAAAGGATGCATGAAACTACTTCATATATTCTACTAGCTTTGGCAAGGCCACAACATGGAGAGTTTCTATATAGGCTCTAGTTTGGCCAAATACATTAACTCGTGGTTCCTTTAACTATAGAGTAAAGTCTTAGATTTTGGAATCAGAACGTGATTACCTCAACATCTTTCATCCAAAGTGATAGAAAGCAATATTTGGATACTTAGTTTCTACTAGATTTAGTACAGTCGGCCTTTCATTCTCATAATAACTCTCTGATAGTAAAGAGCACTCTCTGTAATGACCCAAATCTTGACGTACATGGACATTACATTACTTTTGCGGAATACTTAATACATAACAAAAACCAATACTCAAAGACTGTAATAGTTTAGTGACTTTCGAAACATTGAATATAAACTTCTAATCATGTTGAAAGATCTTCAACATTTCCCATAAGGATCTTTTCCTTTTTTTTCCTTACCTAAAACCTTTCTTTTAATCCTGGGGAAAAAGAAAACATAAAAAGGGTGAGCTCAAATGCTTAGTAAGGGTAAGCATGGAGAAAATAAAACAAACCATATACATTTGAACTTAAAAACATGAACATAATGTTTAAACATCAAGATCATGAGAAATGACATAAAACATGGCAGTACGTAAGGCATAGATCATAATGGAACATAAATCATGATAAAATAGCATGGGAATAAAACTTGTAATTATGGAAAAACATTAAGCACATGATATGATTTCCATAGTAGCCAAGGCATTGCTGCCAAGACCATCTTAGTGGACAAAGTCCCTTACTGAACCGAGTTTACTTTCCGTTCCAACCCTGTATTACAGAACCAGATTTACTTTCCATTCCAGTCATGTCTATCTCATGAGATATAAATCTTTACCCAATGCATTGGAGGGAGATATTGGTCCCACCCATCTCATAATGAAATCATTCTTACTTGTTCCACAAAATAAACATAAATCATTCATTCTAACCCAATAAATAAAATGGGTTTCATAAAGATCATCCCATCGTAACATAATCCATATAAAACAAATGGATATCATTTCATCATAAGAAAAGTGAAACCACGTAAATCATAGAGACATTATACTTGAAACATACACATATGAAATAATGTCTTCTTAGATTGAAAATGGTTTTGATAAAACACTTGAAATAAATTCTTGAGGAAAATATCCTTTCTTCTTCAAAATCATTTTCTTTTCACAAAATGCCATGCAATTTTAAAATAAAAGGATTTTTTTGAAAATAATCATGAAATCTTGTAGTGTAAGATTCTTGAAAATAAGGCGTTATGAAACCGTAAAAATCCGTTCATGCCGTATAAGTTAAAAAAACATTCTTCTCGTACTTTTGTTGGAAAAGTCAAAAAGTACCAAGTATGGTAAACAAAAGAAAGATTCCTTTCACAACATGTGGTAAAAGTAAAAATTGGGTAAAAACGACTTTAAACATACATAAAAACACTTTTATAAAACATGGACATGGATGATAACAATAACCCCAGTCAATACTTACGAATAAAAAATCTCAGATAAGAACGAGATTGGAATAGTTATCCCTTACCTTATGTCTGATATGCTTTGTATGTATCTGAACCCCATGTATAATTATTTAAATAATGTCATTGACTTATTACAGATTCATATTAATTGTTATGATATCATATATGGTTCACTTATGACTTTATATTACCCGTTCTTTTGTAAATTCCATGCTAAAGTATTGTTGTGGGTAAAATTGTTTCATTTATCGTACGTGTTTTGGCTTGTTGTTCTTGATATTATTACTTATATCCTGGTTTACTTAATTCCAGAATATAAAACATTATTTATATATAATATGTATTTAGCGTATACATATATATGATAGATCAATGAATGGGATGAAATACATCGTTCATGGAGATGGTAGGTCGTATGTACGCATGAACGCTGTTTTCGTTTCCTTATTGAATTGAATGAAATTAAGTAGATGACATATATACATAAATTCAGTAGCATTTTTATGTCGTATATTTCATTATTATTCAATATATATACTTTATAATCATTCATGAATGGTTATCATGAAGAATGAAACTCATCGCGTTCGTGGAGACGGTAGTCCGTATGTACGCACGAGCGATGATATCGTTCCCATACTTATTGAATAGAATTGGAGTGGATGGTATAATATGTTAGAATCATTATGATGTTATAATAATCATATATAGTTATTCTTTACACCATTATACCCATCCAAGTAAGGTGGTGGTGAAAAAACTGATTACACCACGGCATGGAGACGGTATTCCCTACGTACGCACGCGCGGTGATTTCATATTTCGTAGGATGGATAGAAGGTGAAATGGGGTTGTTTCATATTTATAATAACATATCAGTATATGAGTGATACTTATGTTATTACTTCATAATGAAACAACTAAATAAGAGGAAGTAGAAGAAGAAAGAAACTTGAAAAAAACTTGTAGAAGAGATTACCTCTTCTTTGACGCACCTCCTTTAAGCTTTCTCTTAAGGGATTAGAGATGGTCTTTTGAGAAGACCAGAACCTAAAGAATGTTGATAGGAAAGTGGAGAAGAGAAATGAGCAGGGGTTGGCCGAGCTTCAAGACTCAAAAGGGTGTGAAGAGAAGAGGGAAGGGGTACCGTTTTTATAAGGGATTAGAGGGGCACCTTTGGAAACATAAGAAATATTAATTTATAATAAATTGAAACCCCACTTAAAAACCACCAAAAATGACTCATATTCGAATATTAGATGAGATAGGGTTTTAATATCATCAACCAATAAAATTTAGACATGTTGAGAATTTAGTTTAAACATTATCAACTTGATTTATCCTTATTTAATCTATTTAACTTTATTTCTGGTAATAAGATTCTAAATTTTAAATTGTTATAAATAATTACATATGTGTTGTGAATTGTCCATAATTGGATAATTTATGACATTTTAGATCATATAAATTTTAATTTAAAATTTTTAAATATTTTTGTGATTTTTAAACAATTTTATATTATGTTATTTTTATAAAATAACAATTGTGTCAATTTTGACACTATTCATTTACATGAATTTAAATAAAATCCACACAGAAGATATGTTCGAACTGAAATATTTAATAGCTTCATAACATGTCATATTTATCTATAAAATTCATGGATAACATTAAATATTTCATATAATATTTATTTTAATATTTTTAAAACCATTTATTTTATATTTCAATCAATAAAATAATTTCAACATCACTATTGTGTCACCTTTAATGATAATTATTTAATCCCTAAAAATTATAAATAAATTCAAATTATGTAGATAATTTTATTAGCTTTCTGGAGACTATTCATTTTTGAAATTTAATGATGTTTATCACTATATTAAAATTATTATACTTATAAGATTTAAGAGAGTGGCATATTGTCACTTTCTTTGGTTTTATTAATAATTATGTCATTTTCATGGTCAAAAGCCCATGAAATTAATCTATTCTGACCCTTAAGTGATATTGGTTGACTTTTATTTATCCAATAGAGTTTTGGAAGGTGTTAGGGTAATTTTATAATATTATATTTACCCTTAATTACCCGATTTACCTTTATCTATGGTAAATAAAATTTACCGTAGTTACTATTCATAATTCCCAAAAATAAAAATTAGCATATTAACATAATTTGGACCCAATGATTCCAAATATGGAATCCATTTTTTCAAATTCAGTTCACAGAAGTTGCATAAATTAAATTAAAATTAATCTCGTTGTCGAAAGAAAACGGGTTTTTGTTTAAAACATTGCAAAAGATTGAATTAATTTAACCTACGAATTCAATGTAAAATCAATGCTAATGACATACATTATATTAAATGGTAAAAATATATTCTATTTATACTTTAAAACCATTAAATATTATAATTTAACCATAAAAATTATTAATATGAAAAAAGTTGTTTTTAATTAAAATATAGCGTGTTTTTACTATTCATTAAAATATGAAAGTTATCAGAAAAATATCAAAACATTATCCAATTTAAATTTTTATATCCTGATTCAAAAGAATAAGTTTATTTTTTAAAATTTAACTTATAAACTTTTCAAAAATTATATTTAAAATGGGTGCGCCATCAAAAGGCGGCAAAACTGCATTTTTTGAAAAATACTTATTTTACCCGAAAAAATTATTTTTTTCTCTTACCATGTTCTAGAGAATGTGTAAGATGAATAATAATGTTATAAAATTCAAAATGTAGTTAATACTATTCATAACGGCTTGTTTATAATAATATTATAACCATATATCGTTATTTAGTGAAACTCGGTATTGCGTACAACACACGCTATCGAAGAAGGTCGCGATTGTGTGTAATGCAAACCAAGTTAGGGTTGCGTGTAGTGTAAGACTCCTTTGTTGTCTCGTATAATAGAATCCAACCATATTTCATTTATACATTGAATATATATATATATACACTCAATGTTGCGTAGAATAACTACTATCAAACGAATTTGAAATTGTGTGTAACACGATCTAAGAATAGTGTTACATATACTACATGCTAATACGGTGTTGCGTATAGTATAAGCTAATTTTGGTATAGCATACAACAGAAGACATCAATGAAATTAAAAGAATATTTTTCATAAAATATCGGGGTGTTACACTCTCAATTTTGGATAACGAGCACTTCAAACAACTAGTTTTTCTAAAATTTGAATAATGGTAGGCATTAACATATGATATCTATTTGTGGGATTTTGTTTATTCATGAATATAATCCAATTCAATTTTATTTGTTCAAACATGGTTTTTGCACTCACAAATATGTAGTAAATAGAAAAAAAATATTTGTTCATGGTTTTTACATGATCAAGAAATGATCATGCACTTGGATAAAATAATAAAAAATGTATAAAGGAAAATCATGCAATCCGAATGAACTTGAGTATTTCATTATGATCGATACATAAAGAATCAATCCTGACCTAAGGGGTTCCATACCTAAGTTGACTCCAAACTCGTCACTGCTCTCCCTTAGTGCATTGTTTTGGACTCCTTTCTGGATTACCGCCTCAACATGGCGAGGTCCGCGTCTTGGAACGTCATCGTCTAATTTTCAAATATACTCACACGTAGGCGGGGGGGTCTTAGGGTGCAATGTAGAATAGTCCATTGGACGCGCATGCCCTTATACATATTTGAATTAAAATAAGATGATTCACAGACCATCATTTATCAACATAATTATTATAATCATCACACACAATCCATAAATAACTAAATAAATAAAATCCACGCACAAGTCGGTCGCTAGCTCAATACCACTCGGTATAAAATAATGTGCAATAAAAATTAAAATGCAAAAAATTTAATTAGTACGTAGGGTGTTCTAATAAATTAATTTAATTTGAATAAATTAATTTAATTTGAATAAATTAAAATAATTTATTTATTGATGACAACATTAATTTAATTTTAAATCCTAATATTAAATTAAAACATTAATTTAATATAAACTCCAATTAAATTAATGTTTCAGATTGTGTTAAATTTCAAAGCCCAAAATTAATTTCAATGAATGTAATTTAAAAACTAAATTAAATTAATCAAATTAATTTAATTGGTTTAAGATAAATTCAACTAGGCCTGAATACCCGCCTGCTGCATTTGCAAACAAAATAGTTGCAACGGGGGCCAATTCGGGCCTTGTAGACCTCGTGAAGGGGTTTTCTTGCCTAGGTAGGTCTTCCTAGTCACGTTTCGGGTTGGGTGGACCTGCCCCAGCCTGTTGTAGGGTTTACCTCCAGCTGTGGGATGTGTACGACTGCGGATAGAGAGGCCACTTCGGCCAAATCTGGGTGTCGGGGTTCTGCCACGGCGGTGCGCGGTCGGTCCAGAAATAGCACGTGGTTTTGTGCTCGTTGGTGAGCGAGGTATGTCACCTTTTACGATTGCCTTCGGTTTTGGGAGGCCAGCATCATGGTGGGTATGACTCCGATGAGGCAAGGAGGGTGGACGAACAAGGAGGTAGCAGCACCTCGGGATGGCGGCGACCCATTCGGAATGGCTGAGTCCTGGTCAGGATGAGGGCGGCGACCTACGGGTCGAGGGTGGCATGGAGAACCTTGGACGGTTGTAGTGTGCAGCTCCAGTGAGGTGCATATGGTGGAATTAGTGAGATCCGGATGGCGCAGCGAAGCCGAGACGACAGTGGCGTGCGACTCTGGTGAGGCGCACAAAGGCGCCGGTAGGGTAGGGTTTCCGCTATGGGGGTCAACCTCGAGAGAGGGAGGGAAGGTGCAACACTACAGACTGAGACAAGGAGATGGGGCCATCCAGATAGGCCAGGGAGGAGAAAGGAGTGTCACCTGTGAGTTTGGGCGATGTCCATTTTTTTATTTGAAGCAACCATTTACGGGTTGTCAAAAAGTATTGCAGTCTTTAAGAAAAGTAAACCACAAAGTTTTTTTATAGATAATAATAAAATAAAATATGATAATTTATTTTATTAATCATAAAATTGTTGAACTCTACCCCAACAATTCCAGTGACCGGATTCCAGTGAGACATGGCTAGATTCCGATACATTGAAAAACACAATTACAAATTAAAATTGTGTTCTTCAAAAAAATTCCAAAGAACTTAAATCTGATAACGTCGATCCATTTTAAAATTTCAAATCGCCATTACATGGCCATTCATAAACAAATCAACATGCTATCAGATCTGATGGAAGATTTTTAACACCCTATACTCATATTTAAGGAAAAATAATTTTTCTTCGACTCATTAAAATCACATGATCGTCGGATACCACTGTTAGGAACCAGGACGGGCAGTGGAAGCCGATGGGCTACGAATTTAATTTTTTTTGCATCACCAGAGTGACGTAACAAAATCAACATTGATGATCTCGTCCCAGTACGGTCCTAGGACAACACATGTTTTAAATAGAGTACAAAATAATAACGAGCATTTACTTCATTTGGATTTGATGCGGGAAGGCCTATCGCAAGGTGTCGACGACCGTTGTTCAATGACTCTGTTGTCGAAACCCTCTAGATCGTCCACAAATGCTTCTTAAATATTTTCATGCACCATTTTTTTTGGAATGTAGGTGTTGGCATGGTACTCCAACGACCACTTCGCTGCAGTGGCAATCACCACAAGCCAATGTATTCGATCCGATAAGACGGAACTTAAAGAACAAGATTCTTTGAGATAGTATCTCTCTAGAAATCAGGAGGAGAGAGAGGCTCTCATTTCCAATGGATAAAAAAATCCGTAGGAGAAGCGCCTCTCTCCACTTATATAGTTGAAATTTACAATACCCAATTTGGGTTTCTGACCCCCATGTAATAAACACCCACTATATATTTATTATAGATATTTAGTTATGACAATCAAAATAATTCCATAAATATTATTTATATTTTATCACTAAACGGTAATACACATTAAATATAGTACGTGGTTTTCTTGATCCCTTAACTCGACTCACATATCCTAATAATATTAAATGAAGTTGGGATATTTAAATAATATATGTTCTAATAATATTTATCCTTGCATTTACTTAATTACTTGTAAATACATGTCATAAACATTATTCGAATGGATGTTAATGAAATATTACGGGTTTGTTTAATATTTTTAGGGTATGTGGATCGTGTTAATGTCTCAATAACATCAGGAAATATATTTAATATATATTACAGTGTAGTGACAAAATATAAATAATATTTACGGCGTTATTTAGTTTTTCACAACTAATTATTTATAATAATTATATAATGGATGTTTATTACACTGGGGTCGAGAGCCCAAACAAAGTACTATAAGTTTCCACTATATAAGTGGAGAGAGTCTCTTCTCCTCATGATTTTTATCCATTGGAAATGAGAGGCTCTCCCTCCCCCTGAATCCTAGAGAGAGACTCTCTCAAACATGCATGTTCTTCAAGTTCCATCTTCTCAGATCGAAGACGTTGGCTTGTGGTGATCGTCGCTGCATCAAAGTAGTGATCAGATTACTGCACTAGAACCTAGATTCTAATGAACGCTGCACAAGAAGATTCATGAATCATGTGTAGATGATCTAGAGGTTTTCAACATCAGAGTCTTTGAGCAATGGTCATCGGCACCTTGCGACAGGCTTGCGCGCTTCAGATCCGAACGAGGTTAATGTTCTTTGTTATTTTTTACTCAGTTTTAACCACGCATGGTCCTAGGACAGTACTGGGATAACATCACCAATGTTGATGTTGTTACATCTCTATGGTGATGAAAACAATTTTAAATTCCCGACCCATCGGCTTCCGCTACCCGTCCTAGTTCCTAAGACAATTGTGTTCCATAAAATCAATAACTTGTCTTTAAATAATTAACAATCAAATACTGATCACCTATGTGCTCACCAAACAAACATGAACCCTTCCAATACCTACATCAATAACTTCATAGAAGTATGATAAAATAAATGGGATGTAATCAATAACTATAAATATGTCCGGATGAATGTTACTTGGTATCCCCAAGGAATCAAGCTTCATGTTAGGCCACAAGGAAAACTAATGAACATGTACTAGTTACCCGCAAGGCAATAATTCCCATATTTTTTACACAATATCAACAATCCATGGGGTTATGCCTTGGTCCATAATGATATCATGCACCTACATTGTTTATGGGTCCACTATCATCATCATCACATGTTGTACAAACTCCCCCTCTAGGGGTAATCATACCACAATAGTCCACTTGTTACGAAGAGATAAACGACCACAAATTGTATGGTAACACACATAACATGGATATTCATAATAGGATAATCATATCAAATCATCATGATAATATAGTAGAAATCATATAACAATATGTGATCCACTTAAATCATGGTAAAAATATACTACTACAATACTCATTAAAACAAAGATCATAAATGGGTATCCCAAATACACACGCTTAATAAATCACCATCTACCAAGAACAACATATAATGATGAAACATCATGAATTAGTGAAAAAGAGAGTATAAACATCACACAAAACATATGTTGCTTCAAATATTAATGTTGCTGGTAAAAACCCCATCGTTCTTCAAGGGTTTAAAAACCAAATATACAACTCACCCATGGAGACCTACTCACACATAAAAGATTTCAAACATGTGTTCTAGTTCATCAAGAAATATATTTAGGAAGGATATTAAATAATATTCTATGTTGAAAATGTAATTGTAGATTCAAAAACCTTAAAAAGTATTCTAATGAAACCACTTCGGATGTATGTCGAAGGAGGGTTCTCCAGTTCACTGGACCCGATATTAATTTAAGAAGAGATTGTTAATTACTCACCTAATCATGAATACAGTCTCAAGTCGAGTTGAGGATCATTGATCTATCATCAATCCATCAATTCAAATGTGATTGATGATGATAATAAATAAGAATAAGATCTCATGATGATTGTAGTATGATGACTTACCCAAAAACATCCACCGTTCTTGAGAATTGTTACTCTTGTAATGGGGTTGTCATTAGAAAATTGAATCCTCTACCAATCTTCTAAAGAATCATTAGTGTATTAAGAATCTATCATTAATTATCCATTCAATTTTTTTAATATGATTCATAAACACATACCCATTTAACATTTATTATTGATTGTAGATCTCGATCTGATCAGATGACATCAAAAAAATGCTAGTTTCCTCTTTGATCTAAAAATAAAGCGCTAATTCACAATTAGATAAGTATAAAAATCATAGAACAATACATTATCCATTTTTATTAATCAATAATGATGAATTATTTGGTATATATCTATCAAAAACACATCGTTCTATTTTTATTAGATTGATCAAATCCGAGAGATGCAAGGGTATAATAAAGGGAGATCCAATATTTATGAGAGGATGTATTAACTTCGAATAAGTTAAATGGGTTTTTTTATTTGGGAGTCGAATAGAGTAAAAGATTATTGTAATTAAAATCCCATGGTCCAGAGTAGTTACACCCACAATTTTGGCACAATGGAAACTCACTAGGTCTCATGGGGAGGCATCAGAACCACCAGATGGTTAGTAATATACCATATTCTAGATAGTGTTCTTATAAGACTAGAGTGGTTTCTTCCAAAATAATTAGATATCTTGTGTCTAACCATTTTTTATCCATATGGTCTTATGTAATCCTACAAACTGATAAGATCCCAACTGGCCAACTAGTTTCTTCCATCAGCTGGTCGGTGGTAGCTTTCCTTCCAGCACAAGACCTAACCATTCCTCATATATACAACCACTAATTCCTAGCTCCTTATCCACAAAAAAAATTGTAGACACCCATATCAGATATGAATAATTTATAAAAGGGAAATTTATGAAATCAAAATATCTAATATAATTAATTTAATAAAGGATGTCACAACTTGCTTCTATAATTATTCCATGAGAGGAATTTTTCATAGAGCATAGACAATTGATCAATCTCAATAATAATATAGGTATCCTAAGGGTAAAACAAGAGAATAAAACCTTATTTCAAATAGAGTAACTAACTGAGGGTGCTACTGATTCCATTGAGGGTTAGTGAGTTATGAACCGATAATGGATATCTAAGAAGGATACGTTAAAAGGAAGTCAATGTGAGGTAATGGCCTATGTGGAACTCCATCATCCATAGAAAGATAAAAATATTATATAGATATAACTCCAAAATCTCTAAATAAATGACTACTAGGAACTAAAAAAAAGAGGATAGAAAAATTGTTCAAATATCCCTAAAAGATGATAATCATTGATGAACTTCACAGTCACCATGAGATAACTAAATTCAATAACATATCAAAACATTGAAGGTAATAAAAATAAGGTTACGATCTCTCAAACATTATAGGTAGATTATATTATAGGATAATATAAGGGGAGACCTCATGATATGTAGGAGTGTAAGGAAATAAAACTGGATGAAAGGGGCCCATCCCCACCAAGGGGCGGGCATAACAATCACATCTATAACAATGGGTGAAGGGTACCCAAGGTGAGGTATCCTTCCTCCTAAGACTATCATGTGGATTCCAACATTATAAGTGGTGAATGAGGAACCTATAACTAAAGGCTTAAAATAATTAAAATTTATTGAATCCCATGTTTGAAATTGTAGAAACATTTCAAAGGACATTCTCTTATAAATTAATTTACTCAAAATTATAGATTTTATAAAAATATTTTTAAATCATGATATATTTTTTAAAATTTAGTAAATATATGCATTTTACGAAAAATATTTTATTTTATATTATCTTTGTATATTTTTTTATAGTCCATCACTATACATTTAAGAAGAAAAACAACTAACAAAAAATGTATGCCAGTTGACCATTTCTATGTTGGTATTATACGAAATATATTATTGTTTTCACTAAAGAAGTGGTGAAATAAAAAAAAATGAATACCCAAAAGATATTTATGAATAAGGTAAAGTAGTTCACATAAGTCACTAAACGTTCATTTAATAATAACTATAACTGACTTATTGTGTGCACAACCCTTACAGGCCTAATGTGTCCAAAGGTGATTCATAAGTCCATTGAATTTTAGGCATATGCAATTGCAGAAGAATTATATTTTCATCTAAAAAATTTGATCCCAATGTACATTGAGTTGATGTGTAAGTCCCTATAGAATATATTATTAATAACAATAATACCCTTCTATGTTTTCCCATTCCTATTCTCCCAATGTATGTTGTTGTGATGTGTAAAACCGAAGGATTATATACATCTGTAACTATTGTATCCTACTAATATAGATATACCTATGGTAGGAAATCAATTTATGTTTTCATCAGTTCAAAAATACTACATTTGGGTATGGGTAATGTTAATCTTTTTAACACTATAACATCCATGTTTTTATAACATAACCTATGATTCATGAAATAAATAATAATAAAAGAGGGAATGCATTCCATTTCCAGGTCCAATCATAGATTCATTTAAAAAGGTATTAAGACACCAATTTCAAATATTTCCTCCTTGTAACATCCCAAAATTTTATGGTATTTTTTATTTTAATAATTATAATTAATAAGTCATTAAAAATGAAGGTGAACTAAATTTTAATAAAATTACAGAACACTCACTTTGATAAAGAATATTTTAATAAATATACTACTCCAGAAAGGAAGAAATGCTAAATATAAAATGAAGATCATTAAAAAAATAATAAAAAATAAAATAAACATGAAAAAAAATATTTTAACCAATTTTTTTGATCCATCATAAGTATTATCCCTCTAAATACATTTATGGTATGAGTATAAATAATAAGAAAAAACGAATCTCACTTTTGAGTGAGACTATTGAAATACATAGAGTTAAATTTATTAAAAATTCTATTATATATTTTATTTATGATCATAAATGATATTTCGACTGATCAATATCTATTGTAGAGACCAAGGGCTGGTTAGGTTCCACTGAGAGGGGTGGGAGTGAATCTTTGTTACCCTCATTTTATGAATTATCATTCTTTTAACATCAACATCTTGAACTGTTTAATGTTCTTGATCCACTTAATAATTTCTCTCAAAATCATCTTATGTGTAGTAGTAAGATAATAGAGGGTTGAATAAATTATTTGAATGGTTCATCATTGAAAGGCCCACTCCTTGTCAAGTCGGTAGACACCCCTACATATATCCTCTTCAATATCTCCACAAGAGAATACAACTGTCCAGACACCTCCATTTCAAAATTGGTTAGACAACCCAATTATAATCATTCCATTGTTGGTTAAAAACTCTAACTTCATCCCTTCTCTGATTGGTTGGAAACCCCAATCACAAACCTCCAATTTCTAGTTAGACACCAGGCTATGGTATTCCTCTTCAGGGTTAATCTAGAAATAGAATGATCTTCTTCATGTACAATCTTTCTATACAAGAAATATGGATTTCCCTTCCTTTTTTAGAAATCATTAGGTCCTTCAATAGATGAATCGATATGTCTTGTTGGCCTCAGAAATCCTTTTATATCTTTTGTGATTTGAATTCTATTCTTTAAATTCTAATGTACATGAAATCACATTCATCATGAATTTCCTAGCTTTGGCGCACTTTCCAATTTATTCTTTCATAATTGATGTAATAATTCTCTCTGTGATCCTACATATATATATATATATATATTTCTAATCACCCACATTTAAATATTTTAACAAAAAACAATATTGTTCATGGGTCATAATTATTTTCATTTAAAAAACTCTCTATTTAAATATTTATTTTAAGTTGACATAAAATAAAAAAATTAATTCACCTTATTGAAATATGAATACCCAAATGATGATTATTTATTTATATTTATCAATTAAATACCTCATAGTCCATGGGTCTTATTTCTATCAATCATCTCATTTGAATACCCCTTAAATTGTGGTTATTTTTCATCAATATGCATTAATATAAAATAACCAAAAGGAGTTTTATGTTTTATCTCTATCTCAAAATAATGGAGGGGTTCACATCTTTCTCCATGAAATGAATACTCGAAGGGTATTATTATTCTTTTATCCTCATTTAATCATACTATAAATTCGTAGATTCCGCTTCTAACATGAAATATGAAATAGTTTTGAGTTCCCATTTCACACATGCATATCATGTATATTTTTTTATCTTAGAAAATATGAAAAATGACTTAGCATCTAAATTATTCACATTGTTAACAAATAAAATAAAACTAATTTAAATACTCAAATGTTCGGGTCCACTGTTTCATCACATTGTAAATATATACTGTACCTCATTTTCCTCACTAAATTTATTTTCACCCATGAGGACTATCAAGCTATGTATTTTATAACATGAGATTATAATAACCCATGGATATTTATTCACTCAAAATAATCATTCAGTTTTCATGCATCAAATTAGGAGATTCATGCATGAGAATGCCAATCATACATGTAAAATAATATTTACATTGAGTTAATCCAGGCTATTAGCTTTATACAGAAAACATCATGTCTCATTTTTATCTATCCAAGCATGGAAGTTCATGAATTTTATGCATGTATATGCATGAATTTCATGCATGGTATTTTTTTTGATAAACCTAGTTATCAAGTGTTCAATGAATCTTTCATAAATGTGTTCATGGAAATATTTTTGGTCCGAGGATTCTCATACGTTAATTTTCACAACTCCGCAATGCTGGAAAAAACTTCTCGAGAAGAACCCCAATGAGTATGGATCAAGAAGAAAATGCCATAATCAATCAAGAAAACCCTATCGAAGAGATCATAAGGTGTGTGTTTTATGTGTCTCTTTTTAGAGTAGTAATTGTAATGGTTATTACACTACTACACACTGACGGTGAGCTCAATTTTATTATTCCTTTTTAATTGAAGTTCACTTTAATCTCACCAAAATTCCAAAACTCCCACTTTAACCACCCCATGCCAGTTATCCCTACTACTGGGCAGCCCCACATGGTGGCAACACCATTTCTCACAAGATCTCTATAGACCTTATACATGCAACTTCTCCTCTTCAGTCTACTAGTTGTCTTAGCTGGGTTCCCATGGGTATTGTTTACCTCTAGGTCCCACAAATTCCTTGATCAAGCCCTAGCCTTGATGGAATTTTTGATAGCTACCTTTTTAATGTATCCACCGTAAAAATACTTAGAAAAAATTATAAGTATATAATTTAAATACCACAAAGCCTTTCCCTTATTTATAAAAACATTATGGAAAATATATTTGATTATATTTTTCTATATAATTCAATTAAATTACCTTTTCATGATATTTAAATTCAATATGAAAACGTTTACAAACACAGTCTTCCATCATCTTTAAAATTTTTTAACATGTAAAATTACATTCCAACCTCAAATAGACGTCATGAAAAATTTATATTCTCTTTTCACGGTGTCTTCTTCTCAACTCTTCATGTATTCTTCATGAAATTAATTTTTTCATGGAATTCATATTATGTTTCCAATGTAAAAACCCCAAAAAACATGTGTTTAATCATTAAAAATCATTTCAACAATTTTCATATTTACATGGATACTTTCCTAATAGTGACATTAAATTCCATAAAATGAATGTATAAAAATTCTCCAGGAATAAACACTTCATCTCCACTCATATATTTACTCCTTCAAAAAAATTTAAACACATGGGAACAACAATAACCCCTTTCTCTTTTAATTTCTATATCATCTCAGAACATATAATTCAATATGTGGAAACTTCAATTCTTTTCCCCATTATTGGCAATCAAACTCAAAGGATAATTGGGGTTTCTTCTCAGCTCATATTTCTTCTAAATGATTTTATTTTATTTAAATAAAAGTAATGACATCACATGATAATTTTTAACGAAATTTTATCTAATCAAATCTATTTCTACATGGGCCAAACTAGAGTATAAAATAAGAGTGAAATAACAAAGGTTTTCTATGTTATCCATAAAAATACTCGCATGTAATATCAAAGTTAGAGTTTCTCAATTCTCGATTATGGAGTTTCAAAATTCCATAATTTACAATGAAATGAAAAATACTTCACCACCGCAATAAACACATTAGAATGTTCAGGTTAATAAGAGAAGCTCCACTTTTGTCTCATTTTTCCATCATCCAAACACTCCACCTTAATGAATAAAGTTATGAAAAAATATATGAGAGTGTGATTGGAATACCTTATGTATCATAAACACCCCCCAAATCAAGGGATGAACTCATCCATATAATCAAGGAACATAATTAACCCCATGATGAAAAACATGTTTACTTCAATTCCCTGGTTGTTAGGTCATAGTGCATTAAATATTAGGGAATAATGAGGGACTTACATTTTCCTCAATGTGAGTACCAAGGTTGAGATGTTTTTCTCAACCAAATTGATCAAAATTATATATAATTGAACATTCTACTTATAATTATATTATTTTATTTACTGTTTGGTAGTATGGATCATATCACACAAATCATTTAATTTTGTTATATAGTTCTTCTCTTTTATACATCAAATCATATGCATCTCCCGATGCAAGATTCATTCTCTTAAAGGATTCTTCTTGTGTTGTAAATGTGGTTAAACATATTATTGAATAGGCTAAATATTTATTACACCCCTCACATTCAGATTCATCACTACATAAGACAACCTTTGTTAAAAACCTCTTATTAAATTCTTCTTCAACATGTGATACATTAATTTAAAATTTATCACTATATTTTTCTTGTTATTCTTATATCTATTTGGTTTGAATTAAATTAGCTAGAAAATTCACAATAATGTCTTTGTAAATAATGGAATCCTGTTTTGTAGTTCCCACATGTTTTTTATGAGTACCATTATTCAAATATTCATTATTCTTTTAAATCTATGGATTTAATGAGCTTTCTTTTTTTGTTCACATGGTTCTTGAATCTGGAATATGTTTTGTTACAATGGATTGGTTCCTCATGTGGAGTTATTTTTTCCAATTCAATATTTAAGCCACCTATTTTATTTGAAACATTATCCTCTTTTTCCTTTAATCTTGGCATTTATTTTAGTATCCTATTTTTTTTTATTATTATTGTAAAATTGATTAGATCTAACCAAACTCTCATTCATAGATTTCACATCATCTACATGCTTATCATGTTTCATTTTAGATTTTGTTCCTATTTTCTCAATACATATCCCCTTGGTTATACCCTCTTTCCTGATAAAGACATGTTAAACCAATAAGAATAACTATTCAGACCATGTTTACCATAACACCAGAAAAAAATTTGAATTTTGATGCATCTATTTAATCTTTATTTTACTTATGGTGAAATTATATTATTAAAATACACTATTAAATTAAATGGGGATGATTTATATTAATCTATTTATTGGTCCAAAATTGTACTGGTTTATCATAAAGACATGTATTTATAGATAAAGTACATCTTTTTTTAGAACCATATTTTACCAGTTTTTTGGAACCCCTCTTCTCACCAACACTATCATAAACCTGTTTTTTGAGGTCTTCATTTTCATTTTTGAACTCATATTTAATGATGACACATATGGATTTTGTCTTGGACAAATCTTCTTCCATTTGAGAAAGTTTCTCATTGAGATTAATGATATTTTTTTCTTTTTTTTACTTCTCTTAGATTATGATTCCTCATCTCATCACTACATGTTACTTACTTTTGACATACTAACCCTTCCCATAAATGGAAATTAGATTACTTCATCTCTAAATTGGTATTAAAATGATGAATGGACTTTATTTTTTCTATTTCTATCTCTCTTCACATTACCCTTATTTATTGAAATAAAGGAAATTATCTCACAAAATTCATTAATAGATCCAATATTTAAAATTTCGAGGATATTTATAGGTGACCTATGATTTCATGACACATACAGAGCCCAAGGAGCTAATAGGTTCCTCTAAGAGGGGTATTGAATCAGTGGTTCCGTAATTTTATGAATTTTTCTTCTTTTAAATTCAACATGTTGAACTGTTTAAAGTTTTTGATCCAATTAATAATTGTCACGAACTGAATCTAGTATCCACCAATACCGGCACCAAATACAGACTGTGAAAAGGTCTGAATGGAATTCCTTATCCCCATGGTTCAGCACAAGTTCCTAGGTATCTTTTTTCTTGGTTTGGGAATAATTAACCTGAATATGTATACATAAAACATCAAAAATATTTGATAAAATGAATCTGAAAAATTCAAAACAACAAGATTTATAAAAAAATCTATAACTGAATACATAAGTTCAAATGAAATACAAAAGGTTCATTGACACAATGAAACAATAGAAAAATTGCCCCATGAACTCCACACAACAAGGGGTCATCACCCCTAAGCTGTCTCCACAACTTCGCCCCAAGGTTGGGGACCAACACCCCATACCACCATCACCCAAAGCCTTTCCTTTACCTGATTCAAGAATAATAAAGTCTAATTACACCCAAGGGGAGTAAGTATGGTGTGAGCCTAAGTCCAATAGGATACCACCCAATTATTTCAAATAGCATGCAATACAATGTGAAAAAGAAAGCAGTTTTAATACACAAAGAAAAGTAGTGATAAATTCCAAGAAATGAAACTTTCAATTGAAAACAATTTTCATGCTACAATTTTCATAATGATAACACATTTAAATATAAATTTTAGCTACTATTAATGTAATTCCAAAAACACCCCCATTAAAAGGGAAAATACCACAAATACAATGAGCAACAAAACCAGGAACACCCCTAGGCACTACATAGTCTTGGGCCCCATGTACCTCATACCTTAGTGTAAAGTAACCATAGTAAAATCTGTCCTCATGCATGAGACACTAGTAGGGAACATACCCATAACCTAGTGGTCCAAAATAGTTATCCACATAGTTTAGTTAGAGTTTTTGTTATCCAAATTCTAGGTGAAACAGGGACAAAACCCATCTGGTCCACTAACCGTACTAGTACACATCCGCCCACCTAGGTACCCAGGCTTCCCCCTTTGTGCTCAAACAATTTCAAAATTAAACACATATCCATTTTTAGGTAAAAAAAACTACTGGTAACATACACTAATTATAGTATCTACACACATTTTACACCACTTAAAAAACACAACAAAAAACTTTGATTTTCAATAAAACTTCTTCTCAAAACCCCACATTATTTTCCACCCAAAACATTTCAAAAACCACAATTATTAAAATAAGTGCACACTTTTAATTTACCACAATATAAAATTTAGCCCAATATATTTCAATTAAACCAACAAATCAATTTTTTGTCAGCCCCAAGTAAACCAAGAAATGATAACTTTGTAAAACCTCCATTTTTCACACAACATGGCACTTAAAAATCACATGTTCCACAAACACCATTAAGACCCATTTTTGCAGAAACAACCAAAGGGGATAAACATTAAAAACATGTTTTTCATCCCCATTACAGTTCAATAAAATCAACTAAGTATTTATCTGGAATCCCCAATTGAACCCTTAAAATATTTCTAGGAATAACCCCCAATTTAACCGAAAAATGGAACTTCAAACTCATTTTCAATACAAACGCCACTAAAAATAATTTTGGAAGCCATACTAAAATTAAATAAGCATGAAAATATCAAAAACACGTCAAGATAATTCACAAAAATAGCATAAACATGGAATCACCTACCAAATCAAAGGAAACCCTTTAATCTCCATGTGAAAATCAAATCGCACCACCGCCGCACCAAGAGAGACCTAGATCAAACCTAAAACCACAATAATTAGCCAAGAAAACACAAGGTTAAACCCTAGGTTTTAAACCCTAGTTTCTGAAAATTATGAACCTCAAGGATAAAGGATTAAACCCTATGAACATTGAATGAAACACTAAGAAAGTTGAAAGAAGAATGAAAGCGACTCACTTACTTGAGGGATCTTAAAGAATCTCCCCAAATACACTAGTATATGAATTTGAAAACAGTAAAAACTTTAAGTTAGGTTCTATGAAGGATTATGAGGTTATTTAGGAACTTAAATGGAGGAAAAATAGTAATAATTGATAGAGTTAAGAAGAAATGAAGTTACCTCTTCAATTCTGGCCTATTGGAGAAACCCTATAATATTCTGCACTAATTAAAGATTAACAAGAGCTCCAAAGAGGGGGGGGGGGAAAGATACTTGAAGCACTTATGGGTTAAATGGTATTTGGTGAGACTTAAAATCACAAAAAAATCCTTAAAATTGAATATTTTATTAAATAAACAATATTCATTTTTAAAATTGGAAATAGGCTTCCAGGAAGGCCCAATCCCTTAAATAAAAACCCAAAATACACACTTCTTATGGATTTATAAAGGATCCAAATTGACATGGTGGTGTTAATATGTCAGGGGAGGACAAGTAGGAATTTTAATGGATGAAAAATGTTGAAAAATGAATGAGTTATAAAAGAAACAAAATTTATTTTTAAATCTGGAATTGGGCTCACAGTTTTTCCCAATTCATGAAAACTCACCCATATCTCCATAAAAGCTTGGAAAACCCCAAAAAAAGAGTGAATGGAAATTAAAAGAAAAAATACCTTTAAAATATTTCATTTATATGACAATTTTCCCCACCATGAAAACTTTCCATCCTGGAAAGTCAACCTAAATCTTGATCAGAAAACAAGAACGAATACTCTTCCTCAACCCATGACTTCCACTCCTATGTCTCTTGTGTATCATTAACATGCTGCCAACGAACTCGGACCAGCGGAATAGACTTACCTCAAATAAACTTCTCTTTGGAGTCCACTATTTTCACTAGCCGCTCAAAAAATGACAAGTCAGGCTCTATCTCCAGTTCGTCCCAACTCAGCACATGGGATGAATCCAGGTTGTATTTCTTCAACTAGGAGACATGGAAGACGTCATGGATGGACACCAAATGAGAAGGTAATGAAAAAATGTATTTCACCTTTCCAATACGCTCGGTGATATCAAAAGGGACGATATATCGTGGTGTTAGCTTCCCTTTCTTCCCCAATCGACGACATCCCAGATGAGGGGACACTTTCAAGAATAACCTGTCACCCACAGAAAACTCTAGGTCTCGACGCTTCTGGTTAGAAAAAGATTTGTGATAAATCTAGGCTGTCAACAAGCGTTGCCTGATCAGTTTGACCTTCTCAGATGTCTCCTACACCAGACTTGGCCCCAACATTGAGGTCTCACCTACCTCAGTCTAACACAGGGGGGACCGACAAGGCCGACCATAGAGCACCTCAAAAGGAGCCATTCAAATCGAGGATTGGTAACTATTATTATAAGAAAACTCAACCAACACCAAATGGCTATCCCAACAACCTCCAAAGTCCAGGACACATGCATGGAGCATGTCCTCCAAAATATGATTTGCCCACTCTGTCTAAACATCCATCTGAGGATGGTATGTCGTGATCTTCTTAATCTGAGACCCCAAGGCCTTCTGAAGGCCTTCCCAGAATTGAGAAGTGAAACGTGGGTCTCTATCTGAGACAATTGCTGATGGCACACCATGGAGTCTCACCACCTGTGTATGATACAAATGGACCAACTCATCTACTTTAGCTGTATCTCTGATTGGAATGTAGTGGGATGATTTGGTCAAACAATCAATTACCACCCATGTGGAATTCATACCCCAAGGTGTACGAGGTAGGCTAACAATGAAGTCCATCGATACCTCGTCCCACTTCCATGTAGGAATGGGTAATGGCTGTAGCAAATCGGAGGGCCTTTGATGCTCTTCTTTCACCTGCTGGAATGTGTAGCATCTCGACACAATGTCTGCTATGTCTCGTCTCATACCAGGCCAACATAACTACCAACAAACATCATAATACATCTTGGTGGCACCCAGATGGAAATCCCACCGAGACTGGAGGTCGTCCTCCATCACCTCCTTCTACAGAGATTACAACACTACTGAACGGCCCTTTAAGCACAAGATGCCCTCGGGAGATGATGACCAATCAGAGGATGTCTCCCCACTATAAAAAAACAGCTTCAACCAATGAAAAACTCATCGCTGGTCTGCTCTCGCTGAATCAACTCCAACACAGAAGAAGTAAACATGACGCTCGCCATGAATGCACCTCCACTGTGTTCCCTAGTATCCACATGCATCTGAGAAAAGAGAATCATCAAAGTCCACTCATCACTGGACTTCATCAAATCCGGCACTAGAACTCTTATTCTCAAAGCATCGGCCACCACATTACCCTTGCCTAGGGTATAGAAAATGTCAAAGTCGAACCCCCGCATGTACTCGATCCAATCAAGCTGCCTCAAATTGAGGTCTTTCTGTGAGAAGATATAGGCCAAGATTTTGTGATCAGAGTAGACCACAAAATTTTCCCCAAAGAGGCGGTGACACCAAGTCTCCAAAGCATGCATCACCACTACCAAATCCATGTCATGGTTTGGGTAGTAATTTTCATGTGGTTGGAGATGGAAAGAGCCATACGACACCATGTGGTCATCCAGCATAAGCATGCACCCAATACCCATACCTAAAGCATCAAAATAGACCACATATCCCTTTCTATACTCTGGAAAAAATCAGCACGGGGTGGTATTCAAATGCCTCTTCATCTCCTCGAACAATTCCTAACATTTTGGACCCCATAAAAACTTCACCCCTTTCTGGGTGAGCGCGATCATCAATGAAGAAAGCCGAGAGAAATCCAAAACGAATCACCTATAATAACTAGTCAGGCCAAGGAAACTACTGATCTCGAAAACATTCTTCGGATGCTCCCATGAAATAACCGCACTAATCATCTCAGGGTCCACTGAAACCCCTACTTAGAGATCACATGATTCAAAAAGCTCACTTCCCTGATCCATAAAGTCCACTTTGACAACTTTTCATAGAGTCGGTGATCCCGAAATGTGCCCAAGATGATCCTCAAGTGATGTTCGTGTTCCTCCTCAGAGCCAGAGTATACTAGAATGTAATCCATGAACACCACGAAAAAGGAATCGAGATATTGATGGAACAACCTATTCATGAGTGCCATAAAGACTGCTGGAGCATTGGTCAATCTGAACAGCATAACCCAATAATCAAAGTGGTCACACCTTCTTCGAAAGCCTGTCTTAGGGATATCTGACTCTTTCACCCTAAGCTGGTGATAGCCCGAACGCTATTCTATTTTTGAGAACCACTTTTCCCACTTCAACTGATCGAAAAAATAATGTATTCTAGGAAAAGATGATTTGTTCTTAATTTTCACCTTATTCAGCTTCCGATAGTCAATGCACAACCAGAGGGATCCGTCAACCTTTTTCGCAAACAACACAGGAGCGGACCAAGGGGAGACACTCGGGCGAATAGATCCTTTGGATTCTAAGTCATCTAGCTATATCTTTAATTCTCTCTGCTCTGTGGGGGACATGGGAAAAGAGGGAAGAGATATTGACTATGTTCCCAGTGCCAGATCAATCGAAAACTCCACGTCCCGCTCTGGGGGAAAACCTAAGAAATCATCCGGGAACACCTTCAGAACCTCATTCACTACATGAGGTAGTGCACCTATAGGGGAAAGACCATTATCCTCTAGCATGAGCGACGATAAATAGAAGGTAAGACATCCAAACTCTGGGAGTGGAGGTCCTATGTGACCCGACCAAGGATCCCATTTTCCCTGAAAAACTTGACAATTCCCATCAGGTGTCGTGAAACTCACTCACCGCCTGTAGCAATCAATGTGTGCCTGGAAGTGTACTAGACAATCCATACTATGTATTATGTCAAAAAGTTCCATATCTAGAACCAGGAGGTCCCACTCCATATCAACCCCTGACACAGAAAGCTCACACGAGGGGCACCTGAGGCCCTGCTCCTTCTTTATCAGCGGTGTCAGCAATTCCATCGCGAAAGACAACAAATCAGTTGCAAAATTAAGTATGTCTAAAAAATAGGAATAAATAAATGAAATAGAGGCACCAATATCAAAAATAGTAGTATCTATAGAAGATGCAGTCAAAACGGTACCTCGAACTATCAACAGTCCCGCCTCTGATCATGCTGGTGCCTGATCCACTGCCTTGAGATGACCGGTCTCTGCCTGAGTATGACCACTTGTCTATGGATGTGACTTGAATTAGATCTACCCATAATATGACCCATACCTACCACCACAGACTCCAAATCGATATCCCCCAGTCCTCGACAGCTCGGACTGTGCTGGCACTCCTCTTGAAGCCACTGACCCTGCCCCACCCAAGAGTGGACGTGCCCCACCGTAGAAGCACTGAAAATTCCCCATACCTCCACACCAGTAACATGGCTTCAGAGGAAGTGGGAATGCTGGTAGGATGTTCCTGGGCTTCCCACACTAGTGGCACACGACCGATCTCACATCAAAAGCCACAGACAAAAACTGTCTGGAAGAGTGGCATGAACAGCCACCTCCTTTCTTCAAATGATCCTCCCACTTCCTTTCCTTCTCTGAGGAGCTGCCACTCCCCACTCCTAATTCTGAACCAGTGAAACCATCCCTACCTTTCCAATCAATCACCACCAGTAATTACCGATCAATGACCTCGGCATAGGTCTTAATATTAATCAAGAACACCTGGGAGTATATCTTTGCTCGCAAGCCTTTCTCAAACATCTGGGCCTTCGCCTACTTATTGGAGACGATTTCTGGAGCATACCAAACCAACTTAGAGAAACAGTTGGCATAATCCCTAACAAATAGATTCCCATGAACAAGGTCTATGAAATCTCTGGACCTAGCATAAGCCAAGACCTCAAGGAAATACTGTTCATTGAAGAAGGCCTTGAAATCCCCCCAGTGAATCTTCTCATTCTTCCCAGTCTGAAGCAATGACTTCCACCACTTACAGTTGGGACCCTCCAATATAAAGGAGGCACACTTCACCCTAATCTTCTCAGGTGTTTCTAGGAACTCAAACATACACTCAATATTCTCGAGGCATTCCTCTACTTCCTGGGGTTCGGAGCTGCCTCAGAAGGTAGGAGGCTTGTTTTTCCAAAACTCCTGAGCTTTATCTTTTCTAGGAACTATATATTCTACCCTAGCAGGAATAGGTGTAGGATTCGGTCACTACCCCAGATCTTGGATATCCTGGACCATAGCCTCAACTAGCCTCTGATCAATCGGTGTGGGAGAACTCTCCCCGACTTCCTCCCGTGGGTGTGTGGGAGCTTTCTGGGGAGGCATGTTGCTACAAAATGCTATAATCACAAAATAATAATCAATAACAAAATTATGAAAATTTTAATCAAATACATAAAGTATAAATAATCTAAACACATTCCAGTAATTAAAGAAACAACTACTCCAAATCCGCCCGATGTCCACTTGTGGTCTATATCCCACACGTCTCACCTGGAAGTGAAGTCAATCCTTAAATTCCAATGTCCCCTGGTGACTGAAGTTCTGCCACAATAGGTGTGGGCCATGTACCCTACTCACAACCAAAACTCCTATCCCCAACAGTCCTAGATCATGTCTATCCTGACTAATCCCAAAAATAGCAATATAACCCAAAAACATTAACCGTCTTTGATACCATTTTGTTACGAACTGAATCTGGTCGCCACCAATACCGGCACCAAACCCAGCCCGTGACATGTCCCTAAGGGAATTACCTATCCCCACGGGCTGGCACAAGTGCACGAGTATCATTTATCTTGGTTTGGGAATGATTTATCTGAATATGTATACATAAAACATCAAATTATTTTGATAAATTGAATCTGAAAGATTCATAACAACAAGGTTTATACAAAAATACAGAACTGAATAAATAAGTTCAAATGAAATAAAAAAGTTCCAATGACACAAATAAATATCATAAAAACATCCCCATGGACTCCACACGATAAGGGGTGATCACCCCAAGCCATCTCCGAACTCCGCCCCAAGGATGGGGACTAACACCCCAGACCACCATCACCCAAATCCTTTCCTTTATCTGAGTCAAGAATAATAAATTCTAAAAACACAAAAGGGGTGTAAGTAGGGTGTGAACCTAAGACCAATAGGATACCACCCAATAATTCCAAAGATCCTAAAATACAATGTGAAAATGCAAGCAGTTTTAATACGCAAAGAAAAGTAGTGATAAATTCCAAGAAATGAAACATTCAATTGAAAACAGTTTTCAAGATAAAATTTTCAGAATGTTAACACATTAAACTAGAAATGTTAGATACTGTAAATTAATTTGAAAACCACCACCATGAAAAGGGAAAATACCAAAAATAAAATGACCAACGAAATCAATAACACCCCTAGGCACTAGATATTCTTGGGCCCCATGTACCTCATACCTCGGTGTAAAGTAACAATAGTAAAATCTGTTCTCATGCATGGGACACTATTAGGGAACATACCCATAACCTAGTGGCCCCCAATCATCATCCACATATTTTAGTTAGAGTTGTCGTTATCCAAATTCTAGGTGAAACAGGGACAAAACCCATCCGGTCCACAAGTCATACTAGTACACATCCGCCCCACCTAGGTACCCGGGCTTCCCCCTTTGTGCTCAAACAATTTTAGAATGAAACAAATATCCATTTTCATGTAAAATAACACTACTGGTCACATAAAATAAGTATAGTAGCTACACACATTTTACACCACTTAAAACACACAACAAAATACTTTGATTTTCAATAAAACTTCTTCTCAAAACCCCACATTGTTTTGCAACCAAAACTTTTTAAAAACCAGCCTTTTTACACTATATTCACACTTGTAAATTACCAAAACAGAAAAGGCATCCCAATATATTTCAATGAAACCAAAAAATCAATTTTTTGGCAGCCCCAAGTGAACCAAGAAATTATAACATTTTAAAACCTCCATTTTCACACAAACATTGCACTTAAAAATCACATGCTCCACAAACACCATTAAAACCCATTTTCACTGCAACAACCAAAGGGGATAAAAATTCAAAACATGTTTTTAATCCCTATTAAAATTCAATAAAATCAACTTAGTATTTATATATATTTCTAGGAATAACCCCTAATTTCACCTAAAAATGGCACTTCAAACTCATTTCAATACAAACTCCACTAAAACTAATTTTGGCAGCCATACTAAAATGCAATAATCATGTAAATATAAAAAACACAGAAAGATAATTAAAAAAAATTACATAAAATGGAATCACCTACCAAATCAAAGGAAACCCTTTAATCTCCATGCGAAAGTCAAATCGCACCACCACTGCACCAAGAGAGACCTAGATCAAACCTAAAACCACAAGATTTAGCCAAGAAAACCGAAGGTTAAACCCAAGGATATAGAACCTAGTTTCTGGAAAGTAGGAACCTCAAGGATAATGGAAGAAACCCTAAGAACATTGAATGAAACCCTCATTAAGTTGAAAGAAGAATGAAAGCTACTCACTTACTTGAGGGATCTTGAAGAATCTCCCCAAATACACTATTATGTGAATTTTAAAACCATCAAAACATCATGGGAGGTTCTAATAAGGATGATGAGGTTATGTAGAAACTATAATGGAGGAAAAATAGTAATAATTGAGAGAGTTAAGAAGGAATAAATTTACTTCTTCAATTCTGGCCGATTTGAGAAACCCTATAACGTTCTGCACTAATTCGCGATGAAAAAGAGCACCAAAGAGGGGGGAAAGAGGCTAGGAGTACGGCTGGGTTAAATGGTCTTGGGTGAGACTTGGAATCACCAAAAAATATTTAAAATGGAATAAGTTATTAAATAAAAAAAATCATTTTTAAAACTAAAAATGGGATTCTGGGCAGGCCTAATCCTTTAAATAAAAACCAAAATACACCTTGGTTATGGATTTATAAAGGCTCCAAGTTTACATAGTGGTGTTACTAGGTTAGGGGAGGCCAAGTAGTAATTGTAATGGATGAAATTTTTTGGAAAATGAATGAGTTATAAATGAATAAAAATTTATTTTTAAATCTGGAATTGGACTCACGGTTTGGCCCAATTCATGAAAACTCACCCATTTCACCATAATAGCTTAGGAAACCCCCAAAACAAAAAATGAATGGAAATTAAATGAAAAAATACGGTTAAAATATGCTTTTTATTGTGAAAATAATAAATCTCAAAATAAATTCATGTACAAAAGTAAAATAAAATAGGGAAGTACACAATATTTACATGGTTTGACAAAGAAATTCCTTCTTTGTTCCATGTTGGTTAGATACCCCAACATGGTTTCTATTCACTATATCTACAAGATAATACAACTTGTTAGAAAAAAATGCATTATAATTGGTTAGAAACTGCAATAGAAATTATTCCATAGTAGGTTAGACACCCAAAAATATCTTCTTCTTTGATTGGTAGGAAAAACCAATCATAATCCCCCCTTAGCTGGTTAGACACCCCAACTACAAGCTTCAACTTCAGTGTTGATGCAGGAATAGAAAGATCTTATTCACATATAGTCTTTCTCTTTAAAAATATGGATTCCCATTCCTTTTTAACAAGTCTTCATTATCTCTAATAGAAGACTTGATCAATATTATTGGAAATAATAATCCTTTCAGTTCATGAATTTTCTAAATTCTCTTCTTCAAATGCTCAGGTACATGCAATAACCTTCGTTAAGAATTACCCAGTTTTGGATCACACTAAAATTTGTCCTTCTATAATGGATGAAATATGTCTGAAAACGAACTTTCAATTATGGATATATTTCTCACCACCTACATCACATATTAATACACAAAATAATATGGTGTGAGTTATCTCAATTAATTACATGATTTAAAATCTCTATTTAAATCCCCATTATAATGTGTCTTTAAATAAACACCTTAATTATAAATATTAAAATATAAATAAAAAGATTATTATTTGTATTTATATTAATCATTTAATTACCCCAATGACATTGGGTATTATTTCTCTCATTTCTCTCATTTGAATACCCCTAAAATAGTGGGCATTATTCTTCTACAAACATTAATATAAAATACTCAAAGGGTGTTTTTTGTTTTTTTCTATACCTCAAAATACCTGATGGGTTCTCAAAATTTTCAACTAAATAAAAAAACAAGGGGTATTATTATTCATTCATACTCATTTCTTGAAGCTATAAATTTATGGCTTCCTCTCCTAACACGATGTATGAAACAGCTAAGGGTCACCCTTGCATGCTTGAATATCATGCCTAAATTTTATCTCAAATCAGATGCATGAATTCTTGACATATCCATTCTTCACGTGGTTAAAAAATACACAACAAATCATTAAAATTATTTATTCTCATGTCCTATGTTTCTTCATGCGAAGAATAAATAATGTATATCTTTTCTCGCACTATAATTATTTTAACACTAGAGGACCAACAAGCTTGGTATTTTTTCATGCAGGATTATAAAAACCATTGGCTTATCATTCAATCAAAATATACATTCAATTTTCATTCATTAAATTTTATGATTCATGCATGGAAGTTATGACCATACCTTTGTACTAATATATGATTTTACTTCATCCATGTAGTCAACTTCATCAGGAGATCATCTCACCTTGACATTCACTATCAATGCATAAAAATGCATGAATTTTCTTTATGGTATGTTTTTTGGATTCCCCTGTATATGAAGGTTTCAATGAGGCATTCATAAATGTGTTCATGGTCTTATTTTTGATCCAAGTAATATTGTCCATGATTTTTTGTGACTCATCAATGGCAGAAGAAACTGCTCGAGTGGAACCCCAATGAGGCTAGATCAAGAGGACAATGTCCCACTCAATCAAATGGTGTTGATTGAAGATATCAGATGCTTTATGTTTTATTCATATATTTTTAGTAACAGAATAATAACAACTACCATGATGTCCCACATCAACCATGATCTCTGTTTGATGCTCTCTTATTAATAAAAACATTATTTCATCTCACCAAAAGACTCGAACCCCCACTATAACTACCACCTTTCGGCTCTCCATACTATTGTGAAACCCTACAATGTGGTTCCACTGCATCTCACATGCACTCTATGGGCCTTATTGACGCGACTTCTCCTCTTTCATAAACATGCCAACATGGATGGGTTCCATTGGGCATAGTTTACCACTTGGTCCCACAAATTCCGTTTTTGAGCCTTGGCCTCACTTGATTTTGTGATGGAAACCTTTTTAATATAATGATAAAAATACACACACACACACACACACACATATATATATATAATTAAAATTTTACTAATCCTTTTTCTTCATTATAAAGAAAACATGAAAATATTTTTGATTATATTATTTTCAAGGACTTAAATTGAATTATATTCAAATTAATCATGAAAATATTTATTTATATTGTCTTCATTCTACTTTAACATGTTGAAAAAATAAAATTTAAAAAATAATCAAACGAACATCATTAAAAATACCTCTTCTAATTTCATAGAAACTTCTTATTAGTTATTCATGTATTCTTATTATAATTACTTTTTCATAGAATTCATTTGATGAAACCAATGGGAAAACTCCTTATCACTTGTGTTTAATAATTGAATATTAGTTCAACAATCAGAAGTGTTACATAGAAAATATATCTGTAAAGACATTCAATGCCATTAAATGATCCAAAACAATTCCCTAGGAATCAACACATCATCTTCACTCACATATTTACTCATTGATAACAAATTCAAAACTTGGAAACATCATGTATATATATATATAAAATTAAAATAATCATTTTTAACCAAGTATTATTGTAATTATATTTTAATCCCAAAATCCATCACATTCTCCTCATGTTATATTATCTATGGTGATGGTATATATATGTATGTGTATCTGAAACAATATCAAAAGAATTTATTTATCATTTATAGTATGTTCCATAAGACATAAACTAAAGAACAACGTATTTTTGAGCCTTATTAATAAACTTATCTTCATCATTGAAAATATGGGTACACCCTATATATTTATAAAGATACCAAAATGTGGTTTCTCTCACAAAAGTCAAATTTATCCTCCCTCTTGAAAGTAACATACTCATGTATAATCCATGAATATGAAATGTATGAAACCTATAATTTTTCTGTTTATAAACTACTATAAATAAAGAGTTATTCTTCACTCATTGGAAACCCCAACCCCTCCCAATCCCTATATTTCTATATTTTAACATACCTTCATTTCCAAGCTATGGTAGTGGAGAATATCATTGTTCGATATCAAGTTTGATTGGATTTTAATTTAGATAATTATATTTAAAAAAAAAATTATATGGAAAATATATTTTTAATCATTCATTTATATTTTTTTTGAGAAACCCGTTTCAAAGAAAAATATTTTTTGAAAAATATTTTTTTATGGTTCTTAGAACATACTACAAACGGGAAATTTGTTTCTATTAAACTCTTCTTATAGAGGAGTTTAATATATGTAATTAATTTTATATTCATAATTAAAATTGCAATATTTTAATTGATATAACTTCCTAGTAAAAGACATTTATTTTCTAAATTGAAGGTTTATTTGAATGTTAATATTTAATGTGGGAAATCTCCTTTTTATTAAATATAATTAATGATTATAGGTATGGACATGCACTATATAAGTCAATTAAATATCATTATTTTTATGTGAATAATAATTAAAAAGTTTAATCATTTAGTTATACATATTATTTATAAATATTGTCTATAAATATTATATTTGTACTTATTGTTTTAAAAGGATAATGATTTTAATAAATGTATATTTTTTAAAAGTATACATGATGTAAAATTAATTTTCCCTTTTAAAATAATTTTGGATGTTTTCAAAAAGATAATTTAAGGTTCAATGAATGAGAATGAATAAATTCTTAATTTTTTAATTTAAAATTTTGGCACATGTGTATTTATTTTGACTATGAAGAATGGGGAATGAAACCATGAGCTAAAAGATGACTTTTATTCAAGATGTGATATTTTCAATACTTCTTGAGTCCTCATGGATTTCTCTACTTTTCACTAGTATCATTATACTTCATAAAGGAAAATTATTTTCAAAAGTAATATTTTATAATTTTCCTATAGAAATATATTTTTGAAACAAATGAAATTATGTTTTAAATGTTATTTTCTAAGAATTATTTTTTCTATGAATTTTTAAACCCCAAATTAATTATTTGGTGAATGATTTATTTTTTTGTAAAAAATGATATATTTGATTTAGATGTAATTATCTTAAAAATTTATTTTAAGGATTCTTAAAATATAAGGGTTTTCATAATTATTTTAATCCCCTTATTGATAATTTTTTATGATCAACCTATGTTTTAAAAAAATATAAGTTTAGTGAAAATTAGATGATCAATGGTGGTTGGTTTCAAAAAATTATCTATCTCAAGTGAAGATAGTTAATTTTTCTACAATTTTTATAACTATGATACTTTGTATGGTTTTAAATAATCTTTCTAATTCTATATTGAAAAGATCATTGGATGTGTATAATAATTTATATTTCTCATATGAGTAATATCAAAAATATAGTATGTTTTAGTACTAGATCATACTGTGGGGGTCACATGTTTTATAGCTCCCCGAATCCTAAAATATCTTACTCTAAACCAATTTATTTAAAAACTAAACTTCTTATGAGTGTCCAAGAAAAAGAAATGACATATTTTGATCAAAGGTTAGACTAAAAATTAAGTTCAAACTTTTCCAACATTTTATCAATAACTAGTAAATCTTGTCTCAATCAATAGATTGTCCATGATAGTGGACATCATTTTACCACCTCTAAATCACATCAATTTCATAGAAGATGAAATTATATTATTCTACCCAGCCCTACCTAAGAATGTAAATAGAATGAAACACCTTTATTTAGAAAATCTCTATACACCACCTTCTAATGATGAAAATAATCTCCATAATAAATAGGATTAATTTATGGAAGATAAAATTCCTAATAAATATTATCCTATCACAACCCATCATTATTTCATTCTCAAGCTCAAAAAAGAGGAGTATACATCATTACTCTAACAAAACTTATTAATGAATCTCAATAACTTCATCTGTTGAAAAATATCATACATAAAATATATAGGTCACCTTAATATTCTTGATGAGAAATTCTCGTAGATAGATATTTCTACCCTCCCAATATCGAATAACCCAATGTAAAGTGAACAATTCAAGAACATTCAAGATACTTATATTTATATCCTAAGGAATTTTTTAATTAATTATTGAAAAACGATCCATTATATATGATGTATTTGTTAGGGAAAATAGTTCAAAATTAACATCATCCCTACATCCATAAATGGGGATATCTTTTATATATCATAAATTGATCAATTAAAATGGTAAACTAGGGAGATCATGGGTCATGCATAACATTTTTATTCCCATTTATAGTAGATAATTCAATAAATACATATAATGATCAACCATGAGTGTATTAAAAAAAAACACAAATAAATCCCAATCCTGGATTTTAATCATTAATAAATGTAGGCTTGATAATTTTCCCTAAACAATAATGAGTGGATTCATTCCTTTGATAATATACAACATCCAATATAATCATTGAATGCATCATCAAGACCTCAATTATCTGAATAGTCTGTTAATGCCTCCCCCAAAGATAAATAGATAATTATTATTTTAAATTTTTTGACCACATGAGATTAATATCCACTATATATATAATGTTTTTCTTAAATTCCCTCTAAATATATCTCCATTATTAAATTATCAACCATATTGTAATAAAAAAATATCAAAAACGTTTTGAAATGGTTAAATTATGTTGTAAATCAATTACACATTAGCCTCATTTATTATTCATATTAATAAAATCATTAAATAATAAATGATATATTGAAAGACCATATCACAATTTATTACTTGATGAATGAATATGATAATCAATTGAGGAGGTGATTTTAATAATTTAACATATCATTTGATAAAAACACTTCAATTTTGTATACAATATCACATGATGACAATGGCCAATGAATGATGAGTTTAACTATGTCATGGTTAATGATTTAGTGTAAAATCGACAATTGGAGTCAGGAAATATTAGTTTTTTACTATCACCTCAAAAAACATTATATAATAATACCAATTGTATTTATCAACATGAATATATATTCGCTAAGATGAAAAAGTGTCATGCATGGTGGTATCATTCAATAAAATGCCTCATTTATGATTCCATCTATGAAGAATTAATAGTGGATAATAAAAAATGAATAGGATATATAAAAATGAGGGTCCCCCTTTTTGAAGTTTCCTATAAGCATTCATGGGATGCGCATTGGGTATTAATAAAAAAACTATCATCTGTTTCTTGTGAAGATATAATACTAAGAGTTAAAGATAATTGTAAACTACTAAAAATACATATGGGTATCTCTTACCAATAAGGCTATTTAATTTTTATCCCAACCTCTAACTCAATCTCCACTAGTAATAAAAAATAAATATATATTTTGTGGTGCAACCACCTCATAGATCTATGTTTATAAGGTTTAGGGTATCCTTAAATATACTTAGTGAAAATATTCATCATAATAGTCTATCATGACTCTTCTTCACTAGGAGCCTCATGGGTTGATATAAAATTTAACTATTTCCCATAAAATCCCAAATATAATATCTTATGGTTTGGAAAGTATCACTATTTTTATAAAACACAAAATATTAATGGTAGTAACCTCTATTAATATCAGGAATATGAGAATATACACCAATTAACCCAAACTATATAAACAACAAAACCCAAAACCCAACAATGATATAAATATGAATGTAATTTAATGTAGAAACAAGGAAACTATCTCTAATGTAAATAACAAAAAGAAAACATCTACTAATGAAGAAACTATATTATCACTAAATAAATAATAACTCTTGAGAACACAACATCCTTCAAAATCATTTAATTTTCCTTATAGATCTATTAAAATAGTATATATAAGTAGGGGTGACCATATAGGTATACATAGTATAATTCTCCCTTGATGGCCTCAGTCGAACGTGGAAGTAGTAAACTAAAACCTTTATGAATAAGAAGAAAAAATTAATCATTCCCCCAGCCTAGTTAATTATATAATAATAACAACAATGACCTATAACTAAATCCATAAATATAAATATAAATATATATATATAGTATAAATAAAAATATATCTAGTATGGTACCGAACACCCACTTCACCATAGACATATTCTCAATGAAATCTAGAAAACATATGTGAAAATCCTATCTTCCCTTCTCATATCCACATACCAAAACTAACATCCATATATAGATAGTATATCCACAAATAAAATACCAAAAACACATACCACATACGAAAACCATATACCACATCCATACATCACCACCATATATCATACTACAATTATTAGAAGTACTTAAGCACACATTCACCATAAGAATAACTAAGAGAGGGGGAGTAATCATCCTTTTGAATAATCATCATAATTTATGTTCAAGGTTCACCAAATAACTCAAAAATATATATAGGCCTTGATTAGAAAATATAACATAGTTAATGGTTCATGAGGAATAACAAATAGTTATATTAATTATTTAAAGATAAACACATTCCTATGCTAGGCCCATTTTGGTACTATATACATCTAGACCATATCGCAACACTACCACACAAAAAAGGTGAAATCACCTCTAAACATATATTAAAACATAACCACAACCATATATATTAACCATAAAATTATTCACATTTTATTTATAATTTCATCTTTATTTTTTTGTTTATATAATCATAGATATTATTATTCAATTTAATTGAGCTCAATATGAACATTATACAACACAATAAATTATTTTCGTTCATTTAAAAAATAATATTTCCACCACCTTAACTAAATTTATTTAGCATTATATATGTTTTTAACATCTCATTCCAATTGCACATTATTCAAATAATTTATAATTTCAAAAAATTACATATCCATGGAAACTAAAATACACTAAATACGTCAAATTAACCACATTACCACATAAAAAATGATATCACCACAATTTACACTTCCTTATTAAATAAATTTATCTAAAACCACATCCACTACTATAAAAATTTAACAATATTACACTAACAAGAAACCATAAATCTATATCATTTATTTATTACTTCATTATAAAATTACCATTTCATATTCAACATAACAGTAGTCAATCATTAAATTTCTATTTGAAAATCATCATTAAAATACAACCTTTAGATTATGTTTAAAAAATTAAAAATAAAATTACTCACATTTAATAACATCTTACAACATAAAATAATTCTAACCATAATAAAATATTAGATATATAAAAAATTATTAGACAAATAATATAAATAATTATTACCTTCTTCACACCTAAATTAATTTAATTCATTATAATTTTTAGGCCTAATTAAATCCCTATACCCAAAAATAAGTTATGGAATACTTAAGAAACACTAACAACAACAATGTTATAAGGAAAATCTGAATCATTTACCTCAAATGAATCTAAAACCCATATTCCAAAAAAATTACAAAATTATTCCTTTAAAAACTAAAAATCATGTAAGGATTATTCACCAAACTATAATTCATCACCCATGAATTATTCCTCCTCTATATTCACATAATCAATACTACCAAATTCTCTTAGAAATGATATAATAGAATAAGAGAATTAGTGAGTAGTAGGGTAACATAAATATGCATGAATAAATATCATAAATCTAATGAGTTAATAATCCACTCGGGGCATAAAAAATTACCATTTAAGATCCCCACATTATCTAAGGGTTTCATGGAAAACAGTGTATGAAATTGAGAGAAAATAGAGTCAACAATGTATATTTACAATTTAGGGTGCAAAAAAAAGGTTTGAAAAACATAAAACATGACATGTTTTAGTTATGTAAATTATAATATTAAAAACATGGAACAAAAAATGATGATATTTTATAATATTATTGGTTATTTCACTTCATAATTACTAAACATGAAAATATAATGACATGGTCACACAAAACCATGATATGGTCTTTCCAACTCTACCTTCAAACCATGAGACCACTATTAACCTATGAACACCAAACCATGAAATTTTATCTACTATGAATTGATCCATAACCATTTTATTTTTCCATTTTGAAAAAATCGATTATGAAAGAGCATAACCACAATCCATGACCATATAAACATTAAAGGCACCAAAATAATTTCACTGTTTACTACCATGATGTAATCCCACCCCAAAATTGGAAAACTCTACCCAAAAATTACAAACATAAAAATATATCCTCTCTACCCTGACTAGGTATATAACCTCAAGTATTGTAATAGACCATGATGAGGTGATAATTATAACTTGATGTGTTTTCATCAAAAATCTGAACATGTTCTCCTTTCTAGAAAACTCTCTTCCATGATCTCCACATACTACTAAACACAAAGTAGGGGACCGAGAAAATACATACCACAAGTTTAGATAAATCTAAACTAATTATCATCCAAAAGAAAAAAACATGGAATGTAAAAAACAACCTATATCAAAAGATCCCATGATATACCTCTGAAACAAAAAACTCACTAACATAAAATCTCAATAATAGTATTGGAAATATAACAACGTTAACCATTTAACCTCAAAGTCATAACTCAAAATTCATAAATAAATAATGTTTGACATAACTTGGTATACTAATTGAAAATATTTCATATTTCTCCAATTTATATAGTTATGAACATGAATTACTCCAAAATACTCACACTAATGAAATGAAGCATTCTCACAGAACCTTATTTAGACAATCAATAATCTCAATAGGGAACTCCATGAATGTCACATCCTCTTTAATATCCTAAACATCCCAATCAATGATATAGGTTTCATCATGAATATAAGTTTAATTATAATAAACATTGAATATATTATATAATTTATCCATTTATGTGAAAATAGGAAATTTATATTCCACCTCACTAACTCTCTATAACACCTAAAATGCGCCAACAAACTGATGTGAAATATTACAACCTATATTGATCCAATTATTCTCATACAGTGGAAAAATATCATTAAAATAAGATAATAGTCCCTAAAATCTATTTTAATCCTCTTATTATCTATATAGGACATATATAGGTCTCAATTTTCCTTCATCAAATGATGAAACATTTGACACCTCAAAATGTCATATTCCTACTCTTAATCTTGCGGTTGGTTTCTCCATTGGAATAAGGGTGTATTGGGGATGAAATTTTTTACTTCCATTAAAGATAATACAAGAGTTAATGTTTAGGCACATGGTTTGAGAAACCCTATAGTATAAAATTTGGTACTTGTGCATTGCTGAAAAATTGTGAGCACATAATCTATACAATGTTTGGGAAACCATGTGAGACAACTGTGCCACCTAGATGATCTAATTATCACCCATTATTCATGTTTATATAAATCTAATTGATTATATGAATTATGAATCATTTTTTTATGTTTTTTGGGAGATAAATATTGAAGGGATTCTGTTTGATGTGGTATTCTTTTTTCAATGTTATGTATTCTTGCCTTTGGGTGATGTCCATCTCACATGATAATGATAGCTTGATAATAACTACTAATTTTTTTTGGTCATGACATGATAAGAATAGCTTTCTAAGTGAAATGATAAGGGTAATTTTCTTACTATTTTTTTTGATACCCTATCAAACAACCCCTATTTTTATATACTAAATACCTATGGGATTTTTTTTATATAAGGCTATCCGAGAGCAATTCGGGTGATGAGTTGTATGGCCATTTACCTTTTAGTAGTTGGTTCCACCATTTCATGTTGATAATCATGTACTAATAGATCCTATGGTTTCTCCTCATTATTTTTAAGTTATAATATGATTGTTCATAATTATTGGAATATGATTTGAAACCTTTATTTATGTTTTTACTTTTATTCTTAATGAGTGAGAATCATGGGGTATATGACATGATATGTACAGTTTCTATCAATTATTTATGACATGTTATGAACTCTAATTTTATTATATATTCCCTTGTTTATACCTGATTGTTGGATGTGTTTGTAATATTTTTAAAAATAGGAAGATAAACATTTGTTTTGTTCTAATCCATGAAATTTATTTC
This sequence comes from Viscum album, assembly GCA_963277665.1. Classification (NCBI taxonomy): domain Eukaryota; kingdom Viridiplantae; phylum Streptophyta; class Magnoliopsida; order Santalales; family Viscaceae; genus Viscum; species Viscum album. Next base: position 219,185,676 of record OY728167.1, read on the forward strand.
CTTTGAAAATTTATTTAAAACCATACGTGGCATTGTTTTTGAAATGTGGGTGTTTTTAAAAGAAATTTTAATATTCTTATTTTTGAAATGTATGTGTCTTTGTTTTTTAAAAAAAGTGTCTGGTTTTTTATATGAAACTCTTTTTTCTTATGTGTAGTGTGATCCTTTTTTTATTTTATATCAAATAAATGAAAACATATTTTTTATATTAATTTCAAGTTAAATTTTTTGTATTATTTAATTAAACAAATGAAATGGGATCATTATGGTTTCCTACAAGACTTTTCCTCACACCCAACATACTCATGTTTTGGTTATGTTGTGTCCATGATTTTATAGGTTTTATGATATTAATTTAAGGACATATTGTTACCTCTCTCCCTTGGGAAGTAGGTATTGTTCGAGTTATAGTTGTTACCTGAGATTCATATAGAGATGTTGGTGTCTGTCTCTTGATTTACTTTGGAAATTTTTAGGTTGTGTATTTTATTATCCTATTAAGAAATCTAATTTATTTTAGTTTATTTTTATTTTATTTTTTATGATTTGTAAAAATGATTTGTAAAAAATAGGTTCCCAAATTGTATAGAAAATGTTTGTCAAAATATATTCTTTATTTGAGTTTTATGCCATATTAGGATGTATTATTTAATTTTTTCATGTTTTTTATATCATTATCCAATGTAAGAAAAATGCATGATGAGTTCCCAGTGGAACCATTGTTAATCATGGTTTTATGTGGGTGAAATCATTCCCATGTGTTCAATTAGGACTCCCCGGTTGTTGTCGTCAGCCTGGGGTGACCGAAAACATGCCTCCAACAATGTGGTGGAATGGTCTTGGGTGATGTGTCCAGTCATATCAATCTAGTTCACTATCAAATGGTATTAGACCCCTCTTGTTATTTTGGGCTTTAAGATAAAAATGAATTAGGATCATTGGAAGATAAGTGGTAGGTTTAGGGTTATTTATGGCCATCTCTTTCTTGTGTTATATCTCTAGTTACCATGGGTGGTCTAGTGTTTTTTTTATTTTTATATTTATAATGTCTTTGTCTTGAGATTTTAAAATGGTGCACTACTAATATGAGTTGTAGGAATAGAGTAGGATTAGTCTAGGGAAAATCTTATTTAAATAGTGAAGTAATAGTTGGTCCATTAGGAACACTATTAAGGCCCACAATCATTTAAAATGTTTCTGTTACATAAAAAATGTTCAACACAATTCCAATGGAACTATCCCAATTGGGGAATGGTATAAAGAACTATATGACTAAACCATTCATAGCAGTTAATGTATGATAATTTGTTTCTTCCCCTCAATTTTTCTCTTATCCTCTATTATTATTTTTTTGGTATTTTTTGTTATTGTTTAAGTGAAAAATTTTAAATTTGGAAGTAGTTTTTCCATAATTTATAAATGATGTTTTATGCAATGGTATTTATGTTTTTTTGAAATCATTTTTTTGGTTCCTTGAGTTGATTTGGTGATTTTGTTTTTTTGAACTATAGAAAATGTATTTTAGTTTTTATGGTTTTCAAAGATATAATTTCATGGATTTAGAGTGGTGAAACTCTTTAATTGTTTTTAGGTATGTTTAAAAAAGTAATTTTTTTGAAGGGATAAGTTATTTCCTTTTTGAATTTAAAATTTTTTGGACCCATTTTCTATTATGAAATGATCAAAAATACATTTATACTTTTTTTAAATTTTGGGTTAAATAGTGTTTGGAATCTTGTTTTCTTTGGTTTGTGATTTTTATCCCATATGTTGGTATTTGTGGTGAATTTATTACATTTTATATTTTTGCAATGTTTTAGAATGTGAAAAAAATAATGAAGTCTGAAATTCATGAATAGAATATATTCAATAGTTCTTCTCGTGATCACAAAGTAGTCCTTCCAAAATCAGACTATGCCCAGACTCATGATGGAGCAGTAGGGGATAGTTTTTCTCAGCATATGGATCACATATGAGAATTTATGAATCATAGTCTTCCAGTGTTTATTGGTGATCTAGTAACCCATGAGGGGATACAGTAGACACATATGTTTAAATATATCTTAAATTTTCTAGGAACTATAGGGTCATCGAGGGAGAGGTTCACAACTCCTTTGTTCCAAGGTTTGGGCTTAGAATGGTGGATGCACACTATCTATGCCCAATTGTTTGAAGTGTTTTCATGGGAATTTTTTAAGGAAACCTTAATTTCATAGTTATATTTTGAGGTGGAAATAATTTATTTCTATATGGAGTTATTTAGTGTCCAAAAGGTTGATATGTAATTGAAATCTTATGGGTATGGTTTAACTATGTTGTTCCATTTCTTACATTTATTTGTAGCTGATGATTCAAAGAATACTTGGTTCCATGCTTGTGCCATCACCTGGATCTCAGTATTATGGTGTTTTAGTCTAGTCTAACTACTTTCAGGGAAGTATTGTTCAAGGATATTGTTGTGGAAACATTATTAGTAGGTAAAACTATGGTAAGAGATGTGGTGACCTAGGTTGGTTTTGGAAATATGTTTCTTATTAGGAAGACACAAAATCCCATTATGTTTTATCAGTTTGGGATGTATGTGATTGTTCATCATTTTTTTTCAATGGATCGATGGACATAAATTTAGTTTGTCCTTCCACGTCACCTAAAAAAGTTATATAAGATGGGTATATAATAAAAGATGAAGTATCCAACATATCTCCAATCTGATTAGTTATTGATTATGTTTCTTCTCTCTAGTGTTTCATAACCAACTTATTGGTTTTTAGGATGTTCCATTTTGTAATATTCATTTTATGAACCTTGTTCTTTTTTTCACCAAATTATTTTTTTATAATGGATGATAGAGTTTTTTTATCATGTTATAATGTTTTAATATATCAGGACTCATTTGTTTCTTCTTTTTCTCATTTTTCATAGTATTCACCATGGTTTGAGGATCATTTAATGGATGGGATGGGTTTTCCTTGACTGTGGGATGGAGTGTCAGGGACTCTATTTCGGTAGTTGGATATAAAAAGAGAGCTATTGATGTAGTAATCCATTTATTAATTACTATAGTTAGGTATTCCTCATGTTTGGAACCAATTTATCCTTCATATAGTATCCTGAAATGAATTCATATATGTTCTATTCTTTAATAATATATATATATATATATATTCATGTTTGGGGTTTTTATTCCGATTTATAGGAGTGAATTGATCTAGTGATCCTTTGGATGTTCTTGAGAAAGCATCATTTGGGGTGTTATCAAGCTAGTTTTAATTGTTGAAAATCCATACATGTTTAGTAAGGATCATTCCCCTGAGGTGGAACTTTTATGTTTCACTAATTTATATTTATTTTAAATGGTGGGGAAAACATGGGTTGATATCCATGATCTTTCATCATACTATTTAATTTTCATCCAAGATTATTATTTCTAGTATGTTATATCATTTCACGATCATGAGGTCTTAGTTTCAATGGTGGTGTTATTCTATCATTTAGTTGAGTTCAGAAGTCCAAAGGCACTGGTGGGTTTTAGTCTATGGGATTGGTGGACTTATCAAATATTCTATGTACTAGGTAAGTGGTCGTACCATTTTTATGTATTTCAAGGATATTTTCATTGGATTCATAGAGTTCTAGTGATTTTGAAATCTATAGTTGTTAGGTTTTCATTATAGGTTGGTTTTTCAGGTCCCATGTTTCAGGTTCTTTGTTTGGGAGTTGGATTTTTGTTGGATCATTATCCTTTTAGAGATAATGTTAACCCTTCCCATAGGTTATGTATTTTATTACCTTCTAGGTGTATAATATGAGGGGGTAAAAAGTGATATAGAGGGGAGAATTATGACAATAAAAATATGTCACATTTTTCTCTTGATCATGTGGTTGATTTCTCTATTAGGGTTAGGGTGTCCCATAGTCGATATTTTTAATTTTGTTTAAAACTATACTTGATTAGGATCATGATTTTATAAAATGTAATGTAAAAATTATACTCCTTCTGTAAAGGGGGATAGAGGAGAACACATGGTCTATATATGGTTTTGGAAATAATGAAAGACAACCATGACCTATGGGGTGATGAGGTGCTGGTATTCACATGGTCTTCCCATGATTTTGGAAACCATGTGAGGAAACTATTAAACCTACTCGAGTTATGGTATTTTTCTCATTACATCTCGTTTTTTGTTGGGAATACTCCCTTGGTTACCTCATTTGGTTTGCCCTTACCATAGAACCTCTTACGGAGATCCCTCCCTCTCATATGTTCCACCAATAATATTTCCAGTGATTTCTTATCGATTATTCATCCAAAATGAATGGTAGGAGATCCTATTTATTTATCATATTTTTTTATCTCTTTTTCTAAAATTTTATCAAAACCTAGCATCCATCATGGGATGATTTTAAAGCATATGGTTTTTCTAAAATGGATCTTTATGATTTTATTGGATGTGATCCATCCCTTGGGGCCTCTTTTGATTGTTTCAATAATAGGTGACATGTTTCCACTAGTTGTGGTAGGTGTTTCCATTACACTATCATTTATTATGGATTACAATGATTTTTTTGTTCTTTAGAATTATTTTTGGTCAAAATTATTGTTATATATGATACCTAGTATTGTGTTATCAAATGTGTTACATGGTTTTTTGTTTTTCCTTTTAAAAGATTTTTCTGGAACACTTAGTTTTGTGGAAAAAAAAATTAAAATTGTTTTTCATGAATTCTAGATGTTTTATAAAATTCCACTGATGGTTTTTCAGGAGATAAAAAATTAGTTCATGGTGTTTTGAAAAAAATGGATTTTAATGTGAAGTGTTATTTGAGTAAAAGTGGGATTCATTATTTTGAAGAGTTCTAGTATTTTTTAATGAAATAAAATTATTTATTAAATTTTATCCCTTGATTGTAAATTGGGTGTGTTTCATATGAATGGCATTTCTATTAATTAAAAAGGGTGTCTAGTCCCTTTTTTTGTTAGATTGTTTTAGAATAAGTATTTGATTAAATTTTCATGTTTATTCTAATAAATTATTCCATGTGTATATGATTTCCACTTTGGTTAATTTTGTTATCCAAATGGTTTTAAAAATGGATTTTCAAAACATGTTATCTTTATGTACATAGATATGGTCTTTTTGTCACTTTATTTTATTCCCTTTTCATGGATATAATTTACTCCCTAGATGTTCCAGTTATCTCCCATTGTTTATTATTATTAGCATGTGTCTGATAATGTTAATTGTGATTCATGTTTTTATGTTCGGGTTGGGGATCAATATCTAATGGTTTGTGTTGTAGGTTGGATGTTTATTTGATTACTATGTATGATTTCCTTATAGCGGTGTGTGTGTCACAATATGAGACAGTCTTGATAATAACCACATATTTTTATCCATAACATGAGGATCCAATTATAAAAACTATGGTTTTAATGAGTGTTTCCTTTCATTTTTAGTGTGATACCCTATCTTGTAACCCCTAGTTGCATGAAACACATGGCCAAGGGTTCTGAAACTGATGAATCATTATGATATAGATTTAGGTGACGAGTTTTGTGACCGTTAACCTATTGGATGTTGGTTCAAACTTTCCACATTGATAACCTTCCACCATTGGTTCCTACGATTTTTCTTCCTTGTTTTTACTTTATAGCATTATTTTCATTAATATTTTCAAATTATTTTAAACATTTATTTGTCCAGTTACACAAGTTAATTAGGAGATGGAATCATAGGGGTCAGACATGCTATTTATGGTTATTTTCATTTATTTATGAATTATTATGTAAATGAATTTTATTATGTATTCCATTTTTAGACCACTATGTGGGGTGTGTGTGGGTTTGTTTTTAAAAAACAATTTAAGATGGATATTTATTCTAAATTTGTTCCATGAAATTTTCACCCTTTCAAAATTTATTTTAAAAAATATGTGGGATTTTTTTTCAAAGGAGGGGTTTTTTAAAATAAGGGGACTAACAAGTTCTTTTTTAAATTAAAGTCAATATTTTAAAAAATAATGTGGACCTTATTGGAAAAATAATCACCTTGGTCAGTCCTCTTTGAGGTATTTTTTCAAAATTGTGTGCTTTGAGAAAGTACTTATAGTATTCTTTTTTTTCCTTTATTATTAAAAAATGTATGTTACACCAAAAAATTATAAAAAGGACATTATATTTGATAGTGTGTATAGAACACAACACCAAGTGGGTAAGGGGATATAATATGAATAGACTTTAAAATATTTTCCTTTTAGAGTAAATTTATTTTTGTTTCTAGATTGCGTTACACGCAAGACCGAGTTTTACCGAAAAATAATATATTATTATAATATTATTATTTTATATAATAAGATATTTCCTATCTATTAAGATAGATGTTGTGAATAGGATTAGAAATATTATGAAAATATATAGTTGGATTCATGTATTACCAATTAATTAGAAAGTAATATTGGAACCAAATGAATATAAATGAAATTTTTTTATGCTCTCAAGGAGTTTTAACATAATAAATTAAATTAATTACTATTATTGGATGATATTAATGAAATATATATTATATATTAAATAAAATATTTTTTTACATGCATCCAACAGATATGATAGTCATAAGATAGAACAAACCCAATATTCTACATAAAAAGCAATATTTTTTATAAAGGAAGTATTGCCACCTTTTAATAGAGAACCTATTTTAAATAAAATTGTTTTACACTTTTAAAACCAATATTGGTAAAAATTATATAAATTTTTTAATGAATAACTTTAAAATTATATTAGAGTGAATCTCTTGTATTTTATGAAATCATTCATTTGTTGATGAATAATGAAAAATACAAAATTCTAATTGAAAATAGTTTGTTCATATAATTTATTTATAAAATTCAATTATATTTTGTATTGGATTAAAATTTAAATTATATCAAAAATATATTAATTAATCCAATTAAGATAATTTAAATCACTTTCATAGATTAATTTTATATAAAACCATTTCAAAAATTTGAACATTTTCACTTTAAAAACATGCATTGTTTTCCCTTCCATATGAATAATTTGAAATTATTTTCAGCCAATTATTTGGTTGAAATTTGGAAAAATGGATTCCATATTTTGAATTATTATAATATAAAATTTATATCCATATCAACATAGTTTTTACCAAAAATATTAGTGAAATAAATAAAAAATAATTATAGCGACTATGAAAAAATTAGTATAACAAGGGACTAAGCCTTAATCATAAACGAAAAAATGACCTATACACATGTAAAAAACCTATTTTTTGATAATATATTGACTATATAATCCCTCAGTTTTAATTTCATTCATTATTAGAGGAATATTATTTAAGGGAGACCTATCAATAGAGTTTAACTTTTATATTTACAAGAATACCACTCTCCATCCACTATAAAAAGGCACTCACCCCTCCTACTTATTCATAAATCTCAAGAATTTTGTACCATAAAAAAATTCACAAATAAGATTAAAATATACCTCCCCTCATACTAGAATAATAATTTTGGGAATAAATCAAACCATCAACGTATTTTGGTATTAATGAAAATCAGTTACATGAATAAGAGGTAACATTCTTCAATGATCACATTTTTTTATTTCTTTATACACCCCTTCAATTATAATTATTTCATTCCTAAATATTAAAATATGTATAATAAATATACTATAATTTTTTATGTTAATAATATGACTTACACTCAAACATACTTCCATCAAATCGGATACACAATAATCATTTGTGTGTATGATGGACTACCGCCTTGAGAACCGATGTTGTTCATTTTTCCTTTACCACTTTCAATGACTGAGAATAATGATGTATTTGTACATTATATATTATATTTATAATTTCTTTATTATTTTTTAGTTCATGAATAACACATACGTTCATGATTTCCATTTTTGGGAATATGATAACATCATTTGTGGATGCGTGGACTACCACCTTATCAAAGCAATGTGATTCATTCATGAAATATATGTAATATGTTAAGGATGGTTTAAATAAACATAGGTTAAATATATGAACTAAATAAGATAGTGTAATAATAATATCTATATATATCAATTAATTTTCATTATTTTTAATAATTAAAATTAAATGGAAGTAGTGTTCATGCGTACATATAGCCTACCATCTCCATGAATGGTACATTTCATTTCCTATCTCCAAATATTAATAATTAATCTAAGTAAAATTATAAGTAATATATATATATATATAATTTAAATCATTTTTTAAATTCTTGAAATTTTTAAATCATTATCTATGTAATTGTAACAATAATAAAAATTCAACCCCTGCTCGAATTATTAGGTAATTAATACCTAAAATATTGAAAATAATGAAGGATTATTGAAAACTATGTAATAAGATATTATAATAAGATCATATTTGACATTATAAATATTATTATAGTTTTTTTATAGATTATTTACATGTTTCAAAACAAATATAAAAGAGTTTAATGTTGACCAAAGTAAATGGAAGCATAAGGTAAGAGATTATCATCTCATATTTTATATCTAATAGAAAAATGTCGTATTCACCACTTATTATGTGTGGTGAATCTAATTATACTTGCGATTTATTATATCTTGAATACTTTTATCTTTAGGGTATTAAATTTTTTTACTTTGAATTATCTCACCCAATGGTTTTAACTATAACATTACCAATAGGGGAAAGTTATCTTGCAATCTCACTTTCTTTTGTGTTTGTTAGCATTTTCTTAAAAAAAATCACTTACTCGTAATCATTTTCATTGAAAATTATAATTATTTTTCATGTTAATATTTTTTATAATGTATATGACTATTTCCTAAACCTTATACCATTTATACTTAATGTGTTTTCTTGGAAAGTTATTTGACTAAATTTAGAAAAATTGATAAATATGTATCTTTTGATCAATACAATTGTGTGATGATAATGAAAATTGATTGTTAAAAAAATCAATTATTTGATATATAAGGAATTATTTGGACATGCATAATGGGTGAGGCCCGGTTATATACATCCCCTCGATGCATCGGTAGTCTCACAAGATGAATTAGTTGGCCAAATCAGAACAGTTTGAACAATCTAGAAAATAGATCATGATGATATAGTTGATCCAGTAATAAATATGTGACATCCAATATTAAGAAACTTCATCATTATGAATTCTTTTTCAATTATCTTGAGTATTTTTAGTATGAAAAAAATCTATGGATGCATTTCATTATTAAACTATTGATTAAATGGAATGTGTTTATGTTATTTACCTTTCATTATTTGTTATACCTTATCAATTTATTTAAATGGCCAATTTTATTAGTTATTTACCTTTCTATATTGATTATTCCTAATCAAATTATTCTAATGGCATGTTTTCTTAGTGATTTACCATAACATTATGATTTATTCTCATTGATTAATTACTATTTTCATTTTACCTACCCTTACCGAGAATTTGAGCTCACTTTAGTATGTTTCCAGCCCCTAGGTTATAAAGAGGAATCCATTGAATGATATTAAAGGATGTTGTTCATTTAATTTTATTTTATATCATTTTTTAATTTCTATTTCCCAATGTAATATGTGTATCATGTTTATAATCTATTTTCCAAAACTACTAAACTTATCCATCCTTTGAGATTTGATTCCTTGTAATCATTACAATATGATAAAGTAAGACACATGCTTCATCCTTCTAGGTTTGGGGTGTTAATATTGGTAAAAAATAACATTTATAATAATTCTTGGAAACTACATTTATGAAAAAATATATTAGGGAACATAACCCTAAGGTAGAATTTGATGATATGTATATTAGAACATGAAATAAGTTTGGTAAGGTAGAGATTATGTGAATACATCCATAATTGGATAATACAAGTGGGAATGGTTCTTTCATAAATGTACCTAGGGGTAAAAGGTCTGAATAGATGCATCAGGACTGAATCAAGCGTAACTTCGTACACAATAATAGGCCTTACTTCAAACCTTGTCACACAATCTAAGAGGATAAACATAGGATAATCCCAAAAAAATTAACAAGTCATTATGAAGGATTTTAAAGTAATCATATCCCAAATGAAACCATAAATAGGATTATGAGATTATCTATGCATAAAATTTTCAATTTATGTTATGTGCTATTCCATATTTAGAATTATATAAAGATCAAAATTTTATGAGATATTGTATTATATTCTATTTCATAAAAATGGAACCTAAATGAAGATGTTTATAAATATTCAAGGACAATGTTGAGGTTTCCCTACTGAAAAATTAAAAATAAGTAGTTTTGGATCAAAGGAAGTTATTTACATTTTAGGTCAACTTAATCAGGGTATGAAACAAAGCCTTTCCATGATAGAGTAACTTGTTCCAAAGAAATATTTCCTAATTTTAGTTCACCTTATTCAATAAAGGCCCCCATAATTTAGTGGGACTACGAATCCTAAGGTAGTTAACAAATGGATTATGTCTTTGGAGAAGATATTTTTTGTATTGGGAGGTGGATAAAAGGAAAAGGTAACACTTGGAGCGTATTGTATGAATGGTGATGCAGATCAATAGTGGTTGTTGATCCTAAAAAATTGATATGTAGGGGAGATATAACTCATGAAACTGAATGATTTTAAGGATATATTCCTTGAAAAATATTATAATCACGAGAAAAAATGAGATAAATATTAATTTCCTTAGATTAAAGAAAATGTAGGAAAAATGTGTTGTAGCGTATAAAGCTATCGTTACCAGGTTTTCAAGGTATGATACAAATTTATTATACAATAAAGAATGAAATATTGATCAACTCATTGAAAGGAATAATCTAGTCCTCTGAAGGGTGTTGGTGTGCCAAAAATTTTCTTCATATGATGAAATAGTTTTTTGTGTGTGTAAAGGTAGTGAAAAAAATTATCCAATTCCTATGGAATCAAAGGGACGCAAGATAACAAATGGACGGTGGAAAAAAGAACTGGATAAAGGAATTAAGGGAAATAAGGACTTTCCCACATGTGATAACTATGAGAAAAAACCCTGGTACTTACATTAAGGGAATTATATTTTGATATATGTGTAGAGATAAGGGTCACCATGCTAATGATTATGAAGGAAATAGTAAGTAGACTACTATTCAGTGTTACAACAGCATGGTGATGGAGAACTATAGAGACAAATTCCAATAGAATCAATAGAATATTACTCTGAAGAATCTAAGGGATCAAGGCCAAGCTTATTCTATTGATATAACTGAAGTAGAATGATTAATTTTCTACATTATTTTTATCCTTGATTAATTTTGTTAAAATATTTTATTGGTGATATACTAGTTATAATTATTATGGAATATATAAGGATTGTACTTCAGTAAATTTTCAATTAATATTTGAGATAATATTTTTATTGGTGCCATAAAAATTGTTTTGGTGTAAAGTTAAACTTTTTTGGAAACACATTATTAATGGAAAGATAATCCTTAACATATTCATTTTTTCGAGGTCTTGACATTTTAACAAATATATTATTGATATGGATAAAGTAATTTGGGTACTACAAACTACCTTGGTAATGGTTCTATTGTGTTGGACCATATTTTTTGGAAAATATAACCATTTATTAAATTTTTTATGTTGATATTTATATCAGGTTTTAGTGGTTAATGTATTACTTCAACATGTGATGAAACTAGTTCTAAGAGATAAAGAATAAATAGTTAATGGAACAACCAAAGGATAATATTGTATTTATTAATTAGAAATATGTCAAGTAATTGTACCTCCTTATATTATTAGAGAGTAAAATAATTCATCAACTCTATGAAAAAGGGTATTGAAATAAAAAAATTTGTCCTATATCAAATAAAGTTCTACACTTATGTGGCTCATGGACATGTAGCCATTAACATTCTCTCGATCACCCACTTTCTTGTTATCAATGCTCTCTATCACTCTTCATCAAAACATGATAGGTGAGTTTTTCTTCAATGTCCACGTTTTAATTTCCCACCAATGTTCTTATATTAGGGAACCTTGTTACAAAACCATTTTACTCCCCTTTCTCTCTAATTAATTATATGTTTTATTAATACTATTTCTGATGTGGGGTTTTCAACAATATTTTTTCTAAATATCAAATACTCGATTACATAGACCATGAATAAATTGCGATGAAGCTATTTATTTATGGTGGGGAGAGTGTAATACCCAAAAATTATAAAATAAGGAAATTATTATTGATTGATTATATGACACACAAAAAAATCACATTAGGTTATATAATACCCAAAAAATTAAAATATTTTACTTTTAGAATAAATTTAATTTTATTGCTAGTTTGTGTTACACACAAGACAATGATTTACCTTAAAATAATATATAGCTAAAATATTATTATTAAATATAATGAAACATATCCTAGAAATTAAATTGTGGTTTATGAATAATATTAATTAAATTATTATAATATATTTTTTAATTCATTGGTTACCAATAAATTATAAGTGAAAATGTAAACCAAATGAATATAAAGTAAATGTTTTTTTCTCAAAATGAGTTTTATCCTAATAAATTAAATTAATTAATATTAGTGGATGATATTAATGAAATATATATATTTTATATTAAATAAAATATTTTTTACATTCATCAAATTTATTTGATTGTCATAAGATAAGAAAAACCCCAATACTACACATAAAAAGCTATATTTTTTTAAAGGTTGTTTTACCACCTTTAAATGGAGAACCTAGTTTAAATAAATATTTTAATAGTTTTATAGACATTATTTTTTAAATATAATTTAATTTTTAATTATTAATGAAAAAAATTATATTAGGTTGATTTTTTTATTTTTCTAAAATATTTCATTTCATGATGAATAGTTAAAATTCTAAATTTTAATTGAAGATTGATTTTTATTCTTATTTATTAATAAAGATAAATTATTTTTTAATTAATTTTAAATTAAAATTAGATCAATTATAAATCCAATAATCCAATTTTATTCATTTTTATCAATTTTTTCTTGAAATTTGATAAAAAAATAGTTCAAACTTCTAAACATTTCACATTAAAAACATGCATTGTTATCCCATCTATGGGATAAATTTTAAATTTATTTATGAAACATATGAGTTTGAAATTTGGAAAATTGGATTGCATATATGAAACAATAATAATATATAATTTATTGTTTTGTAAAATTAATTTTTTACGAAAATGATTAGTGAATGTAATTATAATTAATTAAAGTGATTAAGAGGAAAAAATTATCTTAATAAGGGACTAAATAATAAAAATATAGGAAAAAATGACCGACACACATGTTTAACAAAAAATGGCATGAAATTTTTAGAACATATTGTCCCTTGTTTTTACTTTTGTTCATTAGAGGCACATGATGTAAGGGATGCCTCTCAATAGTGTTTACCTTTTTATATTTACATGATTGTCACTCCTCCTCCACTATAAAAAGGAATTAACCCCTCCCATTTATTTACACATATCAACCCATTTGGATAATCCAAAATATGATCAAATAAGATAAAAAAATCCCTTCCTTCATTTTCAAAGCCTCACCTGGGGAATAAATCAAACCATGTCTGTCTTTTGGTACAACCAAAAAGGAGTTACCTGAATAAAAATTAACGTTATTCAATGATCACTTTTATTTTATTTCTTAATACACACATTCAATTCCTATTATATGATAACATATCTATATGAAATATATTTGAATCTGATTATGTCACTGTTATGACCTGCACTCACACAAAATTCTATCAAATGGGATATGCAATCAATTTTCATGTGTACGGCGGGCTGCCGCCATGCGCACCGATGTCTTTATTTCTTCCATTACCACCATTAAAGGTTAGAAATAATGATGGATTTATAGTTTATATTTTAAATATATGATATTTATAAAGTCTTTATTTTTTTAATCTTTTATAACACATTCCTTCAAGATTTCCATTTTGTGGGAATATGATAACATCATTTGTTGACGTGTGGACTAACGCCTCCTCAAAGCGATGTGGTTCATTCATGCAATACAAGAAATGTATTAAAGAAGGTTTTAATAAAAATATCTTACATATATGACATAAATATTATATTGTAATTATAATATATATATCATTTAATTTTCATTCCTTTTAAATATGGAAAGGAAATTGAATTAGTGTTCATTCGTATGTAAGAGCTACCCTCTCCATGAATAGTGTATTTAATTTCCTATATCAAAGATTTATGTATTACTGTAAATAAATATATAATAAATATATAATATTTAAATCAGGTTTTACATTCCGGAGATGTTGAAACCAAGATCTATGTAATTAAAACAAAAAAAAAACAAGTCAAAACATACTCGAATATCTCGGAAATTAACACCCAAAATTTTGAAAAAAATTGAAGGATTATTAAAAAATTGGTAATAAGATATTATTATAATATAATATAAAATATTATAAATATTATTATGGTTCTAATATATGTTATTAACTTGTATTAAACCACTATAAATGATGTTAGATCCCATGAAATTAAAAGGAATCCTATGGTAAGGTAATTTCATCTCAACATTTACATCTCTAAGAGAAATGTCATATTCACCACATACTTATTTTTTATAGTAAATCTACTACCCCTTTTGAAATATTAAATAATTAAACATTTTATATTCATATTATTTAATGTTTTACATTTAATTATCTCATCCAAGGGGTTTTATCTTGAAAATTACTAATAGGTAAAAGTTAACAAGCAATATTACTTTTTTTCATTGTTAAATTTCTCTTAAAACAATCAATTTATAATAATCATTTAAATTGGAAATTATAATTCATTGTGATATCCATATTTTTTATAATGGATATTATTATTTCCCAAACCATTTACCATTTTTATATACATTTTTTACATTTAAATTTATTAGATTAAAATTGGAAACATTGATAAATCTGTATCATTTATTCAATACCGATATTTGATGATAAGACACATTATTTATAATTAAATAGATTGTTAGATATTTGAGGAATACATTAGACTATAATATATTGGTGGGGTCTAGTTATAAATATCACCTCAATTCTTCGGTAGTCTCATGGGATTAATCAGTTAACCAATTCAGATGATTTTAAACTATCTTGAGAATAAATCATGATGGTAGATTAGTTCATGTTCCAGATATATAATTACCAATATTGAAGAATTTATTCATTCAGAACTTAGTTATTATTGTCCTGAGGATATTTTATATGAAATTTTTTTAGATTCATTTCATTTTCAGAATATTGATTTAATGGAATCTATTTCAATTATTTAACTTTCCAAATTTACTATATCATATCCAATTATTTGAATGGAACGTGTTATAAGTTATCTACTTAACCATATTGATTATACCTTATCCATTTTTTTTGAGTTGAATGTGTTCTCATTTATTTACCTTTTCATGTAGATTTATTCTCACTGATTAATTATTTATTCCATTTTACTAACCATTACTATACATTTGAACTTTCCATTAATATGTTTTTTCCTACTATATGAAGAGGAATCCCGTGAATGATTTTCCAGGATGCTGATAATTTAATTTTATTATGTATGATGTTCTATTTTCTATTTGAAAATTTAATATGGGTATCATCTATGTAATTTGGTTATCCAAACTATTAAATTGATCAGTCCTTTAAGATTTGATTCCTTGTAATCATGACAATGTAATAAAATAATGTACTGACTTCGAGTTTCTAGGGTCGATGCATCACAATGAATGCATATTTATTTATATTAATCTCATACTATAAGTTTTTTCTGGGTTTTATGAAATGAACAAAATATCATCATGGTGGTATCCTACTAGATTTTGGCTCACTCCATGTATACTCATGTTGGTGGGTATGAAGTCTTCATTTTTTATGAATGATCTTAGGGTATTACTTGTAGGATGGATTATTAATTGTCTCCCTTGGGAAGAAGGTATTTTTTGAGTTATGGTGGTGGCTTGAGAGATATACAAAGATGTTGTAGTTTGTATCTCATTTTGGTTCAGCTAGTTTCATGTTGTGTGTTGTATTGTCCTCTTAGGACACCTATTATATTTTAGTTTATTTTTATTTCCGTGTGTTGTAAATATAAAATAATTTATATAAAAAATTGTTTTCTTTAATTTTCTAAAAAATATTCTGTAAATTTTTTGGTTTATTTAGGATGTATACTATATTTGGATTCCTTATTTCATTATCAAGTGTTTTTAGGGCTATAAAATTTTTGGTGACCTCATTTTAGATTCCATATTGGATCATTATTTATCCAAATTTTATAATGTTGAATTCATTCCCAAGAGTTAAATTTTGATACATTGGTGCTTATCTCAACCCTAGGGTGACTAAGAACGTGTATCGATCCATGTAGTGGAATGAACCCAAGTTACATATCATATTATCTCAAGATTATTCATAAAAATTAATATACACATTATTTGTCATTAGAAACTAGAAAACAAGTCATGTGATAACAAATTATCTATCTATTATCCAATATAATTGTTACTTACAAGGTTACCCATATATTTATTTGAATTATTCCATGCCAATTGGTAATTAAAAACTATTATTATATTAACACTCAACAAATGGAAAATGGTTCTCCCATGAAGCTCCAAAATCCAAAACATTGGTATGTAATGAGCCCTATAATGTTTGGATCATCGGTTTTGTATACCCATCTTTATAGGGATTGAAATATTTTCTAAGGCATAACTAAAACTCAAAATATCACTACATGATCTTATGAACTCTCAAGTTTAAATGGGTATTTTAGTCATGTATATCCATCCGTGGAACCATTTGAATCCTAAAAATATATTAAGTGTAGTAATATTGTAAGGAATTTTATTCACTTGACTCTATATTTTCCATAAAGTGATAAAAATTATTCAATTAGTATATGAACACACTGATGGTTCCATATTAGACATAATATAATGTAAATCCTGTCATAAAATTTGATAAAATATCCTCCTACTTCTATAAAGGAACATCCAAGGGATGCAATATAACTTCTTAGACTTAATGCTAAGCTTTAACTCATTGGAATTCAAGGAAGAAAGACATGAATTCAGTGACAAACCTATTTATACCTAGCCATAAGAACTCATCATTCAAAGAATGATACATTTTTGAAATAACAAGATACACATTCCGTGGTGATCTTTGAAACCCATGAAGGATTACCTCTCAAAAAAATATTGGAAAAATATTACCATAAAAACACACCGCGGGCTGCCGCACCACAGTTTATCGTGATTTGATTATCCATTAATATAATCATTATGGATGACATGTTTTCTCTACACATCCACTATAAGATCTACCAAAAAATCTCTACCTACAAAATAAAATGATACTACACTATCATTTATAATATAAAATCTCTACTTCCAATTTCCTCTATATTATCGCACAATGTTGAATGCTTATTTAAAATTCTACACTCATCAATATCCTATTGAGAAATATCACTATGAATCTTATTACTCATCACATTAACTACCACATTTCCAATTCCTTCAGAATAAAATATCACAATTTTTAAATTCTATACGAAATCCACCCATACGCATTGATGGAAATTCAAATTGCATAGTGAGAAGATATATCACAAACTATTGTGATTTTTAAAGGTCATAGAGTATTACATGATACGATAAAACCACAATAACATCGAAGATTATATTTACAAAATATATTTATGATCTTGATTCAGATAATTATATTCATGAGGATTTAATTTTTTTGACCCATGGGATATTATTGATTTCTCCTACATCAAAACTCAAATAATACCAAATCATGAAACCTAACAATAGACCACAAATATCATTCCATCTTTAGGAAAATAAATATCATGAGATCTGATTAGCATCCAATTCTTTTAAAAAAATATAACCTACCATTTATTTTTTATATAATGTCTTTCCCAACATATTAATAGATGAAAAAGGTAGTTTGATAAGGTAAAAATAATACATAAACCCTATTTAATTTCCCATTAGACTAAGGAAAGTACACACCCTGACACAATTAAATTGTAGTTTCTATAATTTTTTTTTGTAACCACAAAATCCTTCTAAAAGTTGATATTTATAAGATAATTTACCTCAAAAATTCATAAAACACACACATATATATCTCATCATACATCTAAATCCATATAATTGTCTCTAAAAATAAGAAAACACTCAACATTATCATTACACATTTTTTAATTAACTAGGATATAATAGTTATATAGCACCATGAAATCATAAAATAACTCATAAAACATTGATTTTACTAACCTAATAAAATTTTAGGGAACTCATGTCTCAAAAAGGAATCAGTGGAAACTTATAGTTTCCATAGATGTAATTATGATTAATCTCTAAAACATAGTACTCCTTCACCATCATTTGATGATAAGTATATCTCAAATAAATTATAAAGAACTACTTGTATCCTTTCAAATGATAAAAAAATTCATCTATCCTTGAGAGAGGATTGGGTGTCATAACAATTACCTGATTCAACTTATGAAAATATATTAATAGTTTAAAAATACAATTTCCTTGTTTGCAACCTAATGTGATATGTAGGGATAAATGGAACCTTTTTCCAATTTATAATTTAAATTAATCCATAATTCTTACTACATAAATTGTGACATTAAATAAGGATATATATATAATGGTGATTTTGGGTTTGAAATCTATCCCAAACGTGATCTTAGGTAAAGGGATTGTGTTATTATATCTTTAGAAAAATCATAGAAAGGTTCATCTATAACTTATGAATAAAAAAATTATTATACATATATTGAATTCAATATCAACCCCACTGTCTAATATGTTAATTATGTATTGAATAAATTTTTCAATCCTCCCTTATATATTAATAAAGGTAATCTCACTCTGAAATAAAATCAATAGGATCATGTATAAAATACCAGCAAACCATTCCACTGATGAAATGTTATAGTTGTATATATAATGGGATTAAAACACATGTTGATCAATTTAACTCATTCATTAACTCACATCCATGAAACATATCTAAAAAACTATATAGTCTCTAACTATTATAGATAAAACAAAGGAATAAGAAGTGTGTACACATTAAATCCCAATGCTAAATGTATGTTTGGAGAAACAATGGAGTGAAAATGTAACACTGTGAGATTTTATGATATAGATTCTTTTATTTTATTGGATGTCTTGTGTTGTATGCTACTCCAAGATTATCATTCTCTATAGGAAACACCGTATTATCTTGTAGTATAGTCAACAGTATTCTCGGCTTGTGTTGCACACAATGTCAAGTTCTTTTGATAGATTATAATTTCACGCAACACTGAGTATATTTTTTTTTTCAATTTATAAATGAACTAAGTTTGGATTATGTTATATGAAACACCAACAGAATATTTCACTACACACAACACTAACATGGCTTGCTTTACATGCAAGAGAAACCTTCCTCAATAGCTAGAGTTGTACACGACACTGAGTTTCACTAAAAACGATATATTATTAAAATATTTTTATTTAATGGGATATAAACTAGCCTTTATTAATAGTATTAACCAAATTTTAAATTTTATATAATAATATCATTCATCATACACATTTTCAAAAACATTATTGGTGAAAAAAATAAATTTTTCGGATAAAATAAGTATGTTTCAAAAAATGAATTTTTACCACCTTTTGATGGTGAACCCATTTTAAATATAGTTTTTGACACTTTAGTAAGTTAAATTTGACAAAATAAACTTCTTATTTGGAAGAGGGACATAAAAAATTTACATTTATCCAATTTTTTTTTGATAAAATTCCAATTCTAATAAATCGTAAAAAATACTGTATTTTAATTCAAAACCACCTTTTCATCTAATTTAATAATATATTTATATCATCTTTTTAATTGGGTTTTAAGTGTAATTGAATTAATTTTTTATCATTTAATCTAATTTTGTACATTGGAATTAATTTCCCATTCAAATTTCACGTAAAAACATGTCAATATTTTGATAGTTATTACTTCTTAAAACCCCACTTTTTGGTTTTGACAACAAGAATTAATTTTAAATTAATTACAGTAAATTATGTGTTTTTTATTTGGAAAAATGGATTCCAAATTTGGAATCAGAATTTCCAAATTATGTGTATAGATACCTTTTATTTTTGGAAATTATGAATAGTAACTTCATTAGTTATTCTTTATTTACCATGGTTAGAAGGTAAATATAGTAAATAAGGGTAAAAAATAATAATTTAATAATATAAAACTACACTAAAACGTGTCATAATCCTATTTTATTATCTATTTTAGAACATAGGAATCCTTGGGTTGATTTTGGGACCCCATGGATCCATAGGGATGTGAAAATGACATTTTATAAGAATTAATTTAATGTAGAGAGAAATGAAACATAAACATGTATCTTTTAGTAATAAAATTTTAATGTGGGTGTTGATAACTAATATCTTAGACTATAAATAGTAATTATAAATATAAATTTTTTTCCTAAATCATGATATATTATTTATCATTTTTAGACATTATATTAATAAATTTAATAACGACACAATGATGATGCGGTGGTTGCTTCATTAATAAAGGATTCAAATAAATGATATGATAAATGTTAAAATAAATGTAATTTGGTTTTATTTATGTCATATACGAATTTTCAGGATTATATTAACATATTATATTTGAGTTAATTCCTTAGGATTGACGTAATCAGGTTGTTATGAATTTTTAAAAAAGTCAAGTATGAATAGTGTCCAAAATTGACATAATTCATAACTTAAAACAGAAAATATTTTATTAAATGATAACAAATTAATAAAATTATAATATCCATCAAAATGTTTAATATAAGTCCATATATTTCATAAATAACTTTTTTTGGATCTTTTGACATTATAGTGTAATTACATTAACCCACAATGTGAAAATAACACGATATCATGGTAAGATTAAAAAGGGTAAAATAAGGGTTAAACCAAAAAGATAAGGATAAAAAAAATATTCAAAACATGTCTAAAAAATATTGGATGAGTGTTATTAGAACCAAAATAATATTATATTCTAATTAAATAAGTTTTTGTCCATTTTCTAAATGAAATTCAATTTAGAATAAATTAATATTTTAAGACTTTTCTAAAGTGCCCCTCGCCTCAATTATAAAAGGGAACCTCTTACCTCTCCAATTAATTCCATTGTGAGCCTTCAAGATCTTCCAGACCCTACCCATTTATCTTCCCAACTTTCCTAGTCACATTCTAGAGGTACTGGTATTCTCAAAAAACCATCTCTAGTTCCATTAATATGGGATCTAAAGAGAGCACATCAAAGAAGATGTAATCCCATCTACTGATTCTTTCATATTTCTTTATACTTATACTTCCAATTCACGAGTTTTTAATAATAAAATAATAACTCTAGTATAAATTATATACTGATATGTTATAATAAATATGAAAAAAACAATATTCCATGATCTATCCATAAAAAAAATTAAATCACCACACGTGTGTAAGTACGGCTTACCATATCTATGCAGTGGTGTAATCTATTTTTCACCACCACATTACTTGGATGAGTATAAAAATGGATTTAATAGATATATATGATTATTATAAAATGTTATTGGTTCTTAAATATAGTACACCCTACAATTCAATACCATTATAGAATTATGGGAATGATATCATCGCTTGTGAGTACGTACGACCTACTGTTTCCACGAAGCAGTGAGATTCATTCTCCACGTTTACCATTCAAGAATGAATATAAAGTGTATATAATAAATAATAATGAAATATATGACATAATAATGCAACTATATATATATATATATATATATTCAATTTTCTTGCTTCAATTCAATTCAATAAGCAAATGAAAACAAAATTCATGCGTACGTATGACCAAATGTCTCCATAAATAGTGTATTACATTTCATTTATCTATCTATTACATAGATATTTATATACTGAATATATATGATATATAAATCATTTTTTACATTATGGAAGTAAGTTAATCATGATCTATGTAATAATATCAATAATAACAAATCTAAATATGTATGATAAATAAAACAATTATTACCTAAAACATTTCTTTAACATAGAATTGACAAATGAACGAGTAATATAAATTCATAAGTATATCATATATAAAATCGTAAATATTATCATGGTTCATTTACAAGTTAATAATTTGTTTAAACCCACTATATAGATGTTTCAGACAAATATGAAAGAAATCGTACCTAAGGTAAAAGATAATTTTGGAATCTCATTTTTATCCGAGATTGATTATATGTAAGTATTTACCGGGGACATATTTATCTTCCATGTCCATGATTTATAAAAATGTAATAATATTTTTTTTACTATTATTTTACATATGTTTAAATTCAATTTTACTCATTTTTAACTTTTAGTACTTGTTATGGAAGGAATCTTTCTTTTATTTACCATACAAGGTACTTTTTGAGTTTTCTAAGAAAAGTATGAGGAAAATGTTTTTTAACTTATACAGAATGAATAGATTTTTTATGGTTTCATGATGCCTTATTTCCATGAATCTTACTATACAATATTTTATGTTTATTTTTAATAAAATTATTTTCTTTTAAAATTTCATGGAATTTGGATAAAAGAAAACGTTTTTGAAGAAGAAAGGACATTTTCCTTAAGAATTAAGTTCAAGTTGTTTATCAAAATTATTTTCCATATAATATGACACTCATAAATAGGGTTATGTTTATATACCATTTTTTAATATGATTTGATTTAATTATTGAAGGAATTATCCTAATTATGGATTATGTTATAATGGAATGATATTTAAGAAAACCATTTTATATCCTGGGTTATGCTATGATGAATGATTTATGTTTTGTGGAACATGTAAGAATGATTTAATAATGAGATGGGTGGGACATATATCTCCCTCTGATTCATTGGGTAAAGATTTATATCTCATGATATAGATATGAATGTAATGATAAGTAAATCTGGTTCTGTAATACAATGTTGGAACGACTTGTAAACCCGGTTCTGTAATAGAATTTGTCCACTATGATGGTCTTCTCAGCAATGCCTTGGCTACTATGGAAATCATATTATGTGGTTATTACTTTTCCACAATTACATGATTTATGCCAATTCTATTATATCATGGTTAATGTTCCTTTATGATCTATGTCGTACATTCTGGAAAGACTTATTTCATTACTCAAAATTTTGATGTTTAAAATTTTTGTTCAAGTTTTTTACATTCAAATGTTTATGGTTTGTTTTATGTTCTCCATGTTTACCCTTACTAAGAATTTTATCTCACCCTTTTTATGTTTTCCATTCCCCAGGATATAAATAAGGGTATTAGGTAGGAAAAAAGGGGAATATCTTTATGGGAAATGTTGAAGATCTTTCACCATGTTAGAACATTATGTTCCAAGTTTCCAAATAAACTAATCTAATATGGTATTTGGGCATATATTTTGTTTAATGTATTAAGTATTCAGAAAAATAAATGAAATGTCCATGTACTTCATGCTTGGGTCATTACAGTTAGTATCAGAGAGAATTATTATTTAACCTTTGGAAACTAGGATGTGAAAACTTTAGTGTGATCCCAAGATATATTTCTAATGATAAGTCTTGGGATTTCCCTATGGATAAGTCTAACCATAGGTTACTATCCTAGAATTATGGTAACAATCATTAATAACCTAATATTAAACACATGATGTTAAAGATTGAAAGTACTCCCCCTAGATTATGTTGTTTTCTTCTATAAGATGTGTTTCTCACCCCGTTCTTTTTTGTTTTAGTTAATGGAGGACACCATAATGAATTGGATTAATGTTGAGTCTGATGGATGATTTAGTGATTATGAGAAATGAAATTTTATAATAATAGGAGAGAAACATATTATGATTATGTCGACTTAACTATCAAGATATATCATTAACAATGTGAGATTTGATGACATTCCTAAAACATTGAATAAGAGAAAGATGAACAGTTTGAAGCATAGGGGAAGAAAGATTCACCTTCCTACATGTTAAGAACAAGGGAAGAATAACCTTGAAGAATACCTCAAATGGAGGGGAATATGTTATCTCTCTGGGAAAAAGGGTCATAGAGTGACAAATTCTTATGGAGTTCAATGTAACATGTGTGGAAAACATGGGAATTACCCAACTCAATGCCCAAACATAAGAATCTACTTTTATGAAAAAATGGACCTATTCCATGCATACCATTAAAGTGAAAGGATTGAATTATTTATGTAGTTGAATCCAAAAATGATGAATAGTGAATAATATAAGGATTATCAGTCTATGTTTTTTGCTATGGATTTTCAAGAATATTTTTAATTGTTATAATTGATAATAAAATTGATTTAATGAAAATGTGATATTCCTAAGAAACACATGATTAAGGGAAGTATAACCCTTAATATGATCATGATGTTGAGATAATGATATGTGGATAAAGATATGTTTGATATCAATAAGTAAATTGAACGATATTAGTTACCTTGGAACTAGTTAATGATTTGCTGAGATGTGGGTTATGTTGTCACGAATGAAGTATAATGCTTTTCAGGACTTAAGGAATATATCAAATAAGTTTTGGAATAGGGAAAAATTAATGTTTTCAATAAGGATATATAATATTTTAGGTTGTTACCATGAATTAATAGAATGCATGATGAAGTCATTCAAATGTTTGGAATGTGATGAACAAGATATATCTTATGATATATGGGGGATAAATGATGGTATTCAGATGCTTGTTATATAACCTTTCTTGTAATTAGTTTTTTGTACTTTGATTTTAGAATCAAGTATTTTGGATAATCCTAGAGGTTAGAATGGATTAATTTGTTCATTAGATATTATTTTTTGAAAGGCTAAAACATTTTTTTAAATGTTATATTAGTCTAGTTTTAGAAAAAGGACAACCCACAGGACGGGAGACAACCTGTTGTGTTGGACAAGGTTGTGGGAATCGAACCCACAACCGATGTGCAAAATTCCTTTATCTCTTACCACTGGCCTATGGGAAGTCCCTGGTTAGTATAAATTAGTTTTATTTTATTTAAGAGGTATGATAGATGAAGTATAAGTCCATTTTTTGAACCATATATGATTAATTTCACCATAAATGGAATTATGTATATTTTATAAATTGTGTTAATCATTTTGTGATAGATACACATGGAATGACCTATCATTATATCATAGGATCTGGTAACACTTCAATAATGACAATTTTGACTTCATTTCATTAAAAAAATATGAAGTGAAAATTTTTCAATGCAGGAACAATGATGTGATCCTACCAAAATCAAGTATGTATTTATTCTCATGAAAAAATCTTCAACTTTAGGGAAAGTATCTTGAAAACAAAAAAAGTTATCCTATTACCCTCTTATCCGATGAATCAGATGGTCCCTTAAATCATTATATATTTATGGATTTATGGTAGTTAACTTTCTCCCAACCTTATTGTCTATCACTATGCATTAGAACTTGATGGTTATATTTATCTTCCATATCCATATTTTCACTTCCCACCAATGTTCTCTTATATGGAAACCCAGTGATGAGTTACATTGGGTAACTGTTATGTTTCTTACATTCCATTTTAAAATGATGTTTTAGTTTCACTTTTTACGATGAGGGTTTCTACAAAATAAACTTTCAAATAAAAAACCATTTATAACCCCCAACGAATTTCGAGGGAGAAATTCATTTTAAGGGGGGTAGAATGTAACACATAGAGATTTTATAAGATAGATTATTTTAATTTCTTTGATGTCTTGTTTTTTACACTACACCAAGATTATCTTGCGCTATATGCAACACCGTATTTGCTTTCATTATACTCAAAAGTATTCTTAGCTTGTGTTGCACACAATTTCAAGTTCTTTTGATAGAATTCATTTCACACAACACTAAGTATATATTTATTTCAACGTATAAATAAACTAAGTTTGTATTATGTTATAAGAAACACCAAAGAAAGATTACACTACACACAACACTGATTTGGCTTACGTTACACTCAAGAGCGACCTTCCTCGATAGCTTGCGTTGTACGCGATACCGAGTTTCACTAAAAAATGATATATTATTAAAATATTATTATTTAATGGGATATAAACTAGAAATTATGGATATTATTAACCACATTTTGAATTTTATATAACATTATCATTCATCCTACACATTTTTGGTAACATGATATGAGAACAAATTCAATTTTTAGGATAAAAGAAGTATTTTTCCAAAAATGTGGTTTTACCGCCTTTTGATGGAGCACCCATTTTAAATCTACTTTTGACACTTTCATAAGCTAAATTTGACAAAATAAAATACATATTTGGAAGAGTTATATAAATATTTACTATTTTTGAATCTTTGGTATTTTTCTGATAAAATTCATATTTTAATGAATAGTGAAAAATACTACACTTTAATCCAAAACAAAATTTTCATCTAATTTATTTATATATTTATATTATCTTTTTAATTGATTATAAAGTTTAATTTTATTAATATTTTATAATTTAATACAATATTGGTCATTGGAATAAATTTTCCGTTGAAATTCCACATAAAAACATGTCAATCTTTTGATAGTTATTACTTCTTAAAACCTCACATGTTGGTAATGAAAACGGGAATTAATTTTAAATTAATTACTGAAATTTATATGTTTTGAATTTGGAAAAATGGATTATATATTTGGAATAATAAGGTCCAAATTGTTTGAATATGTTCCTTTTATTTTTGAACATTATGAATAGTAACTTTAGTAATTATTTTTATATTTATCACGGTTAAAGAGTAAATCTGGTAAATAGGGGTGAAAAAATAATAATTTAATAATATAAAAATATCCTAAAACATTTCTTAATCCTATTGGATGAGATATTTAGGACCATGGTAATCCTTGGGTCTATTTTCTGACCCCATGGATCTATGTGGATTTGAAAAAGACATTTTATTAGTATTAATTTAATGTATAGCGAAATGTAACATAAACATGTATCTTTTACTAATACAATTTTATGGTGAGGTTATATAACTAATATATTAGATTATAAATAGAAATTATAAATATAAAAATATTTCCTACATCATAATATTTTATTTTTAAATTTTAGTCATTAATTTAATAAATTTAATAATGACACAATGATGATGCAATGGTTGCTTCATTAATAAAGTATTCATATAAATTATATTATAAATGTTAAAATAAATGTAATTTGGTTATTTTGATGTCATCCATGAATTTTATATATTTTATTGACATTTATATTTTAATTAATTCCTTATTCTAGATGTAATAATGCTGTTATGAATTTTTAAAAAATTCATGTTTGAATAGTGTCCAAAATTGAAATAATTCATAACTTAAAAAATAAAATAATTTATTAAATTATATTAAATTTTTAAAATCTAAGATTTATCCAAATGGTTAATATAAGTCAAAATATTTCATAAATAGATTTTTGTGTGTCTTTTTACATGATATGTTAATTAAATCAACCCACAACGTGTAAATAACATGATATCAGAGTAGATTAAAAAGGGTAAACTAAGGGTTAAACCAAAAAGATAAGGATATAAAATATTAAAAACTTTTTTAAAAATTATTGGATGATGGGTGTTAGAAATATAATTATCTTATCTTATAATAAAATAATTTTTGGACATTTTTTAGTTGAAATGGAATTTATAATAAATTAATATTTTAAACCTTTCCTAAAGTGCCCCTCACCTCAATTATAAATGGGAACGTCCTCCCTCTCCTCTTCACTCCATTTTGAGCCTTAATATTTAGAAAAAGCCTTGTCATTTCTCTTCTAAACTTTCTTAGTTACATTATATAGGTTCTTATTTTCTCCAAAGAAAAAATTTAGTTCCATTAATAGGGGATCTAAAGGGAGCACGTCAAAGAAGAGGTAATCCCCTCTACGGATTCTTTCATATTTCTTTCTACTTCTACTTATAAATCATGAGTTTTTTCATTATAAAATAATAACTCCATCAGAAAATATATACTTAGATGTTATTATAATTTTTAAAAAACCATATTCCACTTTCTATCCATCTTATGAAAAATGAAATCACCACGCGCGCGTACGTACGACTTACCGTCTCCACATCATTGTGTAATCTGTTTTCACCACCACCTTACTTGGATGGGTATAAAAATGGATGTAATAACTATATATGATTATTATAAAATGATATTTATTATGAAATATATTACACCATAAAATTCAATACCATTCACGAATTATGGGTATGATATCATCGCTTGTGCGTAGGTACGACCTACCTTCTCCACGACGCAATGAGAATCATTCTCTATGTTAACCATTAAAGAATGATTATAAAGTATATATAAAAAATAATTATGAAATATTTGACATAATAATTATATTGTATTTATCTATATATATATCATTCACTTACATCCATTCAATTCAATAAGTAAATTAAAAAAACATTCATATGTACCTACGGATTACCGTATCCATGAACGGTGTATTCCATTTCATTTATCTATCTATTATATATATATATTTATAAACCGAATATATATGTTATATAAATCATATTTTACACTATGGAAGTAAGTAAATCTTGATCTATATAATAATATCAAGAATAACAAGTCCAACCATGTACGATAAATAAAACGATTATTACCTAAAATGTTGCTTTAACATGGAGTTGACAAATGAATTGGTAATATAAATTCAAAAATAAATCATATATGATATGATAAATATTTTTATTCTTATATTACTAGTTAATAATATTTGTAAACCCACTATACATGAGTTTCATTAACATATGGAATAAATCATACCTAAGGTAAGAGATAATTTTGCAATCTCATTTTTATAAGAGATTGTTTACATTTAAGTATTTACTGGGGATATATTTATCATCCATATACATGTTTTATAAAAAAAATTCAATTTTTTTTATTTTTCTATTTATTTTTAGGTCATTTTTACCCATTTTTTACTTTTACTACATTGTAAGGAAGGAATCTTTCTTTTGTTTACCATATGAGGTACTTTTTGACTTTTTCCAAAAAAAGTTTGAGGAGAATGTTTTTTTAACTTATACAACATGAATGGATATTTTACGGTTTCATGACACCTTATTTCCATGAAGCATAATCTACATTATTTTAAGTTTATTTTTAATTAAATTCTATTCTTTTAAAATTTCAGGGGATTTTTAGAAAAGAAAACGTTTTTGAAGAATAAAGTATATTTTCCTCAATAATTATGTTCAACTAGTTTATAAAAATTATTTTCCATCTATGATGATTTTATTAAATAGGGTTATGTTCCTTTCTAAAGTATTACTATGATTTGATTGCATTGATGAAGGAATTATACTTTTTAAGGATTATTTTATGATGAAATGATATTTAAGAAACCCATTTTAGTTCCTGGGTTATGCTATAATGAATGATTTATGTTTTGTGGAACATGTAAGAATGATTTCATTGTGAGATGGGTGGGACCTATATCTCCCTCAAATGCATTGGGTAAATATTTATATCTCATGAGATAGGCATCAATGTAACAACAAGTAAATCTGGTTCAATAATACATGGCTGGAACGACATCTAAACCTGGTTCAGTAATGGACTTTGTGCACTATGATGGTCTTGGAAGCAATTCCTTGTCTACTATGAAAATCATATTATGTGATTATTATATTTCTAGAATTTATTTTTTAGGCCAATGCTATTCTATCATTGTTAATGTTACTTTATGATATATTCCTTACGTACTGCCAAGATTTAATTCATGACTGAAGATTTTTATGTTTAAACTTTATGTTCTTGTTTTTAGGTTCAAATGTTTATGGTTGGCTTTATGTTCTCTATGTTTTCCCTTAATGAGAATTTGAGTTCACCCTTTTTATGCTTTCTTTTCCTCAGGATATAAATAAGGGTTTTAGGTGGGAAAATTAAAGGGGACGATCTTTATGGGAGATGTTGAACATCTTTCACCAAGATAGAATATTATGTTCCATGTTTCCAATGATTCTAAATTAATATGGTCTTTAGAAATATATTTTGTGTAATATATTAAGTATTACACAAAATAAATGTAATGTACATGTACATAAATCTTGGGTCATTATAAAAAAAATGTAAATCAATCAAAGAAAAAGGCATGGTAGAATAAATATATATGGAACCTTGAATGAGATGTCATCCTTCAATTACTAGAATCACTATTCCATGAATTTATATGTATTATGTACCTATACCTCGACATCCTTGATATCATATGGCTAATCATTAATGAACCCTTAGTTCTATTTGATTATGGAATTTCATAGGGCTATCTTATCCATACTATAACTCATAAATGTGGTCCCAAAACCTATGTTCATTAATACTGATGATATGATCGAGAGGGAAACTACTTCTGAAACATTTTAGGCTCATCTATAATTTCACCTCCAACTACACATTGACCTATAAGAAGTTTGAAACAAAAAAATACCTATGATCATGATAATAAAAGAAATAAAAAAACACCAGTACCCTTGATAGAAATTTTAAAACTATCATCTCTAGATAAACTGGAGAAGGATGTATAATACTAACTCTAGGTAAGAAAAAATATCAATTTATTTAAATATATAGAGATCCTCCCCATAGATACATACCTTAAAATGTTATTATGGCATCTCTATCAATGAGGTCCTATCCATTCTAATGACTTCTCAATTACCTCATCATTCACTGGAACCTCAATATGTGTCCTTAACACATGAGGGATAAATTGGCATATGATATCTTTAAATAAAGTGTCATTAAAATCCCATAACATAACCATACCATCTTGAATAAGATTCAAGGAATAACATAGATTGTTTTTGAAGGATACTTTAAACTACATCAAACTATAACTTCTGACCAAAGGTTCAAAAACTCTTTTCATTGCACGAAATTCAATATCAAGTATAAGAACATAACCTAGAATTGAGTTCTAAACATTCCCCACATCATATGAAACTCAGGGAGATTACTAAGAAAACATATCAACCACTTCCAAGTCCAACTTCTTAATAAGATAGATACCAAAGGAATGAAATTGACCTTCACTGCCTTCAGCAATCCAAAGTTTATCTAATAATCTTCTAGCCACTATTAGATATTCTAATTAGAGAAACTCCCTTGATACTTTGGTGGTATTGGCCAAAAAAGTCATGATAATCCATTCTACTTTTATTATCCTCCTTGATATTAGACAATTTATAATCGGTAAAAGTATCTATCTTCTCCTCACCAACCAGAACCTCATATGGTTTTTTCCATCATCCAACACTAAGAATAAAAATTAATATCTTATCCTATAATATTTATATCTTTTCATGTATCTTTTAAATATTTTATATATTTTGACTTCCTATATATCTACCCTAAATAAAAAATAGGAAAAAGAAATATAATTCATGTAGCACTCCTTTGTCTAAAAACATAATCCATACAAACCTTATTATGTGAGTTAATTAGACCATAAATATTCATTCATCAGATCATAGGAGGAATCCAATATCATTGTTGATTATTTAACCATAATTGCTCATATTAATTTTTATTTAATGGGTTTTTAGGTGTTAGTGTAGACCATGGAGTAATATTTTGAGTGAGAATATGAGTTTTGACTTTATTTAGTATAAAATAGCCATTTTTCATTTAGGATATGATATGGTAGCTAGTTGGTTTTTTGGTATAAAAGTGTTGGACTAAAATTACCATATTGTAGGAGTTGAATCCATTGTTATTTATATTTTACTTTCGGTGGTCTGTATCTATTTTGAAGTTGGGCCACACTATTTTGAGTTATTTTGGAATAATTATATTCATTTTTTATTATTTATAATATTAGGGATTAAACACAAAATTTTAGGGATGTCTATGAGTAATTTTACAAATTTTCTAATGATGGATATTTCATGATAATTATGTAGTAAAACATCCATATTAGATGCTTTATAGCTTCTATATTGTGGTTACATGAGTTTAATTTCCTGGTCTTTTGGTGGAGTCAGGGTGGAAATGGTGAGCAAGGGTATATTGTTGCATAGAGGTCCTTCAGTTGGGATAGGTTTTGGGGGTGAAATTGCTATTTTCATTAAAAATATACCATGTGTAAATTTAACTCTACATATTATAAAGAAATAGAATGGGTGATTAATGGTTATTTTTTATTTTAATATAATGGAAAATAGTATCTCAGTTATCCATGGAGTGAAATTGCTTTATATAGTGACCTCGGCTTAACAATCATAGATATTATATCATTTTAGATTAATATCCAGTACATTGAAATAATACATTCCTAAGGACAATAATAGTTTAGTGTCTTTGGAATCATGAAAACAAAATCTTCTATACTGGTGAAAGATCTAGAAAATCTCCCATAATGTTCTCCACATTTAGTACTTCTACCTAAAACCTTTCTTCATAACCTGGGGAAAGGAAACATAAGAAAGGGGTGAGCTCAAATGCTCAGTAAGGGTAACCAAGAGAGATATGTATGCATAATCATGACCATAATGGCATGAGAATGAGATCATGGAAATAAAAGATCATACCCTGAATAAAAAATATCATATACATTTATCATTACATAAATAATGTTAGTTCATTGGACATGAATCATATAGAAATAAAGAACATAGGTAATGAAAGCCTAATCGAGCAATAAAACATAGAATTGTGGAAGACACATAAGCATATATTTATTTACATAGTAGCTTAGGAATCACTACCAATATCATATTAGCAGTATGGGTTCACTCCCCTTACCAACTTAGTAGTCATTTTCACTCTCATAGCCATCTTAGTAGAATGAGTTGACTCCATATACCATATTATTAGTCATGGTTCACTCCTATTACCATCTTATTAGAGAAGGTTCACTCCCAATATCATTTTAGATTATCCCATGAGATATAAATGTTTACCCAATGCATGAGAGGGAGATATATGTCCCACCCATCAAATAATGAAATCACACATATATGAACCACAAGATCATAAAAATCATATCATAACTCATGAAATAAAATGGAAATCGTAAACATGTAATCATATAATAACCTATGGAAAAGATACAGGTTTCATAATCATTTCATCAAATTCATAACACATGAAAATAAGTGGGTTTCTTAAACATCATAACATCAAAACAGAAACCATTTAGAGAAAGAATATGAATGATATTCTTGAACTATAAACAAATATGTCCTCATAGGTGGGGAAGGATTTTGAAAAATCACTTGGAACATGAATTTTCCATAAAATCCCTTTTTAAAAACATAAAAAAATTTCAAAAACCTTTTCATTAAAACCATATTGAAAGAATATAATAGAATACTATTTTTTAAATAGTTCTTGAGGAAAATATCATTTCTTTGTCGAAATAGTTTTCATTTTTAAAATGTCACACAATTTTAAAGGAAAAATGTTTTATTCCAAAATAATATTTTAAATTTGTAGGGGAATCTTTAAGGTAATAAGGCATCATGAATGCGTAAAAATCCATTCATTCCATATAAGATAAAAAAACAATATTCTTCTTCTTTTGTTGAGAAAGTCCAAAAGTGAAACATTTGGAAAATGAAATAAATATTCCTCTAAAACCATGGAGTAAAATCCAAAATGGTTAAAAATTAATTTTACCATTCATAGGATAATCCAAGAACATCTTATGAAAACATTTTTAGAAAACATTGACATGGATGATTAATATTCCCCAATAGTGACTTAAAAGAAAATAATCCCAAATATGGGAGAGATTGTGAAATAAATACTCATCACATTATAATCAAAACAATAATATTCTCCATGTAAGAAATAAAATCATAAAAATATGGAAAAATCATAATCTTCTAGATAATACTGAAAAAATACATTCATGGGTAGTATATACACTAGGTAAAAGAAACAAGTAGTGTTTGAGGCATGTGTATCACAAAAATAATTTTTAGAAAAAATCACTTAAATAAATCCCTAAAAATATTTCATTTGAAAAAAAATTCATGAAGTATATAATAGTCATAAAATGATATTTATAATTTTTTATATACATATAAATAGATATGTATGATAATTCCAAGAATATTGAAAGGGATAAAGTATTAATTCTTTAAACATTTAAAGTCTCCCATACCACTTTGTACATTTAAATAATATGACCAATATATTAAAATGAATCATCAAATACCATGAATATAAAAATATTTATGATATAAAATATAATAGGATAAATAAATACACCACAAATAATAAACAGATGGTGAACATGGCCTATATCTCAAGAAAATTAAATGTGAGACGAAATTCCCCTACCTTAAGTCTGATACTCTCTGTTTGTGTCCAAAACTACCATATAATGGTTTTAAACATATTATTAACTTATAATATAATCATAATAATATTTATAACATCATATTTATTTCATTTATGGATTATATTACCTGTTTATTAATAATTTTCAAGTAAAAGCAATATTTTGGATAATAATCGATTTCATTATCGTAAGTGTTTTGGATTCTTATTATTGATCGTATTACTTAGATCATGAATTTATTACTTCTATAATGTATAACATGATTTATATATAATTTATTTTTATAATATAAATATATATTATAAAGATATATATGGAATGGAATACACCGTTCATGGAGATGGTTGGGCATATGTACGCATGAACATTGTTTCCATTTTCTTATCGTATTGAATGGATATAAGTAAATGAAATATACATACATACATATATATATATATATATATATTATTCTTGTAGAATTTTTATATAGTATATTTTATACTCATTACTAACATATATATTTTCTATAATCATCCTTGAATGGTAAATTTGGAAGATGAATCTCATCGCGTTGTGGAGACGGTAAGATGTACGTATGCACGAGCGATGATATCATTACATATTGGTAAAGAGTTGGGAATTGGATGTAATATTAATTATAAATAAAAAATATTATGTCATATTTATTATTTAAAACCTTTATATTCATCTTCATACCCACAGATATAATGTATACATGAAAAAGAGTTTACACCATGGTGTGGAGACGGCAAGCCCTATGTACGCACACATGGTGATTTTGTTTTTCATAGGATGGGTAACAAGAGGAATATGGTTGTCCCATAGTCAAAAAAAATCTCAATATATTTTATATTCTATAGTTTATAATTTGGTATTGAAATTACATAGAAAAACGAAGTAGAAGAAGAAGAGGACATTGAAATAGGTGATAAAACAATTACCTATTTTTTCGGGTATCTTCTTATGATTTTTACAAAAGGACTCCATAAGATAGATTTATACCCAAATTATGGCCTCTAGGATCTAGTAAGGGAAGTAGGGTGAGTAAATGGGAAGGGTGTTTCCAATCCAAAAGGATTTAGTTCCATGAATTAAAGAGAAGGAGAAGTTTCCTTTTATAAGAGAGGGGAGGGGGACTTTAGGATAATTTTAAAATATTATATTAATTTAATTTAATTTTCAATTAAAAGTGGATCCAATGTGAGTTGATTAGATTATGAGATAAGTATGGGTAAAAATATCATCATAAAATTAATTTTATTCATTATTATATCATATAATTAACCTTATCATTTCCCTTTAACCCTTAGTTAAACAATTTAAGTTTTACCGTGAAAGCTTGTATTTTATACAATAGGGTTAATATATTTACTATAAAATGAAAAAGGAACCCCAATTGGATCATTTATGAATAATTTAACAATATAAATTTTATTTGGTTATACTAATATTTTTATTACTTTTATAACATTTAATAAAATATTATTTATTTTAAAATATCAGTTATGTCAATTTTGATACTATTCAAAATTTGAATTCATAAAAATATCATACCAACATGATAAATTAGAACCAATACTTCAAATATTTAACTATCATGACTAAGTTATCTATAAAAGTTTTCAATGTCATTAATTAAGTAAAATTACATTTATTTTAATATTTTAATACCATTTATTTGATATCACTTTTAATTAAACAATCACTAGCTCACTATTATACAAGAATTTTATTAAGTTATTTCTTCCCTAAAAATTTTCAAAAAATATTATGATGAATATACATTTAATATACTTGAAATAAATAATTATAATCTAATTTATCTTACTTATAACTATATATATAAATGATTTAGATATTAAATTTTGAATATGACACTTTTAACTCTTCTTTAAATAAAAAATAATAAATGTCATAATCTAAACAAATTGTCTTAAAAAGGATCATATTTCCAACCTAAGGATTATTTAGTTCTAAAAAATCATATAAAATGAAATTAAGACAAGTGTTAGAGTAATTTTATATTATTATAATATTATTTTTTCCTTTAATTACCATGTTTACCTTTAACCATTGTAAATAAAATTCAAAAAATACTATTCACCAAAAATTATTTTGATCCTATTAGATCAAATTTTTCATCCCTATTACAACCATTTATGTCAATTTTATTTGAATTTCAATTCACAAAAGCAGTAAAATTACTTTACTGCTAATCTCGAAATTTTTTCTAGAAGGCGGGTAAAAGAGACGTTCAAAAGTTCAATAACTTTTTATATATATTTTTGTTGTTAAAATGATTCCAATGAACTAAATTGGATTAATATATTAAATATTTATATTTTGTGATATTATAATTTTTATATTAAACTAATTTTTTAAATAAAAAAATGTTTTAACTATTATGCAATATTTTTTACTATTTATCAAAAATTTAAACTTTTTAGAAAAATACCAAAAAAACACCCTAATAATATTTCTACATTATAAATTCAAAAAAGTTTTTTATTTTATCAAATTTAATTTCTAAATTTTTCTAAAATTACATAAATTATTATAAGTGGTTCATTCGAGAAGATGATATTTTTAAACATAGAACGAATTGACCAAAAATCATATCTTTCATTATTAATATATCTTATTTATATAAAAAAATCAAAGAAAATAATAATATTCATATAAGTATGTTTAATTACTATGTTATAATTATCTAATTTAATTAATTATATATATATAAAGATTATTCATAGAAACTTTATGTTGCGTGCATGGTACGCCTTATCGATGTTGT
This sequence comes from Viscum album, assembly GCA_963277665.1. Lineage (NCBI taxonomy): Eukaryota > Viridiplantae > Streptophyta > Magnoliopsida > Santalales > Viscaceae > Viscum > Viscum album. Next base: position 219,222,994 of record OY728167.1, read on the forward strand.
TTGTAGTGAAATCCAAGTTGGTATTGCGTGTAGCACAATACAAGGGTGTATTGTGTGTGAACGGAATTTTTGAATTAGTTTTGCAGTATATATATATATATATATAAATAACTGTTACCATATTCACATGAAATGAAAAATATCAAAAAGATAAATTAATTCAAAAAATAATAATTCAAAAAATATCGGGGTGTTGCATTCTAACCCTCATAAAATGAATTTCACCCTTGAAATTTGTCTTTGTTTTCAAAGGTTTAATACTTGAATGTTTCATTCATAGAAACCCACATCGTAAAAATGGATACTAAAACTTCACTTAAAATGGAAAACTTGGAACCATAACGATTACACAAAGTAACATATAGCTGGGTTTCCACATAAAAGAACATAGGTTGGGAATGAAGTTTGGACAAGTAGAAAAAGAGTAAATATTTATAGTGATTGATTGAGGTCATCAATAAAAAACATGTGAATGATCAAAGTAATGTTGTGGGCCTCAAATTCATAAATATGTTATGATTTCAAAATCCATTGGTGCATCAAAATTTAAGGTATTTGGACAACGTTTATTTAAATCCCTTTTAGAATGTTGAGTATTTCATGATAGATTTCTATAAACAAAATTTAATTCTTAGGATGTGGTTTAAAAAAATTCTAATATATCCCTTACCTCATGCAGAGAATTTCCATAAATTAAAATTGATGATTAAAGCACTAAAACACTATTTTAATGGATCTTAAGGACCATAAAAGAATAAAAGTATAACTAGTTTTATATACAAAAATAAAAATGAATTAATCTATAAAAATAAACTTAACACTACTAGTTCATCATAAATATTTATTCATCAAAAATAATTATACAGTAACTAGGAAATCACATAGGCTAGTGGTAGGATTGAAACTCTTATCGTCCTTTGATCATGGGTTCACGACTCGTGGCCTTACCGAACTTGATTGGTTGTCACCCGACATACATGATGTCTTTTTATAAAACCACACTAATATAATATATAGGATGAACATACTTGAAATAATGTTAATCACTAATTATCCTTTAAAAAAAGGATTTCAACACAAACCCAATCCAAAAATAATTCCTTTTATGTTTAACTTAAACTTTCCATGAATGGATAACATTATAAAAATTCTCATGGAAGAAAAAAATAAAAAACATTAGAAAGAGAGTCATGAAATAAGATTAACATTGATTCCTTTGTATATTAAAATGCATCTCTTGGTTTTCACATTCCAAACATGTGAATACCCTCATCATATAGTTTTTGAATCAATGTAACTACCTAAATTACCATAAATCCTTTTGGAAAACATGCATGCTTCCTTATTCTAATGATAATGAATATATTCCTTAGATCCACGAATTTCTAAACATCCTCCATGCTAACATATACTACCTTGTCAAAAAGTCTTTATTTAGTTCCATGGTAATCTGTATCATCCAATTTACATATTTATATCAGACATATCTTAATCCAAACATCATTATCTTAGCATAATGAACATATTAACTGCTGTCTTTACCCTAATAATAATTTCACCATCATGTATCTAGTTCATTAGAACCATTAAATATATTCATGTAAATCTTAAGTGAAAAACACATAAACTGAACAATCCTTATATATTTCATAATAAACAAATCAATCATTCATCTTCAATGATTGGAAAGGAATAGGTCCTTCCATGACATAGAAGTAAATTCTTAGGCCAGGGAATTGAGTTGGGTAATACCCATGTTCTCCACAGATATAGCATTGAACTCTATTATAGTCCATCACTATATGACCCTTTTTCCCAAATAGATAACATATTCTCGTACATTTTAGGTATTCACCAAGGTTCTTCTTCTATTCTTCTTGAAAATTAAGAATCTTAATCTTCTTTCCTCAATGTTTCACACCATGTGAGCATGCATAAAAGTCCATATTACTCTTATTTGATGACTTAGGAATACCAATAAAGTTAACCTTGTTAATTGTTATTCACAATAACTGATTCATAATAATCACAATATCTTTATCCCCGATCATTATGGAAATTTATTTCTTATAGACACTAATTTTTCCATCAGATTCAATGTTAACACAATTCCTTTCAGTTCCCTCCATTTAATAAAACCAAAAATAATAGTATAAGAATCATTTATTATAATGAAAATCCACATAATAATAAAAATTCACTTATATGATGTCTAACTTATGACACCTTCTTTAATCAATGAAACCTTAAGTTCACCCTAGGATATTCACAGCCATCTTCTAATCGGATACTTCATAATGTTTCATGAAAATTTTGTGAATTTCCAAAGAATATCCCATAGGAGTTTCAGACTCGATTTGCAGCAAGGCCCGTTCTCATATACCAAATTAACCCGAGTCAGGACCGAAACATATTTTCAGAGTTTTTACTCCTAGTTAAATATATTCCATAGCCACATCCACTTGTTGTATCTAGACAAGGATTCAATGAAAGGAAACCACTTACTCTATCATGTACCAATATTCCAATACATTATCCTAAACATTAACTCATTCGAAGATTTATCCTCAGGGACATCCCTATACATGTCCTTAGAAATATTTCTAGGGATCTCACTAATGTTTTTGAATCCTAGTTTATAAAGGATGACTAACCATTTCCTCTGATACCAACTGTAGAAACCAGAATTAACATACATGGATATTGTAACATTTTAGATTAATATTCAGTACATTACAATAATACATGCATGAGGACCATGATAGTTTAGTGACATTGGAATCATGGAAAAAAATATCTTTTCCTGGTGAATGATCTTCAACATCTCCCATAAAGATCTCTACCATTAGTACTTATACCTAAAACCTTTCTTAATAACCTAGGGAAAGATAACATAACAAAGGGGTGAGCTCAAATGCTCAGTATGGGTAAGAAAGGGAGATATGTAAGTATAATCATGAGAATAATGATATGAGAATAGGATCATGAAAATAAAATATCATTCCCTACATAACAATGATCATATACATAAATCATGGAATAAATAATGGGAGTTCATAAGACATGAATCATAAAAAAATAAGGAACATAAGTAAAAAAATCCTAAAATACGAATAAAACATTGAAGTTTGGAAGACACATAAGCATATAATAATTTCTATTGTATCAAAGGTATCACTGTAAAGACCCTCTTATTAGTATGTGTTCACTCCCTATACCATCTTAGTATTCATGGTTTACTCCCACAAACATATTTATAGCATGAGTTCACTCATCATACAATCTTAGTAGTCACGATTCACTCCTATAGACATATTAGTAGTCAAGGTTCACTCCCAATACTATCTTAGATTATATTATGAGATATAAATCTTTAACTAATGCATCAGAGAGAGATATAAATCTGACCCATTTCATAATGAAATCATACATATATATTCCACCAGATCATAAAGAATAATTTAATAACTCATGAAATAAAATGTAAATCATAAACATGTAATCATATCATAACCTATGGAAAAGATACTGGTTTAATTTTAATTTCATAAAAATCATAACTCATAAAAATAAGTGGGTTTCTTAAACACCATTTCATAAAAACCTAAATCATTTAGATAAAGAATATGAATGGTTTTCTTGATATATAATAATTCATGTCAATATAGGCGGGGAATGATTTTGAAAGATCACCTGGAACATGAATTTTCCTTAAAATCACTTTTTTTAACATAAAATAATTTCAAAACCCATTTCTTTGAAACCATATGGAAAAAATAACAGGAATAATGAAAATCATTTAAAATAGATCTTGAGGAAAACATGTATTCTTTGTTGAAACAGTTTTATTTTATTAAACTATCACAAAATTTTAAAATAAAAAATTTTATTCAGAAACAACCTTATGTTCTTGTATTAGAAACTTCAAGGTAATTAGGAATCATGAAAGCATAAAAATCATTCATGACATATATCTTAAAAAAATTATTCTCATGCTTTTTGCAGGAAATTCAAAAAGTAAATAATTTAGAAAATGAAAGAATGTTTCCTTTCAAACAAAGTAGTAAAAGTAAAAAATTTGTTAAAATAACTTCAAACATTCATAGGATAATAGGAAAAAAATTTATGAATTTTTTTTAGAAAACATGGACATGGATGATAAATATTCCCCACGAAAGACTTAATAGAAAATAATCTAAAATATTGGATAGATTGTCAAGTAAATAATAATCACATTAAAATCAATAGAATCATATGTTCCATGTTAGAAATAAAATCATAAGAATAAGGATATATCATAATCTTAATGACAATACTCATAAAATACATTCATGGGTAGTATATACACCATGTAGAGGAAAAACTTAGTGTTTGGGGCATGTGTCTCACATAAATAAAGGTGAGACAAAATTCCATTACCTAAAACCTTCAAAAATATTTATTTTCAAAACATTTGAATGAAATTAAAATTAGTCATAAAATTATATTTATAATTCTTTATATATATATAAATGAATATTTATGATAATAACAAGATTATTGAAATAGAGAAAAGATTAATTCATTAAACATTCAAAGCATCTCATACAACTTTGAACATTTAAATAATATACCCAATATATTAAAATGAATCATTAAATACCATGAAGATGAAAATATTCATGATATAAAATATAATATTATATATAAACAAACCACACAAAATAAACTAGTGGGAACATGGCTTATATCTCATGAAAATTAAAAGTGAGATGAAATTCCCTTACCTTAAGTCAGATACTCCCGACATGTGTCCAAAACTCTTGTACAATGGTTTTAAATATATTATTAACTTATAACATAATCATAATAATATATATTATATCATATATGATTCATTTAAGGATTTAAATTATATGTTTATTAATAATTTCCAAGTTAAAGCAAGATTTCAGGTAATAATCGATTTCTTTATCCTATGCGTTTTGACATGTTATTCTTGATCGTATTACATAGATCATGATTTACTTACTTACAAAATGTATAACATTATTTATATATCATATATATTCATATTATAAATATATATTATAGAGAGATATATGAAATGGAATACACTATTCATGGAGATGGTTGGTCGTATGTACGCATGAACGTTGATTCTGTTTTCTAATCGTATTGAATTGAAATAAGTGAATGAAATATATGTATATATATATATATGTATTATTCTAGTAGAATTATTATATTATATATTTCATACTTATTAATAACATACATATATTTTTTATAATCATCCTTGAATGGTGAATGTGGAAAATGAATCTCCTCGCATCGTGGAGACGGTAAGTCGCACATACGCACAAGCGATGATATCATTCCATATTGGAAAAGTGTAAGGAATTGGATAGAATATTAATTATACAAAAAAAATATTATGAAATATTTATTATTTAAATACTTTATATTCATCATCATACCAATAGAAATAAATTATACAAGAAAAAGAGTTTACACCATGGTGTAGAGACAGTAATTCGTACGTATGACTATATGGAGATATTGTTTTTCGTATGATAGGTAAAAGAAGGAATATGGTTGTCCCCTAATCATAAAAAGATATCAGTATATATTATATTCTGTATTTATTACTTTGGTATGGAAACAACATATAAATAGGAAGTAGAATAAAAAAGAACTTCAAAATATGTGATAAAACATTTACCTATTTTTCGGGTATCCCCTTTTGATTTGTACAAAGGTTCAAAATAGGATGGTTTTTTCCACCAATTATGGCCTATAGGATGTCTCGGGGGATGTTGGGATAGGAAACAGTCATGGTTTGGGTGATACAAATCTATTTAGGTCTGTGAGTTAAAGAGAATGAGAAATTCTGTTTTAAAAGAGAGGGGAGGGGTAGTTAAGAATCTCCTAAAAAATAAAATTAATATAAAGTAATATTAAATTAAAAATAGATAAAATGTTAGTTGATTATAGGATTAGTTTAGGATTTATGTAAACCCATAAAAAATTGAATTTTATACATGTTTAGGTTATAAAATTAACCTTATCATTTGGCTTTAACCCTTAATTAAGCAATTTAAATTTTACTATGATAGCTTGTATTATTATACAATAGGGTTATAATGGTTACTCTAAAATTAAAAAAGAACCCAAATTGCATAATTTATGATTTATTTCACTATATAAAATTTATTTCACAGAAATTTATAATTTTATGACTTTTATAACAATTAAAAAATATTATTTATTTTATAATATCATTTATGTCCATTTTGATACTATTCAATATTTGAATTTTTAAAAACATCATAGCAACTTGATAAGCTAGAACCAATAATTGAAATATTCCAATTACATGTCTAATTTATCTATAAATTTTATGGATGTAATTAGTGAAGTATAATTATATTTATTTTAATATTTTTAATATCATTTATTTGATATTTCAATTAATTAATCAATTACTACTTCATTATTATACATGCCTTTAATTAAGTTATTTATTATCTGAAAATTAAAAATAAATTATCATTATGAATATAAATCTATTATATTTCAAATTAATCAAATAGTATAATTTATCTAATGTATAACCCTTTATATAAAAAAAATATTTAGTTAATAAATTTTTAATATGACACATTTAACCCTTCTTTAAATAAAATATAATAAGTGTCTAAATATAACACAAGTGTCTTAAAAATGATCATATTTTTAAAATAAGGTTGATTTGGGTCTAAAAACTCATATCCAATAAAATTATGAAAAGTTTTACTGTAATATTATATTATTATAACATTATTTTTTCCCTTAATTACTTTATTTACCTTTAATAGTGGTAAATAAAATTTAAAAGTTACTATTCAAAAAAAAAATATTTTGATCATATTAGATCACATTTTTAATCCTGATTAAATCCATGTATCTTTTTTTTGAGATATTCAATTAAAATAAGTGGGTAAATTAAGTTTACTACTAATCTCGAAAATGTGGCTAGAAGACAGGTAAAAGAGATGATCAAAAGCTCAATAATTTTTTATATCTAATTATATTGTAAAAATGATTCCAAGGACCTATATTGGATTAATATATCTATTATTTATCTATTTTTAATTTAAATTAAATTTAATGTGAAAATAATTATTTGTATAAAAAAGTCATTTTAACAACTATAGAGTATTTTTCACTATTCATCAAAAATTGAAACATTTTTGAAATATACCAAAAATTCAACCGAAGCTAATTTTGAAATTCTAAATTCAATAATGAAGTTTATTTTGTCAAATTTAATTTCATATTATGTCTAAATTTCTTTCATTATTAGAATTGTTTCAATTGAGATAATGATGTTTTTAAACATAGAAGGACTTTACCAAAAATAATATCTTTCATTATCAATATATTTTATTTATATAAAACAATTTTAGAAAATTTTGATATTAATATTTCTATATTTAATTTCTAGGTTATAAGTATACAATTTATTTAATTATATATATATAAATATGTTTAATTGAAACACTGTGTTGCGTGCATGGTATCCCAAGTCGGTGTTTCTTATAGCGCAAGCCAAGTTGGTATTGCATGTAGCATAAGACAAGTCGGTATTGTGTGTGAAATTAATGTTTGAATTAATCTTTTAATTTTTATTTATATATATATAACTATTTCCAGGGTTACGTGAAATTAAAAATATCAAAAAGTTAAATTAATTCGGAAAACAAATCTCAAAATATTGGGGTGTTACACTTTACTAAATATTATCATATCATGGTGGGATCTCTTAATATTTTTATTTTAAATTATGGAAAATCATTCTTCTGCATTATTTTTTCCCTTATTTCCTCAAACAGTAGGTATTTTTAGGTGAATTTTATGGTAGTCTGAGGACTCTATAATTGTTCTTTACCATATCAATTTATTTGATCATTCCCTAAGAACATGTTGGAACCAATGGTATTCACTATTATAAATGGAAATTATTTTGTTTTTTTATTTTATAATAGGTTGATAATGGAGTTTTAATGTCATGACCTGACCCTACCCGGGATCGAGCGTCAACTACCCCAAGCCCGCCTCCATAGGTCAGGGGCTGGTGACTAGCGCCGAAGGCACAACAACTCGGGGAGGCCTTTTCCTAAGTACCTGTACAAACACACACGTAGAAAACTCAATGCAGAAGTACAGAGTAAAAAGAAAAGCAAAGGGAAACTGCTATAAACAACCACAAGAGTGCATCAACCTCTAAACAGTACAAGTAAAGTGCTGAAAAGGAAAAAGGGGCAAAACACGCGCCCAACCAAAAAGTGCCACAACCCGGCAACAGGTAAACAAGAAGAAACATCTGACAGGTCTCCCACCTAGAAACCAGCCACGACCACCGCACGTGGTCCAAGCTCCCCAAGCTCCTACGCTCCACTGAAGTCACGCTCCACCTATCCGTCGTCTTCAAGGGCACACCAAGTGCGGGCAAACCCCAAGCAGGGGTGAGTACAAAAATAATCAGTAGGATACCTCGAAGGCTCGAGGGAGAAACATAAGAGGTACCGAAGGGTGAGCAGTAGAGAGAACAAGAAAAAGTAAAGGAGTACAACCGAAAGTGAAGTAAAGAGTACAGTAGAGAGTCCAGCTCAACCCAACAAGAGGCAAGAAGGAGCTGGAAATGGTGAGAAGATGAACTTCTCGTTGAGTCTTCGCTACCTATAGCAGGAGAGTAGACTCGTCCAATGACGAGAAGATAGACACGGAAAGCACGTGGCATACCCCGCGTGTCTTTGCCTCACCTGGAAGGAGAGTAACCAAACCCAAGAAGTGGGTACTAGAAAAAGGTATATAAAAGTACATGTGCTCAATCAAGAAGAACATACAAGATCATAAGGGGATCTGCATCCCGTAGCTCATCCCAAGAAAGCGAGTAGCCAATAGTCCCAGAAATAACCCCATTGATGCCCAGCATCCCGCACGTCTACCCCGAACCACAAGCCAAGGGGCTCAATCACCACACCTCGATACTATCCGCTTTGGGTGGAACTGACACTACCGCATGGTTTTAGATCGCGTCACAGGAACGCGTCTCGGTGGGGAAAGTGCCCCTCGTACTTGAGAGTTCTAGGGAAAGTAAAACCACACCTCGTCACTGCCGTGCAGTCGAGAGGTCTTCTCAAAGTCAAAGCCGTCACAACACTGGCCCGTATAACCAAGGGTCCCGCTTCGGTAATCACTAAGGAGAGCCTTAGACTAGTCTAGAAGAAAGGACTGAGCCTGGAATGCCAACAGGTGTCCCACTGCCCAGCCCTGCTGGAGGGTAAACCCTAATACGACATCAGGCGACCCACTGCCTAGCCCCGCTGGAGGTTAGACCTTAATACATCATCAGGCGACCCACTGCCCAGCCTCGATGGAGGGTAGACCTTAATAAATCATCAGGCGACCCACTGCCCAGCCCCGCTGGAGGGTAGACCTTAATACATCATCAGGCGACCCACTGCCCAACCCCGCTGGAGGATAGAACTTAATACATCATCAGGTGACCCACTGCCCAGCCCCGTTAGAGGGTAGACCTTAATACATCATCAGGCAACCCACTGCCCAGCCCTACTGGAGGGTAGACCTGGAATAAGTCGACAGGCGACCCACTGCCCAGCCTTGCTGGAGGGTAGACCTAGAACTAGATGACGGGCGACCTACTGCCCAGTCTCTGCTGGAGGGTAGACCCTAAGAGGTCGTTGGGTGACCCACTGCCCAGTCTCCGCTGGAGGGTTGACCCTAAGAGGTCAGGTGACCCACTGCCCATTCTCCGCTGGAGGGTAGACCCTAAGTTCGTCGGGTGACCCACTGCCCGGTCTTTGCTGGAGGGTAGACTCTAGAAGTCACTGAGTAACCCACTGCCCAGTCTCTGCTGGAGGGTAAACCCGAAGAAGTCGATGAGTAACCCACTTCCCAGCCCCACTGGAGGGTAAAACTCAGAACTTCTCTGGCCATCTCTATTGGAGGGTACAACACTGGCCAACCGAACACGGAGTGGGTATTACACAACCACCCGACTCCGAAATAAGACCAGGGTAAACCACTCAACCCTGCTGGTCAAACAAACGAGCACAAAGACAGGGGAGAAAAATCCACCCTGCTGGTCAACAACGAGAACCGAGGGATCCTCTACGTCGCGAGAGGTCAAAGGTACGCAAATCAGAACACAACACGCACATGGGGCCCACACGACGTGTGGCCCCAAGTTAACCCCAACCAAGTGCACAAACATTCTTAGGTACAAACCACATGTACCCCCAAGTGCTCTCATATACTCCCAGAGTATACCATGTCTCCAGCCCTAAGGCTATCGTGCACACGACACCCCAACGTCAACACGAAGGGCGTAAACGAAACTTTTCCAACTTTCCACCTCATTGGATGAGGTACATCCATCCACATCCATTCAAGCATTACTTCACTCACACGGTAGTGCGATAGATCACACGCCAAGGGTCCGCTACGAACACAGTAGAAGAAACGCCTCTGAGGCACCTTCACATTTCCACATTTAAGAAGATCACGCAAGAGGCTCTGCACAGCCAAATGGATCACACCGTTGTATTCCTCACGGAAAAAAATGTGAGATCGACTACTTACTCGACCCCAACGGATATCGGACAGAAAAGTCGCCAACACCACCTCACGCTCGAACGGCGTCCCGTGAACCCGTGACTCGGCCCCGAAAACAGTTGGGCGCATCGCTCCAATGCGATCCCATCGGGAAAACACGTCAAAAGCACTACTCACATGAATGCAACGGATATCCAGAGAAAAAGGTGCATTCCGGCGCACCGCACACGAGCAGTGCTTCATGGGACCCACAACCCGGTCCCAAAACACGACGAACGGATCGCACCGTTGCGATACTCTCAAAAACGCACACAAGATGGACTATTCACTTATCCAAAACGGTCGCCCGGTGATAAAGAAGGAAAAACAACGTCGACGCCCAATCGACCCTCGTGGGCCCCGCACAATCGTGCAGAATTAGAGTGGGCGGATTGTACCATTGCAATCCCCTCGGAAAAACATCTAGAATCGACTACTCTAATGCCCCGAACGGGCGCCCGATGAGAAAATTACAGAACACTACACGCAGCTCAAAAGACGGGCTGTGGGGCCCACGCCTCAAATCCAGCTTCAACGCCCGAAACCACCCTAGAACGCTCCGCCTCGGTGCCAGGGTCCCAATGCCACTAAAGGCGCTCAAAACGGACGTCGGACGCGTCCACGTCGTCCAAAACAAAATCCCCCGAAGAAAACGTCAATTCACTGAAAGATGTGCCATGCCTCCGAGGCCCCTCGTTTTGGGAATTAAAAATTCCCGAAACCATCTCAAAGCGTTACCCTAGACACGAGGTCCGTGCTGCCGCTGACGGCACGCAATGCAGACGCCCGTAGCGAAAGCTACGGGCGTTGGAAAACTGAGGGGCAAAGCCCCTTGGGCTGGACCGGCCGGTCCGCCCGGCCCGGGCCGGCTCGCGCCGGCCGGCCCGGCTCGCAGCTCCTGGCCCGCGGCTTGGCTACGTGGGCCGGCGGTGGACTCAGTCCACCGCGTGGCCGACCGGCTGAAGCCAGTCGTCGCGCGGCGACCCATGCGACACGGGTCGTTGTCTCCGCATGGGGGTCGCGCGCTGCGACCCCGCCTCGCCGTCGCGCCAACCAGCGCTGACGGCGCCTCGCGCCCACTCGCCTTCAGCCACTCTCTGTCACCCCCTAGCGCCCGCGCTCGCCCGGCCCCCCTCCGAACACCCACGCCGCCGACCGCTGGAGCCTCCCGCACGCCGCTGCTCGAACCCACCGGAACCCGAAAACCTTCGAACTTCGGCGGATGATTGCAGACGCCACGGAGCTCGGAATTCGAATCCAAAAGATGCGTTGTAAAGGGAATAAACTCTAATATGAAAAAATGGACCTTTTCCAAAAATCCAACAGCAATTCGACAGGATTAAACAGGCTCAAAGTAGGTATGGGAAAACAAAATGAAAACGACAAATCCTACCTCGATGGTCTTCGCCCGAAGCTTCGCTGCGATCCGTCGGAGCCGCACCTCACCGGATTGGAGGAGGTGATGAAGGAGAGCTTCCTCATTCGTTGTTGGGAGCTACTGGCACAAGGGGAGAAGGGGGAGATGAGAGGGGTGGGTTAAGTGTTTAAATAGAAAACACTTAACCACCCGTCCGTCGGCCCGAACCCGAACTCCTGACGGGGTCAGGATTAAGCCTCCCCTAGGCTAAAAACCACACTCTAAACATAACGGAGGGCTCAGAATTTTAATCTGAGGCCTCAATCAACAGTTATTAAGTTTAACGTCAGAAGCCGCTAAATTATGAAAACGCCCCTGGGGCCATTTTTCACAGGCGGGTCGCGCCCGCAAAACTTGCACCTCTCCTAGGGTAAACGTCACATTCCGAACTCAACGGTGCCCTCGGTTTTAAAATACGAGCAACCGTTTATGAGATACTAAAGTTTCAACACTAAAAGAATTAATTAATTAATTAATTAATCAGTTTAACGTTCCAGAAGCGGGCGAGGGGTCCAAATGTCCCGCGTCGACAAGTTTTATGTTGTTCCTAGGGTAAACACCCCATTCCGGAACCATCTGTACACTCGGATCTCTGATCCGGATCACCATTTAGGGGTTATACTATTTATTTGGTGTTTCCAGTGTGAACGCACTGAAAATTTAATTCTGGCCACTCCGGGGCTCGGAATCGCATGCTGTATGAAGGCGCTGCTCTGGAATAACATCAAGAATATTCCAAAGTCCTTTGTAGCCAAAAACAGGGTTCTTAAATCATTACCTCCTTCAAGATTTTCATTCCCAAAAAGAAAAACCAGGGAACACTCAGGGTACTAAGCCCACTCCTGGCTCCCCCGTACCCAGAAGAACTCTCGCACAGCTTTGCGCCACCGCTCACAGAACAAAGGATTTGATCTGTTCACGCGAGGTCGGCCCTTGTCGATGTCATGCACCCACTACAAACATTGGGGTTACGACAATGCAGTAGGGAACCTTGCCATACCTTTGCACGGTTTGAAATGTCCCAAAGGCTCTCGGGGGTAGCTCACCTCCCCGACCGAACCCTTACGTCACAGACCGCGATTGGAATCACTTCCCGCACCTGGAACAAGGCCCGGTGATTCCCTCCTTCAGAATATCCATATGGTGAAACACCCAAGGATATCTGGTCACACAAGATTTCCCAGTCGATGTCTCTCAACCAAGACTCTCTTACATGCTCGGAAAGCGATGGAGTCGACACCATCGACTAAAGAAAAAGGTCTCACACCTTTTACCTTACCAACACAGGGTTACACCGATGCCCCGCGCCACCCTGGTAACAACTCAAACAAGGATCCGATATAAAATAATTTCACACGTAGAGTCTAACAATTCTACCGGAAAAAGTAGAAGTGCTGTAGAGCGTACCTCTTATCACCTCATGCTCTGCAGGATCATAGACATCCAAGGCTCGCGGCTGTCCGTGGTCCCAACTGTCAGCTCCCAGAGCCTGACGTGGACCACTTAGTGGTGATGGGAGGACCTCGTAAAGCCATTCCCCACTACCAGCTACTCCCGCTCCCCTGCTAGCAACACCTATCTGGGTACTACGATCACGGCACTGCCTCTGTCGTGGTGGCACACCTGCTGCCTGCCCGAAGCTCTCCGCATGCCTGGTCGGGTAGTCTCGTGCCAAGTGACCCCGCCCGTCACAAGCATAGCACTGACTCTCTCTGGGCTGCACTGGTGCCCTCCGGTGCCACTGTGGTGTACGACCACGCCCCTGAGTCCGGTTGTCAGAAAGCTACCTGCGTCGAGGTTCTGCTTGCTGATGACCGCTAGCTGCGGCAGACGTCTCAGCTCTAACGTGCCTGCTGCCACCACCAACTCCAGAACGTGACAGGAAGCTCCCTGTCACCAGCTCCTGCTCTAACACCCCAAAATATGTGGAAATGCCCAAGGGTACTATGACAACACAAATCTATCTGCGGAGACCCTGCTTGAACTTCCGCGCTCGAAAGTTGTCGTCATGGACCAAGTCCGGGTAAAAGTGTGCATGGTCTGCAAAACTAGCCGCGTACTCGGCCACCATCATACCTCCCTACTGAAACTACAGAAGATCCTGAATCCAAAATGAGTGCATGTAGGAGGGGAAAAACTCCTCACAGAACAACAACTGAAAGCCGCCCCACGGAAGCGTTGACTCATCTAAAGACTGAGTAACCAGACTCCACCAATGCCAAGCTGCTCCACAAAAAGGCTAGCATCCAAAGCCACCATGAGATTTTCCAGCGTCTTCACAAGCCCGAAAAGGTGAACCACTGTCTCCAGCCAACCCTCTGCTTCCTGAGGGTCTGGGTCAACACTGAACCTCAGCGGTCTCTGCCGCTGGAACTCACGGAGCTCGCTCAACCTGCGCTCATGCTCAGCCTGCTCTGCTGAAACTATCTACTGCTCAACAGGTGGGGGTGCTGCTACCGGCCCCCCCGGAGGAAGGGGGCTCGCATGATGGGTCCTGGACTATGGCCTCGTAGCTCACATGGTCGTCGTCATGACCAAAGCAGGTATCTTGGCTGGCTGTCTTCGCGAATACATCTTGAATATTATCAAGGAGTGCCGCAATCAGATGAGCATATATGTATATACTAATAACCACGATGGGGAGTTGACACAAGAAGGACAGTCAAAGAATCAATCCTATGTGATGCACAAACCAATTTCCCTACAACGAGTGTCTTAGCATGCCAAGTCACCAAGCGGGTTATCAATGTCCTGGTGAATGGATACATCAGCTGCCGCACCATCACTGGACTCCTTGGCCTAAGAGCCGCTCTCGAGACACGTTAACACTGTTGCCCTAAATCCAAACCAATTACTATTTTAGGGACGTCCGAACAACGTCCCAAGGAACGAACCACCTCTGATACCACTTTGTCACGACCCGAACCTACCTGGGATCAAGCCGCAACTACCCCAAGCCCGCCTCCATAGGCCAGGAACTGGCGACTAGTGCCGAAGGCACAACAACTCGAGGAGGCCTTTGCCTAAGTACCTGTACACACACACACACATCAAACTCAATGCAGAAGTGCAGAGTGAAAAGAAAAGCAAAGGGAAACTACTATAAACAACCACAAGAGTGCATCGACCTCTAAAAAATACAAGTAAAGTGCTGAAAAGGAAAAAGGGGCAAAACACGCGCCCAACCAAAAAGTGCCACAACCCGGAAACAGGTAAACAAGAAGAAACAGCTGACGGGTCTCCCACCTGGAACCCAACCATGACCACCACACGCGGTCCAAGCTCCCCAAACTCCTACGCTCCACTGAAGTCACGCTCCACCTATCCGTCATCTGCAAGGGCACACCAAGTGCAGGAAAATCCCAATCAGGGGTGAGTACAAAAATACTCAGTATGATACCCCGAAGGCTCAAGGGAGAAACAAAGGAGGTACCAAAGGGTGAGCAGTAGAGCGAATAGGAAAAAGTAAAGTATTACAACCGAAAGTGAAGTAAAGAGTACAGTAGAGAGTCCATCTCAACCCAATAAGAGGCAAGAAGGTAGAATCGTCCAGACACAAGGATCTGGAAACGGTGAGAAGATGAACTTCTCGTCGAGTCTTCGCTACCTATAGCAGGAGAGTAGACTCGTCCCACCATGAGAAGCAAGACACGGAAAGCACATGGCATACCTCACGCATCTTCGCCTCATGTGGAAGGAGAGTAACCAAACCCAAGAAGTGGGTACCAGAACAAGGTATATAAAAGTTCATGTGCTCAATCAAGAATCCCAAACAAGATCATAAGGGGATCTGAATCCCGTAGATCATCCTAAGAAAGCGAGTAGCCAACAGTCCCAGAAATAACCCCATCGATGCCTAGCATCCCGCACGTCTCCCCCAAACCGCAAGCCAAGGGGCTCAATCACCGCACCTCGACACTATCAGCTTTGGGCGGCACTGACTCACCCACACAGTTTTAGATCGCGTCACAAGAACGCGTCTCACTAGGGAAAGTGCCCCTCGTACTTGAGAGTTCTATGGAATGTCAAACCACACCTCGTCACTGCCCTGGAGTCGAGAGGTCTTCTCAATGTCAAATCTGTCACAACACTGGCCCGTACAACCAAGGGTCCCGCTCCGGTAATCACGGAGGAGAGCCTCAGACTAGCCTAGTAGAAAGGACTGAGCCTGGAATGCCAACAGGTGTCCCACTACCCAGCCGTGCTGGAGGGTAAACCCTAATACAACATTAGGCGACCCACTGCCCAGCCCCGCTGGAGGGTAGACCTTAATACATCATCAGGCGACCCACTGCCCAACACCGCTAGAGGGTAGACCTTAATACATCATCAGGCGACCCACTGCCCAGCCCCGCTGGAGGGTAGACCTTAATACATCATCAGGAGACCCACTGCCCAGCCCCGCTGGAGGGTAGACCTTAATACATCATCAGGCGACCCACTGCCCAGCCCCGCTCGAGGGTAGACCTTAATACATCATCAGAAGACCCACTGCCCAGCCCCGGTGGAGGGTAGACCTGGAATAAGTCGACAGGCGACCCACTACCCATCCTTGCTGGAGGGTAGACCTGGAACTAGACGACGGGCGACCCACTGCCCAGTCTCTGCTGGAGGGTAGACCCTAAGAGGTCGTCGGGTGACCTACTACCCAGTCTCCGCTAGAGGGTAGACCCTAAGAGGTCAGGTGACCCACTGCCCAGTCTCCACTGGAGGGTAGACCCTAAGTGTGTCGGGTGACCCACTGCCCAGTCCCTGCTAGCGGGTAGACTCTAGAAGTCAGTGAGCAACCCACTGCCTAGTCTCTGCTGGAGGGTAAACCCGAAGAAGTCGATGAGTAACCCCCTTCCTAGCCCCGCTAGAGGGTAAAACTCAGAACTGCTCTATCCATCTCTACTGGAGGGTACACCCCAGGCCAACAGAACACGGAGTGGGTATCGCAGAACCACCTGACTACGGAATAAGACCAGGGGAAACCACTCAACCCTGCTGGTCAAACAAATTAGCACAGAGCTAGGGGAGAAAACTCCACCCTATTAGTCAACAATGAGAACTGAGGGACCCTCTACGTCGCGAGAGGTCAAAGGTACGCAAAGCAGAACACATCACGCACATGGGGCCCACACGACGTGTGGCCCCAAGTCAACCCCAAACAAGTGCACAAAAATTTTCAGGTACAAACCACACGTACCCCCAAGCGCTCTCGTATACTCCCAGAGTATACCTCGTCTCCAGCCCTAAGGCTATCGTGCACACGACACCCCAATGTCAACACGAAGTGCGTAAACGTAACTTTGCCAACTTGCCAACTCATCGGCTGAGGTACAACCATCCACATCCTTTGAAGCATTACTTCAATCACACGGGAGTGCACGCGATCACACGTGAAGGGTCCGCTACGAACACAGTAGAAGAACCGCCCCCGAGGCACCGTCACATTTCCACATTTATGAAGATCGCTCAAGAGGCTCCGCATAGCCAAATGGATCACACCATTGTATTCCTCGTGGAAAACACGCGAGATCGACTACTTACTCGCCTCTAATGGATATCTGACAGAAAAGTCGCCAGCACCGCCTCACGCCCGAATGACGTCCCGTGAACCTGACACTCGGCCCCGAAAACAGTCGGGCGCATTGCACCAATGCGATCCCATCGGGAAAACACGTCAAAATCACTACTCACATGAGTGCAACGGATATCCAGAGAAAAAGGTGCATTCTGGCTCACCACACACGAGCGGTGCTTCATGGGACCCACAACCCGGTCTCGAAACACAATGAACGGATTGTACCGTTGCGATCCTCTTGAAAAAGACCACAAGATGGACTATTCACTTGTCCAAAACGGTCGCCCGATGATAAAGATGGAAAAACACCGTCGACGCCCAAATGACCCTCGTGGGCCCCGCACCATCATGAGGAATTAGAGAGGGCGGATTGTACTATTGGAATCCCTTCGGAAAAACATCCAGAATCGACTACTCGCACGCCCCGAACGGGCGCCCGATGAGAAAGTTACACAATGCTGCACACAGCTCAAAAGACGGGCCATGGGGCCCATGCCTCAACTTTGGATTCAATGCATGAAACCACCCTGGAAAGCTCCGCCTCTGTGCCAGGGTCCCAACGCCACTGACGGCGGTTAAAATGGATGTCGGACGCGTCCGTGCCGTCCAAAACAAGATCCCCCGAAGAAAACGTCAATTCACTTAAAGACGTGCCACGCCTCCGAGGCCCCTCGTTTAGTGAATTAAAAATTCCCAAAATGATCTCAAAGTGTTCCCCTAGACGTGAGGTCCACGCTGCCGCTGACGGAACGCAAAGCAGGCGCCTGTAACGAAAGGTACGAGCGTCGGAAAATTGAGGGGCAAAGCCCCTTGGGATGGACCGGCCTGGACCGGCGGGTCCGCCCGGCCTGGGCCGGGCTGCGCCGGCGGGCCTGGCTCATAGCGCCTGGCCTGCGGCTTGGATGCGCGGGCCGGCGGTGGAATCGGTCCCCTGCGTGGCCGACCGTCTGAAGCCGGTCGTCGCGCGACGCGGGTTGTTTTCTCCGCACGGGGGTCGCGCGCCGCGACCCCGCCTCGCCGTCGTGCAAGCCAGCGCCGACGGCGCCTCGCGCCCGCTCGCCGGCGGCCGCTCACCGTCGCCCCCCCTAGAACCCGCTCTCTCCCAGTCCTCTACCGAACACCCACGCCGCCGACTTCTGGAGCCTCCCACGCGCCGCCGCCTCCGCCGAGCCGCACCGCCGCTCTAACCCGCCGAAACCCAAAAACCCACGAACTTCGGCGGATGATTGCGGACGCCACGGAGCTCGGAACTCGAATCCGAAAGATGAGTTGGAAAGGGAATAAACTATAATATGAAAAATGGGATTTGTTAGAAAATAAAAAAGAAATTAGACAGGATTAAATAGGCTCAAAATAGGTGCGGGAAAACAAAATGAAAACGACAAATCCTACCTCAATGGGCTTCGCCCGAAGCTTCGCCGCGATCCGTCGGAGTCACGCCTCACCGAAGAGGAGGAGGTGATGGAGGAGAGCTTCCTACTTCGTTGTTGGGAGCTGCTGGCGCTAGGGGATAAGGGGGAGAGGAGAGGGGTGGGTTAAGTGTTTATATAGAAAACACTTAACCACCCGTCCGTCGGCCCGAACCCAAACTCCCGACGGGGTCAGGATTAAGCCTCCCCTAGGCTAAAAACCACGCTATGAACGTAACAGAGGTTTTGGAATTTTAATCTGAGGCCCCCAAAAAAAGTTATTAAGTTTAACGCCCGAAGCCGCTAAATTACGAAAACGCCCCTGGGGCCATTTTTCACAGACGGGCCGCGCCCGCAAAACTTGCACCTCTCCTAGGGTAAACGACACATTCCAAACTCAACGGTGCCCTCAGGTTTCCAATCCGAGCCACTGTTTAAGAGATACTCTAGTTTCAACACTAAGCGAATTAATTAATTAATTAATTAATCCGTTTAACGTTCCAGAAGCGGGCGAGGGGTCCAAATGTCCCGCGCCAACAAGTTTTATGTCGTTCCTAGGGTAAACACCCCATTCCGGACCCATCTGTACACTCAGATCTCTGATCCGGATCACTTTTTAGGAGTTATCCCATTTATTTGGCGTTTCTAGTGTGAACGCACTGAAAATTTAATTCTGGCCACTCCGGGGCTCTGAATCGCACGCCGTCTGAAGGCGTTGCTCTAGAATAACATCAAGAATATTCCAAAGTCCTTTGTAGCCAAAAATAGGGTTCTTACATTTAATTCCAAGTGATCATTCCTTGAGAGGGGATTTAGTGTTGATGGTGTCACAACTATCTAGTGTTTGCCAAATTTGTTTCCTTGAAATCTGGATCAAAGGTTAATTTTTACAAAAGTTAATTTTCTCAAATAAAAACATTTGTTAAATACACAAAATCATAGTTTCAAAAAAAATTATAGTTAGTTTATATATCTTGTTTTATGACCTTTTGAATGATAGTTTTATGTCGGTGAATCAATGTAACATTGATTTAAGGTTGGATAGAGTTTCAAAGAATCCATAAATATTTATGAAATCCAGTAAGTTTTATTAAAGATATAGAGTTTCTAATAAGGGTGTCTCTCACCTATATATATGTGGCTTCTCATCATATAAAATATCATAAAATTTTTAGAGGAGGTATTATTTATTTGATTTCATGAAGTGTTTACATGAATTAAATTATTATGAATATCCTGTACATTTTGCAAACACAAGTTTCATGAAAACAATGGGTCATAACTAATAGGTGAAAATGAAATTTACTAAAGTTTTTTTTTCAAAATATAAAATTTTTATGAAAGCTAGTATCTTTATGAAATTAGGTAGTTTCATTAATGTAAACTATTATTTGAAGAAAATAATATCATAAAGAAGGGTGTTTCACTAAAGTTAGTTATGAAAATTCTATTGGCTTGGGGAAAGTATGTGGATTGGATTGGATAATAATGACTAAAAATCTAAAATGTGAAATAATTGCTTCATGTTCTCAAATATGGAACAAAATGTTAATAAAATTAGGAAGACTTCAACCTAAGCAATGAGAACGGTAGATTTGAGGGAAGTGATCAGCAGTGTTTAATCACTAAAATTCATGAGGCAGTTCTCCTAGAATGGAGTCGCGATGTCTGAAAAATTTTAAAACAAAAAATATAGTGAAGCATAATGGATTTATATATGAATAACAAACAATCAGTGTATGTCACTTGTACAAGGCCTTAGTGGTGAAACAAGTAAAACTATATTGCTGTGTATTTTTTCAGTATATTTTTGTTTGTTAATTGAATAATTATATCAGAGTGGATTTACATGTTCCTACCTACATGGGGCTATCATACATCTTATTCAAATAAAAATTTGACAGCCCGATTTACCCCACCCCACTCATACTATTCCAGTGTATAACAAGTGGTATTGTACCTACATGTTATAAGAATTAAAATTGAATTCTATTTTGTTTTTGATAGAGTATTCAGTGAACATAAGGGCAGTTACCCATTTTAGGGACAAAACTTCTATATTTTGAAGAATATAATGAGTTCTTATCTTTGATCTCATAGGATGGAAGTTATTTATTACATGGAATAAAGTATTCAGGTTAGTGAAGCGAAAAGATAGTCTATGATTGAAACAAATAGGAAAATTCATGATACAAATTCCAAAGGTAAAAATTATCTTACTGAATATCCATCTGATCAATTCTATTTTAGGGGGATTATTTTACCTACATCCAAGGACATGTGGGAGAGAATATAAAGTATATATGATGTTGTTAACAAAGTGATGGAGTGAAAAATCTATGTTCTTAATAATAAGGTCGATGACCAAATAATTCTTCTAGATGTAAATGATGACATGATCATTAATCAAATTATGGAAATTTTTGGAGTAGCTTATGGAATTCAGGAATAAATTATGGATATTAAAATTGTGGAAAAAATATCGATAAGTATCACAACTCTATACAACCCAAAAATTTCTTCCCCTGTGGAATGTTATATGCCTATTCTTTCTCCTGATTTCCTACTCAGTATTCTGACAGCTTAGTAAATGTGATTCAAACCAAAAGAGAAAAAGAATTGAGAAATCAAGGGAATGGAATTTAAATCCATGAAAAAAATGAATTTTAAAATGTGAGTGATTATAAAGATAATGCGGGTGAGAAATTTCACTCTCTTATTTCCAGGAAAATTGGGGAAAATGGAGTTCCAAAGGAAAGCATCCTTTTGCTCTCATTTAGTGTTGTAAATTAGGGCACATTGTTTCTTTATGATCAGGAAACTTATATTATGTTTAAAGGGATGTAGAAATAAAGTATTTTTAATAGTGGATATTCCCACAAATAGGTGACTTCAGATTATGAAGTAAATTATATAGGAAGATATTTTTATTTAAAAAAGGAAAACGATGATAATGAATGTATAGAAGATGGAGTACTATATTTTATGTCTGATGTTAAAGATTACATGATGGATATAGTTGAAAAGGTAGAACCTATGAAGGATGAAACCAATTAGTTGGGATGTTTTGTCGATCTCAAGAATGAAGATAAAGGTTATCATAATGATCATGGCACTCAACGAAGGAAAAAATAGATTTATTAGAACTTTGTTAAAGGAATAATTAGACTTTGTGGATCAACTTGATTTAGATATTTCTCAGCTACAAGGAGATAATGAATAAAATTTTACCACTCTTGAAAGATCATAAGAGTTCATAGATTCAAAAATAAGGATTTAAAATAAGGGAAAAATTAATCATTGACCATAAATTATGATTTTTTGTAAAAGTCTATGATATTTTAGGGTCCTGATGAAGATGCCATTAACTTATATAGTTAACTAGAAACTAAGACTGTAACACCTGAGATTTTTATGAGTAATATTTTGTTTTTATCATCAAAGGAATCTTTCACTACATACTTGCTTGGCTTACATTACACGCAATCACGACCTTCCTCGATAGCTTGCGTTGTATGCAATACCGAGTTTCACTAAACGACAATATGCTATTAAAATATTATTTAAAATAGCCGTTATGAATAGTAATAACCACTTTTTGAAATTTTATAAATTTTATTTTTCAAAATGGACTTCATTTTTGGATTCGGAATACCGAAATTAGCCTAGGGTGAAATTTTGGTATTTTTCTGAAAACTTTCAATTTTTGATGAATAGTGAAACCACTAAGTGGAAGGTTAAAAACTGAATTATGCATAAAACTTAATTTTACCGCTTCTGTGAATGGAATTTCGAAAATACGACAGACACGGTTGATATCAGTAAGTAAAATGTGGTTCAATGAGATAAAAATAAGTTTTTGGTGAATAGTAACTTTTTACTTTTTTTTACCGCGGTTAATAGTAAATAGGGTAACTAAGGGTAAATATGATATTACTATTACCCTAACACATGTCCTAATTCTATTTGGATAAGTTTAATTCGACCAAAAACAAACTTAGGAATAAAATATGACCATTTAGGCCCACTTGGATTAGATTAGGACATTTATTATTAATTTATTTAAAGAAGGGTTAAAATAGTTAAAATCAAAGTTTAATAAGTAAATCATTTTTAATATGGGGTTATACATAAGATAAATTCGACTATAAATATTCATTAAAAATCTAAAAAGATTTCCTACATAATGGTATTTTATTTATAATTTTTAGACATTAAATAAGTTAATTTATTTATGACACAATGATGATGCATTAATTATCTTATTAGTGAAATATTGACATAATTGATGTTATAAAAACCAAAATAAATGTAATTTGAGACTTTTTATGAATCACACTAATTTTCTAGGTTACTATGATATATTAGTGTTGATTTAATAAACTGGGTTCGAACATATAATTCTGTTATGACTTTTACAAAAATCATATATCAAATAGTGTCAAAATTGACACAAAATAGTTTTTAAATCAAATATTATATTATTAATTGTTATTTTATTCCTAAAAATCTAAGGTTCGGCCATATGACATAGATAAGGATATATAGATTAATAATAAACAATTTGGGGTTCGTTTGGCATGTTATAGTAAGTGTATTAACCATATAGTGTAAGAAAACAAAAAGACACGGTAAAAGTTAAATTATTTAACTTAGAGTTAAATCTAATTGATAAGGTTAAAATAATAACCTAAACTTGTCTAAATCCTATTGGTTGATAGGATTTAGACCCCTACCCACTTTATATTCGAAATAAGACCCTTTGGAACCATTATAAACCGATTTTGACTTTAATATAAAATAATATTTTGAGATATTCCTAAGGTTCCCCTCTCCTCCCTTATAAAAGAGCACCTCCTCCCCCTCCTCCTCACACCAATTTGAGCACTCAAGCTCGGCCAACCCCTGAAAAAATCCCTTCTCCACTTCCCTAGAATAATCCTAGTGGTCCTGGTCTTCTTCAAAGACCAATCTTAGTTCCCTAAGTGGAGGATTCAAAGAGGCGTTTAAAAGAAGAGGTAATATCCATTACCGATCTTTTCAATTTCTTTCTTCTTCAACTTCTTCTTCTTTAGTTGTTTAATGATAAAGTAATAAAATCAGTATTACTTACATACTGATATGTTATTATAAATATGAAACAACCCTAATTCACCTTTTATCCATCCTACGGAAAAATGAAATCACCGCGCGTGCGTACGTACGGAATACCGTCTCCACGCCGTGGTGTAATCTATTTTCCACCATCACCTTACAAGGATGGGTATAATGGTGTAATGAGTAACTATTTATGATTATTATAAAGTAATATTGATACTAAAATAATATATATATACTCCAATAAAATTCCACGATCATAGGAACGATATCATCACTCGTGCGTACGTACGGAATACTGTCTCCACGATGTGATGCGCCTCGTTCTACATGATCTTCATTTCATAATGATTATATAAATGAATTGAATGAATTAATATGATATATATTACACTAAAACCATTCTGGAAATGAGGTATCTATAAACTAAAGATAAGAATAATAATTTATTCAACAAAACACGCATAAGAACAAAAAGTTATAAAGACCCGAATAACAAGTAGCAATGAAATATTACTACTAAGAAGCTAAGAATATGACCATATATGATATCATAAAAATAAGTATTATTCTGGAATAAGTCAATAACATTATTTAAATCATTATACAGGAGGTTCGGACACTTACAAAGCAAGTCGGACCTAAGGTAAGGGAAATATCACAAT
This sequence comes from Viscum album, assembly GCA_963277665.1. Classification (NCBI taxonomy): domain Eukaryota; kingdom Viridiplantae; phylum Streptophyta; class Magnoliopsida; order Santalales; family Viscaceae; genus Viscum; species Viscum album. Next base: position 219,247,789 of record OY728167.1, read on the forward strand.
CTCATTTTTATCTGAGATTGTTTATACTTTTGTATTTACTGGGGTGTATTTTATCATCCACATCCATGTTCCCTCAATATGTAATATTGTTTCCATCCACTTACAATATTTTAAATACAATTTTACCCTTTGGTGAGTTTTTAGTAAAGAATATGAAAGGAATCTTTTGTCATTTTTTCGTACGAGGTACTTTTTTGACTTTTCCGACAAAAGTACGAAGAATGTTTTTTTAACTTATACGACATGAATGGATTTTTAAAACATTATTTCCAAGAAGCTTACTTTAAAAGGTTTCAAGTTTATTTTTAATCAACTTCTTTTAGTTATAATTTTATGACATGTTAAGAAATGAAAAGTGTTTTTGAAGTTGAAAGGATATTTTCCTCAAGAATGGAGTTCAAGTGTTTTATCAAAATTATTTTCCATCTAAGATAATATAGGGTTCTGTTTCTTCCCTATTATTACATTGATTTGATCATGTTGTGATGGAATTATTTTTATGAATTCCTTTATCTTATATGAATTGTTTTATGATGTCACGATGTTTAGGATTCCCATTTTTATTACATGGGTTATTCTATGATGTATGTTTTATGATTTTGTGGCACACATAAGAATGGTATCATTATGAGATGGGTGGGACCTATATCTCCCTCCAATGCATTGGGTAAAGATTTTATATCTCATGAGATAGACATGGCTGGAACGGTGGGTTATACCGGTTCAGTGAAACAGGACTGGAACGAGGGTGACTCGGTTCAGAAAAGGGACTTTGTCCACTAAGATAGTCTTGGCAATGAGTCTTGACTAACAAGAAATGATTCTCTATGATTATGTGTGCATGCCACAAAGTTTCAAGTTTTATGTTATGATTATGGGGATCTCATTTTCACTTCTATAATTTATTCCATGTTAAGATATTATGATCTCTTTTTCAGGTTATGATTTTCAAAAAGATATGATATGATTTTTATTTCCTTTATTTGCCCTTGCTGAGCATTTGAGCTCACCCTTTTATGTTTTCTTTTCCCCAGGTCAGGAAGATGGATATTAAGTAGAATATGCTAAAAGGGACCCTAGATATGATGAAATAAATGGGAGACACTGTAGAAGATTTATGAACCAGTTGTTTATGTTTCCCAGTTTCTAAAGACACTATACCTATACGGTCCTTTGTGGTTTCGTCATATGTTGTAATAAGTGTGCTTAAATTTTGAAGTATTAACAATGTATGTAAAGTATGGGTCGTTATGAAGACAATATTTGGGGAACTAAAGAATAAAATAAAGATTATAATGATATCATTTTATGATCTTTTTGGAAGATTCAATCTTTTTTTCATAGTTGTAAGGAAGGAATTGAATGATAAGTGAACTAAATTTTTTGTAATAAGAAGCTTTGGATTCCATAAGGAAACATCAGTGGATAGAAATGAGGTGATCTGAAAAATGAAATGAAAAAGTTGGCATATCTCAAAATAAACATTTTTTTCTAACAAACATAACTTTAATCCACGTGAATAAGAGAGTTGAGAATAATCATCAATTATATTGAGATAATCCCTAATCAAAGACCCGTACAACATTAGGGGACATGTGGGGGAATGGAAGTGAGAATATATTTTCTCTTACAAAATGTCAACTCTATGGATTTTGGGATATACCATGTCTTTCTATGAAGACACAAAGAGATATCAGAATGGGGAACTAACTAGCCATAAATAAAGGAGAATGAGACAATATCAATCCTCATAATTAGGGAAACATTTATATGGATATGGTATTCATTATTATATCTTTGGCCATAATGTACTTCATTTCATGTCATGAGCCATCCTAGTGGGGCTCGTGCCACAACTCCCCAATCCGGCCTCCAATAGGCCAGGGTCTAGTGACTAGCACTGAGTATGAATATCACTTACATGGGAGCCATTACCTATGTACCTGTTCACACAAACACATCTCTATGACCAAAAAATGCTAAAATGTAAAAACCAATAATATCCAAATGCATGCATACCTATATATCCCAACCAAAAGTGTACGACATGAAAGTAATGTAAAGTAAAACTAGGAAAAATACAAGCCCACAAAAATAATTATATAACCATAAGTCCAAAATATAAATAAAGGAACTGGGACTGATGTCTATATATGTAGGAGCACACCTCAACATGAATAATCTCACAAAGCATCATCTGGTCCTAGTCCACCTAGGACTCTTTCAAATGGTCTCTCATCTGCCCAAGACATGACACATTTGGTCAAATCCCATATAGGGGTGAGTATAACAATACACAGTAGGACACCACAAAAACACAAACCAATACAAAAAGGAAATTTATTGTAGGATCTACACATGTATATGTATATAACACATATAAGAATATCCAGACATACTAAATCCAAGACATGAGCCAAAAGGTAAGTCACAATCACTGCATAACTACACTAGGGATTCAGATTGAATATTCCATAAATCACTCATCCAAGAAAATATTCTCTTGAGTCTGATATAACTGATAAAGTTCATTTGAGAAGTATGGTTTTTTCAGATCCATCACGAGTGAAAAATACACTGATAGATCTAAAATGAATATAATACCACAGATTAGGATCTCAACCAGGGCCATGGGGTGATACCAAAAACTCCATCAAGAATAACCTGCTAAGTAGAGGATCGATGCCTTGTGATGTTTTTCACATAAATACCAAAGGATCTACCTATGTAATGAACAATGAATAGATAATCCATATCCAGGACTCTTGGGGGATTCAAACAACTCTATCCAAGAAGTCCTGCTGAAGGGATCATAGTCCTATGAGTAGAAAATAATTCTTACCTACCTTTAGAGAAGAGATAAGAGAATGAACCCTAACAAAACATGTCCAACATACAGAGGAATAGATAATAAATCCATGTATAAAGATATACACTATGTGTAGTATAGTCACACATCTTGTCCCTCAACCCCAAATAATTCCCATGTACAACTAACCATGTCATTCCAAACTATGTCGTGTAGATGATGGGTACACTATGTGTAAAAGTATTCACACACATTTCCCTTTCTTATTGGGTCCACCCACGTACTCCGGCTATGTGCCAGTACATGGTGTCAACCGTGTATCTCTTCCCTTGTACCACTACATGGGGTAGTTCGTTTACTTGATCCATGCCATGTTGTGTGGTTGGGTACACGCTATGTGGGCTACCTGTGTACTCCACCCAGTGTTTGTCTGTCTCCCAAGATATATTATGAGTCTCTGGAATGGTCCTATATGTTGTGTTATATTATCACACATCGTGTGACATTTAACTATCTCCCAAACCCATAACCACTGCTTAGTGTGGTCCACATGTCGTTTTCCCCTGGGTTAGACGCCGTGTACATCAGATTTATCTAGAACACATGTTTCTTCCTCTGTGTGCCTAAAATAATCTCCTTGATTCTGATTCAATGTCATGTTTTCCTTAGAACATCAAATCCAAGGCCGTTTTATCACCCTAATATCAAATTTATGTGTTTCAGGAATTCAATCGGCATAGAAATCCATTTATTTTCATCCTAATGAAAACTGTTCAAAGAATAGTCTCTTTAATTTTTCTCCAATTCATTTATTTTGACCGCCATCACACCTCTATTAGGTCATACTGAGGTCATATCATTGATTTATATCGGTGTTCCAATAATCTAAGGCGCAATGATCGATCGATAAAAAACCTATAGAAGAATTAAGAATTCATAGAAAACTGGGGAGAGAAAACACAATGAAAATATCCTAGGAATGAACCTCAACTATTTTTTATTCTAGATTCGATCAATTACTGTAAGAATAATCAAAAAATTAAAACAAGTCTACAATAATCAAACCCATATAATCACGTAATGTATAACCCATCCCATATGGAACGTTTGAACCGCGGGTCAACCTGTTCGTTGGTTGGTCCGCTTTCATCAATGAAATTAATAATGGGGAAAGAAATCAAAAATCATGAATCCTACTGGGGAATTAGATCATTCACTGGTAAATATTGATTTCTACTGGTGAGATCCATCAAAAATGGAAGTTGTTGATCTTTGATCCACAATCCCTTCATCGCCCACCGAGAGAAATCTCCAGGATTTATCCCTAGAGACTCCAGGGAATTTCAAGGGTTATGATGATAACCCTAAATCCCTACTGTAAGACTTACATAAAACAAAAAGTGGAATTGATTCAATGAATTGATGAAACAATAATTTAAAATAAATATTCAATTTATTTTATTCATTAAAAACACCTAAAATTAATTTTCAGAGCCGACCAGTGCAGACTGATATTAGGTAGCACCTAAGGTAAAGCTTCTACTCTGAACGCAACAGTGACCTTAGATTTCTGATCTGGACATCAATTTAGAAGTTATTCCACTTTTACAAAAAAATAAAACCTGTGGGTGCATTCTATTTCATATTTTAATATAATTCAAACATTTATTTTGGACACCCCGAGTCTTATAATTGCACTCCATCTCAACACATGGTCTCGAAATTAAACTATATAATATTTAAAATAATAATTGGAAAATCCAGTATGTTAAATTTTCCCCACCATGGGGCTTTACATACCTAAAAATACAAAACAAAGGGTACTAAAAAATATGAGGGTACTGAGCATGAATCTGAGCCTCCCTCTCCCATGTCCTCTTCTGGATATTCTCATGCTTACATCGAACAGACACTAGAGTAATTGATCACCCATGAAGGAACATATCCTTCCAATGCTTGATCTCCACTAGTTACTCACCATAATTTGATCAATCCTAAATGTCTATCTCGCCCCAATCGATGATGTGTGATGCGTCATGCATGTATCTCCTCTTCTGTGACATGTGGTAGACATCGTGCACTCGTTCTTATGGTGGCGGTTGACTTAAGAGGTTTTCCACCTCAAAACACTAAAAATTATCTAAAAAAGGATGATAAACCTTAGAGATAACATTCCTCCCTGGAAAAATCTCTGTAATCCTCTTTGTGGTGATACTCATATAAATAAATATTCTCCTTCCTCCAATTCCAAAGGCCTCTGCCTCCTATTAGAATACGACTTCTGATAGCTCTAAAAAGTCTTTATCCTCTCCTAGATGATCTACAACTTCTCTATAGTAGCTCAGACCATCTTCAGGCCCATGAGTGCTGACTATCCTAGGTCAGTCCATTAAAGTGTTGACCTACAGGGTTTCCCGTACAATGCCTCGAATGGTGCCATACCAGTGATGGAATTGTATCTATTATTATATGTGAGGTCCACCAATGGTAGGCGATCCTACCAACTATGGATGAAGTCCAACATGAAATCTTGTAGCATGTTTTCTAGGACCTGAATGGTCCTCTCTGTCTAGCCATTTGTTTGTGGGTGAAATTTTATACTTAAGCATAACTGGGTCCCAAATAACTCATGCAATTCATCCCACAAATAGGATGTAAAAGAAGAATCATGATTCAAAACAATCGTCGGTGGGACTCCAAGGAGTCAAACTATCTTCTAAACATAGAGGCATCCTAATATCCCTACTATACTCAACTCTCAGATAGATAGGAAGTGGGCCGACTTGGTGAGTCGATCGATGGTCACCAAGAGGGAATCATTTGCCTTAGATGTATGTGGTAAAACTTTCATGAAGTCCATTGATATTCCATCCCACTTTCATTTTGGAACCTCAAGGGGTTGAGATAAACCTCATGGAACTTGGTGCTCAGCCTTCACTTGTTGACAAGTAAGGTATTGAGAAACAAACTCTACAACTCCATTCTTCATCCCAGGCCACCAAAATAGATGTTGTTGGTCTTGGTACATCATCTCCAAAACAATATGTAAATCCAAATGGGATGTATCAAACTCCCATAGAACCTCCTCCAACAACGCCACCGATACTACTATGCATCCTCTAAAAAGAATGATGTGCTCCTCACCATTTGAATATCCATCAGTAGCATGCTCTGTGGACATTTAAGCACATAGGTTCTCGTAGTCAGTATCCACATGATATGCCTCCTTGACTCATTGTAAGAGCGGAGGGGTAACAACCATCGATTGGAGGTAAGATCCTCCATCTCCATCCACAAAGGATAACTCTAATGAGGAAAACTGCTCTAAGGCCTCGTTCAGCAAATGTGATCTAGATCTTCTGCTGAGAGAATATTTCACCACATTCCCCTTTCCAGGAGTGTAGAAAATCCAAAATTCATTGTCCTGGAGAAACTATGGCCATCACCCATGTCTAATGTTCAGATCCTTTTGAGAGAATATATACTTGAGACTCTTGTGATTAGATTACATGATAAACCACTCTCTCCTAAGGTAATTTCACCAAATAATCAATGTGAAGACTAGCTATATTAACTCAGGATTGTGGTTTTTCTAGTTCTTCATAGTTGGTTTCAACTAGTGCGAACCATAGGAAATCATCACATTCCTTTTCATCAGGACACAACCATACCTGGTCCCTGATGCATTATAGAATACTATGTACTTAACACCGTCCTTCAGAAATATCAAGATCAGAGTTCTCATCAAACCCTGCCTCAATAGATGAAAAGACTACTGGAACTTCTCTTTAAACATGAAAGGATACCCTTTGGAGTCAATGTTTTCATCGTTTATGATACCCTATAAAACTCAGCTATGAATATATGATAATAGGCTGCTAGCCTGAGGAAGTTATGCACCTCTGTCATTATCCTAGGTGGCTTCCTTGCTAACACTGCCTCAACCACGGTCGGGTCCACAAACACTCCTTCTATTGAGATAACATGTCTCAAAAAGTGGACCACCTTAATGCAGAACTATAACTTTGAGTGTTTCAAATAAAGCTGGTGCTTTGTGAGTACATATATAACCATACTTATGTGTATTGCATTCTCCTTATTGGATGCCGAGTACATAAGGATATCATTGATGAAGAATTCCATTAACCTTTCTAAATAAGGTTGGAAGATCCGGTTCATGAGTCCCATGAACAATTTGTGTGTGTTTTTCATTCCAAATGGTATCACCTAGTACTTATAGTGACCATAGCGACATCTTAAAGACATCTTCGGTATATACTATTCCTTAACTCTCAGATAGTGATAGCCTAGTCAATGTTGAACTTTTGAGAACCATCGTTCCCCTCTCAAATGATCAATGATATCATTGATTCTCAGTAGTAGATACTTGTTCTTCAAAGTCACCTGGTTTAGGTGATGGTAAACCACACATAACTCCAATATTCCATCTACATTTTTGGAAAACAAAATTACAGCCACCTAGTGTGAAACACGGGGTCTCATGATGACCTTCCTCTGCAATTCCTCTAACTACACCCCCAACTCATGAAGCTATGTGATATCTATACAATAATATGATGAAGATATTGTTTTCATCCCATGGGGTAAATCAATGCAGGAGTCTATCTCCCAGTGGGGATGTAATCCTAGAACATATTCATGAATGACATCCTCATACTCCACCACCACCGCTAGAAACAGGATGTTCATAAAATTTGTTTCACCAAAGGTTTGGCTATCCAACTGATGAGTAATCAGATACACCCTCATATGAATGAGTCCATCATGTACTACCTGGGTTCCCTTTTCACTAACAAGGAAAATATCATTCGTTCACAACGAACACACTGCACCTATCTCATTGAACAATCAATCTGTGCATGGACTATTGATAAGCATTCTATACCAATAATGATGTCGTAAGGACTCAACACTGTGACCAAGAGGTTCCAACTGAAACTCTCTCCTCCATGGGTCATGTAACACTGTTGTCAAAGATGTGTGATCACTAAGTATTCTCTTGTTGTTGTCTCTATGTGTAAGGGTCGAGTCAATGGTTCAACATAAATTTCAAGGTCTCGAACAAGATATGTGGATAGAAAGGAATGACTAGAACTTGTGTTTATCAGTACTGTATCTAAAGAAGAAAAGGAATAGGCCATACCTCGAATCATTCCTGGATCCCCCAGGTAATATTCCTCAACTGGGTGCAGCATTCCTCGCCCCCTGTCCTCTAGCTCCCTGAGCCTGACATGGACCACCTGGGGGTAGTGGTGGAAACATGTCGAAATGTTGAACACCTCCTACTACTCTCACAACTACTCTTTCATGTCTTCCACCCTATGTATCTTTATTCTCATATTTTTTTCTCTACCGAGGTTTTCCAAACACTGTATTCCTATCAGAAACTTGGTGGGTAGGATAATCTTGAGAGAGATGTCTGTTGTCATCACATGAATTGCACCGCCTCTCCCTAAGATGACTGGACCCACCCAATGAGCCCTGAACTATAGATCATCTATCCTAGGATATAAGGACATAGACTTAAATATTACATTATATGGAATTAAATGAATAATTCACATTGGGGATCTTTTTAGGTTTAGAGTTTTAGAGAATAAGGACAACTATTACATTACATCTCAAAAGTTACAAAGTAGATACTTCTACTCAGTTTCCATTTTTTTTCATAAAATAAAGTCTCTTAAATAAGGAGTCATGTAAAGTTCCCTATTTTAGACATCATGGATTTCCCTTGATCCCATCCTTGACCCTATTTACTTTAGGTCATGTGAAAAAACATTTCAAAAATCAGGATGAGCATAAAAATCTCACTAAGGGTCATAAAACAAGGAAAGAAAACATTAGTTCATCAATACATACACAAAATAATATTTTTGACATACCCCATGAAATCATAAGATTTATGGATAACACAGAGAGATCATAAATCATAAAGGTAACTTGTGGCATCCATATCATACTTACATTGTAGCTATCACAACTACATAGGGGGTTACATTGGGAATACCCATCACAATATATTCCATAAATCTATTAGGAGAAACATTCATGTTTACCTCGGTCACATTACCCAATTAATTGGAGAGATATCTCAGGCTCACTCACCCTAGGTTTATCATGGAACCACCCATATGAATAAACAATGCCCGAGAACCATAACATATTCATAACATATAAAACAAAAATAAATGAAAGATAACATTTCCACATTTTAATCACAATATATAATTTAAATATATTGACATAACAAATCCATTTTCAAAACAATTTTCAATACCAAAATACATAAAAAGAGTATATGGTATTTATTTTCCTTTTAAAAACATTACAGCTTGTTAAGGAATCCAAAGATCAAATAATACTCGCAGCGGCGGAAAAGGTCATTGTCACCGCTTATGTTAAAAAGAAACATTATTTTTTTCGTTTATTAAAACACCTCGTAGGAAAATATTCCCTTTGAATGAAATGAAAAGTCAAAGTCATTTATATAATATATAAAATAAAGTTGAGAATAAAATAAAATATTACTCAATGAATGGAGATTGAGATGAAGTCCCTTACCTCATGTCCAACATGACCCGTTCGTTCTTTAATCACCTGAATAATAAACTAAAGTTAATTTATACTTTATTAAGTACATTTTTCAACTTTATTATTCCATTTATATCACTTATTACCATGTTATAAACATTATGTAATCATTTAAGTTAATAAAGGTCGTTTTGTTGATATTTGGTACTTGATTCAAAAATTAACTTCTTATTATTACAAGCTGTACATGTGGTCAAAATTTCATTATATCCAGAATTATATTCATTATTTATATATCATATATATCATATATATCTAGTATATACATGTATTTATATTATTACATAACATTTGGAGGTAAGAAATGAAATGCATCGTTCATGGAGACAATAAGCCGTACGTACGCATGAACGCTAATTTCATTTCTATTTCAAACTTTAATGGAATTAAAACATAATGATACCTATTTATATTCTAATTCCAGTATAATATCAGATATAATATCATTAACTCTACCCTTTATACATCCCACATATGGCATTAACGAGTCAAATTACTTTGAGGGGGAAATAGTCCGCACTTCCTCAGATGAAATTATCGCATTTACCAACTATGGAAACCATAAAAGTATTCTATAAATGAAAAATACAAAAGCATAAAGAAAAAATAACAAAATATATATATAATATATAAAGACAGTGCCATCATAATGGCCACCATGAGATGCGGTAGGAGATAATTGAACAATCATCGTTTCATGAGACATTAGTTTTCCATCCATAGAAACAATATGTTCTTCTCCCATTAGATGGACGTGTGTGTAAGTGTAGTTTGAATCCATCTAATAAAAACATACTAGTATATTGAGGATACTGGTGTTGTTACAAAAAAAGATATAAAAAGAGTTTAGGGGGTTGGAGATGTAAAATAAAACAAAATAACTTAAGAGAAGATTTTACCTTTAAATTGAGTAACTCCCCTTGGTTTGAACCAAAAGGGTTTCTTGAAGTAATTTATGCCTATGTTAAGGCATCTAGAATGAAGAGATGAATATTGGGAGCTTATTGGAGTAGAGGTTGGTCAATAAAAAGTCTTGAGAAGTGTGAGGAATGAGTTAGAAGTGAGGGATTTTTATAAGGGAGAGGAGGGGCTCTTTAGGAAAGTTTGAAACAATTATTTTATAATAAACTAATATTTGGATTAAAAAGGTCAAATAATTGTTGAAAACAAAGTTAAGATGAATCATGGTCGAAAAAAAATAATCCAATAAGAATTGGAATGGTTTTGGATACTGTTTTAATATTTATAATGTTATTTATTTAAACCATTTATTAATGAGGTAAATATTGCATTATTATTGTGTCATAAATAATTTAATTCATTTGATGTAAAAAAATTATAAAAAAATACCATGATTTCGGAAATCTATATATATTTACAATAAATATTTATAGTCGAAAATCTAACTTATATAACCCCATGAAAAAATTTATTGACTAAAAGATATTTGTTTATGTCATTTTTGTCTTTACTTTAAATTAATTAATATAAAGTGTCATTCTTACACCCATGTGGCTCCATGGGGTCCCACATTCGACTCAAGGACTCCCATGGTCTGATATGTATCAGACAATAGGATTAGGACACATGTTAGGGTAATTTAATATTATTATAATATTATATTTTACCCTTATTTACTATATTTACCTTTTAATCATGGTAAATAAAATATTTACTAAAGTAAATATTTAAAGTCTAAAAATAAAAGTTACCTATTTACACAATTTGGACCTACTAATTCCTAATATGGAATACATTTTTCCAAATACAAAACACAGAAGTGGCAGAAATTTATTTAAAATTAATTCCCGCTGTCAAAACAAATAGCGAGTTTTTAAGAAATAATAACTATCAAAAGATTGACACTAGTTTATGTCCAATTTCAAAATGAAATTACTTCCAATGACCAACATTAGATTAAATGGTAAAAATATATTATAATTAAACTTTAAAACCAATTAAAAAGATAATCTATCCATATAAATAAATTAGATAAAAAGGCAGAATTGAATTAAAATATAGTATTATTCACTATTCATTAAAAAATGAATTTTATCAAAAAAATACCAAAATTTTATCCAAAGTAAATTTTGATGTCCCAGTTCTAAGAAAAATTTATATTTTAAAATAGAAATTATAAGAGTGAATAAAACTATATTTAAAGAGGGTTCACCATTAAAAGGCGGTAAATCGACCTTTTAAAGAAAATTATGCCTTAAATTAGATTCATTCACATTTTAGGCCTCTAACATTTATTGGATAATGTAAAAACATTTAACAAACATGTATAATCATATTATAGTTAGTTCTATTCATTCTCGCTGATACAATGGCTATGAGTTAACTACTATTTAAAATAATAATATTATATTTTTAGTGTGCAACGTAAGATTTCAAAGAAACCCGCTGTTGCGTAATGGGTATACTATCAAACAGAGAATCACCTTTAAAATCAAATTAATATTTAATTCAAAAATATTAATAATAATTCAAATGTATTATTCTTTATTTACTTGGGATGTTACATCCTTCCCCCCTTTTGGGAATTGTGTCCTCACAATTTTTATTCACTTATCAAATAAGTGGGGGTATTTATCCCTCATAACATTTTCAGATTCCCACATTGTCTCTTCAACCATATGGGTTTTCCACAAAACCTTTACCTGAAAAATTACCTTATTCCGCAATACTTTCTCTCTATGGTCAAGAATCTAGACCGGATGTTCCTCATAAGAAAGATTCTTTTCCAACTGAACTACCTTTGGGCTCAAAACATGAGATGGATCTGGCATATAATTTCTCAACATTGAAACATGAAAAACATTGTGTATCTGAGATAAACCTGGGGGTAAAGCCACTCTATACAAAACTGATCCAACTTTATCCATGATTTCATAAGGTCCAATGATCCTCAGACTCAACTTTCCCTTCTTACCAAAATACATAACACTTTTCCATGGAGAAAATTTGAGAAAGACACGATCACCTACCTCGAAAGATAGATCCTTACCCCAGTTATCCACATAGCTTTTCTGCCTTCTCTGATCTGTTCTCATTTTCTTCTGAATCAACTAAACTATTTCTGCCATCTCTTCTCCCAATTTTGTTCCCATCAGCTTTCATTGACCTACTTCATCCCAAAAAGCTGGAGTTCGACAATGCTATGCATATAATTCCTCAAATGGATCCATCTGTATACTGGAATGAAAACTGTTATTATATGAAAATTCAACCAAAGAAATATGTTGGTCCCAACTTCCCTGGTAATTAGTGAATAAGCTCATAGCATATCCTCTAAGGTATGAATCTTTTGTTGTAACTACCCATCTGATTGAGGATGAAAAGATATACTAAAATTTAATTCAGTACCCAATGAATTCTAAAGACCTTTCCAAAAGTTAGAAGTAAACCTGGGATCATGATCAGATACAATGGAGAGGGGAACACCCTGAAACCTGACTATCTCTTTAACATACAATTGAGAAAGTTGATCTAGAGATATTGTATCTCGAATAGGATGAAAATGAACAGATTTTGTCAATCAATCAATAATAACACAAATTTTATTATTACTTCTAGATTTCTTTGGTAATCCCACAACTAAGTCCATGGATATATTTTCCTATTTCCACTTTGGCACCAGTAAATATTGAATCATCCCTTTTGGTATCTGCTACTCTTCTTTAACCTTCTAACAATTCAAACACTTCACAATAAAATCAACAACATATCTTTTCATTCCATCCCACCAGTAATACTCCCGAAGATCTATGTACATCTTAGTATTACCAGGATGAACTGATAACGGGGAACTATGAGATTCACATAATAACTCATTCTTCAACTGTGAATCATAAGGCACATAAAATCTTTTCCCAAACCTCAAACAAATTCTTATCAATGTTAAATTCAGGCAACTTACCCTTCTGAACCAAATCTACCTTTTTCTGCAACTCATTGTCTTCCTTCTGCGCTAGCTTAATTCTGTCAGAGAGATATGATACCACTAACACCTGAAACAAAATAGAAGAATCTCTTGCACCAACAACTTCTATGCTAAAGTTCATCAAATAAAAAACCAAAGGATCTCATTCCAAACATAACATGGTTAATGAAGCATTACTTTTTTGACTCGAAGCATCATCCACTTTATTTTCCTTTCCTGGATGGTAATGGATCGTGCAATCATAATCCTTGATTAACTCCAACCATCTTTTCTATCTCATGTTCAATTCTTTCTGAGTGAATATATAATTCAAACTTTTGTGGTCAGTATATATTTCACATTTTACTCCATACAAATGATGCCTCCAAATTTTTAAAGCAAAAACAACAGTAGCTAATTCCAAATCATGTGTATAGTAATTTAACTCATGAGGTTTCAACTGACGTGAAGCATAAGAAATTACCTGATCATTCTGCATAATGACACAACCAAGTCTTTTCAACGAAGCATCACTATAAATAAAAAACTCACCATTTCTGGAAGGTAGTACCAAAACTGGAGCATTCACCAATCTTATTTTCAATTCCTGAAAACAATCATCACATTCTTTTTCCGGATGAACCTAACACCTTTTCAAGTTAATTTAGTCATTAGATTAGATAACCGTGAAAAATTATTAACAAACCTCTGGTAATAACCTACCAAACCTAGAAAACTACGGATCTCTGTTATATTTGTGGGTCTTGTCCATTTTTCAACAACTTTTGTTTTATCAGGGTCAACAATTATGCCATTTTTTGAAACAATGTGACCCAAGAATGAAATTTATTATAACCAAAACTCACAATTTCTGAATTTACCATATAGTATCTTTTCTTTTAAGGTTTTTAAGACAACCCTTAAATAACTTTGATGATCCACTTTACTTTTAGAAAAAACCAAAATATCATCAATGAACACAACCGCAAACTTATCCAAGAACTCATGAAAAATTCTATTCCTAAGATCCATGAATATAGTAGGTGCATTGGTTAACCCAAAAGGCATAAATACAAATTAATAATGTCCATATCTAGTATGAAACATGGTCTTTAGAATGTCTGCTTCCTTTACTTTCAACTGATGGAACCCCGACCATAGATAAATCTTTGAAAAATGCTGAGCTCCCTAGAGATGATCAAACAAATAATCAATAAGAGGAAAAAGATAATTTTTCTTAACAGTGATGTTATTCAATGCTCTATAATCAATGAAAAGTCTCATTGAACCATGTTTCTTTTTAACAAAAAAGACAGGAGCACCCCATGGTGATGTGCTAGGTTGAATGAAACCTTTATCTAATAACTCCTACAATTTCTTCTTTAACTCTAAAAGTTCAATTTGATCCATTCGATAAGGGGGTTTTGTAATTGGTTTCGCATCAGGAACAAATTCAACAGTAAATTCAACTTCCCAATCAGGTATAATACCAGGAAACTCATCAGGAAAAACATCAAGGTACTCATTTACCACTGGCACATCATTAATCTCAACACTTCCAATATTTTCAACAATATGTGCAAGGTAATATGCATTTCCATCTTTTCTAGTTTCTCAGCTTCCTGACATGTTATCAAAAGTAAGGGTTTATTCTTGTATACAAACTGAAAATATTTCTGAAAAGAAACCTCTTTAGCTCTACAGTCAATCTTATCATGATAAACAGAAATCCAATACATACCCAAAATAACATCAAACTCTACCAGAGGAAAAACAATAATATTTGTAGGTGGATTCTTCCCGCACACAAGGACATGAAGGTTCTTATAATTTCTTTTTGTCCCAACATTTCCTCTAGGTGTTTTTACCATAAGTTATGTATTCATATCATGAGATGGAATTCCCAATTTACTAGAAAAATTCTCAGAAATGAATTAATTTGTAGACCCTGAATCAAACAATACATTGGAATAATCTGAACAAACAAATAGTGTACCTGATACTACTTCATTCAATGGTCCAAAATCTGCTGAAGTAGTTGCAAAGGATTTAACCACCCCTTTCTTCTTGTATTCTGGCTTCTTTTCCTCAGTTGATTTCTTAGTTGGTCACTCATTTGCATAATGACCCATTTCATTTCACTTGAAGCATTTTATTTACTGTAAATCAGATTTTGTCTTACCATTACCTTGATCTTTTTTAGTGCAATTACGAGCCCTATGTCCCATTTTATCACATTGGTAGCACTTACCAGAATTCAAAAGACATTCCCCAACATGATTTTTACAACACTTTTCACAAACTATAAACTTAATTTTCTTACAATCAGAGCTTTTTGAAGAGTTATTCTCTTTCGTCTGCCACCTCGACCTCTTATTCTGTTGTTTTTCAAAGAACACTTGATCATCGACAAACTCTATTTCCACCTTCTATGCACATCGAACAATTTTATCATAACTTTTGAACTCACAAGAGGCTAATTCTCTTTGATATCGTGGCTTCAGCCCTGAGTAATATCAATTTGCCTTACTATCAAGATCTTGTATGAAATTTGGTGCATACCTTGCCAGTCGAGTGAACTTTGCTTCATAAGCATCCACTGAGTCATCCTCCTACCTCAATTCTAGGAATTGTTTTTCCATCCTAAGTCAAACCAACATGGGAAAACATTTCTCAAGGAACATACCTTTTAATTCATCCCAATAAAGAGCATCAATATCCTCGGTATACCTGATATTTTTCACCATCGACCACCACTGATCATCTTCACCTTCAAAACGGTAAATAGCAAGACTAAACTTTTGGTGTTCTGAACACCCCATGACATCAAAAATCTTCTCTATTTCTTTAATCCACCCCTCTACTAGCATAGGGTTAGATGATCCTATGAATTATGTATGATGTTTCCTCATGAAATTCTCTACTACTGACATGTTCCTCTATGGTTGATCTAGAGGATCTCGTGCATGGATACCACCACCATTTATAGCCTGAGTCAATTGTGACATCACTATAACAAACAGTTCAGTTCTGATCCCGACCATCTCAGGTTGCTGATATTGAAGGTTGTCTTCCTCCTAATGCCATCCCAACACAGCTGCCCGGTTTCCTCTGTGGAAAACCATTCTGAACACAAAAATATCTTAGGTAAAGCAATATGGTAATCTGTAAATGCTATATCATTTCAATATTAACATAAATTAATTTGTGGATATTTATTTAACAATACCCTAATTCCTAAATTTATCTAAACCGACATATGATACCAACTATAAGAACCCGAACTTAAGCATTACATAATATTGAATTAAATGAATAATTCACATTGAGGATCTTTTCAGGTTTAGTGTTTTAGAGAATTAGGCCAACTATTACGTTACATCTCAAAATTTACAAATTAGACACTTCTACTCAGTTTCCATTTTTTTATAAAATAAAATATCTTAAAAAAAGAGTCATGTCCAGTTCCATGTTTTTGATAGCGTGACTTTCCCTGGTCCCATCCTTGACCCTATTCACTTTAAGCCTTGTGAGAAAACATTTTAAAACATGGGATGAGCATAAAAAACTCAGTAAGGGTCACAAAACAAGGAAAGAAAACATTAGTTCATCAATACATACATAACATAATCTTTTTGACATAACTCATGAAATCATAAGATTTATGGATAGACAGAGAGATCATAAATCATAAAGGTAACTTGTGGCATCATATCATACGTACACTGTATCTATCACAGCTACGTAGGGAGTTACATTTGGAATTCCCATCATACTATATTCCATAAATCTCTTAGGATAAAAATTCATGTTTACCTCCGTCACGTTACCCATTGCATTGGAGAGCTATCTTAGGCTCACCCTCCCTAGGTTTATCATGAAACCACCCATATTCATAAACAATGCCCAAGAACCATAACATATTCATAACATATAAAACAAAAATAAATTAAAGATAACATTTCCACATTTTAATCACAATATATCATTTAAATATATTGACATAACAAATCCATTATCAAAACCATTCACAATAACAAAATACTTAAAAATATTATATGGTATTTATTTACCTTTTAAAAACATTACGGCTTATTAAGTAAGCCAAAGATCAAATAATACTCACAGCAGCGGAAAAGGACGTTGTCACCACTTACGTTAAAAAGAAATATTATTTTTTTGTCGTTTAGTAAAAAGCATCACAAGAAAAGGTTCCCTTTGAAAGAAATGAAAATTCAAAGGTATTTATAAACCGTATAAAAGAAAGTTGAGAATAAAACAAAATATTCCTCAATGAAAGAAGATTGAGACGAAGTCCCTTACCTCGTGTCTGACTTGACTCATTCGTTCTTTAATCTCCTGAATAATAAACTAAAGTTAATTTATACTTTCTTAAGAACTTTTTTCAAGTTTATTGTTCCATTTATATCACTTATTACCATTTTATAAACATTATTTAATCATTTATGTTAATAACGGTCGTTTTGTTGATATTTGGTACTTAATTCAAAAATGAACTTCATATTACTACAAGTTGTACATGTGGTCAAAATTTCATTATATACAGAATTATATTCATTATTTAGATATCATATATATCATATATATCCATTATATACATGTATTTATATTATTACATAACATTTGGAGGAAAGAAACGAAATGCAACGGTCATGGAGACGGCAAGTCGTACGTACGCATGAACGCTACTTTCAATTCTATTTTGTACTTTAATGGAATTAAAACATAATTATACCTATGTATATTATATTTCCAGTATAATAACATATATAATATCATTAACTCTATCCTTTATACATCCTACATATGGCATTAACGAGTCATATCACTTCGAAGGGGCGGTAGTCCACACTTCCACAAATGAAATTATCACGTTTACCAACTATGGAAACCATAAAGGTATGCTATAAATAATTAATAAATAAGCATAAAGAAAACATAAACATAATATATATCATATATAAATACATTTACATCATAATGGCCACCATGAGATGCGGTAAGAGATAATCAAACAATCATCGTTTCCTGAGGTGTAAGTTTTCCATCCATAGAAACAATATGTTCTTCACCCATTAGATGGATGTGTGCATAAGTGTAGTTATAATCCCTCTCATAAAAACATACTATTATATTTAGGATACTGGTGTTGTTAGAAAAAAATTAATAAAAAGAGTTTAGTGGGTTGTATAAGTAAAATAAAACAAAAGAACTTAAGAGAAGACATTACCTTTAAATTGAGTAACTCCCCTTGGTTTGAACCAAAAGGGTTTCTTGAAGTGATTTCTACCTAAGTTAATTCTTCTAGAATTAAGATATTGATCTTGGAAGATTATTGGATCATATTTTGGTCGATTAAAATTCTTGAGAAGTGTGAGGAATGAGTTATAATTTAGGGCTTTTTATAAGGGAGAGGAGGGGCTCTTTAGGAATGTTTGAAGTAATTATTTTATTATAAACACATCTTCGGTTTCAAAAGGTAAAATAATAATTAAAAATGAAGTTAAGATTACTCATAGTCGAAATAAAATAATACAATAAGAATTGGACAGGTTTTGGATATTGTTTTAATATTTATAATCTTATTTATTTAAATCATTTATTAATGAGGTAAATATTGCATTATTATTGTGTCATAAATAATTTAATTCATTTGATGTCCAAATTTTTTAAAAAATTACCATGATGTATGAAATATTTTTATATTTCAATGATTATTTATAGTCAAAAATATATCTTATATAACCCCATGAAAAAAATGATTTACTAAAAGATATTTGTTTATGTCATTTTTGTATTTACTTTAAATTATTTAATATAAAGTGTCATTATTACTCCCATGTGGCTCCATGGGGTCCCAAATTTGGCCCAAGGATTACCATGGTCAGATATGTATCAGAATATAGGATTAAGACACATGTTAGGATAATTTAGTGTTATTATAATATTATATTTTACCATTATTTACTATATTTACCTTTTAATCATGGTAAATAAAATATTTACTGAAGCAAATATTTAAAAAGTCTAAAAATAAATGTTACCTATTTACACAATTTGGGCCTACTGATTCCAAATATGGAATCCATTTTTCCAAATTCCAAACAGAAAAGTGGCAGAAATTAATTTAAAATTAAATCCCGCTGTCAAAACAAATAGTGTGTTTTTAAGAAATAATAACTATCAAAAGATTGATACTTGTTTATATCCAACTTCAAAATGAAATTACATAAAATGAACAAAATTATATTAAATGGTAAAAATATATTCTAATTAAACTTTAAAACAAATTATAAAGATAATCTAACCATATAAATAAATTAGATAAAAAGGCAGATTTGAATTAAAATACAGTATTTTTCACTATTCATTAAAAAATGAATTTTTTTCAGAAAAAAACAAAAATTTTATCCAAAGTAAATATTGATGTCACTATTCTAAAGAAGAATTTTATTTATTCAAATATAACTTATAATAGTGACAAAAACTAGATTAAAAGAGGGTTCTCCATTAAAAGACCGTAAATCGACCTTTTAAAGAAAATTATGCCTAATTTTAGATTCATTCACATTTTAAGCCGCTATCATTTATTAGATATTGTCAAAAAATTTAAAAAACATTTATAATAATATTATATATTTTTCTATTCATTCTCTCCAATAAAATGGCTAGGCGTTAACTACCATTTAAAATAATAATATTATATTATTAGTGTGCAAAGTAAGATTACAAAGAAACCCGCTATTGCGTATTGGGTATGCTATCGAACATAGCATCCCATTTAAAGTAAAATTAATATTTAATTCAAAATTATTAATAAACATTCAAATGTATTATTCTTTATGTATTTTCGATGTTAAATAGGGCCTCCTCCTAAAATGTATCCAGCATCGATATCCCTGGGACTGTCGTCATCTCCCTACTGCTAGGGTCTCTACTCCTTCCCATCCACTACGGAATATCATTGGTTGTATCTGCTTAGGCATGATGATTTCAACCACCAAATATCACTCAAGCACCTCAGCATATGTTAGAATGCATAGAGGGATGGAACTGGCTCAGGTATATCTGCACATTCCTCGCTTAAAGGCTCGATCCCTGTAGTAATAATCTGTAAACATATCTGTCATGTACCTCAAAAGGTTGGTGAACCTCGATGAATAATCAACCATTATCGTGCTACCCTGATAGAGCTAAATAAGATCGTTTATATTCATAGATTTTACTATAACTGGTGACAACTCTTCTCTACAGAGATGCTCGATCTCTGTCCAAGAAGGAGTCATATAATTGTGAGTATGGATAGCCAAACTCCACCATCACCCCACTGATCTCGGTTGAAGTCTCAGTTCCTGAAACCCCATCTAATCCACTAGTGTCTTGTCTATTGAGAAAAATTGGGTCTCCGCCTCAATCTAATACTCATCCGCCTATGGGTCGGGATCACCATGGAACATTAGGGGTCTCTATCTCTAAAACTTATGAAGCACCCTCAGCCTTCACTTCTCATCTACTAGTACTACGTGTACCACATGCCTCTCTACAGGTGGTGGTATAGCTGGTGCACCACCTGGAGGTTACACATGGGGAACTGGTCCTTATATTTAATCCTTGTCACTAAGGGGGTCATCCACATGATCAATCCACTGAATCCAAGCTGGTAAGTGTCTTAGGGGAATCCTATAAGAAATAAATATATACCACAATTGATGATTATATTTTAAGAGTTGACTCAAGAAGGGAATGGAAACCACAACCCATTCATATATACTGCATGAACCATTACTTTCCCTATAACTAGTTTTCTCATGTACCGAGTTAAAAATTAGGTAATCAGAGTTCTTGTCTATGGATACATCAGCTTCCCATCCTAACACTATAGTCCTTGCCTTGAAAGCTGATCTCAAACAACATAACACAGTTTCCCCAAAAAAATCTCACAGACTTCCAATACGATAGTAGAACTAAACACCTATGATACCACTCTTTCATGACCTGTCCATGCGGGAACCATTCCATGACACCCCAAGCCCACGTCCAATAGGATAGGGGCCGGTGACTAGAACTGAGTAGGAATATCACTGACATGGGAGACATTTCCTATATACATTTATGCACACAGACATCTTCAATCCCACAAAATTCTAAAATGTAAAAACCAATAAGAACCAAATTCATGCATACCACTATATCCCAGCCAACAAAGAATGACATGAATGTAATGTAATGTGAAACTAGGAGAAATAAGATCCCACCAAAAGAAGTCTGTAACAACCAGTCCAATCTATAAAAAAAGAATTGGGACTACTATATATACCCATAGGAACCCACCTCATCCTGCATAATCTCAAAAAGATCCACCTAGTCCTGGTCCTCGTAGGACTCTGTCAAAAGGCCAATCATCATCACAAGAAAAGACACATGCAGGAAAATTTCATGAAGGGGAGAGTATAACAATACTCAATAGGACACCCTGCAATGACAAATAAATACTCAAAGGAAAGGTACAATCATATCTAAACAAGTATATGTCTACAACACATTTAAGAATAACCAGATATACTCAATACAAGACATGCATTGTATATGTAAGTCACAACTACATCATACCAATACTAGGGATTCTGATCGAAAATTCCACCAACCACACGTCGGGGAGAACACTCTCTTGAGTCTGATAGCATGGATTACATCCATCTGAGAGGTAATCATCATTAGGGACCATCATGTGGGAGAGATAATCTGATAGATCTGAAGATATTATAATACCATAGATGAGGATCATAGCTAGGTCTAGGGGGTGATACCAACAACCCAATCAGGATTAACCTACAATATAGAGGATCAATTACTTGTAAATTTGGTCACATCAATACTGAAGACTCTATCTAGGGCGTAAACATTGAACAAAGGATCCTACTCTGGGCCACTCTAGGGACTCCAAAAACTCTATCCAGGAAGTCAAACTGATGGGATCATAGTCCTATGATAATAGAATGATTCATACCAACCTTTAGGTAAGTGATAGGGGGATGCACCCTAATGAAACTTGTACAAGATAAGGAGGATAAGAAAATCAAGACATGCAGAAAGTTATACACGACATGTAGTAGGGTCACACGCCATGTACCTTGACCAAATGTACTGTCTTTGTACAATGAACGTGTCTTTCTAAATTATGTCATTTTGAAGATGGGTACATAGAATTAGAAGAAGTCACATGCCATATCCTTCGATCCGAGGTCCACCTACGTAATCTGGCCATGTTCCAGTACATAGTGTCAAACTATGTTTGTATTCCCATGTAACAGTAAACAAGGTAGTCCATGTACATGGTCAAGGAAAAGTCATGTTGTGTGTTACATGCCATTAAGGAAAACATTGTACCCCACCGCATGTCTATGTATCTCAAGATATACACGCTGAGTATCTAGGAAGGGATTACATGCTGTAGGATCGAAATGATACTGATTGTAGTATCATAATAATGATGTAGATGATCAATATACAAGAGGGGGCTGAATTTTATACTTTAAAAAATTCATTTGGAACTTTTAAATATGGTAATGTTTAACAAAGTTAAACAAGGTAAATTCACAAGACCTCTTAGTTCTACAAACTTGTTTGATTCCGAAAAAGTGGTTCCGGAAATGAAACTTAACAAAAGTTTACAAGGACAAAGATTCTACCTTAAAGTGTATAGAATATCACTAATTTAAGTACAAGTATAAGAAATTATAAGATATTTATTCTTTCTTCAACAATCAAAATGCAGCAGAAAACTTGAAACAATACAAGTAACAAGTAGTAAATCTTTTAACCGAAAGATAGGGGTATCCAAAAACCTTGGATTAAGGTCCCTTGATTTATAATTTCAAGAAAGGATATCTTACCCACACTAGGGTAAGCTCTCGATAAGAATATAGGGATCTATCTTACTATCCCCACAAGCCCTCAAACTTCATGGTAGTCGACACCTATATATTCCTCAGTAAGGAAGTCCTCAAACATTATGGTAGTCGGTACCTCTATCTTCCTATCCCCGGAAGATCTCGAATGCACTCAGCAACATTCGGAGTTACAAGAAGCAATCTGAACAAGATGTTCATTATGCACAAAGCATGAAAGTATCTCTCTCTAGAAATCAAGTCAACAGCATGTAATCTCTAGATTGATCAACCAATATCAAATTTATGAGCTCTTTCAAATGAGCTCCTATTTATAGGCACATCTCCAATGGTCGACTCCCTCCTCCAATGATCATATTTTTCCTTGAATTTCAGAGGGACCTATACATGTGTAACTAAAACAACAGTTGGTTAGAAACAGAATGTATGACATCGTTTCATAACTACATCAAGGATAAGAAAAATATGGTTTCTTGAATAAATTCATTTTTTCAGAGTCTAAGAAAAAATGAAAGTTTAGAGTCTAATCAAAACATTATTCGGAGTCTATAATACATGGATATTTAGATTATTTTTATCAAGGAATTTGGAGTTATACTTCTATAAACTTTGGAGTCTGTATTCATAAGAATTTGGAGTTTGAGTTTATAAGAATTCAGAGACTGAGTTCATTGAAATTCAGAGTCTGAATTCATAAGAATTCAGAGTCTGAATTCATAAGAATTCAGAGTCTGAACTCATAAATGTTTGGATTCTGAATTCATAGAAATTCAGAGTCTGAAATCATAAAAGTTCAGAGTCTGAATTCAAAGAACTCGGAGTCTGAATTCATAAGAATTTAGAGTCTGAGTTCATAAGAATTCGGAGTCTGCTTTCATTGGAATTCAGAGTCTAAACTCACAAAATTTCGGAGTCTGAATTCATAGAACTCATAGTCTGAATTCATAAGAATTTGGAGTCTGAACTCATAAGAGATCAGAGTATGAATTCAGAGAGTTTGAAGTCTGAACTCATAAGAGTTCAGAGACTGAGTTTAGAGAACTCGGAGTCTGAATTCATAAGAATTCAGAGTCTGAACTCATAAGAGTTTGGAGTCTGAATTCAGAGAAGTCGGAACCTGAATTTGGATCCTAAAACAAAATGCTCTATATCCAAGTATTTATATGATTCCGAGGTTTTAGATATGAAACCAAATTTTACACTTAAAAATAAAATGAGTTAGACTTAAATCAAATAAATCATGAACAATAAAAACATGGTAAGGATAAATTTTACTTGAGGAAGGAAAATTTCCCTTATGAAAAAAATCTTAAGGAAAATAAAATTTTCCTAGAGATAGAGTGTTTGTGATTTTCAAAACATGAAGGAATGGAAAATTTATAAGGAAAACTTATTGACTAAACAATCTCCCCATTTTTAAAAAGCAAAAACATCCTTACGAAAAAGAATATAAGGAATTTGAAAATAAAACTTATCTCCCTTTACTTATGGATCATAGTGAATAAGACTAACTCCCCCTTAAACTTTGGAACAACTAAGGATCGTATTCTGATTTAATGAATGAGATTTTTCATTATCTTTCATATGAAAAACTTCATGATGAAAACTCCCCTTAGTTAGTGAAACATCTTTATTTACTTAGTATTCTTTTTGAAATTCCTTTCTCCCCCTTTTTGATTTTTGAAAAGGATTAAAGGAAATGGAAACAAAATTATGGTACCTGAAATATTAGTACTAAACATCCAAAAGACAAGAAACCAAAAAATTTCATTATGATTGGAAAAAAAAATTGTACACGGAAGAAATACAACAAAATATCAGAATTGAAAAATTATATCCTTCCTTCTCCTTGGGAACCATCTTCTTCACTATTGTTTTCAACTTTTTTATCTCCTTGTGATATTCCTCTGCACGCTTAAGAAGATAATCCTAATATTCTGATTTCTTTTCTATGGCTTTGATTTTTTCTTCCTGAGCCTTGAGAGATTCTACCTAACCCTTCAAGACATCTTCTTGCTTGACTAGCTTCTCTTCTATATCAATCCTGAGATCCCTTTCTCTCTTAAAAATCAAAGAAACTATGTACAAATTCCCATTCAGATCTCTCACTTCTTGCATCCGAGTATTGTGTTCCAGAGTTAACATTTCCTCAAAACTATTTGTGAGATCCTTGATCTTCACATATTTGGTGTCAAATGAATCCTTGACACTTTCTTGAAACTCATCAAGAATTATCATGTCTTCAACTATCTTTCTTGACTAGTTAGTCATCTTATTGTAAGATATTTTGTGAGATTCATAGTTAATAAGAAAAGATTTAATGTCTGCTTCTAGTTTTACACACTTATCCATCACCATGGTTACTGAATCCAATTTCTGATTTAATGTATGCTAAAGCATCTGGCATCTCGAGTATATTCTTGGAAATAGAGGAATAGTTCCAACAAGCTTTTTCAAAGACTGAACAACGAAATCATGGCTGAGGGAGGATGATTCTGTATCTGAGACTTTGTTTTGTGAGGCTTCTTTATCTATTTCAAATGCCTTCCTCTTTGATGAAGCACCCACTTCTTTCTTCTACACTACTACTCTTCTAGGTGTATCAACAACCACTTGTTTTACCTTGTCAGGTTTTGGAATGGATTCTTCTTGGTTAGGAGATATATGTTCACTATCTGATAGTTGTACAATTTTATCTTCATCTATCTCTTCCTTCCCAGCTCCTGCCTCAACATCCTATGGCTGTATGATATCATGATTAGAGCTCTCTTCTTCAGACAATTTTTTCACTTCTTCATTACCCTTCTCATCTAACCCATGGGTAGCAAGCTTTGAAGACTCGGATTTAGAGGTTTTTATTGATAATTTTCAGAAGAAATTTCCTTCTCATGAAAATATTCTACTTGCTTTATTATATCTTCGATATCACCACTGCCTTCTTCTTTTTATTCTTCTTGCACTACTTTTTCAACTTCTTTTTCTTGGAATTTTTTTGGAGTCACATACTTACTTCATAGAGTCTCTGGTAAAGGTTCTATCAAGAAGGATTATGGTACTGGAATGTTCTCAGAGGCTTTCTCCGCATCCTTCAGAAGGGATTGCACCATTTCAGCTTCAGACAACTTCTTTTTTGGCTTGTTCTCTTCCTCTTCGTTTTCTATATTCTCAGCTATCTTCTCCCTCATATATTTTTCTTCAGTAGGTTCCACACCAAACTTAGGATCCCCTTATTTCTGATTTAATTTATCTTCCCTACATTTAGCCACTACCTCATCTAGATAGGCTTTTTTCTTCTTTGGCTTCAGGGGTGATGACTGAACTTCCTTGGCCATATGGGTTTTTTCCTTTTCTTCCACTTCTTTTATCTTCATATTTCTTCCACCCTTTTTAGATGATTCAGCCACCTCCTGTTTCATTGAAATAGCTTCAACTTCATCTTCTGGAAAATCATCGAATTCTTCAGATTCTATGGAAAATCCAACTTTCATCCTTCTCAGAGTTTCATCACTCAACAACATAACTTTGCAATTCCTTGAATTAGATTTTCAAGGGATTTTGAAGGATTCTAAGAACCGAACTATCATTTTGGATAGAATGTTAGGATACATGATAATCTGAGCCTTTATATTTCCATTCATTATGTTCTCAATCATAATCAGGATATGCTTAACCAAATTTATCTTCCTTATATTTACTAGGAAATCCAGAATGTACATATCACTCTTCTTTAATGTATCTTTGTCTCCTTTTCTCGGTATGATAAATCCTTGAACCCACAATTCAAGAATCCAAAAATTTGTAGATAGATGAAGAATCTTTGGAGTCTTCACCTCTGAGAGACTAAGGCAAGCCATGGACTTCACCTTAACAAAGATTCCTTGAACATCATGCTTCTTATGAGAACAAAACTAAGCTTATCCTTCATATGGGATTCCAATTAATATACCATCCTTGGTGTAGGAAAGATAATAAGTCTTCCCATAACACTCAAAATAAAACTTGTCTCTGCCTTCTTCCTTGAGAAAACTAACTAACTCATATAATTCTATTAACAAATCTGGATAAACCAAATCCTCATCTATTGGTTTTGAAAGGAAAACACTTTCCCACCCATTCATCTTAATATTATTGGAGATAATTGAATCATATTTTGAGAAAAACATTGGACCAACTAACCTTTCTCTGTATATCTTCCATTCAGAAATTGGATTGATAGTTAACATATCATTATGAGAGGAGGCTCCGACAGACATTTAGAACTGAGGAAGATCTGAGAAGTTTGGAACAGGCTTATGTAAGAGGGTAGAGCTTTAGCATGTGAAGGATTGAGTTTCTATGTGGGACAACCATCAAGGGTCCTTTATATAGGCATTTGGGGTGACATTTCATCTTCCATACTCAATACAATGACTGAAAAGCCTTTTGATTAGATCTGACGGTTGAGATGATATCCACAAGAAGTATTTCATAGAATCAGATCTTTTGTGGTTTTAATGAAAAACATTAGGATTTAAGGAAAAGAGAATCCGAAAAATTTTAAAAACAAAACGAAAATACCAAAAAGTAAAAGATGACTACAAAAATTTGAGAAAAGAGTCATACTGTTCGGATTTCTAGAAAAATTTTTCGTATTGAGGAAAATTTTTCTTGAAGAACATTAGATTCTGAAAATTTGATTAAGAATATTTTTGAAAAAAATACTATGAAAAAATTTAGAAAAAATTTATTACAATTTTTTTTGAAAATATTCATTATGAAAATTTAGAAAATATTCATTATAAAAATTTATGAAATCTTCATTACGAAAATTTAGAAATTCTTCATTAAAAAAATTTAGAAAATCTTCATTACTAAAATTTAGAAAATCATCATTACGAAAAGTTTAGAAAAACCTTCATTACGAAAATTTAGAAAATCTTCATTACAAAAATTTAGAAAATCTTCATTACAAAAATTTTGAAAATATTTATTATGAAAATTTAGAAAGTCTTCATTATAAAATTTTTTGAAAAAATTACTAAGAAAAATTCTGATAATGGAAATTTTTTTTGAAATATTTCTAGACTGAGAAAAAATATAGACTACGAGAATTTTGAAAAACTAGCAAACAAATGTACTCCCCCTATGAAAAAGAGTTTTATTACTATAAGGAGATAAGTTTCAACAAAAATTTTACAATGAATATTACATTACGGTTATCATTCCTAACTTCTGTTTATTGTATTCAAGTTTATCAAATGGAATAGATTTTGTGAAAATATCAGCAAGTTGATCTTGGGTTCTGATAAATTGAAGAATGATATCTCCTTTTTGTGTGTGTTCCCTAAGAAAGTGATGCCTAATATCTATTTGTTTTTCATGAGAGTGATGTGCAGGGTTTTTACTTAGGGAAATGGCACTAGTATTATCACACAATTTTTTTGTTTTGGTAAAACTCATACCATAGTCCGCGAGTGTGTGTTGCATCCACAACCCTTGAGCACAACAACTTCTAGCTGCTACATATTTAGATTCAGTAGTGGAAAGTGATACTGAGTGTTGTTTTTTTCATGACGAAGAAACTAATGAATCTCATAAGAAATGAAAAGTTCCAGATGTACTTTTCCAATCCATTCTACATTCACCAAATTCAGCATCTGTAAAACCTTTCAAAACAAAGTCATTTCCAGAAGTATAAAAGAGCCCATGATTCATGGTTCCATTTAAGTAGTGAATTTTTTTTCTCACTACCTTTAAATGAGCTTCCTTAGGATTGGATTTATATCTTTCACATAAGCAGACTAAAAACATTAATTCTGGATGACTAGATGTCATGTAAAGTAGACATCCTATCATACCTCTAAAATATGTTTGATCTACTTGGTTTCCCAGCTACATCAAGATCATGTGAATTTGAGGTACCAATGGGAGTATTGATACTCTTAGTGTTGTCATATCCATACTTTTTAATATGATCTTAAATATACTTATGCTGAGATATGTAGGTTCCTTCTGGTTTTTGAGAAATTTAAAAACCAAGGAAAAATTTTAACTCACCCATCATACTCATTTCTAACTCAGATTTCATTAGATCTGCAAAAGAATCAGTTAAATATTGCTGAGTTAAACCAAATATAATGTCATCAACATAAATTTGAACAATCAAAAAAAATTATTATCTTTATTTATGAAAATTGTTGGATCATCATTTCCCTTAACATAATTATTTTGAAGCGAAAATCCTGTAATCCTATCATACCAGGCTCAAGGGGCTTGCTCAAGTCCATACAAAGCTTTGGTAAGTTTGAAAACATTTTTAGGATGTTTTGAATCTTTAAAACTAGGATGTTGTTCAACAAAAACTTAATCTTGTATAAAACCATTATGGAAAGAACATTTAACATCCATTTGAAAATGTTTGAAGTTGAAGAATGGTGAAAATTCAAGTAGAATATGAATAGATTCAAGTCTAGATATTGTAGCATAGGTTTCTTCATAGTCTATTACTTCTTGTTGATTATATCCTTTAGAAACAAATCTAGATTTATTTCTTACAATGATTCCATTTTCATCACACTTATTTCTGAAGAACCATTTACTCAAATAACAGAAGTTTCCTTAGGTCTTTCAAATAGAATCCATACTTTATTCCTTTCAAATTCATTTAGGCCATCTTTCATAGCTTTTATCCAATCATCATCACCTAAAGCTTCATCAGTTCATTTTGGTTCTAATTGGGAAAGGAATTCCAGATATTCTACTTCATTTCTTAAGGAACTTCTAGTCCTTACAGGTTGAATTACATCACCAGTGATTCCATCACTGGGATGATTCTTCAGAAACAACTGATTTGGGTTTTTTAAAACCTGTTCAGCAACGTAGTGTAAAAATTCTTCTGGGGTAAATATTTCGGAAATACCTTCTTGAACATTTTCCTTATCCGAAGGATCTTCTAACAAGGGTAGATAATCAGTTTTTGAAAACACATCCGAGAATGTAGGTTGAGGTTGTTTAAAAACAAAGGGATCAGTTTCATCAAATTTAACATGTATTATTTCTTAAACAGTACAAGTGTTTTTATTAAAAACTCTATATTCCTTAGAAGTTGTGGAGTAGCCTAAGAAGATTCCTTTATTATATTTTGGTATTAATTTATGTAGATTATCTTTAGTATTCAGAATAAATACCTTGAAACCAAAAACCATGAAGTCAGAAACTCTAGGTTTTCTACCATTCCACAAGTCATAAGGAGTTTTATTAAGAGAAGGTCTAATCAAGACTCGATTTATAGTATAACAAGAAGTACTTACAGATTAAGCCCAAAAAATATTTGACTACCAAATATTCACTTAACATGGTTCTTGTTATCTATTGAGGAATACTATTTCTTCTTTCAACAACACCATTTTGTTGAGGTTTTCCAAGTGATGAGAATTTATGAGTAATTCCTTTTCTACTACAAAAAGTTTCAAAACCATAATTTTGAAATTATTCTCTATGAGCACTATGAATAGTTATCAAAGGAAGGTTTTTCTCATTTTTTAATTGGGCTCTAAAACATTTGAAATAAGAAAAATCTTCATATTTATTTGCTAGAAAATATACCCATGTAAATCTAGTTTAATCATCAACTAAGAAAAATACATAATATTTTCCTCCAATGCTTCAAGTTTTTCTTGGAACAAAAAGATCCATATGCACTAATTATAATGCATCAGTGGTTCAGACTTCACTGACTGATTTAAAACTTGATTTATGTTTCTTTCCATATTGGCAAGGATCACAAACTTTTGAAGAATTAAATATAAGCTCTCGTAGATCCTTAGCCAGTGTTTTCTTAGAGAGTTTTCACAGGTTCCTAAGGTTATAGTGACCTAACCTTCTATTACACAACCAGGAATGATCTTTCATTGCACTAAGGCAAGGTAAGTCTTTGCTCCTAAGGTCTTCTATGTTTAGTGTGTATACATTCTCTTGCCTATGGGCATAAATAATAACCTCTTCCTTGGAATTATGTACTAATCAATTATCATTCCTAAAATTCACAAGGTAACCTTCATCACATAATTGACTTATTATAATGAGATTGTGCTTAAGACCCTTAACAAATAAAACATTTGAAATCAATGTTTTCCAAGAAGAACAACGTTACCTATTCAATTAATTTTTCCCTGAGCATTATCTCTAAAAGTTACTTTTCCACCTTTTGTCTTGATAATCTTTTCAAAGAAGTTTTTGTTACTAGTAATATGCCGAGAACATCCAATATCCATGTACCATGTATTTCTGTTGGTAATTTCTTTATTTTTCTGGAAATAAGAGTGTTAGAATTTTGGAACCCAAAATTTCTTGGATCCGAAAACTTCAGAAAGCAAAATCGTAGGAATCCACATTTTCATTGAAAAATACACTTTATGAAATCCTAAATATTGAGTTTTGTTTAAGGAATTTTTTTCCCAATGCCCACCACACTGACACTTAGTGCAAAATGGATCACTTTGAGGAACATAATAATTGTTAGTGAAAATCCATTTTGAACTAGTATAACCAAAACCAGAATTATTCCTTAGAGGTTGGATTTGTGATTACATCTTATCAAAATTTTCCGTACCTAAGATAAAATTTGACAAACACATCCTTAAGGAAAATATATCTGAGTTCAGTCTAATAACTAAGTTCTTATCCTCCAAAACACTAGTTTTAGAACTAGAGTTAGGCTCAAAAACATTTTTCTTAGAAATTACGTTTTCTAGATCCTTAGAATGTTTATCCTTCTCAGAATTAACATCCTTAATATTTTTTGAAATACATTAAAAATCAAGTTTTTTCATATCAAGATCTTTAGAAAGATATGATATTTTCTTAGTAAGAATAGTATTTCTAGAATTTTCCTTATCAATATTTTTCTTGATTTTTGAATTCTAATTCTTAAGGAGTTTAGAAAATATAGAAACTTATTCATAGGTAGGTAAAGTATTATCTTTATCAGAAGAAGATTCTTTATCATAAGATTTATAATATTTATCATTACTATAATTATAATTCAAAGATACATTGGTGATGGATTCAACATTGTGTACCTTAGCCATTAGAAAATGATTTTCAATAGGTTGTCTTGCTATTAAACCATGATTCTTTTGTCCAAAAGATTTGTACTCTGATGATTCATCTGAAGAGTCTCCTCCACTGGCACTCCAGGTGTCATTAGCTTTCAATTTTTTTTAGCTTTAGCCTTGTAGTACTTCTTCCTGTTCCTCTCAGAATGCTTTTCCTTTCTATCCCTTTTTAAGCATAGGACAATCTGGTCTTTTATGTCCAGCTATTTTGCATTCGTAACATGTAACTTCTGAGTCTTTCTTATCATTCCTTTCTTTCTTCTTGTATCTATACTAAATGTTCTTCTTTCTAACAATCTTGTTCATTCTTTGAGAAAGATTGGATAATTCATTTTCTGAAGATTCACTTCCACTAGATTCTGATTGAACAATAACCTTCTTAGATTTAGATATAGTAACTCTCTCAGGAGTCTTGGATTTCATATGATTTGAAGTTTTTGTAAAAGCAACACTGCAATTTCTATTCTTCTTCTTAATATTATCGACATCTCTCTTCATTTTAGTCTCATGTTGAAGAAGAGTTCCACAAAGTTCATCAAGAGAAATCTGTGTAACTTTTCTATTTACATCTATAGCTGTCCTCTTGGATTCCCATTCATTGGAAATGGTGTATATGATCTTTTCCATAAGTGCTTCATCATATAAACCTTTCTCACCCATAGATTTTAGACTGTTAACAATAGTCATGAATCTTTGTTGTACCTTACATATGGTTTCTCCATAAGGAAAGAAAAAACCCTGATATTCAGCTCTGACCATGGCTCTTGTAGTTTCAATGACTTTTAAAGTACCAAAATGAGTAACTTCAAGATTCTTCTAAATACAATTTTCTACTTCAAAAGATGAAATCTGGCTATAAATATTTCTAGTCACAGAACAAAGAAATGTATTGTGTACCTTATAATTCAGTTGATATTCATGTTTTTCTTGGTTGGTAAAAGTACTAACCTCCTTGTTAGGAATTTTATATCCTTCAGTAAGCATAGAAAAATTGTCTACTCCATTGTTGATAATAAATGTCTTCATGAGATCTCTCCAATATTCGTACTCTTTTCCATCAAAAATAGGTGGTCTAGTAGGATTTAGGTTGTCTATGAAACCAACATTCATTCTAGTCTTCTTAAGGAAAAAAAATTCTTTCCACACAAGACTTGTTAGTAGTAAAGATTAGTGAACATGGAAAATATTCCTAAGCAAGGAAAATATAGAACAATGAAGAACATGATCAAGAAAAATTATTTGTGAATATAAGTATTTCAGAGACCTCCTTTGATTCCAATTGTATGATCAAAATGATACTGATTTTAGTATCAAAATAATGATGTAGATGCTCAATATACAAGAGGGGGGGGGGATGAATTGTATACATTAAAAAATTCCTTTGAAAATTTTAAAGATGGTAATGTTTAACAAAGTTAAACAAGGTAAATTCACAAGACCTCTTAGATCTACAAACTTGCTTGATTCTAAAAAAGTTTTTCCAGAAATGAAACTTAACAAAAGTTTACAATGAAAAAGATTCTACCTTAAAGCATATAGAATATTACTAATCAGAGTACAAATATAAGAAATTATAAGATAGTTATACCTTCCTCAACAATCAAAATGCAGTGAAAAACATGAAACAATACAAGTAACAACTAGTAAATCATTTAACCCAAAGAGAAGGGTATCCAAAAAACTTGGATAAAGGTCCCTTGATTTATAATTTTAAGAAAGTCAGTCTTACCCACAATAGGGTAAGCCCTTGATAGGAATATCAGAATCTGTCTTGTTATCCCCGCAAGCCCTCTAACTTCAAGGCAGTCGACACCTCTGTCTTCCTCAGCAAGGAAGTCCTCAAACATTAAGGTAGTCGGTACCTCTATCTTCCTATCCCCAGAAGCCCTCGAATGTACTCAACAACATTCAGAGTCTCACAAAGCAATCTGAAAAAGATGTTCAGTATGCACAAAGCATGAAAGTATCTCTCTCTATAAATCACTTCAACAGCTTGTAATCTCTAGATTGATCAACCAATGTCAAAGTTATGAGATCTTTCAAATGAACTCCTATTTATTGGCACATATCCAATGATTTACTCCCTCCTCCAATGGTCATATTTTCCATTGAATTTCAGTGGGAACCATACATGTGTCACTCAAACAACAGTTGGGCTGAAACAAAATGTACAACATCATTTCATAACTATATCAAGTATAAGAATAATATGGTTACTTGAACAAATTCATTTTTTCGGAGTGTAAGAAAAAATGAATGTTCGGAGTCTAATCAAAAAATTATCTGGAGTCTATAATACATGGATATTCTGATTCTGTTTATGAAGGAATTCAGAGTTAGAATTCTATAAACATCAGAGTCTGTATTCATAATAATTTGGAGTCTGAGTTTATAAGAATTCGGAGTCTGAGTTCATAAGAATTCGGAGTCTGAGTTCATTGAAATTCGGTGTCTAAATTCAAAATAATTCGGAGTCTAAA
This sequence comes from Viscum album, assembly GCA_963277665.1. Classification (NCBI taxonomy): domain Eukaryota; kingdom Viridiplantae; phylum Streptophyta; class Magnoliopsida; order Santalales; family Viscaceae; genus Viscum; species Viscum album. Next base: position 219,282,642 of record OY728167.1, read on the forward strand.
TTCATAAGAATTCAGAGTCTGAACTCATAAATGTTTGGAGTCTTAATTCAGAGAAATTAGAGCCGAAGTTCATTGGAATTTAGAGTCAGAACTCATAAATGTTCTGAGTTTGAATTTAGAGAACTCAGAGTCTGAATTCATAAGAATTCAGAGTCTAAACTCATAAGTGTTTAGAGTATGAATTCAGAGAAGTCAGAGTCTAAACTCATAAGAGTTCGGAGTATGAATTTATAGAACTTGGAGTCTGAATTCAAATGAATTCGGTGTCTAAACTCATAAGAGTTTGGAGTCTTAATTCAGAGAACTGTAAACCTGAATTCGGATCCTGAAACAGAAGGCTCTATATCCAAGTATTTATATGATTATGAGGTTTTAGATATGAAACCAAATTTTGCACTTAGAAATAAAATGAGTTAGAATTAAATAAATTAAAGCATGAATAATAAAAACATGGTAAGGATAAATTTTCCTTGATGAAGGAAAATTTATCTTATGAAAAAGAATCTTAAGGAAAATAAAATTTTCATTAAGATAGAGTGTTTTTGATTTTCAAAACATGAATGAATGGAAAAGTAATAAGGAAACCTTATTGACTCCACACACACCGTGTGGAAGGGCCACACACCATGTGAAATTTAACTACCTCCTAAATCCCTATTCACCGCTCAGTGGGGTCTGCACATGGTGTAACCCAATATTACACACCATGATCATTGTAACGTCCCGACCCGGATGCCACTAACCGGTCTACGAGCCGATTCGCCACAAGGCCTCAAGCGCATTTCCATAAATGCCAGAGGCTTCCGACTAGCAGTGAGGGCCTTGGGTGTGATAGTGGGGAAACTATTCCCTCATTGGCAGCGTACGTAGTGGAAGAAAAATAGACATGCAATAGCAGAAGTATTAATAACTAACAATATAAATAGTGGAAGACTAAATCAACAAACTGGAGCACATATGTATATATGAAATGATGCATGATACATATATAGGAAAGCATCCAAACAAGTCACAATGCTGAAAAACACTAAAGTACCAAAACAAGTACAAAATAAAATAAAACAGCTCCTCAGCATCACAATCCAATGCTTGGTCCCATTCTCTCCTACTCCAAGTAATCAAGTACCGGAAGTCGAAGGGCGCTTTCCCTTGTAGATACCTGCAACAACATTGTCTGTTTGGGCCCAAAAGCATGACCCAAACAGGGTGTGAGACTAAATCGCAGTAGGCATTTATCCGAAGATCTATGCCTAATAGTCTAGGAGTATATGGCAGGTAAAAGTACAAAAAATAGTAAATAGAAACAGAAAAGCAGTAGGTAGTAACAGTAAGCAGTAAAGCAGGATGATACACAATAGTAATCAATCAACAACCAACAATAGTAGTGAAGCAAACAGCTAACGAGGAAGAAACCCTCTGGGAAGTACTCACAGCCAACCCCTCTGGTCCTTTCCAAGAAATACCACAACCCTCTGGGCAGTGCGCTCAGCCTAACCCCTCTGGCTTGGTCATACGAATTTATAAGACTCTCTGGGGAAGCTCACTCGGTCAATTCCCCTTATAGTCTAGGGTAGTCAGGGACTCTCTGAGGAAGATTACATGGTCTAACCCTCTTATACATAAGGTCTAGAGACTCTCTGAGGAATCTATCTCGGTCAATACCTCCTATAACCTCAGGTATACCATAGACTCTTTGAGGAATCTCGCTCGGTCAATTCCTCCTCTAGCCTGGGAAGGTTCTTAAAAAGATTCAACAAAGTAAGACTCTCTGAGGAAGATCACTCGGTCTACCCTCATATAGTCTATAATATCTGAAGGTACTCTCAGAAGCTCACTCGGTCTATCCCTTGTGTCCTATAATGTCTAAGAATCACTGAGGATGCTCACTCGGTCTACCCCCTGTAGTCTATAATGTCATAGACTATCTGGGAAGTTTACTCGGTCTATCCCTTACAGTCTATAGCACTAGTTTCTCTCAGCCCCGTGCCAGTCAGTGCATAATAATTCTATAAGATCCAAGTACACCTATAGAGCTACTTGGATAAACAAAGTAAACCTATAGAGTTACTTGGATAATCAATCTACATGGCAACAAGCATGTAATGAATTTCACTCCAACCTATAAACACAAGGCATGGAAATAGGTGTAACAACCAAAGGAAAAAGAAACCCAAAGATCGTAAATATAAAAAAGAATGAAAAAACATCCAAGCACAAAAAAATAACATAAAAAATGATTAATTAACCTCTACACAAGCATACAAGCCGGGCAAGAAAACAACATGGGAAAATAGGCAAACACGCAATACCCAATTCACGGGTATTGGTGGAATTTGCGCATAAAACTCAAAGACTTTAAACAGTAAGGAAAAAACCACCTACCTCAATCCTAGAAGATGGATATATGTGAACCATGATGACATATTCTCCATAGAACGATGAAGATCTAAGAAAACATAAAAAAATCTCTACCCACGATAACTTGAGAAAAAAGAGTAATTGAAAAACAAGGCTCAAGCAGAAGGGTGAACTCACCGCTATGATTCCAATGCAATCAACGGTGCTTGAATGGGAGAATGGACAGAGAGGTGGGGGCTCGTCAAAGATTCTTGGATCCTCAGCACTCTCGAATTAATGGAACCTAGAAGAAGGCCTTTATGTGTGTCAGGCGCGACCCCTGTCCGTTTAATGAAAAAAAGAAAAAATACACGGTGTGTACTTTTAGAGTACATGACGTGTAGTGGGTTTTTCCGTACTCCGCCAAAATCAGCCTCCACATCACCCCTACACACTGTGTGTGTGGCTTGAACATGTCCAAGACATGGTTTCGAGCAGGAAAAGAGTACAAAACGTGTACTCAGAAAGTACATGACATGTACTTCAAAAATTTCCAGAAACTCCATTTTTCTCAAAAACTCCAGAAAAAGGAAAAACATACTTGAAACGAAGATTTGGGTTCTTACAAACTTCTCCCCTTAATGAAATTCATCCTTGAATTTCCCTAGAGAGGTGTAGAAGAAGAAACCTCGAACAGATCTAGCCACTACGATCTAACCTCAGCCTCCCTCTCCCAAGTCATGTCCTATACTCGCCCGTGCTGCCATTGTACCCGTACCAGAGGAACAAACCGGCCTCGGAGAACCTTCGTATTGCGATTGAAAATCCAGATAGGATTCTCCTCGAATGACGCATCTTCTTCAAACTCAACCTCCTCGGGTTGGAAGACATGAGACAGGTCTGAAAAGTAACATCGGAGCTGAGAGATGTGGAATAAATCATGCATAGCCCGGTAGGCAACCGGGCCCAACTCTCTACAACACCTCAAACAGCCCGATGTACCACGGTGAAAGCTTACCCTGTATTCGAATCCTCTTGTGTCCCAACCTCGATGTGACACACTGGAAAAGCTGATCTCTGACCTCAAACTCCAGAGGTCGTCTCTGCTGATCAGCATAAGACTTATGTCGAGACAGTGCTGTAGCCATCCTCTTCCGAATCAACTCTATCTACTCTGAAGTCTCCTGAACAAGATGAGGTCCCAGTAAAGATGCATCTCCTACCTCTAGCCAGCATAAGGGTGATCGGCATGGCCTACTTCATAAAGCTTCGTATGGTTCCATCTAAATGGTCGCCTGAAAACTGTTGTTGTAGGCGAACTCCACAAGAGGTATATGCTTCTCACAAGAACCGCCGAAGTCTATAATGAAAGATCATATCATATCCTCAAGCACCTGGATCATGCGCTCGGACTGGACATCAGTCTGGGGATGGTATTTTGTACTCAAAAGTACCTATGTACCCAAATCCTTATGATGTCCCTTCCAGAACCGAGAGGTAAAGCGCGTATCCCTATCTGAAACAATGGAGTGTGGAACTCCATGTAGACATACAATATCTCAAATGTACAGTCATCCCAGATCATCAACACTGAAGGTCTCCTTGATCAGTAAGAAGTGTGAAACCTTCACAAGCCTGTCGACGACAACCCAAACAACATCACTCCCTCGAGGTTACCTCGGTAACCCGGTCATGAAGTCCATCGCGACATCGTTCCACTTACACTACGGAATGGGTAACTGTTCTAAAAGCCCTGCTGGTCGCTGATGCTCTGCTTTCACCTGATGACATGTAGAACATCTCATGACAAAACCAGAAACATATCTCTTCATACCTGGCCACCAGTACTGGCGATGAAGATCCCGATACATCTTGGTGAATCCAGGATGAACTGACCAAACCGAGGAATGAAAATCCCACATCAGCTCCTCACGTATGTCTACTGGCACCCATACGCTTCCATGGAAATGCAATATCTCATCCTCGCCCACTGTCTATCTAGGAAGAGGGTCCTCTACTGACACACTCTCCCGCAGGACTAAGCCTTCTGAGTCTGATAGCTTCCTCATCCGTACCCGATCAAGAAGTGTAGAGGTAATATCCCCAGATGAAAGGAAAGTCTGTCTTTTCTTGTCATGCACCTCCAGATGCATCTCAAAGAACAGAGCCATAAGCTTCCACCCACTGCTGGCCTCCTGAACTGCCTGAATCCGAGTTCTCCTACTCAAAGCATCAGCCAATGCATTGCCCTTTCCCAGCGTATAGGCGATCTCAAAGTCAAAAGACTGAAGATACTCAACCCACCTGCGCTATCTCAGATTAAAATAACACTGAGTGAAGATATACTTGAGACTCTTGTGGTTGGTGAAAACCACAAAGTGCTATCCCAAAAGGTAGTGTCTCCAGCAGCATAAGGCATGAAAAACAACTGCCAACTCCAGATCGTGCGTAGGGAAATTCCTCTTGTGTGGCCTCAACTACCGAGACCCATACGCAACAACTCCATATCCCTTAATAAGAATAGCTCCTAGACTGATACCTGAAGCATCACGTTAAATAGTATAGCCCTTGCCCGACTCTGGAAAGACTAGAATTGGTGCTGACGTCATCCTCCCCTTCAGCTCCTAAAAGGATGACTCACAAGAATCTGACCATAAAAACATTTCCCCATTCTTGTTCAGACCTGTCAACGGTTCTACTAGGTGTGAAAAGTCTTAAATGAAGCACTTGTAATATCCATCCATCCCTAGAAAACTCCACACCTCAAAGATGTTTTTAGCTTCTCCCAGGAAACTACAGCTCTCACTTTCTCTACGTCCACTGAAACTCCTTTCTCTTAGATGACGTGACCCAAGAAGTGAATCTGATCTATCCAAAAGTGGCACTTGAAGAGTTTAGAATACAACATATGCTCTCTCAGTGTACTCAGAACAATATCAAAATGTGTGGCATGGTCGCGTCGAGTGTGAGAGTACACCAAGATATCGTCCACGAAGACCACGCCAAAGGAGTCTAAGTACGGATGGAACACTCGGTTCATCAGTTCCATGAAAACTGCAGGCGCATTCATGAGACAGAATGGCATGATTTTATACTTGTATAGACCATACCTACTCCTGAAGGCTGTAAGAGGTATATCTGATAGGCTAACGTGAAACTGATGATAACTAGACCTCAACTCGATCTTCGAGAACACCCAAGCTCCTCTAAGTTGATCAAAGAGGTCATCAATCCATGGCAAGGGATATTGGTTCTTGACCGTAAATTGGTTTATCTTCTGATAATCCACACAAAGTCGAAGGCTTCCATCTGCCTTTTTCGCAAACAGGATAGGAGAACCCTAAGGAGAAGTACTGGGTCGGATGAAACCCTTTGCCTGCAACTCCTCCAACTTCTTCTTGAGCTCCTGCAATTCAGGTGTAGCCATCCTATAAAGAGGAATGGACACCGGTGCCTCTCCTGGCATGAGCTCAATAGAGAAGTCTACCTCACGCTCTGGAGGCAAACCTGAAAAGTCCTCTGGAAAGACATCCCTGAATCGATCCACCACTAGAGGAAAGTCTAACTGTGAAGTCCCCTGGTCATCCAGAAAAAGACTGACAATATGGGCTGTAACTTCCCCTATCCCATGATGCTCTGGTCCATCTCTACCTTCCTGGACATCCCACTCACCTATATAAAGGAAAGATCCGCTCTCTGATGATATGAAACTCACCCTATGGCGATAGAAGTCGATGACTGCCTAGAAAGGAACCAACCAGTCCATCCCGAGAATGACGTCATAGCCCGACATCTCTAGGACATAGAGGTCCCATAATAAGTGATACCCCGCAACCTCAAGAGGTAACTCTCTGAACTTATGCATGTTAGATGTCCTCGTTCCCAATGGTGTATCTAGAGTAAAAAATTCAGCAGATGAAAAGATACAGAGCCCAAGGCTCTCCACAACCGCAAAAAAGATAAAGCTATGGGAAGCACCAGTATCGAAAAGTGATGAAGATAAAACTGAGGGTACTAAGATCGTACCTCAAACTGTAGAAGGGTCGGGATCCTGCTCCTGATAGGTCTGCTCCACATCGAAATAATGGTCTACACCGCGGCCCTGCGCCCCTGGCTGACCGCTCTGAGCTGATCCACTCTGCTGTCGCTAATGACTTGGTGACTGAACACCCCGACCACGACCTCCAACTCGGCCTAAACAGCCAGAAGAACTCCAGTTCCCAGACTGGTGGGAAACTGGTGAAGCATCTCTAGAATGCGGGGTCATAGAGGAACCCCTACCACCAGGTGAAGGTGAGAATATTTGACAAAACCACTGAAGATGGCCCATCTTTCCACAAGACCGGCCCTCCATCGGATCCCTCTAGCACTGAGGCCTAATATTCCCACTCCTACCGTACTGGTATCATACAACCGGGATGCCAGAATATGCAACCCGTGAACCCCGATCTCCTCGAGAAGACTCTCTGTGATGCTTCCTACTATCCGTAGGAGGAACACCAGCTCTGGATGACGAACCGCCCTGGATCACTGCTCTAGAATCCCTCAGATTGCGCTCAGTGATCAGCTCCTGGTTGGAGATGGAGGATATAGAAGTCAACTGGAAGATATTAACCTAGGAACGGATCTCCTGCCTGAGACCGTCCTCAAACATCTTAGCAAGTAACAACTCATCACCTGCTGGGATCGGTGAGAAACACTGCAGCTCAGTGAAGAGAGATGAGTACTCCATAACAGAAAGAGTACCCTACTGCAGACTCATAAACTCCTGGGCTCGATCGGACCTCAGGGTCTCCAGATAGAAGTAGTCATAGAAGGTGCGTCGAAACTCATCCCAAGACATACCCTGCTGACGCCCTAACTGTGAGATCACCTCCCACCACCTCTTGGCCGTGTCTTGGAGCATATAAGTGGCCAGCTTTACCCTCTTCTCTGGGGGTATCTCCAGATGATCAATGATAGTCATGGTGGCCTTGAACTACAACTCTGCAGCCTGGGGTCCTCTATCCCCTGAGAACGTAGGAGGATGATACTGCTGAAAAACCTTCATCAACCCATCCATTGATGGTGCAGGAGGTGGCGCTCCCGGAAAGGTCTGCATCATCCTCAGGAAGTCCTCCCTGAACTGTGCATCGACACCTATGATGGGTACAACTTTTGGTGCCAAGGATGGCATAACGGGGGGATCTGCAAGAGGTCCCTGGTCGGCCGTATCCAGTGTCTGATCACCGTCTGGCAACTAACGTATGATCAGAGGACGTCTCAGAGGCATAGACTTGAAAGATCAAAAGCACACCTTAGATCAGGATTAACAAAGACTGAAAACATAGGAGTAAAAAACGGGAACAGGGGAAGGAAACTATCAAGTTTTACAAAACACAACTGAACGGCGTGTAACACCCCAAGATACACGGCGTGTATAAGGACTACACAGTGTGTAATTGAACTCTAAACCCCTGCCAGAGTCTCCTTACATGACTGAAACACATGGTCCAAACTAACCCCAGACTACACGGCGTGTTCTCTAGGGACACTTCGTGTACTAGACAAGGAATCAGTAGCTCGTGTTGTTAGTTACACAGCCGTCTACATGGTTGGTACTTACACAGCGTGTTCCAAACAAACACGACGTGTATAGGAGATGGTGACACCGTCCCGTATTGTTCGTCACATGACCTGGTACCTGAACAAGACTACACGGCGTGTTCTGAAAATAACATTGTGTGTCTAAGAGAAGTTAACACCGACCCGTATTGTTCATGACACAGCCAAGTACCTGGACAGGACTACATGGCGTGTTCCTTTACAACATGGCATGTTCTACTCGAGCTTCCCCGACCCATTTTGTTAGTGATACGGCCGAGTACACAGTGTGTACCTACCGTACACAACGTGTTCCTGAAGTTATTTCTACAACACCGTGTACCTGTACACACAGTCAGTCACATGTCCTGAAAACTACAAGGCGTGTAACCATAATGTACACGCCGTTTATTCTTGGTTTTTTTGGGCAGTATCTCTGAAACTGGACAGAAGCTCAGAAACACTGAAAACAAGGCGAAGAGGTGCCAAATTCCGTTCCGGGAGGGCCCATACTCCCCGTGAATCAAAGCATGGAATCTCCTACAGTCATATACAAGAGAAAACAAGATCATGATCCACCAACTTCCGATTCAAGAGGGCCCATAACACCTCAAGAATGAAAATTTGGCATTCATTCAAGAAAAGCACAACACAATCAATTTCTTTATCACAACAGCAAAGATTCTATCAAGAATTTATCACAACAGCATACATAATCTACACAGATTCTATCACAACAACATGAAATCGCTAATTCACCCAAGATGGAATGGAAAGAATGCATAGAATGTGATTTCTAACAAGTGCCTATATGATGCATGAGATGGCATACCCTCATCTCACCGGGTTGCAACAGAAATAAAACCGTAATATCAAAACAACAATAACACAAGGCATGTGAATCAATCTAGGAGAAATAATATCAACCGTAAAATCTAAAAACCAGAAACTGCAATAATGAGGTAGTATGGCTTTTCCCTGTACATGGGTTAGCTACTGCTGGGCACAACTTATTACCAAGTACCGAATCCATCTTATCCCTGGATAAAGTCTCCAAATAGTAAATCATGGGAAAAGAACAGCCTCTGATACCACTTTGTAATGTCCCGACCTAGATGACACTAACCAGGCTCCTAGCCAATTAACCACAAGGCCTCAAGTGCATTTCCCCAAATTCCAGAGGCTGCCGACTAGTAGCGAGGGCCTTGGGTGTGATAGTGGGGAAACTATGCCCTCATTGGTAGATTACACAGCGGAAGAAAAATAAACATGCAATAGAAGAAGCAGGAATAACCAACAATATAAATAATGGAAGACTAAATCACCAAACTGGAGCACATATGTATATATGAAATGATGCATGATACATATCTAGGAAAGAAGACAAACAAGTCACAATGCTGGAAAACACTACAGTACCAAAACAAGTACAAAAGAAAATAAAACAGCTCCTCAGCATTGCAAGCTAACGCTTGGTCCCATGCTCTCCTACTCCAAGCAATCAAGTACCGAAAGTCGAAGGGTTCTTTCCCTTGTCTATACCTCCAACAACATAGTCTGTTTGGGCCCAAAATCATGACCCAAACAATGTGTGAGACTAAATCCCAATAGGCATTCTCTCGAAGATCTATGCCTAACAGTCAGTGAGTATATGGCAGGTAAAAGTACAAAAAGCAGTAAACATCAACAAAAAAGCAGTAGGCAGTAACAGTAAGCAGTAAAGTAGGATGATACAAAACAGTAATCAATCCACAACCAACAATAGCAGTGAAGCAAACAACTAACAAGAAGGAAACCATCTGGGAAGTACTTGCAACCAACTCCTCTAGTCCTTTCCAAGAAATACCACAACCCTATGGGCAGTGCGCTCAACCTAACCCCTCTGGCTTGGTCATACGAATTTATAAGACTCTCTGGGGAAGCTCACTTGGTCAATTCCCCTTATAGTCTAGGGTAGTCAGGGACTCTCTGAGGAAGATCACACGGTCTAACCCTCTTAGCCCCAAGGCCTAGATACTCTCTAAGGAAGCTATCTCGGTCAATTCCTCCTATAGCCTCAGGTATACCACAGACTCTCTGAGGAAGCTTTCTCGGTCAATTCCTCCTCTATACTGGGAAGGTTCTTAAAAAGATTCAACAAAGTAAGAATTTATGAGGAAACTCACTGGGTCTACCCTCCTGTAGTCTATAATATCTGAAGGCACTCTAGGAAGCTCACTCGGTCTATCCCTTGTGGCCTATAATTTCTATGAATCACTGAGGAAGATCACTCAGTCTACCCCCTGTAGTCTATAATGTCAAAGACTCTTTGGGAAGTTCACTCAGTCTATCCCTTATAGTTTATAGCACTAGGTTCTCTCAGCCCCATGCCAGTCAGTGCATAATAATGCTATAAGATCAAAGTACACCTATAGAGCTACTTGGCTAACCAAAGCACACCTATAGTGATACTTTTCTAATCAATCTACACGACAAAAAGTATGTAATGGATTTCACTACAACCTATAAACACAAGGCATGGAAATAGGTGTAACAGCCAATGGAAAATGAAACCCAAAGGTTGTAAACAGAACAAAGCAGGGAAAAACATCCAAGCAGAACAAAATATCCTCTAACATGATTAATTTACCTCTAAAAAGCATACCAGTAGGTCAGAAAAACAACAAGGGCAAAAAGGCAAACATGCAATACCCTGTTCACGGGTATTGGTGGAATTTGCGCATAAAACTCAAAGACTTTGAACAGTAAGGAACAGACCACCTACCTCGATTCTAGGAGATCGATATATGTGAACCACGGCGACATATTCTCCTTATAATGAAGAAGATCTGAGAAAACATCAAAAATTCTCAACCCACGATAACTTGAGAAAAAGGAGGAATTGAAAAACAAGGCTCAAGAAGAAGGGATAACTCACCGCTGCGATTCCAACGCAATCAACGACGCTTGAATCGGAGAACGGACGGAGAGGCGGGGGCTCGTCAAAGATTCACGGATCCTCAGTGCTCTCGGACGAACAGAACCTAGAAGAAGGCCATTTTGTGCGTTAGGAATGACCCCAGTCCGTTTAATGAAAAAAAGAAAAATACACGGCGTGTAATTTTAGAGTACACGACGTGTAGTGGGTTTTTCCATACTTCGCCAAAATCGGCCTCCACGTCACCCCTACACACCGTGTGTGTGGCCCAAACACGGCCAACACACAATTTCGAGCGGGAAAAGAGTACATGGTGTGTACTCAAAAAGTACATGGTGTGTACTTCAAAAATTTTCAGAAACTCCATTTTTCTCAAAAAATCCTGAAAAAGGAAAAAACATACCTGAAACAAAGATTCGGGTTCTTACACTCATTGGGTTTTTTCAGAATTCCTAGTACTTCCTATGTGTGCCTTAGCTAATATCTTGTGTTCTGATTATGTGGTCTTTTTTCATTGGAAATCCATATCCGATGTCATTTCATCAACCTAACACCGAATTTATTTGTTTTGGGCCTTCAATCGGCTCAGAAATCCATTTATTCTCATCCCGATGAAAGCTGCTCAAAGAAAAGTTTATTCTTATTCACTATAATTTGTTCTCTGTTGTTGTTTTCGTACCTCTGGTAGTTCATCCTGAGTTTGGATCTTCAATTTCAGATCATTGTGCTAAAAAACAAAGGCGCAACGATCAATTGTTCAAAAACCATTGAAGAATGATGAATATGTGGAAAATGGGGGAGACAGAACACAAGGAACAAATCCAAGGAATGAACCTCAACCACTTTTTGTTTTAGACTTGATCTGTTCCCATAAGAATAATCTGTAAATCAAAAAAATTCTAATATAGTTAAACCTCGATATCCCCACAATGTATAACCCAACCTGCAAGGAATGATCGAACCGTGGGTCATCCTGCTTGTTGGTTGGTATGTGTATATCATTGAATTTAATAAAAGGGAAGAAATCAAAAAATAACACATCCTTCCAAGGAATTTGATCATTCATTTTTTAAGATCGATTACTACAGGAAAGATCTATCAATAACATTGCTCTTCGATCTTCGATATTTAATTATATCATTTCCCACTGAGAGAACTATCTTGGTTTTCTCTCTAAAGCCTCCAGGTAATTTCCAGGGTTATGAACCTAACCCTATATCCCTTCATAAATGCATAATTAAAATAAAAATCATCACTACATCTTTACATTGACTAAATGGTAAAATAAAATAAATATTCACATTATTTTATTCCATAAAAACACCTGAAACCACTTTTTGCAACCATACTGATCTAGATGATGTTAGGATACATATAGGGTAAAGTCTCTTCTTTGAATGCAACTATGCCCTCGAATTTCAAATCTAGGCACCCATTTTGTAGTTATTACACTTTTTCTGGAAAACACTATGTACGTTCTATTCAATATTTTAATATAATTCAGACATTTATTCCAGAAACATAGGATCTCAAAATCACATGTTTTCTATGCAATTGTTCTAGAAATTAATCCATATTATATTTAAGAACAATACATAGAAAATATGAGACAAAAAATTTTAGGTAGAAGGATGGTGGAACACGTAAATATAGAACTCTTCGACAATTCAACACAAGTCAAAAATGAAAAATTACCCTTGAAAATTGGTATTCTCTTATATAAGAAGAAGTTTAGTGTGACTCAACAAAACATGTTTAAAAGATATTTGTGGGGCCATATTATGACTACACTCAATCAAGTGTCTCATTGAATGAAAAGAAGAAGATTTAGAAATCTATCCTTTCAGATATCACTCTTAAAGCTCTCTAGAATAGTGACAGCTAGATTGTTGATAGTAGATGTCCATCCCACGTGATTGGAAATGAAAATGTTCTGAAATAAATTAATTAAATTGTTGATGGAATAGTGAGATTCATCGATGATGGTTCCTTAATGGTCAAAGTAAAAGTAAATACACGTTTAGAAAATTATGAACTAATGGAAATATAATTTCTCTATGTGGATGGATTTTATCAAAATCTCTAGAGTGTGAGTCAACACTATGTTTTGTGACTGGTAGTGACATCATATCAATAAGGGTTCACTATAAAAGGTAAGGAATGTAATTATCTCATTAAAGGTAGTAGGAAAAATATTAATTTAAACTAGGTATAAAGTAAAAAAACACATATTTCTTAACAATTTAAGAGGGAAACAACTTATGGAACTGATGACGGGTTAAGATTAATCAATAGAGCATTAAAAATATATTAAAGATAAAGGATGTTGTATAAATTCTCAATCTGAATCATGATCAAGAAAGGACATGTAATTCTTTTATATGAGGAAAGATGATATGAACCTCTTATCAGATGAGTTACAAAAGAGAATTGAATCTATAGGATCTAATCCTCACAAATATCTATTGTCTAATCAATTTGTATGGAACATATATAGAGGGTTAAATCATTACTTTTATTGATTTTTATAGTATAATGGCATGTGTGATGTTTTTGAAGGGTAAATTAGAAGAGATTGACGTCATGAAGAGGTAAATTTAAAGAGTTCAAAATGGAATTTGGCACTCAATCAAGATATTTTGATCTAACAATGGAACATAATACACATCCATTTAATTTGAAAATTACCTTAGAAAAAATGTGATTGATAATGATGTTTCTTAAATGGGGAAACATAAAAAATGGGGTTTTAATGCAAAACATTATAGGTCAATAGTACGACGAAAACTATGCTGATAGAGAGTAGTGTTTCTTATCACTACTATAAATAGTTTTTTCCAGTTCCAGTGTATACATAGTATTAGTTAGGGATGAGTCTTGGAAGGGTAATGATATCATTTGAAAATGGGATTTAATAGTTCCCTCAAAATGTATATTTGGGTTTCTAAAAGGAAATTTTTCATTATAAATAGTGAATTCAAACTAGGAAAGTATGGTGATTCTATAGATGAAGGAATATTACCGAGAAACTCACAAATGTGTAAAGCCTATAAATGATAAAAAATCTATATAGAAAGATTGTGGAGTGAAGTGATGCTAATGTCATTGAGGAAAAAAATTATGAAGAATTAAAGGAGCTCATATGATGATATGTTACAATATGATAAGGAATGTGGAAATATTATAGATTCAAATACATAAATTGTGAAAGGATTCACTAACATTCATTATTCTCAAAAAGGAAATGATTCATAAGAATAATCAAAAGAGGAAACGATTAGTGAAAAAACTAAACCAAAACATCATAATATAAATAATGGAGAAGAAGTTGATTAATCCAACAACATTAGGGATTAGACCGCAAAAAAATAGATATGGAAAATTATGAATAAAGAAAATTATACCCCCTTACTAATCGTAGAATAACACTAGTTTGAATAATAAGCGAACAATGAGTCGTGGGGTAAGTCCATAATTGAATAAATATATTATATTATTAAAAATGGACATGGGATCTTGTAGACAGGAACTACAATCACAATTTTATTAGAACAATGTGGATCTTTGACAATAAATTTGATGACCATGGAAATGTGATTAGAAACAAGGAACACATGGTGCGTAAAGTCTATGCATTTATTTAAGGCATTGATGTTTAAGAAACATTTTCACTATTTCCTGTAATATAGAAAATCAGTCTCTTATTAGTTAGGGAAATTCAAAGAGGATACAAATTTTTAGAGACTATATTCTTATCGTGTAAGACATTCGAATATTTCAAGAATGATTTTTAGATCTAGGCATTGAGAGGGAATGTGATGCTCATGCTTGATGTTCCAGAAGTTAGTTTCATAAAATTATTAAATTATGTGACTTTTTTTTATGTATAAGTTTTTATATTGTTTCTAGAAGTATTTTCCTAGTCAGGCACTGAGAAAAAATCCAATTATGCTGCCTAGTGTTCCCTGAATTGATTTCATAAATGTATTAAATATATTTTATATTATTAATTCATATTTTTTCATAAATAATTGAATATCAATTTAACTGAATCTCAAATCGGAAATCTGATACCATGGTCGAATCCAAAGTGTGGGGTTTACCGAATGCACGACCTATAATTTGTCATCAACGAACATTTTTATGAGGTATCCGTTGATAAGTGTGTTTAAATTAAAATAAATGACATGAATATAATCCTCTATAAATATCCTATTGTGATGGTTTTCTAATGGTTATCTACATAACCCTTTATAGAACTATGAGGAGGAGAAAATTATTTGTTGGAAGATTGGGATAAAAGAAATATGGACAATTTGATCGAGGATAATCATGAGACAATCAAAGAATGCAATGAGATTGTCTCCATCATCACAAGTATATTAATTATTCACCAATGATTAATCCATATTTAAAGTATGATTATTAATTTATGGTTCCACACTTTTCATTAAAATATTAATCATTGATAATTAGTCTTCTTATGATCTGCAATTTATTTATTCATTAACATGACCCCATTCCATAATTTGATTTTTTTAAACCAATTATTTATTTATTTTAATCCATGATAACATCATTGATTCTGAACTGATTGATCATTATATTGGATCATATCGGCCACTGATGATTATCACCTATGTGTTTGTGCTTCTCCCTGATAGTTCTTTGAGTGTTTTATCATCGTCCCATGAGGTCACGGTTCCACGTTTTCAGGGCAGTTTCATGTGTGGTAGATCCTCTAGAATTGTGATTGTTATATAAACAATGAGTCAGATTATGATTTTTGAATGGATAAGATTAGTATCACAACTGTGTGTTCAGAATCAAGGATGTGGTCAATGTGTGATGAGAAAACAATTTGACTTAGGTGGTGCGGTATCAGATCAATGATCACCATTTTTCTTGATTGACATCTATTGATAGTGTGCAGTGCAATGGGGTTAGATCCAAATGGAGGTCATCTGTGAGGTGTCATGGATGGGGATACTGAGCATGGATGAGATAGTGACTCGATGGTGTAAGGGTTGTTACCCGTTATGGAGTTCAGTCAAAGCTAGATATATTAGTGATTAATGGGAGTAATTTTATTAATATTATTCCTAATGATAATAATAAAGGGGATTCAATAATGGGAATTCGTGGGTTGTATGGTCATAATGAGGGGGAACCACCATTAGATGTATCAATAATTGAAATCCCCATATTTATGACTTCAAATATAATAGTAATAAAAATAGTAGTAAATTTATAAAATAAATGTGGGACAAGGGTGTGTGTGAGCTGCATGCATGGTGAAAGGGGGTGGTCCATCTTGAACCTCCTTGTTTTTGATCTAATTTTATAATATACTAATTATAATTATAATAATATGCAATTAATAAATATAATGGATCTGTGAGGCATTCTTTGGGCATGAAGAGGTGGTCTAGTGTGAATTCTTTCGATGAATGTGGGTTTTTTAAATAATAATAATAATATAAAATATTATAATTATTTATTTTTATTAGGGAAAACACATTTCGATCATAAATG
Source organism: Viscum album (assembly GCA_963277665.1). NCBI lineage: Eukaryota > Viridiplantae > Streptophyta > Magnoliopsida > Santalales > Viscaceae > Viscum > Viscum album. The sequence continues at coordinate 219,299,014 of OY728167.1, forward strand.
TTCCATGAAAAATCAGATTTATTTTCCAAATATGGAATCATGATAGTGGTATTGAGGTAGTCATTTCAAGAAAAAAGGTGGATATTTAATTTAGACATGGGGCTCAGGCCCATAAATGTTTTTGAGCATGATGTGGTGAAATGGGTTTCTCTCACCGGATATTTGGTTTGGGTAATTGAATAGAATATACTGTGTGTTTTTACATGAGGATCCCAATGGTGATTTCTTTTCAGTTAAGGATGTTTAAAACAATATATATATGGTTTTACATCTTTTATGCATCCGACCAATGACAAAACTGGTGAATTCTTCAATCATTTGACCAGACACACCATCTACTCTAGGAGTACACATGCCTGACTAGGTGTACATAGGCATGGCTCAGTGCCCAGTAACAACTAGTTACACATTGAGGTAGTGTAGCAGGATAACACACCATGCTGACCCCTTACACATAATGTATTTATTGAGAATATTATACCTCTCATATCTCCATTTTTTGGACTCAGATTTTGGCCCGCGAGTAGCCTATCCTAAGCGTTTTTTCATATAAAACATGATTTTGACCTTCATAGTGGATATTTAGATACAATGAAATATGTGACGTGTATGACTCTTCTTTAGGTGGTTCTCGATGATGATTGTGATCTTGAAAGAACATTCGTGAGAGCTTGGGGATAGAAATCCCCATATTACGCCAAGGAGTGGGTCCCCCAGATACATTTATCCACATAGTGGAATCCCCTATCATATTAGGGAATGGATCCTATACCCAGTGAGTGGAACCTCCATGAAGGACTAAGGCAGATGTTCTCTATCTGCAGATTTGTACACTACAAACGAACTACCATGGAGGTGCTCTATCTACCAAGTGACACCCTCCTATGGAACTAGGGTGTGGGTCCTCCAAGCACTAAGTGAAATCCCCATATTATACTAGGACATGGACCATATACCCACTAAGTGGACCCCTATTGATGTACTGGGGAATCAGTCCTCTACAAACATAGTGGTAATCCCTAATGGACTGGGGAATGAGTTCTATATCAATAGAGTAGTACCCGTTGAATAACTGGGGAACATTGCCTCTATCTACCAAGTGTTACCCTTGATAGACTAGGGAACATGTCCTTTATCTATCCTAAATTTTCAAACTAATGGAGTAAGGCTTGTGTCCTCTTTCAATAGAGTGGTAACACCTAACGCACTAGAGAGTGGTTCCTATAATAGAATATTATATACCCTAGACTATAAGACACATTGAAAATGTGTGGCTCTATACATTTACTTTTTCAAATGGAAACACAAGATGATGGAAATCAGATATTGTACCCTTATATATTTTCATATAGATTCATTTGTTAATAGCTGTGATATGGAGACAGAGATCCCCTTTCTCTCTAGATTGGTGTTCTTATTGAGCATAGATGGATTTTAGTTATTGTTTTTGTATCATATAGTGATTTTCATACATTCATTATGATGAGATAGATAATTTTATCTTGTCTTATATTACTCCATATTCAGTTTTTGGGGCATCTTACTGGGTATGTATATAATCATCCCTACATGGTATTTTCTATATGTTCAATGTCTTATGTTGATGATAGATATATAAAAGGTGATTTTAAAGGGGAATAGGGATACTTGGGTGTATTTGAATGCATACAATGGTTGATTCTTAAACATATGGTGTCATTATCTATCATCATTTAGTTTTCATGTTATTATTTGGTTAGAGCATCTGTTTTGGTTGGGTGTGTATTATTTCACATTAAATTTATAAATATTCTTCATACCCTTTTTGAAATCTGTAGAGGTTGTTAGATTCATGGTTATTACTCTAGATGTTACCAAATTTTATTTTTATTCCACTCCACTTCTTTATAGAGTTGGTTGAGTGTGTGAATATAGGTACATTAGAAAAGAACTCCCATAGTTTTTATAACATTAGTGCTTGTCAATATCCACTGAATTTTGAAGGTGGGCTTGGGGTAGCTATGTCTTGGCATTATAATAGCCAGTCTTTCCCTAGTGGGATGGGTTTCGAGAGATTGGTATCATAGGTGGTGTGTACTTTGGATATTGATTGGAGTTTTCACCCTTCTGAAATTTGGATGGGACTTGGACAAACAATGTAACAGTTTTTCAAGTGAGGCTTTTGGTCCATAGAACCCAATGTTGGTGTGGAGACCAACGTATCCATAGAACAAGACTCTAACTACCTACTTTTTGAATCAGTATACCCACACATCAGTTGCTGGTATCAATGGAACATTAATCACATAGTATTGAGTTTATTTACTTCCTTTATTGATTCATCTCCCTAGTTATTCTTTTTGACCATGGTATGTATGGATACCATTCAAGATTAATATTGGATGACTTCTAGCTAGGATTTTGAGAAAGTTTCATATCAATGGTCGGTTGATTGATGAGACCCAATTTCAAGGAACCATTCATGATTTTTTTCTCTTGATGAGCACCGAGTTGTGATACCACCTATTGAACAGTTCATAGACCCTCCTATAGATGTCCAGGAAAATGATCATCTGCATGTTGAGTAGTGGATGGATATAATAGGGAAGTACGATGGTATGTGTAGACTTAGTGTGTTATTTGAGATCCACCGATGTATACCACTAATATTTCATGATGAGATAGACCATCATATAGTAGGGAATTGAATCAAGGTAGTGGTCCATATTTTCTGGCTTGTGTGGACCTTGAATGATCTTATGGTTTCATTGGTGACCAGTATTCTCCATGGAGCATTTTTGGATTCATATGTACTATCGAATGGCACACTAGTGTTCAGTGTGCATCACAATATTTAGATAGAGATATCACCTAGTATTTTTCATGATCCAAAACCCATTCTCAAGAGGCAGAGGATTGAATCGAGCATGTGTTTTGAATGTACCACTTGGATAGGACCCCTCTCAATGGTGTTCTAGGTAGAAAGCCATATCCATGGAGAAGTGAGGAATTGAAAGATCCATGTATTTTTAATATTTTATGTTGATTTATACATTCAAGAAAGTGGAACAAATTCCCACAAAGAAATGTTCTTATAGCACATTTCAAAATTCTGATGAAGAGTTATTGGCACCTAAAGGGTATAGTATTGATGTGTGGTGGAAAAGACAATTCAACATGTATTTTGGAGGTTTTCTTGTGCTAAGGTGTCAGAGTGAGCCCTTGTTTTAGTGAGAAGGCATGAATGGGAATGGTTACCATTATTCATTAGAATATTTAGGATCATTGGATTAGAGTGTGATTTGGGATATGATATGTGTCTATGAATCTATGGATACAGTTTTACAACAATGTCATAAGTCACATTTCCATAGATGTAGCCCAATTTAAGACCTTGAAAACCCAGTGGGGCCTTTTAAGATTACCCTTGAACTGGACAATCCAGTAGAGAGGACTTGTGATCTACCTCTTATATAAATATTGTTAGTTAACTCTACGAGGTGATATATCCTCACATGAAATATTTCCATTGCACCAGTGGGACCCTATGACATTTTCCACATCATTAAGTAGTCCTCTACCATCCGTGGTCAGATGATTTCTACCACTGAGTATAGTGGGGATTCTATTTTTTAGGATATATTTTTCATCACTTGATAAGGGGTGGTCCTTGATCATGGTAGGACCAAATCATTCATCATAGGTTATAGATTCTTCCTTATCAGCTGGATAGTATTACCCTCTGAGTAGTAGAGGCTATGAGATTTTAGCTTTTTTAGATGGTCAAGGAGTATAAGGGCGTCCATCATAAATATGTATCGGGTTTATCACCACATCAAGAGTTTTTTTATACATGGAATTACACCATGGATGACTTGATATCTAAGCTAGAATCTTATACGACCCCGTATAGATGTGAGAGTTGGAGGTGTGGTTGGTGGAGTTTGTTGATAAGGAATTTTGAACGAAACAATGTTTTTCCTTGGAAATCCTTGTGTTAATTCCCTACGGGGAAGATGAGAGCATGAGGTCTGTTTTAGATTAGTGTCACCCAATCCAAGTTACTATCTAGCAGGAGTATCTACCCTTGAAAATCGATGACCACCTCACCCAGTGGATGGAGGTGGCATGAATATCATTGTTTGACCTCAGGATGAGTTATCACCAGCTCCACGTTCGATAGGTGGATGTTTTGATTTTGGACTCTTAAAGCCATTATGGTTTCTTTGACATCTTGGTGATACAAATTAGCATGTTGAGCACCATAGAAGAGTTTTAAAGACTTATAAGTTGAATCCAAAACCTTTCATAGATCGATTTGTGGTATTACACTATAATGGTATTCCTGTGACTTTGGCGTCATATTTGGAGAAAGAAATACACATGAGCTTGGGGATAGTGTTGGCTTTTAATGGGTTGATGTTTATCAAGGGGAAGATTAGGAGTTCTCATGAAATTTCTGGAGTCCGTTTTGGATAGATGATGATGGCCATAGGAGTTCAATGATGAGATAAGAACTTAAAAGATATCTCACTGTGCTAATGATCATGATTATTTTTCCAGGATGTATGTATATGTTTATAGATCATAATACTTTTTTCCTAATTTAGTTTTAGTCTAGCGAGGTGGTGTAACACCTAACCCCATAACCACATTAGTTTTGGTTGCTTAGTGTTCTACACATGTCATTGATGATGAGATATGTGGATGAATCAACATACCATACCATTCTAGGTATGCTATGTTTTGAGGGTGGAATTTCCTTTTTCAAGGAGATGGTGTCATTGAGAACATATATAGAAATAACCTTAATGGGAAAGTGTTTTCCATGGGACCATATATTCTTGAAGCACAAGAAACTGTCAAGGGAGCTCATGGGAGAAGAAGAGCTGGATTTTTTCTTAGTATCAACACAATTTTTCAATTTTTTTTCTATTAAGGGGTAAAATTATTTGAATAATAGAATAATATATTGACTCAATTCTTGTAATGATTGAGATTAAAATATTTCAAAAAAAAAACTCCAGGCCAGGTACTAAGACATCACATGAATCTGAGGCTCAGTGCGCCAAGATATATGTTTATAATGATATTAAATATACTTTACATTAAGCATATTCAATTTTTAGAAAAAATAAAATACCTCTAGAATGATGTATCTGATCAGAAATCCTAGATTACGACTGAATCTATAGTGTGAGTTTCACCCTACAAGTGATCTGAATTTGGCCGGTACTAAATGTTTGGATAATGGAGCAATTGACGGGTGTGTTTAAATTATACTAAATGATTTTTTTTATTTTTTTTAATTTAAATGACCTAAATCTAATCCTATATAAATACCCTCTTATTGATGTTTTTGGAGGGTTATCCACATAACCATTACGATACCTAATAGGGTGAGGATAACATTATTTGTTGGATAATAAATATTGGAGAATGAAATATGACCAGATCGAGGATAATCATGAAATGAATGAATAATTAATCGGGATAATCAAATTCATAACTATCAGACGTGTTATTTAATAACGATCGATACTTAATCGAGGGAAGATTCATCGCATGTGGTTTCAATTTTTTTTATTAAAATATTATTCATGGATAATTAATCTAATTCTGATCTATGATTTATTTATTCCTTCACATGATCCCATTTAATAATTTGATTTTTTTAAAATCAATTTTTTATTTTTTATGTCCTGATATCACCCATAATTATACACCTTTCGTTTTTGTCTGGGATGTCATTTGGATATGATGATTATCACCATTATTATGCTTTACCCTCACCATTCTATGAATTGATCACCATTTCCCCATAGGGTCAGAGTTCATCATTTTTGAGGAGATTTAGAGTACGATCGAACGGTAGAATCATGATACTTATGAGAAAAATGAGTGGGATTAAATTTATGAATGGATTGGAGTGGTACCAGGAGTGCCAGTTCCTTATAAAGGATGAGATTGAGGCACAATGAGAGATATGAGTAATCGTAGTTTATTTGGATACCATTGATGATCTCTATTTTTCCCAACTGACACAAGACGATAAACTATGGCACAACAAGACTGATTCTAAGAAGAGGCCATGCATGGGGTCTCATGGTGGAGGTTTATCAGTGAGGAAATGCATCTGTCTTGTAGGTGTAAGGGATTCTACCCATTATGATGTGTGGTTAATGATAGATCATGGAATGACTAAAAGGATTTATGTTATTAAAATTATTTTCATTAATAATATTATTTTTGTATTACGATTAATATTATTAAAAAAATATTGTTATTATTATGATTGATAATAAAATTATAAATATTTTTCAATAATCAGAATTAATGGGATATTTGGCCATGAATAGGGGGCCTGAGTAGACGTGTCAGGAATAGAAATCCACCCATTTAAGACATGAAATATTATCATAATAATAATGTGTGGAAATTAGTAATGTAATGGTGGGGAAAGTGGGAGAGGTGAGCTTCATGTGTTGGGAAAGGGGGAGGTCTAGCATGACCCCCATGTTTTTTATCTCATATAATAATAATAATAATAATAATATTCTTTTAACAAAAAATAGATCTTCACACCACCCTTTGGGACTGAAGAGGATGTCCATCATGAGGGATTTCCGTGAATATGGTTTTTTAAATAATAATAATATAAAATATTATTATTTATTTTTATTAGAGAAACCCTATTTTGGTATTACCTTTTATGTTTTACAATAGATTGGTGATACTTCTGTAGCATCATGAAAAAGTTATTAAGCAATAATTTCAATAACAATGATGGATATTTAATTTTGACTCATGGCTCAAGAAAACAAAATGTCATTCGAGCAAGATGTGGTGAAATGAAATTTTTTCATCAGTTGTCATATTTGGGAAATTGAAAAGCCTATCCCAAGTGTTTTTCCACAAAGATCAGAAAGGTGTGATCTATTTGGTTGTTCATGGATATTCTTGATGAAAATTGATGGTCTAACATTTTCACCCTGTCAGAATGATGAAGAGCCTCATATAATCGTTGGAAATTTGAAAAGATATGCAATATACTCAGGGTAAACAAGAATTCCTAGGGGTACCTGGGAATGACTCAATACCAGAGCACATCCTGGTACATAGTTAGACCATAGAGCAGGACTACACGTTGTCATAACCCCTTACATGCTATGTTCATCAACCCAAAATTTCATTAACATAATTTCCCTTCTTATGTTATATGGTTTAAAACACATACATAACACAAATATCAAAATAAAAACGTTTTTCTCATAAATAAAGAATGAAATAAGTGATATTAATAGAAATTAAGGATCTTATATTGATGGAATTGGAAATTGACCCTTATAATAGTAACATGAACATTATGAGTAATAATATAGCCGACAGAACAGTATCCTAAAATAATAAAGTTTAAAAAAAATTAGGATTCATTTAAATGAAAATATGATATAATTATATCATAGAATAAGTAAATAATTGTTTTAAAAATTATAAATTAAGTGTTGTTGTTGTTTTAAAACATAAATGTTTATTTATAATTTCATAATGATTTAAAAGAAAATTATGTTTCAAAAATTATATTCATAAATTTATATTTAGTTGTATTAAGTTTATAAGATAGTTTTTTGAGATATTAATTAAGTTTTCAATGTTTAATTAAATCAGGTTTAATTTTAAAACAATTATTTTTCAAATAAATGAATAATTTAATAAAAAAAATTAATTTATGGTATTTAAAAAATTATTTTCATAAAATGAATATCTTATTTTAATTATAAGTTGAAGATAGTTAGTGTGATTCTTTTTGATTTTTATAGAATCGTGGTTTTTTTATCAATAGAGAAATAGAATAATTACAATATAATCTAAATACATGAATATTTTAGTCATTATTGATGTATAGATGATGTAAGCACCATATTCTCAAACTCTCTTTCATTATTTAATATATTTAGTGATATTTTCAACACTATTGATAGTATTGTTCCCAAATAATAATCCAATGAATAAAAAAATCAATAAAAAACCCTCTCCTCCCCTATAAATATCACTCCTCGCCAACTCTTCTCCTAACACCTTCCATACCTTGAAGATGTCTAAATTCCTACTGATCCTCCTCCAATGCCTCTCCCCCATGTCCATGAGATTTTGGTGTCCACAAAATAACAAACCCAATTTCCCTAAGGAGTATCTCATGTAGTAGAAATTCAAGAGGTAAGATCCACATTTGTTTTCTTTTAATTTCATTTTAATTTAATTTCATTTCTCATCATCTTCTCATCTCACCCAATCCAATTGGCATGATAACACTAGAATTTTTTATATACTATATTGTTATTTTATTAATGGAATATCTATAAAACCCCAAGACGTTTATATATTTTTCTTTTACAATAATGGTTATTTTTTTCTTGATTTCTTTATACTCAACACCATGTTAAGGGTACGCTACACACAACACCAAGTTAGCTTGTGTTACACACAATATCGACTATTAAAACCTCTTAACGGAACACCTAGTTAAAAACTAAATTTGGGGAATTTAATAAATTTTATTTTTGAAAATAGACATCATTTCTTAATTAGTAATTTTAGAATTAGATAAGGGTATTTTTTTTACTTTTTCATAGAAGTTCCATTTTTGAATAATAGTGAAAATTAGTACATTTTATTTTAAACCTGCATTTTCCTTTAAATAATTATTAATGTTAAACTATATTTTAAAATTTCCATTACAGTCATAATAGATCAATTATACATATATTAATCCACTTTTGGTCATTAGAATCATTTTTATATTGAAATTGGATATAAAGTCTAATTGAACTTTTGAATGTTTTTACTTTAAAAACACACTTTGTCACCATGTTAGGGGGTTTAGTGTTAAACTTAATAGAGCCACTTTTGTAACTTGAATCTTAAAAAATGGAAATAAATGTTTTTAATCATTATGATATATATATTATAATAATTTCAGCATTTTTTAACCAAATTTTTTTTTAAAATAATTAAAATTAATTACAGTGACTAAGGTAAAATTTAGATTAACATGGGACTAAAAATTAATTTTAAAGTCCAAAATGGCCTATAAACATATATAAAGTCCATTGGATACCAATATTTCGACCATATACCCTATGTTTTCTAATTTTACTACTCAATGGGACACATGTTCATGAAATTTCCCTATATGATAAGTCATGTATCGAAGAAGACAAAAAAGGAGCATTCCTTACTATTAAAATTTATAAAACCTTTAGATATAGAAAACAATATTTTTAGTTATACATATAATTTTGAAATATAAATGATTAATTTTTATCATAATGAATTATTATTAATTTTTAGAGATTAATTAGTTACATTAACTAATTAAGGAACCCCAATGCGGTGATTATTGAGTTAATAATTAACTAAAACAAATGATACTATAAATATTAAAACTGAAGTAAATTGATTGAATTATTGTATTTAATTATTTTTTTAGATTAATATATCATTTCAAACATATTCAATCATAATAAATATTAATTCCATTTTTTTATATTTTTAAATTAAACTTAAATAAATAAGGTAAAAATTGTCATTAATGTTTTTTTTTTCAATAAACAATATTTTATTAAATAATTTAAAATTAACAAAAAACCTATATTCTTAAAAGTGATTTTTAATATTCAATAAATATCAAATATGGTCTATTAATGGACCCATTTATCTTTTAAAATTAATATATTTACCTATATATTGTAAAAACATTATTAGCACAGGTCCAGGTTAAAAATAGTGTTTCTGTGTGTTACAAGTGCATGTTTTAAAATTAATTTCAAAATCACATGAGATTTATATTTTTTAAATTATATATAATATCTATATTTCAGAGTTTCATTATTATACTATAATTCTAACTTTAATTTACTCTTAATTATAAAATTATTTATTATATAAAACTAGTTACTTTAATAAAAACTATAATGATAAAAATAATGAAACTTAAGAGTTAGGGGAAAAATTATAAAACTGCAGAAAATTTTGTGTAGTGAAGGTTTTTATAGACCATTCATAACATTTAAATCATTAAATTTTCATTTTTAGGAACATGAGGTAAGATATTCCTCTTATCAGTGTATACCTTTCTTTATTTACAAGAGTTTCACTCCTCCTCCACTATAAAAAAGAACACAACCCAATTAAATATTCACACCTCTCAGGACACATTGAATCAAACAAGGTATACCTAAATAGATCCTCAATATCCCTTCCCTCAAACTAGATTCCTCCTCTTGGGAATAAAGCCTTCCAATAAATCCTTTTGGTGTAAACCAGAAGGAGTTACCCAAATAATAGGTAACATTCTTACTCAAGATCCGTCATTTTATTTTCAAATTCCACCACTAAAAAATTATTACACAATGATTATAAAAATAACACTAGTATTATAAATATAATGATACTTTTTTATACTAATGGTTTTATCTACACTTAAACACACTTCCATCTAATTGGCAATGAAGATAACGTTTATGTGTGCAGTGAACTACCACCTCCCGAAACAATGGTTGTTCGGTCATCATTTACCACCATTCACGGTGGGGAATTATTATGAAAACACTATTTATATATTATAATTATTATAATTATTATTAAGATATTCATATTAAATTATTTTATAACACATAACATTATACATTCCATTTTCTATAAATATGATAACATCATTTGTGGAAATGTGGAATACTGCCTCCTCAAAGCGATGTGATACGTTCAAAAACTACATGGAATGTAAAAGGGATAGTCATAATTAAAAATATGTTACATAAATAATATATATATGATATTAATGACATAAATACTATTTTTTAAATATAATATATCATTTTATTTATTACCCTTTTCACACATAAAAAAAGGTGATAACATTATTCGTCGATGTGTGGACATCGCCTCCTCAATGAGATGCGATTCCTTTTCCATCAAAATAATTATATTAATAAATATATATGATTAAAAAATATTATATTTCTGATATCATGACCATTATAAAAATATATAATGTTAGTTAACATCTTTCAAAAATGATCATTGAAAAATGGGAATGTCACTAATGCGCACGTATGGCCTATTATCACTATGATTGTATTGTTGGTCATTTTTCATAACCACAATTCATGATTTATTTTAAAATTATAATTTATTTAACAATATGATAATTATGTCGTGATTAATGTTTCGTAAATTATATATAAGGACCTATTTGACCACACTTGAGGTACCAAAGTCATTTTTAACACATAAACCAAATTTGATCAAAACACCTAATGGGAACTTCACTGTTTAATTAGTTTCATACAACATGGTAATAAGTGTAATAAAATTAATTATAAACATGAAAAAGGTTACAAGTTAAGTAAATAATTAGTTTTTTTGTTATTCATGAATTTAAACACACATGAGACAAGTATAAATCAAGGTAAGGGATTCTTGCCTCACTTTTATTTTTGTGAGGCGTACATCATTTTCACCACTTTCTTATTTTGTGTGGTGTATATACTACCAATATTTAGATATTAAATCCTGAATTATTTTACATTCTTGTAATTTTAATTTTCACTTTGAATTATTTATCCAAAGGTGTTTAGCTTGAAATTTACTAGGTGGTAAAGTAAACTTTTCAGTCTCATATTATTTTGTGACTGTTACCTTTATCTTATTCCAATCACTTTATTGTAATAAATTTTCATTGAATATTTACATAAATATCCACATTCATGGGTGATGGATATTATTATTTCCTAAAACATATTATATATTTACATAAATTGTTTACTTTGATATTATATTGATTAACTGGAGAATTATTTATAAATCTGTATCTTTTATTCAAAACGAATATTCGATAAGGCATATAAAATGATATATAAGGAATGATTTGATCTTTTAGTGAAGATTAGGGCTCTAAAATTATATATCCCCTTGATATAATGAATGGTTTTTATATTGAATATAACTTTACCAAATTTTAATAGTTTAAACCATTTTGTGAAATGTCTTGACAGTATTGGATTTCATCTTACTTAGACATGATATAAAATAACTAAGAATTCCCCTCATTTAACTCATTTATTTTTTATCCAGGAGATTTTGTGTCAAAATGTCTATGGATGGATTTAATTCACAATTTATTGAATAAATTTCATGTGTTTCAATTTCTTACCATTCCATATTGATTATGCAGTATATAGTTATTTGAATGGCTTGTGTTATCAGTTAATTATCATTCCATGTTGTTTTATTATCATAAATTCATTATTTCTTCAACTTTACGTACCCTTTCTGATCATTTTATCTCACCCTTATTATATTTCCTTTCCTTATGTTATGAAGAGAATTCCTTTGAATGAGTTTCAAGGATTCTTGGATTTTACATATGTTATGAGTTATTTTATATTCTCAATGTATTATGGGTATCATTTATGTAGTATAGCTTTCCAAAAATACGAAACTATTTGGTCCATTGAGAATTTAATCCTTGTAATCATGCCAATATAATAAAATGAAACACTATATCAGAGCTTCTGGGGTCCACACATTATAGTTGGTATCAAATGATGTTTATAAGAAACCTTGGAAACTATATTTATAAAACATAGATTATGGAACAAAACACTAAAATTGAAATTGAGGATAAGTATATAAGAAAATCTAAGAATTTTTCATAGTAGATATTATTTTGGTCTCCCTAAAAATACATCCAGGTATGGATACTAAATGTTCACATGGTTCTAGAATATATCTTCCTAGGTGTAATAACTATGACATGGTGAATTGGGCCTGACTTGGTGTAACCTAGTAAATTATAATGATCTTTAATGTACACCTGGTTTAAGACATTCATGGGATACACTTAGGATAATTCATATTTTCTTTAAAACACATTAACATGGATTTAAAAGAATAAATGTCCTCAAATAATCCACGTTTATGATTATTATATTTTATATGGTAAATGTTTTCAATTTATGTTATGTATTTTACATGTTTTTGGATTATAAATTATGTTTTAAAATGATAGTAACTAATTTAGTGTATGTTGTAATTTTGAAATGGTTCCTAGTAGATGGAATGTGAACCTCACCATTGTATATGATCCCAAGATTAAGAAGGATAATATATTGTATGGCCTTATTCCTTATATAAAAGTAAATATTCTCCTAATAATTTTATTCATATGAGGGAATAGTATCATGTGATAATGAGATTCATAAATAATTCTCCATGTTATATGGCTTAGAAGGAAATAATGAAAATAATTGTATGTAAGGTTAAAATAGATATAAAGGGATGAAAGGAAATATGTATTTTCCCACATGATATAATTGTGGAATGAAACTCCCCAATACTTGCTTGAAGGGAATGAGAGTTTGTTATAAGTGTGGAAAAAAATTCCACCATGTTCTGGATTTCAAGGGAAAGAAATAAAATTAAAATGTTCAATGATTCTACTACAATGGAGATAGAACACTATTTAAATCAATCTTCCATGCATCAAAGGAATATACCACAAAAGAGGCCAATGGATTATGGTAAATATTATTATAATACCCATGCAAGAGAGGAATGATTAATGTCATTATGTTTGGATTCAATAATTATGTAATTTAATTATTTTATCATTGATGTTCTCTTTATATGAGATATGGAGTATATGAGGATTTTATTACAATACTATTGCATTATGGATTTCAGATCACATGCTAAATGGAACCAAGGAATGTTTTTATTGGAAAGATAAAAAATCTGGAAGACACGTGGTTGAGGGAAAGATAACCCTTAATATGTTCCTAATACTAAGTTAATAATGTCATAATAAATAGATGATTTATATGTATAAAGGATATTATATTTTATAGATTACCTTGGAATTGAATAAGGATTTGTTTACTACATAGATTATGATATCATTGATGTATTTTACAACACTTTTGGATTTTATGAATATGCTGAATAACATGTGTTTTACTTAAGAAATATGGAATCACTGATGTTTTCAATAAGGATTTTTGGTAATCTATGTTATTTATCTATTTGGATAGAATACATGATGAAGGTTTTCTCAGGCTGGGACTGTGAAAATTTAGATATTCTTCATGTTGATTAAATGCCGATGATTAGTTTATTTTGTAAATTCCGTGGAATTATTTCAAAAATGTTGAGTCATAATATTTTTGGAAAATTTTACCATTTATGAAATGGTTTATGTTTAATTTTTTATGAAGTTCTAGAGATTATTTGATTACATCACTATATCTTTGATCTTATGATAAGAGATAAAGTATAAATGGTTGAAGGAGGAATCAAAGGAAAAGATTGTGAAATAATTTCTCAACTCTATGATAAAGGGTCTTGAATAATTTTTTTCCCTACTATCATCATTTTGAATAATAAAAATTTACCTTTATTCACACCTCTGAATTATGGTTTGGTGGTCTAAAATTTTTAGCTAAATGTGTTCTCTATCACTCAACATCGGTACATGATGGATATATTTCACTTCCATGTCCAGGTTTTCACTAATCTTCCCCTATTATAAATCCTAGTCTTTTCATGTAATTAATATTAAATTTTCCCTCTTATTAATAATATTATTTATTGATCCTATTTACCATTTTGGATTTTAAATAATAGTTTCTTTTAAATATCAATCCTTGATTTTTGAGATTGAGTTTAAATTGTGATGACATAATTTATTTAAGATGCGGACAATGTAACACTAAAAAATTTAAAATATCTTTGTTTTAGAATGATCATTATTTGGTTTCTATATTTTTTATGTGGAACGCCATGTTAAGCATACACTTCACACACCACCGAGATAGATTGTGTTACATGAAATACCTAGTTTTACAACCTTTTAATGACATGCCTAATTTAAAACTAAATTTTGGATATTTTATAAATTTTATTTCTAAAAATGAAATTTGTTTTTAAATTCATAATTTCAAAATAATATTAGGTTTAGTTTTTGGTAATTTTATGAGATGTTTCATTTTTAATACTGCATTTTAGTAAAAAAAACATCATTTTTTAAATAATTGTTAATGATAAATTATATTTCATATTTTTCATTAATTCCAAAATCGATCAATTGTACATATATTAATCCAATTTAAGTCATCAGAATAATTTTTATACTGAAATTTGATATAAATACTTACAGATCATTTGAATTTTTTACTTTAAAAATTGGTTTCTCACCATGTCTGTGGGATTATCATTAATATTAATTTGGAAACTTATATAGAATTAATTGTTAAAAATGGACATAAACTATTTTAATCATTACGTTATTTTCATTGAAATAATAGAAACATTGTTTTCTTCCAAAAATATTAGTAAAAGAAATTAAATTTAATTACTTTGATTATGGTATAATTTAACTTAACAAGAGATAAAACCTTAAACATAAGGCCCAAAATGACCTAAATATTTTCACGAAGGCCACTGGCTGACAATAGTTTGACCATATACCAAATTATTTTAATTTTAATAGTTAGTGGGAAATAGGTTCATGAATGTACCCTATACGATAAATTATGTACGGAAGAAAGACAAAAAAGGAACCTTCCTTACCTTTAACATTTATAAAACATTTAGTTGTGAAAAAAGCAACATATATTTGGTTATACATATCATTTTTAAATATAAATGAGTTATTTTATCCAAAATTATTTATTATTAATTTTTGGAAATGAACTTCTTATATTAAAGGCCTAAGAAATGTCAACACAGTGACTAATTATTATATAATTAAATAAAATAATTGATACCATAAATATAATAAGTGATATAAATTGATTGATTTATTGTCATTAATTATTTTATTATATTAATATATCATGTTAATAAGCTTTTAAATTAATAATTGTTTTTTAAAAATATTTTTTTCTATATTTTTAAATTTAAATTAAATAAATAATGTTAAAATTCACATTAATGTTATTTTACAGAATACTATATTTTATTAAAAAATTTCAAATTAATAAAAGTCCTTTTTTCATCCAAATGATCTTTATATTTCAATAAAAATAAAATATTTTATATTAATGGAACAATTGATATTTTATAATTAAAATATTGACCCATAGTTAGTAAATACATTGTTAGTATAGTCTAGGTTAAAGCATTGTTTTTGCGTGTTACATGCAATTTTTTTAATGTTAATTTCCAAAAAACATGAGATTTATATTTTTTAAATTATATATAATATTTAGATTTAATTTTTTCTATGATATATAATAAATATCACTTTATATTAATATTAATTTTCAAATTAATTAGGATAAAAAACTAATCACTTTAATGAAAAACTAAATGATAAAAATAATGAAACTTAAGAGTTAAGGAAAAAATTTACATAAATGAACTTATTTTTTGTGGTGGAGGTTTTTACTAACCATGATTCTCATTTAAGTCATTATATTTTAATATTTTGGCACATTTTGTATGGGATACCACCCATTACAATATACCTTTTGGTATTTACCAGAGTTCCACTCCTCCTCCACTACAAAAAGGCACACACACTTACCACATATTCCCAACACTCAAGAAAATTTTTATGAAAAAATATCTTCAAAAATTGATCATAAAAATACCTCACCTCATCTTTTATACCTTTCCAATTCAATAACTCCATCCGTGGAATCCCTTTGGTGAAAACCAATGGTGTTTCTCCAATATGAGGTAACACTTTTCCTCATGCTCCTTCGTTTTATTTTCATTATCCACCCCTAAAATATTCTTACTCAATGAATATATAGTAACAGAACTCTAAAAAATATTCTAATTTGTTTTTATGATATTTTTTCGACCTAAACATATAGATACATACATCTAATGGGAAATGAATATACCATTTATGTGTGCTGCGAACTACCGCCTCATGAAATGTTGATTGTTAAATTTTTCCTTTACCACCTTTCATGGTTGGGGACTATGAACGAAATATATATATATATATATATATTATGAATATGATAGCTATTATTTAATTATTATTATCTAATTATTTAATAATAGATAATGTTTTACTTTTTTTGAGATGATAACATCATTTGTGGATGTATGAACTACCGCCACCTCAAAGCGATGTGATACGTTCACAAACTACAGGGAAAATTCAAAGAACGATATTAATTAATAATATGTAAAATAAATAAAATATACATGATAATAAATTAAATAATTATCTTAAATAAATATAAAATATAATTTTCTTTATTATCCTTTGCACACACTAAAAAAGTGGCAATATCATTCATAGATGTCTGGACTACCGCCTCCTTAACGTATTGTGATTCAATTTTCACCACAAGAATTACATGTATAAGTATATATGATTATTTAAAATGGCAGTTGTGATATAGAAATAATTATAGAAGGATATAATTTTATGTAAATTTTTTTTACAATGATCATTTCAAAATGGGAACGTTACTCATGTGTACATACAGCCTACCATCTTAATGACAACAACATTTGATCATTTTTCATAACAATCATTCATGATTATTTTTAAAAATATAATTGATTTATATATATGATAATTATGTATTTATTATTATTCATTAAATTTTATATAATGACCCCTTTGACCATAGTTGACCTACCAATGTCGTTTCTGAAACATGAATTGAATCCGGTCAAAACACCTGACATATACGTAATTGTTTAAGTAGTTTTATACAACATGGTAGTAAGTGAAATAAAATTAATGATAAACACAAAAAAGGTTATTAAAAAATAAAAAAATTAATATATGTTTATATTTATTAATATAATTACACATGAGACAAGTGATACCTAAGTTAATAGATTATTGTCTCACTTTTCTTTTTGTGAGGTATATGTAATTTTCAAAACATACTTATTTTTTGTGGTGTATCTACTTCCCATATTGATATATTATCTCTTGAGTTATTTTATCTTCATGTTATTTTAGGTTTCACTATTAATTACCTCATCCAAGGGGTTTATCGTGAAAATTACCAACTGGTCAATTTCTCCTTTTCAATATCACTTTATTTTGTTATTGTTAACATTTTCAACATATAATCACTTTATTATAATTATTTTACACTGTATATTTACTTAAATATCTACATTATTGGGTGATGGATATTATTATTTATTAAACTTTATACCAGATTTACATATGGTGTTTATTTTGACATATAATTGATTAACTGAGGAATTATGGACAAATCTGTATCTTTTATTAAATTCAGATATTTTATTTGGCATGTTGTTTGATATTTGAAAAATTACTTGGAATATATATGAAAGGTGGGACCCAAAATTTATATTGACCCTTGATGCATCAATATGTTCTCGTGAGAGAAATTATTTGGCCAAATTAGAATAGTTTAAACAGTATTTTCAATGGTCTTAATGGTATATGTTTTCATGTGACTAAAACATGACATCCAATAATTATGAATTTTCCCCATTTAGTCTCAATTATTATTTATCCATGAGATTCTATGCCGGCATATCTATTAATTCATTCAATTCTCAATGTATCGACTAAATTTCATGTGTTTTAGTTTCTTACCATGCCATATTGATTATGTCATTTTTTTGAAATGCATGTGTTATTAGCTATTTACCCTAAAATGTTGTTTTATTATCATAAATTCATTATTTCTTCCACTTCACATGCCCTTACTAACCATTTGAGATCACCAATATTATGTTTCCTATCCTAAGGTTATGAATATGAATCATTTGAATGATTATCGAGGATGCTAAGCTTTTACTTATGTTATGATTTATTTTCTTTTCCCAATGTATTTTGGGTATTATGTATGTAATATAGGTTTCCAAAACTGCTAAAATATTTAGTCCATCAGGATTTGATTATTTATAATCATGAATATGAAATTGAAAAATGCACTATATATGAGATTATATGGTCATGGAATTACATGATCCATCATCAATCCTCTTCTCACCTCTCTTTTATTAAAAAAATGAAAACATCATATGTGATGTGTTGATTTACCACCATCATGGATGATAAATTTTTATTTTCCCTTACCCCTTAAAGGATTATCATAAATAGGTTTTTTGGTTAAATTATATTTTATAATACATATTATAATTTATATATTGTATTGGAACCAATATATAATAATTAAGTTAAATAAAATGATATAAGTTCACAATAGTCTTCAAAACCTTAAATAAAACTAAATCATTTTCATTAACATTTTAACTGATGAATAATCAGAATACAATATAACAAAATAAAATATAAGATCATTTAATCTTATGTGTGTTCATTAATAATTTTTTTTAATTTCGTATAATTATTCTCATTCTACATGAACTTCCACGCATGTATTCAGTTGAACTAATCATAAAAACCATGAAAACAAGCAATCCTGATATGATGGAGTTGAACTCTATAACAAATCACAATGGCCATAAATGGACTTAATAACATTATAATAAATAAAATATTTGTATAAAAGGTTATTAATTTATAAATTAATTAATCTAATTACATTATCTATCATATTAAAGAGAATAAATCATTCAAACATAAGGCTAGGGGATTCTCAAACCCAACTCCTTTTTCTTGGGTTTTTTCCCTATTTCACACCAATTTTAGTATGGATATTAATTTAATGTTCCTTAAATTTCATTTCATTATCCTTGACTTCTTATATCTGGGGGTATACATTTTTTCTACTAGAGTTTATGATAGAAATAAGGATTTTCCAAAATAACTCTCATTTCTAAAAACTCACGTTTTTCTTCTCTTGAGATCATATATTCTTTACTTGATATTTATGATTCTTATACCAATTATTTAATTAAATATTTTTTTGGGGAATACCAATTTTTATTAATTAATATATAGTTTATGATATTATCATGAAACCCATTTCATTTCAAGGGTTTATGTCTTAGAGTGTTATATATTCTATGTGGCATGAATGATTATATAAATTTTATGATGCGACATGTGCACCCAGAATTATATTTCACTCCAATTCATTAGGTAATGTGATGTATCACAAGAGATAATGTGAAATATGAATGTACATGATTATATATTTGTTCTCAATGATGATGTTATGATTATGCACATATTTTATGTGTGAACATGTTGTTGTCTTTGTTCACAACTATGTGTGGTATTTGACCACTATGACATGGTATTTCATTTTTCTTCATTTCCAAATTGCATGCCTTTATATAATGTTTCCTATCATGATTATTATGGTGATAATTTTATTATTTTAAGATGATTATGATTATTATCAATCTTGTTATATTGATTCATATCTTAATATATCTTCTTACTAGAATTTTAGATCAGTCTTTGTTTTTTGTATATCCTCATGTGATTACTTATACTAAGGATAACATGAGGGACACTAAGAATCTAGAGATTACTTAATTATTTTAATGATAATGTTTTATTTTTCATATTCTACGTATAGTCATAATTTTACCAATATAATAAACCATTTCATCATAGTCTTTTAACAGTGTTATGTTATTTATCATTAAAATGATATAATCATTTTTTAAGAAAAATTAGGGGCACTATAGTTTGTATCAGTGCATAGTTCAGGTAACTTTTGAATTATTATTAGATAACATTAGTGAAAAATGTTATAATGAGACAAAGTATATTTATAAACCCAAGAATATTTTTTTAGAAAAATGATAAACATAGAGATCCCAGAAGATATGACTTTAGTGTTAATTGGACAAAGGAACAAATTATTTATTCATAAAGTGTAAACATATGTTTTTTTCAGTACTTTGATTTTTTTAAATGGTTGGGACTAGGATAGACTAAGATAACAAACCATGTGAGGTACAATTCAGTGATTTGTTGAAGGATATACCCAGTGCCTTGGGAGGTGGAGTTCAGGATTTCATGCTAGTGCTTACTTAGCTGTATCAGGATATGAACAATAACATAACTAATAAATAAAATCCTCCTTCACCAGTATTGAGTACACTAGCTATCGAATCAATTATACAGTAATGACCACATGCATTTAGTGGATCTTCTAATCCACTTTTTACAGAAGAGTGGGTGAACACAATAAATAATATCTTTTATGTGATCCTATTTTCTGATAAGTAGAAGGTAACTATAGGAATCTATCATTTAGATTGAGAGGATGATCAATGGTGGGAGTTGAATAAGAACAAAAATATCAAGTTTGAAATAGAATATACAGAATGGGAAGGGTTGATAAAAATATTTCTTAATAAGTATTTCACTTAAACACTTCATGGAAAGATGGGGAGATAATTTATAAAGCTAAAAAAGAAGGTGAATTTGTGACAACATATGAAAAAAATTGCACAAGGACTAGATGATACACCTATGGTTTTGTTATAAACAATGATAGAAAAATATATAGATTATTTAGTGGTTTAAAACCTCTCCATTGAAAGTATGTAGAAATTTGGGATGTTGAGAGTTGTAAAGATGTTTTTCGATGTGATCTTAAAGTGGAGATGGTGTTTGGGGAATGGTCCCATTTCTAGGGATATATGAATCAAAATATGGATTTTTAAGATTTATGATATAATTAAATTTGTGAGGAGAAAGAACGGCCACTCACATGTCAAAATTTGGGATTAAAAATCATAGGAACTACTTCAAAGGGATGGGGGAATTCTATAGGTGTGGGAGAGAAGGCCACCAAGAACATGAATGTTGAATAAACATGAAGAAAAAGGCCAATATTATGGAATAAAGGAGAGGACCACCCATGGTTCATTGATAAAACTATAAGAATCAAGGGAACTATAAAAAATAGTTCACTAAAACCAGAGTCCCCATTGCTAATCAATGTTAATAGCCACCAAATCCAAAGGAGTAAAAAAAGGTTATGTCGTCCTTACTTTCGATGGGAGAAAAAAACCAAGTCGTACAAGGTAAACTTCTTATTCACTCAATAATGAAAAAAGTGTTATTTGATTCTTGTTCTAAGAGTTTATATATTTCCTTCATGGTTTCAAGTAAAATTTAATCGCATCACCAAAACATTGAAATAAAAATATCTATAAAAACACTTAGTGGTTCAATAATTTAAATGAATGTTTTGAAGTTTTCTCTTGTTGGTGTATATGGGAATATTCCTCCAAGAAATGGTGTCATACTTCTATTAATAGAATTTTATTCTATATTGGGAATTGAATGGATCTCATTATATCAATCTCACATCAAATATTTAGGAAAGGAAATATGTTTTCAAATTGTGAACCACCCCATGATCTTCTAAAAATTCATGGAAGAACAAGAATATCATTTGGAAAATCTCCCACTAGTGTAGGTGTTGATTCATTGTAATGAAGAATACCTCACACAATTGGTTTATTATAGGTAAGGTATCAACCTTGAAGAAATTACCACTGTGAGGGAATACAATGATGCATTTCCATAAGAGTTACCTAGATATCCCACTAATCATGAGATATAGTTCTCAGTAGTACTCATACCCAAAGATAATCTTCCATCAAAATAACCCTATTAGATATCCTCTATTGAACTAGATGAGTTAAAGATGAATCTGAAAGATAATTGGAAAAAGGGTTCATATTCTCTAGTGCATCTACTTGGTGTGTTCCAATTCTCTTTGTAAAGAAGAATGATGGATCAATGAAACTATGTATAGATTATTGGGAACTCAAAAAGATCACTATATAGAAGAAGAATCCCCTTCCAAGGATTTATAACTTGTACAATCAATTATGAGGAGGTTAATACTTCTCAAAGGTGGATCTTCCTTCTAGATATCATAAACATATGGTGAATAAGTAAGATATTATAAAGGATAATTTCAATAAAATCTATGGGTACTATGATTTTATAGTGATTCCTTTCGAATATACTATTGCCCCTAAAATATTTTTTTATTTGATGAATTGATTCTTTAGACACTACCTTGAAATTTTTTTCTTAGTTTTATGGATGATATTATCAGCCACTCCAATGGTATATAGAAACATTAAGAACATATAAGGATTGAGTTGGTGATATTAAGGAATGAAAAACTGCTTTCCAAGTTTAGAATGTGTGAATTTTTTATGCATCAAGTCACAATCTGGTACACTTGATCACAAGTGGAAGAATTTCTATATACCCTTCGAAAGAAAAGGAAATTGAGGAATGCACAGACACACAAGTGTCATATAAATCCATAGTTTTCTTAGATTAACATGGAACTACTGATTGTTTTGTGAGAAATTCATATTGATTGTCTATTATGATAACTAAGAAAATAAGTGAAGGGTTAAAGTATTTATGTACATAAGAATGTGAATAATGATTAAGGAGATAAGGAAGAGTTTGATCATTCCACATTTACTCACATTAAAAATAAGTGGTGAATAGTTTATGATATATAGTGAAACATCAAAAAATGGATTGGGTTGTGTAATCATGAATAATGATAAATTGATTGCCTATACCTCATGATATATGAATATCCATGAGCATAACAACCTGATGAAAGATATGGATCTAGAATCTATGATTTTTTTCATGAAAATATGGAGTCACTACCTGTATGGTAATAAGTGGGACATATACACCAAACAAAAGAGTACAAAGTATATTCACATAGAATGAGATCAATCAGTGTCAGAGTATATGGTTATAGATAATCAAGGAATATGAGTTCTCTATTCATTGCCATCAAATAATGTAGAATAATGTGGCTGATGCTCTTAGAAAAAATAACCTACTAATCTACCTATAATGTATCTTGATAAATACCATATCTTCTTGAATATGAAAAGGATTAATTTGGAAACAATTACAGGAAGGAATACATCCTAGATTCCATAAATGATTTCCCAAAAATCTTTCTAAGAGAGTTTCAAGGAGGCACAAAGGGGTGATATTGAGCTTCAAAAAGAGGTGAATGAAATAATGGAAGTAAAGATTCAAGAGTTTCATATTGATTACGACGTTTTGATTTAGTTTGGAACAAGGATATGTGTGTAGTTATCACCAAAGAGAAAGTAGGAGTTATTGGGTAGTGTACATACCTCACCTTTCTCTACCCATCCTATATGTACCAAGATGAAATGCGATCTTTGAGAACACTTTAAGAGGGAAAACATGAAGGAGGATATTCTGGATCATATCTTGAGGTGCTTGAAATGTAATAAAGTTAATGAATATAAAGAGGATTCAAGAGGGTTGATGAAACCATTAACTATACCCCATGGAAATGAAAGGATTTCACTATGGGCACTGTCACTAGTTTCCCAAAAAGATCAAAAGGAAACGATGCAACAAGGATTGTGGTTGATTGACTCACCATGAGTTCCGACTTTTTTATATTTGAGAAGATCACACTTGAACAACATGATGTTATACATGTGAAGGAAGTTGTGAGGACACCTGGGGTTCCACTTTTGATTGTATATGAAGGGGATCCAAGGATCACATCAATATTATTGAGAAGTCTTCAACATTATTTGAGTAATGAATTTATTTTAAGCATGGCCTATCACCCCCAAACTGATGGTAAATCTAAAAGAACCATTTATATGCTTGAATACATGATATGATCCTAAAAAATGTAATTCAAAGGGTAATGGTATTATCATCCCCCATGGTTGGAGTTCTTAAAAACAACAGCTTCCACCTGAGTATTCAGATAGATCTATATGAATATTTGAATGGAAAGCAATGTATAAATCAAACCTATTTGGATGAAGTTTCTGAATGAAAGAAATGTAGACCTGATTTTGTGCAATAAATGAAAGAGAAGGATCAAGACATAAAAAATATCAATGCTTCTTAGAATAAGAAAAAGAAACACAATTATAACTATCAATGGAACATGGAATTCGATGTTTGAGACAACGTATTCCTTCAACAATCCCGATGTAAGAGAGTCATGTGGTTTAGAAAGAAATGGAATATTATACCAAGGTACATTGACCCATTTTATATCCTTGATAACATAGTATAATTTAAATATCAGCTTTTACTTCCACCATATATAGATCATGTTCATGATGTGATCCATGTATCTCTCCTAAGGAAGTATATAATTAACACTTCACATGTACTAAATCTAGATATGGTACAAATAGATAATGAAATCTCATATGAAGATCATCTAGTAATGATATAGGACCTAAGAGAAAAAGTCGTACACAAAAAGACAACTCACCATATCAAAGTGTTGTAGAGGAACCATATGTATGAAGAAGTGACTTGTGAACCAGAGGATGCGATGAAGGAGAGTTACCCTAACCCATTTATGTGAAATGAAATTTTGTTGGTGAAATTTCAAAATGGGGGAAGAATGTGACAAACCAATATTATTTAGGAACCATAATATCAATATATCGTTCATTATTTAATATATTTAGTGAAAATTTGTAACATTGTTGATTGTATTGAGCCATATTATTAAACTAATGAAAAAAATAATAAAAAACACCACTCTACTCTCCTATAAATACCACCCCTCACCACCACTTATCCTCACCTCTTCCAAGCCTTGAATCCTGTACAAATTTTTCCCAATCATAATCCCAATCCTCCTCCTCATGTCCAAGAGATTTTTTTCTCAACAAAAGACCAAACACCATTACCCAAAGGAGGTTTTAAATGATAAGACTTTTAAGAGGTAAAATTTTCCATGATTTTCATTTAATTTATTTTTATTTTATTTTTATTTATTTTCCTCTCCTCATGTTCCCATATCCAACTGGTAGGATAACTTTTTTTTCTTATATATACTATAATTTTTTTATGTTAATGTAAGATCTATCATCAAACCTCTTCTCCACTACCTTTTATTCTAAAAATGAAAACATCATCCGTGATGTGTCGAGTTACCACCATTGTGGATGATGCATTTTCATTATCCATTACCACTTTCAAGGATAGTCAAAAAAACATTATTATGGTTAAATAATATTTTAGTATACATATTATAAGCTAAATGAAATTCTATAACCAAATATAAATGTCATTCTAAATAAAATGATATATGTTAATGATGGTTGTAAAAACCACCAAAAATAAAGTTAAATCATTTTCATTAATGTTTTATCTAATGAATCATCCTCAAACCATATAACCAAATGATATATAAGATCATTAAATTTTCTATAGGTTCATTAATAACATATATTTTAAAATCATTAGAATTATTCTCATTCTACATGAACTTCCATACTTTTATACAAGCGATCCTATCATGAATACGAAGGAAACAAACAATCCTATGATGATTGAACTGAACACTATAACACATCACAATGGAGATAAATGAACTTAATAAAATTATAATTAATCAAAAAAATATATAAGAGTTTTTTATTTAGTAATTAAATAATCATGTTAGATTATCCATGATATTAAAGTAAATAAATAATTCAGACATAATGTAAGGGGAATCTCGAACCCAACTCCCTTTCCTTGGGATTTCCCCTCTTTCACACCAATTTTAGTATTTATACTCACTTAATGTTACATAAATTTCATTTAATTATTCTTCCCATTTTCTTTTATAGGTTATAAATATTTTCTACATGTTTTTATGAGAAACACAATGATTTTCCAAAAGAACTCTTTTTTCTAAAATCAACCCTTTTACTTATCTTGAGATTGATTTTATTCACTCAATATTGGTGATTTCTTTACCAATTATGTTATTCAAATTTTTTGGGAAACCAATTATATATTCATGAATATTATATTTAAGAAATTTTGATGAAACCCTTTTTCTTTCCATTGGTTTATTTTATGACTATAATTATCATGCATTTTATGTGGCATAGAGGATTATGTAAATGTTATGATGTGATGGGAGCACATGAAAATATATAGAACTCTAATACATTGGGTAATGTTATGTATATCATGATATAATGTGAAACATGAGTGAACATAATGGTATCTTTTTTCACAATGATTATGTTATGACTATTCACATATGTTATGCATCTGCATGATGGTAGATTTATTCAAAACAATGTGTGCTATTTGACCACTAAGACATTATGTTTCATTTTTATGTATTTCCACATTCCATTCCATTATATAATACTTCCGGTCATGATTTTTATGATCATAATATGATTATGTTATGAAGATTATTATTATTCTAAACTATTCTATATTGATTCATTTACTTCTCTATCTTCAAACTAGGATTTTATCTAACCCCTTTCATTGATTTATATCCTCTGGTGAATACATGTACAATGGAGAACAAGAGGTCCTCTAAAAATATAGAGAAGAAGGAATTAAGTTAATTCTTAAGTTTTATTATACATATATGATGCACGATCCAGATTTTCCAAGGATAATAAACCTTTGGATCCTTTTTTTTGCAACACTATTATTTTTTATCATAAAAATGATGTAAATGTTATTTAAGAAAAAAGTAGTGTCAATATACCATGAACTTCTTTATAATATTCTACCTCCCATATATCATTCATTTATACTCTTATTAGGTCATGTGGGTAGCCTATCCTAATTTTTTTTCCATTTAAAATGTGATAGTGGAATTCATATTGGATAATGGGATAATATATGACTTTTTCTGAGTATAATGCACCTTTGGAGGTTATTTCTTATGAAAGTGATTTGGAAGGAACGTCAGAGAGTGTTCAGGGTTGGAAATGACCATATCTTCCCATGTCATGGTTCACACATTTACCTCTATCCATAGAGTGGAGTTCCCATATAATAGTGTGGAATATACCCACTACCCACCGAGTGAACCCCCTAATGGACTGGGGTGAAAGTCCTCTTTATACTTAGTGGAGCCCCAATGATGGACTAGGGAATGAGTTCCCTATCTACCTAGTGGTACAACCCTATTCCACGAGGTCATGGATCATCCATATGTTTTTTCGAGTTCCCCTATCGTACTAGGGTGAATATCCTATACCCACTAAGTGAAACCCCCTAATAGACTCGGGTGTGGGTCTTCTATCTATTGAGTAGTTGCCCAGCGATGGACTAGGGAATGGTTCCTCTGGCTACTGTGTGGTTCCCATGATTGACTATGGAATTTTTCTTCTATAAACAAAGTGGTACCCCAGATTAACTAAGGCACATTTATTCTATATACCAAGTGGTATCACTCTGGTGGACCGGAGATTATTTCCTCTACCTATAGAGTGGTTCCCATTGATGGATCAAGGCATGAGTTCTCTTTATACTAAGTCGTACCCCCTGATGCACATGGGAATGGGTCCTTTACATATAGATTATATCACCACGACTATGATGTACAATGGTTAGTTATGGACCCACAAGGATAATTCATCCAGTAGATTCACAAGATTATGGGAATCAGATATTTTCCCTTTTTAAAGATGCTGGAAGATACATTTCTCATATGTAGGATATGGAGATGGAGATACCTATTCTCTCTCATTTTTGATTCTTTTTGTGAATATTTTTATTTTTATTGTGGTTACTTTTTTGACTTAATGATTGAAATACCTTCATTTTTATTAACTAACTACTTTTATTAGGTCTTCTGTTTACCCAACATTGGTTTTTAGAGTGTCATACAAGGTACATATATAATATTCCATGCATGGTATTTTACCACATGTGTCATGTCATATGCATTCTATGGATATGTTTGAGGTGATTTTATTGGTGAATAAGTATAAATGTGTGTATTTTAGCAAGAATGGTGGTTGGTTATTTGAGATCTGGAGTAGGGATCTCTCAACATTTAATTTTCATGTTATTCATGGGTTGGGAAATCTCTTCGGGTCATGTATGTTTTCCCCCTTAATTTTTTAGATTATGTTGTTGTACCATTTTATATTACCTAGAGTTTGTTACATTCACTATTATTACTCTATATGTTACTATGTGTTCTTTTTATTCATGCACACTTCTGCATGGATATGGTTGGGAGCATGTATAAAGTTATATTAGGAAAAGGACTCCCATATTAGTTATTCATTTTAGAACTTTTAACTAGCATCTAACCTATAGAGGAGGGATTGGGGTAGTTCCAAAATTGAATTACACCAACTAGACTGGCCTCAGTGGGTTGGGTAACAAAAAAAGATTATCAGATAGATATCAGAATGACATTCCTAAATTGTTTTCTTGAAGAAGAAGTATAAATTTAAGAAAAGTTGGAATTATGATTGGAAATGATGAAACAAAGGTTTTTAGATTTAACAAGACTCTTTAAAGTCTAAATTAGGGGAAAAAAGAATGGTATTATCTAATAGATTATTATATGAAGAAGTTACAATTTAAAAGATGTGGTTTCAACCATAATCTATATGTTGATAAATATTTGGGAGAATAATTTATGGTGATTGTGCATGTTTAGGATGACATATTTTGTGAAATAAATCACACATCACTAGAAACAATTCTAATCACATGAAATAAAGTTTAATATGTCTATTATTAGTGAAATTGAAAACTTTTTGGGGATTCAGATGAATCAAATGAAGGAGGACACCTTTATTTCACTAATGATGCATAAAAGAGATATTCTAAAGATATTAAAATAGAATGATCAAAAAACAATCTCAAATCTAATTATAGTTGGGATAAAACTTGTAAAGAATGAGGATATGAAATTTGTGGATCGTATATTTTGTAGGAGGACCATTGATTTTTTTTAATTGACTACAATGGGTCTATTTATTGTCTTAGGAAACTTTTTGATTTATTTCTTCTATTGATATGTGAATGAAGATCACTTTTCAGTGGTTAAGGGAATGACGAGGTACATACAAGGTACTCTATACATTTTATTATACATTGAAGAAGGGATGTATAATGAATTTTTATCATTTTTTAATATTGACAGAGAAATCGATGTTGTGGATTAAAATTCCATAGTTGGGGTTAATTTATTATTAGAAACAAATGTGCATGATCATTGATAAGGAAACATGAAATCACTTCTCTTAGTATGGATGATTTATATTATATCTTTGTGAAAAAGGTATGTACTCATATATTGGGGATGAAGAAACAATTTACTGATATTAGTGATGAGGTCAAAGAGCCTATGGTGATATTTTATGACAACTTGACCACAATCATGATTGTGAAAAATAGGGTTCAACACTAGTTTTTAAATACATATGATGACCATATATCACTTCATGAATGAAAATTTTGAAGTATGTGTGATTATAATAATTAATTTTCAGACTAATGTTCAAGTTGATGCCATCCTGGATAAGCCATTGATTGCTCTAATGTTTGAGAAACAAAATTTCATCCTGAGTGTTCATCCCCTAGCCATTTCATGAGGGTGTTATGATTTAACCCCTCTCCATTTATTTATTTATTTTTTTTGACATGTTTTAGGTTTCATGCTACGATATGATCCAGTGGTGTTTTTTCTTGGTGATTAGGGACAATTATAGTTTCTTTGGGTTTATTTCCAAAGAGGGAGAATGGTTAATTTCAATGGAATGTTGGTTAACTTGATAGGTAGTTGGTCTCTCAAGGTACTAAATTCTCTATTGACACACTTTTCTTACACCGATATTTGATCATGTGGATATAAATAGATAAATGATTTATTTCACTACTATTAGGTTTTTTGTGTTCACTACTTTATTTAATTTCCCTAAATATTGAAATCAATCCCATTGGGGGATATCCTGTGAACCATGGGTATTCACAGTAGGACACATATTTTTTTTATTCATATTTTTTTCATCAAGGAGTTTATAACATAATTAAACATTCCAGACATGTGTAAGATTATATTTTGTGATCTTGTGAAGGATATATTGATGATGGGGAATCTAGGAAACATGTGTGTCGATCATGATAATGTTGTTGAAAGGAAGATAAATTTCATGAAATCCAGGGTGTTTTTTAATATTTGTAGAGTTTCCTTAAATGGTGACTTTCATCTGCAAATAAGTTGATTATTGTCATATAAAGGCACATATAATTTTTTTAGGAGGGTTTATCAATAAAATTCGTGAATGTTTTACGTGAATGTACTTCTTATGTGAATCATTAAATTTCTTCAAGCATAAGATTAACCAAATGTAATGAGAACGGGGGGGGGGGGGGGGTTGACAAAAGTTATCTGAGGGAGGTAGTGTGCCATACATTAAATTTTTGTATAGTGAATGTTTATAGAATGTAGTGACAATGTCTAGAAAATTTAATCCCAAAAATATAGTTGTGTTTCATGGATTAATGTATAAAAAACAATCTCAATATATGCACCATATAAAAGCCCTTATTGGGGAACCTAAAAAAAAATTTTGTATTGTGTTTGTATTTCAGAATATGGATGTTTAGTAATTATATGATTCTATTATAAATGTTTTACAAGGTCTATCGAATGTGTGGACATGATCCATATTATTTAATGAAAAATTTGACACCCTAATTCACCCCTCTCCTATTAAGGTGTTCACGGTATAAGAAAACCCAAGGTTCCCTTTATCTATTTCTCTTATATTCAACTTATTTTATCTTATAAAAAAACCATGATAGTGGTGTTTTCTCAATTTTATGTGTAGTTAGAAGAGGTTTTATAGAGGTTTTGATATAGTTAGGTCATATGGTGAATTCCAATATATCGGGTGGTGTGATGATTATTTTTCTTCTTAATTATTACAACCAAATCATCAAATATCCCTTTGAGGGAGTGTATTTGAGATTTAAATTTTATTACTGTGTGTAAATTTGGAATTATCGTGATTTTATATCATTAGGTAATGTTATCAAATTGTTCTATGAAGATAACAAAACATACTTCTGATAATGTAAAATGCAGTAAATTTAATCACATGCTTTTATCATGATTCCTATGATACTAATATATGAAAATTACTTCAATGATTTTGTATATATGTCATTTCTTAGATTATTTAGTATACTATTTTGGGATATCATTCTAGATGATTATTTTTTATCTTATTCACAATTAGATAATATCAAAATAAAGGTAAAGAGAAAAGGTTGACAAATTATGTAACTAATTTTTACTTTTTACTATGTATAAAAATGTTAATATGATTAAATAATGTTGATATATTATACTTTTTTGGTAGATATAAATTATTAATTTAAACCTCTATGGTGACTATCCTTGTAAAGACCCAAAGCTGGTTTCCTAGAGCCAGTGCCTTATTTAATTACATTGGTATTATTATAAGAAATTTTCATCATGAACGAACAAATAGTTTAGTATATTTGGAAAGACAGATACATACTTAAGTTCAACATTACAACATGAAATGAAATACAATATATATGTTTTATTGGGAACATCTACAACTATAAGTTTATCCCTACAGGTCATTCATAATAGACTTCTTGATGTCCTGAGAAAATGAAGCATAAGAAAGGGGTGATATAAAATTCTCAGTAAGGGTAAACAATATAGCTAAGCATACCATAAACATAAACATTAGGCATGGTGAATAATTGAAAACACATGCCTTTAAAAATAATAAACTTGAACACAATATAGAAAAAATATGACATGAGTAAATATTTCCACAATAAAACATAATAATGGGTATTATACTAGTCAAATAACCATGTAAACTATGAATATATGGATTCATAATGAGGGAAATGAATATGTTAGAAATTCAAAAACCTACTGTCATGGCCTCTACCAAGACATCTAAAAATGATTTAGGCCTCGGCCAAAACCATATCTAAAAATGGGAAAGGCCCCATCCAAGTCCATATATATTTGTCTCATGAGACATACAGATGAATAGAGGGGCTATAGGGGGCCCCAAACATCACATAATAAGTCCAATTCATTCCTCATATGAATGGTGATAAACATAAACAATATATACATTTATAATGAAACTAAAATATGAAATGAAAATAACTTTCCCCAATCATTTAACATAAACACTAACCATTCAGAATAATGTGGTCAATGGTATCAAAATAGAAGATCCATAGTCAAACTAATCAGAAAAAATTCAACAAAAAATTTTAGATGATATCATAATAGATAATTCTCAATGAATTACAAAATTCAAAAAATGATGTTGTCATAGGGGATGATATTTTTAAATGCGTCCATTGATGAATTCTTGAGGAAATAATCCTTAAACATTCCAAAGTGTCCCATACCACCTTGAAACATTCAAATCCTAATATATTATAATATCATGATAATAAGGAGACCCTTTATATGATTTACCAATGGAAAATTCATACACCACATGCATGGAATAAGTGGTGAACAAGGAATATACTTCATAAAAGTTAATGTGGGATGGGAAAAATACTTTTTCAGTTTTGAAAGAAGAGTTATTTTGGAAAATCATTTTTATTTACCAGGAAATGATATTGTAAACATTTATATCTCAGAAAAGTAATTGTAAGGGGATTGCAATTATTATTTTTGGCATAAAGTTTCTCCCACTAAAGTGAAATCATTTAAAAATAGTTCTTAAGAATCTTTAGAAATTAAACATGTTAGAGTATTTTAAAGAAAATATTAACAAGACTTATAAAGTAGAAAGGAATGTTTGTTTTATTAAAAAATAAATGAACCAAGACAATGTTTCATGATAAAATGAGGTATTTTATAAAAATTATGTTTTCTTAAAACAGATTCTGGTGGTCATTTGAAAACGGGTAAGAATTCAAGAAGTTCCCTTGAATTGATTTTGTTTATCAGGATGAAATTATGAACGATCCTTTTAAAACATGTAAATTACCATAAAATAAATACGGATTAGTGTTTTTAAAAATATATATAACATTAAAAAATAATTTATGTGGAGTAATTAAGAATTAATAATAATTTCATTGAGTTAAGTAGAGAATTAGAGTAACTTGAATGAAAATGGAGGTTTCGGTAGAAATCCCTTACCACTTTATAATCAATCGATATGTATGCCCCTAAATTAATAATCATCCAATGATAAATTTAATAACATTAAAATAAATATATTAATGATATGATAAATCAATGGGAATTATACATACACCATACAAAATTAATTGTAGTGAATTAGGAATATCTCACAAAATGGAAGTGAGATGAGGAAACCCTATCATTAAGTCTGAAGGTATTCCTCACTTGATGTTAATGAAATGAATAATAGAATTTTGGTTCATAAATTAATAATTATATAACAAAATAAGATAAAATTTATTTATATTAACCTTATTAGGTTCATTCATAACCTTTTTGATGGGTATAATAGGATTAATTTTATTGTTTTGGAAGCATTTTCTTCATTGGTTTTCAAGATCAGTTTACTTGTATTTACGAATAGAAGTTTATTTGAAATGTGGATAAAGATAAAAAATTGTGAATAATTATTACTGACACTAAAGATATATAAATGATCTTATAATGATTATTTTTATATACCATGAGGATGACTCATTATATAATGGTTAATGATAAATGCATGGATTAACATGGCAGTTTGGTGCATGATGAACATGTTTTGTTTTATTATTTTATGTTATGAGTGTGAAAGGATTATAGACCATTAAAAAAAATACATATATTTTGATATGGTTAAACCATTATAATGGTTTAATAACCAGTCTTGAAGATATTAATGAAAATTAAAAACCCATTTTCCTTGAACGTGATAATTAACACATCTCGGACGGCGTTCTCATTTTAGTATAAAATTAGGGAAATGAAGAGATGATGATGGAATATTCCATTATAATAATAAAATTAAAGTAAATATAAGGTACTGTAGTTGTGATTAATCATTGTATAATAGGCATGGATAAGGTACAAGTGAGAAAGAATTTGAAAGAGAAGAAAACAAAATCTTACCTCTTGAATATTTATCTTTAGAAACCACCTTAAGGATCTTGGATGTGGTCTTTCTGTGAGTCCATAAGAACAAGAATGTGTCAAGGTATAAGGAGGATGGAATTTGGTAGAGGATTTATAAAAAAATGAGGCTTATTGTTATGAAATTTGTGAAGGAAGGAACCTCCTTTAAAAAATGAGGTGAGAGGTAACTTAGGAATCACCAAAATTATTAAAATATGATAAATATATTATAGGTTTTAAGACAAAAAAATCCAAAAACTAAAGCGTATTAAATTAGAGAAGTAATATTATCATATTTGTATTATTAAAAAAATTATCATTTTTAAATAATTTGATAAAATATTTTCTTCTTGAAAAACAATTTTTTCAAGATAAAAACTATAATATCTATGACTTTAAACACATCAAAACAAAGTTTCAAAATCAAATTAAATTTTATATTATATCATATAAATGTAATATTCATCTAGGGAATCTATGAATGTCCTTAAAATATAATATAATATTTATGTTTTTATATTTAATATCATTTTTTGATTTATTCAATAACAAAATTAATATTGCATCATCTTTGTGGAAGCCATTATGTTATTTATTTTTTTTTCTAAAAATTAAAAATAAAATCATATGAGAAAGATAATTATATTATATTTCCAAAGACTATTCTTGTTTGAATAAAACCTCTATAAAATCCCACATAACAATATTATTA
Source organism: Viscum album (assembly GCA_963277665.1). Classification (NCBI taxonomy): domain Eukaryota; kingdom Viridiplantae; phylum Streptophyta; class Magnoliopsida; order Santalales; family Viscaceae; genus Viscum; species Viscum album. The sequence goes on from OY728167.1 coordinate 219,334,546, forward strand.
AATTAAAAAAATATTCTGAAAACATTATTTCATTTTGAAATAAAATATTTTAAAGGCTTTAATGTGCTTTACGTGGGTCCAAAATGTCCCAAATTCGAAAAATCAACATTTACTCTAAAAATACCAATTTTAATATTATAATTGGTCTCATGGAACTTCAAAAAATTAACTAAGGTCATAACATTTTCTTATAATCATAGACAAACAAAATATTGATTCATGAATAAATTTTATGAAAATGAATTATCTTTTAAATTAATATATTAATTATAAAACTGTAATTCATTATTTATTGCACATAAAATACCATGTCTTAGTTTTTAATTTGTAAAATATTCACTCTCATTTATAAGGTACCTAAATTATTTTTTTTACTTACACGTGTGAGGTCAGTATTCATAAGGGTACATTACTATTCATGTTACTATTCATATGTATATATTACTATTCATAAGGTCCAAATTACTATTCATAAGGGTTACATTACTATTAATAAGGGTAAGATATTACTCACAAAAAAATAAGTCTGCCTTACGATACACTAAATATCTTACTGAATGTAATTTTTTATGTCATTTTTTAAAAATTCAAATCATAGAGTTGGAAAAACTATGTTTATTGGATAAGTTACAACAAAATTGTGTTTTGTAGAGACTTAGTGTTTTATGCATTCAATATTAAATGTAACGCCCGACCCCAGTTACCTAGAGTCGGTGCATTATTACATAACATTGGCATGATAAAAAAGGATCAAGTCTCAAAAGACTGATTAGTTTAGTAGCCTTGGAAACACTAGATATATTCATAAGTCTTACATTACATCATAAAGTGAAAAAAACTACAGAAACATCTTGTCATCATATCCCCTCATACTATTCCTACAGGTTATTCAAAAAAATACTTCTTCACATCCTGGGAAAAATAAAACATTGAAAGGGGTGAGCTCAGATGCTCAGTAAGGTTAACAATATAGTGGAAACTTTCATAAATAAAATAAACATTTAAGGCAATGTATAACTAAAACAAAAGCCTTTTAAACTTGAACTTTAGTATAATATGACAAATATAAAATGAAATAATGGAATTTATTTATTAAAATGTAAATTCTACTAGTTGAATAATCACATGCAACATCAATAACCACTTTCGTAATCATGGAATGCATAATTCCAGACTATCATAACCACGTAGCCAAGGCCTCGTGCCAAGACTACAAATAAGATTTTGTCAAGGCCTCATGCAAAGACACTAGTTTGTCTCATGAGACCTACCGATGCATCGAGGAGCTATAACGGGCTCCACCCGTCACTTACTAAGTCTAATTCACTCCTCATATAAAAGGTTTGAAACATAACATAATCATTCGTATTAAAACTAGCATAAGAAATTTCAATACTTTATCCACAAACCATGAATGGTATAAAAATAGAACATCCATAGTCAAACATAACTCATTCAATAAAATATAGGAGATTTTATTGTAACATATTAACCTCAATCAAGAATAATGAATGATATTGACATAGATGAAAATAACCATCAAAACTATTTGAGATAAATATCCCCCTTTTCTTGAAAACATTTAAAAGTCACACTATTTGTCAAGAAGCCATTTAAAAATATATTTTTGAATCAAAGTGTCCCATAACACTTTGAAACTTTTAAAAGGAATTTTATTTTTAAAACTTTAATGTCCATATAAAAAAATCCTTAAAACTATTTTTAAAACATGGACATTAATGAGAAAGATTTAGAATAATAAATCTTTAAAACATTTAAAATGATATTTTAGTTAGAGTTTCTAACCAAAAGAGAGACACTTGAATACAAATAATTGAGGTAATAAAAACATTATAATATCATGAGAATAAAGGGATTCATGATTTACTATGTCAAAGTACATTATATACACCTTATAAAATTGAATTGGTGTATAATAACAAAGAAGTCTCAATGGAATGTAAATTGAGATGAAATCTCTTATAAAGACCATATCCTTAGGTTAAGGATAAATCAACGACATAATTTTGTGTGAAAAATATAAATAAACTCAATATTATTATATATTTAGTGTAAATAAATCAGAGGACATTCACACATATTCTTGTAAAAACAACACCAATGAATTGGATATTTATCTCAACAATTGGAGGTTGATTTAAAATTACTCTTATCAAGTCCATATTGATGACTGGAGAATTTATCAATGGAGAGATTATGTGTATCAAATGTATATCCACAAAAAGGGGAGTGGAAATTATGACATAGATTTATATGATTGAGATTATATTTTAAAATTAATTATATTACCTCTTAAATATACATTTTTTTTTCGAGAAATAAGGTTTCATAAACTCACACTATTCACCCAAAAAATAAACCCAGTTATAAAAATGAAAAAAAATTCTCCTTTGGATGATTTTGGATATTATAAAACAAAAAAATTTATTTTTTTCCAACTGAAATTTTAAATTTATAAAATTAATCTTCTAAATGAAAATAAATAAAATTAAGAAACACTACTTTTATATAAAAATGATCCTTTTAACATTAAGTGTTTTTCATATCAATTTCTAATTGATTTAATATTAATATATTACATCAAAATATGATGGGTTACATATTATCATTATGATCATTTAAAATTGATCAATTTAATTTTTTAACATAAAATATATAAAAATTGGAAACTAGTTCTTTCAAAGATATCCCCTTTTAACATTGAGTATTTCAAATCAAATCATATTATTTATTTATTTTATAATCATCAAAATCACTCGAGAAATAAAATAATATAATGTAAGTATCATAAATGATTATTATATTTCATTTTACTAATGGTTTATTGTAATATGTAATGAATACGTCTTCTTTGGAATTACCTGTGACATATAATTTTGAATATAGTATGGTATAAATGAGAATTACCTATTGAAATATCTAGGTGTTACATTAGATTATTAAACTCATAAAAAATGACATCTGAATAATCCTTTTTCTTTCCCACCTTCATGAATTATCATTTCTATATTTATATTTATCATTTTGTAAACCCTTGTTCCAAATTATCTTCATCATACATCTTCTGGGCTAAGAAAAATTTATTACACTTTGTTCTATATTGAAATATTATAATTGATTCTTATATGTAAGCATAAATGTATATGAATTAGATGTATCATCCCATGAAGATGTACTAGAAATTGAAATTCCATTATTCATATTTTCCTTCTCCACATTACACTTCAACTTTATCTTATATTCCATTAATTTTCTAAAAATATCCTTACGACATTAATTTATAATTTTTTTAATTTCATCAATCTTTTTCTGATCTGATACCCACTTTTTTAAAAGTATATTAGATATTTTCTCCAATAACTAATAATTATTAATATCCTTCTCATCAAGAAATTGTAATCCATTTACATTAAATCTAAATCTCTAATGCATCTGTCTAACTGATTATCTGGGATAAAAATGAAAAGCTTGAAAATCATCCAACAATATATCTCTTATAGTCCCCATCATCATAAAAGTTAAAAAATTATTAATGAAATGTTTCGTACAAATTTAATTATCCACCTCACAAGAAGATATTTGGCTACAAATATTTTGAGTAATAGAAAAGTGGAACATATTTTATATTATATAGTATACCATATACTAACATATCTCTTCCCCATAATATTTATAAAAATATTTCTCCAAAATCCTCTAATTTTCAACCATTATCGGATAATTATCCACACCATTATTAATAAAATTAATAATCATATTGTCTCTCTAATAATCATATTTAGCACCATTAAACGTAGTCGTCCATCTTAGATTCAGGTTACTGAATGTTCTAAGAGGTAAACCAGATACCATAGAAGAAAAGTATTTTCACTTAAAAACATTAGTATAAGGAAAAATGATACTATCTATAATACCAAATGTTATCTAAATAAGGAATTTAAATGCATGGGGTTAAAATTATGTTTTTTAAACATTACAATCTTTCCCACTCTTTGAAATGTATAGTTCTGATATTTTAAATTTCTAAATAATCATAGGTAAATAATATTAAATACATATATAATGGAAATAAAAATATTCAAAATGTAAAACTTAACCAAAGATATAAAATTTATATATAATAGAACTAACCTTAATGATAGAGTGGGGCTCTAGATTACAATATTTAAATTAATCAAACAAAATTATTAATAGATATAAAAAATCTAATAACTAAAACAATTTTCATTTACTCTAACCATATATTCACCCATATTGACAACCACATAAGCACATTTTCCTTTTTATCAGTTCTATTATCATTTAAACCACATATTTTTTCATTTATGGAAATAATTCCTAATAATAATCGGTACATGTAAACTGCATCTTCATTCATTTTATTCTATATAATCTATAATTTTCATTCATTTACCCCATAAAATTTCCCTAAACATAATTATAGTTATATATAATTTCATTAGTTCATCATAACTCATTACCATTCCCTATATTTAAATTACTTCATTAATTTAACATATTTTAAATCTCGTAAAACAATGAAACTCTAACCACATCAACATCACCACACTACCACATCTGCAACCATATATTCACCCCCTTCATTTCATCAAAAATAAAATATAAAATATCCTCCACTTCCACAAAAAAATCAACTATTTAAATATATATCAAAAAATAATAAACCTTTGTTTTTTATCAATTCATCATCAAAATATAATTTCATGATAAATACAATAATAATTAATTAATTAATTTCAATTTCATTCATATTATATTGGTTACCACCACTAAATTATGAAACCCCAATTTTAAAAATATATTTGATATCAATTTAATAATAATATAATTCTCACCATAACAATCAAGAAACACCACATACAATAATAATAGAAATAATGTAGTGTATTATGACCCACCTCACATTAAGTTTATTTCAATTACCATTCTTTATTATGTCACATTCCATATCCTGACCCAAAGATAAACTACAACATTTTTAAACAACACCGATATGAATAATAATAAAGATAGAATCTCAATCACCTTCCTCAAAAAATCATATACTGATAGACCATAAAATAATGTAACCAAGTATTCAACCACCCATGATCCAATATAAATTCTTCATAAATCTATAATTCATCACACATAAACCTTCCCTCCACCATATTAAAATATACATTTATTATAAATTATTTTGAGAGGAAAAATATATAAACGGGGAGAATAAGAGTGTTAACGAGCACAAAGAACTAGATCTCATGATGTAATAGAATCTGGAATCCTCCTAGGTAATCAATAGTCTCAAGGAATATCCTCCTAGACCCCATGGTATTCATGAAAAATGGTTTAACTAAATTTTAGAATAATGTACAAATACAATTATACAAGAAATTTAGTGAACTATACCATTGTATGTTGAACCTTAATCATAGTTTTAGTTAGTTAAGTCAGCAAAAATCCAATAAGTATGATGTTTTCAAATAGGAATCCATCAAATGTTATTCATATATTTCCTTTAAAAAAATTAATAATAGACCAAACCATTCAATGGACATAAAAAATTATGATTTTGTCTTCCTAGATCTACTATCGAACAATTTTTTCACTATGATATAGTGGTAAAAAACCATGCTATTTTGTCCACCATTTGGTAAACCATTAGTTTTTTCCTCCTTCCTCTATCAATCTTTCATTCCAACAATTTTTTACCCTAATTCAAAACCAATGATATAGGGTAGTCGCCCAAACTAATTTATAGTTTACATATATGACATAATCCTACTCCAAATGGCCAAACATACATAAAATTATTTATCCCTGAAAACACTCAATGATGTATAGGTGAAAGACCACGTAGAATCCAAATAATGTATGAGGATGTGAGGACAACATAATGAGGTATTTTTATCTAAAATTTCAAACTCTTCCTCTTACCCAATATATGACATAAAATATCAAATCCACTCTCACCAATGCATCAAAAGCATATTTTTGAGGACCAAAAGTATATGGCATTTAAAATAGTCAATACTATATCGTGGTTCGAGGGTGTTCCCTCAAGATTGTCTACCATAGGGAAAATTCCAAGTCATATTGGTAGATTCATCAACATGTAATTTTAAAACTCTTACAGGGATGAGAATTTGAAATAAATTCTAATGAATCATGCATAGGATCTACTAATAATGTCATTTTTATTAGTATTATGAAAAATATAGATTGACATACTTCAAATATGTGTATGATGATATGATCCACACATATTATGATTCTCTAAATTTCAAAATTATTGAAAATTATTATACCACTAACCATGAGGTGGATAATATTCCAAATGACAATAAAACCTATTTGGAAAATTCCCCCCACACTAAAATAATTGGAGATGGTATATTGAACCAATATTAAAGGAAGATGCAAAAACAATTATTGCTTCCCGACATTCCATTATAGCTATCTAAATGCGTTAATTATAAGGACAAGTTTAATGGAATCAAAATATCCTTAGTCCTCCAACAACATAAATATATTATCTTTATATATAATAATTAATATATTCACTAATTTATGGAGAAAGTATTAAACTGACTTAAAATCAATGTTGATCTTCCTTGATGAAAGAAACTCAACGATAATGACATCTAGCATAATCCCTTGCCTATACCAATGGATTGTGATAACTAATAAAGGAAAAACCAAACTTTAAGAGTAGAACCATCCTATTTAGAAACAAAAATACCACACCATCCCATTTTTATAGGCACCACTTTGCTGTATTATTAAGAGTATCCATCGTATCATCATCACAAGTCTCTGGTACATGCATACCATCCCGGGATTGTTCTGATACAAGGATGGAAAGTATAGACTATGATACAAAATTTAATTACTATTTCAACATTTTAAAATCTAACATACCGCCCTTTAATGGAAATTTAGACTTTTAGAGACATAAAAATCATTTTATCTCCTCGTTTGGCCTGATTCTGAGAACTTTAAAACAAAAAGGGGCACCCAAGATCAAATGCTTCATCAAAACATTATAGAGACCTAATGTCTTATAATATCACAACCCTGTATCATAATACACCACCAGTTATGATTTTCCTTAACAATAATAACATTACTTATTTAGATTAATGCTGTATACTAGCATTAATTACCTCACTACTTGGAAAAATAAGAAAATATGAGATTTACTGACATCATTTCTTAATGGAAGGGGATGATAAAAACCCTTGAGATAAAAAATTACTTGGAATAAATTTATATAAATAAAATTCAATAAAATTTATCTCTTATGTTAATACTAAAAAATTATTATCATATTCTAGGAGTTCATTAAAGTGGAACAATACCTAGATGATTTAATTTATTTAAACAAGGAAAGTTATTGATAAGAACCACTAATTAATTAAAAGCCTTTGAAATTAGATGTATCCAAAATAGGTATCATGAAATGGATGTCCATGAAGTTAATCTCTAAACTGATCAGGTTTTTGGAGACACCATACCATAGACCGTAACCTCTGAAAATGTTATATGTATTCTCTAATATAAACATGATAGATCTGCATAAGGATTGTAATATAATTAACATTGACTCATTGATAACACATAATATTTTTTTACCCAAATAGGACTATGGGTACTTTATTGAAACCCTACATAATAACTTCACTAGATTACTGAAAATAAGGTATCCCAATGAGGTAGGTCTTCATGAGTATAGGAACTATATTACATATTACTATATATAGCACCACTATATTTAGGATTGTATATCATTCCATTTTTTAATAAATAAAGTATTAAATTATGGATTTTTGGAAATATAAAAAAACATATACCTTTTGACTCAGGTTTTTTCACACATCCTATGAAATAGGGAAGGATTTTTGGAATAAGAGTGCATAGATGTTTGATTATAAGATTATAAGAAATACAATCAATCATGATAAATCATTTATCATGGTATAAGACATCTGGTTACTATTATCAGGTACTCCTTAACACCAATATTTATCATTATTTGGTTTATTATCATTTATTCGTGCTTTGGGAGAAATTTTAATGATTATTGAAGGCTCTTGGGTTGTGCGTAGTTGGTGCACCGTTATCCCAAAATGTGTGCCCTCTTAGTGTCTTCCGTGAAAACCCATGTAGTGAGAATTTTATTTGCTGGGAATGTTTTGAAAAAACATCTGCACACATATTAGAATCCACCAACCCCTTTATAGTGTATCATTGTTAGGTAATATGGATCGAAAAACCATGTCGACATACCTTTCTAACCATGCATGAAATTTTTTAAAATTCAAATAAATGTATTAAAAATTTTCAAACCACCCATATGGACCCATGGTTAACCAAACTCTGGATTGGACCTCATCTAATGCCTTTGGATCTCTCAAGGACCCATTTTTCTCCTCCATACCCCTCCAAGTATGGTTGAAGATTGGAAAAAAATCATTGGATCTCTCCTCTATAAGAGTTATTATCAAATTCTCTATCTCATGAACTCTTCCTCTCTCCTCTTCAGGATTTGTTAGATCTATAAGTTTTTGGGGGATCTAATATTCATTTTCATCAGTATTGAATCTAGGATTGATTATCATATCTTTCTTTACAACATTATTCATTGGATTTTCCTGTTGTGGGTATTGTGATACATGATCTTATGATCCCAAGATAGGTGTTTATGTATATGTTTTGTTAGATAATTTAACCTCAAATTGTTGGATTAGGGTAATTTATTTCAATTAAATTGTGAAAATCTTATTTATAGGGAATTAATATTTGAAATTGATTTTGAATGAGTTTTTTTGGAAAACCCCCAATTCCAATAAATTGGGGTGTGATTTAGATTTGATGGAAATTGTGAAATTTAATTTCGGAAATTTAATTTTCATGTTTATTTTTAGAAAATTGGTTAAATTATTTTGAAATTAACCCATTGGTTTTGTCTATAAATTGGAATATATTAATTAAAAATCTATGTTTTGGTTTCTAAAGAGAAATTGGAATATTGAAATGGGAAAAATGTGAATTTTTTTAATTAATTATGAAATAATTTTCGCAGTATTGATTATTGTTGGAGCTTATGAAATACATTATATTTAGTGAGTTATTTTGGACAGAAAATCTATGTTTGACACTTTACAAAACTACTAAAAACACAGTTCAACAGATCTTGTCCACAATCGGTTGATTATTAGCCCACTTTAATAGGTGCCTGAAAGATGTGAGTACACATATTTACAGGATCACTAATATGATTGTCTAGGGATCCCACAACCTAGAATTATCGTACCTCTTGTAATATGACCATGTTTCTCATATCTGATTATTATGATATATATTCCAGTGTTTGTAAAACCTATTTACACATGACTTGTGAATTTATATAGATTTTTTGGTATAAAAGTTTTATCAATCTATTGTTTTAAATGTTTTCTTTACATGAGTTGAATATATTGTTTTTTTAATATGAAATTTTATTATGATTCCTATTTTTTTTTTTAAAATTGAATGAATATAGTGGTTTATTTTATTGGAATATTATTATATAATACATGGTTAGGCCCTACTGGTCTTTGACCTTACACCCTACTATTTCCTTAGGTAATTTGTATATATCCTTCTTCCAGGTTTGATCAAGGGTAAAGCACCACTTGGGGGGTGGTGGTTATTTATACCGATGGTCGTGGATTGTTATTTCCTCTATGGGTTGGGTTGTTTATCTTGTATTTCTGGTATCTTTTCATGTACATTGGGTTTTTTACCTATTTGATTTATTTTAAATTCTCCATTGATATTTTCCTTTTGAGCATATAAATTTCTTCCTTTATCATCCATTGTTTATGTCAAAAAATAATTACCCCAATTATCTTATATGATTCCAGGTGCTAGTCTCAATCCAGTTGGTGTAAGGAATGCCCTATGAGTTATGATATTGATAGATTGTGTGTTAGGGTACCAGGGAATTCAAGACAGTCTGTAAAAAATCTATATCAATGGCGTAGGCTTAGAATCTTTCATTTATGTCAGTATGAAGTTGTGTAATGTTTTCAGGATATAGATAGTAGTTGAACTTGAGTGTTTGGGAAGATCTCATCACGATGAGCCTAAAATAACTATGGGTAGTTTCGGAAAGTTTTCAGGAAGATTAGATCTAGTCATTTCCTTTATTTTGGTTTGGGTAGGTTAAATCCAAATCTTATTTATCTTTCTGAAGGGCTTAGTTTCCCCATTCCCTTGTTTGAGTGTTATTATGTGTAATGTTTTAACGTCTTAGACATTGTTTGATGTTGTTGTGTACTATCATTCCTCTGATAAGATGTTTGAATTATATTTAGGATGATACTTCTAATAAGAAGAATGATAAAATCCTCCAAATAAAAAAAATCTGGTTGAGGATACTGTGCATGTTGTACAAGCTGTGGGATAAGCACCTAAACCCATCCCCATTAAGGCTATAGTTGTGGAAACTCTATGTGATGAGTCTGAAAATCATTCTTAGGAGTTCCTTCTAAAAAATCCACCTATATTCCATGGATCAAATTATCCTTATGAAGATGATTAATGGTTGAGTAGAATTGGACATTTATTTTAGTTCTTAGTGATGCGTAATTATATCATAGTGAAATGTTCCACCTTCAAAATATAGGGACATAGTAGGATATTGTGGGACTCCAGGGTAAAAAAAATGAATCACAAGGGCTTTGAGTGGAATGGATTTAAATATTTTTTAACTAAATAGTTCTGTATGGATTCTATATTTTTGTATAAGGCTATAAAGTTTTCCAAACTCAAGAAAGGTAAGAGGACTATAAAGTAATAAAAATATATATTTTCTAATTTTGTTCAGTTCAGAATGAAGAGAGAGTAGGTTATCTATTTTACAACTTGTTTTTTCTCTTTATTATATATTTTTTATTCTTATTATTTTTTCTTTATCAACATAAAAACTCATGACATCATATTTGAGATGTGTTGGATCATTTCCAATAATGTCGTAATTCACTACTATCTTTGGAAAATCTCCTTTATTACGCTCAATGGGGTGCCCCATATCATTCAGGGAGAATAGGACTCAAGGTCAAGAAGATCCAGAAATTTTTATGCAATGTTGTGGAAATAAATATAAGGGTTCACTTTTTTCTTGGAGTGATAATCTTTGACCAGTGATATACTTCTAGTTTTCTTCATGTTTTCTAATTCTTTTCCTTCTAACTTCTCTAGTGTTCTACCAGTAAACGAAGTGGAGTTTTCTTTTGATTTAGTGCAGGTATTCAACCAATATCTATTAAAATTACCTCATTGAAACAACCAAAATGAAAAAAATTTAATACTAAGTTGGATGATATTTTAGAGAAAGGCATCATATTCCCTAGTGTGTCACCATGCTAAGAAAGTTGTTGGGTCACTTGACCATTTTATTGATTACCCGAAACTGAATCGAGTCATGGTAAAGAAAAAGTATCTTCTTACACACATTGGTGACATTTTTTACTAGTTTAAAGGGATGAGGTGGTTCTTAATTATCAATTATATAACTTATTACTACCTATTGAGAATCAAAGAATTTGATATTTATAAAAATTATCTTTAGAGCAGTTATGGCCCATATTAATACCTTTTAAGGAAGTTTGTAATAAAAAATTATCCTATTGTATTTATGTATTTAATGACCATTATATTCCCTGAGTGTCATTATAATTTCATAGTAATCTTCATAGATGATGTGATTTTTTACTTTATTTTCAAGAAGGATCACGTGCTTCATCTGAGAGATGTTTTAGAATTATTGAGAAAGCATCGAATTTTTTCCAATCTATCGAAATGTAATTTATGGATTCTATAAGTAAAGATCATGGGAAATATGGTGTCAAAACATGGTGTCTCAGTTGATCCTGATTAGGTGAAATATTTTTTGACATAAGAATAAAAACAAAATATTTTTTATATTTGAATCTTATTGGGTTTAGATGGGTATTATTGATTGGTTGAATAGGATTTCTCAATGTTGGCTTCTGCAATGACTATAATAACTCATAAGGGAGATTTTTTTTGGGATGATCAATGTTAGAGTTATGTTGTTTATATGAATAATCATTTTACTTTTTCACTAGTGTTCTACTTCCAGAGGTTGGACATAGATATGTGGTTTTTTTGGATGCATCGGGTTAATGTTTAGGTTGTGTTCTTATGCAAGGTGATTGTGTCATTTTCTATGGCTCCAAATATCTTTGGACACACAATTAGAATTATCTATCCCATGACCTTGAACATGCATCTATGATGCATGTGTTTAAGATTTGCTGGAATTACATTTTCAGAGAAAGTTTTACCGTGTATTCTAACCGCCGGAGGTTGAGTTATATATTCCATAAAAAACATTTGAATCTATACCAGAGGTGTTGGGTGGAGTAACTACAATTTATTCACTAAGGAATAAACTATACACTAGGGAAAGGTATTCATATCATAGATGATTTTAGTAGAAAAAAAAACTTAGATCATGAATGAATCATTGGAAGAGTGAAAATTCATCTCTCTTTTAACATATTTATATATAGGAGTCATGGAATCCAAGTATGAGGTTTCCTTGGACAATGTTCATTTGAACACCTCTCTTATCAAGATGATTCTTCATTAACAACTACTCAATGGTGAATTCCATAGATTTAGAGATGCACTATGTGGTGGATAGACCATTTTTAGTGGTATTTCGCTATGGAGGGTATTCTATGTTTCTAGAACTGGTATGTTCTACCTTTTCCTATGAGAAAAGATGTTATGGTGAATTTACATAATTCCTATCAGGACATGCACCTAGTAACCATGATGATGTTCTATGATATGATGCGATAATTATTTTTTCCTAATATGAGTTTAGAAATTACGAATTTTTTCTCTTGTTGTTAAACATGCCACCAGGTCATGGTTAAGCATCAAAGACCTTTGGGTTTTTTCTGACCACTTCTAGGGTCGACATTGCATTAGGATGAGGTCTATATTTACTTTATAGTGTGGTATCCATGTGCCTAGAAAAAGAGGAATGCAATATGGGTTGTGATCAATAGGCTGACCAAATCAGTTAACTTCTTATCCATTATAGATACAAACAAATTTGAGGATTATGGAAATATCTATGTGAAAGAGATTTTTTGTGAGCATTGAGTTCCATATTCTATAGTCTCTGATAGAGATCCATCTTTACTTAACACTTTTGGAGTGGCCTTTAGGAGGCACCGGGATCTTAGGATAGTTTGAGTACAACATACCATCCATAGTCGGATTTCCAAAAAGAGATGGATAAAGAAATTATTGATAATATGATTCTCTCTGATGATATTGAATTTGATGAAGTAGGACATGACCATTTAGGGCTGGTTGATTTTTATTTTCAAAATAGATACCATTCCACAATCAGAATCACTCCTTTTGAGGCCTTGTATGATTTTACTTCTAAATCTCCATTTTTCTGGTTAGATATTGGTGAGAGTCCCTTGGATGGACCGAGTATGGTTAATGAGATGAAAAAATATTCAGTTGATTCATTAGAAAATGTTCACTACATAGAGTAAGTATAAGAATTATGATGATCATCACTATAGACTATTGAAGTTTTTTATGGTGATTAGGTGTTCATGAATGTTTAACCACATTTAGGTCGTCGAATGCTTGCGATGAAATTGAAGCATACTCCTCATTTTGTGGGACCTTTTGAGGTTGTTTAGAATATGTGGAATTTGTATTATCATTTATAACTTCTTCTAATGTTAACATTGATACACAACTAGTTTCATGTATCACATCCACAAAATTATATATCAGATCCATCTCATATTCTGAGTTTGAGTGATCTTATGGTTGACGTTGAACCATCTATGACATAATATCTAGTCAAGATATATTATTCTAAAACCATGGCACTTCTTGGGAAGAAGATACCTTTGGATCAAGTTCCATGGATTCACGGTTCTGATAATCATGAGACTTAGGAGAGAGAAGAATTTATTAGTGAATAATGACCTCATAATTTTTTCTTGGAAACATCTTGAAAGGTCTTATGGTGATATAATGTTTATATTTTTTGGAGGATGTAACATCATATTAAAATTCATAGTTACTCCTAAACCCTTATCTTGATCATTATTTGGTTTCATATTGTTTAGGGGTGCTTCAGGAGAAACTGTGAATATTTTGGAATGTTGTTGGGTTGTAGATGGTTAGCGCACCATTTACCAGAACTGTACACACTGCTAGGGAAAACCATGAAAACACATAAATTGAGTGTTTTCAAGACTAGTTCATAGATTGAAAAACATTACCACCGACCATATTAGAATCTACTCACCCATTTAGAAAGGAACACTGTGAGGGAACACAATTTGACAAACCATGCTGCCGTTCCTATAAAAACATCAACATAACCTTTTAAAATTCTGAAAAACTTTTTTAAAATTTCAACCCCCTTATAAACCCCGACTCCACCTAACTCCAGATTGGACATCCTCCTTGGTCATTAGAGCTCTCACGGACCCATTTTGGATCCTCCAAACTGCTTCTACGATGGATCAAATATTGTTGAATATCGTTCGATCTCTCCCAAGAAAGAGTTATTCGAGAATTATTTATCTCTTGATCACTTCCTCTCTCATCCATAGGGATTGATATATCACCATGTTGTTTGAGGATCTAATCACGGTTATTTTGGATCATGAATTTAGGTTCAATACTCGATTCTCTCTTGTTGATATTCTTCATTAGAGTTTCCCATTGTTAGGGTTGTGATATATGATCCCATGATCCCAATTTTGGGTAGTTCTATATAAGTCATGAGACATAATTAGTCCTTGATTTTATTAAATATTTAAACTACATTCAACTAAATCATGAATATCCAATTTGGTGTGTATTGTGATCTAAAATTTATTTGGAATGAAATTTGGTGAAAACCCCCATTCAAAAAAACTGGGATGTGATTTAGATTGGATGGAAATTTTGGAATTAAATATATGAAATTGAGTTATGAAATTTATTTTTAAAAATTGAATAAAAGTTTTTAGATAAGACCCATTGGTTTTATCAAGAAAAAAATTCATGAATTTATTAAAAAACCATTTATGGGGTTTTAAAGATAAATTGACATATTGAAATAAAAAAATGGGCAATCATATTTTCAACATATTTTAAACAATTATAATGATTATTTATTATTATTTTAGAACATGAAGAAATAGGTAGTAATTGAGTTATTTGGGACAATAAAGATACATTTAACACTTTACAACACTATATTAAACATAGTGCAGTAGATGTTATCCCCGATGGGATGTTTATTACTCCTTAGTGTTTAGTGTTTGAGGGACATGTGTACACATATTTCTGTGATCACATATATGAGTGTGTGATGATATTATAAATAGGAACTATCATAACTATTGTTAAATGATCATGTTTATCATTTTTGAATATATTGATATATATTACGTTATATGTAAAACTACATTACACATGCCTTGAGAACTTCTATAATATTATTTGTAAAAAATGTTTATTACAAAATTATATTAAATGTTTCCATTAATTGAAATGAATAGAACGTTTTTTAAATATGAAACTGTATTTAGACACTTCATTTATTTAAAATTGATGTCATGTAATGTTTAATTTTATTTGAATATAATTATTGAATCCTTGGTGACACCCTGCTAGGATTTTATCTCACACCCTATAATTGTCTTCATGTGTTTGTAGATTTCCTTATTCCAAGTTTGAGAAAGAGTAATTCCCCACTTATGGGTGGTTTTTGTTTATATATATAGTAATGGAGCGTTATTTACAATGATACATGGTATTTTTATGTATTCATTATAGTACTTTGTTGATTTACATTGGTTTTTTACCAGTTTGGTATCTTGTATAGCCTCCATTGAGAGTTTCATTTTATGCATTCTATCTTTTTTTTTAATATTCTGTTATTTATGTGAAAAAAAATTCCCACCATTATCTTGTATGATTTAAGATTGTAGTCTCCAACCCTTGCGGTGTGGGAACACCCTTTGGTCTATGTCAGTGCCTGCTAGGGTATCTGGGTACCGGGGTATCTAGGCTGCTTCGTGACATGGTAAAATTGTGTTAGCCGTTTGTATCACAAATTCCTTCTATAGTCCCAATAATGAAATATTCTTCATTAAGACCTTCCAAAATTGATTATAACTGACACCAACACAGAACAAAGTAGTAATATTAACCCATATAATAACTCAATACATTTAAAATCATAATGATATTATACCACTTATATTGGGAGGATGGTCCATGCTCTATTGTAAAATCATTTCCATAATGATGATATTGAGTCCACCTCTATCAAATTAATTAAAATAATGGATGGGTATTCTCAAGAGGATATGTTTTATAAACCATAATTTTCAAATAATTATTATAAAATTTTCTAACAGAGGGGAAGACATGTTTAAGGTAGACCATGGAGTAAGGGATCCATGCCATAATTAAACATTTATGCCACTAATACAAGAATAAAAGAAATTTTACTTTATTATTTGGAGCATTTATTTAGAAAAATTACCTTTGATTCTAACATCACATTGATATTATTGTTATATGATTTTTCTAGAGTATCATCACCCAAACAACCCTACATTTTAGAATCGACAAGATTCCATAGTCCCCATTCTATAATATTATCATCACCTCATACTCTAGGAGATTCATCCTCCTGGTTAACTCAACTTTCCCTACCCCAATATTAAAGACAACCAATTATCAGAAGAATCTATATCGTTGTATCATCCCATGATCTTATGATTTTTTTATTAAATTTATTTTTTGATAAATTTTATCAACATGAAAAACAATTTTTTTAAAAATGAATCATACTATAAAAATATTACAATTTATTATTATAATTATCTCCTAGTCATTAGAATGAATGATATAAATTTGATTAACTAAATTATGAAAATATATGTTTTACACATGTATATAAATATATTCTTTCTTGACTAATGAATAAAATATGAAAATAAGAACTTTTTGAAAATAACTTAATTTGATTATGAAAAACTATTTTTCTACACAAAAAAGAATTTTACTTTAATAAATTAAAGAAATTACATTTTTAGAAATATTTTATTTAAATTTATATATTATATATTCGTTAAAAATTTAAACATTCACATAATGTTTTTTTGTAGATGCGATATAAGAATAAATCGAATTTTACTCATGAAAACCGAATGCTTTGAAATGGTATTTTTGTCCCATTTTATGTAATTAATTTAAAATTATTTTTTTGGAAAATTTAAAAAATTATATAAAAAAATTAATATTTTAAATAATAATATCAAAAATATATTGGATTGAATTTTTGATGAATTTCTGAAAAGGTAATTTTCTTGATTGAGAGTGAAAAATATTGTCTTCATTATTAAATAAATTTTCATTAAAAGTAATTGATATGATTTTGAAATTAAAATTATTTCATTTATATATTAATTAATTTTATTAAGGTAATTTCCACAAATTTCCTTTTTAATTTTAATATAAATCTTTTAATTTTTTTTAAAAATTTTATCTTTGGACACCAACTCTTCCGTCACGTCTGTGGGTTTAATTTTAAATTACATTCTTCCACATAAATTAAAGGATATTAGTAAAATTGATTACATATTTAGAATATACTTTATATATATGATACAATATGTTGAAAATATTTTTTATTCAAAATTAATATTAATGATTGTAAAAATTAATTTCTGAGGTTGGGGTTAAAATGAGTTTACCAGGGGGTTAAACTAACAAATTAGGAGTAAAATGACCTTGAAACTAGTCCAAAACCAATTTCTAGTGATATTTAGACATTATAAACTATAGGGTTTGATAATTACCCATTATAGAGGATTTTGGCATTTGAAAAATGTCATGACACTTTATTTTTTTACCAAAATTCCTTGTCTTTCATGTCCCCAGCTTATAAAAGCCCACAAAATATCCTCTCTACTACACATTTCTAAAACACGTTGGTTCAGTCAAAACATAACCAAATACCTTTCATTCCCACATAAACACATCTTAGAGGAAATATTTTTATTTTAAAACCCTCATATGAAGTCTTTAGGTATAAACCTAATGATGTTCATTGAAAGAGATGCATAATCCTTAAACTTCAATTTTCATTTGATTTTATCCTATAAAACCTTCAAAATATTCATAAAAAATTATCATATAATCAAATAAATATATTCCATATACTGATATTTTATTATGTTAATTTAATAACCAATATAAATTTCCTTTTCCATCAATTGGGAAACAAAACTGTCCATCATGTGTACATCGGTGTACAGTCTCACGAAATGATTCTATTCATATTCCATCACCACCTACAATGGATGAATATAATTATGTTTTTAAGGTTTATTAATTATATTAATTATATTATTATAATTATTAAATTATAATATGAATATTAAATTATTACTTACAACCATTTGGAAAACAAGAACATCACTCATGTGTACGGAGGTCTACCATCTCACGAACCGATGTGATGTGTTTTTCATTTACGATTTACATGGATGGTTATTGAGATATATTAAATAAATAAATATCATATTTTTAACATAATTATACTTTTTAAATTATCATATCTCATATACCTTATTACTTTCAATTCTATGGGATGAATGATAAGGCCGCTCTAGTGTACGAGTGACTACCACCTCAGAAAGTACTGTGATTCATTTTTCACTAACACATTGCATATAAGGTTATATGGTTAATATTAATAAATATATTTATATATATGACATCATAATTATTCTATAAATGTGAATCGTTATTTAAATTTCTTGTTTCCATATGATAAAAATGGAAACAATGATCATACGTACGTACGACCAACCGTCTCCATAAATAGTGTATTTCATTTCATATCAATAATTTTACAGATTATAGTAAATATATGTATAATTATTATATGATATATATATATCCTGGATATGATTTTTTAGATTATTTATTTTATATCAATGTTGAAGGATAAAAAATACCAAATCAAAACACACAAGAAAAACAAAGCACTTATTACCCAAAACATGATTTTAACAAGTGATTGTTAATTAACAGGTACTAAAAGGTCATAAGTAATTCCTATATAGAATGATATATATAATTATGGTTTCATAATATATTTATAATAAAATAATATTTATTACAGTGGTGGTTTGAACATGTATGAAGGAAGTCGAGACTAATGGTAAGAGATTTTTGTATCAATTTTTCATATTTGGGAAATACGTTATGTTATGAAACTATCTTTTTCAGTGAGGCATATATACAACCCCATTGAAATTAAACATCATTAATTTATTTATTCTCATGATATTATATTTTCATTTTAATGTTTCTATTTCATTGGGATATGATTCAATGTTTTAAAAGTGATATGTGTTTTATGTTACAATCTTACCAGTTATCAGCATTATTTATGACTATTATTCCAATAATGAAGTCCTATTAATAAGATATCAATAAATCCATGTATGTTCTTATCCAATTTGTATTTATGGATTATACATTTTTTCCATCCATTTTTATTTCATAAAGGACTAATGATACCAAATTAATGTTTTTAAGAAAAATATTCTTTATTTCCATCATTAGTCGAAAACTATTTTTATTCAAATAAATGTTTTAAAAAAATGTTTTCAAAAATATTTAAAAATATTAATAGGATTTATTATATAAATAATTTCCCAATTTTTAATTTTTAAAAACTTTTGTAAAATTAATCTTTATATGGTTTTCTAATCAAGGAATGTTGGAATTTTACAAAAAAAGTTTAATGAATCTTTGTCTTAACATTACAATATGTACCAAATTTACTTCTAGAATTAACACCCAATTATATAAACCTTAGATAATAATTTTCAGATATTATTTTCAAATCGAATTATTTTTAAAATATATATATTTTTTAAAAACTCCATAGTGGAATGAATATTTTCATCATGAAATGTTTTGAAGTTTCATAAAATATTTTGTTATATGTTTGAAATGTTATTTTTAAGGAAACATATGTTTAGATAATTCCAGATTTAAAATATATTTTTATTGTGGAGGGGTTATTTTACTCAAGAGATGTTCCAAGTGATCTTTCCAAATCATTTTCCTTCTGATGTGACATCATTTGATGTAACATAATATTTACTATGGTTATGATCTTGGGTTATAATCTTTATTCTTTCTCTAGTTGGTTAATGTTTATGATGATTATTTATGAAACTTGTTTATTTACAATGTGTTTTTCTATAATGATTCTTTTTCATAACCCCATTTCTCTTTTTTGGTTCTAATATGAAGAATTTTTATGAATCCCATTTCTTTTTTTGGTTTTAATATGATGAATATTTTATGATCATGTGGAACACGTGTGTTTGATTTCTAGTATGTTAAGGGTGCCAATATCTCTTTCTAATTAATTTATTAAAATTTTTATTTGATGAGATAAAATAGACTAGAATAGGGAGTTTACCAATATCAGCAAGAGTATTTTTCCACTATGATAGTGTTTGTATTTAACCTTGACTAAAATGAATGTTTGGTGAGTGAACACATTCCACTATGATTGAATTTGTAATTAGCCATTTCTATTATGTAAATTTCATTCTATATTTATTTGTATTCGAATATTCTTTGTATTATGCCATTTTTATTCTATTATGGCTCATGTTCTTTGATTCCTTTATGATTCCTTCATTATGAACATCTAATATTTATTCTAGGATACAAGGTTATGATCTTGGATATTTAGGGCATAGTTTTCATATTTTTTGATCATGTTCTCGCCCACTTCTTCTCATTTAATGTTTATCTATCCACATTTTGTACCCAAATTGAGAATATCAGCTCACCCTTTCATATGTTTCCATTCCCTAAGTTATGAATAATTGTATTAGGTATTATTTATATAATAAGGGTTCTACTTATGATGAACATAGTGTGGGAAAATTTATTTCACTTATGAACCAATTTTTATGTTTCCATATTTTAGAGGCACTATTACATTACATCCTTCTAGCATATATTAGTTTAATTTCATCAATGTTGATAAAAATAACATAATATCTATGTATGAATATCTTGGGTCAATATAGTTGGTATCAAAAGATTTTATTAGTATTTATTCTAAAATTAGGATAAAAAAACCATAGTGAGATCCGTAGGGATATGTCTAAGGAAAATTCAATGGATAATTATATATACAGATATGAAAGTATATTAGATTGTTGGTGAATAATATATTGTGTGGTTTTTTAAAAAATAAATCACTTTATGGATTCTACAAGTGGACATGATTTTGGAACAAATGTACCTAGGGATAACAACTATGAAAACGTGCATCAAGATTAACCCGAGAATTACATAGTATATGAAAACATGCCTTATTATGTTAGTAGTTTGACACTCCATGGTTATATTCTTTTTTAATTCACAGACTCCTTACAACCCATTATAATATATTTATATAATTAAATTTAATAAATTAGTGTAATCATTAATTATTACAGATTGTACTGAAGGTGTCTTGATTTAGACATCCTATATGTGATTCATTATGATTTTATGGTTTCCCACTACAAATATTTTTACTCACAATTTGATTTTGATTTTATTCAATGGTTATAACTAAAAGAAACCATGTTAATGATGAAAGAAATGAGTATTATTATGTGTTTCTTCTAGAGGAATTGAATATTATGGCATATGGAATGAAAATTATTTTTGTTATACCCACATAAATCTATCAATATATGAATGATTATAAATATATTAATGAGAAAAGGACGGAACAAAATTATATTGAGTCCCTCATGAAGAAATAACCACCATTTTTAGTGGTTCCACTAATCTTATAGTTTCTAAGAAATGAATTAGTATAACATAAAATACATTTTTTATTCTCTGGTGTATTGAACTGTAAAAATTAATTTTTTTGTTTATATTTAGGAAGGAGAAGCATATCAATGGTGGAATCTCATCAAGAATACATGGAAACATAAATAAACTAACTCAATTGAGTGGGGTTGAGTTTAAGATCTTATATTTCAATAATGAAATCCCTCTTATTATAAATATGAAAATGGAGAATGAATTACATGATCAAAGTTCTAATAATGATGAATCTATTGGTATATATGGGAAAACTTTTACATGCCTTTTGAGGCACACTTATGGCATTATCAACAAACCTGATGGTATGTTTGATCAATTATTTAGTGGATTAACATCATGTCGTAGATTGGTATTATCATTAAGCTATTTTTGAAGATATTATGAAATCGCATGAAGTGATTTCAAGGAGGAAATGGAGATTGGAGTTACCCATCAATATTATGGGTTTAATAAGAATAGAAATATGGAGATCCAGGTAAACACATAGAACCATGGTGAGAAGAATATGGAATTTACTTCATGCTTGAAGTGCAGTAGAAAAAATGGATGAAATTATATTAAAGTGACCAAATCTACAAAAAACTATAATTTTATGGCATTTTTTAGTTATTTTTTTTAAAATTTCTAATTTAGTGATGTTTTCTGAAAAGGTCACTAAACTAGTGATGTTTCCTGAAAAAGATCGTTAAATTAGAGACGTTCCATGAAACACATCACTGGATTAATGATGTTTCCCCAAGAAAATATTAAATTAGTGATGTTTTCTGAAAAAAATCACGAAATTAGCATCGTTTCTTGAAAAAACAGCACTAAGTTAGCAACCTTCCATGTAAAATGTCGTTAAATTAGCCATGTCTTTCAGGAAACGTCAATATATATATATATATATATAATTAACTCGTTTCCCATATCAATGTATATATATATGTTTATATATATAAACACACACAAATACATATATACATATATTTATATATAAAAACACACATATATTTTAAGTTTAGACATGTTTTTACGAAAAATGTCTATTGTAGTGGAATTTTCCCAATGTTTTAAAACGTTTTGAATTATATATACCTATATATTTATAGTTATAATTATATATTTTTATGCATACATATATATATTCACACACACACACATATTAATATAAAAATAATATAAAAATAATATATATATGAAGATATATATATATATATATAATATAAACACATGAAGAGATATGTATGATATAATATAAATACATAAATAAACCTAAAATATATTCTTATATATATATAATATAAACATAAAATATGGACATATATACATATAATATAAACCTATTTAGATAATAAATAATATGAACATATATATTAATATGATATAATATAAACTTATATATATAATCATAAAAAATAAAAAATAAAAAATAAAAAATAAAAAATAAAAAATAAAAAATAAAAAATAAAAAATAAAAAATAAAAAATAAAATATAAACATATTAATATACATATTAATATATGTATATTAATATATTATAATATATATATATATATATAATATTATGTTATAAATATTAAATCGTATATACATATATCATAATATAAATAAATATTCTAAATTTAGACACATTTTTAAGAAAACGTAAATATTTTAATGACATTTGTACCAACATTTGAAAAAGTGGATAATTACACACACACACACAATTATATATTTATATACACATAGACATATATAAACAAATATATATTAATACAAACACATAATACATATAAATTATTAACATACATACAATATAAACATATATATGTATAATATATTTATACATATATATTAATTTTTCTAATACAGAAATATATCTATATATATTAAAAAATATAATTATCTAATATTAAGTCAAATCAGTAAGTTGGATGCATCATTAATTGAGAGGAGGTAGATCAGCTATTCGATATCCATTGGCTTTGATTCTTCTAGTGTTTTTTGGGTTGTTAGCTTACTAGTGGTAGGAGCAAGGGGGTAGAGGGTAGAACGATAGAATAAGAGTGACGGTGAAGAGGGAAGACTGGGGTGGGGTGAGGAATATTGGGTAAAGGGAGTTATGGTGTGGGTGAGGCATGGTACATGATGGGGTGATGAAGTGAGGTGGGGGTGTACTGGAGTGGCCAAGTGGAAAGTGTCATATAGGATTGGTGAGTTTGGGTAGTAGAGGTGATGACTGGGTGAGGTAGGGGTGCATACAAGAGAGGAAGGTTATGAGGGATTGAAGAATATGTATTTACTAGAAAAATATACATTTAAAAAATTATACAATTAAAAAATATGAATTTTTTCTATAAATGGTGTTAATTTAGGTGTCTCTAAATTGCAATGTTTTAAAATATTGCTAATTAATTTTCCTAATTTCCTAAAAAAACAATCCTAAATGTGGTATCACTAATTTAGTGGTGAGAGGGTAGTACGAGATGGGTGAGGTAGGGTAGTGCTGGGGGTGACCGGATGTGGAAGGGGAGGGTACTACACTGGGAAAGGGGGCTGGAATAGAAAGGGTATTTTTATAATAGGAAATATAAATTAAAAAAAACAATATACATTTCAAAAGAAATTATAGTTGTTTTATATACACATTTGTAACTGAGGTGTCTCTAAATTG
The DNA here is from genome assembly GCA_963277665.1 of Viscum album. NCBI lineage: Eukaryota > Viridiplantae > Streptophyta > Magnoliopsida > Santalales > Viscaceae > Viscum > Viscum album. The sequence goes on from OY728167.1 coordinate 219,359,204, forward strand.
AGACATTTTAACACATCGCTCATTTAGAGACATTTATAAACATAAAAAAATTAGGGACTCCACATTTAGATACATTTATGAGAAACATTAGTAAATGAATTAGCGATGCTTTAAAATGTCACTAATAAAAAAATGCTACTAATTATAATTTTCTGTAGTGTGGTAAATGTTTTATATGTAGAAATTATGGTCATATGGTAGATGAATGATGAAATAATGGGAAGAAGTTAGATAAAAATTAAAATAGAGAAAAATTAAAATTGAATGCACCAAAAATATCCTAGTTCTTTGAGGGAAAAGAGTTTAACCATTATGTGAATCAATTCCAAATCAAAGGGTTAATGAGGTTGAAAACCGAAAAAACCGCTGAATAAAATTTACATGTGGAATTCTTATGGAATCATAATGGATTAATAGGATCCTAATAATTATGGGAAACATAACATTCACTCATTAGTAGGAAATTTCATGTTTTATTTTTTTATGAATGATCCCTAAGAAAATCATAATGTTCACCTTTTATTGAAATTTGATGCTATTATGAGCATTTATTATGTCCCTCAACATGGAATCTAGAATAATGAAATCAAATTTGATATTATATCCATGGAATGAGGTTCCGAATATTCAAATGGAAATAAATATATATATATGATAAGAGCTTATTTAAAGAATAAGGGGATACATTATTTATGTATTTTGATTCAATAATTTAGATGTAAATGAATTTTAACAACGATATAGAGATTACAGGAATCATAAAACATATAAGTGGTGTTTTAAATTTAGAAGCATACATGTATCCATGTATGATTAAACTAAGAGTTATACATATTGTCATGTGTTTATGATTTTAAGGATGATCAAACATATAAAGTATTAGAGACCCATTTTTAGGTTTTATGAGAAGAGTATTTAAAATTAATAAGTATATTTTGGGAGAAATTAATTGATATGACACCATTTTTTGTATATATATTAGTGAAAATGTGACTTTACACAGAATGCCTTTATATTTTAGGGATAATTTTAAAGGTATTGGTAGCATTTAGGTTTTATATTATCTTTTATGTTGCAATCATTATGTGTTTTTGTAGATTATGAATTATATTAAAATATTTTTTAAGAGGGACAACTTGCATGATAGTAAACAACCTATCTCATCTAGCGAGTCCATGGGGCATGAACCCACAACTTAAGTATGAAAGGGTTATAGTGACTACCACTGTACTTCATGAAAGAGTACTAATGGTGGGACATCATGAAGGAAGATATTTCTAAGTATGTATCTTGGTGTTTTGATTGTTAGTAAGTTAATGTTGAGAGGAAAATGTTTAAGCAGATGCTCCCATCAATATCCATACAAGAATAGAAATTAAAAAAAACATCACTGTGAATTTTTTCATCACACTCCCAAAACACCTAATGGAATAATACTACATGGTTTGTAGTGCATATCCTTAAGTAAACATAGTTCATCTCTATTGTATGATAATTATTTTTGGATCAAATATCCATGATATAAATTATTTAAGTAGTGTGTTTTCATGGAGTAATGGAATACAATTTTTCTAATTGGGATATTTAGTTTACCTCAATGTTCTGGCGAATTCTTCATCAAACTCTTCATATAGAGTTGAGATTCAGAACTACATATCATCCTTAGAAAAATGGTCTATCGGAGAGAACAATTCAAACCCTATAGGATATTCTATAATTTTTTCTATATATTTTAAAGGTATTTATGGTCCACACCTTCCTCAAGTTGAGTTTTCATATAATAATATATTTCAATTAAAGAATAAAAATGTATCCCCATGAGTCCTCTATGCAAAGAACTATAGATCTACAACATTCTGCAATGAAGTGGGAAAAATAAAGTTATTGTGACCTAATATAGAGGTAGAAATTGAATATAAGTTTAAATCCATTTAAAAAAACATAAGGGTAGAAAAAATTCAATAAAAAAGTTTTTCTAATAATCATCAACATGATCTAGAATTTGAAGTTAGTTAAAAGTTGTTTTTAAAAATTTCTCCATGGATAAAAGAAGAGAATACTACTCCCTAGATTTATCGGCCAATGTGAAATTTGAAATCATATTGGGATAATATCATGTCATTTGGAACTCCCAGGAAACCTTTATCAGGTTCACGACGAGTTCTGTGTATCCCTCGTGATGAATTAAATACTTGATCCATCACATGTATTAAACTCAAAGGTCATTCCACTAGACTAAGAAATTACATATAAGGAATAAATGATGGAGATTTTATATCATAGAGATAATTTTCTACAAAATATGATAACTAAAACATTATTTTTTTTGGAGAAACCAGTAGCTTGAGGAATCTAAGTTGGAAACTAAGAATATAATAATAAATAATTATCCTCTGTATTTTCTAAAAAACTGATTGATTTTAAGGGTGAAATTGATTTTAGGGGGTGTGCAATATTGGACCCTAATATTTTCGGAGTGTTATTCGGTTAAATTTAATTTCTTTGATTTATTTTTCAATAGGAAACACCAAGTTTTATTGAAATGTGACAAAATAATAAAATAGTATTATTTAATAATGTTGGACTCACCTGTTTTGATAATCTCAATTATGATTAGATATACATTAATAATCACAAATAGTGTCTATCTATATATCAATTATACTTTCAAATTATGATATCATACTAATGAGTTGATATGAATATCAAAATGATCATATCATATCATTGGAATATGATATTCAATGTTTATTTATGATTATAAATGTTTAACAATGATTAATCTTGATACTAACTCAATATGGAAATGAAATTCATGGAACAGATACATTATAAGAATTAGATTTTTAAAGTCACTGATACAGACAAAGCTACCGATATACAATGGTCACCGATAGACTAAGTCTACTGATAGACAAGGTGACTAATATAAGCTACTGATAGAATGGATCTACCAATAGAGGAAGCTATTGATAGAGAGAGCTACTGCTATCAATGTTAACAACTATTGATAGCAAGGAAGAGCTACCGAAAGATGTTCACCATTATGAAGAGCTACCACTACACATGGAGCTACTGATACAAGGTGCTACCGCAACACATGGAGCTACTGATACAAGAAAGATACTATTACAGAGAGTAATAGCTACCAATGAAATACCTACCATTATATGTCCACCGCTACAAGTTCACTGATACAAAGAGATACCAATGGAAACCAGTCACTATTTCTCTAAACACTTTATCTCTGTTTGGTTATTAGAAATGGTCATATTTTATGCTTTTAATGAAACTAATATTAATTAATGATGTTTGTTGGATGTCAGGAAACCGTACCTCATACCTACAGAAGTAATCATGCCTTATGTCTAATATTAATTAATGATGTTTGTTGGCTGTCAGGGAACCGTACCTCGTACCTGCAGAAGTAATCATGACTTATGTCGAACCACCGCATGAGCAATAAAAGAAAGATCAAATCTGCATAGTAAGTGTGTGACATAGAGGATGCACAAAGATACAAATAAAAGAATAACACATGAAGAACATAGAGAACACTCATACACATAAATAACAGAAGTTTAAAAGGAAGTTCAAGTGCTACAAGGAATACTCCCACATTCAAGCTGAACACCTGTACTGGAAGTGAAGGAAAAAAACCACGACACTCTGTTTTCTAGACAACATCCAGAGAAGGACTCAAAGCTTCATCTTCTTCAATACAAAGGAGTCGAGAGCTACATTGAAATCACACAAGATCACTCTAAACTCATCTCTATATTATTTCTCTACTGTGACCATTTTTATTACATTACGAGTAGTGTGTGTGCTCCTATCTATTTGGACACACACTGTCTCTTATGCTGAAATGGAGGATACTGAAATCCTCACACCAAACTCTTTATACCTTTGTGTATCACATGTATAACTGTGGTAGAGGTCTGAGGACCTAGGAAACCCTTTGTGCTGTTGTTGCTTTCCCACGTAAAACTATGGTAGAGGTCTTAGGACCTGGATAGTCTGGGTACTGTGGTAAACCCTGTTCCAGGGTGAGGATCAAAGTCTTATATAAAATTTTTGGGAGTACTAAGTCTCAGCTTGAGACTGAACCTCTTGGTTAAAACTGTAGTGCATATTAGTTTAGTTTAAACTATTTTCAATATTCCGCTGCTAATTACATTGAAATTAATCTCTGTTTTAAAGTAACATTGATAGTTGAACTTGAAAGTATTTGTAATTGTTGCTAGCCAGTAAGTTAGTTTCAAAAGCTAACTTAATCTTCAGATTAAGTTAACTGAGAAATAATGAATCTTTTAGAAACTAATTGAACACTTTAAATCTTTATAAATTCACTACAGTTTAACTTGGTTTATAAATTGGGTGATTTCAATATAAATATTTTAAACAGAAATTTTTAATAGGAACTAAATTCACCCCCTTCTTGAGTATCCACTCTGACCAACATTTGGTATCAGAGGTAGTTGATAATAGTTTTCAAAACACTATGTTTTTTTTCAACTGTGATTATAGTTGTATCTTAAAGATCTCAAATATCTATTATTTCAAAATTTTATCTCTTTAAATATATTTTCTATAATCTAATTTTGGATAATAGATTAGAAGGTTCGGTTACCAACATGCCACCTTTCTTTAATGGTTTCAATTATGACCAATGGAAAATCAAAATGAAAATTCACTTAGAAAAAAGGGGATTTGACATTTGGACTGCTATAGAGACTCAGTATTCAATTACAGAAACTGTTAGAACTACTTGGGATGATCCTACGAATGATGCCTATAATAATAATTGTAAAGCGATGAATGATCTTTATTGTGATTTAGGAGATAAAGAATTTAATCGACTATCTTCTTGTAAGTCTACGTATGAAATTTGGGATACTTTGGTTGTTTCACATGAGGGAACAACCAATGTTAAGGAAATGAGACTAAATACATACACTATTAAGTATGATAATTTTAAAATGAAATCTGATGAATCTATTTATGATATTTATCATATGTTTAATGAGATAGTTAATACAATGTGCTCACTGGGAAAAGCTGTTCAATCAAAATAGAAAATCATGAGTATACCAAGATTCCTACCAGACAGATGGAGAGGAACCTATATCTTTATATGAGAATCATGTGACATTGTCAGGCTACCTGTCAAGGAGCTAGTTGGTAAGTTGATGATGTATGTAGTAGAGCTAAAGGTAAACAAAGAGGAAGATGATGAACCTAAGAAGAATTCAGTGGCATTTAAGTCTACTTCCTCAAAGACCAAGGATATGGAGAATGTTCACATATCTGTCGAAAGCTCAACAAGTGATGGTTCAGATTCAGATAGTGATGAAGAGATGGCTCATATAGCCAGGAGATTCAAGAAATTCTATAGGAAGAAGAAATTTTTCAGAAAATCAAATTATAAGGGTAAGTATGACCAACGAAGAAATTGGAAGAAAGATTGGAAGAAAGCTGATAAAGATGATGACATAGTCTATTATGAATGTAAAAGAAAAGGGAATGTCAAAGCCAACTGTCCAAAACTGAAATTTAAGAAGAAATATGATTTCAAGGAGAAAAATTATAAGAAAGCTATGAAAGAAACATGGAGTTCTTCGGAAGACAACACAAGTAGATCTGAAGCTTCTGATTCTGAGGAAAAGAATCATGCCAACATGTGTTTCATGACTGAAACATCTAAGGTAATAATTAATTCCCGTATGAACAATGATTTTTATTCTAGGAATGAAATTGATTCAATAATGATGATAATATATCTAAAGAAAAATTATTTAAATACTCTAATGCATTGGAAGATACTTGTAATGATCTGAAGGATAAGTAAAAATCATTAAAGAAACAGTATGCCTTGACTAGTACTATTAAATCTGATCTTAGTATAGAAAAGGAAAAGAATACTCAACAGTTAAAGGAGAATAATGAACATAAATTGTCCAATGAGAAACTTATAAAGGACATAGAGAACTTAACAAATGGAAATAATAATCTCACTAAAATTCTTGGAAAACAAGTTTCACCAAAGTATACTACTGGTTTAGGATACGAACCTGGACAGAGAAAATTTTTTAAGAATAAATTTATTCCAAAATCTGGACAATATGCTGCTAGTTCATGTTCTGGAAATTCTTATACTTCATCTAGCTATTGAAATTCTTGTAGACCAAATATATTTTATTTATCAAAATCACTTGAATCTTTTTATTATAAGAAACCCATTAGAAAAATATGGGTGCCTAAAGTTTTACTTTCTAAAATTTCTGGACCTAAGAAAATCTGGGTACCAAAATTATCTTCTGTCTAAATCTGTTTTGTAGGAAACTTGCTTGAAAAGTTCCTATAGGAAGATATGGTACGTGGAAAGTGGATGTTCAAGGCATATGATAGGAGACTACTCATGCTTTAAGAGCGTAATCAATGTTTATGGAGGAAATGTCACCTTTGGTGACAACTCAAAAGGAAAGATCACCGGCTTAGGCTATATTGGAAAAAATGATTAAATTTTAATTTCAAAATTATTATTTTTTGATGGACTAAAACAAATCTGTTAAGAATTTCTCAGTTGTGTGATGATGGTTTCAATATTAAATTTGAAAATGATTCTTGCAATGTATTTTATTCTAAAAATATTTTGGTATTTAATGCATTAAGAAATGAAAATGTATATGCTGTAGATTTAAGTTGATTAGCTAAAAAAATGTTACTTGTTTTAATGATTTTCATAAAGAATCTTGGCTATGGTACATAAGACTAGGACACTGCAATTTTTATTCACTTATGAAACTAACTAGGAAAGGTTTAGTTAGAGACCTACCCAAACTAAAATTACCAACAGACAAATTTTTTAATCCCTGTGAAAATGGGAAGCAACATAATGTTTCTTTCAAATCAAAGAAAGATGTTTCAACTTCTCAGCCTCTCAAGTTGGTTCATATGGATTTATTTGGACTATCTAGAGTTTCTAGATTAAATGGGAAGAACTATGTCTATGTTCTAGTAGATGAATTTTCTAGATACACTTGGGTATAATTTCTTGCTCACAAAATTTAAGGTTTTTCTTATTTTATCAAATACTCCAAGTCTGTAGAAACCATAGTCAACTTAAGATTAAGACATTGAGAAGTGATCATGGGCGTGAGTTTGAAAATCATGACTTTGATAACTATTTCTCACACAATGGCTACAGTCACAACTTCTCCTCCTCTAGGAAACCTCAGCATAATGGTGTAGTATAAAGAAAGAATGGAACCCTTTAGGAAATTGCAATAACTATGCTCAATGAGCCTGACTTACCTATTTACTTATGGGCTGAAGCTGTAAATACAGTTTGTTATATTATAAATAGAGTCTTGATTAGACATGTTCTTAAAAAGACCCCAAATGAACCGTGGAATAATAGGATTCCTAAAGTTAGTTACTTTGGAGTTTTTAGTTTCAAAGTCTTTATTCTCAACACTAAAGATAATATTGATAAGTTTGCATCCCAAAGCGATTAAGGAATCTTTCTAGGTTATTCTATATCTAGAAAAGCTTATAGAGTATTTAATAAGAGGACCAAATGTATGGAAGAATATGTACACATAAAATTGATAAAACTGATCCACATGAACCTAAGACCCCTCTTGAAAATCTTGAAGAAGATTTATCAATTCTAAACATTAATGGAAAAAATAGTGAACCTATTCTTAAGACCACCAGTTCTAGAAATTTTCCAAAACCAATTTCTTTTGAACCTGAATCTGTAAATGAAGATGAAATTTATATCCCTAATTTTTGTAGACGAACTAGGACCCTTAAAACAATACTTTAGATGCTTTTGTAGGAGATTTGGAGAGAGGAACTCAGACTAGGGATTCTCTAATAAATCAGGTTGAACATCAAGCTTTTCTTTCACAGTCAGAACCTAAAAATATCAATGATGCTATCAATGATGAATTTTGGGTAATGGCTATGAAAGAAGAGTTAAATAAATTTGAATGAAACAAAGTCTGGGAATTAGTAGACAGAACTAAGGACACTTTGACCATAAGCACAAAATGGGTTTTTAGAAATAACGTTTATGAGTCTGGAAATATAGTTAGAAACAAAGATAGGTTAGTTTCACAAGGATATAGTCCAGAAGAAGGAATAGACTATGAGGAAACCTTTTCACCAGTATCTAGGTTAGAAGCTATTAGAATTCTACTTGCTTATGCTGCTCATCTGAATTTCAAGTTATATCAAATGGATGTTAAAAGTGATTTTCTAAATTGTTTTATAATTGAAGACGTTTTTGTTGAACAACCACCTAGATTTACTAATCCTCATTTTCAAAATCGAGTTTTTAAACTTTCTAAAGCTTTTTATGGTTTAAAACAAGCTCCATGAGCTTGGTATTATAGACTTTGTAATTCTATTATTTCAAAAGGTTTTATTTTAGGGATTTCTGATCCAAATATTTTTATTAAAAGTATTTCCAAAGAAGTTTTGATAGTACAAATCTATGTTGATGATATTATTTTTGGATCTTCTAAAAATGCTTTATGTATTGATTTTTCAAAGAGTATGAAAAGTGAATTTGAAATGATTTTAATGGGAGAACTCAAATATTTTCTTAGATTTAAAGTTTTTCAAAATGAAAATGGTATTATTTTAAATAAGAGTAAATATAAAATGGATCTTTTAAAACGTTTTGGTTTGTATAGTAATAAGGAAACTGATACACCTATGAGTACCACTTGTAAATTGGATGGAGATGAAACTGGGAAACTAGCAGATCAGACCAATTATAGATGTATGATTGGGAGTTTACTTTATCTTACTTCTAGTTAACTAGATATTATATTTAGTGTGTGTATGTGTGAAATATTTCAACCTAATCCAAGAGAGTCACATTTTCTTGATGTTAAAAGGATTTTCAAATATCTAAAACATACTACTAATTTAGGATTATTTAATCCAAAAGGACAATCATTCAATTTAATAAGTTATTCATATGATGAATTTTATGGTTGAAAGTTAGATAGGAAGATCACTTCTAGAACATTTCACTTTCTAGGTAAGTCCTTAGTATCATGGAGTAGTGAAAAGCAGAATTCTGTTGTATTGTCTACTGCTAATGTAGAGTACATAGCTACTGGTAGTTGCTGTGCACAAATTCTATGGATGAAACATACCTTATTGGACTATGGATATAATTTTAGGCATGTATCTATAAACTGTGATAATAAAAGTGCGATCAATGTCTCTAAGAATCCTATATCTCACTCTAGGAATAAGTACATTAATGTAAGACATCACTTTTGGAGGGATCATCATCAAAAGGGTGATATTACTCTTGAATTTATAGGCACAGAACATCAATTAGCTGACATATTCACCAAATCCTTTAAGTCCAGAAAGGCTAAGTTACATTAGACATGTTTTAGGATTGATAAACATTCATGAAACCTCACTGTTAGAAAATCCTCACAGTTAGAGAAACCTCACTGTTAGTGGACCTCACCATTAAAACCTCACTGTTAGTGGACCTCACCGTTATAACCTCACTGTTAGTGGACCTAACTGTTAAAACCTCACTATCAGTGGACCTCACCCTTAGAACCTCACTATTAGTGGACCTCACCATTAGAACCTCACCATTAGAGAAATCTCACCATTAGGAATCATCACCGGTATATGTTACCGCTAGTTTGCGCTGTTTTAAACATCGTGTTTTTTAGCCACCGGAATCTGTATTGCATGTATTATATTTATTGTGTTTCATATATTTATTTTTTGATTCCTAAATGATAAAACATTAGTCTTAACCTCATTTCAATCCCCCTCAAACCGTTTACCTTCGAACCCTAGCTCTCAATGCTTCGTTTCTCTCAAACCCTAAGCCCTGCGATTCAGAAATGAAAGTGTAAAAAGGCCGAAAGTCAGAGATGAAGGTGATACACTGAGTGCAAAGAGGAAGAAAAAAGGTTCTTGAGGTAGTGGCAGTGGAACAAGTTGTGAGAATAGTGTAGTGAACCCGCAATTATTGAATAGAAATAGCGTAATTGAGAAAGAACTATATGAAGAATGGCTCCTGCCCAGCAAATCTTTGATTCTAATGATTTTTGAGGAACAAGGGTGGCTCGAATGTTTTGCAAATAACAATGGTCCTTATTATCCTAAATTTTTGAAGGAATTATATAAGTTTTTTCATTTTGAGAAATCTAAATGTGAGAACATAATGGTATCAGTAGTGAATGACAAGTTAATTTTTTTTTCTTCTTCTATTCAATGGACTGAGTGCTTGAAATTTCCAAACGAGGGTGAGTTTGGATATTTCTCAAAGTCAGTACCTACCTCTAGAGAAATTTTTTAGTATGAAACTTCTTTGGAAGAGCTCACTGGAGATGGCACACCAAAAAAAGTGGTTGCTACAGAAATGGATGGAGAAAACCGGTTGCTGTTAAAATATATCCAGCATGTGTTAAGTCCAAGAAGAGGAAAATTTTCAATCCTCTGATTCAAAGATATATTCTTGTAGTATCTGCTAAGGCATGGCGTCAATGTGAATTTGTGTAGGCTTCGGATGATTCAAATTGAAGATATGATGAGGCCCGAATCAAAAAAAAAATTCTATATTCTTTTCAAAGCTGATCTCTTTGATGATCAAGGTAAAAGGTGTGGTTGAGTCTCAGGATGAGACAGTGGTTGTAAGAGACAACTTTTTTATTACAAAAATAATTCGTAAGTACATGAAGATTGGATGGAACCCATGGAAAAGGCAATGGGTAAATGATGATGAGAGAATTTATGATAAATTTTACCTTGTTGAGCATCCCTATCGGCCAAGAGATAAGAGAGATCAAGGTCTAGGACTTGATAAAGAAGAACCTCAGTACAGTGATGATGATACTGAATAGGATACCTCTATAGAAGATGGAGAGGATCCTGATTTTCCTCCAATCCCAACTGCTGAAAAGGTATCATGTGGAAAGGTAAGTTCACCTGTGACCCTACCTAGAAGAGAAGCAGTTCAAGGAGAAAATGTTAAAGAAATATCTGTAAATGAGGAAGAATTGCCTATATCAGATCATAGGGAGACTTCTACAGATTCTAATAGTAGTGATGATGAAGAGTAAGAAGTATCTGACAATGGAAGAACCTGTTTGATTCGAAGTCCTCTGATTGAGAACTCTATTATGCCTGTTGAGGAGATTCTTGAAGTAGAAAGATCGGTACCTATTGCTGATATACCCCAACATGTGCAACCTAGATTGGATACGAATATGGTTGTATATGACTCTTCTGAAGAGGAAGTACCCAATGAGGCTGCTACTGGTGCTGCTGAAGATATAGTGATGGAAGCTCTGGTTGAGGGGGAGCAACTTGTAAGGACAAGATCAGTTTCTGTGACCTACGAAGTGGAATATTGGATTGTGGATCCGGGGTTTATTGTATTGGGACTAGAATATACTGATTCTGATGATGAGACACCCATTAGAAGACATCCTATGTCTTATGATATTTTCATAGAGGAAGTTAATTCTCAACCAGTAGCTCCTCTAGCTCTTCCTGAAGACATTGTGAGAAAAAGAGATCTTGAGGCACATAAATCAGAATTGAAAACCTGCTTTTTTGAAGAGCTAAGTAATATGGAAAGTTCTTTGGTATCTTACCTAGGAAGTTTTATGTAATGTGCTATGACATAAGTGATGGATGAAGTAAAAGAATGTGAAAATAAAGTTAAAAGTTTGATAGAGGCTATTGATTCTTTAAAGCAATTTGTTGCTTCATTTTACACCTTCATGAGTTCTAAATCTCAAGTTAATACTGACATCAACTACATTCTAGGAGTAGTGAAACCTTTTGTTGATGTGTCTGAAGATTTTAATAAGACCATAAAAATTAATGTCAATACTCAGGATTTTGTTGTGAAGAATTTGATAAGTACTTTGACATAATCCTTCAAATAAACAGTAGATTTAACTACAAAACCTCTTGGTACCTCTAGAGTTTTAGTTGATATTGAACAGTTTAGATCTGTGTGGAAAGAAGAACTTAGTCAAGTTAGTACCAGTAGCTCATCTAATTCCTAGGTGATTACTACCACCCAGGATATTAGAAAAATCATCCAAAATTATATGAGAGATGCTACTGCAGCCCAGAAGGAAATCAAAGACAAAATTGATTACTATTTTTAGAGAGTGTACACCAAGCATCAGCTAACCAATCATTTCAAGTTGCTGTTAGAGAATCTGAAACTACCCCCAGTTACTCAAGCCTTCAAAGAACAAGTTAGTAAGCTCAGGGAGTTGACCCCTGATTTGGAAAAATTTATGGAGAATAAGGATGATTTTATCTATGATATGGAGAGAGGGGGAGGTATCATCATGGATTTCAGGAATCTCTTTCTTCCATTCCTTCATGTGGACATTACACCTATCATTGTACCTCTAGCCCTTCCTGCCTTTGGTTAGTCTGCTTCTTCACCACAGTTGACTCCAACTCAAGCTATCAGAAGTTTTACTCCTATGATCACACAAAGGAGTACTCATTACAGGCCCAACAGTGTTCCAGTAGCTCAACCACCTTTGATCATCACTGGTGTTCCTAATCCTTCACCTACGCCTACCAAGCCTGAATCCTCTTCTGATCCAAAAACAAATAAAAATTAGCTATTGAGGAGGTTTATTGTTTAGTGTCTAGGACATTTGATAAGAATCTTTTTACTTCTTGAATTACTTTTTTACTATCTCATGTAACTTTGTCATGTGAAATGCAAATGTCTGTTTTCTATCTTCTTCTATTATGGTCTGCACCATTGTATTTTCTATTTTTTCTATCACAAAGGGGGAGAAAAATTATAATATTGGGAGAAAATTATAATATGTATCTTTAGGGGAAATTAATATTCTATTTCTTTTTACTCTTATGTTTTTCCATAGTTTAATTCTGATACATTTGAGAATTATAATCTGAACACACTGAGAAATTCCATTAGATGTATTTTACTCTGATTCATTAAAGTTTATTCTGGATTATGATGCCATAATTTGTGATTATCAAAAAGGGGGAAATTTTTGGACTCACCTGTTTTGATAATCTCAATTATGTTTAGATATAATTTGATAATCCCAAATAATGTCTATCTATATATTAATTATACTTTCTAATTACGACATCATACTAATGAGTTAATATGAATATCAAAATGATCATATAATATCATTGGAATTTGATATTCAATGTTTATTTATGATTATAAATGTTTAACAGTGATTACTCTTGATACTAACTCAATCTAGAAATGAAATTCCTAGAACAGATACTTTATAAGCATTCGAGTTTTAAAGTCACTGATACAGACATAGCTATCGATAAACAAAGGTCATAGATAGACTAAGTCTACTGATAGACAAGGTCACTGATACAAGATTCCGGTATAATGGAGCTACCGATAGAGGAAGCTACTGATAGAGAGAGCTACCACTACCGATGTTAGCAGCTATTTATAGCGAGGAAGAGATACCAAGAGAAGTTCACCGTTATGAAGAGCTACCACTACACATGGAGCTACTGATACAATGAGATACCACTACACATGGAGTTACTGATACAAGAAAGCTACCGTTATAGAGAGTAACAGATATCGATGCATGACCTACCGTTACAATTCCACTGCTACAAGTTCAATGATACAAAGAGAAACCGATGGAAACCAGTCACTATTTATCTAAATTCTATCTCTCTTTTTGGTTATTAGCAACAATAATATTTTGTTCTTTTAATGAAAATGATATTAATTAATGATGTTTGTTGGATTCCAGGAAACTGTACCTCATACCTGAAGAAGTAATCATGCCTAATGTATGATATTAATTAATGATGTTTGTTGGATGTCAGGGAACCGTATCTCATACTTGCAGAAGTTATCATGACTTATGTCGAACCACCGCATGAGCTATAAAAGGAAGATCAAAGCTATGTAAAAAGTGTGTGACATAGAGGATGCACAAAGAGACACATACAAGAAGAACACACAAAGAACTTGGAGAACACTCATACACATCAAGAAGAGAAGTTAAAAAGGAAGTTCAAGTACAACATGGAATACTCTCACATTCAAGCTGAACACCTATACTGGAAGTAAAGGAACAAAACCAAGACACTATATTTTCCAGAAAACTTCTAGAGAAGGACTCAAAGATTCATTTTATTCAATCCAAAGGAGTCTAGAGCGGTATTGACATTACAAAAGAGTATTATAAACTCATCTCCATATTATTTCTCTACTGTGATCATTTTTATTACATTATGAGTAGTGTGTGTGATCCTGTCTGTTTGGACACACACTGAATCCTAAGATTAACTGAAGGATACTGAAATCCTCACACCAAACTCTTTATACCTTTGTTTATCCCACGTATAACTGTGGTAGAAGTATGAGGACCTGAAAAACCTGTGTGATGTTGTTTCATTCCCACGTAAAACTGTGGTTGAGGTATGAGGACCTGGACAGTCTGAGTACTGTTGCAAACCCTGATCCAGGGTGTGGATCAAAGTTTTATATAAAATATTTGAGAGGACTAAGTCTAAGCTTGATATTGACCCTCTTGGATAAAACTGTTGTGCATCTTATTTTAGTTTAAACAATTTTCAATATTCCGCTGCTTATTACTTTGAAATTCAATTTTGTTTTAAGGTAACTCTGATAGTTGAACTTGCAAGTGTTTGTAATTATTGCTGGCCAGTAAGATAGTTTCAAAAGATAACTTATTCTTCAGATTATGTTAACTGAGAAATAATCAATCCTTGAGAAAATAATTGGACACTTACAATCTTTATATACTCACTACAGTTTAACTTGTGTTATGAATTATGGGATTTCAATATAAATATTTTAAATAGAAATTTTTAATAGGAACTCAATTCACCCCCTCTTGATTATCCACTCTGACCAAAAAATAAGATAATGATCAAATATCCATTGTAATGGAGGGTTTGAATAGGATTAATAAAATTATGAAAATATTTGTTTTATATGTTTATATAAAATTAATTGCTCAGTTAATAATTAATTAAATTGAAATAAGAACCATTGAAAAATAAATAAAACATTTTTTTGAAAAAATATTTTTCTATAGACAAACATGTTTTACAATAATAAA
Source organism: Viscum album (assembly GCA_963277665.1). Lineage (NCBI taxonomy): Eukaryota > Viridiplantae > Streptophyta > Magnoliopsida > Santalales > Viscaceae > Viscum > Viscum album. The sequence goes on from OY728167.1 coordinate 219,374,356, forward strand.
TTAAATACATAAATTTGTGTGAATTATTTTAATTAATTCTATATGTTACATATTCAACCAGATTATTAACAATCTTCTTTTGGGTTTTCTAGATAATATATAAGAAGATATCCAACATTACACTTAAAAAATGTATTGATCAAAAAATGGTTTTATCACATTTTACGCATATATTTTAAAATTAATTTTTTGAATTTAAAAATAAATGGAAACACAAATCAAATTTTAAGATATAATTTAAATATTATATTGGAATGAAAATTTGAGAATTTTCTGATAAGATAATTTTTCAGTGAATTGTGAAAAGTAATATTTTTTATTTAGAACATTATTTTCATTAAAATGATTTATAAGATAAATATTATTTTTATAAAATTATCTAAATTATATAATTACTAATTCAATTTATTTAATTTAAATAAATTCTATAATAAATTTTTAAATATATAGTTTTTAAACATTTGATGATTTTATCTTTGAAACCCCATTTTTCAATAATGTATACAGGTTTAATATTAAAATAAATTATGAATAATATATTAATGGAATTTTATAAAATTTATTCCATACTTATAATCATAAAAATTTATATTAAAAACTATTCCCAACATAATTTGCGGTCAACATGAATAGTGAAAACTGAAAAAACTAATTACCACCACTAAGGTTAAAATGTGCTTACCGGGGATTAAAACATATATGGGTAAAAATAATCTATAAACATTTAAATAAAAACATAATATATATATTTAGATCATATATCATATAAACCTATATAATTATCCATTTTTATCCTATTTTCCATTTGAGAAATGTGGGTACACATTACTCTTTTCAAAAATTATGTGTTTGTCCTCTCCCACAATTATAAATGGCCACCCCAGCTACTCTCCTATTAAAACATAAAAATACCTATTTTTCATCAAATAATTTTTTTAATATCTTCATAAATTCTCTACACACATCACAGAGTCCTTATTTTTATTAGTAAACCATTATTTGAATACCTTTTTTTAAAATCTAAAGAGGTTCTCTGAAGAAGAGGTATAGTTGTTAAACGTATGTTTTGATTATATTTGTTCCTAAAAATTTATCAAACCATCCTATAAATGATGATAAAATAAGACCACTATATAAAATATAGTTAGATTTTATTATGTTAATGTAATTACATATATCCATATCCTCTTCCATAAAATGGGAAACACAAACGTCGATCAGGTGTACGGTGGACTACCACCTCAGGAACTGATGCTATTCTATTTCACATCACCACCACTAACATTTGGATATAATGATTAATTTTATGTTTATATATGTTATTTGTTATATTTCTATACTTCTATAATTATTATATAACACCTAACTTCTTACCTTCCAACCCTTTGGAAAACAGAAATGTCACCCATGTTTACGGTGAACTACAAACTCGTGGACCGATGTGACGTGTTCTTCATTTCAATTATGTTTAGATTGTAATTGGGATAAATAAAATTGACATATATTATATTTGTATAAAATATACTTCTTTAATTATAATATCACATATACCTTCTTACTTTCCATTTAATGTGTGATACGTTAATGTCGCCCGTGTGTACGACAGACTATCGCCTTATGAAACATTGTGATTCATCTTTCACTAACACTTTTTGTGGGTGGTAATTATTATAAAGTTAATAAATATGCGTGGTATATAGTAAATCATAATTATTCTATAATTTTTAATTATTATTTAACTTTTTTTTATATCTGTTAAAAATGAAAGCAACATTCATGCATATGTACGACCTACTGTCTCCATGAATTGTGTGTTTCATTTTATATCTTGAAATTTTACTGATTAATGTATATATATAATGAATATATATTATATATATATAATTGTTAAAAAATGGAGATCATGGAACCATGATTAATGAAAAATGATCGAAAATAAAAAATCAAAATATACATGAAAAACAATGACGTTATTAACTGAATCATGATATTAACATGGAATTGTTATTAAATTGGTAATAAAAGTTCATTAAAAAATCATATATTGTATATATTATTTAATTATTATTATGTAATGTATGTATAATAATACAATATTTTTTATATAGATGTTTCAAATGTGTTTGATGAAAGTTGAGACATAAGGTAATGGTTTTTGCCTCAGTTTGTCTTATTTGGGACTTACGCTATGTTATGAACCCATATTCTATTATGAGGCATATATACAACCACGTTCACATGTAATATAATGAATTTATTTATTATCATGATATTATAATTTTCCGTTAATGTTATTATTTTATGGGACTTATGATTCAAAGTTACCAAAATGATAATTGTTTATGTTAGAAACCCATCATTTATTGGTATTGATTATGATTATAAATACAATGATGATGTCGTATGATATCTCTCTCAAGAAAACCATTTATTATTTTATAATATTATTATTTCTGTTGAATACATGTTTTATTTTCATTTTATTCTCTTAAATTATTAATGATACCAAAAGAATGTTTTTTATGAATAATTATCCCAATTTATCTCTTCATTCAAAAAACATTTTTCTTCCATAACCATGATTTCTAAAAATGATTTAAAAAATATTTTAAAATTCTCCAAAAGATTTATTAAATAAAATTTTACCCATATTTTTTTTAATTTTTTAAAAGATCCTTCTTTCATTTTCCAAACAAGATCCATTTGGAATTTATTGAAAATGTGAGAGGAATATTTGTCATAATGTGTACAACATAAAATAAATTTCCCAACATCATGATCAAACAAATTTCTAAAGAATACCTGATAAGATTTATAGGTTACATTCAAAGAAATTCATTCTGAAAATGTTTTGTTTTAATTTGTTTTTCAATGTGGAAATAAATATATCATAGTGAAATGTTTTAAAAGATCATTGAGTGTTCATTTATAAGATTCTGGGGTTATATTCATTTAAAACTATTTTGATGATTTTTTATATCTTAAAATGTGTTTTTATATTAAAAAGGATTTTTTTTCACAAGAAATGTTACATGTGATCTTTTAAAAACATTTTCCATCCAGTATGAAATCATTTGATATATCACATTCATTCTGTTCTAGTATTTATGAATGATGCCTACAAATGGGGATTATTCTTGGGTGGAGTGATCTGATTTTGTTTTTTTGTGATGGTGAGAGTGGTTTCTTGTCGAAATGTTTTAGTGTTTTTGTGGTTCAATATTCTGATTTTTTCAAGCTTCTTTAGGGTCCTCAGTGGTGATAGGGTGTGGATGACGATGATTTTGACTGTTTTTTAGGGTGTGCAGTTAGAGGTGGTTTTCTATCCTTGGTGATGATGATGTATTCTAATTTTAAATTTTTTTATTAATTTTTATTATGGTGGGTGAGTCTAGTGATGTTTTTTTTCTTTTTTCTATGGTGTCAATGATTTTTTATGGTGGAAGGTGTTTGGATCCCACTAAACCATAAAAGCGGTTTTATTTAGAAAATAAAAAAACGGATTAGGAAAATATGATCCCATGATCCCATTTTATTATTTCATTGGATTTTTTAATTTTATAGTGAATTTTTTTTAATGAAACCCATTTCTTTTCCAGTTTTTGTGCAATGATGAATTTCATTACAAATCATATTTTTTCTTGGGTTCTAATATGATGATTATTTAATAAATCCCATTTCATTTCAGGGTCACTTATATGATGACTGTTTTATGGTCTTTTGGAGCATCTATAGATGATTTTCATTAAGTGATGGGTAAGACACAAATACCCCTCTAATGAATTGTGTAGAGATTGAAATATAATGGGATAAGTATGACCAGAATAATGATTTCACCTACTTCAATAAGAAACTTTTTCCACTGTGATAATCTTGGGAGTAAAACATGACTACTATAATTGTTTTGTGTATAACGCCATTCCAATATGATATCCTTGAAAATTGACCATGTATATCATTGAAATGAAATTATATTATTTTGTGTATGACCTAATTATATGAATGATACCATTATTATAATCTCAGGGCTCATTATTTTTGATTACCTTATGATTCATGTATTGAAAAATTACAATATTTATGCAATAACCCAATATTATGTTATTTGATATTCCGGTAATGGTTTTCAATTGTTTCTATCATGTTCTTATTACCTTATTTGCATGTTTTGTTTATGCATCACCCTTATTTAATCATATTAAGCATATTATCTCAACCTTGATTATGTTTCTTTTCCCCATGTCGTAAAGAGATGTATTTTTTATGATTTTTTAAGAAAGGTACTAGTTTTGAAGATCATAGTGGGGGATTATGTAGTTCACTAAAGAACCCATTTTTTATATTTCATATTTTCTAAAGGGTTGATATCTTCAGAAAAATCAGTTGTGTGTTTTCTTAATGTAATAACTATTCATCAAAAAAACATTTAATATCTATATTTGAAGATCCTGGTACATTATACTGATAGGAAAAAAAATCCGACTTGTTGAATCACTTTTGTATTATTATAGGATTACTCTCAATATTGGATTTTGATCTAGTTTCTAAATAGCCATGATAATCCATCATTGTAGCCACAAATAATCCTTAATAGTTTACGATGGAAGTGATAGAAGAAGTAAACTAACATCCTAATAAAAATTTTTAAAGAATGTCAAGTGGCTATCTATTTCATAGAGGGAGATCATATAGATATGGTACAAGGAAACATAAGTCCCCATTATGTACCTATATAGCCTAGCGACATGAATATTTTTAGTTTTTTTAGATAATGGATTTGATATTATCATCATTCCATATTTGACACTATGTCACCTTGTATTATAGGAGGTCAACTTAAACCTATCTTATAAAATGATCCAGGTCTATAATAAATGTTATCATAATATCATGGCAATGATTAATATTAATAGATGTTTATAACCCATTTTAATTAGGGGTACATCCTTCCTCACCATATTGGTTTGGATTTTTTTGTACCTAAACATGGTTGTGTACTCTTCATGTCAACATTTCCTAAATACTTCATCAATGGGAAAGTTTGAGATCTCAATGGTGGAAGAATCTCATTAAACTCATGTGAAACCCAATATATTGATTCCATGTAATAACATAGGGATGTCGACATTTGAAATAAATAATAAATTAAGGGAAGAAACCCTGAAAGGATGGGAAGTCACATCTCTACCCTATGGAATGATGTGAATGAGATTTTCCTTTTCCATATCTATCATATTACGACTAAATTTTCAGTCATATGAATTCATATTCTCTTCCCATCCAATGGAATGTGTCCATCAAATAAAAATTTCCCATATTATGGTAAACCAAAATTTTTAACAATTATGGTATCAAAATGACACCTAACGGGTGTAAATTAATTACCAAAATTTACCCTATAAAAGTTTATACCCCCTGAATTTTCTATTTGTAATTTAATCTTATTTACAACCATTAATATCTTATACAATAAAAATTTATAGATCATGATAAAATATATTTCTTATAGTTCTTTGATATCTTCAATTCAATTCCATACACCACTCCACCAACACTGAATGTATGGTTTGAGATTTTAGTCAAGATAATTTTATCTTGAAATCTTCATAACAAAGTAAAATGAGTTGATACAATTTTTTTTTGAATCATAGTACATTAAATAGGGATTTGTTTACAATATTACCTCCTAGTAACATACCCCCATACATATTATCACACTTTTTTATAAAATACAATTAGAGAAAAATGATTTAGAAAAATATATTAGAATTCAAAATTATTTGGATTAATAATTTGAATAATTAAATATGTTCATATAATTATCTATGAAGAAATATATTCTATTATCAAATTAAATTTGGGAAATATTATCAAATAATAAAATTCCGTAAATGAGTGTATATTTTTCTATCAACAATATCTTTAAATGAATAATAATTCACTTCATAATTCCTTCATAAAATCTCAATCAAGAAGTTAACACACATTAACAAATTCTTATTACAAATTTCTCTATTAAATATATTTTTTGAAACTAAATTTAGTTATATTATTTTTAATAATATTTGAAAACTCTATAATTTTACTACTATTAAATATTAGAATTAATCTCATAAAATTCATTAACATTATCTTCTATCATTATTTAATTTTTTTTAATATTTTCAATAAAAATATATCATGGAAAATTACATAGAATTGAAATGAAATAAATGAAATCTAAAAAACAATGTAACTGAAATAATTTTTTATCAATATATATATATAAGTCTGAGTGTGTAAAAACAACTTAATTTTATCATATAGATCATATTAAACTAATTAAAATTCTATATATGATTGAACTCAAATTTTTCTTACAACATAAGATTGAATTATAAATTATGTATATATCATATTATAAAAACAATAATTTTCCTATTATGAAATATTAATAACAATATCAATAATCAATTATAAGATAAATTTTATGAAATTATATTGAGACTTTCTTACAAAGGATTATAATAATTAATCGATGACTTTAATAGCTTTTGTAAGACTAACTCCAAACTTTCACTACATATATATGATTATAATCAAAATTCCATTGCTAGAATAAGAATTATATTTAACCATATAAGATTAAAATATAACTAATAAATATTTACTATTATATTATTAATTCCCCTAATACTATATTTGTCAACAAAAATAATCTTTATTATCATTTTCCTGAAAACCATGAAAAATTAACATTAAAAAAACCTGTCTATGTGATCATTAATTACCTCTGAAACTCAAATCACATAATTAATAACTAAAATTATTATTAATATATTATAAACAAGACTAGTATTTGATGGGGAAAATGAAAAATAATAAACTCTCCAACAATCGCATCTTATTTATGATAAAAAAATTCATAAAATTTAATAAAATTTTATTGATATGAATTATTTTATATTTTAGATTCGCTATCATTTTCATTTTACTATAGGATTTAAACTGGAGGAATTATATAATAACTATTTCGAAATAATCTAAATTGGATGAATAATAATAATAAATGAGACTACAATGGAATTAAATTTTACTTAATAAAAACAATACAGATTAATGAAAATAAACAATCTCTATCTATCCACAATAACAAAATCCTTAAATAGTAAAATTAAATTTGATAATAATTACATTATATATTTAAATCTAAAAACAATCTTTGAGTATGAGAAGAAGTATATTTTTATGTTTTTAAATTAGGTGGCGTGGTTTGGTTCTATGCTATACTTGAATAGTTCTCTTATTGCTACTGTTTCTCTCCCAAAACTAGGTCCATATTAAGAAAATCATCCAAATCCTAATTTTCTTCTACTGTAACATAGTTTTCTCATTGAACCATTGAAAATGGATAAAATATTACAGGATAAGACAATCTATTAGGAACAACCAGACTATTTTTTAAATAGAGTATACAAGTGTTATATTTTTACTTAATTTTTTAAATATAATCAAATATTAATGTGAAAAGTGGGTTATCAACCTTTTGATACTTTATCTTATAAAATATTGTCCCATAATAATATCAAATATTTACAGTTTCTTTTTTCTAATAATCATGAATATACTTATAGTAATATCTAACCAAGAAAACTACATCATTTATATTATCTTTAACTTCATCCATATTTTCAAAATATATAGACTAAACAAAACTGACAGGGACCTATCCTCCCTGTATATTTTATAATATCTCAACAATTTATTTTTTCTGCATTCAAAAATATCTAAAAAAAATCTATAAATAATTTTATGTTTTTTCTCCAGATAATCAAAATTCTCTAATTAATAATTCAATTTCAATAATAGATCATATGATAAAATAATAACTTTAACAAAATTTATTAATAATTATAGTATCGTTTTTATTTTCATATATTAATTTCAAATATTAATTAGTAGATTCCATATCACATTGAATATTTGTAATATCTTTGTTGATATATAACAACCCTGATCATTATCACACAGTTAAGATAATTTATTACATAAAACATTCACTTGATACAACATCGAAGATCGAGAGGTATAGTGTATTTGGAGATTAAGAACATTACATAACAACATAAAATGTAAAATGAAACATCTTATTAGACACTTCCTTGACATGACCACTACATTGTACTTAGCATTGTATGAGATAACCTGAGGACATACATAAGAAAGGGGTGACCTATAAAGACCATTAGGGTAATAAAAATTGAATAAAATGAAGAATACAATACATGTTAGGCAATAGGATTATCAATGGAGCACAAGAGAAACATGAACATAAAGGCATGATAAATCATGATAATCATAACATGGAGATGTGGAAACAACACTTAACATGGAATTAGCATGATCCAAGGCTCATTGCACATGGAGCATGAGTAAAACCTAATTTCGCATGATGCAAGAGTATATCCCCTTTTCACTTGAATTATCATGAGTAAACACTAATTTCACATGATGTATCATGATACTATACTTTACCCAATGCATTGGAGCACTATCATGGCACACCCTTCTTAAATATTTCATTTCATGCATAAGTGTGCCACATGGATCATACAACATGGAATCATTAAACATAATAATTTATTCCATGATAAAGGAATTTGGAATATATACATGAAACCACTTAAACAATAATAATTGTTCATAAAAGTGAATACCCTTGATAGGGAAATGGGCATGGTAATAACTATACATTGACTTTGGCTTGGAAAGTCGTGGTGCAATTTCAGAAGCATAATAGTGTGAGATAAAAATTCATAGAAAATGGTTGATGAGATTGAAAGGGGAGTCTCATAAAATTTAAATGAAATAGATATTAAGGGGTTCATACAGATACATGTCCAAACAATTTAAATGGAATTTAGATTCATGATACAAAATAATTTCTTGAATGTAAATGAGGAGTGAGAAATTCCTTATGGAATTTCAGCATGGTAACAGATGTATATGGGAGGCATTAATGAGAGAGAAAGGGGTCTCTCATAATTAAAACAAAAATATTGAAGAATGGGGTAGGCGTGAAATCATAACACAACATTTATAACTGAAAATAAAAGGACATAACAATATTAAGAAACTTCGATAAAAACACAAGAAATGAGGGAGTCCCTTACTTGGAATTTTGATCCCAAAGGCTTGAGAGAGGCTTGAGAGAGGCTTCTTGGGATATTGGGGCACTTTGGGATGATTCTATAGAGAGGAGAGAAGAGTTTGGAAGAACTCCAATGGCCTTAAATTAAGAGGAAGTTGGAGTTTGGGTTGGTTTATATAATAAAGGAGAAGGAATTCTTTAGTATTTAGGATTGGGACACAACACATTAAACTAATAAAAACCACAAAGCAGACCATGGTTTCTTGAAAATGGTTTGGGCCAAAGGGGATTGTAAAATAATATTTTATATGTAAATTGGCACAACGTCTTAAAATAATAGGGTTTCTTATGTTGAGGTGAGTGACACTCCCAAGGAAATCAATTTTAAAACCAAAAATATATTATAAGTCTTGAAGGGTCCACTAAATCTTTGTAAAATAAATCAAACAAACATAAAATTACATTATTTTAATTTTAAAACATATATTGGCCATGCATAATGTTTATATTATTTTGTTACATCACTATTGGGTAATTATGATGTCATAAAACACATTATATATTTAAAAGATAGTTAATTTTTACCAAAAAATTCAACTGTCTCCGAAAATTATGAAAAATTCACCATTGGATAATTTCGACATCCTGATTCCAAAAAAATATCCATTTTATCTAAATAATTTTTAAAATATGTGAATTTTTACTTTTAAAATAAAAACTGACATTTATAAAAAATTCATGGATTTTAACAAAAATAGCTTTCAAACCTTAATAAAAATTATAATTGTGTTCATAAAAATTATACGATCATTTATATTTAATAAAACTAATGTTGTAATTATAGTTTATTAAAATATTATTTAATTCAAAAATCAATTAATTCATTAAAATAGAATTCTTAATTGAATATTAACAAAAAATTACTATTTGTGCTTTAAAAACTATTTACAAAGTAACAATAATAAAATGAAATTATATTATTTGTTATATACAAAAATATTGTACATAATCATAGTTCTAGGGTATTGTTTAATAACCCATTAAAACAATACCATAAGACCTCAGGGTAAGGTGTGTGATTGTGACAGACTCTTGGGGTGGCTCCGATAACATCACTCAAGTGGTAATCTCTATAAACTTCCACTTTTCCCATAGGCGGTTCTGCTCAAGCCTAACATATTCAAGATTGGTTTGGCCATGGTCAAGAGAGAATCAAAATGAAGCCACCCCCTTTATACGCTCTGACAAATGTGCTTCATAAGGGGAACATTTACTGGATGAGGTCATCACTTCCTTTGTCTGAGTAAATTAGATTTGTTAAAACCCTATATTTATACTAATCATGTGATAAATATTCAATGACTATATTAGTAATGATCAAAATTCTTAGTGGTATTTTAAGATCCAAAAACATAAAACCAATGAAGTGAATATTTTATATAACCATTTTACATAATAATACATTTAATTAGATCAAGATGAATTTTCATTAATGAAACTTTGGGTCGTTACAATATTCCCCCCCCTCCCAAGAAATTTAGCCCTCAAAATTTCCTTTTCCCACACTAAAAAAGATGAGGGTTACTATACTTAATAACTTCCTCCAATTCCCACATCGTTTCTTCAAACTTGTGGTATCGCCACAATACCTTCATGAGGGGAATTGTCTTATTTCATAGGACTTTTTCCCTACGATATAAGATCTTACCTGGTTGTCCTCGTAAGAAAGGTCATACACTAAATGTAATAACTCTAAAGAGAGTACATGTGAAGGGTCTAGAATGTACATCCTTAAAAGGGATACATGAATGGTATCATGTACTTTGGACATGGTAGGTGGAAGTTCTAGTCGATAGGCCACAACCCTGACACGGTCAAGAATCTCGAAGGGGCCGATGTAACTGGGACTTAACTTCCCTTTCTTTCCGAACCTTAGGACCTTTTCCATGGAGATATGCATAGAAATACCATGACTCCAACTTTGAACTCAAGGTCTGATCGACGGTTATCCGCTTAACTCTTTTTTCGTATTTGGGATGCCTTGATATATTTATGAATGAGTTTTACCTTCTTCGCTTTTTCTTCGATCATTTCAGGTCTTAGCAGCTTACCATCACCCACGTCATCCCAATACTCTAGCGTTATGAACCTTTTCCCATAAATGGATTCATATGGTGCCATTCAGATGCTCGAATTAAAACTATTATTGTAGAAGAATTAAACTTGTGGAAGATTTTGGTCCCATCCTTCTTTGAAGTCCATAGAAGTTGATCTCAACATATATTCTAGTTCCGGAATAGTTCATTCAAATTGGCCATTAGTTTGAGGATGATAGGCCATACTAAAGTGCGGTTCAGTGCTTAGAGCATGTTGGAGACTTTTCCAGAACTTCAAAGTGAGTCTCAGATCACGATCAGATACAATAGATAGTGGTACTCCATGCAGTCTTACCACTTCTTTGATGTAAATCTGTGCAATTTGATCAAATTATAAGTCCTCTATAATCAAATCTAAAGTGAGATGTCTTCATAAGACGATCCACAATGACCCATATATCGTTGTTTCTTCTAGATGTCCTTGGAAGACAAGTGAAAAAGTCCATGGTAATGTTTTTCCACTTCCATATTGGTATGTGTAGTGGTTGCATCATCGCCTTAATCTTTTTCCTCTCAACCTTCAATTAATGACATAATAAGAACTTTGACATATATTTAGAAATCTCCCTTTTTATATTGTGCCACCAAAATGTTTCTCGGAGATGTTGATACATCTTTGTACTCCCCGATTGAATAGAGAAGGTTGATCTATGTGTGTCATTAAGAAGCTCCTTATTTATCTCTGGATCAGATTATACACATAATCATGGCCCAAATCAATCAATTTCATCCTTCTCAACCACGAAATCTTAGGATTTCCCATTTCTTAAAGTTTCAACCCTTTTTATAATTTCCACATCCTTTCTTTGATAATCCTTTATTTTCTCCATGAGGGACGGTTGAGTAATCAATTGAGAAAGGATTGATGATGTTCCTCCCTTAATTATTCCCATGTCTATCCTCTACAAATTTATGAAAATTAGATCCTTTTCAATTATCATAATTGATAAAGATGCATGATATTTTCTACTTAAATCATCTTCCACGTTGTTTTCCTTGCCGGTATGGTAGTGGATTGAGCAATCATAATCCTTGATGAGTTCAATCCATATTCATTGGAGCATATTAAGCTCTTTATGTGTGAATAAATATTTGTGGATTTTGTTATCTATATATATTTCACACTTCTCCCCAATGAGATAATGTCTCCAAATTTTCAATGCAAAGAACATAGCCTCCATCTCCAGATCATGCATGGGATAGTTTTCCTCATGTATTTTCAGTTACCTTGAGGTGTAGGCTATCAAATTATCATTCTGCATCAACACACAACCCAGACCCTTCTTCGAAGCATCACTAAATAACACAAAAAATTATCCAATAGTGGGTAAAGTGAGAACGGGCTCATTTATAAGCCTCCTTTTAAACTCTTTGAAGCTTTCTTTACATTCATCACTATAAGAAAACATTACTCCCTTCTGAGTTATCTTGAAAAGATGGTTGGACAATCATGTGAATTTTCTCACAAATCGGAGATAATATCTGGCTAACCGCACGAAGATACAGTTATCCATTACCGATTTTGGCCTCGGCCATCCCGCAATTGAAGTTATCTTGGAGGGATCCATAGTTATACCATTGCTTGTGATGGTATGACCCAAGAATCAGACCTCCTTCAACCAGAACATGCACATGTTGTACTTTTCATAGATCTTATCCTTTCACATGATATCTAGTACACTTCTTATATGCTTCTCATGATCCTCATTGATTTTAGAGTATATTAGAATATCATCTATAAATACTACCACAAATTTTTTGAGGTAATAAATATTGACTCTATTCATCAAGTCCAATAAGATTTCTAGAGCATTAGTTATTCCGAAAGGCATTACTATGAATTCATAGTGCCCTTACCTTGTACGGAAAGTAGTCTTGGGGATATCCTACTTCTTCACCCTTAATTGGTAATATCCCAACTAAAAATCCACATTGGAAAAGTATTGTGCTCCACAAAGCTGATCGAACAAGTCATCAATTCGTGGAAGAGGATACTTTTCCTTTATTGTGATTTTGTTGAGCTCACAATAATCAATCCAAAGGCGAGTTGACTCATCCTTCTTCATGACAAAGAGGACTGGTGAACCCAATGGTGAAGCACTTGGGCATATAAACCCTTTATCCAGATTCTCCTGTAATATTTTCTTCAGCTCCTCATGATCTACAACATCTATTCTATATGGATTCTTGGATATTGGAAACACCCCAGGTATAAGGTCAATTGAGAATTCAACATCTCTTCTAGGAGGGAGACTATGCAATTTATCGGGAAACACTTCATCGAATTCCCTAACAACCGGAATTTCTTCAAGGATGGTTTCTTCCTTAGACTCAATCATCTAGGCCAGATATACATTCTCACAGGGAAGGTATATCCACTCTTGAGATGATTGAGTGAAAGAATATTCATCTTCATCCTTGCACTTATATAGAATCAGGGGTTTATTATCCATATAGAGATTGATTTCCCTCTCATGGAAATTTATGTTGGCTTTATATAAGGAAAGCCAATCCATGGTGTGATTTGCAACAAATTCCACTAGAGGGAGTATGAGGAGGTTTTCTAGGATGTTCAGTCCCCAAATTATGACAGGGGAGGAGTCATATTCATGGGATGCAGTGATTTCCCCATTTTTAGTAGTCATCGGCATCTTTACTTCCATGATTTGTGTTAGTGTTGGGATTGTTCTACTAAAATTGCAGGATATAAAAGAATGCATAGAACAAGAATAAAAAACTATGTTCTCTATTATTGAATGAATAACTAGCGTACCTTTCACCGTTCGTTTTTGGGGTTCACTTCAGCGATAGTGAGGGAAAAATTGCTCCATTTATGACTTGGAGGTTGTTGGTTGCCTCGGAAAACTCTTGTCTTAGGGCATGAATTTTCAAGGTGCCCTGGGTTTTTGTAGTGGAAGCAATTAACAATGCGTTGAGCGTCGAACGGAGCATTCCTCTCCTCTTTCATAGCCACATGTTTTTTATTCTATGCATTTAACCTCTAGTTTCCTTTCTCTTCCTCACCTAAAACATTTTCTTGTCCCCTTCTGAAAACTTTCGGGGTGCTTCTTTCTGCACCATTGGAAAGTGGGGTGCTGGATCTTCTTAGAACCATTGGATTTATCCATCGGACCACCAGAATTTAAGTCCACCTTATTCTTGTTATCCCTATGATACCCCTGAGATTTGATGATCTCCATTTCGACCTTGAGGGAACATTGAAAAATTTCTCCATAGTTGTCAAAGTCACGGATTGTCGGGGCTTTCTCTAGGCTAGGTTTCAGCCCAACAATGAAGCAGTAAACCTTGCATTCTAGGGTAACGACAAAGCCATAGGCATATCATGAAATCCTTGTAATGTTTTCATTGTATGATCCAATGGATTCTTCATCTTTTTTTCTTGAGGGAAAGGAAGTCCCTTTCCATCTTAAGCCATAGGGTGCACATAAAATATTTATCGAAAAACATCTCTCAGAAATCCTTCCATCCAATGCCTCTATCTCCTCCTCAGGCTTTGTATTTTTGATCAATGTCCCCCATTGATCAGCTTCACCCTCCATACAATAAGTAGTAAGAAGAACCTTCTCGTGTTCATAATATGAAGGATGGAGAATATATTTTCAATAGAGTTGATCCATTTTTCGGAAATTAAGGGATTAGATGGTCCATTAAAAGTATGGGTAACACATAAAGGGTAATAAAAGGACAAAACAGATGACTTATAAATTACTTTTATTTCCATAACAAATGAATCTATAAGATTTAATCTATGTTATCCATGATCTAATTTCTAATATGTATTCTTAGGGTTTTTTTAATCCATTTAATAATGGTTCATACTATGATTATTAAATTATCAAAGCTTATCCCCCAGGATTTTCATAACCAAGAGTGCAGCAAGGCTGGTTTTGCTGTACCAGGATACCCCTAGTCAAGCCCGAAACACCTTTTTGGTGTTTTTTCCCCTAGGTACATCTGCGAGAGCTACCTCAACCTGCTCGTATACAGACAGAGATGTATCTTTTTGATAAACTAATTACTCAATACTCATAAATACTTAGGGATGTTTTTATTTTAAAATGGCTTTTATCTAAGGCTTCACTAGGGTTTTTTAATTCTAATCCCAAAAAAAACTAAACGTCCCTCTGATACCAAATATAATAACCCTGATCTTTATTACACACTTAACATTATTTATTACATAAAACCTTCACTTGATACAAATTATAAGATCGATAGGTATAGTGTCACTGGGGATTAGGAACATTACATAACAACTTAAAAACTAAAACACAACATCTTATTGAAAACTTCCTTTACATGTCCACTACATTCCCTCGTATTTAGCATTGCATGGGATAACCTAATGACATACATAAGAAAGGGATGATCTATAAAGCCCGGTAAGGGAATAAACATGGAATAACATGAGGAATATAATACATGTCATAAAATAGGCATATCAATGGAGCACAATAGAAACATGAACATAAAGGCATGATAAAGCATGAGAATCATAACATGGAGATGTGGAAACAACACTTAACATGGAATTAGAAAGAGCCAAGGTTTATTGCACATGGAGCATGAGTAAACCCTCATTGAATGTGAAGCATGAGTAACCCCTTGTTCCACTTGAATTAGAATGATTCAACACTCATTGGACATGATGTTTCATGTTACAACACTTTACCCAATGCACTAGAGCTCTATCCTGGCGCACATTTCTTAAGCATTTCATTTCATCCCTAAGTGTGCCACATTGATCAAACAACATGGAATGATTAAACATAATCATTTATTCCAAGATAATTGAATGTGGAATATATACATGAAACTCTTAAAACAAAAAGTAAATGTGCATAAAGTTGAATACCCCTGATAGGGAAATTGGCATGGTATTCACTACACAATGACATTGGCTTGGAAAATCGAGGTGCAATTTCGGAAGCATAGTGGCGTGACATAAAAATTCATAAAAAAATTGTTGATGAGAGAGAAAGGGGTGTACAATCATATGTACATTAAATGAACAGTAAGGATATCATACAGATACATGTCCCAACAAATTTAATGGAATTTAGATTCACGATACAAAAGAATTGCTTGAATGTAAATGAGGAGAGAGAGATTCCTTACGGAAGTATATGGGAGGAATTAATGAGAGATAAAGGGGTATACCATCATTCAAACATAAATAGGGCAGTATGGGGGAGGTGCGAAATCATATCACAATATTTATAATTGAAAATAAAATGATGTAACAATATTAAGAATCTTGGATAAAAAAATAAAAGAGGGATTCACTTACTTGGAATTGTGGTCCCAAAGGCTTGGAAGAGGATTGAGAGAGGCTTCTTGGGAGCTTGGGTTTCCTTGGGAGGATTCTAGAGAGAGGAGGGAAGAGGTTGGATGAACTCCAAAGGCTTTGAGTGAAGAGGAAGTGGGAGTTTGTTTGGTTTTATATAGGAAGGATTGGAAATTATTTATTATTTAGGTTTGGGAAAAACACATTAAACAAATAAAAACCACAAACCAGACCATGGTTTTTGAAAAAGGGGAGTGGAAAAAAATATTTCATAATGCCAATGACCTAAATTATGAAAATAACTGGGTTTCTTATGTGGAGGCGAGTCACACTGCCAAGGAAATCAATTTAAAAGGATAAAATGTTTTATATGTCTTAAAGGGTCTACTAGAGCTTTGTAAAATAAATCAAACACACCTAAAATCACATTATTTTAATGGTAAAACATATATTGGCCGAAAATAATGTTTATAGTATTTTATTACATCACTATTAGGTCATTATGATGTCATTAAGCACATTATAAATTTAAACGGTATTTAATTTTTATGCAAAAATTCGACTCTCAAAAAATTATGAAAAATTTATCATTTGATAATTTTGACATCCTGATTACAAAAACAATATCCATTTTATCTACATAATTTTCTATATATGTGAATTTATACTTTTAAAATAAAAACCGACATTTATAAAAAATTCATGGGTTTTTACAAAAATAGCTTCCAAACCTTAATAAAAATTACAATTTTATTCATATAAATTATACAATCATTTTTATTTAATAAAATTAATTTAGTAATAATATTTTATTAAAATATTATTTAATTCAAAAATCCATTAATTCATCAAAATATAATACTTAATTGAATATGAACCACAAAAATACTATTTGTTCTTTTAAAACTATTTACAAAGTAACAATAATAAAATGAATGTACATTCATTGTTATATACAAAAATAATGTACATAATTATAGTTCTAGGGTCTTGTTACATAACCCCTTAAAAAGCCCACATAAGACCTTAGGGTACGGTGTGTGATGGTGATAGACTCTTGGGGTGGCTTGGATAACATCGTTTGAGTGGTAATCTCTATCAACTTCCACTTCTCCCATTGCTGGTTCCACTCAAGATTAACGTATTCAAGCTCGGCTTGAGCTTGGTAAAGATTGAAGCCCAATGACACCACCTACTTTTTGAGCTCTGAAAAATGGGCTTCATAATGGGAAAGTATATTGGATGAGGCCATCAATTCCTTTGTCTGAGTAAATTGGAATTTTTAAAGCCCTATATTTATACTAATCATGTGATCACTATTGCACATCTATATTAGCAACGATCACAATTCATAATAGTATTTTAAGATCCAAAAATATAAAACCAAATAATTGAATATTTTATATAACCATTTTACATAATAATACATTTAATTAGATCAAGAGTAATATTCATTAATGAATGTTTGGGTTGTTACATGATAAACATGAGATAATTAACTTATAAATCATTCATATAATTCATTTAAAAAATATTAGAAGAATGGTTAACCTATGAAGAACTAGTATATGATTTTGTTATGTTATCCAACATATCATTATGCAATTACTTCAACTCAAATAAATTTTACTCCTCATAGGAAACTAAATTAATATTCATTTCATGGTGACCATCTTTTGATAATGTGATATCTTGAAATTTATTTATATAAAAATTTTATTTTATTTTAAAACCATGTTTATTAATGGTTAAGTCCCAAAATTATGACCTAGTTTTTAAATTCTATATATTTTTTCTTAATATATTTAATAGGTTTTTCAAGAATAAATTTTAACATGTTTATTTATTAATCAAATTTTAATTAAGTAACTGTTAACTTTCTCATCTTCTCAATCTATTTTTGAGTATTTTTCAGTCAATAATTAAAAATAGAAGACTCATTAAAATATTTAACACTAATTGTCCAAGATGATAATCAAATTATTTATCACTGTTAATAGTAGTTCAAAATAACTGTCCAATTTTGGAAATATCTATGAACTTCTCTTTAACATGAAAATCAATACTAGTAGTTTTACTTTAATTTCCATCATCATAGATATCAATCTGAATATTAGTAGTCATACCAATTACATCAAAATTGATATATTATTAATCAATTTAAAATCATATTAGATTGTTTAAAATCAATTAACAATAATATTAAGTGTAGTTGAAGAATTATAAATATCACTATGTTCAATTTTTATAGAAAGAGTATCAAACGTTTTATCAATTTAATTGTATCTATGAGGTGATTCATATTTATAATGTTTAGGATTAATATCTTTAGTAACACAAATATCATAAATATAATATTTAAAAAAATTATAATACTTGTGAAATATATATTTTACCAACTTCTTTGTTTTCATATTAATTTTTATTGGATTTATGGCATTCATTAACAACACAAGAATTGGATTCATTATTTGATCATATAGTAACATGTTTTGTTTGTTCTATCCTTATATCAGTTTCCTAAGAAACTATCTCATGATGATTAGAAATATTTTCATTTCAATATAAACCCTACTCAAGATGACATTCTTTAAATAATTTATTTAAGAATATATGTCATTTTTCAAATAGATATACATAATTACTATGTTTATACTTTTAATTAGAGAAACATATTCAATATTTTCACCTTTATTATCTTATTCATCATTCGTAGTTATTATAGAAATAATCCCATTAATAAAAATACCAAATAAAAAATTTTACATCGAATTATACCTACAAGAGTGTATTGATTTTGAGGTTTATAACCATCCTCTCCCTTCAATGATCCTTCAGTCTATTGTAAAAAACATTAAAACGTATTCTATAATTATAAAAATTAAATTATAACTTTCCAAAACAAAAATCATACAAAAATCTTAAAATGTATCTTTTCATGTTGATTTTATTTCCATTCAAGAATATAAAACAATAATACATGTCATAAAATAATATTTTTTTTAAATCAAGATTCCTTTATGATATTATATTTTTTTATAAATTTCACCAATACACTATATTAAAATTTTAAATTTCTTATTCCAATCTCATATATAGTTCTAATAGTAATTAAAAACGGAATTATATCAATTAACCAAACTTATCAATAATTTAAATAGTTCGTATTGAATAACAATCATCCTTCATTCAGTTATTGGAAAACGTTGGTTATCATGACAATTTAATACTAATATTTTTCAACCTTAAAATTGATTAAATTATGTTTTTCATACTTACAACAAAAAAAATAATGTTATCATAAAAATATAAAAGTTTGTTTCATATAAAAAAATATTTTCTCTAAGTAAAAAAATATATTCAAGATCATGAATTCTTAAAAAACTCTTTAGTAAAAAATAAATATGATTCATCAATGAAAAATCTACAACATTACATGAATGTATTTCCTTGAGGAATAAACTACATTATATATTTTAAAAGTGGAGAAGTACAAAATGAACTCATTTTATCTCTTAGTATTTCTCATTTTAAATACACAAATCAAACAATTAATGTATCAAAAATTTTAATTTTCATTATTGATTGGATATAGTTATTTTTTTTTGAAATGATATGAATAATATATATCAAAAAACCATAAAAATATTAAAATGAAAATAAAATTTCATAATAATTAGATATCATTACAAACCCATAAAATAAAAATTATCAAGAAATAATTCATATAATAAATAAATCGTAAAAATTGATCTTAAATGACTTTAAAAAATTTGATCTCGCATATATAAAAAAATAAAACATATTTTAAATAATATTTAAACTCTATGAAATTTATTACCAGGATACATTGTTAAAAAAATTAATCATAAACCTGATCCTATATAAATTAATTATTATTTTTTATATGTAGTATAAGATTAAAAATAACATTTTGTAGGATAAAAACCCCTTTTGAAAAAAATATTTAGGAAACGGAAAAAATGATAGAGGCCATGTATTTCATAGTATATAGCTAGAAAATAATAGTATCGAAAATTAAAACATCAAAAGAAAAAAATAGGAATGTAAAATCACCTGATTTAAAAAAAATCCATATTTACTCTTTATAAAGTGAAAGCAATCATTACAATGAGACATAGTGAATATATCACTAATTGATATTATGTATCTATACAATAAAGAGATATTTAGTCTTTTATATGACGTTTAATTATTAAATGATGGCCTATATCAATATGATTTTTTTTAGAATGGATTATAAGTTTTTTTGAATAATGATAACACTTTGTTTATCGCATTGTTATGAAAATGTTAAAATTTAAAACTGAAAATCCATATATGTGTATTTCATTCACATGAATTTAGGAAAAAACTCCTTGAAAAAATAATTATTCTTCATGTATTGAAAGTTTAATAGAATATTGTTTCTTACTATACCAAGAATATAAATATAATCTTATGATATGTTGGGAATCTGAGGTACCCTTTATATCAAACTTACATTCTCAATAATTACCATCAGAATCTAAAATCAAATCAAATATAGAGGTTTTTTAAAAAACAACTATAATTCACAGTTCCATTAAGAGGAATTCAATTTAATTTGGTATGATTCATATGATACTATTTAGAATTAGTTTGAATTATTTATAAAAGACAAATGAAAAATATTATTTCTGGTCTATTTGTGGTAAGATACAAAAAACAAAGAAGCATTACCGAGTTTAACATAGTGTCATTTAGTTTCCCTCCTTCAACCCTGATAACCTAAACTATAGTTCTCAAATGTGTAACTTATGGTTTACTTCTTTTTCATATAAACCTACTTAATAAATCTTATATATATTTTATTTCATTTATGACCTTAAAAAAATCACTCTGAATGATTTTAAAAACTAGAATGAAATATTACTCGTGAAACATCTTCAAAACCAACACTCTCTATATGAGATTAGAGAATTTATTAAAAAACTACATAAATGATGAACTAAAATTCACATCAAATGAATAAATTTAAATAAATAAAACATTTTCTGACATATGTTCTTAACCATTACATGATATTTTATCACTATTACAAAAACCATTTAAAAAACTAAATATCCTAAGTCTAAAGAAATATACTAGTTTGTTTTTATTCCTATAGAAATAGGTGATAAGTTTTAAAATTGAATTATTAAAGATAGGATTCTATAAACTACTGTTTTGTTTAATATAAACATTATATAAAAATTATTCTTTTAAAAAATCACTTTTAACATTTATTTATTAAATATTGATGTTTATAAATAAAATACGTAATAAACAAGTATATGAATGGATTTTAACCTAAAAATAAGTGAAAAAGTTTCTTCATTACCTATTCATTATTATTTACAATAAACATTTCCTACTAACTTAATGTTATTCCTTATAATAAAAAATTAATCACTAATAGGTTGTGGTGTTAAAAATAAAACATAAAGACACATGCACCTATTCGATGGGCATGGATCAGGACTCGTCCCCCCATAAAGATAGGAACACATCCAACCTATTACATTATAATTTTTTGATTCACAAAAGTAATTATGGAATGAATATCTATTTTATTGGCACGATAGCCCAAATTATTGTGTATTCTAAAATCTCGATGGGTCAAAACTGCATTATAGTAGATCAACAATCCATATTTCTGAAGAGTATTGTTACAATATAACCACCACCAAATATAATTCCCAACTACTTTAGTACATGTTTATGATCCCACTTATTTACAACACCTGTGTTAATATAGTACTCTTCTTATATAATAATATAATTTATTCTATAGTTTTCCTATATAATCATGGTAATCCCCCTATATATGGGGTTGTTGGGGGTTGAATTACATATATCAATAATTCCACATAGGGGGTGGTACTAATGAAGTTCCACCCTACTAAAATCACACCATAACCATTATAATTCATTATAAATAACTAACTTGGTTAATATTACTGGTTATGCATAGTGTTTTACCACTACCTCAAAAACTCTATTTATTTCAAACCAATTGAATTAATCATGTACTGTTAAAATCCAAATTTCATTACCCCATTCTTCCTCTAATGATTTGTGATAATGATATGAAACAAAATTAAAAAAAATTGTAATTTATACATAATATATTATAGTCATAACACTGAAATATAATCCACAAATCACATATTCTTTAATATAACATCTTTTCATTTTTTTGTCTTGGGAGTACATTATACGTTTATTTAGTATCTAAATCATTAGTATTTCTTTCTTCATGAACATATTCCTTATAATAATCCTTTTTGGATTTTAAAATTTGTTCAAGTGTCATATTATTAAAATATTCATTAATATAATAAATTTAATATCTCAAAAAATTAAGAGAACTACATTCATCAAACATGTCATGAATGTATTATTCATTTGACCTCAAATTATTATTAAAAACTCAATAATAATTGAAATCAATATAATTACCATGGAATAATTTTTCCTAATATTAAAGAAAAAACTAACAAGGATTATTATCTTCATATAAAATATACAATTTTCATCAAAATACTCTAATGTAACTAACTTTTGATTTCCTCCCATTCTATAACCATATAGTTTTTTCTTCAGAATAAATATTAAAAAATAAAATTTATATAAATTAGTATATTATTAATGTATGCATTCCATAAATATTTGAAAAATGATATTAAAATAAAAATGTTCTATAAATTATTTATAAAGACTTGTTTCTCCTTTAACAACGACATTCTATTGAATAGCTCTAGGTATATAAATGTTATTTTTATTATTATGTTTAGAGAAAAATATTTTTAATTCCTGAACATATAATGTTAATACACGATCAATTTTCAATGATATAATTTCAATATTATTTTCATTCAGAACTAGCTAGAAAAAATTCATCAAGAGAAAACAAGATTTACTTTTATGACTCAAAAAACCCTAGTAAATGTATAAAAAAAATAAAATAAAACAAATATAATATACATTAAACTAATATGTAAATTCTATAAGAACCAGAAAATCCATGTACATATGTTCTAAATGTGGAAAAGTAGTAACCTCATTTATTTATTTTGTAATGATATATGTTTCATAAAAATTTTATTACTTTATTTTAATACACATTCATCAAACTTTAATTTAGTAAAATAAAAAGTCAAATTATTTTTAAATAACATCCATAAGAACTAATAATTAAAATATACAAGTCATAAATATGAAATAAAAGACTTATTAATTTATACATTCACAAAATAATTATAGTTCTACCTAAATAATAATGATCTAAACTATATAAATTTTATATTATTAGTTCCTTAAATTTAAAAACCTTATGTTTATGAAAATAAAGCAATATTATAAATATCCATAGTATACACATCAGAAAAATATTATGATGTATATATATTATTATTATTTAATACCAAAATATAAATATTTATATTTATATTTTTTTTTTAAAATTCAAACTCAAACAATATTTTCTTTTTTCATATTCACTAAAAGTAATAGTCCCACCATATTTATTTGATAGAGAATAGAAATTTGATAAATCACCACATAAATGAATTAAATTTACACTATTTATAAACCATTTAGAATTGTTTTTCTCACAAAAAATTTCATATAGAAATGATTATGAAATTAGATGTTTTGTATCTAATATATTTTTTGGTCCATTTATGTTATCAATTAAAAATTCAGGGATCCAAATATACATTCTGTTGGCATATTTTTTTAATTATTATGGTATCCTTGAAAATAAAGGAAAAAATAATAGAATAAATTTTAGATAATATCATATTTATATCACTAACCTAAGGAACATTTTTTTCAATGGTAATAAGTAATATTATACATTCTTTTTCTACTAGAATTTGGAAAAAAAAATTTCAATACAACTCTTGTTTTTAAACACTGCACCCAATCCCATATATATCATTTTCACACTTATTACTAATATGTATATTATTGAGGTATTAATCCCAGTGAATACACATATATGTGGATAATATTAATGAATCAATTTTATTCAAATAAATATTAATTGGAAACACAAGTTGAGTGATAGAGTAATTTGTTTCTAAAAGTTATATTTGATATCATAAATATTATCAACTAATGTTTAATTTTTACAAACAATATATTCATGATAATTTTTAAGATATTTATTCTCATTCATCAATGAATCACACTTTTTAAGAGAATAATAATATACAGTATTTTGAGGAAAATAATAATAATCTTTTTTAGTTTTGGATATAAAAAATGAATGTACATATATAGTCTAATATATAAAAAAAATATTATATTGTTAATTATATTCCCCATTATCTAAATCTGAAATAATCATTTCACATGAATGTTTAGAATAAATTTATGTAAACATCATATATTTATTTATCATAAAATTATAATTAGATCCTTATGAGGACTTCTTATAAATTTCTTCTTAACATTAAGATAATGTTGATCAGGATTGATATGCATAAGACTCTTAAATTTATAATATCTGACAAATTTTTAAGTTCCATCATTCTTCGTGGATTCATTAAAATATATTACTAACTTATTCATTCTCATATAAATATTTTTAATCAATTTTAAAAATATGAATGTTCATATATTGAATTTGAACACTTATAATTACCTTAATCTAATAAAACATAAATTACATATTTTTCTACATTAACATTTTTACTAGTAGTAACATTGAATTTATCACATTAATTGTTATTTAACTTATGATCATCAATATTTCATTGATTTATAGTTTGATAAATTATTATAGTATGGATTTAATTTTCATCTTCTAATCTTGAGCAAGTGAAAACTATCAGATTAGAGCTAATATATAACTATATCTTGCTTGTAAAATTCTTAAAACATTGAAATATTGATCAAGTTCAGGAACCTCAACTTCCAATGTGGAAACATTTTTAGAAATATGTATGAGTTTTTGAGTAATGTAGGAGAGTATTACTCTATAAAATATATTAATAGTGTCTAAATTTTCCTTCCCATTATTATATCTGAACTATCTGAAATTATTTAAACATTCATAAGAAGAAAACATAGTATCTTATATTTTATAGGAAATAGTTCATTGAGACACTCTATTAAATTCATCTATTACACAACCCATGAAATTTTATTCATTTGTTTAGAATTTAAATCCAACATTAAGTATTACTCGTAAATCCATATTTATGGATCACCAATAGGTATTTTGTAATTTTTATAATTTTTATATAAACTTTCGGGACTATAATATTGTAATAGATATTTATACTAACTTTTTTATCTCCCTTATTTCTCTTTATTGAATAAAGACTCTCTAATATAACACATTCTTTCTATAATATTATCTATTTTATAGTTGAAATTTAAGGCATTAAATTTTTTATTTTGTGAAATTAAAGGATGTTCTAAAATACCCAATGTTATCCTAGTTAGTGTTACAAAATGACCCATTGGGTAATGAATTGATTCCCAAATTTTACAATTTCAATTTAGAGTTTCTGTCAAAAACAATTATCTACATCTTACTCTTCATCAATTTTGTTCACAATGTATATAATAAAAAATCATTTAATATTTGACAATAGGATTTTATAGTTGTTTGGGTTCTTCATGTTGATCCCCAACTCAACTCCATGAACACCCAATAAAGTCTTTGTAACATTATTTTGTATTATTATTATCTAAGGGTATTCATATCTTGGTATATTCACATATCACTTAAATTTTTATTAAAGAAAAGTGATTTATATTAGGCTATCTCTATAATAAACACTCTCAAGTTCTTCCCCCACACTTAGTAAAACAAGTGCTCACATAACCAAAATATAGAATATTTTTCTGAAAAATATGTTCCAAATCACAATTATATGGAATCATAATTCATATCATTAAATCTACTTAGATAATTATCTTAGAGAAAATACATACAATAATTTAATTAGATTTTAAATTTAGAAGAAAATTAAATTAAATGTCGGTACCAGGTGTTCATAGAATGTTGATGATGTGAGGAAAATTATATTTTTACATTGCGATCAATGTTGTTAGTTTTTCTCTAGTGTAATCTCAACTAATTAAAAATATATGACATCTTGTGTTATGAAATTAATGGTGAAAAATAAATTGAAACTATAAATTAATATTGAATCTAAAACATTTTTATTTAAATTGAAGATGTTTTTTTCTTGATGTAGGTGATCACCTCTTGAATATAATAAAATTAGAACCACATCGATCAATTAAACACACTAAAAAACATGATGGTACATCGATCATGAATTTCAAGCTACTATAACGATTAGTTGATGATGCTTTCAACATCTAAATGATCTATGATAAATTGTTACTTTGTTTTGGAAAAAGTAGTTAAATTTAAAAGCATAGAATAATTCCTTATCTATATATTATGTGGGAGATAAGAGATATATTATCTTAAATTTAGATGATTAAATGGTACTCTAAATTTTGGCCTCTCCAAATTTTATAAGAATGTTAATAGACCCATAAATTTTATATGGGAACTGAATATATTTAAAATTTTATATAATCCCTAAATAATAACAAATAAATTTTCAGTTCTATCACCAATTTCATAATTAGGCCATCACATACTAGTAATAATAAATACATGTTACCTAATAAAATGAGAGTCACTAATTCGACTTGTTTCTACCATAAATATTAAATGGAACATAAATAAATAAACATTTTTTCAGAAAATATTTTCCTTTTTATCACAAATAACTTATTTGTATATTTGGAAATTAAATTAATCCCATATTATTCAAAATATTGTTAATTGTGCATTTATTTATTTATTTTGATCATTTAAACACAAACAAAATATGACACCACTATGGGTCCCATCAGGTTCTAAAATCTAATTTGTATGCATTGGTCAAGCTTTATAATATTCATTTTGTATAACCCTATAGAACCTCATCTTAGTAGGAGTGAGACAAAATGATAGACTATTAGTGTTTTCAAGAAACACATCATGGAACCTAAGGAGAAAATGTTCATTCATAGTAATTATAACCTCCTACGAATAGAATTCATGTAAAATAATCTCTCTATTTTGGGGAATCTCATAAAAATGGACAAATTTTTTTTGTAATGATCTTTTAATACTTTATCATTTTGATGAAATTACTGGATGAATTTACCATCTTCTACCATGACCATCCATTTAGTAAAGTAGTATTATCCTAGTTAACTAGGCCAGAGTTATCTCTTCCATTATGGAAGTGAAAAATCTTATCTTGATCATTCAATAAATTTCATACCAAAAATTATGTTCCCAATGAAAACTCCATTACCCCAACATAAAAATAAATTCATTTTTCATACATTATAGTAGACAGTCAAAAGTTACATATTAAAAACGATATCATGTTGAGAGACAAATACACATGTTTTTATACAAGAAATTTTAATTACACATTTAACATATGGGGGTCCTATTTATTGATTGGTCCTCATTATATCCATTAAAATTTATGAATATGTGATATATTAAGGAGAAAATTAATTGATTATTATGATTGACAGAACCTAATTTTTAAAATTAATCTATGTCCCATTATAATAAAATTTCCAAGTAATAGGAAATATGTTTATAATGTTCGACATATTATCTCGAGGTACAAATTAGAGTTGGGAACCATTATAACCTATTGATACAAAAAATAACCTAAGGACATTACCATATAAATATTTGATAGATAATTGTCGACACAATTATGGTAAAAATAAATCATGAATAAATAAAAGTATACATGATATTGTAGTCAACTGTACTAATCATGTTTGGTCTAGGGAACCCAATTTTACAAAACTCACACTGTCATAAGAGGAATCATTCTAACTATAAACATTTTATATTTCAAATAATATAATCATGTTTCTTATATGATATGTCCTCAATATTTAGTACTTACATGTTTTCCTACCAGGCTATTATGCTATCCACTACTTCACATCCTTGACTAAACCTCCTCAAGTGATAATAATATTGAGTATATACCATTTTCACTATTTTTAAATTGGATATTATGGCTTGTTCCATTATGATATTTTTATAATAATTTTTCTTATGATAATATAGTACTTATTATATATGATTCCAGGAAATAGAAAAAACATTATGTATTTTAGAATTCTTCTCCAGATTCATTAGATGCCAAAATTTAGTCAACATTATTATATATGTATACCACTATAATTTATGAGATACTCATGCTTAATACCATATCCCTATTGTGATATTAGATCATATGGATAAATAGGAAAACTGTTTTTTATCCCCTTATATCTAGCGTTCTATCCTCCCCATATACTAGGCACATAGCCCATATACTTTCTCATGTACTATTCAATAACATTGGCTGGTTCCCTTTTAGTTCTCCCAAAATCATCCGATATTTTCCTTCAATAATATTGTATTGGAAATATTACATATTTTTTATAACATGGAATATGTGATAGATCGATTACTAAAGTGTATTGATTTCCACCCACAATTTTAATTCCTACTAATATCTTTTATATGTCTCCTTAGATATATTAATTCCATTTGAAATTGTTAACAATTTTCTATCACATTTATCATACTTGTATTTATAATACATTTTCAATATATGTACTTTGAAATAGTATATGTATAGATACCCAATCATAAAATTCATGGATATTTCGTCATTTATTATGAATATTTATCACATTACTAATGTATATGCCTGAGGACTATAAAAGTTTTGTGTCTTAGTAATCTTGGAAACATAAACTTCTATCATGGTGAATGATCTTCAAAATCTCCCATAATGTTCTTATACTTTATAAATTCTACCTAAAACCCTTATTCATAACCCTGAGAAAGAGAAAATAAGAAATGGGTGAGCTGATATTCTTAGTATGGGTAATCCTTGGAGATGTGTACGCATAACATGATAATAAGAGTATGAGAACATGAAAATATCTTTTGAAAAACATACCCTATAGATCAATGTTCAATGCACGAGTCATGGAATAAAGAGTGGAAGTTTATAAAAAATTCATCATAATTGGGTCATGAGAATAATCCATGATTACATAACCTAGGAATAAGACATGAAATTTGTGGAAGATTCATAAGAATATAAAAATATTTCCATATTAGTCAAGGAATCGATGACAAGGTCATATTAGTAGTATTAGTTCACTTCCCATATCATCTTGGTATTCATGGTTCACTCAAATGATCAACTTAATAGTCATGGTTCACTCCCAATACCATCTTTGTAGAGAAATTACTTTTCTAAAATGAGTTTACTCCCCATTACAACCATGGATATCTCATGAGATATAAATCATTACTGAATGAATGAGTGGGAGATATTGGTTCAACCCATATCACAATGAAATCATAAATTCTTGTTCCAAAAGATCATAAACAATCATATCACAAACCATGTAATAAAATGTGTGTCATAAACATTAAATCAAATATCACCCTATGGGAAAGATATATGTTTCATAATCATTTCATCAAAACAAAACACGTGAAAATAAGAAGGTATCATAAGCACATAATCCATGAACGTTAAATAGGTTTCAAAAACATCATTCCATAAAAACATAAACAACTGAAAGAAATAATATAAATATTACCCATGGATAATATACCATGAAAGGAATGAGTCTCATCAAAGTATGTAATCTTATATGGGTAATAAATATGAAATACATTTTGAAAACATTAATTGAGAAAACTATACTTTCATCTTCGAAAAATTATTTTCAAAACATAAAACATTTTTAACACATTTTTCATTGAAAATTGATTTTAAAACATATAACAGAAGATTAAAAAACCATAAAATTTTTAAAATTGTATTTCAATGAAAATTATCTTAAGAGTTCATTTTAAAATAAAATTTTAAACACGTTTTTTTAATTAAAATAGATTTCTAACCAAAGTGATAAATAAGATCATATTTTATTGAAAACTTTTTATTAGGTCTATTAAGTATCGAAGGATAATAAAATGGAACTAATACTTGAATATTTAATTAATAACTATATTATAATAAAATTAATGATTTTTCATGAGATATGGATCACAAGATTTCATCAGGGGAAGCATAATCATAAACAATCCCAATAAATGATGAGTTTGTTTCAACAAAAAATTTATCACTCAGTAACATTAAATAACAATCCCCATGAAAGAAAAGGAAATTAAATTACTTTTAAAATATCGTGATAATAATTATATTCCTGATATAACATTTCAAATGGTAGTATATACACCTCAACAAAAAATATCAGTTCATAAAAAAACATGTTTCTTGAAGAAACAAAATTTAGAAAAAATTAATTTACCGATTTAGTAAATTTTGAGGCATAGACCCCATAAAGTGGAGATCATAGAATGGATATGTAAATAACCATAAATTTAAATATAAGAGTAATATAGTAAATTCATGGATATATATATACCTCAAAATAGAAATGAGTGGTGAGTGAGGCATAAGTCTCATAGAAATAAAAGTGGGACAAGAAAACCATTACCTTATGTCTTAACTCTTGTCATACTTCTTCAAACATTATGAATAATAAGTATAAGTTTATTATAAATATATAAAAGAACTATATTTATATATATTTTGCTATATATTATTTACCGATAACATAGTATTACCCTTTCTTTAATAACACCATGTTAAAGTTTCGTTATGGGTGATAACTACCTTCTTTATCTTATATGTTTTGACTTATTATTCTTGTACCTATTACATAGATCATGATTTAATTATTTATATAATTTAAAAAAATAAAAAATCATATAAATTCATTATATATGTAATTAAAATAATATTTAAAAGATATAAATATTAAAATAAATTCACCATTCATGGAGACGGTAGGTCGTACGCACACATGAACGTTGTTTCTATTTTTTTGTATTGAATGAAGAAATTTAAATGAAATATATATATATATATATAATATCATTACTCTATAATTATTATTTCATATATAACATATGTTTTCACTAAAAAAATCATTAATACATTCCATGTAACATGTCAATGAATCACATTTCTTTGAGGAGGAGGAAGTCCCCATTTCTACAAATGATGTTATCGTATTTACAAAAAAAATAAAAAAATAATGGTCTGTGTTATATAGTAATTATAAAATAATAAATAAGTCCTAAATATAATTTAAATTTAGTTTTTCCATTATAATTACCAACCATGTTATGTGGTAATTAAAAAACGAACGACATCATTTCGTGATGTGGTAGTTTACTATACACAAGAACAGTAAGCTCATTACACATTTGATAAAAGTGTATGTAAGTGAAGGTAAAAACCATAATATAACAAATATTAATATATTCAGGATTCTATGTTTATTATTTAATAATTGAATAATAATATTTTATGGGGTGTAGAAAAGAAAAAAAACAAACAATCTTGTGGAAGAATGTTACCACTTATCTGGGTTAATCTTTTTTGTTTTCACCAAATGAATTAATTGTAATGATTTATTCCAAAATGGAGGCTTCATGGATTAAGTGATATATTTTTAGAATATATTTGGGATGATGTTGGTTTGTCCAACGTTTATTGAGAGTTGTGAGGATGTGGGAGGGATGGGTTCCTTTTATTATGGAGGAGGAGCGGCATTCATGGAAACAATTTTAAAGGAAATTAAGCCAACATTTATCCATGTCATATAGATCAAATAATGTACCAAATTTGATAAAATGGAGAGTAGGACCAAAATATATCAATAAAATGGATTTTATACAATTTTTTAGGTCATTTACCCTTAATTTTAAGGTTTAGTACATCGTGAAGCTAATTTTTCATTTAATTGTTGTAATTATGTATAATTATATTCACTGATATTTTTGGCCAAAAACTAAGTTGACAATATTATGAATTACAAATTATTATGATTAAAAATATATAATCCTATTTCCCAAAATCCAATAATATAATTTTCATAAATTAATTTTATATTTAATCCCATAGATGGGAAAATATACCGGGTTTTAAGGTAAAAAGTTCCAAAAGTGTGGAATGTTATGCTGTCCAATTTCAATGTAATTTTTTTTCAATAACAAAAATTTTAATAATTACAGTATATTTGATATAATTATAATTTAAAATCTAATTAAAATATAATTTAACTATATAAATAAAATATATGAAAAAATTTGTTTTGAATTAAAATTCAGTGTTTTTCACTATTCTTCTAAACGATTTATTAGAAAAATATCCAAAAATTACCAAAAGTAAATTTTGATATTTATCTTTAATAAAGGAAGCTTATTTTCCAAATTAAAATTATAAAATTTTGCAAAATCATAATTAAAATAGGTTCACCATTACATGGTGTTAAAATTACTTTTTTGAAAAATACCATTTTTTGTTCATATAATTGGATTTATTATTTGCATATGACTATCACATCTATTAAATGAGTTTCATAAAAATTGATTGAATATATATTATATATATTTTATTAAAACCATTCATCAATAGTTTTTTATATAATTAATTTATATTAAATTGTGTTTATGAATATAAGAATAATTTTCTTAGAAAATGAATTTATTTATTCTAAAAAAGTTCTTACATTCATTTCTAACTCATTGATAAAAAAGTACTCATTTTATATACTTGGGTTAATAATATTCTCACACATTAGTTAATATTAATTGTAACAACCATTCCAATGGCTAGGTAGTGAAGATAGTAATATGTTAATAATAATATATATAGTATATCGTAGTTTGGTTAAACCTGGTCTTGCATCGAACACATGCCATTGAAGAGGTTCGATATTGTGTGTAACATAAGAAAAAAACAGTGTTTCCTGTACTAAAATATAATATATATGTTGTGTGTAGTGCAATGTTGACTTATTTTTTGTGTACAAAGAAATAAAACCTTGGTGCCTTTATATAACACATTGTATATTCAGTATTTCAGGAAATTAATAACATCAAAAAGATTAATTTAATTTGAAAAAATTCAACAAATCACAGGGTGTAAAATTATACAACCTTTAAAATTAATTTCACCTTCACATTTTATCTAGGTTATAAATGATTTAATACATGAATGTTCATTTCTTAGAAACCCATATCATAAAAATTTATTCTAAAAATTCCATTAAAAAAGAAAGCTAATAACAAAATGGTTAGCCAGAAAACCCATAATTTGTTTTCAACTAAGGTAAACATTGGTTGGAAGTGAAAACATGGACATAGAAGAAAAATATAACCATCATGTTCTGATGGAGGTTAATAGAGAACATGGATAAGATAATGTTAGTGATCACAAATCCATAACACAAAGAGGCTTGAAAATGGTCTTTGATGTAAGGACCTAATATTCAAGAAATGAAATTTCCATTCATATATTTATTTTATATAGTATGAATCACATAAAACCACATAGAGAACACAATAAAATATTTTTAAATAAATAATAAAAGAAATAAGTTGTATTTGTAGACTTTAAATGACATATACTGATGAAATAGTAACTTTCCATTAGGAATAGTAATATAACACTTATGAATAGTAAATTAGCCTAATTAATAGTAACCTCACCCATGAATGTATAAAGAAAATTTAGGTACATCATAAGTGAAAGTATGATTTAATTATATCATAGTAAAAGTTTGTGAATATTTTAAAAATTAATATTTATGTGTTGGTATTTTTATAAGTCATAAATATTTAATTAAAATTTATAATTAATATTTTTATTTAAATGAAAATTCATTTTAATAAAATGGAATTATATATCCATATTTTTTTATTCTAATTTCTGGATAAATTTTTGAGACATTAGTTAATTTTAGAATGTGTTATAAAATTAGTCTTAAATTTAAAATGTGTATTTTTCATGTAAATAATGATTTTATTTAAAAAATAAATTTCAAGTAGTTAAAAAATTATTCTGAAAAAATGGATTCCATTTTTTAATTCTATATGTCAAAAAATGTTAATGGTGTTTTTTTTGGATTTTTCTAAAAACATGATTTTTTGGTAAATAGTAAAATATGGTAATTTACAGTACAAATACATTTGAAGCTAAATATAGTATTTCTTGAGTCTTCAATAATTTAAGAACCATAATCTTGAACTTAAATGTTTTAATATATTTTATTATAATGCTAAAAAAATTCATATTCTTGAGTAAAAATATTAAACAAATAAATAAAATATTCGAAAATCACCCCTCTACTCCACTATAAAAACCACCCTCACCATATCTTCTCCTCACTACTACAAGACATTATTCCTTTATCATTTATACATAAATACAATTCCCTAGTCTCTCAACATATATATGTGCTCTTGGTCTTATAATAACATCAAAACACCTTTCCCTAAGGCGGTTTTCAAGGAGGTTAATTCAAGAGGAAAGCCCTCTTCCTTTTTCTTTTAATTTCATTTTCAATTTACATTCTTTTCCTATATTATCCTAACATCCTCTATCAACTGATCATGATAAATCAAGTATCATATATATATATATATTGTAATTATATAATTTTAATGGAATAGTATTCCTCCAAATACTATATCTCTCTACCTCTCTCTTTTAAAAAACAAAATCATCTTTCGGGAGGTGTCAATTTACAACCTTTATGGATGATGAACATTCGTTCATCAATTTCTCTATCAAGTTTAGTCATTGAGACATTATTATGGTTGAACCATATTATAAAATATTTATTATTTCTCATTTAATTTTCTATAACTTGTATATATATATATATATATTATACTAATTCATACAACAAAACTGGTTCATGATGATCAAAGTGCCACTGTAATAGTCTAAACAATTATCACTAATGTTTTATCTAATAACTCATCATGATAACATATAATAAAATAAATTATATATCAATTTAATATTATTTACTTTCATTAGTATCATATAAATTCATTTTTCTGAATTATATCTTTTCCACATCAACTTCCATGCACATATACAGGTATACCGATAATGAAAACCAAGGAAACGAATGCTCCTGAGCGATAAATTTGTATCTTATTACTCATCAAAATGGATATAAATGAAGATTATAAAATTATAATAAATCAAATACATATATAAATTATGATGAATTAATTAATTAATGGAATTAATTTGATTATCTAGGATATTCAGGTGTAGTGCAGAAAACATTCAAACACAAGGTAAGGGGTTTCTACCCGAACCTTCAATTTCATTGAGGTTACTATTTTTAATATTTACCCCAATGAAATTATTATTTATTTTTATTTAATAATCATAAATTATTTTCTAATTTCTATATAAAATTTCCAATCATAATTCTTCTTTCTTTTATGTGGAGTTACATGTTTTAAAAGGAACATTTTAAAACTCTTCCCGACAAACAATCCCGATTCAAGGGAACTTATCGAGACCTTACCTATTTTCATATGCACTCTATAATACATTTTAATCCACCATTATTTTTCATAAAAAAATAATTTTATTTTGAAAATACTATATTAGTTCACTTATGGTTTTATAAAAATATTTTTCCAAAACAACTCCTCAATGAAAAGTAAAAGAGTATATCTCTCAAGTATTACTCTATGATTTTATAAGAGTATTTAAATGTAGTTCTACACTCATATTTATTTTTATGATTAATCAGGATTTATTTTTTATGATATCATCTACCATACTTTATTTAAAGTCTTATGGTTAGTTTGAATGTGGATTTTATATCTTGATACCATTCAGCATATTACGCTAAATGGTTATTGTTTAGGTTTACTAATTAGGAAAAGTTATTAACATTTCTGTTGTTGGTTACAATGTGAATGTATATGTTTAATATGTTTCTAACCATTAATATTTGTAATTAATTTGAATTAATAAGTGATGTTTGGGTCCTAGTATTTCCCCTTGGAGAATCTGTAGGTCTCATGGGATAAACGAGTATTGTTTGTTACCTATTTAAATATGGTCTAGGCACAAGGCCTTGAAAGTATGGGTTTGATGTCCACATTATGAATTCCCTCATTATTAAACTAGTAATTTATAGTCCATGTGATTATTCAACAAGGATAATATGCGCGGTTAATTTTTATTATGGAATTATTTATTCAGATTTTATTCCTTCCATAGTATTCTCCAGATATGACTTTCTTGTAATCACATAAATTTATTAATATAAGGAACCAACTCTGGGAAACTAGGGTTGGGGTCTTTATAATTAGTATCATAGGACGTTTAGTAGAATCCTTGGAAACTAGATTTAGAACATGTGGACTAGTGAAATAAATCCTGATATTGACATTGAGGATAAGAGTACAAGAACATCCAAAAACATTAGGTTATATATTATGTTTATATTCATATAAATACATCCCTCTATTGATATTACAAGTGGGAATGCTTCTTGCACATATGTACCTAAGAGTAACAACTCCAAAAGAGGTTTTGGGCATGAATCTAGGTAACCTTGTACATGACAAAGACCATTATTATGCACCTATTTGACACTCCTGAGGGATATGGTTAGGATAATTAAAATTTTATTTTCAGACCATTATGAATGATTTATTTATAAATATTTCCCCAATGATACCATGGTTTTTATTATGATATTATTCATGAATTTTATTTCAATTTATGTGAAATATTTTACTAGTTTGAAAGTAGACATTATGATTCACAACTTAATTTATTGTATGCCTTTATTTATAAATGGTACATAGTGGAAGGAATGGAACCCACAAGAATGAATGTATCCCATTTAGGTATTTTCCTATTATGTAAGATAATGATTTTGGTTGTGGAGATATGACTTATGCTGAGAAACATATTACTATACTTGGACAACATGCTCATGTTATAAACAATTTCCTTACTTGTATGGAGCACCTTAAACCACAACATGTAGGAGAAATGTTAGTCACTTTATTAGAAAAAATATATATTATTTAATGTGACTACAAACCAATTCCTAGAAAAGTAGTGAATAATTTCTTTAGAGAAGATATTTCATTCCTCGGTATCTAATGAAAGGGATGATTTTTTATGGTAATTTATCTTCATTCGGGACATGCAGATGATTGGTGGTCATTGGTTAAAAAAAGGAGGAGGAATGAATAGAAAACATGGAGTGGATTGAATTTAATAAAACTTTCTTATAAAAGTACTTTCCTCATGAATAATAAGTGGATATATAAAGGTAGTTTCTGTGTATGAGGAAAAAAGAGGATGATAATGTTGCAAAGTATGAAGCTAACTTCACAAGGTTAACAAGGCATGGGTGGACTACATAAATAACATAAGGATTGAGATTGATCAATTCATTTATGGTTTAAAATTATTCCTCTAAAGGTATCTGATATCTCATAATTTCTCCTCATATGAAGATATAGTCTTATATACTATTAGGACAAAAAAATAATTCTCTGTCTTATGAATTTAAAGGAAAGTAAGAGAATAAGAGGGCTACTAAAAAATCAGGAAATGGAAATAAGGAAATGGTTTATAAGGTAAGGGTTTACATTACACCCTATAGAAATTTTCCTAATAGACACTATGTTACTTTCCTAAAGGGAATAGGTGTTTGTTACAAGAGTGGTCAAAAAGTCCAGAAATCTCATGATTGCAAGGGAATGAAAGAATATTCCAAATTTCAATTATATAATTGTAAATAAATGGGATATTCCCATGAATATTCTAATCATCAAAGAAAATTTCTTCAAAGAAGGCCAAGAGATAAAGGCCAGGCTTATGTGGTCACAACTGTTGAGGTTTATGTTTCTAACGATATGTTGGTAGGTACATTAAATGTTTACTCAAATATAGCCAATGCTATATTTGATTCTAGATCATTACATTCTTTCATATATGCCTAGTTTTCCCTGATAATTAGACATTTCCAATTTGATTTAATAATGGATTTGTTAGTCAAAAATCCTAAGGGATATATTATTGTAATAAAGATGTGTTGATCAGTCCCCCTTTTGACACAAAAAGATGCTTTCATTATTGACCTTATCACCGTACCGATGGATTAATTTGATATAATTCTCAGTATCAATTGGCTATGAAATTATAATGTGAAAATACATTAAAAGGATAAATTTACAATTTCTAAGAATAATTTAGATTACCTTTTATTTAAGAGAAAAACCTCACCATCTAATTCTTATCTAGATCCACCCCTAGTACCCCTACTGAATTAAATTATTTGGGAGGAGGAGGACACAATATCTACGGGTGAGGAAAGAAATGTTCAAATTGAAGATGTACCTATTGTTCAAGAATAGTTTGATATATTTCAAGTGGATTTCCATTGACATCCTCAGGAGCATGAAATTGAGTTTTCTAAGGATTTAATTTGTGGTGTGTGGCCTATATCAATTATTACTTTTAGAATGGCCATAATGAAATTAGTGGTGTTGAAGAAACAACTATAATAGTTGAGTAATAAAGGGTTTATTTTCCCCAGTTTTTTCACCATGGGGAGCTCGTGTTCTTTTCTATACAAAAGAGAGAAGGATCAATGATGTTTTGGATTTACAACATGTAGATCAATTAAATTATGATAAATAACAAGTATCATCTTCCTAGGATTGATTATTTATTTCATCAATTTCATGGTGCCCAATATTTTTTCAATATTGGATTTCAATCTGGATATCATCGGTTCTGTATGAGGAAGAAATTTATACCTAAGATAGAATTTAAAACTAGGTATGGGAATTATTAGTTTACAATAATGCCTTATAGACTAACTAATACACCCTCCATTTTTTGGATCTAATGAATATCGTTTTTAAGGAATATCTTGAGGAAATTTTTATGGTATTTATGGATGATATCTTGGTATAATACAAAATATAAGAAGATCACGAGAATACCTTGTGTATTGTTATGAAAAATATTATAAGAAACAAGTTATATAGGATGTTTAGCAGGTGTGATTTCTTGATTCAAACAATTTCTTTTCTTTTCTATATTGTCTCTAAGGACAAAATCTTAGTTGATATGGTGAGGAGAAAGGGAGTTCATGAATGTACTAGACCAACAAACATAACTATGATATGTAGTTTTACTTGTTTATCATGTTATTTCTGGTGTTTTATTCAAAACTACACCTGATTAGCTAATCCATTAACCAAGATTACTTGTAAAGGGGTTCAATACCTATGAAAAAAAAAGAATGTCATAAATTGTTTGAATAATTGAAGAAGAGTTTAGTTAATTATCTAATCATGACTCTACCATCGAGAAATGGTGGAATTGTAATTTATAGTGACACAAAAAAAAGGACTTGTTTGTGTCCTCGTGATGAATGATAGAGTTATTGGATATGCATAAATGCAATTAAGAACTCATGAAAAGAAATATCCAACGCATGATCTCTAGTAAGAAACTATAATATTTTCTCTAACGATATGGATACATTATCTATATGGTGAAATATGTGAGAAATATACAGATCACAAAGGATTGAAATATATCTTATCACAAAAAGAACTCAACATGAGTCAAAGGAGATGGATCAAACTAGTCATGGATTATTATTTTCAAATACACTATCACCCAATAATGAAAAATAAGGTAGTTGATGCATTAAGCAAGAATGATCATGGAGTACTAAACAAAATCAGGATTAAAAGGGATCTTTTGTATATGGATCTAGAAAATATGGATATGTAAATTATCATGGAAGGTGAAACATCGTTACTTTTTCAATTGGTTGTTCAACCTTATTTATTTAAAAGGATTAAAAGTTTTCAATTTTATGATGGGAATTTTAAAACGAATATTAATGGAGTGAATGGTGGAAAGATGGATGACATTATGTGTGAGGATGGAATTCTGAAATTTGGGAAGCGGCATTTTGGTCCCTCTATAGAAAAGATAAAAAGGGAGTTATTGGATGATGCTCATAGATCAAATTTCCCTAGACACCCTAGTAGCACTGAGATGTATATATATTAAAAGGAATATTTATGTTGGGATAACATGAAGAGGGACATTTATGATTATGTATCATGGCGTTTATTCTATCAATATGTGATTCCTAAAAGACAACATCCTAGAAGAGTCTGGAAACCTCTTCCTATTACTTCATGGAATTTAGATCTAATCGCTATGTTTTTGTCCCTGGATTATCAATAATACCACGATGGAATGATAAATATGGTTTATTATTGATCAACATACAAAATATTCACATTTCCTCATTATGAGGGAGTATTTTCTATTGGATTTCCTTATAGGAATCTTTATTAATGATGTTTTAATACTTCATGGAGAACCTCTATCGATTGTGGATGATCGTGACCCACAATTTATATAGAAATTA
The DNA here is from genome assembly GCA_963277665.1 of Viscum album. Classification (NCBI taxonomy): domain Eukaryota; kingdom Viridiplantae; phylum Streptophyta; class Magnoliopsida; order Santalales; family Viscaceae; genus Viscum; species Viscum album. The sequence goes on from OY728167.1 coordinate 219,415,367, forward strand.
TAGAAATGTCTCCAAAAACACTGGATACCGAGCTTCATATGAGTATTTTTTATCACACTCAAACTGATGGGAAGTCAGAAAGGATGATCCAAACATTAAAAGAACTATTGATATTCTACACACATGATTTTCAGGGTATGTGTGAAAAATATATAGCTTTTGTAGAGATTTTCTACCATAATCATTTCCATTCTAGTATTAAGATGGAATCATATTAATATTTTTATGGAAAGAGATTTCATACACCGACCTGTTGGGATGAAGTTGGTGATAGAAGGCATGTTGGCCCAGAGCTTTTGTAGGAATCAACAATGAAGGTAAAGACAATTCAAACCCATATCAAAGATTATAAAAGTAGAAAAAATTTCTATGCTAATAATCAAAGGAATGATTTATAATTTCAAGTAGGAGGTCATGTTTTCTTGAATGTATCTCCATGGAATGGTGTTATAATATTTGGAAATAAAGGGAAATAGAGCCCTAGGTGCATTGGTCCTTTTGAAATTATTGAGAGTTTTGGAGTTATAACTTATCATTTGGGAATTCCACCTAGCCTTTCTTAAGTACACAATGTGTTCAACATCTAATTGTTGAGAAATTACATTCTAGACCCAACACATGTACTCACTAATGAAGGTATTGAATTATAACATGACTTATCTTACCATGAAGATCCTCTCTAGATTTTGGACACTATAGAATAGGTGTTGAGGAATCAGATGACTTAGCTGGAAATGGTACTTTGGAATAATCATAAAATTGAAGTGGCGATGTGGGATCTTAAGGATATTATGATGAAGAACTACCCAAATATTTTTTTGAGGTGACTTTTTGTAAATTTCGATGAAAAAAATTATACAGGAGGGGAGAATGTAATGAATGAAAATTATATCACTGAAATTTCACTTATTATGTTTATTTTTTATTGTATGAATCATATAAAACATTATATATAACACAATACAATATTTTTAAATGAATAATAATATAAATATGAGTTATTTCTAGATGTTAAGGAACATGTACTGATGATATAAACATTAAAGAACCAATACTAATGAAATGTTATCTTTCTCTTAAGAATAGTAATACGAACCTTATGAGTAATAAATTGGACTAATGAATAGTAACCTCACCCATGACAGAATCAATAAAATTTAGGCATCTTATCTGTGAAATTATGATATAATTTTATCATAGTGAATGCAAGTGAATATTTTAAAAATAAATATTTAAATGTTGATATTTTTATAATTCATAAATATTTATTTATAGTTTTTTTATATAACAAAATTATTTAAAATAAAATTAATTTTCATAAAATGGATTCATAAATCCATATGTTTTTGTATTATTATTTTTGGATAATATTGTGAGACCTTATTTAATTTTTTAATTTGTTATCAAACCAATTTTTAATTTAAAATATGTATTTTTCAAGTAAAATATAATTTCATATAAAAATTAAATTTAAAGTATTTAGAAAAATATTTTTATAAAATATATTCCAATTTTTAATTCTACACATCAAAAAATGGGTATGGTGATTTTTGGGATTTTTCTAAATTATATGATTTTTTGGTGAATAGTAAAATACAGTAATTTACAGTACAAGTACATTAGATGGTAAATACAAAATTCCTTGAGTAATATATGATGTAAGAACCATAATATAGGACATTAATTTATTATTTTAACATATTTGATGATAATTATCAAACTATTCATAGTCTTGAGGAAAAATAACAAAAAAAAGAATAAGATATTCAAGAATCACCCCTCTCCTCCACTATAAAACCCACCCACACCCCTATTCTCTTCACTGATCTAATCCTTTAAGAATGTAAATGTTCTTTGAAAATACTCTTCCCTTGTTACGCCCCATGTCAGAGAGCTCTTGTTCTTAAGAAAATACTAAAACCCCATTCCATAAAGAGGTTCTCAATGAGGTTAGTTCATGAGGTAAACCATCTTCTGTTTTCTTTTAATTCCATTTTCTATTTAATTTATTTTCTTATCTTATCCTAAAATCCTCTGTCAAAATGATCATGATAACTAAATGATCATATATATAGAAGAATTATTTCATTTTAATGGAACATAATACCCCAAACTACTATCTATCTCTATTTAAAAAAAATTTATCACCGTCCGGGAGATGCAGATTTAAAACCATTATGGACGATGAACAATCATTCATCAATTTCTCTATAAAGGATGGTCATAAAACAATTTTTATTTTTAGAATCAGATTATAAAATATGTATTATGTCTCATTTAATGTTCTGTAACTAGTACATATACATAATACTAATTCATACAAAAAAACTGGGTTGTGATGATCAAAATACCACTGTAATAATCTAAATGTTTATCACTAATATTTCATATAATAAATATTCCTCATAAGATGATAAAAAATTAATTATATAACAATTTAATCTTATAGATATTTATTAGTATCATATAAATTCAATTTTTTAGAATTATATCCTCTCCATCCGAACTACTATACTCATATACAATTTTACCGATCTTGAAATCCAAGGAAACAAACTCTCCCAAATGATAAATATGTATCCTATAACTCATCAAAAATTCCATAAACAAACATAAAAAAATTATAATAAATCAAATACATATATAAACACTTATTAATTAGTTAATATATTTAATTATATTATCTAGGACATTAACTTCATGTTCATAATACATTCATACATAAGGTAAGGGTTTTCTACACTATCCTCTAGTTTCATTCGAGTTACTCTTTTTTATATCATTACCCCAATTAAATTCATAATTATTCTTATTTATTACAAATTAATTATTTTTTAATTTTATATATTAATTTACCAATCCAAATAAATCTTTCATTTATGGTTATTTACATGTTTTAAATGGATCTTTCTCAAACTGTTCTCGATATACAATCTTTATTAAAGGGAACTTCTCGAATCCTTACCTATTTTCAAGTGCAATCTATTATATGTTTTAAGCCCACAATATTTTTCTAAAACCACTAATTTTATTATGAAAAAACTATATTATTTTACTTCTTTTTTTATACTATGAATTTTCAAAAATAACTTTTCTTTACAAGGTAAAAGAGTATTTATCTCAAAGTATTACTTGATAATTTTATAGGAGTATTTAAATCTATTTCAACAGACTTGTTGATTCTTATGTTTAATTGGGATTAATTTTTTTATAACATCTACCTTATTTTAATTAATTTTTTATTATTATATTGACTATGGATGTGATATCTTGATATCATTCACTATATTACTCTGAATTGTTAGTGTTTATGTTTACTGATATGGGAAAGTTATTTTTATTTCATTTGTTAGTTATAATGTTAATGTATATGTTGATTATGTTTCTACCATTTCAAATTAGGAATTCCGTGGATATAGTAAATGATTGGTTGGTTCTTCTATATCCCCTCAGTGCATCGGTAGGTCTGAGGAGACAAACTATTTTGGGGTTTTACCCGTTTATATATGGTCTAGGAAAAGGGCCTTGACAGTACATTAATGATGTCTTGAATTACGAATTCCCTCAGTATGAAACCTGTAATTGACAATCCATGTGATTATTTAACTAGTATAATATCCATCATTATGTTTTATTATATAAATATTTATTTATCTTTTATTCCTACCATATTCTGCTCAAGATTTTGGGTTTATGGCATGTGTACTTTTATTTATTCACAATGCGTCATTACTTATGCTTCAGTTTTATTACTTACACTTTATAAAATGATTTAACCCATTAATTAGGATTTAATTTTCCTAGGATTCATGTAATTATATTATGAATGACTTATAAAGATAATCTAGTAGTTATAGATGTTTACAATGGAATTTACATATTGTATTTCCTTTCAAATTATAATGTTCAACTTATGTATATATCTAATTTTCCAAATCTACGAAACTATTTGTTCCTTTGCGATATGAATTTTTTGTAAGGAATTTTTTTTGAAATAATGCACCAGCTCTGAGCATTTGAGGTTGGGGTATTTACAATTTATATCATCAAAGATGTTGATAACAGATAACATTTTATTTTAAGAACCTTTTTCCTAAGGTTGAGAATTTTTCATAGGAATTTATACTTAATTATTTTTAGCACAATCTCAACCTTCTTTGTTCCATGACCGCTTTACACTTTATCTCTTATTATAAGAAATGAAGGTTAATTTTTCATTCCTGAATCATTAGCAGATCCTGAGATCCATTATATAGATTTCTAGGTCATTCCATCTACCATTATCACAATAAGGACATTATCACATTTTATATGATATGCATGAATACTCATATGGAATGATAATTTCTTAAACTCTAAAACATAATATGATGTTTAAGAATTTTTTTTCCATAAATGGTTAACAATATAACCTTTCTGAAATATAAAATTTGAAAAGGTCACTGAATTTGGAAAAAACTACCTAACATTGATCCCATGTATGTCATTATATTTCTCTTATCTCTCCCATACCAAACATGGTAATACCTTTATCAATTATTCTATTGAAACATTGTAATGACATTAATTACCCTAAATACTTATTGAAAACACGTATGTTTCCATATTTGAGATATTGATTGATATATTCCTTAAATATAATAGTTGTAAACTCGGATCATGATATCACAAAATACTTTCTCAAAAAAACCATAATCAGTTACAATGTAATTAGTATTGTCCAATTTACTTATTAATATCCAACAAATATTTACCCAAACATTATTATCAAAACATCAATAACATATTAAGTGTTTTCATCCCTTAGTCAAAATGTAATCATTCCATTAAATCACTTTTTGGTCCATCACATCTATTCAAAAAATTCATGTGAATCCTTAGTGAAAGCATAAACTGAACATTCCTTATATTTGTCACAACTCATAATAAATATATCCAAATACAAAAAAAATTGATTATTCCACTTCATCCTTAAGACATTAACAATGATACATCACCCTATTACATAATACCTCTTTCCTTTCACATTTCACCAGTACTCTCTTCATCATCAACATAATAACCATTAATCATGTATCCTTTCTCATTCTATTCATGAGATTTCCACATGGGTCATAAATTTCCATAATTACTTTCATTCCATACTTAATGAATTTCAATTTTGATTATGTATTAGGGAGGAAAAAATTTCCATCCATTCCATTAATTGAATTCTTCATTTTTCCTTGGCAGTTACATGATTTGTGTCTCTCTTTTTCACATTCAAAACATTTTCTTGTTCCTCTAAGATATTCACTTGGGTAGTTCTTTAAAAATTCTTGAAAAATAGTAAACTGAATCTTATTTCCGTCGTGGTATCCATTACATAGACTCTTAGTAAAGATATTCCTTCTCTTCTTTGGTGAGTTTGAGAGTTGGTTAGGAAACACATTGTTATTCATGTATCGTGAAAAATAATTAGGTATGATTATAACATCTTTCACTCTAGTGATCATCCCATTTTACTTCTCATCAGAAAACCATATTTCACAATCAATATTAACATAGTTAATTCAAGTTACCACCATTTAATAAAACCATAAATCATATTGTGAGAAAAACGTGTCATAATGGAAGACCATATAATGATGAAAAATTACTTATAGTATATTTAAATTATAAAAAATTATTTTAATTCTGAAACTCATCATTCATATCTTTAGATTCATCCTTAGAAATATCATTATAATTATCTATAGGGACATCACTAATGTTTTATAATCCTAGTTTACAAAGGTTGACTAAAACATTCCATTGATACCAACTACAGAGACCCATGCTTAACATAAATAGATATATCATCATTGTTTATGAATATACATCACAATAAAAAATTACAAGTTCTAGGACCCTAATAGTTTAATGTATATTGAAATATGTGATAATAAACTTATATCTTGATGAATGATCTTTAACATCCTGCTTAATGTTATTCCCCATATATACATCAAGTTAAAAACTATCTTCCTAACCTACGGAAAGGAAACCAAAAAAGGGGATGAGCTCAGAAGCTCAAAAATGGTAAATGAGGGATAAATTCAAGAATAACTTGATCATTAGAGTATGAGAACCTGAAAAAAAATTTATATGATCATGCCATGCATATCAAAGATCATACATATGAGTCATGGAATAATTATTTTTAGTTCAAAAGATGTTAATCATTAGGCAGTCAAGAGAATAATCTATGAAAGAATTACATAGGAATAAGACATTTAATTATTGTAATACAAATAATCTATTAAAATTATTTTCATATTACTCAATGACGCATTGGAAAGGCCATATTAGTAGTATGGGTTCACTCCCCATACAATCTTGGTAGTCATGGTTCACCCCCATCCACACCCTTGTTGTCAAGGTTCACCCCAAAGACCATATTAGTGGACAAAGTACTTTATTGAACTGATTCCACTCCTCTTTCCAGCTATTTATATATCATGAGATATAAATATTTACCCAATTCAATGGAGGGATAGATATGTCCCACCCATATCATAACAAAATCATGCATATGTGTTACAAAATATCAAAAAAAATCATATCATAACCCCTGAAATAAAATGGGCATAATAAACATGAAGTAATATTATAACATAAAGAAAATATATAGGTTTCATAATAATTTCATCAAATAATAACCCTGTAAAGGATCAGGTTTCATATGCATATAACACAAGAAAGAAAAACTGGTTTCATAAACACCATTCCCTGAAAACATAAACCATTCATAAAAATAATATGGATTGTACCCCTGGATCAAAAACATAAAAATGAATGTGTAACTCCAAAGTATGCCATCTTATATGGTGAATAATTTTTAAATTTATTTTTAATGCATTTATTGAGTAAAATATCCATTCCTCTTTGAAATTTTATTTTTAAAAAATAAATCTTTTTAAAAAACTTTTTCCATTGAAAATAGATTAAAAAATTACAAAGGAAGCATTTAAAACAATAAAACATTTATAAAATATTTTTACCTTTAAATTTATAATAAAATATTATTTTAAATCATTTTTTAAATTGGGGTTTTTGAAATAAAACATATTTCTTACCAAAGAGAGAAATACGTTAAGGGTTTCATGAAAACATTTTCTTAAAAATATTTAACAAAAAATAGTGAGACAAGTGTAAAAATACTGAAGATATATTTAATACAAAAATGGGATTAAAAATTATTAATTTTCTGGAGAGATTAATCATAATTTATCATCAATGGAAGTGTAATCATAAATACTCCGGATAAATGATGAGATTGTTTCAATAAACTCTTATCACTTGGAAACATTGAATCATACACCCCTTGTAATAAAATGAAATCACATGAATCTTAAAATAACATTAAAATAATAATATTCATGATATATCATGTCAAATGGGAATATATACACCTTGTAAAACAATATAGGTGCATAACGAAACATGTGTCTCAAATAAGAAAAATTGAGAAAGAATTTCCTTACCGATTTTGTAACTATAAAACCATAATCCCCATGAAAGAGTGATAATTAAATGGATATTTAAATACCTATAAATTTATGTACAATAGTAATATAATACATTCATGGGTTTTATATACACCACACAAAATAAGTTAGTTGTGAGTAAGGCATAAGTCTCATAGAAGTAAAAGTGAAACAAGAAAACCCTTACATTATGTCTTGACTCTCATGGTACTCATCAAAATCTACTGTATAAAAAGTATTAATTTATTATAAATATATTGAAAAACAGATTAAAATATATATCACCATATATGATTTAATTATTACTTTATATTACCCATCCATTAACATCTCCATGTTAAAGTTATCTTTCGGGTGATAACCACACTATTTATCATACATGTTTTGACTTATTATTCTTGGTCTTCTGACATAGATCATAATTTCATAGTTTTCATAATGTAAAAAATCATTTAAATGTCATTATATTTAGTATATATGTATTTATAATAATTTATAATGGACAAATATTTTACAAAACACATTGTTCGTGGTGACGTTAGGTCGTATGTACACATGAACATTATTTCCCTTTTCATATAATATTGAAATAAAGTATGAAAATGAACTATATATATATATATATTAATTAAATTATAGATATTATGTAATATATATCTTATTTTTTCACTAAAACCTTCCTTAATAGATTCCATTTAAAGTGTGAATGAATCACATTTCTTTGAGGAGTCGGTAGTCCACACTTTCAGAAACGAAGTTATCATATTTACAAAAAATGTAAATCATGAATTTTTCTATTATATAATAGTTAAAAAATAATAAATACATAATAAATATCATATAAAAAATATTTCCATTCATTATTCCCAACAATTAGAGGTGGTATAAGAAAAATGAACAACATCGTTTCGTAAGGCGGCAGTTCGTCGTACACAAGAACACTAATTTGTTACCCATTTGATGGATGTTTGTGTAAGTGTATATAAAACCCAAAATTGTAAAACATATCAGTATATTGAGGATAATAAGGTTATTATTTAATCATGGAATATGAATTTTTGAGTGTCGTATAAAGAAAATAACACTAAAGATATTATGCAAGAATGTTACCACTTCTTTGGGTAACTCCTTTTAGTTTGCACCAAAGGGATTCCTTAGATGGACTTATACACATAGGTAAGATCAAGGTATAAATTTTATTTTCTATTTTATCATATTTTGTTCGATTTGAGGTGGATTTAGAGGTGTGAAGAAGTAGAAGTGGTGTGTACATTTTTATAGTAAATGAGGATCACCATTCTTGTTTATTTTTGAAAAGGAAATTAATCCCACGTTTTATCTATATAAAGTTGATAAAATAATGGTAAATCTTAGATAAAATGGATCATTTCATCCTAATATGGATATAAAATGTATTTTTTACAATTTTATAGACCATTTTGGCCCATAAGATTAATGTTTAGTCTATTGCTAAGAAAATTTTTCTCTTATCCACTATAACCAATTTCAATTACATTCACTAGAATTTTTTGTCATAAAATATGTTGAACTTATTAGAAATTTTAAATTATACTAATTAAAAATATGGAATCTATTTTTCCAAATTCCAATCACATAATATGATGTCGTTAAATTAAATTTTATCCCATAAAAGGGATGATAGTGGGGGGTTTTGAAGTAAAAATTCCAAAATTTTAGAATGTTTTTATATCAAATTTAAATGGAATATTATTTCAAATTACCTAAACTGGATTACAATTTGTATATTTAATCTAATTATACTATTAAACCAAATTATATTATAATTTTACTATATAAATAAATTATATGAAAAAGCAATTTTGAATTAAAATTCTGTATTTTTTACAATTCATTCAAGAATGAACTATCTAAGAAAAATAATGAAAATTAACTAAAATTAAATTATTATATTTTTCTTCCAAAATTTAAGTTTATTTTATCAAATAAAATCATAAAAGTCTCAAAAATACAATTTAAAATAGGTTCTCTATTAAGAGGTGCTATAATTACATTTTTTTTAAATGCCTATTTTTTCGAAATATTGGATTTATTTTATCTTATGACTATCATATATATTGGATGAGTGTCCAAAAATTTATTGAATATATAATATAAAATATTTATAATTTTTGTTTCAATAGTGGTTTTTTTAATTTATTGAGATAATATATTTTTTATACATTGATGAATAGTTTTCATAGAAAATGAATTTCTTTATTCCAATTTTTTTCTTACTGACATTTATAAGTAATTGATAACCAAAGGAATAATTTTATATACAAGTGTGAATAATATTTTAAAACTATATCTAATATTATTTATAACATCCATTCCAATGGCTGGGTGTTTGAAATTTTAATATTTTTATAAAAATATTTATAGTATGTTGTATTTCAGTAATACTCTGTCTTTTGTGTAACACAAGCTATTGGAGGGACTTGGTATTATGTGTAACAAAGGCCAAACATAGTGTAACGTGTACGGAAATCCACTCTATGTTGTTTTAGATAATGCAAGATCAACTTCTTTTTCAGTACAAATAAATAATAACATGGCACTTTCATCCAACACAAGGTATATACCGTGTTGCATGAAAATCTAAATATTGAAAAGATTAAATTGATTAAAAAAATTCCCAAAATATGTGGGTGTTACACTACACAAACAATAAATATACCCTAGTATATCATGTTTCCAATAACCTAAGTTTCTACATTAATTAAATTATTCAATATTTCCCTTCTATATTATATCAAATTACTATTATACATGTAAATATTTTTGACATGTACTCAACATATTTTACATGAAAAATTTTCATGCTCCCATTAACCTATTGTAGACATATGAAATAATTTCGATCTAATTTTTTTTGTCTATTATCAACATTCTTGAATTAATCCATAAATAGATTTCCAAAAATTTATTTCATTATTGGAATTATTTTGTGTCACCATCCCTTCTTGGTTGCGTCGTGTAGACACCTTCCTAGAAAGGTGGTCCCAACATCTAAAGCCAAATATTATGATCATGGAAAGATGCTGTGATACGTTGAATTATGATGGATTTTATTGAAGATAATTTATTTCTATCAATAAACCCTTATTGGAACCATGTTTTTCACCCATTTGTAGATTCTCTTGAAACCATGGTAATGAATTTATGTCAATTGAAGAAATTACCAATATTCAAAAAATATTTTCATACAAGAAATCATTTTTTTGGAATTCATATGAGTTTTTAAATAATAGTTTAACTACATTTACAAATTCATTGTCGGATAGAGATTCATTATTATTATTTTTAATAGTATATTACCTTGAGATTTTGATCATGAGTCCATCCCTATAGTTTTCATATTCTTATGCAGTAAGTGTATAAGGAATAGTCACATTCCATAATCTCTTATAGAACATATTTCAAAGGAAACTATTTATTCATATTGATCTTTATTGTTATCTATGCACATCATTCTCCAACTATCTCGAATTAAAGTGAGAATCCATATCAATTATGGTTATTTTTGTTATAAAAATTCCTTAGTGAGTTTAACCTTATTTTTTCGACATTCATATTTATGAAAATATAATGAGATTTAGTTTTGGATCATATATAAATGGTAACTGTGGGTTATTTTATGGGTATCTAGTTTACGGCCTAAAACTATTCAGATTATGTATTGGTTAGTTCCCCTATAATTAATTTCTCACACCCTATGGGTTTTTCCCATTAAGGTTATGGGTAATTGGGGACTGAGTCTTTTAGGTTCAACATTGGATACTAGGAGTTCCACAAGAAGGGTCTTAGGTAATATATTTAATTTATCCAAAGTTATATACTAGGTTTTTTATATTCAAGGAACGTTTAATGTTTTAATTTGGTTTATTTTAAAATTTTATGTTTATATGATTCAATTGAATATTTCTATGTATCAGGATCCTATTAAATTTTATATTTTTTTAGTTTTTTAAAACACAAAGAATATTATTTTATTTCATACTCATATAAAGAATAAATTATAGTTTATCGTAATATTTCAAACTAGTTCTAATTATTTACCATGTAAAAGGATTTATGTTTATTCCTGAAAGAATTTAACTAGGGTATTTCACACACGTGTCATTGACCCTTGAGTGTATTTAGACCTTGTTTCCTAACTGGGTGAAAATAAAAAGGTTCTAGTTCATATTATTCGTTACCATAGATTAATGATCTATCATTATGATGGTATTATGATTATGTTGTGATTACCGGTATTTTGGAGTTTGTGCATGTTGATTACTTTAGGATACTTTCATGATCATCTTGAGAAGTTCATGTGTCATCCCCCTTAGACATTACATAATTTTGGGTTGTTGTGAATTATTCCTGATGTATCAAATTATATTTTAGTTTATAAAATAATGTATAGATGTTTTTTTGTTTCATTATTCCTTATGCCAATTATGAATTGAGATAATTTTTTAATGTATTTATCTACATGGTGTAACTATCCAATATTAGGATACCTCATGTGGAATTCTTGTAGAGAGTAAATTATGTGATTTATTATAATTTTAGGGTGAAATAATTACAAATATTCATGTCTGATACCTCCAAACCTTATCAAAAGTCTAAGATGATCGATAATGCACATTGGCCAATGTGGTGTGCCTATATAGCCGATATAGAAATATTATTTAGTTTGGTTTATTACAAGTACCCATTATGGTTAGCAAATATTTTCGTCATTAAGAATAATAATAGACATATGAGAGTGTCTACAAAACTCTAAGACCTCATCATTCATTATATAAATGAATATTACCCAATCTTAATAATAAAATTTATATTCAATATTATATCCATTTTAAATCCCTCTCTATTATAGATGGGTATTATTGATAAAATAAAATAAAAAATGTCCCTAAATATAATGGGTACATGTATTTCAAGGCACCCCATGGAGCATATATCCACTAGGTTCTTCCCTTTACCTTTTTAAAATCTAAAGACACTGACCAATCTGAGTTGTACCATAGATTCTATCCAATTTTATATAATAAATTTATATTCTATTTTAGAAACATTTCCATTAAACCACTCCAGTGTTATGAAAACCTTTTTTTCCATGAGGTTTTGTTTTCTATTCTATGGTTGCATAACATGTAGATGATCCAAATAAAATACATATTTTGGTAAAAATTAAGGAAATTACTTGAATTGAGGTACGATATTGAGAAATAAAGGTTATCATTAAAATAAATAGAGTAATCCTTGACATGACCCTACTTCAGAATGTTTAATGTTTAATAAGAATCTAGGGATAGCTCAGTTACATTAGGAATTTTATTACTATACTCACAGAAAAATGATTTACCATTATAAGTCTAATGAATAATGTCCCAACCTACCAAAGTGATTAGTATTTCAATAGATATTCAGGGAGAGTCATGTAATAATCAGCTCACCCAGTAGTTTTGATGAAACATGTAGAAGGAAGGTCTGTCATCCTCTATGGGGTTTCTATTGGATGACCTCTAGTATCACTCATTTCATATAAAAATGGAGAAGGTATGGGAGATAGTCTATGTTATCTTAGCTAAATAGCCCTTTTGAAATATCCCACATTGATCACCTTGAGTACATTCTCAATCACCCCATGTTGATTGGGTATTTATATTAATGGAAAATTATTACTCAAAAAAATGAAATTTTGTTCATTTATTATAATAAAAACAATGTGTATACACTTAATAAATTCCTAGACACCCATCTAGTTTTCGAAGAATTTACCAATCTTTGGATAATCCTAATGAAGAGTTATTTATTAGCTATGAACCATCATAATCTAATGATATATAAATTAACAGTGATCTAAATTACTTACTAGAATAATATTATAAGATTCTATTTTAATAATCTTTTCATAGGGGTTTTCTTAAACTCCAATATCGATTTAGTCCTTCTATACTCATCCCCCTTTTAGTGTATTTAACTAATAATGAAACATAGTAGAAGGAAAAAATCACCAGTCTAGTGTTTTCCCTTGAAATATTGATTACATGAATTAACACAAAAGATGAATTGGATATTATAATCAGGAAAATAAATATATTATAAATTATCAAGGATACATATATGATTGCCTTCCATGAAAATAAATGGGAGGTGATGGTGTGTCTTTCCATTGAACAAGTTTTAGCATATGTCCCACAGATATAAAATGCCCAAGAAAATGAATTTCCAAATTTGGACTAAAATCATCGAAACCATAATCAAGATGAAATTTTCACCCACAAAACATATAAAAGAGATAACACCCATTTCATTAATAACAAAAAGATGTAACTCATTGACATTGAGACAACCCTACCACAAGTAGTATCATCATCCATTCAGGTTGAGAAAATAATCAATTGTAATTCATGAATAAATGTTATCTTTTTTCAATTCCAAGTAAATTCATTCACCATCCCCTAATTATATGGAATGTTATAGAGTCCTCTTGGACATTTTCCATTTGGGGGATGGATATAAAGGGTTTTTATACTCTATTGATAGTTTGTAAGTATATTTTTAATCTCACTATGACTGAATACTTATCAAAATGTTCTTAATTTGTGACCTAAAGTATGTAAGGATAAAATCCTTGATTACCTTCCTAAAATAAAACATTTTCAATAAATATTGGTGTGCAATATATTATCCTCATTTTTGGGGTGATTTGTTTTGTTTTTTGATACTGGAATGAGGTATGGTCTTACCCTCCCTCCTCAATTACTTTATTACCATTCTTTGTTATCTAATTTAGTAGACTCTATTTAGGGTTTTGGTTCTAATTCTCTTAGATCGTGGTGGAGTAATCTTATAATGATTCAAATTTTTGTGTAACTTCACTTGATAATGTTCTGAAATAGTGTCTACTTGTGTTCATGTGTTTTTTTGATGGATTTATTTCATTATTATGATTATTTAGGGATTTATCATATGTTTTATAAAATTTTAAAATGAATTACTTTCACATGTTAGTACTTTTTCTTAGAATGTTACGGTGGTAATTCAACTATATTTTTTGTTGTGGTTGGTTATGATTTTAGTGATATGGGGCACCAGGTGTGTAATTTAGAATTTATGATTAGAAAATTAAATTTGAAAATTAAAAATTGATTTTTAAATTAAATGTAAAAGATTATAATTAATTAAATAATATTTTAAGCAATTTTTAGCGTATTGTGATGATGTATGATGGATATATGAGCTTGGATAGATCTTAGTGAGGATGCTCAAGCATGATTTAAATGGAGAATGGATTTAGAAAAGTGGTAGCTAGTCCATCATACATACTTTGTTGAATTATTAATTTTTTTATGGAATTTTATTAGTGATATCCATGTCATTTGAGACCATAAAAATATTTATATGAGTTGTTTTAATTAAATTATGATTAGTAGACTTCATAATGTGATAAGGTCCATGATAGACCTTCTCTACACAAAATAAATTTCATGATCGCTGATGGTTGGGTATTGGATGAAAAATTCATGCATTTAGATAGAAAATCTTGGAGGTATAGGAATTTAATGAACTGTGTGAGAATAGTGGAACTTGTTAGGTTTCTTTAGACCCCTTGAGAATGAATAAACAATTAAATGAAAAGGAAGGGACCCAATTGGAATTAGTGTACCTTGATATGAATTATAGTATTTGGGATAAATGATATGACCATGGGGAGAGTGTTCCTCCTGCACTAAGATGTTATTACCTGGGTGGGTATGAACTATGGTTGTTAATGGATGAATTGGGTTTTAGGAGAGACCAAGGGTTACATTGGATGGGAATGGACTTCAGGTCATATCCCTTATACGTATATTTTAATAAGGAAAATGAACTTGTGAGATGACTATGATGGGGATGAGGGTTATTATTCTTTATTAGAGTTTGTATAGGACGTGAGTGATGGTAATGGGATAGGGAAAAACTGGTAGGGTGTTTAAGTTTTTATTTTACATATGGGGCCTTGGTAGGTTCCATAATGATATGTTTTTTCCAAAGAGGGTGTGTTCATAGATAGGTAGTGATGATCTTGGGTTTTACCATAGAACCCAAATCAAGGATGTGAGCCTAAGGAGGATGTGGTGATAATGAATTGATATTTTTAAGTGGGACACAATACCCCCAAATATGTATTTAAATACAATAGATACCATTGATAGTCTCCTTTAATATGACCCTCCCATATACTGCTGTAGAATTCCTCGGAATGGTCACTTTATAATCAACTATGATCCAAAAATTTTATTCATTAGAAAAAATATATATCAAATCAGTCTTGGGGATGAAAACCATCCTTATGGACTCTAGATTTTAGATCAGGTTACCTTGGACGTTCTCTTTGGAACCATTTTTTGGGGATGAAATCCTTCCAAGTGTCCATCATGATTGAGTTTGTATTTCAATGGACATGCTATTAGGAATTGGCTATTAAGCATGATGTATCATATTTCCATAAATATGATACTATTAAATGACTATATACATGATATTTTTTGTATTGGTTGTGTGACATTATTAGATATACCCTATCATTGGTTGGATTGGGTTTGGGTTTATCCTAGGTTTCACATTAAACCCCAAAAATTGACAGTTAGTATTTATTTATGACTATATAAAAACATTAATATATATTTCGAGCTTATCATATGTATACACCACAATTTTTTCATATATACAGAAAAAACATAGTGGGACCCTACTAAATTCTACTGACACCCTGCTTAGGAGTCCATATCACATGGGTACCAGCAAAGACATCAATGATTGTAGGATCATGATAGGTAAAGGCATAATGTATCATAATTGAGTGGGATATCTTGTATTGGATCATATACTGGATGAGTTGAGGCTCAATGATGGTATTATATACCTGCTTGTATTTATTTATTTTATTTAACTTATATATGTGATTAAATTAGTGGGTGAACAATGCTTTTATACAAGCATTATCATGTGTATGTATGACTTTATGCCTCAATACTCATTATTTTTATTGATTATCCTTTTTTTACATTCTTGTTAATGTAATTTTATTTTATTAGATTAATTTTTTTATTTATTTGTTATTTAAGACTCTGATATGGGAGTATATTCTCCCATTAGGATAACCCTAGACCCTGGGTACTACTCAACAACCACTGGAATTTGTGTAGTCCTCTTAATGTTACATAGATCACAATTATAGGTACAATTAAAGGTAAACCTTGAGAAAGGAATCATATATTGTTTTTAGTTCCTTTTTTTGTATCATATATCAAAAACAACATTATATTATTATTTTCATTAATTTTTAGGAAGATGGTTGTTAAGGAATTATAATGTATCATGACTTGGGATTGACCACTTATCGGTGCATCTCAAAATTCATTTTTGATAGGAATTCCATGTTACCATAGATCTAGGATTATTTTTATTTATTGTTGAGGTTATGGTTATATGATTTCACTTATTTTTATGCACTTGAGTTTTAATAATTATGATTTAGTGAATTTTAGTTATTGTCCTACTGAAAAGGGGTTGACGTTGATGGATTGAGTTTTTCATATAGAATTCAAATGGTATACACGTGAATGTGTCTGATTGGTATCACTGATGACAGAGGGTTTATTTATATAGTGTTATTGATAACTTATATGGAGTTTTCCCATATAAAATTTTGGTCAAATTCTACTTAAATGAGCCATTGTAAACTTTCTCTGATTACAAGTCTTGTGGATCTTAAATAAAGATGATCGATAGTGATGACATTATAGTCTCTCTATTTAAGTGATATATAGTAACCCTCATTTTAGTTAGAGTAAATAGATGCCTTAGGGATGTACCCCTTGAAGGTATTATGGTACTAGTTTTGATATATATGAAATAGGTTTGATTATTTAATATATCAGAAAGAACCTATATGGTGTTTCCTATATATCTTTTTGGTGGAATTATATATAATCCAATTGTATGTCTATAGTATAATTAACATGTATCGGGATAGGTTGATTTAATTATTTATATATATATAGGTGTGTAAATATGATATGTTGATCCTTTAGGGGAAGTATCAAATATGGATTCCTGATGAGGACTAGTGTAATTTCAGGCTGATGAGTTTTCATGTGATACAAGATAAATATACATTTGATTGAACCCCAGATTGGGTGTTTTGGCATGTTGGGGTTTTATTGATATTATAGAAGGGTACTGACATATTTTATTCTCAGCTATGGAATATCTGAGATAAGGATTATTTCTTAGGTCAGAAATCATTGTGACATAGAGATATAGCTCATAATTTTAGTGATTTGGGTGTTATGATCAAGACGAGTTGATCCATACAAGGGTAACATATCATAGGGCCTAACTCAAACTTGTGTGATTCCTTAGAATGTAAAATCATAAATAGATGCTTATTATTATGATATTGGGTTAGAAATGTGTTACCAATTATGTGTTATATCTATGGTGGTTCCTCATATGATCTTGAACATGAATTCATAAGAGTTTTCATTCTATAATAGGTCTGACATGGATGGATGGTATGGTCATCTTGATATAGGATAGGGATATGCCATGTGTTTTTATGATAGAAAAAACATTTTATACTTATAGTATTGAATTACGAATTCAGAAGGATGATCATTATGATAAAATTCCCGTTTTATTTTTTATCTGAATATAATTTTATTGTATGAGAATTGATAAACACTTATTTTTTTGGAGATAATGTTAATTTTAGAGGGTGACTTTGTGTTTAGCCTTGGTATGCTAGGTATGTCATGACTAATGGAAGAGGGAACTGATAATTTTTTATCCAAGGAGAGGATGAATTGATAGAGAACCATGGTTAGTTTTTTTTCGAATCTCATCCTAGATATATGACACAAAACTCAAGGAATTGTGAGTCTGGTTCTATGGTAAAGTACTACAGGAGTGTACATCAATTGGTTTTATAAGAGTCTGAGATGGTATTAGCTAGTCACGTATGATGTTATTTAAATTATGGTTCAGTGGGAATCCATGATTAGGGAAAGGACCAATGTGTATAATAATATTCTTTATGGGTTTGATTCTTGATAGTTTTGATTAAATGGATATTTTACATATTAGGTGAAAGGTGAGATCAGAAATGAACACGGGTCTTGGTCATATTGAAGTGGGTGGTTCCATGAAAAGTAATATCGTGGAGGGATGAGGATAGAACATGTTTAGGATGTTCCCAAGGTGTAATATAAGTAACGAAATATGTTCATGCATGAACCATTGTTTATTGGGTAGTGTGACCCATGTTGTTGATAGAATTTAAGTTGTTTCCAAGGATGTCATTCTTAGTGAGCTCGGAATGGGTAGTGGTTAATGTTTTTTTATTGGAACATGTTTATGAAAGGGATAGTGAAATTCAATAATTAGATTTATTAATGGATAGATCATTGTTCATGGAAAAATGAACCCATGTTCATATTTGGATGGGTGTGTTGAGAACAATCATTAGATGGTCGATGTGGAACTTGTATGTTGGTATAAACATTAATATAATTTATCTAGTTATATATCAAATACTATATTTAGTATTCATATATTAAATTATATGGGTTTCAAGAATTGGAATTGGGATAAGTGTGAAATACTTATGTTCTGAGGTTCTATCTGATAGGGGGTGTGTTGGTCCTTGGGTGAACGCAATGAGGCGTTCATGTTGGTTGATATTTCGGGTGGGAATTACACCAAGATTCATGTTTGGAATTCTTTGTGGGTGTTAGATGATCATTAGATGAGTTTATGAGAAGGAATTGTGATAGTATTATTATCATGGTCCTTCAACAACATAATATGGGAATTACAGGGAATGTTACCCTAAAGGATGTTCAATAAATGTGTTCATAAATAATTTGTTTTGGTTGAATATAAGTCACACTGGTTGAATAATTGGATCATAGGAAATAATGCTACAATCGTTGATTCTGATGATGGGAAGAATTGTGTCCCAAAATCATCCAATATAAGTTGAGACATATGGTGGGGAGCACTGTGAGCATGATGATTAACTGGTTAATGACCCCATGGTTCATCAGGAGATGAGAACATGAATAATAATTTTCTATGTTTTTTATGATGGAGATGGTAAGTGGATAAAGATTAATATATAATGCGCCATGGTTTTGGAATGGTGTAGTGGGATCTCATTTGACATTTAGGGATAGAATAATGGGAATTTAGTATGAATTATTGACCAGGATAGTTCATGAACAATTGTTGTGGCTTCTCAATGATGACATTTTATATGGTGGAAAGGTTGTCAAAACCCCTCTCTGTTGCCAGTTGTAGATAATATATAGAATTTTAAATTTTAAATTTCTTTAGAATCATCTATTTTAATAATTTTTTTAGATCAAAATTATGATATTTGGATCATCCCAAAAATATTTTTTACAGATTGAGGCTTAATAGTTTCGTTTTGTTTCTCAAGTGAGTCACAGGAAAATTGTATATATTTTTTTGATTTTTTGGAGGGTTTCAATCTAAGAGCACAGTTATGAGTGCACCTTCGAGGGGAAACCATGTAACACCAAGATGGTAAAGATGTTCTTAGTTCATTTTATAAAGATCATGGTTGGTTTTTTAGGTAGAGATAATAGTTAAGGGTAAACCATTCATATTTTAGAGAACATCGTGCAGATATATTATGAATTTGACATTGGATCGTGGTTTGGGAATAATTGAAGACAAACATTTTTGTGTTCATAATTCATATTATAGTGGTATTTTGTGGTTGGAAAATGGTTTAGAAAACTTGTGGCCTAATTGTGTAGAATTGATGGCCTTGGATAGTGAAGGATTCACCACAGATTCATAGTCATGAAAAATTTACTACCAAATCATGTGGCATATAAATTTTTCTAATAAGTGTGTAATTATGATTGTACCACCTATCATTTTTGTGGGGGAAACTTTCTATATCTCATATTTCATTCTTTTTTTATGGGGTATCCTCTCATCCTTTCTTCATCAATACCCCCTTTGATGTGGGGAGAGTTTGGTCTATTATGATGATGGGTTGAAGTACTATAATACACTACCTCCTCCATTCCTCCATTATCTACCATTATTCTATCATTTGGGAAACTATATTTAAGTATTCACTATTGATTATAATAGATCATGGTAGAATCAACTTATAATAATGAGGCTTTGGTGTGTCTTGGATAGAGGATATCCTAAGAAAGTGTTTGTACATAGTAACATGTTATTTTTCTGGAGGTAGGTATCGCTATGGATATTCATGGGTTTCAACAAATAAATTAATTAAATTTGATAATTATTAATCCTCATGTTTTAGGAATTTTTCTTGAGAATATATTGAGGGTACATCCTAGGCCTTCTGAGTGATGTTTGTAATGTATTCAGTTTGATGGGATCACTTGATGACTAATTAATAACTTATACCTATTTTAAATAAATTGGTTAATTAGTTATTAATATTTTAATAAATTATAATTAATTATAATTAATTATACTGGATGTTAGTGTAATGACTCATATTTTCCATAGTTTATTTTTTATAAATTAATTAGGAAAATTATGAGACTAGGGATTGAGACGGTATGAGATTTCGAAGCCCGATGTGCTCAGAACGATAGGGTGAAAAATGTTAAAATTTTAAAAAAAGTGTTAGGTATTTATCTTAATTAAATGGGAATAACATCTAAAAGGATTCTTTGATTATAAATATAATTTCTATGATGCATTCAAAATAGCGTCTTTACCTTTGGTGGTTCCTAACATCGACCGGTGCAGGTTGACGATGAAAGTTGGAAATTGTACTTAACCGTTAGTAAAATATTTTAATAAAAATATTTTATTTTACACTATGTTGTTTTATTTTAATTAATAACTATTTTCAGAAGTCTAGTTTTATCACCATAAACCTAGAAATTACTCTATGGAAAGGCGATGGGAACCTCTCGGGCGAACGATAATGATCGCCAACAGATCAAGGATCAATGATGACACAGAAACTCATTCTCTATCAATCACTATTCCAAACTCATGGTATGATGTTATTCTATTTGATATTTATTTTACATTAATAGATTCAAATGATGAACTTGGAACAATCCACAAATGTTTTGATTTGTGGTTTTATCGTTCTTCGGGTTGTGTGACTGCATGGACTAGAGGGACGTAGCTAGGGATGGTGGTGTCCAGTGTAACAAAGTCAGCATGTGAGATGCGGGCAGGCTAGAGAACTGGGCTGCTCCTGCCACCCTACAAGATGGTAAAAATGACCTCTCAAGCTAGATCACGTGGCCCAGTGGGCCACAGTCTAGTGTGCCGTAGTCTAGCTACCCATCATTCATGGTCGATTCGGGCCGGGTCGGCCAGCCCGGGATGGGTCGGACTCAGACCAGACCAAACCCTTTTTACTAAGTTGGCTATATCAATAAAACTGGAGGACTGTTGGATGAGTTGTCTTTGGAATTGGGACCCTTGTTATGAGATGGTCCTTTTGATATACTCTATCATAGTTTTTGTGGATGTTGGTTTGTAGCCTAATGTCTTGAGGATTGGGTTCTCATGGAACAAGCATGCTATGAGAGGAATCCTATGGATGGCTATGACTATGTGATATTGGTAACTATGTTATCTTGGTGACTATGTGACTTTGTGGTTATATGAACCATTTTCACCCTATGTGCCATTGAAGCTCCTTGGGCCACCGATGCTCTATGCACTATCCAAACTCCGTGATCCAACGATGATCTGTGAGCCACTGACACTCTGTCTGCCAACGAAATCTCGGTCACTATCATAACTCTATGTTCCAATGATTATCCCTATGTAATTAACACTCCATGAGTCAATGAAACATTTTGTTCCATTCACGCTCTATTCTCCATTGACGCTTCTTGCGTTGTCGACACTTTTAGTTTCATGGAGACTGGGAGATCTGTGGAACACAACTAGAAACCATTCTCTTCGTGCTTTAGACTTATACCTATGTGAGATGACTGTGCTTAATGTGTTTAGTTTCTGGTGTACCATGTATTTATTATCGTAATTCCTTTGTGGTTTTGTGGTGTCCTACTAAGTAATGTTTCACCCAACCCACCACAGGATTTGACCGCATGTTTGGTGTCTTCTACAGATGATCAACAATTTGAAAAAGTTCTAGGTGGACCAGAATCTAGTTGTTCTTAGAGTTATTAGACAAATTATGTGTGATCCTATAGTTTCAAACAACTATTCTACACAAACCATTCAGGCAGGGAATTCTGTGGACGAGTTTCAGGAACATGTGCTTTCACTATTGTAGACTCTTTCTTCTATTGGGATTGTATTCTATCCCTATTTAGATTCCAATTTTCTTTCTATCATACTATTTGGCTGGTATAATAGTTTATTATTTCATTCTTTACTTACTGTTTTTAAATTTGGGTAGTTTGGGCTTGGATAGGTGAGTGTGTGTGCAATTACATAAGAAAATGCCTCCTATTTGTTGGATATTCCTACTCGGTGCTAGTAGCCATCCCCTGGCTTGTCATTGGTGGTATTTTATGGAACCAAGGACTTTAATTAATGATAAATGATCATGGTTTGTGTTTGTTTTCAATCCTCACATGGATGATCATGGTGATTTCAAGGAAAAGGATTATACAGTTCAAGCTATAAAGAGTTTTCAAGATGACGTCATTTCCTTGTGTTTTCCCAATTTTTGGGGTTGAAAATATGGGGAATGAAAAGAATTGTGAAAAGTGGTTTTTCTTGATGTTCACATAAAAATATAGTAAAGGCATGAGTTTCATAAAGATGGGTTCATGAAGTCTGTTTCTCAAATACATGATGATGTCGATAGTGTGCTCTGCGATTATGAGACTTGCTTTGCGAGTGGTGATTTGCAGTGTTTCTTTTCGGTGGGTGAAGGGTTTTGAAGTAAAGTTGTATGGTTATGATGAGAATTGGGAAGAGAGAGATGTGTCGTGAAGACATTTTTTGGTTGATCCATATTTTGCGCCTGATGAAGCGGAGCTCCATGTTTGACATTGCCTATAAATAATAGGCCACCCACTTCATTTCACAAAATTTTGAGAGAAAATCTGAAATCACATTGACATTTAGAAGAAAGGGGTTCTATGAGAAGTAGCTTGTTCTATGTGTTCTTGAGCATCATGGAGATACTTTTAATGTAATAAATGATTCCAATGTTTCTAATTCAGGAGTGATTCACGAAGATGGGGTATTTCATGTTGGATTAGTGAGATTTACGAGGTTGGTTTCTCTGCAAGGCATTGAACTCCGCGAAGGGTTGTGCTCTATGAGGCAGTGAGCTCTGTGAAGGGTTGTTCTCTTCAAGGACGTGATCTCTGTGAAGGGTTTTATTATGCAAGGTGGTGTGTTCTATGAAGGGTTGAGCTTTGTGAAGGGGCTTTGTGTATGGTTGTTTTGATTATCAATGATCCGTGGTTAAGACTTTTAGTGAGCATCTACTACGTTATTTGATGAATACAGTGTGTCATGTTGGATAGAGATGAAGACTGTAATTCTAATTTATTGAAGTGACCTTCAGGTCGATAAAATGAGTAAGACTTCTCTCACAACAGTGAGATAGGGGAGTTTATGAAAGTGTTCTGAGGTATGCGGTGTGCCACCCAAGAACTTTTGTAAGGGCAGTGTTCCTAAAACAGAGTGACTATGACCAAACTCTTTTACTCCACAACTAGTGAAGATTAGTGGAATTAGGTATTACCAACACTCTATCAGCGCATGCTCCTTGTATGTATCCATTTCTGGTGATCCAAGCAAAAGTTCTATTTCATATCCTTGCTTTTATTTGATTGACATATTTAACATGTTCCTACCAACGTGAGAACATGATCCAAAACATTAAAAAGAAAAATTTGACACCCTGATTCAACCCTCCCTTATTAGGGTGTTCTAGGGTCCTTCATGTGGTATCAAATGCAGGTTACTAGTGTTTGATATGTCTTATATTATCATGGAGAATTCAACCAATGTCCAGGGAGTCCCAGTATTCAATGCAAGTAATTTTCAGATTTTGAAGAACAAAATGTGATCTCATCAAAGATATCTTAGAATGTAAGTACTATTTTCTAATGTGCAAGGAATACATGTTACTAAACCCACATGGTTGTCTATGGCTGATGTATATTGGAAAATTCATGATGCCGAGGCTAAAGTGAAAAATGCTCTCACCGCACCCCTTTCTGATAAGATCTGTCTAAATATTATGAGTTTCACCTCTACAAAGTCCATGTGGGATAAAAATTAAAAAATTTATGAAGGACATAGAAAAGTGAAGGAGGAAAAACTACAAGTCATATACAACAGTTTTGAAGAGATGAAGATACATCTTGATGAGAATGCAGACTCCTTCTTCAATCAAATTACTGAAGTGGTTGGATCAATTCAATGTCTAGGAGATGAAATCAAAGGCATTGATATGGTAATGAAAATATTTAGAAGTATTACACCCCTATATAAAGAAAAGGTGTCATACCTTGAGGAAAGGGATCTTTCCAAACTTTCTTTGGATGATTTTCTAAGAATCCCAGTGGAATATGATAAGATAGTCAAACTGGAAGGTGCCACTACTCGAGTGACAAAGGAAATAGCATTAAAATCCATGGACAAACTAAAATTTTCAGGAGATAGTAGTGTTAAAGATGATGATTAAAAAGAAATTATTTCCCTAGTTACCAAGAAGATTCATAAGGAAAATGGAAATTTAAGGGGAATTTACCTCTATCTTGATTTCGTTGTGGAAAATTTGGGCACACTGCCTCTTAGTGCTCAAGAATGTTTGAAGATAAAGAAAGCGATGTTGAAAACATTGAGAAGCCTCAGAGAATGTTTTTTTAAATGGGAGATATGACATCTAGAAATAAATTTCATAATAAGAGTTTTTTCATTGAAGAGGACTATGATGATAATATATTATCTGAATAATGAAAACAAAAATTTAAAACTGGAAACCATGCCTCCATGATGGATATCATTGAAATTCCAGAACAATCAATAGATAAAGCTAGATATAACCAGTTGAAAACTAATTCCAATCCCCAGTTAAAACATAAATATGATTTTGACAATCTTGAGATAAGTTTAAGAGATAAAAAAGTAGGAAGAAATGGTCGAAGAATAATTAGAATATGTAGATCAGCTTGAAGCAGAAATTGAATGACTGGAAGAACTGGTGAAAGTACAATCATAAATCCTTGAATGGACTAATGATGTAGTGGAAGTAAAGATAAAATTAGAAGAATAGGAAAATCTAAAAAATGAACTTACCTCAAGACTGGAGGAGAAGTCCAAAACTACTTGGGGGGGGGGGCTTGAAGAAGAAGTTGTTACTCTTAGGAGTACCCCTAAAAATGAATTAGGTCCAAAAGTGGCCAAGAAGAAAATTCAATTTTGTATGTTCTCAGATTTTGAACTGCTGGAGAAAGGGAAATGAGGGTCTGATGGAGTTGAGAAGATTTTGAGTGATCAAAGAACCACACACATGGGAAACTGTGGAATAGGCTTTGTTGTTGAAACATCAAATGTTGCAAATAAAGTAGAACCGAATAAAGGAAAGATGAAAGTTGATCATGTTGAAGAATCACCAGAAGTACTAAAAAGGATACCCTTAAACCAAAATGAATGGAGAACAAAAGATATCCTTGACCTTACAAGAATGAAAGGAAGTCAAACTTTATCCCCAATGAAGAAGGCATGTGAAAAAATAGAAGTGATAAGACATTTCCTCTCATGAAGTCTTAGTTCTGTGGATAACTGGGTCATACTATGTCATATTGCGATGTGGAAAGGAGATATCTGAATGGGGGGAGATCTAGGAGTTCAACAAAGGAGAACAAGTTCATATCATACTACTTACAGAATAAAAAATTTATATGGACATTATTTTCATTGTTCCAACATTGGCCATAAATCCATTTATTCAAGGAAGATGAGTGGAATGGACACCTCATACTGAAGTCTCAGATAATTAAAAACCCATCAACAAGATAGTGTTTCTCTTTCAAATAGGTGTTCTCCTCTGTAAGAGGATTTTCACTATGAGAACCCATGTACATGGAAGAGAGAATTGAAAGGTCATCAGTGTCCTACACTCAATCCAATGACTCAGGGAAGGAAAAGAAGAAAATTGTGAAATCCAACCTTAAATATTTATCCCTAAAATCTAAAAAAAACAATACATAGATTCATGATAGCAATTTATTGTCTAATATGATAGGTAATGAGGACTCATTAACTAATTTCAAGAGGAGAGTTGATGGAACAATACATTTTGGAAATGATGGAGTTCTAAAAATAAAAGATAGTGGAAGTACGAAACTAGGTAATGTAGAGATAACAAAAACTGAAGTACATTATGTGGATGGCCTATTTTATAATATCCTCAGCACGAGTCAACTATGTGAATAAGGATTTATAGTTACTTTTAATAAAAAATACTGCCCTATCAAGAGAAAAACTGGAAATTCACTTACAAAAGTATGTAGAACAGAAGGCAACCAATATCATGTTGATAGTAAAGAAAACATTTTATACATAACTGCTGAATAAGAAAATAACCTTTGGCATAAAATATTGGGGAACATTAATCATAAATACATGGAGATGATATCAAAACTGAAGATTTTCATAGATATTCCCAACCTGAAGCATGAACATGAAAAGTATTTTGATGAATGCATTCGGGGGATGCTGTTCTACAGTTCATATATTCCAAATAAGAAAAGGGCATCTCATCTTCTTATTCTCATTCATACATATGTATGTGGCTGGATAAATG
The DNA here is from genome assembly GCA_963277665.1 of Viscum album. Classification (NCBI taxonomy): domain Eukaryota; kingdom Viridiplantae; phylum Streptophyta; class Magnoliopsida; order Santalales; family Viscaceae; genus Viscum; species Viscum album. Next base: position 219,442,733 of record OY728167.1, read on the forward strand.
TTTCTGAAACTCATGGAGAAAGGTGCTTAGACTTTTTCATAGATGATTATAATAGAATTTCATTTTTATGGCTATACATAGGAAATGACAAGTACTTGACTACATGAAAACATATGTTCGAATAGCGGAGAATGATAACAGACGAACAATCAAAGTGTTGCTGTCTAAAAATGGAGGAGAATACACATACATTTAATTTGAAAATTACGTAGAGAATCATGGGATACAACGTGTGGTAGTTGTTGTGAGAAATCCGTATAAAAATGGAGTTATTGAGTGCATAAATCAATAGGTGAATGATATGTAATGAACTATGCTAATTGAGAGTTGTATTCCTCAAAATTATTAGAAAGAGTTCATTAAAGTATCATTGTATATTCAAAATCGAACATGGATTTATATGGGTGACAAGAAGCCACCATATGAATTGTAACATGGAATTAATCCCTCTTTGAAATAATTTCATTTTTTTGGAAGTAAATGTCTCATCATAACCAAAGAAGGAAATCAAGGGAAGTATAGTGACAATGTAGATGAAGGAATTTTCCTTGGATACTCAATGAACATCAAATCCTAAAAGTGTTTCAAAAAGAAATTTGTAAGGATTGTGGAAAGATGTGATGTTAAGATCATTAAATATGAAAACAAAAATGCATCGATGAATTCATATAATGATGTGATAGAAGATAAGGAAGAAGGTGAAATTGGTGCAAATGAAAATACAAAAATAAAGGAAGGTGTACCAAACTCTCAAGAGTCACAACATTATGTTTACTCAGAAGAATAATCTAATGAGGAAACCATGGATGGAGAGAATTTGGTTGAATCTCAAATAAGGAATCAAAGACAAGAAATTGTTCAATCCAACATTATTGTGGATTGGACTACACCCACACAAATGAGGATAATGAGAAATAAAACACAATCAACATTTCTGTTAGTTTTTGAACCATCCTCATTTGATGAAACCACAAAGGATGAATCATGAGAGAAATCCATGAATGAAGAGTTATATTAGATTGATAAGATTCCGACATGGGACCTTGTGAAGAGACCCGATGTTCACAATGCTATTGGTATGAAGTGGAATATCAAGAAAAAATTCTATGAGCATGGAAATGTAGTTAGAAACAAGTCTCGCTTGGTTTGTGAAGGATACTCACAAATCAAAGGCATTGTGTGGAAGAGACATTTGATCCAGTAGAAAGACTAGAGTCAGTAAGGTTATTTCTTTCCATGGAAATCTAAATAGGTTATAAAGTTTATCTAATGGACAACAAGACAGAATTCATAAAATTAGTTTTGGAATAATAAGTCTACATTGAACAGTCCATGGTGTTCTTTCTTAGCAATGATGAACTAATGGTTTGAAAATTAAATAATTCTCTCTATGGCTTGACATAGGCACCACGAGCATGGTACTCTCAGTTAGAATCTTATCTAAGGAAGCATGAGTTTAAAATTGGAGGATTGGATCAAAATATCTATGTAAATAATTATCAAAAGGATCAGTTAATGGTATTGGAATACATGGATGATATTATTTTCGGTGGAAGCAGGTATGGATTAGTGGATGAATTTTCAAATCACATGAAATTAGAATTTTAAATTTCCATGATTTGTGAAGTCAAATAATTTTTATGTTTTTATGTGATTCATAAGAATTATTACACATTCATTTATAAATAAAATTATGCAAGAGAGATTTTGAAGAAATTCAATATGCTAGATTCGAAAACAATGGAAACTCTGATTGCTGTTGGAATGAAAACATAAAAGTATGAGAATGTGATGTATGTGGATCCCAAAATGTATACAAGAATCCTAGGAAGCTTATTTTACCTGACAATGTCATAGATAGATATTTTCTTTGAAACATGTTTAGCAACCCTCTTTCATAGTAATCCAAAGGAGGAACATATGGTGGTTGTGAAAATAATCATGAGGTATATTAAAGGTACTCATAATTATGGGTTATACATTACTGTAGGAAGATACAATGAACTATAAACATTTTATAATGAGTATTGGGATGAAGATGCAGTGGAAAGAAAGTCCACCAATGGTGGATCATTCTATATTGGAAGGAATGTGTGGGCAGGTTGAGCAAGAAATAGGAAAGTACATCACTTAGTACTACTGAAGCTGAATATATCTCCACCACCAAGGCGTGAACTCAGTTAATTTGGATAAAGTAATGAATTAATGACATAGGTGATGAGGTGAAACAACCAATGGTTATTTACTGTGATAACAAGAGTGCAATTCATCTTAAGAATAATCATGTTCAGCATTCTCATGTGATATATATTGAAATCAGAAATCACTTCATCAAGGAAATATAAAAACAAGGAATGATCAAAATGGACCATGTGTGAACCGATCAGAAATTGGATGACATTATGACCAATACACTATCAGTAGATTTTTTTCAGAAACATTGGTTTTGCCTCATTGTTTAACCACCTCCTAGTTCTTGAGGAGTCTATAGGTCCCCCCTCTCCCCAATTGTTTTAATTGTGTTAATCTATTTGTGGAAGTGATGCTGGTTTATGGGGGAGATACGATCCTAGGGGAGTATATTGTATTATCTACATTATTCAAATACCGGTACTTGGGTTTGTTTCCAATGGGCGGGAAATGGATAAATTCAATATGGACAATGTGATGGGAGTAAATAAATCTGGTGTTATGACAGTCCGAGATTTCCTTAAAAAACACGAGAACATGATTCATGTCATACCTCTTTCTTTCTAAATCATTCATTGGTCACGTATACTTAGAGTGTTGGATGAGTTAATTCTTTCATAACAGGTGTTGATAGTGGTTGGTGATTTATTTAATTTATCTGGATATTGCCAACAAACCCAAATAGGAGACTATTGGAACTGAGGATGTTCTATGTTGAAAAAAGAACATGGTTTGTGTTTGTTGTCAATCCAATCATGGATTATGAGGGATATTTTAAGTAAAATTATCATATAGTTTAAGCAATACAGTGTTTTAAAGGTGAAATCATTTCCTAGTGTTTGCCAAATTTTTGGGCTCCAAAATTTGGGGAATGGAAAGAATTGCGAAAAGAGGTTTTTCTTGAAGGTATCATGAAAATATGAAAAAGGCATGAGTTTCATAGATATAGACTTCATGAAGTGTGTTTCTTAAATACATTATGATTGTTATGGTGTGCTATTTGATTACGAGACTTTCTTTGTGAGTGGTTCTTTGCAGTGGGGATTTGCAGTGTTATAAAGGGTTTTGATGGAGAGCTCTGTAGTTATGGAACACATTGTAAAGAGAGAGATGTGTTGAGAATACGTTTTTAGCCGATACAGATTTAACTCTAGAATAAAAAGAGATCCGCATTCGACCATGCCTATAAATTAAAGTCCACCCCTCTTCATTTCACATGATTTTAAGAGAGAAAATCTAGGATCACTTTGACATTTCAAAGCAAGGGGTGCTCCATGAAGCAGATTGTTCTATGTGATATTGAGAATCATGGAGATACATTTAAAGTCATGAATTATTTAAATGTTTCTAATTAATTTGAGATTCATGAATACGGGGTATTCCGAATTGGCTCAGTGAGCTTTGAGAAGTATGTTGCTCTGCGAGGCGGTGAGCTCTGTGAAGGGTTGTGCTCTGCGAGGCACTGAGCTCTGCAAATGGTTCTGTTCTGCGAGGTGGTGTGCTCTGCAAAGGGTTGATCTTTGTGAAGGGGCTTTGCGAAGGGATGTTTTGAGTATTAATGTTGAGTGGTCAGGGCTTTCAGTTAGTATCTACTTCATTCTTTAATGCAAGCTGTAGGATAGAAATAGTATACGTTGATGCTCAATTACAAGAGGGGGTAAATTTTATGTTTTAAAAATTTCTTTTTTAAGCTTATGTAATACTATGTTAATCAATGTTAAACAAGGTAAATTCATAAAACCTCTTCGGTTCATACTTAATGAAATAAACTTTCTTAGGGTATGAAAAGATGGATCCAAAAAATAATATTAAGAATAATTTTCATTGAGAAATATTCTACCTTAAAGTGTATAAAATATTATTTATCAGAGTAAGTAAAAATACAAGAAACTATAAGATATATATAAATTATTTATTTATAAAAATTCTATGGAAATAATACTTGAAACAAGAACAAGTAACAAAGAGGAAATTTTATAGCACAAAGAAGATGGTATCCAAAAACCTTGGATAAAGGTACCTTGATTTATACTTTCATGAAATTCTGTCATACCCACACTAGGGTAATCCCTCAATAAGAATATCAGAGTCTGTCATGCAATCCCTGAAATCCCTTGATCTTTAAGGTAGTCAGCACCTCTGTCTTCCTATCCTTGGAATCTTTCAATTGTACTCGTCAACAATCAGAATTGCCTGAAGAAAGCTGAACAAGATGTCCATAGTTGAACAAGATGTTCAAAAAACGCAAAAAGCATGAGAGTCTTTCTCTCTTTATAAATAACTTCACGACATGTAATCTCTAGGATCTTGGAATGATATATTTTTTCTGAGCTCATTCAAATGAGCTCCTATTTATAGGCAGAGCCTTAACGATTGGCTCCCTCATCGAATGGTTATATTTTACTTGAATTTTTGAGGGACATGTACATGTGTCAATCAACCAATGGTTAGTTAGAATTAAATTGCATGACATTGTTTCATATTGTAAATATATGTTTAAGGAAAATGAAGCAGCTTAACAAAATCTGAATATCCAAAATCTAAGGAAGGATGGAATTCAGAATCTAAACATATAAACAATCAGATTCTAGAAACATAGATATTCGCATTCTATTTTGTAAAATAATTCGGTGTCTTAATTCTGAGGAATTTGGAGTCTGAATTTCAAAGAATTCGGAGTCTGAATTTTAGTGAATTCTGAGAATTCAGAATCTAAATTTTAGAGAATTGGGAATTTGAATTTTAGAGAATTCAGAGTCTGAAAGTAGAAGAGTCCATATCTAAGTAACTATAAGATTTATAGGTTTAAGATAAGGATATAAATATTTGACTTAGTAATAAAATAAACTTGGTTTTGGAAGGACATAGAATAAGGCAATAAATACCAGGGTAAGGATAAAAATTTTCCATAGTGAAAGGAAATTTTCCTTAGAGAAAGGAAATTTTCTATAATAAAATAATCCTTATAGAAAGGTAATTTTCTTTAAGATGAAGTGTTTGTAATTTTCAAAACATATAGGAAGAGAAAATTCATAAGGAAACATTATTGACTCAATAATATCCCCCTTCTTGGAAAGCACAAACAACCTTTCAAAAAAGAATATGAGGAATACGAATTTTCTTTTTGAACTTTTAAAATAAGAAATTATGTCCCTTTACTTATGAACCATGATGAATAAGACTAACTCACCCTAAGATTTTGAAATCCCTAAGGATTGTATTCTTGTCTTTCCTAGAGTAGTTTCTTTTTTTTGTATTTGAATGTATACTTTAAGTAGACCCCCATTACTAATACTCCCCCTTACATAGGGAATTATCTTCATTATGATCAATATTATATTGATGATTATTTTCTCCCCCTTTTTGATTTTCAAAAATTAATATAGATAATTAAAACAATTTGAACATGAAATATTAGAACTACACAAAACAAAACAATTTAAAGATAAAAAAATTATCATTAAGATAAAAAAAATTGATACTGGGTAAAAAATAAAACAAAAGATTGGATTGACATACAAATCATTCATCCTTCTTTTCCTTCGACATGATCTTCCTCAAGGAAGAATTTAAATTCTTGAGATCCTTATGATATTCTAAAAATAGTTTGAGAAACTATTCCTGATCATGATTCTTCTTTTATAGAGCATGGATTTTTCCATCTTGAGACTTTATAATTTCTACATGAGACTTCAATAATTCTTCTTTCTAATTGAATTTTTCTTGTAACTCTTCCCTGAGTTCCCTTTCCCTATTCTGATTTTAAACAACTGAATTTAACTTCCAATTCAGATCATTATCCTCTTGCTTTCTGGCTATTTTCTCAAGGTTCAGCTTCTCTATAAAAAATGTTGATTTTTTTTTGATTCTATCATCTGACTTATCAAAATAATCATTCACTGAATCATGGAATTTATCAAGTATTCTCGTGTGTTCAATAGTTCTTTTATAACATTTTTTTATTTCCTTACATGATCTCCTATGAGCATCATAACCAATAAGAAATGTATTGAAATCTGCCTCAAGCATGATGAATTTTTCCATGAGCATGCTTACTAAATCTAACATCTAGTTGAAATAGTATTGAGGAAACTGACATCTTGAATCAATACATGGAAACAAAGTAATGGTGTTTACTAACTTCTTCAACAACTGAACAAAAAAATCCCGACCCATCGAAGATGAGGATACAGAATTAGATTCCCTTGCAGGAGATGATTCTTTGTCTTGATCTTCATCTTTCTTTTTAGATGATCCCCCAACATCCGTCTTAGTATTGAAAATTATATTCTTCTTAGGTGTATGTTGATTCTCCTTTCGTCACAGAGTCTAAAGATTGGAAAAGGGGAATATTTGAGCTCAAAGTGATTCAACCTTTGGACAAAATATCAAAAATTGACAAAGGAATAAGAAGAATGTTGCACAAGGGTCGAGAACGTTCTACGATGGTCACACAAGTACACTTGCGTGCCGCAATAATCGCGCAAGTACACTTGCGCGCCCTAAGTGATAACCGCCCGGGGTCTTCTCCAGCCACTAAATAGACCCTGTGGGCCCCCCATTCGGGGATGAATTTTTACAGAAACTCAGATTTGAGCTCTCGGTGCCCTGGCCTCTTCTCAAAGCTTCCGAAACACTTCTGATGTAATTTATTACCCAGAACAAATGATCGAAAGAGGGGGAGGAAGGCCTAAGTGTTGAAACTCATCAACACTTGTGCACCTGAGTGGCCAGCCCTTAAGGAAAATGGCCACACTTGCATGCCACCTAACTCCTTCAATAGAACTTGCGTGCCACTCTTCTGGAAGAACCTCGAGATGATTCTAAAGGCTTTAACCAAGAGTCGCTCATGTATGAGCCTACTGGTTAACCATCGCGCAAGTGCCCATGTGTCGCACAGGTATACCTGCGCGACCAGGACTTGCGCGCCCATGCAGTACCTGTGTGCCTGCCAGGACTTGCACACCCCTGCCTTTTTCGGTGCCCTTATTTCCCATTTAACCCCTCTTAAGCCATTCCACCTCTCCTATTCAAGATTCAGTTTTCAAGACACTCTTCAATGCCATTTATGGAATTATTTCTTGATTTAAATTCCTTATCTGAAAGGAATTATGTGGAATATCTCTCAAAACCTAGTGATTTACACATCTTTATGTCACTAAAGATTGAGATTTCATTCATTAAACCTCATCTTTTAAGATGAGAGAACTCATTAACCTGGGCCTCCTTTTCAAGAGTAAGCCCCAGTCATAATTCTCTTAACCTGGGCCTCCTTTTCAGGAGTAAGCCCCAGTCCCCTAATTTGGGCATCCTCCTCAGGAGTAAGCCACAACCATAATTTCATTAACCTGGGCCTCCTTATCAGGAGTAAGCCCCAGCCATAATCATGAACCTGGGCCTCCTTTTCAGGAATAAGCCCCATTCATAAATATGGGCATCCTATTATGGAGTAAGCCCCAAGTCCCTTAATTTTTTCAATTCTCTTAACCTAGGCCTCCTTTTCAGGAATAATCCCCAGTCATAAATATGGGCCTCCTTTTCAGGAGTAAGCCCCAGTCATAATTCTCTTGACCTGGGCCTCCTTTTCAGTAGTAATCCCCAGTCTCAAATTTGGGCATCCTCATCAGGAGTAAGCCCCAACCATAATTCTCTTAACATGTGCCTCCTTTTCAGGAGTAAGCCCCAGTCCTAATTTCTAAATATGGGCATCCTCCTTAGGAGTAAGCCCCAAGTCCTCATTAGTTTGGAAATCCTCCTCACGAGTAAGACCCAACCATAATTTCATTAACATGGGCCTCCTTTTCAGGAATAAGCCCCAGTCATAAATATGGGCCTCCTTTTTAGGAATAATCCCTAGTCATAATTTCATTAACCTGGGCCTCCTTTTCAGGAGTAAGCCCCAGTCCCCTAATTTGGGCATCCTCCTCAGGAGTAAGCCCCAACCATTATTTCATTAACCTAGGCCTCCTTTTCAGGAATAATCTATAGTCATAAATATGGTCCTCCTTTTCAGGAATAAGCCATAGTCATAATCATTAACTTGGGCCTCCTTTTCAAGAATATTCCCCAGTCTCAAATATGGGCATCCTCTTCAAGAGTAGGCCCCAAGTCCCTTAATTTTTTCAAATCTCTTAACCTGTGCCTCCCTTTTCAGGAGTAATCCCCAGTTTTAATTTCTCTTAACCAGTCCTTTGATATTGGATTCCTTCTTAGGAGTAAAACCCAATCATAAGTCCTCTCCAAATTTAGGCCTCCTTTTCAGGAGTAAGCCCCCAGTTAGACTATTCAAATATACATAAAGCACATATATCTTTATGGACCCTGTTCATGGATTTCTTCCCTAATTTAAATCCTAATCGTCATTTATCTGGGCAGTCATACATACCGAAGTCCCACATTATTTCTTATGATTGCATCTTTCATGGCACAATTGTCTGATTTTTTACCAATACCTCTTTTTTATCACACCGAGCATGACTCACATGAGCATAGAGTGTAAAGGTAATTATGACATCCTTCTTTGAGCCATGAATCATAAACATCATACTCCCTTACTTGAACTACGCAGGTTCTGATTCCTTTTCTAAACAAAGAATACGTAGGTATCCCATCTGCGGGTTCGATCCCAATTATGAAATAATTCATGTCCTTTTGAATGAAAATAAACTTCAAGTGCACCACTGAGTGGCTTTAAAACCAGTATGGTCATTATAATGACTAGGAGACTTTTACGTATCAAAGGATACCATTGACTAAGAATCTCTAACAAATACAGATGATTCTCTGTCAATGAAGAACCTCGAAAACATATAAAAGATTCTCTAAATTTCCTACATATCGATCATTGATTGTCAGATCTAAAGGAAATCTCATTTTATATTTGGTAATGTAATAAGGATTCACGGACATAACTTAAATCTATAAAGAGAGTCCCAGGGTAGACAATAATTCTCCTCAAAAATGTGTGATGAGTCCGACCTCCCATCCTCTCGACCAATGCAAATTCCTAAGCCTCATCAGTCCACAACTAATGAGCGCCTACCTTTGGAAAGTAGGTCCAAATGGATGTGGAATCATTGGCTATTTCCGATTCAAAGAACAAACCCATTAGAAACTGATTGGAATGTCTGAACCTTCAATCAAGGAGGTCATCCCCAAATTCTGAGGGAAACAAAAAATGGTGAACCCGACGTGAATCCTTAACCAAGTTAAAATGATGTTTTACCTATTTGTTAGGACCCTATTTAAAACTAAATGAGAGGGCCAACAAAAACAATCATTGACATATGTGCTCATCCAAAATATGTAGTGGATGAATTTATCTTGATTACGTCTGTTATATCAAACATGCACTCTTTTCCAAGATCTTATACATTTCCATAATGGCTGCTCTCAAGTTCACACCTGTGAATACTACTACTGCGAATGCCACTACTACTACCCCTGTTGGATCGTCGTCCGCTCTGAGGATGACATCACCTACTCAGCGTCTTCAATGATAGGTATCAAATGAGCTGGTTAAGGAGTACCGTCAACACGGTACCATCCAAACTCTGGAGACTTCCCGACCAGCCCTCCAATTGAACAACTCACACCGGTCGTCCGAACAATGAGGGCCAGTGATCAAGAAGCAGGCGGTACTGACTACCTTCTCCAACCGTTTCAGGTCGTTATCCCCAGAACGCAATCACCGTTCGCTCCCTTATTCTAGGGATGTGAATGATCAGGTCCCTCAGGGTCATAATTCAAGAAGACATGAGTCATTCCTGAGAGATCCCACCAACAATCGATGCTAGACTCATGCGGCAGTGCACCCTAAACATGATGAGGATACTGAATCCAGGCGTTCGGCTCAGGTTCCTCGAACCCGAGCAGGAAAGACGAATCGCCAGAGGCGAAATCTGGTTAACAGTGAGCAGGTTCTCATCTCTGCCATCTCTGGAGAAGTCCACCAACCTATCTTGGTGGAAAGCAACGAGAAGGCACACACACCTGCCCATTTTAATTCCGCTATCCAGCATACTCGTCTGGAAGCATCATTCCAATCCTGACAGGCAATTATGGCATAGTATTATAGACAGGAACATACACTTGTTTATACTTCATCAGTTAGTCAGCAAGCTCGTCTGACTACATATGATAGATCTCGTCAACCAAGTTTGGCTAAGTGAAATCCGCAGGCACATACACCTACTAGTATTAATCAATCCTTCCCAAAATCTCGCTTGGTAGCACACAAAGAAGTCAGTCAGAAAGCTCCGACGACAAAGAGGAGGTAGACTCAACTCTCTACCCCAACACTTGAGTACTGTTAGGATTCACTGATAGGAAAAGGAGGACAGGAGCAGACACATACACATACTCCAAGCACGGAATGGTCGTATATCCCTGTTCCAGCAGCTGAAGTCACCAGGCATATTTTATTAATGGTGAAAGAGCAGAAGCAAATCCCTACTCATATTCTGGACGGTTTCCAAGATATTATAACAACTTCAGTGGCATCTCAGGGAAGGACACATAAATCTATCCCTACCATTGGAGTGACACATCAAAAATTCACTCCAGAACAGACACACACATCTGTTCTAGTCTAAGAGGGTTGTGGGGCATACTCCCCAATATCATACGGACAACCAAGTCAGGCACATACACCTGATTTGAGTGAAGATCATTAGCCAAACCTGACCATATTTCCTGATCAGGCACATACACCTACTCAGAGCAGCCACTTTCATCAACAAGTGGTTTCCAAGGAAAGTAAGAAGGTGTCTAAGAAAAAGACCCACCCAGGACAGTCATTAGATCAAGAGCCAGTCTGTAACAAGGCCTTGCTCGATGATGGAGTTCTTAAAGTCCACAGACAATTATCTGTTGGAATTCAAGATTCTACTCCCTCATTTCCCAATAGTGGGAACATTAATTCTTAAGGTCTTAAACTGACACTTCCTCATGAAGGCTTGCTTCATGACAATTCAGTCGATCTCGAAGTTTCATCTTCAGATGGGAGCCACAGGAACCCTCTGTGTGGTCAGAAGACCAAGGAGCAAGAGATCTCATCTTTTGTTGTAACCCACCACGGTGGTCCTCCCCATGATGATGAATTTATCTGCGAAAGTCCTCTCCGCAGTAGTGATGGACATTCCCCGGAAAATTCTCCAGTGGACGACAGAGTGCCGAGAAAGCCCTCTTATCTTGAGGCATTTGCAATTGTGAAACCAGTCATGTATGATGCTTCATCGCTAGCAGGTGAAATAATTTCTCAATCAGAAGATAGCCCAGGGTGTAGGTCATTCTCTGAACCACCCCTATGTCATGAATCTTCTAGTTTGATCAATGATTTCTCTACCAATCTTGTTGAATCCGATGAAGCAACAAGGAAACACCAACTCTAGTCAAATCAGGTAGAAGAATCTTCATTTAATGATAAAGAGGAAATGCTGAACATGAGAAAACAACTGGAAAAAGGTGACGTACCAGTTATGTTTTGGCCTCTGGATGACTCTTAGTATGACATTCCAAAGATGTTGACGGAAGATGGAATTCATGATATTCATCTCAACATATGGAAAACTCTGTCATTTGAAGAAGAAATTATTATCTTATGATGAATATGAAAATCATCTTAAGATAATAGAAGGGTTACAACGTTAGATTGATTTGGCATCTCTATCAGTCTCTCGATATCCGAAGGCTGAAAAGCAGTAGAGAGACCTTCAATGTTCATGCCTTGGCGCACTTAAAAGATTGCATCAGTTAATTTACAATGCCCCATCTGGTATTCATGTCAGAGGATGGGGTGTTCATGGAGCACTACATTTCACGGTGCTCTCCAGTCAGCAAAGCCCGCCAAAAATGGTCTCATGCAATGTTATTGGCCATGGCCGGCCACAGTCAATGGGCTTTGTTTGTAATCAGAAGCTTTCCCAAGAACAGGCTACAACTAGTTCCTCTCAAAATCAAGCATACTGAGAACAAGTTGTTGAATTACTCATGCATCAGGAAAACGAGAATATTGAACAGACCTCTCACATGGATCAATCACATCATCAAGTGACAGATGTTTCGGAAATCATCCAACTGTCTTTTGAACCAGGTGATAAAAGTGGATACAGGTTAATGCATCCAACTAATTTGCAGACTACGGTTCGCAAGATGAGGAGATATTTTAAGAAAGTCTCATACATATCATGTCAAGAGCCATCCCAGCTTGCCAGACTGTGGACTCTTTTAAACCAACCATCAGAATCAACAAATAGGATTCGAGGAGTTGAGCGGGAACAGTAGGAACAGCCCCAGTCCACCAGACTGGGGACTTTTTCAAATCATCAATCCCCTCCTCAGAGAAAGTCGGTCTTTTCTCGATTGGGGAATAAGCCTCAATAGGAACGAAGAGCCAAATTATTAGGAGATTCCCTCCAAATTACGGTTCGTCAATAATTTCCTAAGGGATCGAATCAACAAAAGGCAATGTATCATCAAAGACATGGAAGAATAAAATATCACAGAAATGCTGATAGATGGGATGTGATGCGTTATGCATCAATCAATGTCATCAATGCCGTTGTTTCTGATCCACCAGATGAGGCTCACTCAGGCGACTCAGATGAAGAGGTTCCTGCTCAAGAAGATGTACACACCGACACAAATGAAGAAGGTGTGTGTACACGAAATCAAAGGGTTACTCAGAAACTAGGTAATCCTTCAAGTAACCCACTTCCCCCTCTCTGAAAAGGATCCAACAAAGGGAGGGGAAAGAATCAGGTTACATATCCTTCCTCGGGAGAAGGCCAATCGCTCTCACTAGAGCAAAGGTTTGCACAACAGGAGGAAGAAATGAAGGAATTAAGGAGGTTGAATGCAGAACTACTTCAGAGTAGTCTTCTTCTTAAGCGTGATAGAGTCAGTCAGCCAAAGGAATTTGTTGAAGCTACTGAGATGGATTAATAATATCCTCCTCTATCAGTACACCCTCACAGGTCTAATCCTACGGGTCAAGTGTAACAACAGTTGGTAGTGCTCCAATCAGTTGTAGCACCAACCACCACATCTGTCCAAGCTCCAGTCATTGCACCTATCCAAGTCCAAGTTCAACCGGATGTTTCTAAAAAGTTAATAACTACTATTGAGTCATTAACAGCTCGGTTAGAAATTATGGAAGGGAAACATGCGCAGGTTCCACCAGAAAAGAATGTTTACCCTGAATGGGTAGATTTAACCTCTCCTCCATCCAGTTTTGGAAACCCTGTATTCCCTATTTTCAATGGATCAGGCAACCCAGAACAGCATTTAACGCATTAAGTATCTTGTTGTGATCCTATGATGGGAACTCCGGAGCAGCAAGAAGCAGTGAAACTCAGATGCTTCGTACAGACCTTACAAGGACCCGCCTTTGTCTGGTATACAAGTTTGCAATCCTGGTCAATTACTAGATGGGAAGATCTCCGTCAACAATTCCTTCTTCAGTTCAGATCAACTTTTCCAAAGACAATAGTTTTTGATCTTAAAAACTGTAAGCAAAGGGAGAATGAAAGTGTCGCAGATTCCATTGCTCGCTGGAAGGGATTAACATATTCTCTAATATTATCACTCCCTCAAGAAGAATTGTGGCCAATCTATGTGGAAAATTTGCGTGAAGAGTTACGCATGCCGTTGATCCCTGTGAAATACACAGGAGGGTTTCGAGACCTTACTTCAATCGCTCAGTATATTGAAGATTCCCTTATACAGGCTAAGGCTAAATCTCGTGTAATTCCATCAGCTCCAGGAAGGAGAATGGGTAAAACAGAAACTGCTATAGTTATGCTTAAACAAGCACCTGTACCTGTATCTACTTCAAAACCTTCATATTTTTGAAGGGCTCCATTTCCTGAGATCCAAAAACAAATTCCGTTTTGTCCAGATGATCAAAGAGATCAAAGACGAAAACAATTTTAGGATTTGAAGAGAAAACATACACTTTCTGAAATGAACAAGTTCCTGGTTACTTCATTTCGGCTCTGGAAAATAATCTGGTTCAATTGCCAAGGCCCAAAAGGCCAAACAAGGATGGAGATTAAGACCGCCCCAATTATTTCCCCTTTTATCAGATGTTGGGGCATCCCATCTAGGAGTGTTTTGTGTTCAAATACCTCTTGAAAAAGATGGTCGACTCGGGACAAGTCAAACTGAAAGGTTCTTCAGCTCTGGTAGCGTCTGTTACTGCTACAGTTCCAGAGGAGGAAGGCGAATGGCAAGAAGTCAAAAGTAAAAATGCACAGAAGTATGATGATTGGATGGTCAGAAAGACAATAAACCGAACTCATGCTACTTTGCGAATAGAATTAATGAAACCGATTGTGTCTTCTTCCATGAATGTTTCCAAAAACCCTCTTCATCAGAGGGAAAGTCCTCAAAGAAATGACATGATTCAAAGAAAGAAATAGAATCAGAAGAAGATGAGTATGTGTCAAATACTAAGTTGTATTTGACTCTGGAAGACCTCAAGCCATCTACTTCAAAGCCATGGGCATCGCCCCACCAAACGGCACAGCCTAAACAGGCTAATCAGGCTCAGTCTTCATCAGAAGAAGAGTTAATCTTCAGTTATGTTAATATGATTCAATTAACAGATCCATATGCCAGTCGAAGTTTTAATTTTGATGAGACTGAATTCCCTGTATCAAACAAGGGAATCAGAGGAAGTTCCAGAGGCTCAAGATACAGGTGAAGACATGGATCTTTCCGAAGCCACTACTCCAATTCTACCCCTGCTAGAACTGTGTACGCAGCAGAAACTCATGTTAGATACCTTCTGCGAGCTCAGCAAGAACAAGAAAGTTCTTCTACCAATAGCAAATTCAATCCTGGCATAGTTATTTTGGAAGACCGGTTGAAGGTTCCATCTTCTTCCTCTCAGTATGTAAATGGATCTAATCGGTCTAATCTTCCAATACCAGGAATATTATCAACTCTTATCCTAATATAAAATGCATTAACTTCCAATGAATATTCTTCGAAGGCACCTGCTAAACCACATATTCATGTTGGGAAACACAGACCTATGGATCAAAAGTATGATGTATTGAAACACTTGGCCTAAGTACCAGCCAAGTTATCAATTCTGGATACTTTGAATCTTTCAAAATATCTTCGGGAAGCACTCATCGAGGCTTTTTCATGTCCGCAGGAGTTTGAAACTGAAATTGCTGCAGTTGAAGTCTATCACATAGAGAATAATCCTAGAGAATTCCATGCAGTATTATCTTTTACTGATGAAGATGAAGATGATGTTGTGCATGGGCATATTAGACCTTTGTACTTATCTGGAAAGGTCAATGGCGTAGACTTCCGAAGAGCTTTCATTGACAATAGTTCAGGAGTCAACCTCATGCCCATTCATACACTTCGTCGATTGGGCCTCACGAAATCTGCTTTATCTCCTTCTACCATGATGTTACAAGGATATGTTAAAAATGAAAAAGAACCACTGGGCGAAGTTACACTCAGAACTTAGTTTGGGGATCTTGTATCCAATTCATATTTCATGGTTGTTGATCAAGACTCAGCCTTCAACATCTTGCTTAGAAGACCCTGGCTACATCAACATGCAGCTATCCCTTCATCATACCATCAATGTCTCAGATATTGTTTCGATGGTCTAGTTGGGACATATTATGCTGATAAGGCCCCGTTCAATACATGTGAGTCTCAATACATTGAGGCGGAATTCTATCACATGGAGGGAAGAGAGAAATCCACAAAAAATGAGATTACCAAAGTTAATGCTCCATATGGTTTGGAGAAGATTCCAGTAAATTCATTAACACATGTGAGTACAGATTATGTGTTGCCTATCAGTCAAATTGAGAAGATAGACCCAAATCAAAATACTCTTATGGAAAGATCCATAATGTCAGTTACAGCAATCGAGCCATACAACATGGGAGAAATTGTTAACCCACCAAGCAGTAATGAAAGCACAAATGGTGACGTCTTCATTTCATCTACTGAAATCCAACAAGTCTATACTTCTCCAATTAGGCCAGAAAAAGTTATAGCAACATCGGAGGTGAACAATGATGTCGATTCTCAATCCATCATCTTCTCTTTATTACCCAAAGAAGACCCTTCATCATCAATCAGGTCGGAAATGGAAGCTTCTTCTTCAAGATGTTCAAATTTTGACATCACTTCTGATCATGAAAATTCTGCTTTATCATCTACTATGAAAGTAGAAACGGAAGGAATAATACATGAAGAAGAAGGAGAGGAAGAACTCAGAGATGATCCTCCAGCATTTGAAGAGGGTATCTCTACCACTGTGGATGAACTCGTATAAATAAATCTGGGTACAAAAGAAGATCCACGACCAACTTTAATCAGTACGTCCATGAATCTTGAAGAGCAGGAGATGTATATTTCTTTTCTAAAGCAAAATAGAGATATATTTTCTTGGAACTATAGAGAAATTCCCGGGCTTGATCCTGATGTTTCTACTCATCATTTGGGTTTACCAGAAGAACATCGAGGATTTAAGCAATCCGCGAGAAGAACACACCCAACTTATGCTTCAAAAATTGAGTCTGAAGTGGATAAGCTTATCAAAGCTAACTTCATCAGAGAAGTTAAATATCCCAAGTGGTTGGCCAATATTTTTCCTGTAAAGATGAATAATGGAAAAATTATAGTTTGCATCGATTTTAGAGATCTTAATCGGCATTGTCCTAAGGATGATTTCCCAGTTTTGATTATAGAACTTTTAATTGATGCAACAGCTGGCTATGAAGCACTTTCCTTCATGGATGGATATTCCGGATATAATCAGATCTGAATGGCCCCATAAGATGAGGAATCCATAGCCTTCAGAGCCCCTCAGGGTGTGTTTTGCTACCGGGTAATTCCCTTTGGCTTAAAGAATGCAGGTGCAACATATCAGTGTGCCATGCATCGTATCTTCAAACCCTTCTTAGGGATGTTTGTTGAATTCTATGTAGACGATTTGGTGGTTAAATCCAAACAATGTTATAATCACTTGGATGATTTCAAAGTCATATTCCGCAAGCTTCGAAATCATATTTTGAAGATGAACCCCTTAAAATGTGCTTTCGGGGTAACCTCAGGAAAATTTCTCAGCTTTTTTGTATGACATTGTGGTATTGAAGTCGATCCTGAGAAGGCAAAGTCAATCCTTGGTATGTCACCTCCTCAAAATGTGAATGAATTAAGAGGACTTCAAGGGCACTTAGCCTATATTCAGCATTTTATAGCCAATTTGGCTAGAAAAAGTTTTCCCTTCACCAAATTGATGAAGAACGGAGTCACTTACCAGTGGACTGGAGAATGTTAAGTAGCATTCGATATTCTCAAGAAATACCTCTTGAGTCCACCGGTACTCATTCCACCTGTTGAAGGAAGACCTCTTATCCTCTACGTGATAGCTCTAGAGTGATCATTGGGTGCCTTTCTTGCTCAAAAGAATGATGCTGAGAATGAAAGGAACCTCTACTATCTCAGTCGAACTATGCTTGAATCAGAAACCCGGTATTCAAGTATTGAGAAGTGCTACCTGGAATTAATCTTTGCAGTTCAGAAGTTGAGACACTACCTGCAACATCATGAGGTCCAACTGGTATCTCACAATAATCTGCTCAAATTCATCCTTAGTTGTCTGATGCTTACAGGACGTCTGGCAAGGTGGGCAGTTATTTTGCAGCAATTCGACATTCAGTATGTGTCTAAAAAGGCGATAAAGGTCCAAGATCTGGCTGATTTCCTGGCTGAACACCCTTCAGTGGAAGACACATCTTCAGATATTGAACTCCCTGATGAGGAAGTCTTCTCTATTCAAGAAAGTCCTCAAACATGGGAGATGTATTTTGATGGTGCTTCCAGAAGTCCAACATGGAGGAAAATGGAAAATCCTAAATTCAACAAAGTTGGCTTAGAATTATTCACATTTCTCCAGAAAAAGAAGTGTTACCTTATTCCTTATTATTGTGGGAAGGTGGTACCAATAATGAAGCAGAATACCAAGCTCTCATCATAGGCTTGGAATTAGCACTTCAAGCACAAGTAAATCACTTAAAACTGAAAGGTGATTCAGACCTGGTAATCAAACAAGTCAATGTGGATTATGCCATTAGAAAAGAAGAACTAATCCCTTTGTATGATTACGTTAGAGAGTTAATGATGGAATTCCCTTCGGAACCGACATTTTCTTATGTCCCAAGATCACA
Organism: Viscum album; assembly: GCA_963277665.1. NCBI lineage: Eukaryota > Viridiplantae > Streptophyta > Magnoliopsida > Santalales > Viscaceae > Viscum > Viscum album. Next base: position 219,461,137 of record OY728167.1, read on the forward strand.
AAATGCTCAAGCTGATGCACTGGCTAATATAGCCATAGCTCTAGTAGATCCAAATCGGGATGAGACAACCATCAGTATTGCCCACCATCATGCAATTTCACCTTATATTCGAATTAGAATAGAGGAAATAAATGAAATTAGTCCCATTCCTGAACCGTATGGTCATACTACAAGATGTATGTCACCTATCAGGGAATAAATTCAAAATGGAACACTTCCACCTGATAGAGCCGAGAAAGAACAAATCCGGCGACGTGTGGTCAATTTTACTCTTTGTGATATCCCAGATCACGTAGAGAAAATTCTCTACAAATGTGGTTTTGATGGAGTTTTCTTCAGATGCATTGATGGTGAAGAGACAATGGCTGTCATGAAAGAAGTGCATGCAGGAGTCTGTGGTGCCCACCAGTCTGGACAAAGACTGTCGGATCAGATTTGAAGGCTTGGATACTTTTGGCCTTCAATGATACAAGATTGTGTTGGTTTCACAATGAAGTGTCATTCATGCCAAGTACATTCCAACTTCATTCATCAACCTCCAGAGTTGCTTCATACAGCTAAATACTCATGACCATTTTCCACATGTGGAATGGATGTGGTGGGACCTTACCCGTCGGCTATGACCAAGAAGTTTAAGTACATTCTTACTGCTACTGATTTCTTTTTCAAATGGACAGAGGAAATATCTCTCAAGGAAGTCAGTTATAAATGAGTTTTTAGCTTCATCAAGTCTAACATCATTACCAGATTTGGTTTCCCTCATACCATATTGACAGATAATGGCACCAACTTCTGTTTATCCGAGGTGAAGAAGTTGTATCAAGAATACAACATCAAATCCAACCATTCATCTCGGTATCATGCAGCGGAAAATGTCCAGATAAAAGCCTTCAACAATACTTTTTTCAATATACTACAAAAGATGGTGGATAAAGATAAGACGTCATGGCCTGATAAACTCTTTCATGCTTTATGGGCTTATCGGACTACAACCCGCACTGCAACTCGGTCAACTCCATATTCACTTGTATATGGAATGGAAGCCATCTTGCCCATTGAAGTTCAATTGCCTTTGCTCAGAGTATCCATTTTTGATCATTCATCTACAGGTGAACAATCTCAAAAGCGATTGAATGAATTGGAACGGTTAGATGAGAAAATATTGTGCACTTTGCACCACTTCGAAGTCTATCAGAATTGAATAGCACGAGTTTTTAACAAAAATGTTCGTATTTGTTCATTCATTCAGGGAGAATTGGTATTAGTTATAAGAACTCCAATGATACCAGGAAAGAAATCTCCCAAGCTTGATCCAAAATGGGAAGGACCTTACTCAATACATAGGGTCTACTCCAATGGAGCTTATTCATTAATCTCGATGGATAGAGAACTCATCACTACTCCAACCAATGCCATATTTTTGAAGAAGTATTTTGTATAAACACAAAATATATTAGAAATGGTCCATAAATATGACCTTAAACTATTTGTTCATTCATCCCACATGACGTTAAACTGTGAAAAAGTTCCCTAAATGGTCCGGTATGACCTTAAACTACACCACCGTCCAGCAAGACGTTAAACTACATCATCAACGGTCCATGCATATGACCCTAAACTATATGCAAATATGTCCAACATGACGTTAAACTATGTATCCTTCATCATCCTTTCTATATGATGTTATATTATAAAACAACAGTCCATACATATGACATTAAACTATTTGTATTCTTTTGGCCTCACAAGACGTTAAACTGTGACGTCCTAACTAAATGATGCTAAACTGTACAGAAGTCCCTTATGTCCAGCATGACATTAAACAGCACCATCCACGATCCATGCATATGACCTTAAAATATTCGCACTTTCGTCCAACATGACGCTAAACTGTATCATCCCTTTTTCATCCTACATGACGTTAAACTGTGAAAAAAGTCCCTAATACGTCCAACATGACGTTAAATAGTGTACTCTTTTGTCCTCACTGCATGACATTAAAATGCACAGTCCCCCTTTCGTCCAACATGACGTTAAACTATATTGTCCCCATCGTCCTAATTACATGACGCTAAACTGTACAAAAAATCCTTGATATGTCCTGCCAGACATTAAACTGTGCATCGTTAAGGTTGTTGTTACCTCTTGTTTCTCACACCGAGTATGACTCACGTGAGCTTAGCGAAAACCTCATCCATAACACTCTCTTTGGGATAGTAACCATGTGTAAGTCCCAACAACATAATTTTTTAGGTCGTTGTCCCCAAGAACAACTTGATCATTAATTCATTCTTTAATTGAACTATGCGGACTTTGATCCTTGCCTTCTAGGCTGGGTACGTAGGAAACCTCCCAAGGTTCAAGGCCAAAATCAATATTTTCACATCGGTTCACCTCCATCTCATACGAGGTTGATTCGTGAAACCACCCCTATAATCAATATCATTACATTGGTTCACTTTCGTCCTTGTTATACGATGTTAAACTATACAAAATTTTTGTCCAGTATGACAATAAACTACAATATTCTTTGATACCCTCACCTGAGAGGGAACCATTATTTACATTGATTTTTCAATCATGTTTCATTTCAAAGACTACGTGCATACATGGCAATGCCCGAACCTTTTATCTTGGGTTAAACCATCATTGCACTAAAGTCCCCTTTCACCCTTCACATGTATGAACCAAATCTGTACAGAGGGTATTTCTAGAACTATGTGGGCTTGATTCCCATCTGTATGGGATACGTAGGAACGTTTGAGTGTCCCTCGAATCCATCCCCAAGTCTTTGGGCCTAACCCCAAATTCCACTTTCATTCCCCTGGCAGAAAATTCCCCATGAAAACACACACCGTGTATTTATTACAATGGTCCAAGATCTATGACCCTAAACTAAGATCATTAATCCTTTTTCCCACACGACGTTATAATGTAGTTTAATAACTACGAATGGCTTGATTCCCATCCTTATGGGATACGTAGTGAAGTCCAACATTTCCATTCAGGACCCATCCACAACGTCATTATGATTAGCATTGATCAGTGTATCTCTGTATACATTAGAAAATACCCATCTTTATGTTTCATAATCCTAAACTTAAATATTTTCATATCTTCATATCCCTTTTCTTTACTTCCAGTCACAAAAATGTCAAGCTTCTGTGAGTTCTTTTGCCTGACTATACAGCACGTGCCCTTAGGCGGCCTTGCATAAACAGTCTACATAACAGACTTGTCAGCCAAAAGATATTATTATTTGACCATGCAGCCAATTCCCTTAGGTGGCCCTGCATAATTCAACCCCCTAACGGGTTTGTTAAATAATGGAAACTTCATTCTTGGGAAGAAAGCCTCTTTTTTCGTTATTGGTCTTAAATGACAGTATGTAGGGATCCGAAAAAAATATCCATCCTTAACATATTTGTCCCATATCATTTTTTATGATCTCAAAGTATTCAAGTCTATGGTTTATATTCTCCTTCCCTACGTTTTGTCCAGACCTTTGTAGGAGTGATATCCATCCAGTTCATCGATAATCTTGTTTGGAAATAGCTTCTCCATATTCAAGTACCTCTTTCCATACAACAAACTCTATACTTTGGAAAATTTTAATCTCCATAAACTTTCACTGGCTTTTAGCACTAGGAAAGTAAATTTATGAGAGTTCTTTTGCCTGACTATGAATCACATGCCCATAGGCAGCCTTGCATAAATAGTCTACATAACAGACTTGTTATCCAAAAGATACAATTTATTTGACTATTCAGCCAATTCCTTTAGGTGGACCTGCATAATTCAACACCCTAACAGGTTTGTTAAATAATGGTAACTTTATTCTTTGAAACTACTTCTTCTAATGCCTTTTAGCTCTTTTTCACATCATTCCTCAGGTTCAAATATTCTTAAGTTATAGTTTACATATTTTCCCTCACACTTGAGTATGGTACTATGTTTTCTGATGAGTTGTCAAGGAATTGAGTCAATTCTAATCTATTTCGGTCAAAGATATTTCGACCTTAAACATTAGCCTTTTTATGTTCGATGTGCATGACTTTAAACTGCCCAAAAAAGACAAAGGAACTCTGAATAAAATCAAGTTCCAGCTCACTAAACATACATTTTGTATGATTTAGGTAATATTGAGCAATTAAAAGGCTCAAAGTTTGTAGGGTTATTTACATTAATCCTAGTAAAAATAAAGCTATGCTTACTAGGCCCATTGGCTTAAGTAAAATCTAAAGAAAATAGAAAAAGAGAATGCAGGTACAAATGACTGCAGGGGAAAGTGTTTTTCATTGATGCAAAAGAGTTAGAAGGACATCCATAGACTGGTGTCTCTTCTCTTTTTTTCAGGAATTACAAAAGACTTTCAACGTAACTCTTCATTTGATTTACGGAATCCTGAGCTTCATCAGCAGCCACCTGGAATTAATTCATTCAACTGGATACCATAAAAGATTCAGTGATACCATATCTTCTTGGAACAATTGTAAAATAATGTTCTTGAGTGCGGTTTGAGAAAATTCTCTACTGATCAAACAGTGACTCTATTTCTGTCCAAGAGACTTGGGAGATGGATACATGGATTTGAGAATGAAGCATTGGAAGTAAAGAGCCATTTGGAGAGAGTACTCTTTTCAGATATTACTCTAATTCCATGTTTGTCTTCTCTCCACCAACCGACAACGAAAATCATTTCAGCCCATGGGTTTTCCGTTTTCATATCTGTAAGGAAATGACATGGAGAAAAAATTTGAAAGTTCATGCCAATGTTGTTGATCTAAATGCACAGTATAACCAAAATAGAGGAGTAGCAGTGCAGCTGCATCTCAGGCATATAGTTCTTTGCATCTGGAACATTGACACCTTGCAGATGACCATGACCATATAGAGGCAGGTAGACGCTCTATGGGAAATTAAGATGATATTTCTTCAAGTACTTAGCCAAATCTGGGAGAGTGCTGTCGTAGATATCATCGTAATCATGGCCAATGAGGTTCATCATGTCGTCAATCCACTTGCTAGCCAGTTCATCAGCTGTTCTGATTCTGTTGGGAGCCATTGAATTTGCACAAAGGATGAATAGTTAACTCTTAAGTAAGTTTATTTTTCATAAAATTTATGAAAGAATTTGAAAAAAATGGCAAAGGAATTAAGGCGCGCAAGTCTAAACTTGGAGCGCAAGTATGGAGTTGTCGCGCAAGTATTTGGCGTGCAAGTATCACCGCGCAGGTCCAGATACCTCTACAGCAGCACAACATCAAATAAACAGCGGGAAACAATGCAACTTGTGTAGCAAATGCAACTTGCGCGACGAGTGCTTGAATGTTTCAAATCCATATGCCTTGTACAGAAGTGAGGACCTCTATTTATAGACGCGGCCAGGACCCTGCGCGTTGTACCCTGTGAGATCAAGGGCCGTATCCCTGCGCTCCAGGCCTTGTGCGCCCTACCTTGTGCGCCCCAATTTCGATTTTCTCAATTTCCTCAGAGTCAAATCCTCTTTTCTCTCCGAATCCAACTCTGAGGGGGGAATTTTTTTTACGCTCCTTTCGTCACAGAGTCTAAATATTGGAAAAGGGGAATATCTAAGCTCAAAGTGATTCAAACTTTGGAAAAAATATCAAAAATTGACAAATGAAGGAATACGAAGAATGTTGCACAAGGGTCACACAAGTTCTATGATGGTCGCGCAAGTAGACTTGCGCGCCGCAATAATCGTGCAAGTACACTTGCGTGCCCTAAGTGATAACCGCCCGGGGTCTTCTCTAGCCTATAAATAGACCATGTGGGCCCCCCATTCGGGGAGGAATTTTTTTAGAAACTCAAAATTTAGCTCCCGGTGCCCTAGTCTCTTCTCAAAGATTCCGAAATGCTTCTAAGGTAATTTCTTACCTAGAACGGAAGATCTAAAGAGGGGGAGGAAGGCCTAAGTGTTGAACCTCATCAACACTTGCGCGCCTGAGTGGCCAGCCCTTAAGGAAAATGGCCACATTTGCGCGCCGCCAAACTCCTTCAATAGAACTTGCACACCACTCTTCTGGAAGAACCTCAAGATGATTCTAAAGGCTTCAACCAAGAGTCTCTCAAGTATTACCCTGCTGGTTAACCGTCGGGAAAGTGCCCATGTGTCGCACATGTATACCTATGCGACCAGGACTTGTGCGCCCACGCATTACCTGCGCGCCTGCCAAGACTTGCGCGCCCCTACCTTTTTGGGTTCCCTTCTTTCCAATTTCACCCCTCTTAAGCCATTCCACCTCTCCTATTCAAGATTCAGTCTTCGAGACACTCTTCAATGCCATTTATGGCATTATTTCTTGATTTGACTTCCTTATCTGAAAGGAATTCTGTGGAATATCTCTCAAAACCTAGTGATTTACACATCTTTATGTCACTAAAGATTGAGATTTTATTCATTCAACCTCATCCTTTAAGATGAGAGAATTCATTAACCTGGGCCTCCTTTTCAGGAGTAAGACCTAGTCCCCTAATTTGGGCATCCTCCTTGGGAGTAAGCCCCAACCATAATTTCATTAACCTGGGCCTCCTTTTATGGAGTAAGCCCCAATAATAATCATTAACCCGGGCCTCCTTTTTAGGAATAAGCACCAGTCATAAATATGGGCATCCTCTTCAAGAGTAAGCCCCAAGTCCCTTAATTTTTTAAAGTCTCTTAACCTGGGCCTCCCTTTTCAGGAGTAAGCCCCAGTTTTAATTTCTCTTAACCAGTCCATTGATCTTAGATTTCTTCTCAGGAGTGAAACCCAATCATAAGTCCTCTCATAATTTGGGCCTCCTTTTCAGGAGTAAGCCCCCAGTTAGAGTATTCAAATCTCCATGAAGCACATATACCTTTATGGACCCTGTTCCTGGATTTCTTCCCTGAAGTAAATCCTAATCGTCATTTATCAGGGTAGTCATACATACATAAGTCCCACATTTTTTCTTATGATTGCATCTTTCATGGCACAATTGTCTGATTTTTTTCCAATACCTCTTGTTTCTCACACCGAGCATGACTCACGTGAGCTTAGAGTATAAAAGTAATTATGACATCCTTCTTTTGAGCCATCAATCATAAAAATCATACTCCCTTAATCGAACGACATGGGTTCTGATTCCTTTTCTAAACAAAGGATACGTAGGTATCCCATTTGCGGGTTCGATCCCAACTGTGAAATAATTCATGTCCTTCTGAATGACAATAAACTTCAAGTGCCCCCACTGAGTGGCTTGAATGTCAGTATGATCATTATAATGACTAAGAGACTTTTACGTATCAAAGGATACCATTGAATAAAAATCTCTAACAAATAATGATGATTCTCTATTAATGAAGAACCTCAAATACATATAAAAGATTCTCTAATTTTTTTACATATCTATCATTGATTGTCAGATCTAAAGGAAAGCTCATTTTATACTTGGTAATGCAACAAGGATTCATGAACATAACTTAAATTTACAAAGAGAGTCTCGGAGTAGAAAATAATTCCCCTCAAAAAGGTGTGATGAGTCCGACCTCCCATCCTCTCGACCAATGCAAATTCTTAAGCCTCATTAGTCCACAACTAATGAGCGCCTACCTTAGGAATGTAGGTCCAAATGGTTGTGGAATCATTGGCTATTTCCAGTTATACGAACAAACCTCTTAGAAACCGATTGGAATGTTTGAACCATCAATCAAAGAGGTCATCCCCAAATTCCAAGGGAAATAGTGTATCATCAACCACATGTTTTCCTTTATTAGATTTGGAAATAACCTTTTCATCCCTTCGAGTCTCATGCTCACTATCACAAAGTTGGACTATCTTATCTTCGTCAACCTCTTCTTTCTCAGTATCTTTCTTTACATTATCAGTTTGAATGAAATTTTGGTCTCTACTCTCATCATCAGTAGGTTTATCAACCTCTTCCTGTCCATTATCCTCTTTTTCTTGAGAAACGATTTTGGATGACTCATCCTGGGAAGTTCGGATTGAAATCTTGTCTGAAGGACTTCCCTTCTCATAGTATTCTTCCACTTGATTTATCATATCATCACTTTCATCTTCTTCATCCTCTTATTATTTTTTAATTTCTTATTCATAAACTATCCCTTCTTCCACAAAAGGTTTGGGAATTGGAATTTTCTTTCCTAGAATCTCTACTAGTACTAATTCTTAGAGAAAAGATTCTAGTACCAGAATCTATTCAGAGGCTTTCTCTGTACCCTTGAGAAGTTAGTGAACGATCTCAACTTCATACATTTTCTTTTTCAGCTTATTCTACTTTTATTGCCTTTCATACTCTTCAGTATCTTTAATTTTCAATTCCTTTGACTTAGTAGGATGTAATCCAAAGCTTGGGTCTCTTTCTTTATTGTTATTATTCTATTCCCTCCACTTAGCTAGAACTTTATCATGGAATGTTTTTTTTTCTTTTTTGGATTTGGAGGTGTTGACTGAGTTTCCAGAACTATAGATTTTTCTTTGGTTACCAGTTATTTTACCTTTCTTTTCTTCTGTTTCTTCTTGGATGTTTTTCCTTCTTCCTCTTTCTTAGCTAAAGCTTCAATCTCACTTTTAGAAATACCATAAAACTAACCTGATTTGGTATTAAAGCCAACTTTAATTCTCCTCAAAGTATCATCACCTAGAAAGAAGATCATAAAATGTATTGGTTTAAAAATATAGATAATTTTGAAGGATTCTAAGAAATGCACTATGATATTTGAAAATATCACCCGATACATGATAATTTGAGACTTTAGAGTTCCATTATTAATGTTTTTGATTTTTAGGAGGATTTAAATCACAAGATTTTCCTTTCTTAGGTTAACCAAAAAGTCTAGTATAAAGATATCACTTTTCTTTAAGGAGTCCATGTAACCTTTTCTTAGAATGAAGAATCTCTATAGCCACAAGGCTAAAATTCTAAAATTCATTGAAAGGTATTTGATCTTATATTACTTTACTACTTTGAATCCAAGGCACTCAATTTCTTTTTACTTCTCAAAACATCCTGACTAATCTGGAAACTTGTTAGTGCATAAAATTTCCTCACCTTCATATGGAATTCCATGAATATTTGATGCCATATTAAAAGATAGAGAATATTTTTTGCCATATCTTTTGAATAAAAACATCTCCCTTCCACCTTCTTCATAAAAACTTACTAAATCATAGAATTCTATAAGTAAGATAGGGTAAACCAAATCTTGAATCTTTGGATTAACAGTGAAAAAACACTCCCATCCATTTATCTTGATATTTTTTGTAATCAAGGAATTATACTTAGAAATGAATTTTGGATCAACCAACCTTTCCCAATAGATTTTCCAATCCTTGATCTCTGTAGTTGAAGACATCTATTTTTTCAGGGGGGCTTTAAGTGACATCATGAGTCCAAGAAAACATGAAGACTCTAGATAAAAATTTTGAAGAGGGGAAGAGGATAGATGTATAGAGTCTTCCAAACCAACATGGGAAAAGGAATAGAGGGGCATTATATAGGTGTCGAAGAATCGGTTGATATTCCCAAAAAGATCTAACAGTTGTAATAATATATATCTGATCTGATGGTTGATATGAATTCCAAAGATATATTTTTTAGGTTCCGATCTTTCGAGTTTTTAAAGAAAAATCTGATTTAAAGAAAGTAAATCAGATAGTGTTTTCTTAAAATAGAATAGATATACAAACAAGTAAAATTAATTCAATTATGAAATTTTAATTAAGGAAACATACCTTCTATATTGCCTAAAAAAATTTCAATAGTGAAAAAATTTCTTCTTGAAGAATTTTAATTTACAAAGAAATTTATTAAGTAAATGAAAATTTAGGTTTTTCGAATTGGAGTTCTGAAAAAATTTGAGATAAAAAAATTGGTAATGAAATAATTGATTAAAAAAAGTTGCTATGAAAAATTTTATTGATAAAATAAATTTGTTACGAAAAATATTTGATTAAGAAAAATTGGTTACAAAAAAATTGATTGAAAAAAATATTTAGTTATGAAAATTTTGATTAAGAAAAAAAATTGGTAAATAAGAAAATGTACCCCCCTATGAAAAAGAGTTTCTTAATTTAAGATGATAGGCTTCAAAAAAAAAGTTAATATGGAAGATTACCTTATATTTATCATTACAATATTTTGTTTAATATATTCAAATCTATTAGATGGTAATGATTTATTAAAAATATCAGAAAGATGATCATGTGTTTCAATAAATTGTGGAATAATACATCTTTTAAGAGTGTGATGACTAAGAAAGTGATTCCTAATATCTATGTATTTTTCACAAGAGTGATGTGCAGGGTTTTTACTTAGGGAAATGTAACTTGTATTATCACACAATATTTGTGTTTTGGTAAAACTCATGCCATAGTCTGTGAGTGTGTGTTTAATCCCCAACACTTGAGCACAACAACCTCCAACTACTACATATTTAGTTTCAGTAGTGGAAAGTGCAACCAAGTGTTTCTTCATGAAATACCATGAAACTAATGAATCTCCTAAGAAACGAAAAGTTCAGGATGTACTTTTTCTATCCATTCTACATCCACCCAAATCAGCATCTGAAGATATTTTTAAAAAAACATTTCTAGAAGTATAGTAAATTATTGAATCTATGGTTCCCTTTAAATAGAGAAAAGATTATTCTCACTGAATTTAAATGATATTCCTTTGAATTATATTGATATATTTCACATTAGCATACTAAAAAAAATTAAATCTAGATGACTAGATGCCAAGTATAGTAAACTTCCTATCATATCTCTAAAAGATGTTTGATCTACTCGTTTCCCAGCTTCATCAAGATCAAGAGAATTTGAGGTACCGATTTGAGTGATTATACTTTATGTGTTGTCATATCCATACCTTTTAGGAAGATATTTAACATATTATTGTTGATATATATAAGTTCCTTCTAGTTTTGGAAAATTTTGAAAACCTAGGAAAAATGTTAACTCACCCAACACACTCATCTCAAACTCATATTTCATAATATTCGCAAAAGAATCAGTTAAATAATGTGGAGTTGATCCGAATATAATTTCATCAACATAAATTTGAACAATAAAAACATTTTTCTTATCTTTATTTATAAAAATAGTTGGATAAGAAGTTCCCTTAAAATAATTATTTTGAAACAAAAATTATGTAAGTATATTATACCATGATCTAGGGGCTTGTTAATGTCCATATAAATCTTGGGTAAGTTTGGAAACTTGTTCATGATGTTTTGTGTCTTCAAATACAGGAGGATGTTCAACATAATCATCTTCTTGAACAAATAAATTAAGGAAATTTCAATTCATGTCCACTTGAAAAGGTTTGAAATTAAAGAATGCTGCAAAGTCAAGTAAAATACGAATAGATTCAAGTCTAGCTACTGGAGCATATGTTTCTTCATAGTATATTCATTCTTGTTAATTATAGCATTTAGAAACTAATCTATCTTCTTTTCTTACTATGATTCCATTTTCCTCACATTTATTTCTAAATACCAATTTTTCTCCAATTACAGAAGTTTCCTTAGGTCTTTCATCCAAGGTCCAGACTTTTTTCCTTTCAAATTCATTTTTCTCATCATACATGGCTTTAATATAATCATCAGAACCTAAAGAATCATAAATTATTTTTGGTTATAATTGGTAAAGTAATGATATATTTTGTACTTAATTTGTTAAGGAAATTCTAGTCCTAACAGGTTGGTTTACATCACCAATGATACCTTCACTGGGATGATACTTAAGAAACAACTGATTTGGGTTTTGTAATGCCTATTCATCAACATATGGTAGAAAATATTTTGGGGAAAATTATTTAAAAATATTTTCTTGAAAATTTTCTTTATTAAAATGATCTTCTTCTATCAAAGGTTGATAATAAGTTTTTGAAAACACATATATGTATTTAGGTTGAGATTGATTAAAAATAAAAGGTTCAGTTTCATCAAATCCATCATGCACTATTTCTTCAACATTATATGTATTTTTGTTAAAAACTATATAAGACTTTGAAGTAGTGGAATATCCTATTAACATTCCTTCATCGGATTTGGGTGAAAGTTTATGTTAGTTATCTTTGTTATTCAAGATGTGTAATTCCCTGACCCCAGAAGCCCAGAGTCGGTGCATTATTACGTATCATTTTTATGATCACAAAAGATCAAGTCTCAAAAGACCGATTAGTTTATAAGCCTTGTAAGTAATAGATACATTCATAAGGTTTACATTACATCATAAAATGGAAAACTACAAAAACATTGTTTCCATAGATAAAACTGAGATCCCATAGAATATCCCTACAGTTCAGTCATAATATACTTCTTCGCATCCTGGGAAAAATTAAACATAGAAAGGGGTGAGCTCAGATGCTCAGCAAGGAAACCAATATTGCAGAAACATTCATAAATAAGCATACAAATTTAAGGCAATGTAAAAGACTAAAACAAAATCCTTTTAAACTTGGACTTCATCATAATATGGAAAAGATAAAATCAAATAATTCCATTTACTTATTCACATGGATAATCTACTAGTCAATTAATTTCAAGGAATATCAATAGCCACTTTCATAATGATGGAATGCATAATGCGAGACTTTCATAACCACATAGTCAATGCCTTGTGCCAATATTACCAATAATATTTTTTTCAAGGCCTTGTGTCAAGACACTAGCTTGTCAATGAGACCTACCGATGCATCGAGGAGCTATAGCGGGCTCCACCCGTCACTTACTAAGTCCAATGCATTCCTCATATGAAAAGGTTTAAACATAACATAAACATTTCTATTGAAAATAGCATACAAAATTTCAATACCCTATCCATAAACCATGAATGGTATGAAATAACACATCCAAAGTCAAACATATCACAAAACCTTCAATACAATATGTATGTTTTGTATCACAATAAATCATCTTCAAATAAGCTTAAAACCCATCAAAGGATGTTGACAGAAGAAATCAAAACCTTTTTTAGAGAAATATATCTTTCTAATTTGAAATAATTTAAGAGTCGCATAATTATAAATAAAACATTTATTCTGAAAATATTCTTATAATATTGTAAGGGAAGCTTTGACAATGTTATAATGGCGGAAAATATCCACACCCACTGTATAAGTTAAAAAACAATTCTTACCTTAAATGTTTCGAAAAGTTCAAAAAGTACCTTGTTTGGAAAATTACGGGAAGATTCCTTTCAAAAACATATAATTTCAAATAAGGGTATAAATGACATTAACCCATTTTCTATTAAATAGTAAAAATGTCTTAGAAGACATTTTGAAGAAACATGGATGTGGATGATAAAGAGGTCCGAGTAGATACTTATATAAAAACAACCTCAGATAATAAAGAGATTGTGAAATTAACCCTTACCGTGTAGTTTTCCTTGGTAAAGGGTAGGTTATCCTCCTATATAATGGTGAAATAATTGTTATTAAATTATAAAAGAATCATATACATTAATATGATATCATATATGATCTTTTAACCTTTCTTTGTTAATAATATCTTAGTATTATCGTCATTTCAGGTGTTAACTGATTCGTTTTCCTTTATATGATTTGTTTCATAAGTAATGTTTGTTATGGATAGGATGTATCTTATTCATATTCATAATGATATTAATCCTTTAAACATTATTTTTAATAATATAATGAAAATTAGTCTTGAATTGATACGATGGGGAATGAATCTCATCGCGTTCGTGGAGACAGTAATCCGTACGTAGGCACGATAAAAAATATCATTCTTTTGATATTAAAATAATATATAATTTGATGGTATATCTTATATACAGAATAATTATCATGTTATATTTATTATTTACATCAATTACACATCATTATTATAACCATCCAAAAAATAATGTATTGAATAACAATTATACCACGACGAGGAAACAGTAAGCCGTACGTACGCACGTATGGTGACATGTCATTAAAAGGATGGATAGAATAATGAATATGGTTGAAACATATTTATAATAACATAAAATTATATTGAATATACTGGATTTATTATTTTATAATGTAAACAAAAAATAAAGAGGAAGTGGAAGAAGAATGGAACGTGAAAGAGGTGATGAAATATTTATCTCTTCTTTGGGTTCTTCCTTTTGATTTGATCAAAAGGGATCCTTAGGTTGGCTTTATAACTAAATTAAGGCCTCTAATATGAAGGGAGTACATTTCAGTTGGTATTTGGGTAGGGGATGGCCGAGCCAAAATCTTTTGAAGGTGTGAATTTGAGGGAAGGGGGAGTGTCCTTTTATAAGAGGGGTGAGGGGAACCTTTGGAAAAGCTAGAAATATTATTTTATAATAAAATTATTTTAGGTTTTTAATGGCTCAAAATGAATTATTTAAAAGATAATGTGGGGATGGGTCGAAAACCACTCAACCAATAGGATTTAGACAGGTTTGGGTCACTATATAACTTTATCTTTTAGATTTAACTCTTAGTTAAATAGATTTACATTTACCACGTTTCTTTGTATTTTTATATTATATGGTTAATAAACTTACTACAAACATCCAAGAGAATACCAAGTGGTTCATTAATGATACAACTATCATTATATAAACCATTTTTCCAATACTTAGATTTTTGGGAATATAATATCAATTAATAATATAATATATTTTTTAAAAACTCTTTTATGTCAATTTTGGCACTATTTGGTATTTTGTTTTTTCTTAATTCATAAGTGCATTATTACTTCGAAAACAATTTAACTAACCAACCCTAAAATGTAATATTAACCTATAAAATTAGTGTAATTCATAAAAAGTCTTAAATTAAATTTATTGGTATATTTATAATAACAAATATTTTAATGTTTCATTAATTAGGTAATTACTGCATCATCAATGTGTCATAAATAAATTAAATTATTTAATGTCTAAAAAATAAAAATAAAATACGATTATGTATGAAATATTTTTTATCTTTCTAATGAATATTTATAGTATAACTTATCTTATGTATAACCCCATATTAAAAATGTTTTCGTTATTAAGCTTTGATTTTAACTCTTTCAACTCTTCTTTGAATGAAATAATAATAATTGTCCTAATCTAACCCAAGTGTATATCAAGGATCATATTTTATTCCTAAGGTTGTTTTTGGTCTAATTACACTTATCCAATAGAATTAGTACACGTGTTAGTGTAATAATAATCTCATTTTTACCCTCAATTACCCTATTTACTTTTAACCGTGGTAAATAAAAGTAAAATGTTACTATTCGCAAAAAACTATTTTCATCTTATTGAACCACATTTTCCTTACTGATATCAACCGTGTCTCTAGAAAATTTTAAATTCAACTCACAGAAGCAGTAAAATTAAGTTTTATGTAAATTTCCAAATGCTTTTAGGAGGTGGGTAAAAGACGATAAAAAGTTTAATAAGATTTTTATATATCTTAAATTTTTATAAACTGACTCAAATGAATTAAATTAAACTTATATCAGGATAATGTATCTATTTTGACTTTAAATAAATTTAAATAAAATAAATAATTATTTAAATAAAAATTCGGTTTTAAACTATCACTCAATGTTTTCCACTATACATCAAAAATTGAAAAAATTTAGTGAAATACAAAAAATTATCCCTAAGCTAATTTCAATATTCAAAATAAAAAAATGAAGTCCATTTTGAAAGAAAAAATTTATAAAATTTCAAAAAGTGGGTATTGCTATTCATAACGGCTAGTTTGATTGGTTGTGGTGTGTTAGAACTCGATGTTGCATACAACACACGCTATTGTATTATTCCAAGAGAAGCGTATCATGGAAGTTTGGGGTGTTACATTCTCCCCTCATTCAAATAATTTAATACTCGAAATTTATAGAATATTACTGCATAAAAAGACGTGGGTGGTTCTTCATCATAAGTTCATCAGGTTCCCACGTTTCCTCTTCCATATAATGGTTTCTCCATTGAACTTTTACCAGACGAGCCGTCTAGTTTCTCAGCATTTGTTATCTTGTATCGAGAATCATGACAGGATCTTCGCAATAAGAAAGATCGGGTTATAGTTCTAATACCTCATAGGTGAGTACATGCATTGGGGAAGGCATGTATTTTCTCAACAGTGATACATGGAACACATCGTGAACTTTGGAGAAACTTGGAGGTATTTCCAAACGGTAAGCTACAAACCCAATTCGTTCTATAATTTCAAAAGGTCTGCTGTACCTGGGACTCAATTTACCGTTCTTACCAAAATGTATAACACCATTCTATGGAGATACCTTCAAGAAAACATGATCTCCTACCTGAAATTCCGAATCCTTCCTTCGGTTATCAGCACAGCTCTTCTATCTACTTTGAGCTGCCTTGATGTGGTTTTGGATTAATTTAACCTTTTACATCATTTCCTCTACAATTTCTGGGCCTATGAGTTTTCTTTCACCAACATCATCCCAACATGTTGGCTTGAGACATCTATTTCCATATAATGCTTCATACGGTGCCATCTGAATACCTGAATGGAAGCTATTGTTATAGAAGAATTCTACCAGAGAAAAATATTGATCCCACATACCTTGATAGTCAAGTGAGAAAGATATCAACATATCTTCTAAGGTTTTAATAGTCCGTTCTGTTTTTCCATTAGTTTAAGGGTGGTAGGCAGTGCTTAAATGAAGTTCAGTGTAACGCCCTGACCCTAGAAGCCCAGAGTCTGTGCATTATTATGTATCATTATCATGATAACGAAAGATCTTGTCTCGAAATAAAGATTAGTTTAGTAGCCTTGTAAGTGCTAGATACATTCATAAGGTTCACATTACATCATAAAAATGAAAACTACAACAACATTGTCTCCATGGAAAACACTGAGATCCCCTAGACTATCCCTGCAGGTCAGTTATAATACACTTCTTCGCATCCTGGGAAAAAGAAAACATAAAAAGGGGTGAGCTCATATTCTCAGTAAAGATAACAATATAGAGGAAACATTTATAAATAATCATAAACATTTAAGGCAATGTATAGAACAAAAACAAAATCCTTTTCAACATAAAATTCATCATAATATGGAAAATATAAATCAAAATAATTCCATTAAATTACTCTCATGGATATTCTACTAGTCTAATAATCACTTGCAATATCAATAGCCACATTCATAATGATGGAAATCATAATGTCAGAATTAATAACCACACAATCAAGGCCTTGTACCAAGACTACAAATAAGATTCTATCAAGGCCTTGTGCCAAGACACTAGTTTGTTTCATGACACCTACTAATGCATCGAGGATCTATAGCGGGCTTCACTCGTCGTATACAAAGTCCAATGCATTCCTCATATGAAAAGGTTTAAACATAACATAAACATTCATATGAAAACTAGCATATGAAATTTCAATACTTTATCCATAAACCATGAATGGTTTAAAAATAATACATCCATAGTCAAACATATCACAAAACCTTCAATACAATATGGAAGTTTTTTATCATAATATATCAACATCAAATGAGCTTAAAATCAATCAAAGGATGTTGACATAGAAGAAATCAAAACCTTTTTAAGAGAAATGTCTCTTTATATTTTGAAATCATTTAAGAAAACATTTATTTTTAAAATATTCTTATAAGCTTGTAAGGGAAGCTTCAACGATTTTATAACGGCGGAAAATAGCCGCACCTGCCGTATAAGTTAAAAAAATACATTCTTACCTTAATTTTGTCAAAAACATTATAAAGGACCTTGTTTGGAAAATGAAGGAAAGATTACTTTATAAACATATTATAAAATTCAAAAAAGGGTATAAATGAATTAAACCCATAGTCTATAAAATATTAAGATTGTTTTAAAATACATTTTTAAGAAACATGGATGTGGATGATAAGGAGGTCCCAGTAGATAATTACATATAAACAACCTCGGATAATGAGGAGATTGTGAAATTAACCCTTAACTTGTACTTTTCCTTGGTCGAGGGTAGGTTAAACTCATGTATAATGGTGAAATAATTTTAATTCAATTATTAAATAATCATATACATTAATATGATATCATATATGATCTTTTAACATTGCTTTGTTAATAATATCTTAGTATTATCGTCGTTTTGGGTGTTAACTGATTCGTTTTCCTTTATATGATTTGTTACGTATGTAATGTTTTTTATGGATAAGATGTATCTTATTTTTATTTAGAATGATATTATGTCTTCAAACATTATTTTCAATCATCTAACTAAAATTAGTCTTGAATGGATACAAGGGGGAATGAATCTCATCGTGTTTGTGGAGACGGTAATCCGTACGTACGTACGAGTGACAATATCATTATATTTATATGAAAATAATATATAATTGGATGGTATACCATATATACGGAATCATTATCATGTTATATTTATTATTTACATCAATTACACATCATTATTATAAACATCCAAATAATAATGTATTGAACAACAATTACACCACGACGTGGAGACTGTAAGCAGTATGTACGCACGTGTGGTGACATGCCATTCAAAGGATGGATAGAATAATGAATATGGTTGTACCATATTTATAATAACATCACAATATATAGATTATAATGGATTTATTATTTTAAAATGGAAACAACAAAGAAAGAGGATGTGGAAGAAGAAAGGAACTTGAAAGAGGTGATGAAATATTTACCTCTTGATCAAAAGGGCTCCTTAGGTTGGATTTATGACTAAATAAAGGCCTCTATGATGGAGGGTGGAATGTTGAGAGGGTAATTGGGTAGGGTTTGGAAGATCCAAATGGCTTTTAAGGTGTGAATTAGAGAGAAGGCGGGGTGACCTTTTATAAGAGGGGTGAGGGGAAGCTTATGAAAAGCAAGAAATATTATTTTATAATAAATTAATTTTCCATTTCTAATATCTCCAAAATGAATTATTTAAAGGATAAGGTTGGTATGGGTCTAGAACCACTCAACCATCAGGTTTTAGATAGGTTTCAGTAACTATATTAACATTATCTTTTAGATTTAACTCTTAGTTAAATAGTTTGACATTTACCATGTCTCTTAGTATTTTTATATTATATGGTTAATAAAATACTATAGACATCCAATAAAACCTCAAGTAGTTCATTAATTACATATATCATATTATTTATGACCTTCGGCTGAACCTTATATTTTTAAGAATATAATATTAATTAATAATATAATATTTGTTTTAAATACTCTTTTATGTCAATTTTGACAGTATTTGGTATTTTGTTTTTTCTAAATTTATAACAGCATTATTACTTCTAAAAAAATACATCTAACCAACCCTAAAATTTCCTATTAACCTAGAAAATTTGTGGAATTCATAAAAAGTCTCAAATTACATTTATTTGGATATTTATAATATAAATTATTTTAATATTTCATTAATTCGGTAATTACTGCATCATCATTGTGTTATAAATAAATTAAATTATTTAGTCTCTAAAAATTATAAATAAAATACCATTATCTAGGAAATATTTTTATATTTCTAATGAATATTTATTGTCGAATTTATCTTATGTGTAAACCTATATTAAAAATGGTTTAGTTTTTAAACATTGAATTTCACACTTTTAACTCTTCTTTGAATTAAATAATAATAAATGTCATAATCTAATAAAAGTGGACCAAAGAGTTTCATATTTTATTCCTAAGGTTTTTTTTGGTCGAATTATACTTTTCCAATAGAATTAGTACTTGTGTTAGGGTAATAATAATATCATTTTTACACTTAATTACCCTATTTATTTTTAACCATGGTAAATAAAAGTAAAAAGTTACTATGCACCAAAAATTATTTTCATCTTATTGAACCAAATTTTACTTACTGATATAAACTATTTGTCTTTGATTTTTTAAATTAAACTCACAAAATTTGTAATTTTTTTTAATTTGCAAATGCTCCTAGGAGGTGGGTAAAAGACGATAAAAAGTTCATTAAAATTTTTATATATCTAAAATTACACTAAACTGACTCCAATGAATTGCATTGAACTTATATAGGTATTATGTTTCTATTTTTACCTATACTAAATTTAAATAAAACAAATAATTATTTAAATAAAAATTTGATTTTAAACTATAACTTAGTCTTTTTTCACTATTCTTCAAAAATTGAATGTTTTCAAAAAAATACCAAAAATTAACCCTAAGTTAATTTCGATATTCCGAATCCAAAAATGAAGTCCATTATGAACGATAAAATTATTAAAATTTAAAAATGTGGGTATTACTATTCATAACAGCTAGTTTGATTGGTTGTGTTGTGTTAGAACTCGAAGTTGCGTACAACACACGCAACTGTATTATTCAAAGAGAAGAATATTGTGGAAGCTTGGGGTGTTATATTCTACCCTCCTTAAAATAATTTATTCCTAGAAATTTATAGAGTATTACTGTGTAAAAAGACTTGGGTGGTTCTTCATCATATATTCCTCGGGATCCCACATTTCCTCTTCCATCTTATGGTTTCTCCATATAACTTTTACTAGACGAGTCGTCCGGTTTCTCAGCAATTGTTCTCTTGAATCAAGAACCTTGAAAGGCTCTTCACAATAAGACAAATCGGGTTCCAATTATAATTCCTCATTGGTGAGTACATGTGTTGGGTCCGGCTTGTATTTCCTCAATAGTGATTTGTGGAACACATCGTGAACTTTGGAGAGACTTGGTGTCATTTCAATATGGTAAGCTACAACCCCAATTCGTTCTAGAATTTCGAAAGGTCCAATATACCTGGGACTCAATTTACCCTTCTTTCCGAAACTTATATCACCCTTAAATAGAGATACCTTCAAGAAAAGATGATCTCCTACCTGAAATTCCAAAGCCTTACTTCAGTTATCAGTATAGATCTTCTGTCTACTTTGAGATGCCTTGATGTGTTTTTGGATTACCTTCACCGTTTCCATCGTTTCCTCTACAAGTTCTGGGCCTACGTGTTTTCTTTCCCCAACATCATCCCAATAGGTTGGAGTGCGATATCTCTTTTTGTATAACGCTTTATATGGTTCCATCTGAATACTTGAACGGAAGCTATTGTTATAGGAAAATACTACCAAAGGTAAATTATTGATCCAACATGCCTTGAATGTCCAGTGAGCATGATCTCAACATGTCTTCTAAGGTTTGAATATTCCATTATGATTGTCCATTAGTTTGGGGGTGGTAGGCAGTGCTCAAATGAAGCTCAGTATCCACGGCTTCCTGAACACTTTTCCAGAATCTTGATGAAAAACGTGGTTCACGATCAGAAAAAATCAATAGGGTACTCCATGAAGTCTCACAACATGATTAATATATAGTCTTGCTAGATGTTCAAGTGGTAAATCTTCTCTTATAGCAATAAAATGTGCTGACCTGGTATGAAGATCAATAATGACCCATATTTCATCATTCCTTCTAGGAGTCTTTGGTAGTCCCATGACAAAGTCCACCGTAATTTATCCCATTTCCACTTCTGTATGGGAAGAGGATGCATAAATCCTCCATGCTGTTGCCTACATCTTTCACTTGTTGACAAACCACACATCTTGACACAAAATCAGTAATCTCCCTCTTCATGTTGGGCCACCAAAAATGTTCCTTCAAATCCCTATACGTTTTGGTGCTCCTAGGGTGTATAGATAAATTGGAACTATGAGAATCATCCAACAATTCTCTTTTTAGATCATGTATATTGGGAACACAAAGTCTCTTCCAAAATTTCAAAATTCCATCTTCATATACAAATTCACTCAATCTCCCATCATTCACAGCTTTAATCTTCTTTTGAAACTCCTCATCATCAACCTGAGAACTTTTTATCCTTTCTAGAAAAGGTGGTTTGGAAACCATTTGAGAAATAATTAATGTTTCACCTTCTACGGTTATTCCCATATCAATCTTCACTAGATCCATGAAAATAGTATCCCTTTCAACTCTCATCTTGTTCTAAACTCCATGATCCTTTCTACTCAAATATCGGCCACCTTATTTTCCTTCCTCAGGTGGTAGTGTATAGTGAAATCATAATTCTTGAGTAGTTCAATCCATATCCTTTACCTCATGTTGAGTTATTTCTGTGAGAAAATATATTTCAAACTCTTGTGATCAGTATATATCTCACATTTTTTCACCATAGAGATAGTGTCTCCAAATCTTAAAAGCAAATATTACAGCTGTTAAATCAAGGTCTTGAGTAGGATAGTTTTGTTCAAGAATTTTTAGCTATCATGATGCATAGGCAATAACCCTATCATTCTAAAAAAGGACACAACCAAGTCCTTTCATTGAAGCATCACTATTAATAACACACCCATCATTCCTCGATGGTAGAGTCAATATAAGAGAATTGACTAATCTTCTCTTAAGTTCTTAAAAACATTCTTCAGACTCTTTTGTCCAAAAAAATTTAACCCCTTTTCGTGTGATCTTTGTTAATGGGTTATCCAACCAGGAAAAATTTAGGAAGAAACGTTGATAATAACCTGCTAAACCAATAAAACTGCGTACCTTGGTTATACTCATTGGTGATGGCCATTCTTGGATTGCCTTGGTCATATAAGGATCAATAGAGATTCCATACTTAGAAAGAATATGGCCAAGAAAAGAAATCTCCTGAAGCCAAAATTCACACTTGCTAAACTTCCTATATAATTCATGTCTTCTAAGACTCTTTAGGATAATGCGCAAGTGATTTTCATGATATTCGTATCTTTTGGAGTATACCAAGATATCATCAATAAATACCAAAACAAAGTCATCAAGATATTCCTTGAAATCTCTATTCATTAGATCCATGAAGACAGAGGGTGAATTAGTCCATCCAAAAGGCATTACTGTAAACTCGTAATGCCCGTACCTGGTTCGAAATGCTGTTTTTGGAATGTCTTCATTCTTCACACACAACTGATTATATCCAGATCGAAGGTCAATCTTTGAAAATTATTGATCTCCATGAAGTTGGTCAAATAAATCATCAATTTGAGATAGTGGATACTCGTTCTTTATTGTTAAAGCATTGATCTCCCTGTAGTCAATGCACAACCTCATAGATCCATATTTCTTCTTAACAAAAAGGACAGGGGCTCCCCATGGAGAAACACTAGGGTGAATAAATCCCTTATTAATCAATTCCTCTAGTTGTTTATTTAGTTACATTAATTCCATAATGGCCATTCTATAAGTGGTATTCCAAATGGGCCTTGAACCAGGAATTAAATCTATAGAAAACTCAATTTATCGTTCTGGAGGATGTCAAGGTAATTCCTCTGGAAACACACCAACATATTATTGCACAATAATTACATCCTCTATTTGAACGTTCCTTTCCTCAACCATAGTTATTTCAATCTATTCTTCCCCAATAATTGAATTTAGTTGAGCTACTTGGGGTGGATCTAGATAATAATTAGGTGGTGACATTTCTGCTCTGAATATAAGGTACTCCTTATCATCATCAATAATTGAAACCTCCTTCTTCTTTCAATAAATTTTTGCATCACCGTCTGAAAGTGAATCCATATCGAGGATTATATAAAATTAAATCATGGGTATGATGATGAGATCAATATATAAAGAACATTTATATGCCCTAATGGGGACTGATTCAAAAAACATTGTTGCAATGATACTTACCTTAGGAGTTTTGACTGACAACTCCTTTGTTAAATCAAATTGGAAATACCTAATTTTTTATCAAATTGGGATGATATGAAACAATGCGATGATCCAAAATAAAATAAAGCATTGGATAAAATTGAGGAAACCATTAAATTACCTGCCACCATGTCTTTCGGAGCTTCAACCTCAGCAGTAGTGATAGCATAATCTTGGAATTGATCCCTTGGCCTTTTATGAGGTATGTTCCCCTAACTTTTAGGAAATTCATTCACATAATTCCCCCTTTCTATAAACTTGTATCATTCAACATCAACAACTGCTTTTTTCCCCTTGCAATCACGAGTTTGGTGGACTTTTTCACCACACTTGTAATAGACTCCCATTCCCTTCAGGAAAGTACTAGTGTGTTTCTTCACACATTTACTATAGGATGGATATTCAATTTTTCCCTTCTTTCCCTTAATTCCATTTCTAGGGTGTTCAGCAGATCTCTTCTTCTCTTAATTTACTTTAAAGTTGTAAGACTTGGAGAATTATTTTTCTATCTTGATAGCACATGAGAAAATATCTTCATATGATGAGAAGGATTGTGAGACTAATGCTCGACGTAGAAATGGTTTAGCCCATAAAAGAAATGATCAATCTTACTTCTTGGGTTATGTGTATAATCTACAGCATGCCTCACCAACCTTGTAATGTTAGATTCATAATTTGCAACATTCTCATCCTCCTTTTTCTTCAGACTCAGAAATTGTCTTTCCATATCCGGTCGATGGTCATGAAGAAAGTATTTTTCTATGAGAATTTCTTTAAACTCCCTCCATTCCATATTTGATACTTCCTCATCTTCCTTTGTGTTTTTAATCAATGACCACCATTGATTTGCATCTCCAGTGAGGTGGTAAACTGCCATGAAAACATTTTCTCTTTCACTACTCCCCAAGGAATGGAATATTTTCCTTAAAGAATTTATCCATTGCTCATCCACTAATGTTTTTTTTGTAATTCCCCAACCCTAGTTACCTTGAGTCGGTGCATTATTACATATCATTGGCCTGATCACAAGAAATATCATGTCTCGAAAGACCGATTAGTTTAGTAGCCTTGGAATAACTAGATACATTCATAATGTTTACATTAAATCATAAAGTGAAAAGTAATACTAAAACATCTTGTCTTCATATCCCCTCATATTATCCCTACAGGTCATTCATAAAATACTTCTTCCCATCCTAGGAAAAATAAAACATTGAAAGGGGTGAGATCATATGCTCAGTAAGGATAACAATATAGCGAAAACTTTCATAAATAAACATAGACATTTAAGGCAATGTATAACTAAAACAAAAGCCTTTTAAACATTAACTTAAGTATAATACGGTAAAGATAAAATGAAATAATGAAATTTAATTATTCACTTGGATATTCTAATAGTCAAATAATAACATGCAATATCAATAACCACTTTCATAATGATGGAATGCATAATTCCAGACTATCATAACCACATAGCCAAGGCCTCGTGCCAAGACTAAAAATAAGATTTTGTCAAGGCCTTCTGCCAAGACACTAGTTTGTCTCATGAGACCTACCGATGCATCGAGGAGCTATAGCGGGATCCACCCATCACTTAAGTCTAATGCATTCCTCATATGAATAGGTCTAAACCTAACATAAACATTTATATTAAAACATGCATATGAAATGTCAATACATTCACCATAAACCATAAATGGTATAAAAATAACACATACACAGTCAAACATATCAAAAAAACTGCAATACAATATGGAAGTTTTGTTTCATAATAAATCAACTTCAAATAAGTTTAAAATCCATCAAAGGATGTTGACATAGATGAAATCAAAACTGTTTGAGAGAAATATCTCTTTTTTTGAATTCATTTAAAAGTCACATTATTATAAAATAAAACATTTACTTTGAAAATTATCTTATAAGCTTGTAAGGGAAGCTTCGAAGATTTTATAATGGAGGAAAATATCCGCACCCACCGTATAATTTAAAAAAAACATTCTTACTTTAATTCTGTCGAAAAGGTTAAAACAGACCTTGTTTAGAAAATGATGGAAAGATTCCTTTATAAACCTCTTATAAAAAGTCAAAAAAGGGTATAAATGACTTTAAACCATATTCTTTAAAATAGTAAGAATGTTTTGAAATACATTTTTAAGAAACATGGATGTGGATGATAAAGAGGTCCCAGTAGATAATTACGTATAAACAACCTCAGATAATGAATAGATTGTGAAATAAACCCTTACCTTGTACTTTTCCTTGGTTTTGGGTAGGTTAACCTCCTGTATAATGGTGAAATAATTGTTATTAAATTATACAATAATAATATAAATTAATATGATATCATATATGATCTTTTAACACTGATTTGTTAATAATATCTTAGTATTATCGTTGTTTCGGGTGTTAACTTACTTGTTTTCTTTTATATGTTTTTTTACGTAAGCCATGTTTTTGGTGGATAGGTTGCATCTTATTCATATAAAGAATGATATCAAGTCCTTAGATACTATTATTAATCAACAAATGAGAATTAGACTTGAATGGACACTATAGAGAATGAATCTCATCATGTTCGTGGAGACGGTAGTCCGTACGTACGCATGAGCGACAATATCATTATTTTGATATTAAAATAATATATAATTGGATGGTATATCATATATACAGAATCATTATCATGTTATATTTATTATTTACATGAATTACACATCATTATTATACCCATCCAGATAATAATATATTTAATAACAATTACACCACGACGTGGAGACGGTAAGCCGTACGTACGCACGTATGGTGACATGTCATTCAAAGGATGGATAGAATAATGAATATGGTTGTACCATATTTATAATAATATCACAGTATATAGGAGATACAGTATTTATTATTTTAGAATGGGAATAACAAATAAAGAAGAAGTTGAAGAAGAAATGAACTTGAAAAAGGGTGGTGAAAACATTACCTCCTCTTCGGGTTCTTCCTTTTGATTTGATCAAAAGGGATCCTTAGGATGGATTTATGATCAAACTAAGGCCTCTAGGTTGTAGTTAGGGAAGTTGAGAGAGTATTTGGGAAGGGGTTGGCCGAGCCAAAAGGCTTTTAATGTGTGAAATAGTGAGAAGGGGGAGTGCCCTTTTATAAGAGGGGTGAGGGGCACCTTTGGAAAAGCTAGAAATATTATTTTATAATAAATTCATATTCGGTTTATAATGGCTCAAAAGTGAATTATTTAAAGGTTAAGGTGGGTATGGGTCGAAAACCACTCAACCAATAGAATTTAGACAGGTTTGGGTCATTATATTAACCTTATGTTTTAGATTTAACTCTTAGTTAATTAGTTTGACATTTACCATGTCACTTTGTATTTTTATATTCTATAGTTAGTGAACTTAATATATACCTCCAAGATAACCCAAAGTGGTCCATTAATGATAAACCTATCATGATATATTACTCTTGGCCGAACCTTATATTTTTATGAATTTATTATCAATTAATAATATAATATTTGTTTTAAAAACTATTTTATGTCAATTTTGACACTATTGGTTATTTTGTTTTTGATAATTTTATAATAGCATTATTAATTCTAAAAAATTTATATAACCAATCCTAATATGTCATATAAACCTATAAAATTAGTGTAATTCATAAAAAGTCTCAAATTACATTTAATTTGATATTTATAATATCAATTATTTTAATATTTCATTAATTAGGTAATTACTGCATCACCATTGTGTCATAAATAAATTAAATTATTTAATGTATAAAAATAAAAAATAAAACACCATTATATAGGAAATCTATTTAGATTTATAATGAATATTTAAAATCAAATTTATCTTATGTATAACCCTATATTAAATACGTTTTAGTAAGTAAACTTTGATTTTAACTCTTTTAACTCTTCTTTGAATTAAATAATAATAAATGTCCTAATCTAATCCCAGTGGACCTAAATGATACTACTTTATTCTTAAGGTTGTTTTTGGTCGAGATAAACTTTTCAAATAGAATTAGGACATGTGTTAGGGTAATATTAATATCATTTTTACCCTTAATTACCCTGTTTACTTTTAACCGTGGTAAATAAATGTAAAAAGTTATTATTCACCAAAAATTATTTTCATCTCATTGAACCACATTTTAGTCCTTTATATTACATGTGTCTCTCGGATTTTCGAAATTCCACTCAAAAAATCTGTAAAATTATGTTTTATGTGAAATTGAAAATTCTCCTAGGAGGTGGGTAAAAGACGGTGAAAAGTTCAATAAAATTTTTATATATCTAAAATTATTCTAAACTAACTCCAATGAATTACATTGAACATATATAGGTATTACGTATCTATTTTGACATTAATTAAATTTTTATAAAATAAATAATTATTTAAATAAAAAGTCGATTTTAAACTATAACTCAGTGTTTTTTTAACTATTCATCAAAAATTGAAAGTTTTTAGAAAAATACCAAAATTTCACCCTAGGATAATTTCGATATTCCGAATCCAAAAATGAAGTCCATTTTGAAAGATAAAATTTATAAAATTTCAAAAAGTGGGTATTACTATTCATAACGGCTAGTTTGATTGGTTGTGGTGTGTGTGTTAGAACTCGATGTTGCGTACAACACACGCTACTGTATTATTCAAAGAGAAGCGTACCGTGGAAGCTTGAGGTGTTAAATTTGTACTCCCATTGAATTTTGGTGGTTGTTACCTCATGAAACGATCTAACATTGATACTTCACGCTGTGGATTAGGGTGCTCCATACGCGTAAGGTTATTATTCAGAACCTGAGTGAGTTGTCCAAGTATGGTGATTAGCTAATCAGCACCAGTTGCATCACCAGCTCCACTATAATTGTCTTGAGTAGGAGGGAAATCCCTACATGGAGTGCGTGCATTGATAGGGTTTCCATTCCTTCCACTGGGAGCCATTTCTAAATAATGGCATAAAATAGATTAGTTTATGAATCGCAATATATAAATTCAAACTTGTAAAACACTTAGCATAAATTGAACAGTTTATGGACATAATCCATAATCATAAAAATATTTTCATTTTGGAAGTATATTCTCATAAACCCTTTATAATGGGTTGTAAAGAAAATTATAATTATCCAAAGCATATCCCCCAGGAGTGTCGTAACAAAGAGTGCAACAAGGCCCGTTGTCGTGCACCAGTTCCAAATCAAGACTAGCTTAAAGCGATGCTTTCAGGTTCTACCCAAAGGTACATCTGTGCTAGAGCCGCCTCTACCTACTCCTATCCAGACAGAGATGTATTTCTTGAAAAACTCCCAAAATCTCTACAATACCAAAATTCTAGGAAATTCTTCTATACTAATCCTCAATGTCTATCTTAGGGCTATGTGCTCTAATTAGAGTTTATCTAAATCTATTTTCAAAGGTTAGTACTAAACTTTCTCTGATACCAACTGTAACACCCTGAACCTAAAAGCCCATAGTTGGTGCATTATTACGTATCATTGGCATGATCACAAAAGACCATGTCTCGAACGACCGATTAATATAGTAGCCTTGGAAGTACTAGATACATTAATAAGGTTTACATTACATCATAAAATGAAAAACTACAACATTGTTTCCATATACAACACCGATATCCCATAGACTATCCCTTCAGGTCAGTCATAACATACTATTTCGCATCCTGGGAAAAATAAAACATAGAAAGGGGTGAGCTCAGATGCCCAGTAAGGATAACAATATAGCAGAAACTTCTATAAATAAGCATAAACATTTAAGGAAATGTATAGAACTTAAACAAAAGCCTTTTCAACATAAAATTCATCATAATATGGGAAATATAAATCAAAATAATTCCATTTACTAACTCACATTGATATTCCACTAGTCAAATAATCCCATGCAATATCAATAGCCACTTTCATAATGATGGAATGCATAATTCCCGACTTCATAACCACATAGTCAAGGCCTTATGCCAAGATTACAAATAATATTTTGTCTAGGCCTTGTGCGAAGACATAATTTTGTCTCATGAGACCTACCGATGCATAAAGGAGCTATGGCGGGCTCCACCCGACACTTACTAAGTCCAATGCATTCCTCATATGAAAAGGTTTAAACATAACATAAACATTCGTATTAAAACTAGCATACTAAATATCAATACTTTATCCATAAACCATGAATGGTCTAAAAATAATACATCCACAGTCAAACATATCCCAAAACCTTCAATACAATATGGACATTTTGTATCATAATAAATCAACATCAAATGAGCTTAAAATCCATCAAAGGATGTTGAGATAGATGAAATCAAAATATTTTTTAGAGAAATACCTCTTTCTATATTAAAATCATTTAAGAAAACATTTATATTGAAAAAGTTATTATTATTCTTGCATGGGAAGCTTCTACGATGTTATAATGGCGAAAAATAGCCACACCCTCCGTATAAGTTAAAAAAAGACGTTCTTACCTTAATTTTGTCAAAAAGGTTGTAAAAGACCTTGTTTGGAAAATGACAAAAATATTCCCTTATAAACATATTAAAAAAGTCAAACAAGGTTATAAATTAATTTATCCCATATTTTATAAAATAGAAATATTTTTTTTGAAATAGATTTTTAAGAAACATGGATGTGGATGATAAAGAGGTCCCTGTAGATAATTACATATAAACAACCTCAGATAATGAAGAGATTGTGAAATTAACCCTTACCTTGTAGTTTTCTTTGGTTGAGGGTTGGTTAACCTCCTGAATAATGGTTAAATAATTTTTATTAAATTATAAAATAATAATATACATTAATATTATATCATATATGATCTTTTAACATTTCTTTATTAATAACATCTTAGTATTATCGTTGTTTCGGGTGTTAACTGATTTGTTTTCCTTTATATGATTTGTTATGTAAGTAATGTTTGTTATGGATAGGATGTATCTTAATAATATTCAAAATGACATTAAGTCATTAAACATTATTTTTAATCATCTAATGAAAATTATTTTTGAATGGATACGATGGGGAATGAATCTCATCAAGTTCATGGAGACGATAATCCGTATGTACGCATGAGTGACAATATCATTCTTTTTATATTAAAATAATATAGAATTGGATGGTATATCACATATACAGAATAATTATCATGTAATATTTATTATTTAAATCAATTACACATCATTATTATACCCATCCAAATAATAATGTATTGAATAACAATTACACCATGACGTGGAGACGGTAAGCCGTACGTACGCACGCATGGTGACATGTCATTCGAAGGATGAATAGAATAATGAATATGGTTGTAACAAATTTATAATAACATAAAAGTATATTGAAGATACTGGGGTTATTATTTTATAATGTAAACAACAAAGAAAGAGGAATTGGAAGAAGAAAGGAACGTGAAATATGTGATGAAATATTTACCTCACCTTCGGGTTATTGTTTTTGATTTGATCAAAAGGGATCCTTAGGTTGACTTTATAACTAAAGGATGGTCACTAGGATTAAGGGAGGAAGTTTAAAGGGTATTTGGTCAGGGGTTTTCCGATCCAAATGGATTTTATGTTGTGAATTAGAGAGAAGGGGGAGTGCTCTTTTATAAGAGGGGTGAGGGGAACCTTAGGAAAAGCTAGAAATATTATTTTATAATAAAATAATTTTTCGGTTTCTAATGGCTCAAAAATGAATTATTTAAAGTATATAGTGGGTATGGGTCTAAAAATACTCAACAAATATGTTTTAGAAAGGTTTGGGTCACTATGTTAACGTTATCTTTTAGATTTAACACTTAGTTAAACAGTTTGACATTTACCATGTCTCTTTGTATTTTTATATTATATAGTTAATAATCATACTATAAACTTCCAATAGATCCTAAAGTGATTCATTAATGACGTATTTAATATTATTTAATACTTTTGGATGAATCTTAGATTTTTAGGAATAGAATATCAATTAATAATATAATATTACTTTTAAAAACTATTTTATGTCAATTTTCAATCTATTTAGTATTTTGTTTTTTTCTAAATTAATAACATCATTATTACATTGAAAAAATAATAATCTAAGCAACCATAAAATGTCCTATTATCCTATAAAATTAGTTTAATTCATAAAAAGTCTCAAATTACAATTATTTGGATATTTATAATATCTATTATTTTAATATTTCATTAATTACGTAATTACAACATCATTATTGTGTCATAAATTAATTAAATTATTTAACATCTAAAAATTAGAAATAAAACACCATTATGTACGAAATGTTTTTATCTTTATATGGAATATCTATAGTCGAATTTTTATTTTGTGTAACCCTGTATTAAAAATGGTTTACTAATTAAACGTTGAATTTAACACTTTTAACTCTTCTTTGAATTAAATAATAATAAATGTCCAAATCTAATCCAAGTGGACCAAATAGGTTCATATTTTATTCCTAAGGCTATTTTTGGTCTAATTATACTTATACAAAAGAACTAGGACATGTGTTATGGTAATAATAGTATCATTTTCACCCTTAATTAACCTATTTACTTTTAACGGTGGTAAATAAAAGTAAAAAGTTTCTATTCACCAAAAATTATTTTTATCTTATTAAACCAAATTTTACTTACTGATATCAACTGTGTCTCTAGGATTTTCGAAATTCAACTCCCAAAAGTGGTAAATTTAAATTTTATATAAATTTGCAAAAGCTCTTAGGATGTGGGTAAAAGACTGTAAAAAGTTCCTTAAAATTTTTATATATCTAAAATTATTATAAACTAACTCTAATGAATTACAATGAACTTATATAGGTATTATGTATCTATTTTTACCTAAAATAAATTTAAATAAAATAAATAATTATTTAAATAAAAATTCGGTTTTAAACTATAACTTAGTGTTTTTCACTATTCATCAAAAATTGAAAGTTTTCAAAACAATACAAAAAATTCACCCTATGCTAATTTTGATATTCGGAATCCAAAAATGAAGTCCATTTTGAAAGATAAAATTTATTAAAATTCAAAAAGTGGGTTTTACTATTCATAACAACCAGTTTGATTGTTTGTGGTGTGTTAGAACTCGAAGTTGTGTACAACACACGCTACTGTATTATTCAAATAGAATAGTACCGTGGAAGCTTGGGGTGTTACATTCAGTATCCAAGGCTTTATGAAGACTTTTCCAGAATCATGATGTAAAACGGGGATCACGATCAGAAACAATCAATAGTGGTACTCCATGAAGTCTTATAATTTCATTAATATATCCTCTTGCTAAATGTTCAAGTGGTAAATCTTCTCTTATAGAAAGAAAATGTGCTGACTTAGTAAGACGATCAACAATGACCCATATTTCATCATTCATTCTAGGAGTCTTTGGTAGTCCCATGAAAAATTCCATCGTAATATTATCCCATTTCCACTCAGGTATGGGAATAGGTTTCATGACTCCTCCAGGATGTTTCCTTACAACTTTCACTTGTTGACAAACCATACATCTTGAAACAAAATCTGCAATCTTCCTCTTCATGTTGTCCCACCAAAAATGTTCCTTCAAATCTCTATACATCTTAGGGATACCAGGGTGTATAGGGAAATTGGAACTATGAGCATCATCCAAGAATTCCATTTTTAGATTAGGTATATCGAAAACACAATGTATCATCCCAAATTTCAAAATTTCATATTCATATATGAAGTCACTCAATCTCCCATTATTCACAGCATTAATCTTCTTTTAAAAATCCTCATCATCAGCTTGAGAACTTTTTATCCATGATAATAAAGATGGTTTGGAAACCATTTGAAAAATTATTGATTTTCCACCTTCCATGGTTATTCCCATATCTATCTTTACTAGATCCATGAAAATAGGATCCCTTTCAACTCTCATCTTGTTCAAAAATCCATGATCTTTTCTACTCAATGAATATTCCACCTTATTTGACTTCCCTGGGTGGTAGTGTATCATGCAATCATAATCCTTGATTAGTTCAAGATATGTCCTTTGCCTCATGTTGAGTTCTTTCTGTGAGAAAATATATTTCAAACTCTTTTGATCAGTATAAATACCAAATTTTTCACCATAGAGATAATCTCTTCATATCTTCAAAGAAAAGATTATTGCTGCTAACTCAAGATCATGAGTATGATAGTTTTTCTCATGATTTTTTTTTCTGTCGTGATTTACAGGCAATAACCCGATCATTCTGCATAAGGACACACACAATTCCTTTCTTTGAAGCATCACTATAAATAACAAACCCATCATTCCCTGATGGTCGAGTCAATATAAGAGTATTGACTAATCTTCTCTTCAGTTCTTTAAAACAATTTTCACACTCTTTTTTCCAAACAAATATAAACCAATTTTGTGTGAGCTTTGTTAGTGGGTTAGCCAACAGAGCAAAATTCTGGACGAAATGTTAATAATAACCTGCTAAACCAATAAAATTGCATGCCTCTGTTATACTCATTGGTGCTGGCCATTCATGTATTTCTCTTCTCATAGAAGGATCAACGGAGATTCCATCCTTAGAGACGATATGGCCAAGAAAAGAAATATCTTGAAGCTAGAATTAACACTTTTTAAAATTCCTATATAATTCATTTCTTCTAAGAGTCTTCAGTATAATGCGCAAGTGATTTTCATGTTCTTATTAGATTTTGGAGTATACCAAGATATCATCAATAAATACCACTAAAAATTCATCAAGACATTTCATGAAAACTCTATTCATTAGATCCATGAAGATAAAGGGTGCATTCATAAATCCAAAAGGCATTACTGTAAACTCGTAATTCCAGTACCTGGTTCGAAATGTTGTTTTCAAAATTTCTTCCTTCTTCACACACAACTAATGATATCCAGATCGAAGGTCAATCATTGAAAAGTATTGAGCTCCATGCAGTTGGTCAAATAAATCATCAATGCGAGGTAGGAGATACTTGTTCTTTATTGTTATAGCATTGATCTTCTTGTAGTCAATTTGAAACCTCATAAATCCATCTTTCTTCTTAACAAAAAGGATAGGGGCTCCCCATGGATAAACACTAGGGCGACTAAATCCCTTATTAATCAATTCCTCTAGTTGTTTCTTTAGTTTCACCAATTCGACAGTGGCCATTCTATAAGGGGTCTTCAATATGGTCCTTTAACCAAGAAATAAATCAATGGAAAACTCAATTTCTCATTTTGGATGATGTCCTGGTAAATACTCTAAAAATACATTAACATACTCTTGAACAATAGGTGCATCCTATATTTGAACATTATTTCCCTCACCCACAATTATTTCATTCTCTTCCTACCCAATAATTTAATTTATTTGAGCTACTGGAGGTGGATATAGATAAGAATTAGGTGGTGACATTTCTGCTCTAAAGATAAGGTACTCCTTATTATCACCAAAAATTTTAACCTCCTTCTTCATTCAATAAATTTTTTCATAATAGTCTAAAATCCAATCCATACTGAGGATTATATCAAATTAAATCATGGTTATGACGATGAGATCAACAGATAAATAACTTTTATATGCCTTAATGGGAACTGATTCACAAAACTTTATTGCAATGATACTTCCCTTAGGAGTTTTGACTAAAAACAAACTTGTTAAATCAAATTCGAAATATCAATTTTTCTTAACAAACTGGGAAGATATCAAAACAATGTGATGATCCAGAATCAAATAAAGCATTTTCTAAACTTGAGGAAGCCATTAAATTACCTACCAACACGTCTTTCGGAGCTTCAAACTCATCATTAGTGATAACATAAGCTTGGCCTTGATCCCTTGGCCTTTTCTGAGGTATTTTCCCATGACGGTTAGGAAATTCATTCGCATAATGCCCCTTTCTCTAAAATTTTATCATTCAACATGAAAAATCTCTTTCTTCCCCTTGCAATCACGAGATTGGTGGCCTTTTTCACCACACTTGTAACTGAATCCCATTCCCTTCAGGAATGTACCAGGATGTTTCTTCCCACATTTTCTGTAGGATGGATATTTAACTTTTCCCTTCTTCCCCTTATTTCCATTTCCATAGTGTTCAACAGATCTCTTCTTCTCTTGCTTTTCTTTAATGTCGTAAGACTTAGAGAATTATTTTTCTCTCTTGATAGCACATGAGACAATATATTCATATGACAAGAAGGATTGTGACACATATTATCAATGGAGAAATGGTTTTAACCCATCAAATAAATGATCAATCTTTCTTCATGGGTTATATATATAATCTGCAGCATGCCCTGCTAACCATGTAATGTTAGCTTCATACTTTGCGACATTTTTATTCTCCTTTTTCCTCAGACTCATAAATTGAATTTCTATATCTGCTTGATGGTCATGAGGAAATTATTTTTCTAATAAAATTTCTTTAAACTCCCTCCATTCCATATTTGTTACTTCATCATCTTCTTTTGTGTTTTGAATCAATGACCACCATTGATCAGCATCTCTAGTGAGGTTGTAAACTACCATGAAAACTTTTTCCCTATCATTACTCCCCAGGGCGTGGAATATTTTCTCTAAGGAATTTATCCATTACTCAGCTACTGTGGATTTGTACCCCATTTTAATTTTGGTGGTTGTTTCCTCATGAAGTGATATAATATTGATTCTCCACACTGTGGATCAAGGTGCTCCATATGGGTAAGGTCATTATTCATAACCTGAGTGAGTTGTCCCAATATAGTGATAAGCTAATCAACAATAGTTGTATCACCAGCTCCACTATAATTATCTTGAGCAGGAAGAAAATCCCTATATGGAGTGCCTGCATTGATAAAGTTTATATTCCTTCCACTAGGCACCATTTCTAAACAACGGCATACACTAAATTAGTTTACGAATCGCAATACATAAATCCAAAACTTGTAAAACATTTAACATAAATTGAACCATTTATGGATATAATCAATAATCATAAAAAATTTATTTGAGGATGTATATAATCTTAAAAGATTCATAATTATTTGTAAATAAAATGAGAATTATCCTAAGAATTTCCCCTGGGAGTTTCGTAACCAAGAGTGCGGCAATGCCTGTTGTTGTGCACCTGTTCCTGTTCGAGTCAAGCTCAAAGCGGTGTTTTTGGGTTTTACGCCTAGGTACATCTATGCCAGAGCCGCCTCTACCTGCTCGTATCTAGACAAGGATGTATTGCTGGGAAAACTCAAAAAATCTCTACAATACCAAAATTTTAAAAAGTTCTTCTATACTAATCCTCAAAATCTATCTTAGGGATATGTTCTCTAATCAGAGTTTACCTAAATCTAGTTTCCAAGGTTTGTATTAAAATTCCTCTGATACCAACTGTATTGCCTCGACCCCAAAAGCCCAGGGTTGGTGCATTATTAAGAATAATTTGAATGATCACAAAAGTTCAGGTCTCGAATGACCGATTAGTTTAGTATCCTTGGAAGTACTAGATACATTCATAAGGTTTACATTATATCATAAAATGGAAAAATACAACAAAATTGTTTCCATAAACAACACTGAGATCCCATAGACTATCATCGCAGGTCAGTCATTATATACTTCTTCGCATCCAGGGAAAAATAAAACACATAAAGGGGTAAGGTTAGATTCTCAGTAAGGATAACAATATAGAGGAAACTTTCATAAATAAGAATAAACATTTAAGGAAATTTAAAAGATTAAAAAAATCCTTTTAAACATGATCTTCAGTATAATATGCCAAAGATAAAATAAAATAATTCCATTTACTTATTCACATGGATATTTTACTAGTCAAATAATCACATGAAATATCAATAGACACTTTCATAATGATGGAATGCATAATTCCAAACTTTCATAACCACATAGTCATGGCCTTGTGCCAAGAATACAATTATGATTTTGTCAAGGCCTTGTTCCAGGATACTAGTTTGTCTCATGAGACCTACCGATGCATCGAGGAGCTATAGCGGGCTCCACCCGTAACTTACTAAGTCTAATGCATTCCTCATATGAAAGGGTTTAAACATCACAAAAACATTCATATTGAAACTAGCATACCAAATGTCAATACTTTATCCATAAACCATGAATAGTATGAAATAAAACATCCATAGTCAAACATATCGCAAACCCTTCAATACAATATGGAAGTTTTGTATCATAATAAATCAACTTCAAATGAGCTTAAAATCCATCAAAGGATGTTGACATAGATGAAATAAAATCCTTTTTTGAGAGAAATATCTCTTTCTATTTTGAAATAATTTAAGAGTCACATAATTATAATGAAACCATTTATTCTAAAAATATTATTAAATTCATGTAAGGGAAGATTAGATGATGTTATAACGGAAAAAAATATCAGCACCCGCCCTGTAAGTTAAAATAACATTTTTACCTTACATTTGTCGATAAGGTCAAAAAGTACATTGTTTGGAGAACGCAGGAAAGATTCCTTTCAAAAACATATAAGGTCAAATAAGGGTATAAATGACTTTAAACCATTTTCTATTAAATAGTAAAAATGTTTTGAAAGACATTTTTATGAAACATGGATGTGGATGATAAATAGGTCCTAGTAGATACTTTTGTAAAAACAACCTCGGATAATAAAGAGATTGTGAAATCTACCCTTACCTTGTACTTTTTCTTGGTCGAGGGTAGGTTAACCTCCTGTATACTGGTGAAATAATTGTTACTAAATTATAAAAAAAATAATATACATTAATATGATATCATATATGATCTTTTAACATTTCTTTGTTAATAATATCTTTGTATTATCGTCATTTCGGGTGTTAACTGATTTGTTTTCCTTTATATGATTTGTTTCATAAGTAATGTTTGTTATGAATAGGATGTATCTTATTAATATTCAGAATTATATTCAGTCTTTAAAAATTATTTTTAATCATCTAATTAAAATTAGTCTTGAATGGATACGATGGGGAATGAATCTCACCGCGTTCGTGGAGAC
Organism: Viscum album; assembly: GCA_963277665.1. Classification (NCBI taxonomy): domain Eukaryota; kingdom Viridiplantae; phylum Streptophyta; class Magnoliopsida; order Santalales; family Viscaceae; genus Viscum; species Viscum album. Next base: position 219,499,757 of record OY728167.1, read on the forward strand.
GGTAATCCGTATGTACGCATGAGCGACAATATCATTATTTTTATATTAAAATAATATATAATTGGATGGTATACCATATATAAATAATAATTATCATTTTATATTTATTATTTACATCAATTACACATCATTATTATAACCATCCAAATAATAATTTATTGAATAATAATTACACCACGATGTGGAGACGGTAAGCCGAACGTAGGCATGTATGGTGACATGTCATTTAAAGGATGGAAAGAATAATGAATATGGTTGTACCATATTTATAATAGCATCACAGTAAATTTAATATACTATAGTTATTATTTTATAATTGAAACATAAATGAAATATGAAGTGGATGAAGAATGGAACATGAAAGTGGTGATGAAATATTTACCTATTCATTAGGTTCTTCCTTTTGATTTCATCAAAAAGGATCCTTAGGATGACTTTCTGACTAATGTATGGCCTCTAAGATGAATGGAGGATAGTTGAGAGGGTATTCGGGTAGGGTTTGTCTGATCCAAAAGGCTTTGAAGGTGTGAATTTGAGAGAAGAGGGAGTGCCCATTTATAAGAGCGGTGAGGGGAACCTTAGGAAAATCTAGAAATATTATTTTATAACAAAATAATTTTCCGTTTCTAATGGATCCAAAATTAATTATTTAAAGGATAAGGAGGGTATGGGTCGAAAAACACTCAACCAATAGGTTTTAGACAGTTTTGGGTCACTATATTAACTTTATCATTTAGATTTAACTCTAAGTTAAATAGTTTGACATTTACCATGTCTCTTTGTATTTTTATATTTTATGGTTAATAAACTTACTATAAACTTCCTAGAGAACCCCAATTGGTTCATTACTGATACAACTATCATTATATAAGTCATTTGTCTGATAAATAGATTTTTAGGGATGGAATATCAATTAATAATATAATATTTGTTTTAAAAATTCTTTTATGTCAATTTTGACACTATTTGGTATTTTGTTTTTTCTAAATTCATAACTTCATTATTACTTAGAAAACAATTTATATAACCAACCCTAACATGTCATATTAACCTATAAAAGTAGTGGAATTCAAAAAAAAGTACCATATTACATTTATTTGGGTATTTATAATATCAATTATTTAAACATTTCATTAATTTAGTAATTACTGCATCATCATTGTGTCATAAATAAATTAAATTAATTAATGTATAAAAATATAAATAAAATCCCATTATGTAGGAAATATTTTTAGATTTAAAATAAATATTTATATTCTAATTTATCTTATGTATAACCCTATATTTAAAAGGTTTTAGTTATTAAACTTTGATTTTAACTCTTTTAACTCTTCTTTGAATTAAATAATAATAAATGATCTAATCTAATCCAAGTTTACCTAAAGGATAATATTTTATTCCTAAGGTTGTTTTGGGTAAAATTAAACTCATCCAATTGAATTAGGACATGTGTTAGGGTAATAATAATATCACGGTTACCCTTAATTACCCTATTTACTTTTAACCGTGGTACATAAAAGTAAAAAGTTACAATTCACCAAAAATTATTTTCATCTTATTGAACATAATTTTAATTACTAATATCAACCATGTCTCTCGGATTTTTGAAATTCAACTCACAGAATCGGTAAAATTACGTTTTATACAAATTTTCAATTGCTCGTAGGAGGTGGGTAAAAGACAGTAAAAAGTTCAATAAATTTTTTATATATCTGAAATTATTATAAAATGACTCCAATAAATTAAATTGAACATATATAGGTATTATTTATCTAATTTGACCTAAAATAAATTTAAATAAAATAAATAATTATTGAAAAAAATTTGATTTGAAATTATAACTTAGTGTTTTTCACTATTCATCAAAAATTGAAAGTTTCCAGAAAAATACCAAAAAATCACCCTAAACTAATTTTGATATTCCAAACACAAAAATGAAGTCCATTTTGGAAGATAAAATTTATAAAATTTTAAAAAGTTGGTATTTCTATTCATGACGGCTAGTTTTATTGGTTGCGGTGTGTTAGAACTCGAAGTTGCGTACAACACACGCTATTGTATTATTAAAAGAGAAGCGTACCATTGATGTTTGGGGTATTACAGGATGAATACTTTGAAACCAAATAATTTGAAGTAAGAAAGTCTAGGTTTTTGAGTAGTCCAAAATTCATATGGTCTTTGGTTAAGAAAAGGTCTGATTAAAAATTGATTTATACTATAACAATCAGTACTAACAGCCTCATCCCAAAAAAGAAATTAGCTATGAAATATTCACTCAACATGGTTCAAGTTATCTCTTAAGGAATTTGTATTCTTATTTAAACAACACCATTCTATTAAAGAGTTATTGGATCTGAGAAGTAATGAGTAATGCATTTCTTACTACACAAATTTTCAGAATCTAAATTTTGAAATTAACCTCCACGATCACTATGAATAGTATCAAAGGAAGTTTTTTTTTCTCATTTTTATCTTGGGATCTAAAAAATTTTAAATAAGAAAAATATTCCGATTTCATTGCTAGAAAATAGTCCTATGTGAATCTAGTGTAACCATCAACTTAAAAAATACATAATTTTTTTTAATACTTCAAGTTTGTGTTTTCCCAAAAAGATCCATATGCACTAACGTTAATGAATCAAAAGATGAGACTTCACTAATTGATTTAAAAATTCATTTATGTTGCTTTCCATATTGACAAGGGTCACAAACATTTGAATAATCAAATCTATGATCTGGTAGATCCTTAACAAGCCTTTTATTTGAGAGTTTTCATACGTTCCTAAGGTTACAGTGTCCTAACCTTCTATGCCATTAACAATATTGATCTTTAATTTCACTAAGGAAAGATAAAACTTGGCTCCTAATGTCTTCTATGTTTAGTTTATGTACATTATCATTCCTCTGGGAAGAAAGAATAAACTCTTGCTTCGAATTTTCTTCCATGCATTTATCAATCCTAGAATTCATAAGGTAACCTTCATCGCATAATTGGATTATGATAATGATTTTACGCTTAAGACCTTTAACACAAACATTATTTGAGATCAAAGCTTTTCCAAGAAGAATAATATTACCTATACCATTAATTTCTCCTATAGCATTAACTATGAAAGATACCTTTCCACCTTTTATCTTGATAATATTTTCAAAGAAGTTTTTGTTACCATTCATATGTTGGGATCATCCAATATCCATGTACCATGTAATGTTGTTGGTAATTTATTTATTTTCTTAAAAATAAAAGAGTTTGACTTTCTAAATTGAAACATTCTTGAATCTAGAAATTGCAGAAACTAAATGTTTAGGAATCAACATTTTCTTAGAAAAATAATATTTTTGAAAACCTAATTATTGAGTTTTATTTAAATAAAAACTTTTCTCCCAATGTCCACTAAATTTACATTTAGTATAATTGGGTGCAGTTTTAGGATCAAAATAGTTGTTACTAAAAACTAGTTTTGAGTGAGTATAACCCAATCTAAAACTATTCCATAAAGGATGAAGTTGTGAATACATTTTATCAAATTATTTTCATACTGAAGTAAAATTTGATAAAAGATTATTTATGTAAAAGATTTCATATTTTAGTATAAAAACTAAATTATTATCCTCAAAGTCGTTAGTTTTAGAACATTAGTTGGACTCTAAAATATTTTTCATAGTAATAAGATTTTAAAGATCCTTAAAATTTTTATCCCTCCTATAATTACCATACATAAAGTTTTTAGAAACACTTTAGAAATCAAAAGTTTTATGATCCGTATCCTTAGAAAGATCTGATAGTTCATTAGTTAAAACAAAAATCTAAGAATTTTCATTCAATAACTTCTTTTTAATCTTACAATTTTTATATTCAAGTAATTTATAAAATCTAGAAACTTCTTCCAATTAATGAATGTTATTATCTTATGATGAGGAATATTAAACATCTAAAGATTCAAAATATTTTTCCTGAGGAAAATCTGCATTCAAAGAAATATTGGTTAAAGATTCATCATTATGTACCTTAGCCATAAGATAATGATTTTCAATAGGTAATGTGGCTATAAGACCAATATTCTTATGACAAGATGATTCAAATTCTAAAGATTCATCTGATTAATCACCTCCACTAACACTCCAGATGTCATTTACTTTCATTACTTTCTTATCATTAGACTTGTAATACTTCTTTCTGTTTTCCTCAGAATTCTTTTCCTTCCGGTCTATTCTTTTTAGCATAGGACAGCCAGGTCTGATATGTCCAGCCCTTTTAAATTCATAATAGGTAAATTCAGAATCACCCTTTTCCTTTCTATATTCTTCTTATATCTATAATGAAAATATTTATTTCCCACAATCTTGTTCATCCTTCAAGCATGATTAGCTAATTCATTATCTGAATGATCACTATCACTTGTTTCATATATAACAATAGCTTTCTTAGCTTTAGATCAAGTTACCCTTTTTGGAATCTAGGCTTTAGATGTAGTAGTTAAAGGTAAACTTCCATTACCATTATTCTTTTTGTGGAAATCAACATCTCTCTTCATTCTAGTTTAATATTGAAGAATAGTTCCAAATAACTCATCAAGAGTAATGTTAGATACTTTTCTATTATCATCAATAGTTTTCCTTTTTTATTCCCACTCATCAGGCATGATGTCAATTATTGTATCAACAAGAACTCCATCATCAATAAATTTCTCTCCAATAGATTTATGACTGTGGACAATGGTCATAAATATTTGTTGTACTTCGAAAACAAGCTGTCTATAAGGAAATAAGAATCCATGATATTCATCTCTTAACATTTATCTTCTATTTTCTAAGACTTTAGAAATCCCAAAATGTGTAACATCAAGTTTCTTCAAGATTCAGTTGGTATCTTCACAAGAAGATATTTTACTATATATATTCCCGGTCATAGAACACAATAAAGTATTGCATACCTTGTAATTTAGTTGATATTCTTGTTTATCATGACTGGTGAAGGTTTTGAGTTTTTTGTTTGGAATTTTTTAATCTTCAGTGAGAATAATAATGTTGTCTACTCTAGTGTTAATTAAAAAATTCTTTATTCTATCTCTCCAGTACTCGTAATCATTACCATAAAAAATTGGTGGTCTAGTAGGGATTATATTGTCAATGGAACAAACATTTATACCTTCTCTTTTATAAGAAAATATCCTTTCCAAAAAAACTTCTTAATAGTAAATGTTTATAAGCAAAGATAAACATCTTTAAGAAAAACTTAAATAAGAAACATTAAGAAAGAAGAATTTAGATAAAGGAAAGCATGATCTAGAAAACTTATATTTGAGTATAATTATTAAAAAGACCTTCCTATGATACTAATTGTAGGATAAAAATAGTATATATAGATGCTCAATTAAAGGGGGGTGAATTATAAGTGTAAATACCTTAGTTTTTAACCCTAAGGAAAAGTATGTTTAACAATTTTCAACAAGGTAAATTCACAAACCCTCTTTGGTTCTAACATACTAAAATAAACTTACTTAGGGTCCAAAAATATGGATCTGGAAATGAAAACAAAGAAAAAATATATTTGAGAAAGATTCTACCTTAATGTGTATAAAATCTTTTTTATCAGAGTAAGTAAAAAAACCTGAAAGTATAAGATAATTATACTTTCTTTCTTTATCAAAATATAGCAGAAATAAAACATGAAACAATAACAAGTAACAAGAAAGAAATATTTCAACCCAAATAGTAGGGTATCCAAAATCCTTTTATAAAGGTCCCTTGATTTATAATTTAAAGAAAGTCTAACTTACCCACACCAGGGTAAGCCCTCGAAAGGAATATCAGATTCTGTCTTGATATCCCCACAAGCCATTGATCATTAAGGTAGTCGACACCTCTTTTTTCCAATCCCCGAAAGTACTTGATTGTACTTATCAACAATCGAAATCTAACTAAGCAAGCTAAACAAGATATTAATGGTTGAACAAGATATTCATGAAACACACATAGCATGATAGTCTTTCTCTCTCTATAAATCACTTCACAGTATGTAATATCTAGGATCATGTAATGATATATTATTTTAGAGATCATTAAAATGAGCTCTTATTTATTGGAAGTGATTTAATGGTTGGTTTCCTCCTACAATAGTCATTTATTCCTTAAATTTCACAGGGACATGTAGAGGTTTTGCTCATTAAACGGTTAGTTAGAAACAAATTGTACGACATTGTTTCATATAGGAAAAACATGTGTAAGGAAAAACAAGTAGCTTAACCAAATCAGAATATCTAGAATCTATGGAATAAAATATAATTTTTTATCTAAACATATAAACAATAAGATTCTAGAAACATATATATTCAGATTCTATTTTGTCAAAGAATTCTAAGTCTGAATTTTCAGGAATTCAGAGTCCAAATTATAAGGAATTTAGAGTCTGAATTATGAGAAATTTGGGGTCTGAATGATGAGTATTTAAGAGTATAAATTATATGGAATTCGTAGCATGATATTTTTAGAATTAAGAGTCTAAATTTTAGATAATTAAAAGTATGAATTTTAGAGAATTTAGAGTCTGAATTTCAGAGAATTTAGAGTCAGAATTTTTGAGAATTCAACATCATAATTTTAGGGAATTTGGTGTCTGAATTTTATAGAATTTCATTCCTGAAAATAGAAGAATCTATATACAAGGAACTATAATATTCTGAGGTTTTAGATAAGGATCCAAATATTTGACTTAGTTATAAAATGAACTTGGTTTTGGAAGTACATAGAATGAGATAATGAAAAACAGGGTAAGGATACAATTTTACCTTAGAGAAAGGAAATTTTATTCAAGAAAATAATCCTTAGAGAAAGAAAATTAACCTTATGATAAAGAGTTTGGGATTTTCAAAACATAGAAGAATAGAAAAGTCATAAGGAAACCTTATTGACTCAACCAAAGCAGTTTATCATGCTGTATAGAGACGAAGACTTCAATTCCAATCTATTGAAGTGACCTTCAATTAAATAAACTGAGTCAGAATTATCTCACAGTAGTGAGGTAGGGGGAGTTTATGGAAGTGTTCTGAGGTAAGAGGTGAGACATCCAAGAACTTTTTGTAAGGAATGTGTGCATGTCATAGTGTGATAGTGACCACACTCTTGTACTCCAGAACTGGTGAAGATTAGTGGATTTAGGTACGACTGAAAATATTTTGGTGTACGCTCCTTGGATGTGGCCCTTTGTAGTGAACAAAGTAAAAGTGTTCTGTCATCTCCTTTCTTTCGTTTTACTGACAGATTTAACATTTTCCTACCAACGTGGTAAAAAGATCAACAACTTGAAAAATAAAAAGTCGACACCCTGATTCTCCCCTCCCCTCTCAGGGTGTTCTAGGGTCCTTCATGATTGGGGTAGTCACAGCACGAGACCATTTGGGATGGGTGGTGACATAGTGGTATTAGAGGTAGTTGGTTCTACCTAAAGAACCCAGATTCTGTGAGATCGGGTTGCAAAACATTATTCAGTGTTTCATGTTCGGATTTCAGACTAGGGACTCCATTGATGGTGCAGTGGCCGATGTATCCACACCACAATACTGTGAATTATTCTTTTCAACTCAGTGCATCGAAAAACTAGTTTAAAAGAAAATAGTTGTTACATGCATTATATAGGATTTTGAGTGTGTCCCCATGTCCTTCTTCAGTCATCTCACCAGGTATGCTCTATTGATTGTGGTACCACTGGATCTATTTCATGATGCCTCCATATAGATCGCTAGCCAGGACTCTGATGTGTGATCATGATGATGATCCTCCTAGTGATGTGGCCTTGGTATAAGGACCAGTATTGGAGATATCACCACTGGGTGGTGTACCAGTGATACCCACACCTGGAGAGTAACAGTTACTACCAGCGCTACTGCTAGAGGATTCATGTAGGATGAGTTTGTTTCATGAGTTCTAGAGGCAGTGACCTCCAAGGTTTATGGGTGATACATACCCCCAGGCATCTGAGGGTTGGACGGAGGTAGTTACATGTGTCTTCTGCCTTGTCAGGATGCCTTCCGAATAGATGGTAGTTCTAGCCGCGAACCTTCTTCAGGGCTCTATGGGGAGATGGTGGAGTGTAGTGATCCAAATAAATGATGAGATGACTCTCTCTGGGGAGGAATTTGATCACCTCTTCAGGGAAGAGTTATTTCCAGTGACATTATGATCAGTGCACATACAAGATCTCCTACATCTGTAGTAGGGCAGTCAAATAGTACCAAAATACTCGACGATATTTATGAGTATTTCTCGCTACTCCACGGATATGGTTTGGGACCTATTCTTTATGGCCATGACCTTCATTCTGGGGCTATGCTAGGAGATCAAGGAATAAATGATATCCCTTATCATCCCAACATAAATTGGGGTACTGGAGTGAGCCCTACTGGTGGAGATCTTTATAGCAGAGCTGATGCCAGAATTGGGAGTTACTAATAGTCACCAGGCAGCTAAGTCTTCATTAGGTAACTGATAGAAAAAACAGGGACCCAAGGTGGTCAATCACTCTAGGGGATGACCCCAGTAAACGAGATCACCTGTGCAGGGATCCCATGGAATAGTTTATAAGTTTAAGTATAGGTTGTGTTACCCATTCTATGGTTGGGGACATCTGGGTCAAGATTTCCTGACCTGTCATATGACAGGTCAGGAGAAAGTCGTGGGACTTCCGAGACAGAGGCAGAGGTAGGATCATGATGGTCTACTCGGAGATGGGTGTGGAATAGGAGAAGGTGGTGGGAAAAGGTTTGGGGTACTACCACCCCCACCCCCAGATGGTCCACAATGGGCTCATAGAGCTAGTGGGCATGGATGATTCCATCTTCAGGTAATGGAAAATTATGACCCCAGTTCTAGAGAGATGAATATTGGTATGATATGATTCTTTTCCACCATATATACAGTTTGGATTGTCATAGGTTCCAGTCAATCTTTCTTCACCATGACCCTAGATTGAGATTTAGAGATTCCAGTGGAACTACTAACTCAGTTTCTAAAGTTAGAGACTTCTAAGGGTGATATTTGATGATCAAACACTAGTTCTGATAGTGCTCCCTTACTCTAGGGGGTGGTAGTTTCAGTTGGGATCTCTTGGTGGAATCGTCGAGGCCATACGTCATCATTCTAGTTATGGAATGGTCATCCATAGTTCATGCCCAGATTTGGCTATTTTAGGTTCTGAGAATTGTGTGTCTATAGATATTTGACCAGGTCTTCTGTTTTTTGTGAAAAGGAAACGCATGAAGCACAGGAAGGTCTCATGCATAGAATGGTGCATATGATTACTCACTAGTTTTCTAGCCTCAGTATTGGTATAGTGGATTATTGGAGTCCACAATTACCGATAGTGGTTGTGGAATATGAGGACATATTTCATGAGGATGTATCTATATTAAATCTCCACTGCGAGGTAGAATTCTGCTTTGAAATGTACCCTGGGATGGAACCAATATATGCACCTTCATATTGGATAGCTCCAATGAAGCATCATGCATTGAGGTTATAGCTGGAAATATTACAATGGAAGGGATTCATGAGACCCAGTGGTTCACCTTGGGTGGAACCAATTTTTTTTCCAAGATGGACGACAGGATATTATGATTATGTGGACTTATAGAACCTAAACAAGGTGACTGTAAAGAATAATTATCCATGACCAAGTATTGAGGATCTATTCAATCAGCTGAAGGGAGAAGGTTGGTTCTCAATGGTAGACCATAGATATGGCTATCACCAGCTTCATGTATGGGAATAGGATGTACCAAAGAAACCTTTCATATGTCAGTAAAACCACTAACAATACATAGTGATTCCGTTTGGAATGACTTACACCCCAATAGTGCTCATAGACTCATGAATAGTATCTTTCGGGCTTACTTAGACCGGTTCATCATGCTCTTTATTAATGAAATCCTAGGATACTCTACGTCCGAGGATGAGCACGTTATACACTTGAGGATGCAATTAGAAACACTCTAAGACAAACATATTTATGTGAAGCTCTCAAAGTTTCATTTCGTGATTTTGGATGTACACTTTCATGGACACATCATTTCAGAGGCTAGATTTGCAGTAGATCCAGAGAATATTGATGGGGTGCTTACTTGGGAGCCACCCAGGAGTGTTGCCAAGGTTTGGAGTTTCCTGGGATTGAATCGATAATATCAGATGTTTTCACCTGAGATTTCCAGAGTAGCATCACCCATAATAGCCTTGACAGGGAAGGGGAATCCTTTAGAGTGGATAACGAAGTTCTAGTAGTGATTTTAGGAGATGTGGTAGTGATTGACGAGTTCCCCCATCTTGAGATAATCAGAGGAGGGTGTTGAGTACATGGTGTTCCATGATGCATTAGTTACTGTGATTGTTTTTGTCCCGATTCAGTGGAGTCTAGTGATTTCCTATGGTTCACTCCAGTTGAGGTAGCTTGAGAATAACTATAAGACCCTTTATCATGAGACAACAGTAGTATTCCTCACATTAAAGATGTGGTAAAACTACCTGATGGGTGAGCAGTTTTCATTCTACTCTGACCACAATATATTCATGTATATCTTATATCTGATGTATCTAAACATGAGATGGATATAATGGATAGAGTTACTCTAGGACTATGACTTTGAGATTTTCTATACTCCTAGGAAGTGGAACATAGTAGAATATGATCTTAGTAGTAGATCCACCTTATAGTTATTGAGTGTGGTTCTAGAGCAGTTTCCGGTGTTACAGATATCCTTTGTGGATGGAGATAGAGCAGCTTACCTCCAGTTAATGGTTGTCACCCCTCAACTCATATTGTGAGTCAGGGAGTCACATCTCAGATATACTCATTATGAGACATTAAATGCTCCTTTTTTTCATGGTCCATTCCCCATATAGATATTCAGTAGGTGGGAAGCACATTGTTCTCTTCGTAGGGCCCATAGTAGTAGTAGTGATGTCGCAAGAGGAGTTCATGATGGAGTATCACACTTCCCTATTGGTAATTTATCTTGGAGTGGAAATTATTATTAAGAACATCCAATATTATTTTAGGTGGTCAAGGATGGAGTAGGAAGTGACAGATTTTGCTTCTTGATTCCTCACATTCCAGCAAGTGAAGGATGAGCTCCACATTCCTGTACGATTGACCCAACCACATGAGGTGCCATAGTGAAAGTTGGATGCAATATCAATGGACTTTGTGACAGGTTTAACACACATGTATAGGGGTCATGATACCTTATGGGTGATCTTTGAACAATTCTCCAAGTTGACCAACTTCTTACTGATTTATGATAAATGTTCAGTAGAGAGAACATGATGCCTCTACGTGCAGGAGAGTGTTCGACTTCACAGAGTGCCTTCTAAGATCGTTTCAGACCACGATGCTTGTTTCATATCCGAGCTATAGAAGGTATTGCATGAGGCATTTGGGACTCTGATTTTCTTGAGCATGGTGTTTCATCCTCCGATGGATATCCATATAGAGAGGACCATGTTGGTAATAGAAGACATGATACGTGCTTGCATCCTAGAATTTGGCCACAATTGGGAGGAGCACCTACCTCTAGTGGTGTTTTAATATAACAACATCCACCACTTCACCATTTGTATGGAACCATATGAGGCGTTATTCAAGAGACCATGGATGTCATCACTGTTTTGGACAAACCTAAGAAAGTCAGGACTCATGGTTCCAGAGTTGGTATGGGGACCACCGAGAAGGTGCAGATTATAGAAGGGAAGATTATGACTGCACACAGTCAATATAAATCATATTACAATAGGATATGGATTTCAATAGTGTTTCAGGAGGGATACCATGTGTTCCTTCAGCCTCAGCTCGACAAGGATTATGGTGATTTGGATATGGTGATAAGTTATCTATAAGATACATTAGCTGTTTTCAGATTCTAAGTATAGTTGGAGAGGTGGTGTAACACCTAACACTACCTCCCCCCTCATAGTTACACTGTGGGTATGATGTCTTCCACGTGTCATAGATGAGGATGTATGTGGATGATCCATCACACGTCATCGACTGGGGTGAGCTAGACATTGACGATGGGGATACTTTTACGTAGTACCAGGTGGAGGTCAAGGAGCAACAGGAGGAAATCCTTTATGGGCAGTTGGTTCCTCTAGTGCCCATTCAGTGGTAGCATGAGAATCTCTAAGAGAGTACTTGGGAGGAGGAGGCATAGATTCATTCTCAGTACCCTCATAGTTTTGTGACCAGCCATTTTTTTGGATTTCAGGGATGTAAAGCCCTAAGTTGGGGAAAATATAATGACTCGTATTTTCTCAGAATTTATTTTTATAAATTAATTGGTAAAATTCTGAGACTAGGAGTTGAGACGGCATGAGATTTTGAGGCTCTGTGTTCCCGGAACGATACGGTAAAAAATGTTAAATTTTTAATAAAAAGTGCATGTGGTTTCTTCTTTAATTTAGAATAACTTCTAAATGGTTGAACGTATCAAAAATTGGAGGGAACCATTATGTTTAGAATAGAAGCTTTACCTTAGGTGGTTCCTATCATCGATCAACATGGTCCAACTATGAAAGTTATAAATTGGATGTAACCATCATTAAAATATTTTAATGAAAATATTTTATTGAAGCTTCGTTGGTTTATTTTAATTAACCTGTATTTTCATGAATCCATGTTTATCACCATAACCCTAGAAATTACTTGGATATAAGGAGAATGATGTAAAATCCCTTTTCTGGAAGCCACCCAGAGGCACCCCATACTTGGATGGTCACCTGGCCTCATGCGCATTTCCCTAAACACCATAGGCTACCGACTAGCAGCGAAGGTCTTGGGTGTGACAGTGGGGAAATGATGCCCTAATTGACAGAGTACACAGCAAAAGTAAAACAGATATACGATAGAGGAAGCAGTAATAATATCAAACAACAATAAACAATGGAAGACTGATAAAGAAACAACTGGAGCCCATATATAAAATGATGCATGATACATATGTCTAGGAAACTTCCATACAAGTCACAATGCTGAACACATTACAAATCCAGGTACAAAATAAAAAACAAATAAATAACTTCTCATCACCACACGACATTGCTTGGTCCCATGCTCTCCAACTTTACAACAATCATGTACCTAAAGTAGAAGGGCGCTTACCCTTATCAATACCTGTAGCAATATAATCTGTTTAGAACCAAATCCATGACACAAATAGGGTGTGAGACTAAATCCCAATAGGAAACCACAAAAATATCTATGCCTAATAGTTAGTGAATATATATGGAAGACCATAAGAAAAAAGAAACAGTAAACAAGGAAGTACTCAAAAGTAAACATTACAACAGTTCAATTTCATTCAATTTACATTTAACAAGAAAGAAGCTAATCAATATTGGTAACCCTATGGAAAGTACACACAACCTATCCCTTATGGTTCAGCCAAAAAGTACAAGAAACCCTCTGGGAAGCACACACATTCTAACACCTCTGGTTCATCTATAGTATAGACTCTCTAAGGAATCACTCACCGTCAATTCCCCCTATAATCTCATATCAGTAATAAAGGTGCTCTGGGGGAGCACTCAACATCTATTCCCCCTGTGGCCCATGTCATAGAACTACAGACACTCTGGGGAATCACTCATTGTCAATTCCCCCATGTGGTCTCGCAACGTAATACTATAAAAGACACTCTGGAGAATCCCTTAAGTCCATTATCACTGTGGTCTACTACACTAGGTTCTCACGGACCTGTGTAAGTCAATAGAACATGTAAATGCGTAGCGGCCAATGTAAACCTTAAGAACTATTTGGCTAATCAATCTATAGCATATCCACATCTCAGAAAAGATAATCACACCATCCTACAATACTAGGCATGGAATCCAGACAGTAGCCAAACAGGAAAACTAGACCAAAACCGCAATAAAAAACATGCATGGGAAACACTTCCAAGGAATAGAAATTTACCCTATTCACATTCAATTTACCAGTAATCAAGAATAAAAGAATAGTAGGAAAACAAAAAGGGTAAAATGGAAAACACGCAATACCCTGTTCAATGGTATTGGGAAAATTTGCACATATAACTCAAAGACATTCAACAGAATGGTGAAAACCACCTACCTCGGTGTTGGGATATTGTTATACGTGAACCTCAAGCCTTGAATCATACATGAACATAGTAGATCTACAAAAACATCTAAAACGTTCAACTGAAGATAAATCTTGAATGATGAAGAAATAGGAAACGACGATCTTGAAGAAGGAAGAGAATACTGAGGTGATCCCAACACAATAGATAGTGGTCGAATCAGAGATAAGATGCTCGACTGGGGGCTTGGAGAAAGATCACGGTCATACTCTCTCTCTCGGTCGAACCAAACCAAGAAGCATGGGTTTCTGTCCGTCAGATGCGACCCCAGTTCATTTAATGAAATACAAAGAACGTACATAACATGTACTTTTGAATTACACGACGTGTACTTACCCTTACTGAGCCCCGATTTAGAAGGCCTCTGGGTCACCACACACAGACATGTGCATGACCACTACCCGGCCAGCACCCGGTTACCCGTGGTGATCGAGTACATGACGTGTACTCATAAAGTACATAGCGTGTACTTCAAAAATTTCCAGAAACATCTATTTTCCTCAAAAACACCGAAAAAGAAAACCATACCTGAAAAGAGGATCCAGGTTCTTACAAACACCCCCCCTTAATGAAATTTGTCCCTGAATTTCCATAGCAGGGTGGAATAGAAGAAGAAACTTTGAACAACTCCGACCACTACAATCGTACATCGTCCTCCCTCTCCCAAGTCTCATCATGTAATCGCCTGTGCTTCCATAGCACCCGTACTAGAGGAACTTTCCAACCACGGAGAACCTTCGTACTTCGATCAACAATCTGGATAGGATGCTCTTTGAAAGATGCATCCAACTATAACTTGACTTCCTTGGGATGGAAAGAATGAGACAGGTCTGAGAGGTAATGTCGAAGCTGAGAAACATGGAAAATGCTATGCATAGCCCAGTACATCTGAGGTAACTACAAACGATATGAAACCGTCCCAACTCTTTCCAACACTTCAAACGACCCGACGTACCTCGGTGAAAGCTTACCCTATCTCCTAATCCTCCTGTGTCTTAACCTCGGTGCGATACGTATAAAGACCTAATCCTAGACCTCAAACTCTAGAGGTCATCTCTGTTGATCAACATACGACTTCTATCACGATTTTGTTGTATCCATCCTCTTCATAATCAGATCTATCTACTTTGTGGTCTCATGGTCCAGACAAGGTCCCAACATAGATTGTTCTCCTACATCCAGCCAGTATATGGGTGATCAGCATGACCTACCATAAAAATCTACATAAGGTTCCATCTGAATAGTCGCTTGAAAACTATTTTTGTAAGAAAACTCCATAAGAGGTTTGTGCTTCTCCAAAGAAGATCCAAAATCTAGAATGCATGCTCGGAGAATGTCCTCATGCACCAGAATCGTACGCTCGGACTAGCCATCTATCTGGGGGAGTTAAGTTGTACACAAAAGTACCTTTGTACCCAAAGCCTTATGTAGCCCCTACTAGACTCGAGAAGTAAAATGAGCGTACCTGTCTGAAATAATGGAGTGTGAAACCCCATGTAGGTGTAAAATATCTCATATGTATAACCTTCCTAGCTAAATGAAACTGAAGGTCTCCTTGATCGGTAAGAAGTGAGAATCCTTCGTTAGTCTATCAATGAAAACCCAAACTGCATCATTTCCTCGAGGTGACCTCGGAAAACCCATCACGAAATCCATCATGATGTCATTACACTACCAATTGAGAATGGGAAACTACTACAAAATCCCTTCTGGTCGCTGATGCTCCGCCTTCACCTGCTGATAGGTGGAACACCTCATGACAAAACCAAAAACATCTCTCTTCATACCTGGCCACCAATACTGATGGTGTATATCATCATACATCTTGGTGACACCAAGATGAACTTCCCAAACTGAGGAATGAATGTCTCGCATCAGCTCCTCGCGTATGTCTCCTGGCAGCCATATGCACCCATGAAAAAGAAAGATCTCATCCTCGCCTATGGTCTATCCAAGAATAGGGTCCTCTCATGACACCCTCTCCCATAGGACTAGGCCTTCTAAATCTGAAATCTACCTCATTCACACTCGATCAAGAAGAGTAGAGGAAACAATAACAGAAGAAAGAAATGTCTTCCCCTGTCTGTCATGCACCACCAAATGCATCTCAAAGACTAGATTAATAAGCTTCCACTCATTGTTGGCCTCCTAAACTACCTATTTCTGAGTCCTCCTACTTAGTGCATCATCCACTGTGTTGCCTTTCCAAGGCATGTAGCAAAGCTCAATGTCAAAGGACTGAATGTACTCAACCTACCTTCGCTGTCTCAAATTCAAGTCGTTCTGAGTGAATATATGATTGATACATTTGTGGTTGGTGAAAACCAAAATATGCCCCCAGGAGATAATGTCTTCAACAGTGTATGGCATGAACAATAGAAACCAACTCTAGATTGTGCATCGGGTAATTCCTCTCATGTGGCCTCAACTGCTAAGACTCGTACGCAACGAATCCTTCCCCCTGCATAAGCACAGCTCCTTTCCCGATACCTGATGCATCATAGTAAATAGTATAGCTCTTGCCCAGCTTTGGAAATTCTAGTACTAGTGCTGAAGTTAATCTCCCTTTCAGCTTCTAAAGGGTTGACTCACAAGAATTTGACCATATGAACTTCGCACCCTTTTTAGTGAGACCCATTAGTGGTTATGTTACATGTGAAAAAACCTTTTATGAAGCGTTTGTAGTATCCAGATAGCCTTTTAAAACTCCGTACCTCAAATAAGTTCTTTGGATTCTCCTAGGAAACTACTGCTCTCACTTTCTCTAGGTCTACTGATACTCCTCTCTCTGAGATACCATGACCAAAGAAGTGAATCTGATCCATCCAAAAGTGGCATCTTGATAGCAGAAAATATAACTGATGCTCTCCTATTATACTCAAAAAAATCTCAAGATGGTTAACATGGTCGTGTCAAGTGTGAGAGTACAGAAAGATATCATCTACGAAGACTACCACAAAGGAATCCAAGTAAGGATGGAACACTCGGTTCATCAGTGCCATGATATATGTAGGTGCATTTGTGAGACTGAATGGCATAACCACATACTCGTATAGACCATATCTGCTCTGGAAGCCTGTAATAGGTACATCTAATGGTCAAACGTGCAACTAATAATAACCCGATCACAATTCAATCTTCAAGAACACCCGGGATCCTCAAAGCTGATCAAAGAGATCATCAA
The DNA here is from genome assembly GCA_963277665.1 of Viscum album. Lineage (NCBI taxonomy): Eukaryota > Viridiplantae > Streptophyta > Magnoliopsida > Santalales > Viscaceae > Viscum > Viscum album. Next base: position 219,517,082 of record OY728167.1, read on the forward strand.
TCCTCAGTAAGGTATATCGGTTCTTGACCGTCAATTGGTTCAACTTTAGATAATCCACACATAGTTTGAGGTTATCATCTTCCTTCTTCACAAACAGTACTGTAGAACCCCATGGAGAAGTACCAGGTCGGATGAAACCCTTTTCCTGCAACTCCTGCAACTGCTTCTTGAGATCATGTAACTCAGGTGTAGCCATCCTATAAAGAGGGATTGACATCGATGCCTCTCCTAGCACAAGCTCAATAAAAAATTCCACCTCACGCTCTGGAGGAAAACCTGAAAAGTACTCTGGAAAGACATCCCTGAAATGATCTAACAGTAGAGGAAAGTCCGTCCGTGAAGTTCCCCAGTCATCCAGATATAGACTAGAAATCTGGGTTGTAACTCCTCCCAACCCATGATGCTCGGGTCCTACTCTGCTTGCATGGCCATCCCATTCTCCCTTATGAAGAAACAATTCACCATCTGGTGATGTGAAACTCACCCTACGACGATAGCAATCGACGACTGCATGGAAGGGAACTAACCAGTCCATTCAGAGAGTGACATCACAGCCAGTTATCTCTTGGACATAGAGGTCCCATAAGAAGTGGCACCCACCAACATCTAGAGGGAACTCCTTGCACTGACGTACACTAGCCATTATAGTTCCCAACGGAGTTTCTAGCGTCAAGTTATAATCAGAAGAAAAGATTAAGAGCCCAAGGATTTCCACAATAGAAACAGATATAAAAATGTGGGATACCCCTTTATCAAAAAGAGAAGAAGATAAAACTAGGAAAAATAGGATAGTACCTTGAACTGTAGATGGTCTGAGATCCTTCTCCTGCTGGGTATGCTCCACTACAAAGGCCTAGCCAGACCCACAACCCTGTGACCCTACATGACCACTCTGAGCTAATCCACCATGTTTTTTCTGCAAGCCTAGCAACTAAATACCACGACCGTGATCTCCACCTCGGCCTGAACGACTGGAAGAACTCCAGTTCCCTAACTTTTGTGAAACTGGTGGTGCTACTCCCAAATGAGGAGTCATATAATAACCCCTATCACTAGCTACTGGTGAGAAGATCTAACAGAAATGTTGAAGATTACCCATATTGCCACAAGATAGGCACTCCACTGGTTCTCTAGGGGGATGTGGCCTCATATGACCACACTTCCCGCACTGGTAGCACCCCACATGGCTACTTGAGGATGCATCCTTCCTACTCGTATCTCCTCGTGTAGGCTCCCTGCGGTGCTTCCTGATATCGACCAACAAGGCACTAACCTTGGATGTTCAACTGCTCTAGATCACTGCTCCAGAATCCCTCAGATTGAAATCTGTGATCAATGCATAGTTGATGATAGAAATGATGGAAGTCAACCTGAAGATGTTCACCTATGAGCGGATATCCTGCATGAGACCATCCTCAAAATTCCTTGCTATAAACAACCCATCTCCCCCTAGGAATGGTGTAAAGCATTCAATCTCAGTGAAGTGAGAGGAATACTCAATAACCGAAAGAGTTCCCTACTCCAAACTCATGAACTCTTGGGCTAGATCGGCCCTCAAAGTCTCCAGATAGAAGTAGTCATAGAAGATACACTAGAAATCCTCCCAAGCCATAACCTACTGATGTCTTGCCTGTGAGATCACATCCCACCATCTCTTGGCAGATTACTGAATCATATATGTAGTGATCTTGAACCACCTCTCAGGAGGCGTCTCCAGATGCCCAATGATCATCAGTATGGATTCTAGCCATGACTCTGCAGCTTATGGTCCTCCATCCCCTGATAAAGTGGGAGGATACTGCTGCTAAAATACCCACATCAATTCTGTCATCGATGGGGAAGGAGGCAACGCTCCCTGGAAGGTCTGCATTATCCTCAGAAACCCCTCCCTAAACTGTGCATCGACACTTGAATCAGGTATAACTACTAGTGCCGAGACTGGCACAACTGGAGGATCTTCAAGAAGTCCCTGATCAGCTACATCCGACGTCTGATCACTACCTTGTAATTGTAGGACAACCGGAGGGCATCTTTGTGGCATGAACTTCCAATGTCAAACACACACCTTAGATCAAGATTATCGAGGACTTAAAACCGAAAGTATAATAAGGGTTCATAAGAAATAAAACATTCATGTTTTGTAAAACAAGACTATACGGCGTGTCGGTCCCCTACACGACATGTTCCCTTAATCCATTCACATGGATGCGTACACCTACCACAACTAGTCGTGTAACACCCCAAACACACAACGTGTTGTCCAAACACACAATGCGAAATTGATTCCTTTTCCCCTTCTCGAATCCCCTTACATGGCTAAGCCACATGGTTCTCCTAGAAGAAGACTACACGACATGTTCATTCTAGACACGGCGTGTACCAGACGAGCTTCTCTGACCCGTGTTGTTAGCGACACGGTCGGATACACGGCTCAGACTACACGAAATCTTCCATATGGACACAGCGTGTACTAGGAAGATTTTTCCAACCCGTGTTGTTCGCTAAACAGCCGGACACTCGGGTTACACTACACAGTGTGTTCCAGATGGACACAGTTTGTATTATAAAAGACTCAACTAACCCATATTGTTAGTGACATTTATGGTTACACAGTTCTTACAACACGACATGTACATCCGGTACATAACGTGTTCTACCAAAGATTTCATAGCCCCGTGTATCATTCCCCAAGGCATGTGACATGGTTAGGGACTACACGACATGTACATAGAGTACAAAACATGTAATTAAGAATAACTATTTCTTCCCGAACAGAAGAACACATGGTGTGTATTTAACATTACATGTCATGTATTCTGGGTTTTTCTGGACAGTATGCCTTAGAAACTACTCCGGAACCCAGAAAAACACTAAAACGAACATTAAAAGTTCCAAATTCCGATCCTTGCGGCCCAAAATCCCCACAAATCAAAGCTTGGAATCTTCTACATGTTATTAACAAAGAAAACAAGTCAATGATCCACCAAATTCTGATTAATGAGGGTCCATAACACCTCAAGAACCAAAGTTTGGCATCTATTCAAACAAAACCCTAAACAAAGAAATACCCTATTTGATCAATTGGTATTCAATCAAGGAATATATAACAACACCACGAAAATCTAACACAACATCTATCCCAACAACATGCAATCACTAATGCTTCCTACATGGCATGACAAGAATGCATGACATGTGATTTCTAGCAAGTGACTATATGATGCAGGAGAGGGAATACCCTCATGTCATCGGGTTGCAATAGAAATAGAACCTCATTAATATCATCGATAACATCACAATGCATGTGAATCACCCAACGGTGAAAATCAAATCAACCGTAAAATTGGAAAACTAGAAAAATTTCAATAACAAGGTAATTTGGCTTTTCCCTGTACGCGGGTTAGCTACTCCTGGGCACCGCTCATTACCAAGTACTAATTCCATCCTATCCCTAGATCTTGGCTCCAAACAGTAAATCTAGAAGAAAAGAAACCCATATGATACAACTTTGTTACATCTTGGATCCAGAATCCACCCAGAGGCGCCCCGTACTAGGTTAGTCACATGGCCTCAAGCACATTTCCCCAAATGCCAGAGGTTGCCGACTAGCAGCGAGGGACTTGGGTGTGATAGTGGGGAAACAATGACCTCATTAGCATAGTACATAGCGGATGGAAAAAAGGTATACAATAGTAGAAGCAGTTTTAATATCAAAAAAATGTAAATAGTGGAAGATTGATAAAGAATCAACTGGATCACATATATAAAATGGTGCATGATACATATGTCTAGAAAACTGCCAAACAAGTCACAGTGCTGACCAAAATACTAATACAAGTACAAAAGAAAAAAAATAAATAACTCCTCAGCATCGCAAGCCATAGCATGGTCCCATGCTATCCAGCTCTATAGAAATCAAGTACCTAAAGTAGAAGGGCACTTGCCCTTATATATACTTGCATCAATATAATCTGTTTGGGCCCAAAATCATGACCCAAAACAGGTGTGTGACTAAATCCCTGTAGGAAACCACAAATCGATCTGTGCCTAATAGTCAGTGAATATATATGGTAGGCAATAAGAAAAAATAAATATTAAACAAGGAAGTACTCAAAATAAAACATTCCTACAGTTCAATTTCATACAATTTACTTTTAACAGGAATGCAGCTATTCAAAGATAGTAACCCTCTCGAATGTACACACAACCTATCCCTTCTGGTTCAACCAACAAGTACAAGAAACCCTCTGGGATGCACACACAGTCTCACCCCTATGATTCAGCCAAAGTATAGACTCTCTAAGGAAGCACTCACTATCAATTCCCCCTATAGTCTCATAACGGTACTAAAGGAACTCTAGGGAAGCACCAAACGTCTATTCCCCCAGTGGCATGCATTGTAGAACAATAGACACTCTGGGGATGCACTCATCATCAATTCCCCCTATGGTCTCGCAACGGAATATTATAAAAGACACTCTGGAGAATCCCTTATGTCCATTCTCCCTATGGTCTACTACCCTAGTTTCTCACGACCCTGGGTAAGTCAATCGAGTATGGAAATGTGTAGCGTCCAAAATACACCATAAGAAATACTTGGAAAATCAGTCTATAGCATATTAGTATCTCAGAAAAGTTAATCACCCCATCCTACAATACTAGGAATGGAAAACAGACAGCAGCCTAAGAGGCAAGCTAGACCAAAATGACCATAAAAAAATATGCATGGGAAACACTTCCAAAGCATATAAATTTTACCTATTCACATTCAATTTACCACTACTCAAGAATACAAGAATAGCAGGAAAACAACAAGGGTAAAAAGGTAAACACACAATACCCCATTCAAGGGTATTGGGAAAATTTTCATATATAACTCAAAGACATTCAACAGAAAGGCACAAACCACCTACCTCGGTGTTGGGAGATTGTTATACATGAACCTCAAGCCTTGAATCACCCAAGAACACCATTGATCTACAAAAACATCTAAAATGTTCAACTGAAGATAACTCGTGAAGGATGAATAATCTGGAAATGAATCTCAAGAAGAAGGAATAGCTTACCAAGACAATCCCAACGCAATCGATGGTGGTCGAATAAGAGATCAGATGCTTGATCGGGGGATTGGAGAAAGATCGCGGCCGTACTCTCGCTCTTGGATGAACCAAACCCAGAATGAGGGATTTCTATCCATCAGACATGACCCCAGTGTGTTTAATGAAAAAAATAAAGTACAAGACATGTAATTTTGATGTACACGGCATGTACATTCCCTTACCGAGCCCCGATTTAGGCGGCCTCCAGGTCACCACACACGACCGTGTGCATGACCGCTACACGACCAACAGTCTGCTACCCACGGTGACTGAGTACATGGTATGTACTTATAAAAGACATGACATGTACTTCAAAAATTTCCATAAACTTCTCTTTTCCACAATAACAATAAAAAAGAAAAGCATACCTGAAAAGAAGATTTAGGTTCTTACAACAGAGACCTCTCTGATGAATTGTGATGAACACTAGATGACCAAGAATCGATTATGACACAATACCCTATTCTTCTTCAATGACTCATCCATCCTCAATTTAGTATGTTGATCACTTCGTTATTTTTTGTCCCTTTATAGACTTTAATGACGAACAAAGACCAACCAATGAACATGTCGATCTGCTATACAATCATTATTGCAGGATGGTTTTTATTGTTGGCATTAAAGAGATGATAAATCGTTGTGAATATCATTTGAAGGTTCTCCATTAAACAATATAACATAAATGGATCATGGCTGAAAAAATGCCATGATCTGTCCATTTGGGCGTTAATGTGCTTTGTCTATTTCCCCTAATCTCCTACATTCTTTTATCCTTGTTCATCATGAATAGTATGCATATGATCATTGTTCCTTTTATATGTGGTGCAAAGATATGAGAACATAGGATCTGATCCAACGACGGTGCAAGGCGGTGGCAGTGCAAGGTGCTGGCATCTCTATCCGACATAGGCAGAACACGGCAGGGTGGCTGGTGACAGAGGCAGAACAAACTCGGTAAGGGAGGTTGGGCTAGGATTAACGCAACATGGTGAGGCTTTTGGCGGTTGAGGATGTACCATCCCAACAAAGGAGGTCAGGTTAGGTTGATTGTAGCATGATGAGATGCCTATAATGGGAAGTGGTCCTGACAGTGCCGCATCAGAGAGGGGTGCCCATAGCCATGTAGGCCATGGGTGGAGAACATGGCTCGCGATGGTAGTAGTAGGACGCAACTCGAAGCCGCGTCGGATGGAGGACCCCATAAATTATTTGAGGTCATGGGACCAAGCAGAGGATGTGGGCTGGCCATGTAAAATTTGGTCTGGTGCTGCGTTGGCTGGGGGAGACTATTGGCCATGTGGTTGGGGGACTGCATGGACCATACGGACGCGACAAGGGTGGGTTGTGCCCAATAGAGAACATTTTTCCCGCATGACATAGTCCGTGCTAGAGAATGTGGCCTATCAAGTGGATCGGTTGCCCAATGGGTCGACCTATATTGACCGGGTCAGGTCGTGTCAGCTAGCCCGGATCGGGTCGGGTCGGACCCAGACCAGACTAGACCCTTTTTACTAAATTTCCCATATCATTCAAATGGGAGGTCCATTTCATAATACATCTTTGGAGTATGAACCCTAGAGATGAGATAGTTCTTTGGAGGTACTCTAAGTGATTTTTTGGATGTTGGTTTACAACCTAATGTCTTGAGGAGTAGGTTCTCCCAAAAGAAGCACGTTACAAGAAGAATCTTGTGTATGCCTGTGACTATGTGATCTTGGTGACTATGTGACTTGGGGGTTGTATGGAACATTTACGCTCTGTGTGCTAGAAATAATCAGTGATCTAACGACACTCCATGTGCCATCGATGCTCCATGTGCCGTCTATGCTCCATTAACCGACGTATCCCCGAGTTCCCTCGTAACTTCGAGCTCCACCGATTCATTGATTTCTATTAACACTCTATGCACCCCCAATGATCCAGGTTCCATTGTTTCTATATGCTTCATCGATCCTTCCGGAGTAATCCAAACATTTAGTGTCATGGAGACTAGGTGATCTATGTACTATAACTAGAAATACTCCACTATATGCTTTAGACTTATACTGGTGTGATATGACTCTTCTTTATGTCTTTCCATTATTGTATACTATGTATTTATTCTCATTATACCTCATGTATTAATCAGTGTTATTCCATTATGTTTTAGGGGTTTCTTACACAGTATTGTTTTACTCAAACCTATACAGGAATTTCCCACACATGTTTTCTCTTGTGCAGACAATCGACGCTTTGACAGAGTTCTAGATGGACTAGTACTAGGCCAATATTATTGTTCTCAGATAGACGAGGTGTGATCCTACATCATTAGACAACTGTTCTACACCTACCCTTTAGGTAGGGTTTTCTGTGGATGAGTTTCAAGAAATTGTGCTTTCACCGTTGTAGTATCTTTCTTTTGGTGGGATTGTATTCTGGCCCTGTTTACCTTCCAGCTTTCCTACTGTTGTACTCTATGGTTGGTATCCTAGTGTATTCAGGAATTATTAACATAGAGTTTTTACATTTCAGTATTTCGGCCATGGAGATGTGTTCATGTGTAAAGGAACTTAGGGATATGCTTTCCATTTGTGGGATATGCCTACTTGATGCTAGTCAACAGCCACTAGCCTGTCGGAGGAAGTTTTGGAGTAGTTATGGCATGGGCCCCTCTGGGATAGGTTGTGACATTTAGGGGATGATTTAGGGCCTCATGATGATAGGAGACATGTTTTTTCGGTTGAACGAGTCTAGAGGAGGATTTTTAATCATGATTAAGATAGGGAAAGGATTCAGAAATGTGGTAGGTTGTCCCTAATATAAAAATTTTGGTTTATGTTTTTTTATTAAATGTGATATGTTTAACATGATAAGTAATTAAGACAATTTATTTAAATGAATTGTTTTAATTGGAGTATAATTACTATACTGCACAAGGTTTCATAGGACACAAAGTAATCAAGTTTACTTTTTGATGCCTACGTAATTGATGGCGAAGTGTAGGATGATAAATATGTCACTCAAGAAATTTTATCCTTATGGGGTGGAAATTAACAATATTATATGATCATGGTATACCTGGATAGGTTCCATTATACACCTTGAGTGGGAATTAATGATTAAAAGTGAACAAAACACCCTAATATTTTTAAAGGACCTTGATATGATTTATAGAATTTCGTAAATTTGAGCTAACCATGCAGAGAGTATTCCTCCTTTACTGAGAAGTTATTTATGGGGGGGGGGTGGACCCAATAGGGGATGATGGATAGGTTGGGTGTGATGAGTGATCAATGTTGAATTCAAAAGGGAACAAACCTGAGGCCATCTCCCTTGTGTGAGAATTATTATAGGGCTAATAAGTAAGTGTGATGATTATGATGAGGTCGATGGATGTTATTCCCTTGTATATATGGGTTAGACCCATGTGATGGGAGTGGTGTTAGAAACACAAGTAGGAAGTCCATTTTTTTATGTTACCTAGGGGACCCATGGGTTCCACTCATGACATGTTGATACATGAGATAGTGTTTACATAGATGGATTGTGATGATTGTGGGTGTCTTCCAAAAACATATTGATGATGTGAAATCAGAGAGTTTTTGGTGACTATGGACAAATTTATTGTTGGTGGGATGAACTTCCCACTGATATGTATTGTGATACATGGGATTCCTTGGATGTTCAATTTAGATCCAACATTCATGCATGATAAAATAGAATTATGAGGGACGAATGACTTGGATTTTTCTTTTATGATGTTAATATATTACCTTGGAATTTATCATTATAATCAGAGAGGGGGAATAAAACCATCCATGTTCCCTCTAGGATTGATTACATATTTCCTTGGACTTTCTCCTTAGAATCAATGAAGGGGATGGAGCTTCTTATGTGGACTTCAGGATTGAGTTTTGATTTCATATGATATGATCCTAGAATAGATTGTTGAACAAGATGTTCCAAATTTCCAAATAATTTCCCCTAAGCATTCTATATTGGATTGATATTAGTTGGAATAGTTGTGTGACATGCTCAAGGGAACCTTGGCACTAGTAAAAGTAGGTTTTGGTTGATTTAGGTTCTCGCGTTTGAACCTAAGTATTCATAATAATTATTTACTTATTATTTTTCATTTCCATATATTATATTCTAATCATATCACATATGGACAATGAATATACGAGTTATATATACAATAGAATTGGTGGTTACCTATTAACTTGCACTCAATTCTTTTTCAGGAATCCATAACACTTGGCTACCCAAAAAGATTCACTAATTGCATGTTTATGTTGGGTGGAGGCCTAGAGTAGCATGATCTAGAATGATATTGTTGAAAACAATAGATATTTGATGTGGTGAGGGTTGGGGTAACATCATACCCTTAGTGTCTTTTATATTTTTTTATCATGTATATATGATCTTTGCTAAGGGTTGTCACTTCTTGTATTTTGAAAGGACCCTAATTTTTTATTATTGTATACTTACAAGCTCACTACTATCATTAATCATTCCCATTTTTTTTCTTTTTACTAGTCTTATAGTTACTCCACTAGATGATGTTTGGTTTGTTTCTTCCTATTTCACACTCATATATTGGGGTATATTATCCCCCATGATAACACCCTAAACAACAACAATTAGTAGGTAACCTATGGAATAAAAGGAGGTTCACTAGAGATCACAAGGAACTCTAGGATGGTTACTATTAATAGTTATCAAGACCAAGGTATTTACACCAAAATCCTTTTCATAAGACCCTAAACAACATATCACACAAGAACATAAATTTTATGACAATAATTCCATAATATTTGACCGAAACTACATGACCGAGGTCCTAAAAATGTGATTTTAAAATGTATAGTATATCATTAATCTAGAAAGATCTTAGAATTCATGGAGTGGTTGTCATATAAAAATATTAAACTAAATGGTATATAACAATTATTTCATGATTGTAATATATAATACATGGTATTCCATTATATGATTTCTCCCTTTGAATAAGCCCCTACTAATAAAAATTATGAAATATCTCTCAAAAGCTCACATTGGATCCATAGTTTTATACCTAATTACAATAAACTCTATGTGTATAGTCGTCAACTTGAAAAAATTTCAAGATTTATTGTCCACTTCTCAGGATGTTGAACAAAATAATTCCCAATTCTATTATTGTGTTTTCAAAATAAGCATAGAGACCTTTAAAATCAATATATATGGCATTCTCTATTGTTACTCCAACATTAAACTTTTGATTCCTTCATATGTAATGTTCCATGTTTAGGTGTGATCATTTATCCAACCTTTGTGTATGACTTCCCAATAATTTCATATAGGGTTTTATCTATCAACCCACCACCAAGGTAAGCCCTTTTAGAAGATGTATGTGTGGATTGATTGATTTTCCTACATGAAACATAGTGTTACTGGAATCTCTTGTCCATAACCAAATACCATGTCTTTTATTTTCTAAATTCTTCATTATAAATTAGATCATAAACTATTGGTTAATTCACTTCATGAAATGATCATTAACCAATATCATTAAAGTTATTATCATTTGATGTCCAACTAATTTACAAATGGTTTCCTCTTCTAATCCTATACCAGGATGAAACCATTTTAGAACATTTTGTTTCAGGATTCTTATTCTTAAAGGATACATAATGATACAAAAATTCATATCATGTGAAAAAAATATAGGTTCCATTTTCTTCTATTTTCCATCATGATTTTTCATTTTTAATTTTTGGGTTATTTTCCAATAATATTGTGTATTATTTCAATAATATAGATTCACTCTAATCACTTAGTAGGAGAAGATATCTCCAATAAGGATTACTCTATAGCTTAAGAGTATGAAATACATCATACATCCGACCAAGATGTAGGACCATAAATAATTTATTATCACATTGTCTACATCACATTATTGTAATCTATTTGAAATCCCACCACCCGTGATACTATATTGAAAAAGTGATGAAAAATAAATAAATAATATGTGGATTAAACACATAAATGGCATATTGAGAAAAAAAATGTAATTTCTCACTAATCCCAACATCTTAAGGTTTTTGAAAAAAATTATAGAGAAAAAAAAAGATTCAAAGATCATGGAAATGAATGTACAGACATGAAAGAGTTTCAATCATTCCCATTATATGGTTTTTTTCTTTTATATGATATTTCATTCACCCTTACTTTATAATATTAAACTATATAATTTATCATTTATTATGATACATTTAACTAAATTAATTATTTCTCTAAATGAGTGATAATAATCTAAAAATTCTTGTTTTATTTTTATACAATAAATATCTATAATGAGTCTCTCAAAAATCCTAACCTTCCCATGAATATCACCTCCCCAATTCACATGTAGGTTCAATTACCATTCCCCCATATAAATCTTGTGTTCAAATAATGAATCATTTAAATTATTTTTTCTGTACATGAGTTTCTTAAAAACATCTACAAAAGTTCATCACTCCTCTTCTATTTAATTTTTGATATTTTTACCCATATTATTTTGGGAAGAATCCACATTCTAAAACTAAATTTTATTGATTCTATTTCCCAAAATTTATGTAGTGATTCTTGAATCTCCAATATTGGTCCAAATAAAAAATTCCATTCCCATATCACTCAAAATTGCACTTTTAATCTTTTTCATTTATATCTTATTATCTATTCCACAGTTCTAAAATCATACCATTCAAACAAACTTTTTTTTGGTCCCTATTAACCCTATGCTAGGTCATATCACTCCTTTATCAAAATTAGTTTTCACTAGATTACTCTTCTCATATAATAAATATTGATTCTTGGATATCATATTTATTACCCATAGAAATATCCTTTTCCACTTTATTTTCCCATTAAACATATAATGAAGATTCTTCCACTTCAGTCATTCAACTTGGAACTAGGTCATTCCCCATCCATGTTAAGATATTGTCACTATAGGTCATGTTATAAACCTTCTCATTTTAATTTCATTACCACAAAAGTATGTAAAATATGTGATAATTCAGTAAAATCTATCTGAATTTAAACATTATGCACCCAATTCAGTCAAATCAATATGAATTTACACATCAAAAACCTATTTGGTCTTAAATAAAACATCATAAACTATATAAATGTAAATTTCACAAATCATTTCAGTTAGAAAACCTATAAATCGTAAACTAAGAAAAATTATATTATTCACTCAATCATCCCAATATCTCAAGGGCATATAAAAAGTTGGAGTATTAAAATAAATAGATAAAAATCTTAGAGGTAAATATCTAACACTATAAAATATCGATATATACTCAAAGGTCACCAAATATATGTAAAATTTTGAAACAGTAAATGATTTTAAGTGACCCCTATTTTCATTCATGAATGTGGAAGATTCATTCAATTATTGACATCAGTTTATTTCTATATTTGTTGAATGAACTAATCTAGAAAATTCTGTACATCAAATTATTATTAATTTCATAAAACTGGATCAAAAACTACGAAATTAAAAAATAAGAGACTCCTATGGTTGGAGCTGTAAAATAGTAAACAAAGAGTTGCCCATTATTTTCAAAGTAGTATACCATTATAAAACATTATAATTGACAACCATACGAAAAAATGGTTTCATACAATGTTATTTAATTTATCACTCTTATCATGTTTCATCCACCTGTACGAGGAATGTTACATCAATTTTGTGTATGATCTTTGACATTAAACTAAGAGTAACCACGTGAGGCTATGTTTTATTAACATTGACTTCTATCACTTTTGTTCTACAATTAATGACATTAAACAGAGATTAACCCATTTTAATCTACCTATATATCCCTAAATATTGAACACATTTCCCTATACAAAAGCCATCATCATTTTATTTTTTAATGTGAACACAATTTACCTCAAGTTGCCTTTACATATAGAAGTTAAGTGAACTCATCTTCTTAAAACACTAGGATAATAAATATGGATTCATACTTTTTCCAATGTTGTAATCCCTTAAAACTCAAAAACCCATTTTTGTTTTAAATTCACTGAATGAAAAATATGATACACAATTAGTTAAATCTTTTTGTCTTTAAAATATTAGTCACACATTATTATATAATATATATGACACTAAATAACATGAATTGTTCCCCCTATACCAAAACTAAGGCCAAATATATCAAAAATCGACTTTCCAATCATAAAAGATTATCTATTCTTACATTTGGAAAGTAACCCCATTTTGGTCCACGATCAATGTCTATAATCAATGAGAAATTATTTGGAAAAACCTAATTAGGATTAACATCAAGCACTATCTATAATTTTCTTATTTCTTTAATCATTAATCAACTCAGTTTGGGTCTAAACACGATGGATTTTAACAAATAGATACTAGAAAGTCAATTTAAAGTGATCCAAAACAACCTGAGCCCCAATTGGATAGAAATTTCATGAAATTAAACTATATAAAAAATATAATAAATATACCTGATTGACATCTCATAAATGACGGATTGAGGAATAATCAAGAAATGACTTGTTAATCCAAGAATTTTGGGTCCCTAAAAATTATAAGGAGAAAATGAAAAAGTGTAATGGTGACAGTACTAACAGTAATCAGTTAAAAAAGTCAAGGAATGTTTTTTAGGTCTATGTATCCAGTGAAAAATTTGAGACCTTAATTATTATTCATATACATTCACATTTATGGCCTATTGAATCCATAATGATTCAGACTCGAGGAACTCAAATCCTTTTGTATGAATTCCTTCCTCTATTAAATCTACAATATCAATCAAGATACCTTGAGGATATTCATCTTTTTGTATCCAAATGGGAAACGACGTCTTATCATGATATCACATGAACCACATATATAGCCAACTTATAGTCATATGAGTTCATATTACTCAGAGAAAATCATCCATTTTCATATCAAATTTGACAAATCATGGTTTATTAAGAAGTTGTAAGTGTACAGGACCAAAACATATCCTTCTAGGTTCGTGAATCCAGTTGTGATTTGAATATATATCAATTTTATAATAGATTAAATAAGGATTATGTTGAACGAGTAAGTGCATGTGACTCTCCATTACCCATATGTGTGCAAATATCTAATGGATATTAAATCCATCACCCCATATTCCCTTGTCTATATCATCCTTCATCAGGGTTAACAAAACCACAATTATCCTCATGTAAAAGAAGTTAAATTTATTTTTAGTTATAGCTGTTGATATTTTTATAATATAAAGAAGAAAATTCTTCAATTTAAATAAGGAAAATCTAATTATTTTTAAAAACCAACTAGTTTTTGTATTATACTATCCCAAACCACAATATATGGTTTACTCTATCCTGCCCAATATAGGCATGAAATTTTATTGTTATATGTGGAGTCAAAAAAAATTTAAAAATGAGAATATTTTTATTGGTATTAAAGAAAGAGGATGTGGGATATCCACAACATGGAATCTCTCTAAACTCATTTTTGTCACATTGAGAATATATATTCTAGGATATCATCACAATAATATAATTTCGTTTTTCCAATCATTTAAAATACCCAATGAATATTTTGAATCATTGATTAACTGATGCAACTCCTCAGACCTTACAGCCCTCAATTATATTTGGGTACTTTTCTTCTCCACAATTGAATATAGCCCCACCTTCCCTCCTAGACACTATAAATAATCGAAATATTTCTATATAATCTCCTACATCGAATCATCCAACCATGAATATAATCACTCCACTTCATCTAATAAATTAATTATCCAAGATCTATGTTAATAATGTTTGCCATCCACTTGTCTATCACCTGGTTATCCAGATTCAAGAACTCTAAAGATTAACATGTTTATTTTTCTCCATAAATATCCATTTCTAAGATATTAATTAGTCCTAGATAATATGAATATAAAAAATGGTTACATAGAGATCATTATTTTGGATACAAATCTCCCATATCATATTAAGATAAATTGGATTCAACCAGTCATATTATCCACCTCACCCAAAGCGTTTTTGAAATTATGGTATAAAAATTATGCCAGATCCTCTCCACAAAATATAGTCCTCATCAGATATATATATACCATAATTTGTTTTACCTACTCAAATCAACTCATAATCATTGACTATATTTATCATAGAGGAAACACTCTTAATAAACATGGATTAGGTAGAATCAATACAATAATCCATATGAGGTGTCTCTTTTGACTAAAATGGTGAGTTCCACTACAATGAAATTAGATTAGGAACATTATTAGTCTTATCTAACTGGATATATATTAAATAGAAATTCTACTCAAGGATACACATTAAATATAACATAGTTAGGAATATAATCCAATACATCTGAGGGACAAAAATAGTTTTGATGTGGGAGTACCCTCTACCATAAGTTATTAACCTGGAAATGGTTTTTGATTCTCATCATAAGAAAGAATATTGGATTCACATTTCTCGTATAACCACATTCTCATCACATGTGTATGAAGAAATATACAAAATTAAGATAAAATAACATTATTTTGTTTAACCAGGGTATTTATGTTAAAACCTGTATAGGTAGGTTGTTACTTATAACTAAATAATTCATATGGGTCGACAACTTGTATTTCATGTTAAAAACTAAAACATTGATCATGACATACCTACTCATCTATTCTAGTATTTTTGAAATTATATCCGTAATAGAATTTGATATTTAACAAGATTCAATGTGAAATTGAAGATCCCATATTGGAAATAGGGGTAAACTAAAATATTAGGGTCTCCCGTAAATTCTATGACATCATAATCTTCTACAAACTATAAAAATAATTTATTTTATATAATATTATATTAACTATTAAATACTATATTAAATTGATTAAGATGAGAATTATCCCACAAAACCCATAACAGTTTTTCACCTCCCCAAAATCAATAGGTATATTCCACTCCTTGAACATCTTATGGTTCCCTTCACTAGTAGCAGATGACTCACCCATGGTCTTCAAAAACACTACACCCAATATTATCACTATAAGGAAACATATAAAATTTAAAAGTTGCAGTGATATCAAACATACCTAATACCATTTCATAAATTGATGATAAAATTATTACTTGAATATCAAATATGGATTATTAATGGTGGAACATCGTAACCCATCTTATATGGAATATGGAACATCGTAATATAGGGAATTATTTTATTGAAAACTCAAAATTTCATCCTATTCATATTTAAATATTTCCATAAAATGTTTTCCTAGGACATACTATGTGGATGTAACTTCCATTGATATTATTAAAAGGTAAATAATAAAAATAGTTACATTCCATTATGGTAGGCTGTTGGGAACTAAACAAATAATTAACTTCTCCTATTAGATTTCATTAAGAATCCTAGATTTACAGACACCTAATTGATTCCTCTTCCTCCACCTCAATGTATATAGGTACCCCACCCACATTAAAATAATTATCATATACATAATATTTTCCTCCCATAGAAATAGTATATTCCCTGACTCATCTTGTTCTCTGACATCATTAACCTCTATAGAACTAGTCTAGTGTAGAGTCTATAACTAGTCAATAATGGCCCCATGGTCACTTATGAAATACACTAAGTAATCTAATTCATGAATATAAGTGAAATTTTTTTTTACCCTAGATAATGTTACTTCCATTTAGATCCCCAACATGTTCAATCCCTAGAATAGCAATCCTAATCTAGACTGATCATTAAGCTGAGGGTTCTCATCATTATGTAAAATACTTTTGGCATGATATGTAATAGAATATCAATGGGAATACATGATATAAATCATTTTTTATTCACCCAGACACCATTTTTATAGTGATTATCTTTATCCATGATTATCCAAATTATAGGTTACCCCCACCCCCTCAAGATTCTAATTTTATGTGATTGAAATGGAATCACTCCCCCGCTTGGAATATACTATTCATAGAAGCCTTTAGTTATTCTTATAGTTTATCCCCATTTATAATTTTTTTTGGATTTGACATCCCCATTTGTGATATCTAATACAATAGAGGTTAAGAGCCTCATCATCCTTCTTCTCAATCATACCCTATATGTGACACCCTTAAGATAGAAGGCACATATATTTTAAAGAACATTTCATAAAAAAAGCGATTTGTATTTACCTTTACCCTGACATATGAACAAGCTATGTATAACAAAATGGATTTAACAATAAGTTATAGGTTTTAATCAACTTCATTGTATTCATAAAAAATGAAATAAAGTAGGTGGCTGAATAAAGGGTGTTTCTCCCTTCAAATAACAAAATACGGTGACATGTTATCCTTTTTTATAAACTAAAAACCGATAGGTGAATTTAAATGGACAATAGAACTCACATACTGTTACTAATTAAATTAATAATTCATGTTCCACAGCACATTACACAATTATATATGATAAAATATCAAAACTAAACCAAATATTTTGTATTATTCTATAGTTAGGTGTTTCATTTAGGGTATTTGAAAACAATTTACCGTTCCCTGGTACATTATTAGTCAACATGCTACTCATTATAATTTGAATAATTAAAAGGATATATTTTATAAATTATATATATTTGAACAGACGATTTGAGATAGAGTTATGAAATTTAAAAACACTATGTTATGATTCCATAGAATAGTATAAAAATTATAATTGGGAACACTATAAATTTGGAGGCTCCCCAAATTATGTAGTATATCACTCAATATAACTCAAACAAAAAAGTAAACTGTTAAATTAATTTTCTAGTCTTATTAAAGATATGGAATAATAAAAATTTTCTATATCAAACACCCTTGAGGGGTTACCTAATGGAATATTTGAATATTCTCTAAAACATGGATAGAAGTCCCACTAATTAGAGAAACACTGTCATTAATATTATAATTTTTAATTTCAATTCAGTGTACTGACCCTAATATAACATGGAAATTATATACCCCCCATCAGTCTACTGATTTAGTTTATGAAAATCTCTGTCCTTCTACCCATTGGATTTTATTCTATGAGGATTAAAGTAGATTTTATCTCTATTTATGTAGTGGTTTTTTTGGTGTATTGAATATCCTTACCAAGATAATTCTTGAACCTATCTAGTAGAATTGTGTCTACAATTAGAGTATTAATAGTACCTTCCCATAAAATATATTTTAACAACAATCAATTATACATATATCCCAATTTGGTATTGTCCCCACCCTATGGATATCGTAAATACCGTTTCCCACTTCATGACATAGCTAGTATAATCTATTTATCTTTATTAACTAGTAAATAATATTTTCTATAATTAAAATACAATATTTATGAACAAATAATTTAGATACCATTTCTACTTCATAATAAATAATTTCCATTATCCATGTCTCAAAATTCATGAAGAATTGGTTAATTATGAAGGACCACAAAAACTCATTTTTATAATCACTCTTATGGAAATGTTCTAATGTAATATCCAAACCTCCCCCCTCCAGTCAGTGACTGAATAGAATTTAATAAATGATTGATTTTTTATTAAATTACCTCATTTTTTCTCTAGTACCATATGATATAATTATTGTTGATATATTTACTAATGATTGATATATCTATTCTATAACATGATTACATATCCATGATGAGAAGTTGGAAAAAACATTGTGGCATACATAGGTCTCTCTCAATTTATGAAATATTATCCATGTAATATGAATAATAAAAAAATGGTAGACTCTAAATATATGGGCAGTTTTGATACCCCTTCTCAAGGATTTCAAATAAAATGATATGTTTTTGGTGGAATCAATGGAAAGAATAAGTACAAAATATGTTATCCATGGAAATCAACATTTTAATTGAACTTTCATCTGTGGGATGAGATAATATTTCAACTATTTATATCACACGGGAGAAAATATGGATGTAACAATATACACTAAGTTAAAGGATTGAAAAGAGTAAAAAATCATAAAATAAAAATAAAAAATATGTATGCTTTTGAAACTTATTCAATAATTTATTTTAGTTGATTTTTACACGTTTGAAAATGTTTTATGATGAAGGTTTTTCCTGAATGTAACACAAACTCTTAATAGTTATATGTACTGTTAAAATATATTGAATTTCATGAAGAAAAACCATTCCATTTTTCACATATATAATAATTTATCTTCTTTATAGCATTATGGGATAAAGGAAGTGGGTCTATATTTTTCTAAAAACGAAATTATATATATTATCATAAAAACCAGTCATTATTAATGTGCATGTAGAAGTGGATTAGACATTTAAAACAACTAGTTCACTAAAAAAACAAACTTAGATGATCCCTTCATAATATAATTCCAAGGGTGTATTTTTAAAACTAAATAAGTTCTTAATGATCAAACATGTATGTTTAAAATAATTTTGAGATGTATATAAATTGGATAATATATGTCACATCACATCCTCTCAGACATAACCACAATAACCATCATAGGTTAATCAAAATTACATGTAGAACATATCCTATGGAAATACATAAGTCTTGTATTATAGGAGTATGAAATCGTAATATTTTCCTATATATCCAACAAATATATACTCAATGAATCCAAAAATTATATGCATGTATCCCAATTTCTACACATATGAAATGGTAATATAGTTCAGTGTATGTAATTTTTTTTACCCAATGTATTATATGGTGGTACAAAATCATATAAGGTTCCTTTCATGAATAATACTTGTAACATATAATTATTATAGTTCTCATTATTTGTTTTTCAATTTAATTCGGTGTGTCTTGGGACTCCCAAAGATGGAAAGAATTTGATGGAAAAAATGAACGTGAGTTTTGGGATGTATGTTATATTTATTTAACAAATTATGTGTATAAATGTGTAATGTCATAGCAAGGATCTTACTGTGTTCCAAGATCACCCAAGGTGGAAGGGGTTTCAGTGTAAGTATCAACTATCTTTTCTATCTGCTGGGAATTTACACGTTGTTTAATGAGATTACATGATGTGCAATATTAACCAGCCTCATGTCATGAGCAAAGTTCATATCATGAATGATAACACACTTTTTAAAGTGTACACATCATATAATGTTAAAAGAACAGTTCTTAATAAAAAGGTGATGAGTATTTTGGCGTAGAAGGACTCTGTGGATTACGTGACGTGAAAAGTGTTTATGCGCCTTGTAATTTTCATGAGATTTGATTTTATAGTACTGCTTAGATGATTTATTTTATTATTCGGCCCCAGACCTCCTTGATCTTGACCCAGATCTCTTATATGATGATTTGGAGACCTCCCCACTATTGAAATTATGTCTTTTTGTGATTGAACTCTGTCGCAATTGTTTTCCATCAATTTAGGTATTAATACTATCTTTTATCATAATTCCATTTGATCATTATAGAACTATTTTGTTGTATTATCGAATCTATTGACCCATTTTAAAGATTATTCTTATTTCCTTTCATTATTTGTTATGTGATCTTATTCTGGGAGCCAATCCATATTGGATTTTTGTGTGGCAGGTGTATTTTCTAGAGGAATGTTGTGACCATTAATCTTTTATAACTATTTTTTGTTATATTTAATCAATTACAAGAGGTTTATATTGATTCTAGGGCCTTTATTAATATTGTTTTTAGTTTCTACTTGTTCGTGGATCCTATTGTTGGTGTGTACAACCTGAGTTTTGAAGTAGGTTGTTCTGTCTCTTTCTCGTGCTGATTAATTGCATTGGTCTATTTTTGATAATTTTTTTGTAAATTAAATGGCATGATTAATTGATTGATTTGTGTGTATGGAAATGGATTTTTGATAAGATATGTTTTCGCCCTAGTTTTCTTAAATGAAAATGGTTTTCCAAATCATTGTGAAATGGTTTTGTGAAATGATTTTGAATGGATTTTTTAAATGAAATATTGAATGTGATAAAAAAATAGAGAACATGGGAAGCCTTGTCTACTTTTTATGATGGTGTAGTAATAGAACCATCCACTCCCAGAGGGGTTTCTCTTAGATAATTCCTTTTCTACTTATGAATGTTGTTCTAGAGACTTGTTAGACCTATTGGGGAGTTTACTGGGTAGGGGGTTTCTGATCTCTAGGGTTGATAAATACTTTTTTGGGACATGATGATAATGTGATTGTATATGTTAGGTATGAGTTTCCTATCTATCTTGACCAAATGTGATCCCAAGAATGATATTACCTACTCTTTTGGCCAATTTGGGATGTCTTGGATTATACTTTTTTTATTATACTTCGAGGGATTTGACACAATGTGGGATAAATTATTTGTTTGGATTTGATATATCTTATTTTATATATGGGTAAGAAATAATGTGAAACACTTTTACCTAATTTATTTGGAAATGTGGAAAAAGGGGATCCTAAATTGTTTTTCCATGCTTTTGCGGTATAATTGTTAAACTTTATATCATGCATTTTTTATTTAAATTTTTCAATTCATGGATTCTTTTATATAGAATTGTTATTGAACACTTTGGTGGGACCCTACTGATATTTTTATATCAAACCCTATGAACCCATTCATAATTTCATATAATATGTTAGATCATTTGATGTAGGGAAAGAAAAAGTGTTGTAGTGAGGAGGCATGGTTTTATATAAACTATGTTTGGGGTAACTATTAGTGAGGTGGGGGGAGTTTTACCATGCTATCACATTCACCTGTTGGAGTGGCTATTTTAGTTTTTTTTAATTCATTACAGTTGGAATTATCTTTAGAGATTGTTGCATTACCTTTTCAGTTGGATAGTTTCCTTTATTATCTATATGATAGAGAATATATTTATCTCTTCCTATTTTTTCCTTATATATATATATATATTATTTTTTTAGGTTAAGAAAAAATATTCCCTCCGGTTGTTGTTTGATTCTCAACTGCTACTCGTCAACTCATTGGGATAGCGAACTCCCTTATGGCATGAGGATGATTCAGGTTGGGAACCAATTTGAGAGGGTATTCTAGTTGGGTTTCTCATAATTTGGTATCAATGTAGTTATTTCCTCAGGGGTCCCAGTTTTGGGATGTTTGGTAGACTAGATATGTGATTTTAGGTCTTCTTAGGTACGTTGGGGTGACTAGCGGTCTAGATCTTGACATGACGAGACTCATTTTACCATGTGATATTAGGATGTGTGTCTCTTGATTTGAGTATTGATCTTAATATCAGTAGTTTTCTTATGGTTTTTCTGGTTTGAACTCTAATTATTATCTATTTGTTCATTTATTCTATTACATAATGCAACAGTATTCCTCTAAGATGTGTATTTTGAGTTCCACAGGTGGGTGAAGCTAATTCTTCTCAAGGGAATCCTCCCTTCGATCAAAATTATGTAAAGGATATGTTGTGGGAAGTTTATGATGTCGACCATAATGTTCCATAAGTAAATATCCATGTTTCAAAGGTATATCCAGGAGTTGTAGGAGGTCGTTATTGATCACGAGAGATCTGGTGTGAGAATCCACCATCCTTTAATTGTATGGATGAACGCCAGGATGTGGAGGAATATCTTGAAAAGATGAATCAAATATTTTACATACATAATAAAAATGATAGTTTTAAGGTGATGTGTATCATATTCATACATGAGGATCCCAACAAGCGATATTGGGATTTTGTGGTACTGGAATATATGCATGTGGGATTTGAATGGATGGGTGTCAAGACTCTCTTCATCCAATAGTTTTGTATAGAGTCATTGATGATGGTGAGGTGTCTAGAGTTCCTCTATTTACAGTAGGATGGTTATTCAGTGTTCATGTATAGTAATGAGTTCGATAATATGGTTTTTTTCACAAGAGGTGGAAAATAATGACCAGATGAAAGCTTAGATTTACATGTAGGGTTTGAGACCGGGAATCAGATCAATTGTATTTATGGTGAATCTTTCTACCTATGCGGAGAGAGTGGAAAAGGATATGATGTGTGAAACAAATATATGAGGAATGGTTTGAAATTATTCCCCTTATCTTCAATCTAGATGTAGCATCAGTGGAACGACAAGGAGAAAGAATAAGTGGAAGGATACACGTAGTGGTGTTGGAGGTAGTTCTCAATAGCCGACCTCTTCATAACCTCTAGTTGAAGCTAGTGGTGTTCCTTTGACATACTATAAATTTCATAATTTTTCACACACATTAATTCCTTTTCCTTCACCTATAAAGATGTGAAAGTTATGTGAAAGTTATGGTAACCTGCATTGTTTTTTCATTATATATCTACCCCTTGATATGTTCAAGTATCATTGGCTCCAAATGATACTACTATGTATTGAAATTATTTAAAGATAGTAGGGATCCATAGACATGCCTTTGGAGTGATGAAACATCTTGTAGTATATCATTTTCCAATTGAGGTTGATGCAGGTCCAGTGGTAGTTAGATGTACCATCATTATTTCATCCTTAATAGATATTTATTTTTTACTAGTGTTTCCCAATAGTTTATATTTGGTTTTTTCATTATGTGAATAAGATTCTAATGGATATCATTTCCTTTATTATGGATTTTGAGACACCTCTTGTGAAGATCAAAGAGAAGGGGTTTTGGTGTTCTTCTTGTGCACTATCGATTGTTTATGTGGAGTTAGTTTGGGACTTCCTCATTTCCTATTAGGATATTTTTTACATCATCATCGAGATGGATTGGCTTGTTTTTTATTTTGAGGAGTTTGATTCCAATTATTATCATTCCTCACTTATCATGGTTAATGGGAGGTCATGGGTGTTTCATGGAGAGTATGATCCATGTTCTAGTTGTATAGGACCTTCCTAGAAATAGTGCTTGTTTTTTTTGTCTACTATGTTATTTGATCTAGATAATGATTCATCTATTGTTGACCATCCCACTATTATTCACGTCATTCCTATCATTCTCCTAGAGGGTTTCTCCAATATTCATATAGAGAGGGAGGTGTATTTTATGATTGATCTGGTTCTAGTTACACATTTGATTTCAATACCTTCTTATTGTATGGAACTAATGGATGCAAGAGAGCTAAATATTATATTGGATGGTCTAATAGGGAAGGGTTTTTTTATCTCAAGTTTTTTTCCTAGGGTATCATTAGTTATATTTTCCATGAAGTAAGATGGTTCAATTTTTTTATATACAGAACATCAGAAGTTAAATAGAGTTACGGTTTAGAATAAATATCATTTTCTTCATGTGGATGAATTTTCATATCATTTAGAGTGGGATGGTTTTCAAATATTGATCTTTGGTCGGGTTATCATCGACTCATATTTCGAGTGTCTTATATTCCAAAGATGGATTTTAGGGCAATGTATAGCCATTAAAAATATATTATGATGTTGTTTGGTTTTAATAATACTCATGATGTTTTTATGGTTTTGAGTAATCAGATATTCCATTATTATATTGACACTTCTTTAATAGTGTTTATGAATGATATTTTAGTGTATTAGAGATCTAAACTCAAGAGCGATCACTATATAAGTTTGGTTCTAGAAATACTAAGGAGTAACTCTTTGTATAGAAATATTTCAAAAAACATTATGGATCCAAGAAGTTATTTTATTGGGGAACATTATTTTTGAGCATAGATTATCAGTTGATCCTGAAATGGTGATGTTTTTTTTCATGGTAAGTATCATGGAATGTATTTGATATAAAGATATTCCATAGTCTTGCAGTATAACATCAATAGTTCATAAGGATTTTATCAATTTAGGTATGACTTTTGAATAATATTTCCAAGAAAGAGATGAAATTAATATTATATGTGAAGTTTCAATGTTTTTTCATTGAGCTGAAATTACTTATGATATCAACTCTTTTTCAAATCTTAATTGATACAGGTAAGGGGTGTGGGGTTTTCTGTCATGCTTTTGGAACTAGTATGGATTTCATTCTCATGTAGTATTATCATGTGGTGGATCAGGGCTATGTTCATATATGATGGAATGAGAAGAATTATGCCACTCATGATTTTGAGCATGTCATGGGTTGGCATGTTCCTTAGTGTTAGTGGAACGTTCTTTTTGTGGATAGGTTCACAGTGCTTTATGAATATAGGGTTTTGTTCTATATCTTTTCTCCTAAAGTATTAAATCATAGACAGAGATTGTGGTTGGAGAAAATTCTGAAAATTTTCGTTGATATCACCTACTACTTGGAAAAGGGAAATTTCATTATAGATGACAGTATCTAGAAAGATCCACTGCAGGTTGTTTAGTAATTGAAGGAAGAGTAAATCCTTATGGGGATTTTTTCTCAGTTGCATCTAGATTCTCATGAGGATATTTTTTATAAGGTTCTTACACCTGTTAAGTTATCATCATCTCTCTTTGATTATATTCTACATGTTCATTA
The DNA here is from genome assembly GCA_963277665.1 of Viscum album. Taxonomy (NCBI): domain Eukaryota; kingdom Viridiplantae; phylum Streptophyta; class Magnoliopsida; order Santalales; family Viscaceae; genus Viscum; species Viscum album. The sequence continues at coordinate 219,542,570 of OY728167.1, forward strand.
TTAGGATGATGAATCCATAGGAAATCGGGAAGCCTAATATGCTGGGATACCATTTCAGGTTTCTCTCTCTATTCAGATTGTTTTTAAAATTTTGGGCATCATTTTTTCATACCATAATATTTGGAAAGTTCATATTTGTTTTATTTCAATATTTATTCATGATATATTCATACAAGTATTAATAAGATGTAATATGAAAAGAGTTTATGATTCTAGTGGATGGGTATGATGTGTGACACTGCCGATTTTGTGTCCCTCTGTTACACCTTGCAACAGTTAAAGCTAGGGCATCTGATACCATCTAGATTACATTAGTTTCATCCACATTCAGTTTTGAAATGGGTTGAGGTAACCATTGATTTCGTTGTTGGATTAACATATACACCCCAATGGAGGAATACTCTTTGGGTGGTGATTGGTCAATTGGAAAAGTCATCTCACTTCGTTCTGATCTGGGAAACATCATTATTTGATGATCTGGGTAAGCTGTATGTGCATGAAATGGTGAGGTACCATGGGGTTCCTTCTTCCACTATTTCATACCTGGATTCTAAGATTACATTGAGGTTCAAAAGGAGTCTCCAAGAGGCAATGGGGACTCAGTTCAGGTTGGGTATATCTTACCATCCACAGATAAATGGTCAGACACAACCTAATATTCAGATTCTACAAGATAGGATCAATTCCTATGTCTTCTGTATTGGAGGATCTTGGGATACCCATATGGAACTGGATGATATTTATTATAATAATAAATTTTAGTCTTCGGTTATAATGGATCCATTTTAGGCTCTGTATAGCTACCCATGCAGGTCACCTCTTAGTGTGGAAGATATGGGAGAAGCTTCATTGGTGGGACCGATCTTGGTTTAGGAGACATCAGTAATGATTTAAGACATACATTGGCATCTTGTTATAGCTATGCATCGACATGAATTTTATTCGGATTAGTGGCATCATCCTTTTACTTTTTTCGTAAGTAACATGGTTTTCTAGAAATTTTATCCTCAGTTGGGTCATTGTCAGCTTTGAAAGCAGTTAATGTTGGCTTCAAGATATGTTGGACCATTTGCGGTCACTGAGCATATAGTCTTGGCATCCTATCTGTTATAATCTTTGGTTAGTTGATATGAATTTATGATGTTTTCCTCATATTTCATTTCTAAAGATACTATCCAGATCCTTATCACATTTTTGGAGGGAAGACGTTGTGTTAAAGACATATGTTTCTATTAGCGATCATCCAATAGAGACCATTGAGTCTCAAGTAATACTCTTCCATGGAAGGTTGTGTCTATTTTTCATAATATTATGGGGACATAGATCATATTATAAGGAGACTTGGGAGAACAAGTTGTTGATGAGGGAGAATGGGCCTTAACACATTATTAGACATCATTCATCCTCAGGAATTCCTGAGGAAGGAATGTTTAATATTGGGGATATTGTAAAATCTCATTACCATCATTCAGGTATTTCCCTTTAATTTTTTCACTTAATTTGGGTGTCTATTGGGACTCTAGAGGATGGATATCGTTTTTTTTTGGAAAATTAACAAATGTTCAGGAATATATGTTTTAATGAATTAATAGAGTCTTTTTGTAAATGTGAAATGGTTTAGCTGTGTTCTTTATGAGTTTGGATAATTGCTAAGGTGCTATGGGTTTTCCTGAAAGTATATACTATTTTTACAACCTTCTGGGAATTTACACACTATGTAATGGGAGTACATGATATGTAATTTTAACCTAACTTGATTCATGATATGAGTTCATAGAATGGAATATTATATTCCATGTAAATAGTAATAATTAAGTAATTTTAAAATATCAATTCTTAATTAAAATATTATAGGTTTTAAACACATGTAATTTGAGTACAATGAATTTAATGTTCAGTGGAGCATGTCATGTGATAGTTTCATATCATGCAAGATTACATGCTATGTAAGGATTAAATGTCAGAAAATGTTAAAAGATTAGTTTAAAAAAAAGGTGTTGCATTTCTTGTTGTATAAGGACTTTTTATATTACAAGATGTGTAAAGGGGTTTCACTACATGTAAATGTCACGTGTTTGGATCTTAGGGTGATTCTTAGGTGTTTTTTTATTATTCTGCCAGCAACTGTATTTCTCTCAAAATATAGCTATCCTCTGGTGATTTTGGGGAAAAGTACTCCATATAATTTTCTTTGTTCGGAATTTTATCTCCATTGTGTTATGGTTTCATCTATTCAGGTGAGTTGTCCTTTCTTTGTCTTCATTAACATTTATTATGTTAGAGATTTTTCATTGTGTTAACAGATCTGTTGACCAATGGTGGTGATTACTCTTGTTTTCAATCAAGATCTATTGTGTGTTCATGATCCAGGGGTCGATCCTTTGTCGGTTGTTGTTTGATGAGTGTGTGTTCATGAGGTATGTTAGAATATTTCATCTTCACCAACCCTTTTTGTTTAATTTTAATAAATTATTATATTTGTAGATTAATTCTAGGGCCTCAATTGTGATTGTTGTGTTCTTCTTTTTTGATGGATCCTGTTGCGGGCATGTGAACCCATAGATTTTGAGGTAGGTGGTTCCCTATCTAGCATATTTTTATGAACTATGTTCCAATAGTTTGGATAAATTGTTTTATAAATGAAATTTCATGGTTTATTTATTGATTCACGTGTCTAGAAGTGGGATTTCGATAAAATATGACTTTCCACTAGTTCTGATAAATAAAAAGGGTTTTTCTAAGCATTGTGAAATGGTTCTGTGAACTATTTTTTAAATATTGGTTTAAATTAAATGTTGAAATGGTTCAGGAAGTAGAGAACATGTGAAATATTAAGTACTAAGGTGGAAGGTGTAGTAATAAGACTTATCCAGTATCGGTTTCTTTTCTCATGGTTCTTTCTTCTTCTCCTTAGGTATGTTGTTCTAGGGGATTCTCGGATATGCTTGGGGGGGGGGTTGCATTCTGATTTTTTCTATTCTATCTATATCGTATGCATATGTTTATAGATGTGATGCATTTGAAATTTTTTATATATGTTACAAGTGTCCTAGCTACCCTGTTCTAGTGTGATCCGAGGAAAGATGTTACCAATTCTTTAGGATGATTTTTGTTGTTTTGGATTATACTAGTTTGATTGTAATAAAATAGATTTGATATGATATTCACACATGAATTGTTTTTATTTGATATATATTATTAGATATATGGATGTGAAGTGGTTTGAAATTTATTTAACTAAACTATTTAGAAATTCATAAAAAGTTGAAATTAAATTATTTTCCGTCCATTAAATTTAAAATTATTATATTGCGTATCATGATTTGGTATCTAAAAAGCTGTGAATTCCTAGATTAATTTATAGAGACTTGTTATGGAACACCAGGGTGGGACACTACTTAGTCTATTATCTCACCCCCTATTCACATCTTCAGTAGTGCATAGACCTTGTTATGTTATTCAATTAAGAAAATGAAAAGTTTCATTGTAAGGTCAGGAGGCTTTCTGTCATCTGGGTTTTGGGTAGTTGGTGGTGAGGTGATGGTGGATTCTATATTCTATCACCTGGAGAAATTGAAGTGAAATTTTTTGTCCTTTGTTATTGGACTGGTCTCATGGAGACCGTTTCTTTATATTTTTAGTTTTATATCATTTATTATTCTCAATATTTCATGGAAACATTTATCTATTCCATTGTATTTCTCTTATATAAATCTAAAATCTAGGTTGTTGCTTTATATTTAGAAAATAATCCCTTATTGCAGTTTTTTGACATCCAGGTTATAGTCGCCAACTTATGGGGATCGAGAACACCCTTCGGGTATGTGCCATTTTTGGGTTGAGTACTAGTATGAGAGTGTGTTCAGGTTGGGTCCATCACAATATTGACAGACATCCATGTACTCTAAATCCTTCCATACCTGAAATATCAATAGGTAATTCATAAATTACCGAACTAATGCATGTATGTCACACTTATTCTTTTGTACCCTTGAATTTCACATGTGAGAGACATTGACCTATATGTACACTAGAAACCCTTCATTTTTTTTGGTTTAACAACTTCTTTATATGGAAAATTTTCTAAAATCGCAAGTGATCTAAGTAATAAATATACACATCCATATATCCGTTAGACCATAAATAAAAATATAAATGCAACTATTATTCATGAATAACATACCCAGAAACAATAGTATAAATTTATACAAATTCAATACATATATTCGCAACATTGGTCTGATGCTTGAGGCACCCTAGTTTAAGTAATAATTTAAGATATATGCATTCAGAACATAAATGATATAAGGATTAATGGTCTTTTAAAAAACATAAAATTCCATAGGTCCCCCAAATAATGATATCCAGGAATGAATTTTTCACATTCAAAAAAGTGATATGATTAATTAAACCACAAATACTACATGAAATGTCCATCCTCCATGAGTATAATTCATGTAAATGATGAATATGAATGGTTTCATGTGTCTAAGTTGAAACATTCACACATTAACAATAAAACAATTTATAAAGGGATGTTATGACTCTATGAGATATCTTCTACCCATTTACATCCCATATGAGATAAATGAAGTCTAGGTAGCCTTCAATAAGGCCATCGACCTCTACCTTGTTCATGAATGAGTCTTAACACCCTAATATGATTTTATATTATACCTAGCCATATTATATACAATAATATTCTGAAATTTTACATATTAAAAATTACTAAATGATCAATAATTCACTTTGGTTATCTTCAATATATGCCCCACTAATATAAAGTGAAACCAATATACATTCACATTATGGTATAACTCCCAAAATGTTAATCTAATACATTAATTTAATGTTCTTTCATGATATATTCCCCACACCAAGACTTAACTATCCATGAACTCCTTTCATTGAAATTTCGATGTAAGTTATAATATTTACATATTATCCTTTTCTTCCCATGGGTCTATTCTCCCTTCTTATTTCCTTATTTTATAAAAAATATTGATTAAAATTTCTAATCATGAGTAAGTCGTGCACACATGTTATTTATTGAAACCTATCTCCAAGTGATCTATGTTGTGTGGTGATAAACTAGGTTACATAGTGATTTTTGTGGCATAATATACAAATTATTGAAAGAATGGTATGAATTACACAACCTTAAACATTATAGATATTAGGATGAAAAATATATATGAAGGTGTGATCAATAGTTTTTGTGACCATAGGGAGATTTTTGGGACCCAATGGGGTTTATAGAGATTAGAGGATAAATAAAAATTCCATATAAGTGTGATTTTTTTTAAATAAAAGATGAATTAGATAACACGTGACATCAATGTGGTTCTTTTTTTCCTTTTTACTACACATAAATCATTTTCAATCTCAATTATTAGATAGTGTTTCATTTTTGTTGAATATAGTTACATTTTTTGGAGATTTAAAAAAATTGAAATGAGTTTTGATATTTAAGAGTGGCGTTTTATGCTATTTGAATTAAAAGTGTACTCAATATAATACATCCACATAAAAAATCGCATGGAACAAGTCTATGAAGTGAAACCATACAACTTATTAAGAAATAAGAATTATTTATAATTCATATTCTAATGAAGAAGAACTAATTGTATCTTGGTGTAGTGAATTATATACAATAGTAATTAGAATGTGAAGATTGGAAACAGCAATATCATATTGTTTTTTAACTAAAAAAACTTATATTTGAGAAATAGTGTGGCTCATACACACCATGGAAAAGAATATGGTGTCTCACATTGGATTAATTTTCTGAAAGTGGAAAATTATGATGGATAACTTATGATTGAACTTGAGGAAAAGTTATTAACCTAATAGAAGATCAAAACAAAATGGATAGTGAAATGGGCATTGAAAATTATGAAGTATTTATCTAAGAATAAAAATATTGGTGTCCATGTCATGGTAAATATATGGTAGTTATTTTGAAAAAATTTGATATGTCGATGAGTTCTATTACCAAACAACTAAAATGACTTAGTTTCTTAGGGATGTTTTATGAGGTTTAAAATGGGTTGTCCAATGTTGTGGAACATACCAATGTGTGAGAATAAATTTCCTATCTTAAATGAATAGGGGAGAAAATTTTAGGGTAAATCACATTTTTAAAGTTATTTCAAAGCAATTCAGATAAGTTTAATAGAAAATGGTTTGCAACAAGCCATGGTGAATTCATAGATGTCATTATTAATGAAGACTTCCATATTTCAAGTGGTTTTAATGATGTGTCTCATTTTAATAATATTATATTTTTCATACACAATATCTGAAGTACATAAACCATATCAATGGAAAATTTAAATATTTCATATTTAATGAATAATTCTATATTTCATATTGAGTTTATTATGTGGATCATTTAATGAATATTGGTTTATTTAAACATAATATCATACATCTATAAAACAAACAAATTAGGACTAATAGGTATTGAATGATCCAAAGACTAAAAAATAAGTAGGTGAAGTTTAAGATTGTTATATATTAGGATATAAAAATGAAATTACAATATAAACTTCTTGAATGTATTTTTGGTTGTGTAAGACTATATTGGATGTGGAGTTCAATAAAGACCCGATATTATAATTTTATCCTCCTTAAAGAAATATTATTTTAATATCTTATTCAAAATGTAACACTGAACTATAAAAATCCTGACATATGTTAAAAAATAACAATTGAAAACAAATTAAATTAGTGTGTATAAAAATGAGGTAACCATATTATGAAATATATGAAACAAAATGAGAAAAATGGAATTAGGTAGAATAAGTATACCTTATGAAGAAAATTTCTCCATGATTAGAGAAGAAGTTACATCACTAAGTTTTTCCTTTGGACACTCCCAAGATGATATCCAACAATAATGGTATAAGGAAAATCATATTTGAGAGAAGTTATACCCTATGGAAATTTCCATGAGATGTATGATATCAGACTCACTACCCTATGATAACCAATACAACTTCCCAATTTTTTTTATATTATTCATAAATCAATACGTAATTTGTAAGTATAAATTATGATAATCGACCTTATATAAGTATCACATATTTATTTAACATTAATATAAATGAATATTTTAATATAGACATATCAAAAATATAACAGAATAAACCCATTTCTATAATATTTATTTTAAGGGTTTTATATTTTAAAATAAAATTAATTTTGTAAGTTTAATGAAATATATTATATATTAGCACCAACTTAATTTGCAATTGATTAATAAAAATTAATTTTTAAGAAAGTATCCAAACATATCGTCATGGTAGTTTCTAAATAATACCCTTTATAATGATATATGACAACCTTCACAAAAAAATAACAATAGATAAAAAATTCCATAAACTTATTCATGTTTTAAATTTAAGCCATAGATGAGCTAGAAGGATTGTATCGATTCATCGAGCCTAGATCCCACACTATTGTAGTCTGAATTCATCAACTCTAGCCCTTTTTCATCTTCATATTCATGCCAAATATAACCCCAAACATCTTCTACTGAGATGACTACCAACTGAATCTAACTCATCATCATTGTCTTGACCAACACCGATCACCAAGTTAAATTAAGAAACTACGATCCCATTATATCCTGTAATACCCAAAACCAATGATCAATAAATTACTCTTCACTAGAAGTAACTCGTCATCTGTGAATGTAACAAGTTTATCCTTCAAGGAAAAAACCATCATAACTAAAACTCCATGGTTTTTGTGTTGAAACATATACAAATAGCTTTTGATCTGAAACTTTAACACCTAACTTTTTTCTATCTATTGTGGATGAAATAAAAAAACCATTAAACCAAACCCTCATGAAAATAGGAACATCCAATGCTACTTAAAGAAAAACCACAAATAGATCTGAAAATACCTGATCCCACATTCCAATTGACACTAAACCACCATAGATCGATCTTAGGGACACTTGAAAATATAGAATACATTAATCACCACCAGTGAATGAGAATTAAAACCCAAAGGAAGAACATGAACCAAAATGAGTAATGATTCATGAAACACTAGTGAACTCCCAACCAACACATACCAAACCCCCCCCCCCCCCAAAACCATTTCATTAGACCCAAATAGAGTATGGATCAATTTAACTGGTTGAAATAGTATAGGATGAAATGAAAAAAGCCTCTAGAGAGAGAAATAAAAACAGAGAGGAAACTGAAAAAGAAAAAAACAATAATAAAACTATCAGACAAAAAATTATAACACCAAAAAAACTTACAAGAACATCCCAAGCCACCGTGAAGAAAACTGAACATGAAAAAAGTGGGTTCAGACATGGTGGGTCCGTTAGGAAGGGTATTCACATTTTTTTCAATGTCATGAATGTGGGGGAAAACCCTATTGGAGGATGATTATTAGGGGAAAACACAGAATTCAAATGTGTATAGTGACAAAAAAGTAAGCGGGGCATATAGAGAAGTATGAACTCTCACCGTCGAAGAAGCACGCTAGAAAACCTAGGAGACAGTGATTCCATGATTGAGAGCATGGTTAGGGGAGTGGGGTTCCATCACTTCCTAAAATAATTATTAATTTGAAAATTATTCAATTTAAAATTATTCATTTGAAAATATTAATTTGAATTTAAAAACCCATTATTAACATTTTATGGGCATATATGATATCCTCCAATAAAAACTAATTTGATATTTTTCATTTATTTAATGTTATATCGATAAAATATTTTTTCACTTGTTTTTAAATCCACTTAAATTTTATTTTTATCATAATAAACAAATTTATATGATAAAAATAAAATAAATTTATAATTTTACCTTATAAGAAAATTTTATTCTGAAAATATACTTTTTATAAAATACTATTTTACATGTCCTTTTTCTAACATTTAAATTGATTTTCAAAGAAATAAAATTTTTATCTGATAGGGTGGATTTCATATTTGGATTCAGTATTTTGTAATTATTTAATGTCTTTTTTTTTTGTTTTTTATTAAACGTAAATTATTTTGGTAAAAACTTGTTATTGTTATAGAGTCTAAAATAGATAATATAATAAATCTTGGGATAATGTGTATCAAACATGTTAAAAATATTATTATATTTGACTTGTTGAAATATTATATATTTTTAATAATAAAATAGTTAGTTTCATTTTTTAGGCTCTAGACTTGTTTATCATGTGATCCATTTATATACAGTTATTATATTTACAAACAAATACATTCTCTCGACTTATAAAAGTGGACTCCCACCACCCTTTTAGACTCACACTAAAAATTTGTTTTATAATTTACAAATTCACATATTTATATCCACTAGAATAAATATTCACTCTATTTTAATTCTTGTCATCATATATTATCCGATGTCCTCTCTTTCTAGAAGTACATCATGAGAAAGTTAAAATGTCAATGTAAATACTTCCCTCTCCCTAATATTTTTCCTTTTCTTTAATTTTTATTATAATAATATAAACAGTATGAAATTAAAATATAATTGTTACCAATATATTTAAATTTTTATTTTCACAATAGATATAGATTATCTTCCATTTTCCCTCTTACTGTTGGATAATCTGAAATGTTAATTATGAGTGTGTATGAACTAATACTACCATGATGCAACATCATTAATTTTATTCCACTGCCTTAAAATTATAGTCCTAATATATAATTTAATATATATTTATGAAATTTATAAAATAATTTTCTTTTTTAAATAATAAAACATATTAGTACTTAGTCCCATTTGATGAGAAACAAAATCATTATCATTGCATACCTGAAGACTACGACATATAAGGATCAATGCATTTCCATTTTCATTACCACCCATCATGGATGGTATTAAATTAAATTTAAAATAATTAGTATGATATTTTACAAACCATCTAGTATTCTTTAATTAAATTATTTTATATACATTCTTACCATTCTATGTAAAATGAGAATGTTTTATGTGCCTACTTTCAGACCACCACATTGACGAATGTAATATATTAGGTTTTTCAAATAATAATCATTATTCATCTAGACTATTCATTACTAATTTATAAAATTAAACTAATATAAAAAAATATAATTATTATTATATTAAAATGATATTCTTTAAAAAAATTACTCTCCTAACCACCCTTAATCATCGAGTAGTAACATGTTCTTGTCAATGATGGTTTAACCACACACCCGAAAAATGATAATAATACATATCTGAGATGAGTATTGGAATTGAATTTATGGTGATATATGATATAAATAAGAATAAAATTTATAATTCTATAATTATAATATAAAAATTTACATCAATATTTATAAAGGCACACATTGTTCGTTAGGAATCACTAAATCTTGGTCATCATAGAATTAATTTCTAAAGACCATATATAAAACTCACATTGAATGATATTGTAACATTATAAAACAGTATTAATATTAAAATATAGTATATTTTATGATCTAATATTGATGAAATTTGTGATAATAATCAATAAAAAAATTGTTATGAATATAATTCAAAATGATCAATATTACACACACCTGATATTGTAAGAAGATATGAACACACTAATATACATGTGGGAAATAACTATAAATGATTTTTATAAAAAGTTATGAATGTGAAATTGTTCTCAAAATATGGGATTATATTATTAATGGTAGCAATACAAGATGCTAAATTACCTTCTAATTAGCGGGTAATCTTGACACTGGTTTCTTTTTCAGAGATTTTCACCCCATGATAGATTTTTCCTATTATACACCATGTTTAATATTGAATGGTGTATATAATGAAAAATTACATTATATTTACATATTCATTGGTTTTTTAAGATCTATATAATTTTCTCTTTGAAATACATTTCACTTAAAATGATACCAAAATTTAATGGGTTTTTTGGATTAAACTGTTACTCAACCCCTAAGGGTTTTATTACCAATCTTATTTTTAGATCAAGGGAGTTTTTAAAATAAATATATATGCATAATGTTTGTTGTTTCTAATACCCATCTTCATATATTTTTTATAAATTCATTTTTTTTTACATTTCCCCTCAAAATTTTAGGTCCCCTTCATTCATATTTCAACTGAAGTGTTTCTTGTAGGTGAAACTAACCTCATATATTCTTCTCAGTCAGAATCCTCCCTATATCCATGTTTGTATTCATTGGATTTTTTATAAAATTTTATTATATTTACCTTAATAATTGATCAATTTTACTACCTACTACAAGATATTATTTTAATAGTTTTGAATATATTAATAATGTTTTATGGGGGTTTTTTCGAAAAATCTAAAAATCATTTTTTAACATTTACATTGGAACCCTAATTCTTTCCACCTCTTTCATTTGATGTTATGTTTTCTATTTATGTTTTCATGTTTTCTATAAGTAATTTTTTTAATCAATATTTAGAAAATATCTATTTTATATTTATTTCAAGCAAACATGGATATTTCTTATTTCCAATGTGATTTTTTAAAACTCTTAAAAAATATTTTTCATCGATGTATTTTCCATTGAAATTACTTATACATGATCAAGGATATTATTAAAATGTAACCATAAACCTTATTTATCTATATAAATAATGTGATATTATTATATTTTTGATGAATGATCCATCACTAGTTTTTATTTCCTAATCATCTTCAATGTATAACAATGACTTTTCTTCCAATTCTTTTTATATTTGAATTTCCCATTTCTGATTCCTCTGATTAAAGGGCATTCACCTAGATTCCATACATCGATTAATTAGTAAAATTATTATCCTAATTGTATCCCCATTAACTATATGGTGTAGATACTACATGATTTATTATCTCGAGGGAAGTGTATTTACATAGAATTTTGTTGAATCGCTTTAGATATCAATTTATTTCCATGGGTTTATCTTGTGAAAATTTTTTATAGTTTATTTATATCATCACTTTTAAATAGAATATGAATGAAATATTCATGAAACGGGTTCTTTTTGATGTGTAAAAAAAAATTTCATTTCATGGGTTCTTTATTCATAATAAAATAATGATTTTAATTTTAATATTTTTTGAAAGGAATTTTATTTCCATTAGTTAATGAGGATTTAATAGCTGAATGATACTTATGCGGTAATCAAATATATGTATGATGATGGGTGAGGTCATATATCACCCTCTAATGAACTTTTTAAAATTTTAAGTCTCATGTGATATATATAAAATAAATTTCGAGTTGTTCAAAGAATGCATGTAATTGTGTAACTCCCAATGGTGACGCATATATGGGTACAATTATGTTGTCCTAGATGAATGGGAACATGTTTTTAACTCATTAATAACAGGTTTCACTCTGTTATTCTATATTCCACATTAGAAATATGTTTTATATTTTTATGCTTATTCTCTTGACTGTGTGCATATCTCATGGTTAATGTTTATTAAACCACGTTTCTACAGTATTTTGATTTATTTATTATATTATGACACTACATAATCCATTTTTTTGTAAATTATTTTTTGGGTATTATTTTTATTATTAATATTAATTATACCCTTATCCTCCCCTGATGTTCTCCTATGATATTTGATTGTAATATCTAAATTTTACCCTTGCTGAGCGTTTGAGCTCATATATATCTTATACTTACATTTCTCAATGTTATTAAAGAATTATTTTGTGTGATTTATATAAAAGAACATAATTTTTAGATAATTTATTTGAGATTTTAAAGCCTTATTTTGTATTAATTAGTTTCTTATATTGTTGGGAAAATATCCATTTAACATAAAACATGTGTTCTACTAATTAATTTTTTTCCTAACTCTCAATAAATATAAACGTAAAAGTTCCTTGCAATGTAAAGGTTTAATTATTTGTGAATGATATTGAAATTAAGTATTTATATTAAATCAATAGCTACCCTCGCTTTTCATGCATTAACATTTCATATTTTTTACAGAATACTTAATATACTATACAAAAAGATGCCCAAAGACTATATTAGTTTATTTCCCTTGAAAACATGAGAATCTAGAGATTAGTATGTAAGTGTGATAAATTATTTCCCACTTGGTTATTCATGAAGATCACCCTTCTTAGACACATCCTATATAATGCATATCTCTATAACCTAGGGAAGGGAAATAAAATAATGGGTGAGATCACATGCTCATTAAGGATAACCGAGGGTGATATATAAGAATAATAATGTTCATTAGGGAATAATAACATGAGAATAACAATATAAGGTCATACGATGCATATCAAAGATCATATACATGAGTCATGGTGTAAATATTGGTCATTAGTAATACAAGAATCATATGGGTATTGAGAGCATAATATAGTAAATTATAACATAGGATTAAGAAATGGAATTTGATGTAGATACCTAAACACATAATATCATTCCCTATATGTCGAGGTGCATGAAAAAACATAAAAATGAACTTCATGGGGACTTCACCTACTTTTTTGGACGCACCACCATCCTAATTCACAATATTTTCCATATAAAGGATTGGGTTTCCCCATATTCCAATAGTGGATTAGGTTTCACCATCTTCCATAGTGAATCAATCCCGTCAACTTGATTAAAAAAATTATCTCATAACATATTAATATTCCCCTAATGTGTTGGAGGTATATATAGTTATCTCCAATCATATAATGAAAAAATACATATATACCACAAAAACATAAATAATTCAACATATTAGAACCCATGGAATGATATGCGTTTCAAAAATATCATTTCATCATAAAAATAAACCATTAATATAAATAATAAGAATGGTACAATTGAATAATATGACCATTAAAACATTAGTAACATAAAATAATGTTATTTAAGTTAGAGATAAAATTTTATATATCACCTAAAAATATTGTTTGAGGAAAATATAATTTTGGCATTGAAGATGATATATTTTCTTAAAATGTTATACAATTTGAAAAGAAAACATTTTATTTGAAAATATCCTTGAATTATTCTATGATAATCCTAAAATCATTAAGTTATCATGATTTTAGAAATTTACTTTCATTTAATAAAATATAAAAAACATTTGTTTCATAATTTTTCCAGAGAAGTCACAAAGTTCCTAAATGGAAAAACTATAAAAAGGCTCCATTATAACCATGTAGCAAAAAGTAAAAAATGGGTAAAAATGACTTTGCACATCCATAATAGAATTTTAAAAAACAAATTGGAAAAAATTTAGAAAATATGGACATGAAAGATAAATATTTCCCAATAAATACATAAAATGAAATAATGCCAAATGTTGAGCAGATAGTAAATTAAATACTCATCACTTTATAATCAAAAGAATTGACTTTTCAATGAACGAAATAGAAATTTATGGAAATTAAAATAACATATTATTCTAAATAATACTAATAAAATAAAATCATGTGAATTATATACACCACATAGAAAAAACAAGTACTGTATAAGGAATCTGTCCCATAAATATAAAATTGATACATAAATACCTTACCATATGTCTTGACTTACTTCATATATGTTCAAAACTCCAATATAATAAATATAATTTTTTATAAATCATAAAAAGAACCATATTCATATATATAATATCATATATTATTTATTATGAATTTATATTATTCTCTTGATAACACTTCCATGTAAATGTCATGTTTCAGGTAATAACTGCTTTGTTTTTCATTCATGGTTTTACTTGTTTTCCTTTGTCTTCTTACATAGATCATAATTTAATCAAATCCATAATTATAAAAATGATATATATATATATATATTAATTATAAATTTATTCATAGTTATTAATAAAATATTATGGTTGAAAATGGTGGACATTATTCATGGAGACGGTAGGTTGTACGTACGCATGAAAGTAGTTTTCAGTTTGATGTCATAGTAAAAGAAATAATATTATATGATATATTATACTTATATAATCATTTTAATTAAATATATATCATATATATTCATAATATTCTTCCTTATTTAAATCCATTTTATGTATATATGAAGAACAAATCACATCACATTGTAGAAATGGTAAGCTATAGTACACAAGAGCAATGTTATAATTTTCCAAAAGTTAAGATGGAAAAAGGTATATATGATATTGTCATTAAAAAACATAATTATATCATAAGTATCATATATCAATAAGAAACCCATCAAAATTATTCCAAATAATTGATGGAGATGAAAAAAATGAATAGTATCATTACGTGGAAATGATAAGTCATATATACACATGAGTAATACTTTCACTTCGTGTTCGATGGGAAATGAGATATATAATGGCGTGATAATAATCATAAATAAACATCAAAAAATTGATAATTTTGAAGTAAATATTATATGATATTTATTATATATTTATAGGAGGTAGAGAATAGAAGAAAAAGATAATGGGCAATTAGAGAGATAAACTCTTCTTCTATAAGATTCGATTAGATATCGTATAAAGGACCCTAGATTTGGTCATTTTTTAAGAAAATAACCCCTATAATGTGAATTGGAAAGTTTATAATAGTATTGGGAATATTTTGTTCGATCTAGATGTCTCCATTTTTTGAAATGAGATGAGGGAAGATGTGTCCTTTTAAAATTAGGTAATTAGCACGTTTTGGAATTTGTCAAAATATTAATTTATAATAAATTCAATATCAATTAGAATACCTAAAAAACTACATTTTTTAGATAATAAGATATTATAATGTTGTAACATCATCAATAAATATATTGTAGACTTGTTTTGGTGGAATATTAATCTTTTCCATTTTTATTATCCTTTAATTAACCCATTTTAATTTTAAAGATGGGAAGAAATTTATATATATTAAAAAGATGTATTTTTTACATATAAAGTGTCAATTGAATGATAAATTTTAAATCTATGATATTTGAGACCACAATATATCCCAGTTTCCTTATTTTGTATTTTTATGATTTTATCTAATTTTACAAAAAAAAAATTCACAAAATATTATTATTGTCAATTTAGACACTATTTATTAGACTAACTTCAAGAAAATCAATCATGAAAGTGGACTCAGAAAAGAATAATTTAATAAAAAACTAAAATGTTATATTCACCAATAAATTTCATGGGGAACATTAAGTAAAAGAACTAATTTTTCTTTAAATCATTATGATAATATCTAATTAATCATTTCATTAATTAAATAATTATTGCAACATTATTGTGTCATTATTTATGAAAATTATTTATTATCTAAAAAATAAAAATAAAAATTCTTAGATGTATAAAAACATCTTATATTTCTGGATAATATACATAATTGATCATATTTCATATTGATCCCCATAATAAAAATATTATTCTTATTAGTAAGAGTGTGACTTTTTGTCACTCTCTATGATTTTAAACATATCCAAGTAATTTTCATGGAAAAATTCCCATTAAATTATCATATTTCAGTACTTATGTTTTAAGGGTCGAAATATATTCATCCAATAATGTTTTTAAATGTTTTAGGGTCATTTTTATAGACCATGTCAAATTATTTTTAACTTCAATTATTGAATTTTCATTTTACCATTTTAAAAAAATTTAACAAAGTTGCTATTCATATTGACCAAATATAGAAGGGATATATTTACTAAATTTGTAACTTCTAAATCCAAATATTATATCCATGTTTCATAATTCAAAACACAAAATTTGGTAAAATTAATTTAAAATTAATCTCATTGATGGAATGAGAAAACATGTTTTTAAAATGAAAAATTCCAAAAGAATGACATGTTTTTGTATCCAAATTAAATATGAGATAGTTTCAAATGATATAAATTGAATTAGATGATATAAATTATACATTATTGTACTTTAAAAATAATAATACTTATAATTCAACACAATAAATTATTTTTATGAAAAAAGATGTTTTCCATCAAAATTTAGTAATTTCACTATTAATCAAAACATGAAACATATCTGAAAAATACCAAAACATCAATCAATTTAAATTTTGATACTTTGATATCAATTAAGAAGATTTTTTTGTTATATAAAAATTATAAATGTGGAGAAAAATATTATTTAAAATGGGTTATCCATTAAAAAGCTGCAAAACTACCATTTTATAAAAATACTTATTTTTTTGGCATAAAATTGTATTTTTCTAATATCATTTATTGAAAACAAAAAATATGAATTTTAAAAAATAAATTCAATATTATATATATATATCATTAATTTAATTTAATAATTATTATTTTTTTATTTATCAGTACAAAACATACTTGTGCATATTTAAATAATTTTTTATAAAAACATATCTCTTTATTAAAAAAATAATTACATTAATTTATATTTAAATGGTAAAAAAATTATATGTAATCCATAGTTTCATAATTTATTTAAACCTACACACTCATTCCATTATTTTTTCTTGTTTATCATTTTATTGTTTAAATTATTATAAAAATTATATTTCATAGAAACATAGTGATTTGTGTAATGAAATCCAAATAAGTGTTTTGTATAGAACAAGATTATATTGATGTAGAGTATAATAAAATATTAACATGGTGTTGAATGAAATTATAGCCATCAAATAAAATTAATTTATATGGGAAAATTTTATAAAATCACAGTGTCTTAGATTTGACACTCTTAAAATTAATTTCTCCCTCGAAATTCCGAATTTTGAGACAAAAAAATGTCGAAACATCCGCCTCATAATATCATCATGTTACCACATAGCATCATATTATAGGTGGTATCTCCAGTAAACATTGACCAGGTGAGTGGTCTTATTTTATAGAACATTTTTGGTATGATTTAGAACATAAACTAGTTTTTCCTTATAAGAAAAATCCCTCTCCAGTGGTATGACCTATGTGTAACACCCCAGGTAAATAAAGAATATGAAATTTTCATATTTATCCATATTTGTGAATAAAATATTAATATTACTTTAAAGGGGACGGTATGCTCGATGGCGTACCCAATACGCAACAACGAGTTTCTTGGGAATCTTACGTTGCAGTCTAATAATAAAATAATATTATTTTAAATTGTAGTTAAGGCCTAGCTGTTGTAATGGTGGGAATGAACAAAACTAACTAAAAAATGATTATATATTTTTGTCAAATATTTTTACTTTTTACAATAAATGTTAGAGGATTAAAAATGCGAATGAATCCAATTTTAAGCGTAAACATTCTAATATTCTTTAAAAGGTCGATTAACCGCCTTTTGATGACGAACCTCTTTTAAATCCATTTTTTGACAATTTTATGTGTTATATTTGAAAAAATAAAATTATTCTTTAGAATCGGGACATCAAAATTTACTTTGTCTAAATTTTTTGGTATTTTTCCGATAAAGTTGATTTTTTTAATGAATAGTGAAAAATGTTATATTTTAATTCAAAACCTCTTTTTAATATAATATATTTATATGATTATATTATATTTTTGAATTGGTTTTAAATTTAAATTATAATATATTTTTACCATTTAATCCAATATTGGTCTTTGGAATTAATTTCATCTTGAAATTGGACTTAAACTAGTGTCAATCTTTTGATACTTTTTGTTTCATAAAAACATGCTATTTTCTCTGACAGTGGAAATTAATTATTAAATTAATTAATGTAACTTATATGTTTTGAATTTGGTAAAATAGACACAATTTTTTAATTCGGAATATCAAATATAGCTTAGGGTGAATATTTGGTATTTTTCTGAAAACATCAATTTTTGATGAATAGTGAAACCACTAAGTGGTAGTTTAAAAACTGATTTGTCGTTTAAATGAAACTTTACCACTTCTGTGATTTTAATTTCAAAAATCTGACATACATGGTTGTTATTAGGATGTAAAATGTGGTTTAATGGGATTAAAATAATTTTTTGGGGAATAGTAACTTTTATGTTTTTAATCGCAATTAGGGGTAATTAGTGTAATTTAAGGTAAAAATAATGTTTTAATAATATGAAATTACATAGAAACATTTCCTACCCTAATTGTATGTGTAATGTCCGACCAATAAAATCCATGGGTCAACTTGGGGACCCCATGGAGCCACATTGGTTGGAAAATGACATAACTAACTTTTTATTTAAAGTTAAAATAAAAATGTCACAAGCATGAGTTTTTTTACTAAAAAATTTTTTAAATGGGGTTATAAAAGTCATATATTTGACTATAAATATTCATTAGAAATCTAAAATGATTTCCCACATCATTATATTTGTTTTATAATTTTTATACATTAAATAAATTAAATTATTTATGACATCATGATGATGCAGCGATTACCTCATTAATAAAGGATTTAAATAAAATGAAAATATAATGTTAAAACTATAACTTAAACTTTTAAAAGACCTATTGGATGAGTATATTTCGAACCCTTACCACCTTATACTCTAAATAAATCAATGTGGGACCTTTAAAATCTGAAACTCATTTGCAAATAAAGTAACATTTTGTAACTTTCCAAGAGTTCCCCTCCTCTCCTCTTATAAAAGGCCCCCACCTCTACCACCTTACCCACACATCTCAAGACTTTGGCTCGGAAAACCCCTGCTCATTTTGTCTCTCCACATCCCTCTATTTGTCCTAGAAGCCTCACTTTGGGCATAAGTCTTCCCAAGGAAGGCTTTGAGCTCAAATCAAAGACAGATACCCGATTTTAAGGTAATGTCTTCACTTGTGTTCTTTTGTTTTATTTTGCTTCTCCAACCCCCTAAACTCTTTTTATTCATTTCTTTTGTAACAAATACATTATCTTAAATATACAAGGATGTTGTTATAAGAATTATTCGAGATAAACTTACACACAACTACATCTAATGGTTAAATACCATACTGTTTCTGTGGATGGTGAATTTCTGCCTCACGAAACGATGATTGTTCAATATTCTTTTAACACCCTCAAAGGTAGCCATTTATGTCAGTATATTTTTATATGATATATTATATGTTTATGTTTTACTTAAGCTTCTGTATTTTGCATTTATGGCATACCTTTATGGTTTCCATTATGGTTAAACGCGATATCTTCATTTTAGGAAGTGCGGACTACCGCCCCTCAAAGTGATTTGATTCGTTAATAACATATGTGTTATGTATAAAGGATATATTTAATGATATTATATATGATACCATACTGGAATTATAATACTATTATGTATCATTATGTTTTAATTCAATTTAATAAGAAATAGAAATGGAAGTAGCGTTCATGCGTATGTACGACTTACCGTCTCCATGAACGGTGCATTTCATTTCTTACCTCTAAATGTTATGTAATATTATAAATGCATGTATATAATGGATATATATGATATATATGATATCTACATAATGAATATAATTCTGTATATAATATATATTTTACCACATGAACAACTTGTAATTATAAAGAGTTTATTTTTGACTCAAGTAGCAATGATCTACAAAACGACCATTATTAACTTAAATAATTACATAGTGTTCATATCATGGTAGTAAGTGATATAAAATGAATAATTAACTTGAAAAAGGTTCTTAAGCAAGTATAAATTAACTCAAGTTTATTATTCAGGAGGTTAAATAATGATCGAGTCATGTCGGACCCGAGGTAAGGGATCCGACCTCTCGCTTTCTTTTCAAGTACCCTCTTTTATGTCATTTCATTTATGCTCCATGTTCTTATGTTGGAGGATGTTCTTTTATATTAACCATACTGTAATTTTAATTTTTATATGATGAGATAACCCCTCTTACTGTCATCAATTCTTTTTTTTAGAATTTTTAAGTGGTGCCGTTAGGCTGCCGAATTTTCGTAAGGGATCCTACCCCTCTCTTTCTTTTTAAGTACACTCTTTTATGTAATTCCTTTTAAGCTCATATTTCTTATGATTGAGATGTTCTTTTATATTACTCTTACTTTAATTTTTATGTTCATATGATGAGAGACCCTATTTTATCTCATCAATCCATTTTGGAAGTTTTGAGTGGCGCTATTAGGCTGCCGAATTTTCGTAAGGGATCCTACCTCCCTCTTTCTTTTTAAGTACTCTCTTTTATGTCATTTCTTTTAAGATAATCTTTCTTATGTTTGGGGATGTTATTTTATATTAATAATTCAGTAATTTTTATGTTCATATTAATAGAGATCCTATCTGATCTCATAAATCCATTTTTGGGATGTTTTAATTGGCGCTGTTAGGCTGCCGAAATTTCGTAAGGGGATTTTTATCTCACTTTGTGTTTTTGTGAGATTCATGCTACATTTTCCAATATTTCATTTTTAGTGGTGTATGTAGTATACATTATTCTACTCTTTTTGTAACATATTTTTGTTTATGAGTATTTACATCAATTTTTTATAGTCCTTCTTTCATGGGGTGTACGTTTCGAAAGTTACCCAAATCGGTAAGTGAACCTTTCACCCTCCTCTTTTTAAAAGACATCTTTTGTGATGTCTTTTAACTTTCATCTTATTATGTGGGGATATGTTCTTATATATCCTTATTGACATAAATTTTATGTCCAACTGATGAGATACCCTTTATCTCTCTCATCAACTCTTTTTCTAAAATTTCATGTGACCCCGTTAGGCTGTCAAGGGAACTTCTTAACCCAATTTTCGATTTCTTTGGGATCAACATGTAGTTAGTGAATATGTAATCCTTTGAATATGTGTGAATTAGCTTTGATTATTTTACACTTAATATCAACTTATATTGGGTTCATTTATATTTGTCACACATAGTTATGAGATTGATTTATCCTTAATTTAAGGATACCTTCTTTATAATGGATTTCATCTCAATTTACATTTCCATTGATACTTCATTGTTGTTATACACCAATTCACTCTTATATGGTGTATATACTATCATTTGGAATATTATATCATGAATCCCTTTATTCTCATGGTATTATAATGTTTTGATTAAACGTTATTCCTCAATTATTGTATTCAAGTGTCTCTCATTTTGTTAAAAACCCTTTAACTAAAATATCATTTTAAATGTTTTAATGATTTATTCTTATAAATATTTCTAATTAATATCCATGTTTTCAAAATGGTTTTAAGGATTTATTTATATGGATATTAATGGTTTAAAATGTTAAAAGCATCAATGTGGTATGGGACTTCGTCTCAATCTCCTTTTATTGAGGAATATTTTGCTTTATACACAACCTTCTTTTATACAGTTTATAAACCCCTTTGACTTTTACGTTTATCCAAAAGGAATCTTTTTTATATGAAGTGTTTTACTAAACGACAAAAGGGAATGTTTTTGTCGTATGTATGCGGCGACAACGACTTCTCTGCTGCCATGACCATTATTTGAGTTTCGGCTTCCTCTACATGCCATACCTTTTTTTAAAAGAAAAATAAATACCTTGTTTTACTGTTATTTTATTTTGGTATTGAAAATGGATTTCATAATGTTTTTATATCGATGTGTTGTATTAATATATTGTGATTGAAAAGTAGAAATTTTATGTTCCTTTATGCATATTTTATGTGATACGATTATGTTATGGTTCTTGGGAATTATTATGAAGATGGGTGGTTCCGTGATAAACTAAGGGAGGGTGAGCCCGATATAGCTCTCCAATGCATTGGGTAACGCGAAGGAGTTAAATGATAAGGTTTTTCTGAAGAGATTTAGGGAATATACTGTGATGGGTATTCCAAATGTAACCAAGAGGTTTACTCCCTATGTAAGTATGTTATGCATGCCTCAAGTTACCTTCATGTCTTATGATTTCTATTATTTATTCATGATTTTATGAGGTATGTTAATGTTCTTATGTTTTATGGGTAATGTATGATTTCATTCTTATGTATATATGTTCTCATGTTTCCTTTCCATACTTTTTATAACCCTTACTGAGCTTTTTATGCTCATCCCTAGTTTTTGAAATGTTTTTCACAGGTCAAGGGAAAGGTGCATGATATGATGATAGTGTCAAGGAAGTGTCAAGAAAGAATCCATGTTTTATTTTAAATATGTTTCCGTTGATGGGAAAAAACGAATACTATCTTTTATGTAACCACTTTTCTTAAATGTGGAATATAATTCATGATTTATGATCTAATTCTCTAAAACTCTAAACCTGAAAATATCCTCAATGTGAATTATTCATTTAATTCAATATTAAGTAAGGTTTAAGGATGGGGACTTATAGTTGGTATCAGAGGTCAGTTTAGATAACTTTAGAGTTTAGGGTATTCTCTAGGCATAAGTGAAATTACCATAATGGTTAGGATTTCAGAAAGAGTCCTAGTTTTAGATAAAGTGAATGAGTAAGTATATCTTAGTGTTTATCTTCCTAATTAGTACATGATGGTTTTGTTGATATACTCACACTGACATTTCTATTTTTAGTGAATGGATGGATCTAGTAGGTACCAAAGTGACAATAGGTTTGAAGGAAACTGTGGTGGTTCACTGATTAAGAGACTCGATGAAATGGGGGATTCAATAAGGAAACTTGTGGTTATTCTAAACCAACTATCAAGGAGTCATGATCAACCACTTGTACCTTGGTATGTTCTGTAATGCATCATGTAAGAGATGATGAATCTATGTGGAAGTTCATATAATAATTATAAAGGTAACCATTAGGGTTTATATGATCCTTACTTTTGAGGTAATTATGGGTTATTATATATTATGATGGAAAATGAAAGGCATGAGATAAACTTGATGTTAAAATATGTTATGATTATTTTTGAAGATTTTATCTCGTTTTGGGGAATGTTTTAAGAATTATATAGTTTTGGAAAAAGGACAACACGCAGACCCTGTGACAACCCGTCGCGTCGGACAAAGCTGTGGGAATCGAACCCATAACCAAAGTAAGACTGGTATTTATCGCCTACTACTGGACTATGTGAAGTCCCTGGTTAGTTTGACTAATTCTTTTTAGTTAGATGATTTTAGGAATCAAGAGTAAGTTTATTTTGTGTTATCTATAGAAATGACTAACCTATCATCGAGGATATGTGATTCGGTTAATTACTTTTCAATATGAGAATTTAAGAGTAACTGATGTTATTTGGAGATAAATGTTAATTTGTACCTTGGAAGACTATGTAATTAAATCATTCAAATATTTGGGTTTCAATATTAGTTTGTTTTAATTTGAATAATTTTATGGACAATTGTTTATCGAATGGTCTTCGTTGAACTTTGTGTTTTTTTGGACAAATTTTGGAGATTAAGAATAGATTTTCTTTTTATAAACGATTATACTTTTGTGGATTATCTGATATCATACTAACAATTTTGGTATTGGATTTTTTCTAAAGACATGGGAAATATATATTTCTCTTTTTTTAATTAGGTGATTATCAAGAAGTTGATTGTAGTACTCTTATGCAAACAAGTCTTCCTAAATACTCATCTTTTGGAGAAAATATGAGTTTGATTAAAGAATCTAGGAAAAGTTGAAAGTCTATGTGATAAGTAAGTATATTTCATTATGATTTAGTTAATCTCAAAAATAAATTTTTCAATAAAGAGTAACATAAAACAAAAATGTTGTCTATTAACTTTTCCTACTGGAGAATAGAATACCATTTAACCCATCACAAGTTTGTGATTTTCTTATGGTTAACTTTCCCCTAGACATGTTTACTATCACTCTCCCTCAGATCATGTCCCTTTTTTCCTCCATATCCATGTTTTCCTACATGGAATCCTAGTATGGGTTAACTTGGGTGACCTTTGTACTTCTCTTTCTTTATTTTAAAATGATTTTTTACTGACTCTTGTTCCAATGTGGTTTTTTCAATGATGTTTCCAAGCCCAATTTTAAAATTGCGAGGACACAATTCCCAAAAGGGGGGAAGGATGTAAAACCCCAGGTAAATAAAGAATATGACATTTTCATATTTATCCATATTTGTGAATAAAATATTAATATTACTTTAAATGGGATGGTATGCTCGATGGCGTACCCAATACGCAACAACGAGTTTCTTGGGAATCTTACGTTGCACTCTAATAATAAAATAATATTATTTTAAATTGTAGTTAAGGCCTAGCTATTGTAAAGGCGTGAATGAACAGAACTAACTACAAAATGATTATATATGTTTGTCAAATATTTTTACTTTTAACAATAAATGTTAGAGGATTAAAAATGTGAATGAATCCAATTTTAAGCGTAAACATTCTAATGTTCTTTAAAAGGTCGATTAACCGCCTTTTGATGAAAAAACTCTTTTAAATCCACTTTTTTGAAATTTTATGTATTATATTTGACAAAATAAAATTATTCTTTAGAATCGGGACATCAAAATTTACTTTGTGTAAATTTTTGGTATTTTTCCGATAAAGTTCATTTTTTAATGAATAGTGAAAAATGTTGTATTTTAATTCAAAACCTCTTTTTAATCTAATTTATTTATTTTATTATATTTTCTTTTGAATTAGTTTTAAATTGAAATTATAATATATTTTTACCATTTAATCCAATAGTGGTTGTTGGAATTAATTTCATCTTGAAATTGGACTTAAACTAGTGTCAATCTTTTGATACTTTTTCTTTCATAAAAAAACACTATTTACTCTGATGGAGGGAATTAATTATTAAATTAATTAATTTAACTTATATTTTTTGAATTTTGTAAAATAGAAATCATTTTTGAATTTGGAATATCAAATATAGCTTAGGGTGAATATTTGGTATTTTTCTGAAAAACTTCAATTTTTGATGAATAGTGAAACCACAAAGTGGTAGTTTAAAAACTGATTTTTCGTTTAAATGAATCTTTACCAGTTATGTGATTTGAATTTCAAAAATTTGACATAAATGGTTGTCATTAGGATGTAAAATGTGGTTAAATGGGATTAAAATAATTTTTTGGTGAATAGTATCTTTTAAGTTTTTAATCACGACTAGAGATAATTAGTGTAATTTAAGGTAAAAATAATGTTTTAATAGTATTAAATGACCTAGACACATGTCCTACCCTCATTGGATGTGTCATGGACGACCAAACAAATCAATGGGTCAAATTTGGGATCCAATGGAGCCACGTTGGTTGGAAAATGACATAAATAACTTTTTATTTAAAGGTAAAATAAAAATGTCACAAGCATGAGTTCTTTTACTAAAAAAAATTTTAAATGGGGTTATACAAGTCATATATTTGACTATAAATATTCATTAGAAAGATAAAAAGATTTCCCACATCATGATATTTGTTTTATAATTTTTATACATTAAATAAATTAATTTATTTATGACATCAGGATGATGCAATGATTACCTCATTAATAAAGGATTTAAATAAAATGAAAAGGTAATGTTAAAAATATAACTTATACTTGTCAAAGACCTATTGGATGAGTATATTTCGAACCCTTACCACCGTATCCTCGAAATTCATCAATGTGGGACCTTTAAAATCCGAAACTCATTTGCAAATAAAGTACAATTTTGTAACTTTCCAAGAGTTCCCCTCCTCTCCTCTTATAAAAGGCCCCCACCTCTACCACCTTACCCACACCTCTCAAGCCTTTGGTGTAACACCCGAGACTTTTATGTGAAATATTTTATTTTTATGTTATATAAATCATCAAAGTAATCTTTCACTACACACAACACTAGCTTGGCTTGCTTTACACGCAACCACGACCTTCCTCGATAGCTTGCGTCGTACGCAATACCGAGTTTCACTAAACAATGACATGCTATTAAAATATTATTAAAACTAGCTGTTATGAATAGTAATAACCACCTTTTGAAATTTAATAAATTATATTTTTCAAAATGGACTACATTTTTGGATTCGGAATATCGAAATTAGCCTAGGGTGAAATTTTGGTATTTTTCTGAAAACTTTCAATTTTTGATGAATAGTGAAACCACTAAGTGGTAGTTAAAAAACAGAATTTTTCATAAAACATAATTTTACTGCTTATGTGAGTGGATTTTAGAAAATCCGAGAGACACAGTTGATGTCAGTAAGTAAAATGTGATTCAATGAGATGAAAATAATTTTTTGATGAATAGTAACTTTTTACTTTTTTTTACCACTGTTAAAAGTAAATAGGGTAATTAAGGGTAAAAATGATATTATTATTACCCTAACACATGTACTAATTCTATTGGACAAGTGTAATTCGACCAGAATAAACTTTAGGAATAAAATATGACCATTTAGGCCCACTTGGATTAGATTAGTACATTTATTATTAATTTATTTAAAGAAGGGTTAAAATAGTTAAAATCAATGTTTAATAAGTAAATTATTTTTAATATGGGATTATACATGAGATAAATTCGACTATAAATATTCATTAGAAAGATAAAAAGATTTCCTGCATAATGGTATTTTATTTGTAATTTTTAGACATTAAATAATTTAATTTATTTATGACACAATGATGATGTAGTAATTATCTTATTAATGAAATATTGACATAATTGATGTTATAAATACCCAAATAAACGTAATTTGATACTTTTTATGAATTAAACTAATTTTATAGGTTAATATGACATGTTAGTATTGATTTAAGTAACTTGTTTCGAACTAATCATTCTGTTATGAGTTTCACAAAAATCAATTACTAAATAGTGTCCAAATTGATATAAAATAGTTTTTAAAACAAATATTATATTATTAATTGTTATTTTATTCTTAAAAATATAAGTTTATGAAAAATTACATAGATAAGGTTATATATATTAATAATAAACAACTTTGGGTTCTTTTAACTTGATATGGCAAGTTAATTAACCTTATAGTGTAAGAAAACAAGAAGACACGGTAAAAGTTAAATTATCTAACTTAAAGTAAAATCTAAATGATAATGTTAAAATTGATAACTAAACTTGTCTAAATTATATTGGATGAGATGATTTATACCCCTACCCACCTTATCTTCGAAATATATCAATTTGGAGCTATTAAAAACCGAATTTGACTTTATAATAAAGTAATATTTTTTGTTATTCCAAAGGTGCCCCTCTCCTCCCTTATAAAAGGGCACCTCCTCCCCCTCTTCCTCAAACCACTTTGAGCCTTCAATCTCGGCCAACCCCTGCCAATTTCTCCCCTCCACTTCCCTAGAAACATCCTAGAGGTTCTGGTCTTCTTCAAAGACCTATTTTAGTGCCCTAAAAGGAGGTCTCAAAGAAGCACTTCAAAGAAGAGGTAATGTCTGTTACCGATTCTTTCATCTTTATTTCTTCTTCCACTTCTTCTTGTTTAGTTGTTTAATTATTAACTAATAGCATGAGTATCAATAATATACTTATATGTTATTATAAGTATGAAACAACCCTATTTCACCATCTATACATCCTACGGAAAAAGAAATCACCGCGCGTGCGTACGTACGGAATACCGTCTCCACTCCATGGTGTAATCTATTTTCCACCACCACCTTACTTTGATGGGTATAATGGTGTAAATAATTACTATATTTGACTATTATAAAGTGATATTTATTCTAAAATAGTATACATACACTCCAATACAATTCCACGATCATAGGAACGATATCATCACTCGTGCGTACGTACGGAATACCATCTCCACGATGTGATGCGACTCGTTCTACATGATCTTCATTTCATAATGATTATATAAATGAATTTAATGAATGAATATGATATATATTACACTAATACCATTCTGGAAATGGGGTATCTATAACCTAAAGAGAAGAATAAGAATTTATTCGACAAAACACGCATAAGAACAAAAAGTAATAAACACCCGAATAACAAGTAGTAATGAAATATTACTAATAAGAAGCTAAGAATATTACCATATATGATATCATAACAGTAAGTATGATTCTGGAATAAGTCAATAACATTATTTAAATCATTATACATGAGTTTCGAACACTTATGAAGCAAATCAGACCTAAGGTAAGGGAAATATCACAATCTCATTTTTATCCGAGATTGTTTATACTTCGGATTTTACTAGGGTGTATTTTATCATCTACATCCATGTTTCCTCAATAAGTAATATTATTTCCATCCACCTACAATTGTTTAAATCCAATTTTACCCTTCGGTGAGTTTTTAGTAAAATATATAAAACGAATATTTTGTCTTTTTTCGTACGAGGTACTTTTTGACTTTTCTGACAAAAGTACAAGAAGAATGTTTTTTTAACTTATACAACATGAATGGATTTTTAAAAAATTATTTCCAAGAATCTTCCTTTACAAGTTTTAAAGATTCTTGTTAATCAACATCTTTTAGTTTATAATTTTATGACATGTTAAGAAAGGAAAAGTGTTTTTGAAGTAGAAAGGATATTTTCCTCAAGAATGGAGTTCAAGTGTTTTATCAAAATTATTTTCCATATAAGATAATATAGGGTTCTGTTTCTATCCCTATTTTTACATTGATTTGAATATGTTGTGATGGAATTATTTTTATGAATTCCTTTATCTTATATGAATTGTTTTATGATGTCATGTTGTTTAAGAATCCCATTTTTACTACATGGGTTATGAAATGATGTATGATTTATGATTTTGTGGCACACATATGAATGGTATAATTATGAGATGGGTGGGACCTATATCTCCCTCCAATTAATTGGGTAATGATTTTATATCTCATGAGATATACATGGCTGGAATGGTAGGATATACCGGTTCAGTGAAACAGGACTGAAACGAGGAGTGAACTCGGTTCAGAAATGGACTTTGTCCACTAAGATAGTCCTGGAAATGAGTCTTGACTAATAAGAAATGAATCTTTATGATTATGTGTGTATGAAAAAAAGTTTCATGTTTTATGTTATGATTATTGGGATTCCATTTCACTACTATGATTTATCCCATGTTATGAAATTATGCTCTATTTTGCAGGCTAAGATTTCCAAAAGTTATGTTCTTATGAATATGATGTGATTGATATTTCTTTTGTTTACCCTTACTAAGCATTTGAGCTCACCCTTTTGTATGTCTTCTTTCCCCAGGTCAGGAAGAAGGTTATTAAGTAAGATATTCCAAAAGGGACTATAGATATGATGAAATAAATGGGAGACAATGTAGACGCTTTATGAACCAGTTGTTTATGTTTCCTAGTTTCTAAAGACACTATACCTATACGGTCATTTCATGGTTTTGTTATATTTTGTAATAAGTATGCTTCAATTTTGAAGTATTATTAATGTATGTAAAGTATGGGTCGTAATAGTTGGTATCAGATGAAAGGTATAGTCAACCTTTGGAAACTAGGATGTGAAAGCCTTAGTAAGAACCCTAAGGATAATTCTAAGCATAGAACACAATCTTAGTATTTTAGAAATGGCCATGAATAACCTAGGATAATACCTTAAGTGTGAAAGTTTATTCTTGATTATGTGGTTTTCCTATTATAATCAGTCTTTCTCACACTATTATTCTTGGTTTTAGTCAATTGCTGGAACCCTAAGGAACCGTGTTAATGCGGAATGCGATGGGAAATGCAATGATTGTCCCCCAGAACAACCAAATGTTATAGGAGCTGGAATGAAAAATCTTATAGCCATGCTCACAGAACTTTCTCAAGCTATGAATCATGGAGGACTTCCAAATGAGCAAAGGAAGGAGCAACATTCTGTTGAATCCTTCATGAGACAGCGTCCACCTTCATTCAGCGGGTCTACTGATCCATTAGTTTCTAAACAATGGATTAGTACTACTGAAAAGATATTTTCAGTTCTTTAATGTTCTGAGCATGATAAAGTCATCTTAGCAGTGTATCGTTTGGAAGGGTATGTTGATCAATGGTGGAATCTTATTAAGAATACGAGGCAAAGGGATGAAATTGAGTCCATGGAATGGGACGAGTTCAAGAACTTATTTTTCAATAAGTACTTCCCTCGTATTCTCCGAAAAAAGGTGGAGAAAGAGTTTCTTGAACTGTAGCAAAAGGATGATGAATCTGTTGGTACCTATGAAGAAAATTTTACAAAACTTTCAAGGTACGCTTTTGGTATTATTATCCAACATGATAGTAAGATCGATCGATTCTTTAGTGGCTTAAAATCAAGTCTTTGAAGGGTATTAGCCATAAGGGACTTCAATAGCTACGAGGAAATCATTCGATGTGCTCTCAAAGTCGAGATAGAGATTGGAGTAACCCATCAGTCATATGGGTTTTATAAGAAGAGGAAAATGGAATTCAAAGGAAAATCTAAAGAGCACACTGAAAAGAAGATGAGCTTTCCCTTATGCTCAAAGTGTGGAAAGAAACATGGAGGGAGTTGTCTTAAAGGGACAATTAAATGTTTCAAATGTGGAAAGGAAGGTTATCGGGAATTTGAATGCTGTGATGATGGGAAGAAGATGTCTAATGATGCAAACAAAGGAAGGGATACATAGACTGAACCTACTACTCTTCAATGTTTCAAGTTCAAGGAGATGGGACATTATGCCAATAAATGCCCTAATCCAAGGGTTGATGATGATGGTCGACGCCAACAAACTCTTTAGGCTAAAGAAAAAGGAAAGTCACATGCAATTTCTATCAGCGATGTGGAGTACGATAACGATGTGGTGAAAGGTACACTTACCATCCACTCTAAAGTAGAAAATGTTTTATTTGATTCTGGATCCACCAACTCTTTTATTTCTGAAGAATTTTCTAAGGGTATCACTGTATTACCTCACCAATTAGATGTTGAGTTAGCTGTGACAACACCTAATGGCACAACAGTCGCATCAAAAGTTTATAATTCTTCTCCGATCGAAGTTTGTGGGAAATTGATTCCTGCAAATCTTGTGATCCTACCTATAGTGGAATTTGATGTGATTCTTGGCATGGATTGGATTTCTTTATATGGAGCTCATATCAATTTCCAAAGAAGGGAAGTCACATTTCATATTCCAGATCAATCTATGATCATCTATCAATGCAAGGAAGAACATATCCTTCTAGTGGAAATTCCTTCTACCTTATGGGTCTTGATTCCACTAAATGAAGGTTATTTATGTCAAATGGTTGGTGAGAAACTCACGATTAAGAATATTCCCATTGTACGAGAGTTTGATGATGTCTTTCCCGAGGAATTACCGGGTCTTCCACCAAATCGTGAAGTTGAGTTTTCAATAGAACTCGTACCTGGTGCTTTGCCTATTTCAAATACACCTTATAGAATGGCCCCAATTGAGTTGCAGGAATTGAAGAAGCAACTCCAAGAGAATCTTAATAAGGGGTTCATACGCCCTAGTGCATCTCCTTGGGGAGCACCTGTTCTGTTTGTTAAGAAGAAATATGGATAAATGAGACTCTGCATTGATTATCGAGAACTTAACAAGCTCACTATCAAGAACAAATATCCTCTCCCACGCATTGATGACTTATTTGACAAACTACGCGGAGCTCAATACTTTTCCAAGATTGATCTTCGTTTAGGGTATCATAAATTAAGGGTAAAAAGGGAGGATATACCAAAGACGGCCTTCCGTACAAGGTATGTACACTATGAATTTATAGTGATGCCATTTGGTATTACTAATTCCCCTGCTATCTTCATGGATCTGAAGAATAGAGTCTTTAGAGACTATCTTAATCAATTTTTGGTAGTCTTTATAGACGATATTCTTGTCTATTCAAAGAGCAAGGAAGAACATTAAGATCACTTGAGAATTATATTGAAGACCCTGATAAAGGAGAAGCATTATGCCAAATTTACCAAGTGTGAATTTTTGCTTCAAAAAGTTTCATTTTTTGGGTCACATAATCTCAAAAGAGGGGATATCTGTGGATCCAGCAAAAACAGAGGTTATCAAAAGATGGTCGAGACCAAAAACAGTAACTGAGATCTGAAGTTTTCTTGGTTTGGCTGGATATTATCGACGTTTTGTGAAAGATTTTTCAGGATTATCTAATACACTCACCAAGTTGACTCGGAAATGAGTTAAGTTTGTCTGGATGGTGGAATGTGACGAGAATTTTAAGGAGTTGAAAAGAAGGTTATCCAGTGCACCTGTGCTCACACTGCCTTGTATTGGAGAAAGGTTTGTGATCTACAGTGATGAATCCAAGAAGGGTTTGGGGTGTGTTCTTATGAAAAATGATATGGTGATAGATTATGCCTCACGAAAGTTGAAAATACATGAGCAAAATTACCCAACTCATGATTTGGATTTGGCTTCGGTAATCTTTGCATTAAGGATTTGGAGGCATTATCTTTATGGTGAAAGGTGTGATATTTGTACTGATCATAAAAGTTTAAAGTATATTTTCACACAAAAGGATCTAAATATGCACCAAAGAAGATGGTTAAAACTGATTAAGGATTACGACTGCTCAATTCATTACCACCCTGGGAAAGCAAACATGGTGGCAGATGCATTAAGTCGGCAAGACCATGCCAGTTTATCCATGATGAGGATC
Organism: Viscum album; assembly: GCA_963277665.1. Classification (NCBI taxonomy): domain Eukaryota; kingdom Viridiplantae; phylum Streptophyta; class Magnoliopsida; order Santalales; family Viscaceae; genus Viscum; species Viscum album. The sequence goes on from OY728167.1 coordinate 219,575,930, forward strand.
ACAAAAGATCCAATATTTATGGATTTACAAAGGATGGATCTTGGAATTATAATGGAAGGGGAAAAATCTTATCTTTCTCAAATGAATGTTCAACCATCTATACATGTGAAGATTAAAGAGGCACAGAAAGAAGATGTCGAGTTACAAAAGAAGGTGAGAAATGTTCCTGAATTCAACCTTGATTGTGATTGGATAATAAAGTTCAGGAATCAGCTTTGTGTTCCTCCCATCTCGGAATTAAAGAAGGAGCTGTTGGATGAGGCTCATAGTTCTTCATTCTCTAGTCATCAGGGAAGCACGAAGATGTATAAGGACCTGAAAGAGTACTTATGGTGGGATGGCATGAAAAGAGATGTCGCTAAATATGTCTCTCGATGCATGGTTTGTCGGCAAGTGAAAGCTGAGAGATAGAAGTCTAAGGGGATGTTACAACCATTACCCATACCTGAATGGAAATGGGAAAACATCACTATGGACTTTGTCACAGGACTTCCTAAAACATCCAAAGGCAATAATTCTATCTGGGTCATAGTTGATTGTCTTACCAAGTCTGCACACTTCATTGCTATTAGAGAGGATTTCTCTCTGGATCAGCTTTCCAGGACATATGTGAAGGAAGTGGTAAGATTGCATGGAGTACCACTTTATATTATATCTGATTGGGATCCGAGGTTTACCTCAAAGTTTTGGCGAAGTCTTCAGCATACTCTGGATACAGAGTTGAGTTTCAGCACTGCTTATCATCCTCAGACAGACGGTCAATCTGAGAGAACAATTCAAACTCTAGAAGATATGTTGAGAGCTTGCTCTATGGATTTCAAAGGTGGTTGGGATCAACACCAACCTTTGGTGGAATTTTCTTATAATAATAGCTTTCACTACAGTATTCAGATGGCTCCTTATGAAGCTCTCTATGGAATGAAATGCAGGACTCCAACTTGCTGGGATAAAGTGGGGGAAAGAAAGCTATTAGGACCTAATCTCGTTGATGAAATGGTAGAAGAGGTCAGATATATTCAACAACACATAAGAGCAGCTCAGAGTCGACAGAAAAGTTATGCCGACAACCGAATAAAAGATCTAGAGTTTGAAGTGGGTGATAAAGTGTTCTTACAAATATCTTCCTGGAAGAGAGTCATGAGATTTGGAAAGAAGTGGAAGTTGAGCCCTAGATATATCGGTCCTTTCGAAATACTGGATCATGTTGGGAAGGCAGCTTACCGATTGGCGCTTCCACCAAATCTCTCTCAAGTTCACGATGTGTTCCATGTATCTCTCCTAAGAAATTACATACCTGATCCTTCACATGTATTTAGCTCAGAAGTTGTACCACTGGAGCAAGATCTTTCTTATGAAGAACAGACGATAGGGATTCTGGATCATAGAGAAAAAGTCCTACGAAGCAAGACCACTCGATAGGTGAAAGTTTTATGGAGGAACCACCAATTAGAAAAAGCTACATGGGAGCTTGAGGATATGATGAGGGAGAGGTATCCTCATCTGTTTGTTAAAAAGTGATGAATTTCGAGGGCGAAATTCATTTTAAGGGGGGTAGAATGTAACACCCGAGAATTTTATGTGAAATATTTTGTTTTTATGTTATATAAATCATCGAAGGAATCTTTCACTACACACAACACTATCTTGCCTTGCTTTACACGCAACCGCGGCCTTCCTCGATAGCTTGTGTCGTACGCAATACCGAGTTTCACTAAACAATGATATGCTATTAAAATATTATTAAAAATAGCCGTTATGAATATTAATAACCACATTTTGAAATTTTATAAATTTTATTTTTCAAAATGGACTTCATTTTTGGATTTGGAATATTGAAATTAGCCTAAGGTGAAATTTGGTATTTTTCTGAAAACATTCAATTTTTGATGAATAGTGAAACCACTAAGTGGTAGTTAAAAAACAGAATTTTTCAAAAAACATAATTTTACCGCTTCTGTGAGTGGAATTTCGAAAATCTGAGAGACACGGTTGATGTCAGTAAGTAAAATTTTGTTCAATGAGATGAAAATAATTTTTTCGCGAATAGTAACTTTTTACTTTTTTTTACCACGGTTAAAAGTAAATAGGTTATTTAAGGGTAAAAATGATATTATTATTACCCTAACACATGTCCTAATTCTATTGGGCAAGTGTAATTCTACCAAAAACAACTTTAGGAATAAAATATGACCATTTAGGCCCACTTGGATTAGATTAGGACATTTATTATTAATTTATTTAAAGAAGGGTTAAAATAGTTAAAATCAATGTTTAATAAGTAAATAATTTTTAATATGAGGTTATACATAAGATAAATTCGACTATAAATATTGATTAGAAAGATAAAACTCCTTCCTACATAATAGTATTTTATTTGTAATTTTTAGACATTAAATAATTTAATTTATATATGACACAATGATGATGCAGTAATCATCTTATTAGTGAAATATTGACATAATTGATGTTATAAATAACCAAATAAATGTAATTTGAGACTTTTTATGAATTAAACTAATTTTATAGGTTAATATGACATGTTAGTATTGGTTTACGTAGCTTTGTTTGAACTAATAATTCTGTTATGATTTTCACAAAAATCAGTTACTAAATAGTGTCGAAATTGACATAAAATAGTTTTTAAAACAAATATTATATTATTAATTGTTATTTTATTCATAAAAGTCTAAGGTTAGGAAAAATTACTTAGATAAGGATATATATATTAATAATAAACAACTTGGGGTTCTTTTGGCTTGATATGGTAAGTTAATTAACCTCATAGTGTAAGAAAACAAGAAGACACGGTAAAAGTTAAATTATCTAACTTAAAGTTAAATCTAAATGAAAAGGATACAATTGATACCTACACTTGTCTAAATTCTATTTTATGAGAGTATTTAGACCCATACCCACGTTATCTTAGAAATATATAAATTTGGATCTATTAAAAACCGAATTTGACTTTATAATAAAATAATATTTTTAGTTATTCCAAAGGTGCCCCTCTCCTCCCTTATAAAAGGGCACCTCCTCCCCCTCTTCCTCACACCACTTTGAGCCTTCGAGCTCAGAAAACCCCTACCAATTTCTCCTCTCCACTTCCCTAGAAACATTCTACAGGTTCTGTTATTCTTCAATGACCTATTTTAGTGCCCTAAAAGGAGGTCTCAAAGAAGCACTTCAAAGAAGAGGTAATGTCTGTTATTGATTCTTTCATCTTTATTTCTTATTCCACTTCTTCTTTAGTTGTTTCATTATGAAGTAATAACATCAGTATCAATCATATACTCATATGTTATTATATGTATGAAACAACCCTATTTCACCATCTATCCATCCTACGGAAAAAGAAATCACTGCGTGTGCGTACGTACGGAATACCGTCTCCACGCCGTGGTGTAATCTATTTTACACCACCACCTTACTTGGATTGGTATAATGGTGTAAATAATGACTATATATTACTATTATAAAGTGATATTGATTCTGAAATAGTATACATACACTCCAATACAATTCCACGATCAGAGGAACGATATCATCACTCGTGCGTACGTACGGAATACCGTCTCCACGATGTGATGTGACTCGTTCTACATGATCTTCATTTCATAATGATTATATAAATGAATTGAATGAATGAATATGATATATATTACACTAATACCATTCTGGAAATGTGTTATTTATAACCTAAAGAGAATAATAAGAATTTATTCGACAAAACACGCATAAGAACAAAAAGTAATAACCACCCGAATAACAAGTAGTAATGAAATATTACTAATAAGAAGCTAAGAATATGACCATATATGATATCATAACAATAAGTATGATTCTGGAATAAGTCAATAACATTATTTAAATCATTATACATGAGGTTTGGACACTTAAGAAGAAAATCGGACCTAAGGTAAGGGAAATATCACAATCTCATTTTTATCCGAGATTGTTTATACTTCGGATTTTACTGGGGTGTATTTTATCATCCTCATCCATGTTTCCTCAATATGTAATATTATTTCCATCCACCTACAATCGTTTAAATCCAATTTTACCCGTCGGTGAGTTTTTAGTAAAAGATATGAAATGAATCTTTTGTCGTTTTTCATACGAGGTACTTTTTGACTTTTCCGACAAAAGTACGAGAAGAATGTTTTTTTAACTTATACGGCATGAATGGATTTTTTAAAAATTATTTCCAAGAGGCTTCCTTTACAAGTTTTAAAGTTTATATTTAATCAACTTCTTTTAGTTTATAATTTTATGACATGTTAAGAAAGGAAAAATGTTTTTGAAGTAGAAAGGATATTTTCCTCAAGAATGGAGTTCAAGTGTTTTATCAAAATTATTTTCCATCTAAGATAATATAGGGCTCTGTTTCTATCCCTATTTTTACATTGATTTGACTATGTTGTGATGGAATTATTTTTATGAATTCCTTTATCTTATATGAATTTTTTTATGATGTCATGTTGTTTAAGAATCCCATTTTTACTACATGGGTTATGAAATGATGTATGATTTATGATTTTGTGGCACACATATGAATGATATCATTATGAGATGGGTGGGACCTATATCTCCCTTCAATGCACTGGGTAAAGATTTTATACCTCATGAGATAGACATGGCTGGAATGGTAGGATATACTGGTTCAGTGAAACAGGACTGAAACGAGGAGTGAACTCGGTTCAGAAATGGACTTTGTCCACTAAGATTGTCTTGGCAATGAGTCTTGACTAATAAGAAATGATTCTCTATGATTATGTGTGTATGCCAAAAAGTTTCATGTTTTATGTTATGATTATTGGGATTCCATTTCACTACTATGATTTATCCCATGTTATGAAATTATGCTCTCTTTTAGAGGTTAAGATTTCTAAAAGTTATGTTCTTATGAATATGATGTTATTGATATTTCTTTTGTTTACCCTTACTGAGCATTTGAGCTCACCCTTTTGTATGTTTTCTTTCCCCAGGTCAGGAAGAAGGTTATTAAGTAAGATATGCCAACAGGAACTATAGATATGATGAAATAAATGGGAGATAGTGTAGACGCTTTTTGAACCAGTTGTTTATGTTTCCCAGTTTCTAAAGACACTATACCTATACGGTCCTTTCGTGGTTTTGTTATATGTTGTAATAAGTATGTTTCAATTTTGAAGTATTAACAATGTATGTAAATTATGGGTTGTTATATTTGGCTCGTCCAACCACTGCTCATTTTGTCTATCCACATCCCTCTCTTACTCCTAGAAGACTCTCTTTGGGCATAAGTCTTCCCAAGGAAGCCTTTGAGCTCAAATAGAAGAGAGATACCCGATTTTAAAGTAATGTCTTCACTTGTGTTCTTTTGTTTTATTTTGCTTCTCCAACCCCCTAAACTCTTTTTATTAATTAATTTTGTAACAAATACATTATCTTCAATAGACTAGGATGTTGTTATAAGAAGGATTAGAGCTACACTTACACACAACTACATCTAATGGTCAAAGAACAAACTATTTCTTTGGATGGTGAATTTCTGCCTCACGAAATGATGATTGTTCAATATTCTTTTAACACCCTCAAAGGTATCCATTAAGATGTCACTATATTTTTATATGATATATTATATGTTTATGTTTTACTTAAGCTTCTGTATTTTTCATTTATGGCATACCTTTATGGTTTCCATTATGGTTAAACGCGATATCTTCATTTTAGGAAGTACGGACTACAGCCCCCTCAAAGTGATTTGATTCGTTAATACCATATGTGGTATGTATAAAGGATAGATTTAATGATATTATATATGATACCATACTGTAATTATAATACTATTATGTATCATTATGTATTAATTCCATTAAATAAGAAATAAAATTGGAAGTAGCGTTCATGCGTACGTACGGCTTACCGTCTCCATGAACGGTGCATTTCATTTCTTACCTCTAAATGTTATGTAATGTTATAAATGAATGTATATAATGGATATATATGATATATATGATATCTACATAATGAATATAATTCTGGATATAATATATATTTTACCACATGAACAACTTGTAATTATAAAGAGTTTATTTTTGACTCAAGTAAAAATGATCTACAAAATGACCATTATTATCTTAAATAATTACATAATGTTCATAGCATGGTAGTAAGTGATATAAAAGGAATAATTAACTTGAAAAAGGTTCTTAAGCAAGTAAAAATTAACTCAAGTTTATTATTCAGGATGTTAAAGAACGATCAAGTCATGTCGGACCCGAGGTAAGGGATCCGACCTCTCGCTTTCTTTTCAAGTACCCTCTTTTATGTCATTTCATTTATTCTCCAAGTTATTATGTTGGAGGATGTTCTTTTATATTAACCATACTGTAATTTTTATTTTTATATGATGAGATACCCCCTCTTACTGTCATCAATTCTTTTTTTAGAGTTTTTAAGTGGCGCCGTTAGGCTGCCGAATTTTCGTAAGGGATCCTACCCCTCTTTCTTTTTAAGTACACTTTTTTGTCATTCCTTTTAATGTCATCGTTCTTATGATTGGGATGTTCTTTTATATTAATATTACTATAATTTTTATGTTCATATGTTGAGAGACCCAATTTTCTCACATCAATCCTTTTTCAAAGTTTTGAGTGGCGTCGTTAGGCTACCGAATTTTCGTAAGGGATCTTACCTCTCTCTTTCTTTTTATGTACTATCTTTTATGTAATTTCTTTTAAGCTCATATTTCTTATGTTTGGGGATGTTATTTTATATTACTCATTATGTACTTTCTATGTTAATATTATGAGATATCCTATCTGATCTCATAAATCCATTTTTTGGATGTTTTAATTGGCGCCGTTAGGCTGCCGAAATTTCGTAAGGGGATTTTTATCTCACTTTGTGCTTTCGTGAGATTCATGCTACATTTTCCAATATTTCCTTTTTATTGGTGTATGTACTGTCCATTATTCTACTCTTTGTGTAACATACTTTCGTTTATGATTATTTACATCAATTTTGTATAGTCCTTCTTTCATGGGGTGTACGTTTCGAAAAGTTACCCAAATCGGTAAGGGAACCTTTCACCCTCCTCTTTTTAAAAGACTTCTTTTGTTATGTCTTTTAATTTTCATATTATTATGTGGGGATATGTTCTTATATATCCTTTTGACGTAAATTTTATGTCCAAGTGATGAGATACCCGTTATCTCTCTCATCAACTCTTTTTCTAAAATTTGATGTGACGTCGTTAGGCTGTCAAGGGAACTTCTTAACCCAATTTTCGATTCCTTTGGGTTCAACATGTAGTTACTAAATATGTCATCCTTTGAATATGTGTGGATGACCTTTTATTATTTTACACTTAATATCCACTTATATTGGGTGTATTTATATTTTTCACACATATTTATGAGATTGATTTATCCTTAATTTATGGATACCTTTTTTATAATGGATTTCATCTCAATTTACATTTCCATTAAGACATCATTGTTGTTATGCACCAATTCACTATTATATGGTGTATATACTATCCTTTGGAATATTATATCATGAATCCCTTTATTATCATGATATTATAATGTTTTGATTAAATGTTATTCCTCAATTATTGTATTCAAGTGTCTCTCATTTTGTTAAAAACCCTTTAACTAAAATATCGTTTTAAATGTTTTAATGATTTATTCTTATAAATATTTCTCATTAATATCCATGTTTTTAAAATGGTTTTAAGGATTTATTTACATGGATATTAATGGTTTAAAATGTTAAAAGCTTCAATGTGGTATCGGACTTCGTCTCAATCTCCTTTCATTGAGGCATATTTTGCTTTATACACAACCTTCTTTTATACGGTGTATAAACCCCTTTGAATTTTACGTTTATCCAAAAGGAATATTTTTTATATGAAGCGTTTTACTAAACGACAAAAGGGAATGTTTTTGTCGTACGTATGCGGCGACAATGACTTCTCCGCTGCCATGACCATTATTTGAGCTTCGGCTTCCTCTACAAGCCATAACTTTTTTTAAAAGAAAAATAAATACCATGTTTTACTTTTCTTTTATTTTGGTGTTAAATATGGTTTTCATAATGTTTTTATATCGATGTTTTGTATTCATATATTGTGATTGAAAAGTGGTAATGTTATGTTCCTTTATGCATGTTTTATGTGATACGATTATGTTATGGTTCTTGGGAATTATTATGAAGACGGGTGGTTCCGTGATAAACTAAGGGAGGGTGAGCCCGATATATCTCTCCAATGCATTGGGTAACGCGAATGAGTTAAACGTTAAGTTTTCTCCGAAGAGATTTAGGGAATATACTGTGATGGGTATTCCAAACGTAACCAAGAGGGTTACTTCCTACGTAAGTATGTTATGAATGCCTCAAGTTACCTTTATGTTTTATGATTTCTATGATTTATTCATGATCTTATGATGTATGATAAATTTCTTATGTTTTATGGGTAAAGTATGATTTCATTCTTTTGTATATATGTACTCATGTTTCCTTTCCATACTTTTTATAACACTTACTGAGCTTTTTATGCTCATCCCATGTTTTTGAAATGTTTTTCACAGGTCAAGGGAAAGGTGCATGATATGATGATTGTGTCAAAGAAGTGTCAAGAAATAATCCATGTTTTATTTTAAATATGTTTTCATTGACGGGAAAAAATGAATACAATATTTTATGTAACCACTTTGTTTAAATGTGGAATGTAATTCATGATTTATGATCTAATTCTCTAAAACTCTAAACCTGAAAATATCCTTAATGTGAATTATTCATTTAATTCAATATTAAGTAAGGTTTAAGGTCGGGGCCTTATACTATGAGTTGAGTATTTATGAAGGGTTAAGTATGTATTCCCTCAAGAGAGACATATGGAAGACATCACAGACTTGAAGTAGATTTTTTGATATTCTAAGTGATATGCTACCATCATGATATGGAAAAGAGACTGAAAGGGACTAATATACCAATGGAATAGTTTTCCTTTCATCCTGAACATCACAACCTTATTCCATTGATAAATTCATTGAAACACCTACATAAAAACTTCATATTCTAGATTAACGCTGTCAGTTAGCAGAATAACATTTCTTTTGACTATGAGCTTCCTTGTTATGATACCGAATGGTTCTATCCTTTCTAATTATATATTTAGGTATCTCAGGTCCCAAAATCATTTTATCTCCAACTACATCTCAATATGTTGGAGCTCTACATTTTACCCTGTATAGTGCTTCATAAAAAGACATCAGAATTATGGAGTGAAAGCTATTATTGAATGAAAAATCAACTAAAGGATCATGTTGATCCCAACCACCTTTGAAATCTAGTGAAAAATATCTCAAAATATCCAAAAGGTATTGAATTTTTATTTTAGAATGATAATTCATCTTAGGATGATTAGCATCGATGAAACTAAATTTTGTATCATGTGCTTGCTGAAGACTTCTCTAGATTTTTTGGGTAAACCTTCCATCCCAACCAGATACAATAGAATGTGGTACTCCATGAAACCATTCCAAATACATTATGTATATCCCGACAATTTTATTTGGAGAAAATTATTATCTTATAGTAATGAAGTGTTCTATATTTTGTAAGGTGATCTACTACCACCCATATAGTATTAATCCCTTTAGAGGTTTAGGGGAGTCGAATGACAAAATCGGTAGTGATGTACTCCCATTTTCATTCTTGTATGGTTAATGGATGCAATATCCCCTTATATTTTTCTTCTTTAATCCTTAACATTCAAGAATACCAAACACCAAGATAGAAATTCTGCAACATATCTCTTCATTCCATCCCAGCAAAATTATTCCATCAAATATATATACATCTTCATACTTCCAGGATGAATAGAAAATGAATAACTATGAGCTTAATCTAATAGAACCGTCATTAAATATATTAAAGAAAGAACACATATTTAGTTCTTGAACCTTATATTTAAATCCTAATCAAGGATAATCTTATGTACATTTCTAACATTTGTTTTCATCTCTACATCTTCCCTTAGTGTCTCATTAATATTCACATGGATGAGGGTGTTGAACATTTAATTGATCAAGATAATTTTCCATCCATTCATTTAATATATCCATAACTATCCTGTGAAAATATAGAAGTATTTGATATTTTTCAATCCTCATAAAGGATATGTGATCATGTTCCTTTTGACTCAATGCATCAGCCACATTGTTCAGTTTCCCAGGGTGGTTGTTTATTGAGTAGTCATAATCCATTATCAGATATAACCAAATCCTCTGTAACATTTTCTAATCCTTATGTGTGAATATATATTTCAGTATCTTATGGTCAATATATATATCAAAATTTTCTCAATAGATATAATTTCACCATATAATTAGTGAAAAAACTATCGTGCATAACTCCAAATTATGATTTGGGTAATTATGATAATGAATCTTCAATTGTTTTGAGGAATAAGTGAAAATAATGTTATTTTTCATAATGAAACATCTAAATCATTTATTGTATGAATCAATATAGATTACAAACCATTCTCCATTACGAGGTAATGTTAGGAAATGTACACTAGACAATAATCTCTTTAGTTCCCTAAATTTTCCTCACATTCATCTATCTAGAGGAACATGGAACACTTCTGAGTTAACATGGTCATAGGATTAGATATTCATGATAAATTCACCTAAACCCATGGATAATTTCTAGATAAACGAAGGAAAATATGGATCTATGTCATTGTGCTTGGTCTCGACCATCATTCAATTACCTCTATCTTTGAAGTATCTATAACTACATGTTCTCTTGAGATTATGTGACCCAAAAAGGAAACCCTTTTCATAGAAAATAAAAAAATATAAATTATTCATAAATTTTATCCTTCTTTATGTTCTTTAGCACAATTATAAATTATTATTCATGATATTCCTTATTCACTGAACAGATAAGTATATCATCAATAAATACTACCACAAATGGATTAATTTAATCTCTAAAGTCTCCATTCATCAAATCTCTGAAGATAGAATGGGAATTTCTTAGACCAAAATGCATCACTATATATTCGTCGTGCCCATAACTTGCATGGAATGATTTCTTTGTTATATCCTCATTCTTGAAAATAAATTTATGATATTTAGAAATAATGTAAATCTTTGAAAAGTATTGTGTCTCACCCATTTGGTCAAACAAATCATCAATATAGGGAAGAGGATATTTGTTCTTCATTTTGATCTTGTTCAACACTAGTTAATCAATTAACATTCTCATTGATCCATATTTATTTTTCAAAAAATTAACAGGTTCACCCTAAGGTGGCACACTTGGATGGATTAATCCATTTTTAAGGTTTTCATGGAGTTGTTTCTTCAATTCATGAAACTTAATTGCGGCCATTATATAGAGAGTCTTTGAAATTGGTTAAGAACACGTATGAGTTTTATCAAGAACCCAACTTCACATTTAAGTTGAATAAGAAAATCTTTTAGATTGAGACCCAAAAAATTCCAATGAATAGGCACATAATAAATGTTGATTTCCTCCCAAACAATTTGAGATAAAAAGTGATTCTGATTTTGAACTAATACCCATAAATAGGATGTAATCTCCATAGGAAGTTCATACTTATCATCACATTGATATATGATCATAGGTTATTTTGAAAAATAAAACATAGCATACCTTCCATGATAATTGATTTGGGATTAATGAAGATAAATCCAATCCATTCCTTTGATGAAGTAAAATTCAGTCAGAGAGAAATAGAGAATATTTTCAAGAAACACATTCCTAAGAACATCGGCCTGAGAAGAATTAAAGACTAGAGATTCAATCATCGCACCTTTAGGGGTTTTCACTACTAATTCCACATCTAATCATTTGGGTGGAATATTAACAACCTTAGTTAATTAGTTAGCTATTAAAGTGTGGGTAGATCCAGAAGTAAATAAGACATTAGTAGTTTTATAGTGGATGGAGAATGTACCTTTCTACATGTTTTCATCGCACCCATCATAAAAAATAGTGATCACATGATATTTCCCACTTTACATTAGCTTAAGAGGATACTAATTTTGATCATCAATACTAACCCTTGGTTTAGGGTACTGGTAAGCACACTGCCCATTATCATTACACTTCAACCACTTAAGTGTGATAGGTGTATCATGTGCTGATTTCCCTCTATTCGCATCATCTTCCAACATTATCCCATTAGTTTAGAAATAAATTTCCCAATGTCCTATGATTCCACACATTAATCATTTATTAGACCACATAAGTCAATTTACTCCATTATTCTTTCCACACATTAAGCATAAATTAATTCCCATATTCTTCTCTCCATTGATTTTATATTTTCCTTCAATCTCGATCTTCCTTTTCTTGTTAAAATCCCAAGATTGATATGTAAATTCAACCATAATTTCCACCTTTATTCCACAACACACAGTCTCTTCATAGCTACAAATGTATCTTATGGATAATTTCCTTATGAGACTATCATTTAACAAATTGAAGAATTTGTAAACTTTATATTCTAGTTGGATGATAATTCGAGAAGTGTACCTTCCATGTCTTGTAAAATTATCCTCAAAAGAATAGATGAATTCATCATTTTTTCTTCAACTCAAGGAACTAATATTCAATATTTGTACGTATAACATGAGGAAAGTAATTATTAATTAATATGTTATTTAACTCATCCTAATAAATGGATTCAATTTGAATTTACTATTATGTACTATTGATTAGAGTCCACCACTAGTTCTGTTCTCTTTCTAAATAATAAATAGCTAGAATGAATTTCTCATGTTCAGAACATTGGATAATAGATAATATCTTTTCATTGTTACTAATCCATTACTATACAACAAGTGGATCGTAATACCTACTAAAACATGGTGGAAATTTCCTCATGATGGACCCAACAAAATGTTTGTCCCTCATTTTCTCATTTGGAAGTCCAGCATGGTTCAGAGAAAGTGAAATTTTTGTGATGAAAGGGACATGATTTTTTCACTCCAGCTCCTATAGATTTTTGTTGCTCAAGAAGACATTTTTTGAACTGTCCATTACAATCACCATTAATGTGTTTCCTTTGAGTCCCATCGATAAATTAATAACAAATATCATAGATTAAGATAATATTTTCATAGTAAGAAAGCACATATTCCTGAAAAACCACTTATATGATGTCTAAATTATGAAACCTTCTAATAAACCTTAGGATTATCCTTAGAGACATGCCCTGAAATATCATTAGAAATATATCTAGTGGTCTCAAAAAAGTTTTCTCATCCATGTTTCCAAAGTTTAACACACCATTTTCTTTGATACCAACAATAGAAACACTGGCCTTTCAAACATTAATATTTCATCATTTTTTCATAATACATAATAAATTACATAAATGGATACCCAAAGACCGTATAAGCTTAGTTCCTTTGGATACATGGGAACAAAAAAAGCTGGTACATAAGTGAGCTAAATTATTTCCCACTAGGTTATTCATGAATATAACCCTTCTTAGTCATGTAATACATAATACATATCTCCAAAACCTGGGGAAGTGAAACATAGTGACGAGTGATCTTAGATGCTCATATATGGTAAACAAGTGAGATACGTAAGAATAACCATGAACATAAGGGTATGATGACATGATAATAAAATTAAAATACAATACCCTTCATATCAAAGATCATATAAATGAGTCATGGTGTAAATATTAGCCATTCATAATATATGAATCATAAGGTAATCAAGAACATATGCCATGAAATAATAACAAAGGAATAATCCATTTAATTTTTTGCACACAAATAAAATGTAATATTATTCCGTATAAATTTTGGATCATGTAAAAAAGATGAAAATGTACATCATGGGGACTACACCTACTAAGTGGGACACACAACCATCCATAATCATAGTCCACTCCTTATAGGGGATCAAGTGTCCCCATCTTCCATAGTGGATCAAACCCATCCAATTGATTCCGATAATTATCTCATGAGATATGCATCTTTACCCAATGCACTTAAGGGATATATAATTCTTTCCTATTATTCAATGAAAACCATAAAAATTTTCCACAAAAACATAAATCATTCATCATACCAGAACCCATAGAATGAAATGGGTTTCATAAATATCATTCAATAATAAACATAAGATATTATTAAAAATAATAATAATGGTATAATTGAATATTATATTCAATAAAACATATTATAACATTAAAAAAAGTTTATCGAATATAGAGAATAATTTTACACAGATGACTTGAAAACAATTTTTTAGGAAAATATTAATTATACTTCGAAAACATTTTATTTTCTTAAAATTCTGCATAATTTTAAATGAAAACATTTAATTTGAAAACAACCTTGTAATATCATAAGTTAATCTTAAAATAATTATATTTTAATAATGATATAAAATTCATAAACTTCCTTATAAGTTAAAAATATTTCTTTTGTACAATTTCTAAAAAGGACAGAATATTCCACATTTGGAAAAAGAGGAAAATATTTCATTCAAACCATGTTGTAAAAAGTTAAAAATGGGTAAAAATGACTTTAATAATATATTGGAGAATTTTAAAATCATTTTCTAAAAATTTTTAGAAAACATGGACATGTAAGATAAATATTCCCCAATGGATGTTTAAAACCAAATAATCCCAAATATTGATGAGATTGTGAATTAAATAATCATCACTTTATAATCAGTAGAACCGTATGCACCTTTAAAGAATTAAAATTATATGGATATGAAAATAACATAATCTTATGTATAATAATAATAAAATAAATTCATCTTCAGTATATACACCTTATAGAAGAAAAAAGTAGTGTATAAGGCATGTGTCTCATAGAAATAAAATTGAGACATAAATCCCATAACTAATGTCTGAATTACTATGTATATGTTTAGACATCATATATAAAAAATATAATATTATTATACATATACCAAATAACCATATTTATATATTTATTACCATATATATTGTTTACTTATGAAATTATATTAACTTCTTATTAAAAACTATTTGTTAATGTTATGTTCCGGGTAATAAACGCTCTATTTTTCATTTATGTTTTAATTTGTTACCCTTGGTACTCTGACATGGATCATGATTTAATCATATATATAATTATAACCATGATAATATATATATATATATATATATTATATATGTTATCACATTCATTCATAAAATTTATAGGTATAAAATAAAATACATTGTTCTTGGTGATTGTAGGTCGTACGTATGGATGAACATCCTTTTCATTTTCTTGTCATATAAAAATAAGTTAATGTATATGATATATAACCGATATAATAAATTTTTAATTATATATATATCATATATATTCATAAAATTAATCCTAATTTACAATCATGTAAAATATAGATTAATAATGAATGACATCGCATCATGGAGATGGAAAGCCATATGTACGCACAAGTGATGTTATCATTTTCAATAATATTAGAGGGTAAAAATGTAGAAATTATATTATTATTAAATAATTATAATTATTTCATAAATATGACATATAATCATTAAGCTATCATAATTCCCATTCATAAACTATGGTGATGAAAAAATTAATTGTATCACAATGTGGAGATGGTAAGTCGTATGTATTAATGAGGGATACATTCACTTCTAGTTCAATGGGAAAGGGGATATATAATGGCGTGTTAATAATAATAATAAAATTTAATCCTATTTATGATTATTAATTTATTATTTCATTATATATATCATATATTATTAGGTGTTATAGATAACTAGAAAAATAAAATGGTTAGTAAGATCGATTACCTTCTATTGAAACAACTCAATTAGATTACCTCAAAAGGACTCTATCGATGACCTTTTTGGAAGAACGGAACAAATAGAATGTGAATATAGATGTTTAGAAGAGGACTTATCATATGTTGGTCGAGACATAATTCTCCAAATGGTGATATGAGATGATGGACGAGGTGTCCTTTTATAATGATGGTGAGGGGCACTTTTTGAATTTCTCAAAAGATTAATTTATAATAAATTAAATATCAATCCACAAACCAAAAAAGTAAACTGATTTGATGATTTTCTATTTTAAGGTTTTAATATCACCAAATAAAATATTTTAGACAATATTTGGTGGTATATTAAATCTTATCATTTTTATTAACCCTCAATTTACCCAATTTAATTTTAACTATGGTAACCAATTTTTCTATATTAAAAGGATTTAATTATTACATATAATATGTGAATTAAACCATAAATGGTAAATTTATGACATTTTTAATATAATGTATCCCCTTTTTCCTTATTTATTATTTTTAACTAATTTAATAAATTATTATTTTCACAAAATATCATCAATTTCAATTTTGAAGCTCTTCATTACATTGGATTCAAGAAGATCAATTGAGTAATTCTTCTTCAAAATAATTCTATTAATAATCACCTAACACGTCCTATAAATCTATAAAATTTTGGGATAACATTAATTAAGTAAAAATAAATTTCATTGAATATTTATAACATCAATTTATTGATTCTTCAATTAATTGAATAATTACTGCACCATCATTGTGTAGTTATTAAAGAAAATTATTTCATCACTAATTTTTTTAAAAAAAATCCAATAATTAGAAAAAAATAGATTTCATAATAATGTTCATTATCAAAAATATATTTTATTTAACCCAGTAATAAAAATATTAAACTTATTAAAACTAAGAGCATTACATTTAGTCACTCTCATTGATTTTAATAATATACAAGTCAATTACGAGGATAAATTACCATTAAATTATTCAATTTTCTATCCTTATGAGTTTTGGGTCGATTTATATTCATCCAATAATGTTTTAGTGACTATTAGGATCATTTTTATAATCTTTATCTCTTTATTTGTTACTGAAATTACCCAATTTTCCTTTCACTATTGTAATAAAAATTAACAATGTTACTATTCATATTGGCCAAAAATAAAAGATATCTATTTACTAAAATTGGGAATTATGATTAAAAATATGAAATCTAATTTCCATAATTGAAAATAACATAATTCTTTAAAATTTATTTAAAACTAATCAAAACGATGGATTGAGAAAATGAGTTTTTAAAGAGAAAAATCCAAGAGATTTACATGTTTTAATATCCCAATTAAATGTTAAATTGATTATTATTACCAAAATTTGAATAAAAATATAAATTCAATATACTTATAATTTATAACCAATAAAATATATAATTTAACAAATAAATTATTTCGATACAAAAGTTGTTTTCCATTAAATTTTGTAATTTTCACTATTCATCAAAACAAAAAACTTATCAGAAGAAAACAAAAAATTCAACCAAATTACATTTTGAAATCATGAAATCAATGAAGTGGTTTATTTTGTCATTTAAATGTTTCAAAAATTATATTTAAAAAGGTTTCTGCATTAAAATTCTTAAGAATTTCCTTTTAAGAGAAATACATCTCTTATACATAAATTGGATTTGATCAACTATCATATCTAGAAAACACATAAGGCGAATGTAAAAAATTAAATTTAATATTATTTATATATTATTAGTATAATTAAATGGGGTTGATTTTTTTATTGGTATAAAACAAACTTGTGCATATTTAAATAATTTTTTAGAAAAAAAATTCATTTTATTTTAAAAAAGATTTACATTCTTTTATAATTAATTGGTCAAAGAATCATGTGTAAATAATTTTTTTTAACTTAGTTAATTTTATTTATACCTTCTATATTAATGTCTAGGTTATAATTTTCTTGTTTAAATAATTATATAAATGATGTTACATAGAAACCGAGGGTTGCATGTAACGCAAGACATATTAGGGTTGTGTGCTGCCCATGAATATGTTAGCGTAGTATATAAGAAAAAGATAACTTGGTGTGGTGTGAAACTCAAGTCATCAATAAAAATTAATTTATTCAAAAAAATCATAAAAACTCATGGTATTAAATAATACATTTTCTAAATGATGTTTTTATTAGAACCAAATCTTTAAGTGCGGATCCTAGGGTACCTCAGTTGATATCATGGAATGGTTTAGATAAATTTGGAGATGATGATGTTTTTAGTTAAAGAAATATTATTAGTTATAATAATAATTATAGATTGATAGGTTACGTTTTATCTTATTTTTAATGGTATATATAAACCTTTAGGTATCTTATATTGAATATTTTATGTTTTTTGAGTATTAGTATGAGAGAAAATTTGTGAAAAACAAAGGTATATGTCTGGGGGATAAGTATTAACATAGTATAACATCATAATGTTTTCATAACATTATAAGTATATGGATTTTAAAATTTACATCACAATATAGATATTTGAATGTGGATGTATTTATAGAACATATGCACCTAGTCGTAATCACCATTAAAATGATTGGATAAGCATTGGCTTGATCTTCACTCTGGTGTATGATGAGTGGGGAAAAGTCTTCACACATATCTGGACACTCCTAGTGGACAATATTCTTTTAATATAAATAAATATTTAATCTATAAAAATGGTATTATTTCCTAATTATATTATGTAATTTGGTTGTGGGATACCATAGAACCAATCATAAAAAATCATCTATTTAAAGGACTGATTGTGGCTAAACAAAAGTCTAATGTAATAATTTTTAAGTGTTCGATATTATGAGGATGAAATTTTCATGTAAATATCATAAAGTAAATCTCTTATAGTTTTAATTAGTCATGATTAGTCCTTTTGATTTTATTAATAGATGAATCTTGAATGAAGTATGCCAATAACAACTGTCATGGATAATTCAGTAATTTTCTCCATGATAAATCTAACAGGTAATGATTTAGAGGGATGAATCTTTTGATTATTTTAAAATAGCTCTTATGAATCATAATTATCAATATAGACATAGCTAAGTTTATAAACACACTAAAGAAAAAAATATAAGGAATTCATGGATATTATCGAATATAAATATAATAATGAAAAAATATTCAATTTGATCATTGCAAATAATATTTTAAGAGACATGTTGGGTAATGTGTAAATGGAACTAAGAGATTCTATATTTTTGGTAGAGGAAGGCACAGAGAGAGTAATTTCCAAGAAAAGTTAGTATCATGGAAGAAATGGTGAAAGGAAAATATATTTTTCCTAAGATACCACAAATGGTTCAATTACCTAAATATAGGAAACATGGGTATTACCTAAATTTATTCCCTAAATCAATTTTAACATATAAGAAAAGCATCCTAAATTTCCTATACCAAGGGAACAATGGAATTCCTATGTGACTATAACTACTTATCTATGTTTCTAAAATGTTGTGGAGTGAAAAACGTCGATCTTCTACTCAAGAACTAAATGTTTTTTATTTTTTTATTATTAAACAAACTCCTATATACCAAGTATATTTTCTATGAATAGTGAATCATCCCCTAGATGACTAGATGTTGAATTCTTAACAAAACTTATTGTGGTGTGATTATTTTATCCAATGTTTATGTTTATGGTAAATCACATTATTAAAATCATAATACATCTCATTTTAAATTAATTTGATCTGATTAGATATTAGTTATCTCTACATATACTATATAGTATATAAATAAATAGATCACACCTCATCACTTAAATTGACTAATAATAAAATATCATTTATAGTCCAGTGATGGAAACTCATGGAAATTATGTCACATTATATTAAATATAGCCCCAAACATGAGGAGTATTTATCATAAAGGGTTAAGAAAAAACTCTATATGGTGATATGACTATTATGAATAAATATATGGGTTTTCATACCATACTTATGTTACCATGTTTAATACATTTTTTAAAATCAAATCTTGAGTCATTTATATCTTATAGAACTCTTTATTAATTCCATAATTGATTTTTTTTAGTATATGAGGATGTAATTAATTTAGTTGGGGGAGATTTTAATGACCCAAAATTACAATTTCTTCTCCTTAAAAAAATGTTGTCTTTATATCTTGTTCTAAATACCACACCAAACTAAAACAAACCATTTATACATAAAAATAAAAAATATATTTTATTATATAGATGTTAAATTAGTGGGTATAAAATGAAGTATCCATATTATTAAATCCAACAAGAAAATGGAGATATTTTTCATTGGTTAGTGGGAGTCGCCCTTATAAAGCTCATTTTTTCTAGCATGGAAATAATGTATAATCACTTGGATTCCCCCTATATCAACCCCATGTTGAGATCAAACAATTAGAGTTTGGGAAAACCCATATACAAGACAAGTTCTAGCTTGTGGGAATTTATATAATATCTATTCTAGTAGAATCACCGCCCAACCCAACCACCATATGTTACCTTATGCGTAGATATTATATATAAATAATAAGTGGTTGTATAAGTATAAATTAGGATGATCAACTATATATATATATCTTATATAGGTCTCACATTTATATAAAGGATAAATTTCACATCGTATTGAAAAAATAACATATTGAAACTAATTTTATGATTTTTTTAATCACAATTCATTTTAATTTAAATATAAAATTGTAATATTAATAAAATATATTTTATATTAACACCCCCTTTTTTAGTAATTGATTAATAATTAATAATATTTTAAAATTTCATTTTCAATAATAAAAATTTAAAAGATATTTTTTTATTTTTACTTAAAAGATAAAATTTTAATTTTAAAAAATATTATATTTTTTTCTTAATATTAAAATATAAAGTTATGATGAAAATTTATATTTTTCCAAAATAATTGATTTTAAGGGTGAATAGTGAAAGAAATATTTTATTTTTGTTAATTGTTATTTGTATAACCTTGTAATAAAATAAAATTGACATATAATTTTTTAAAACATTGATGTTATATTTAATAAATACAAATTATTAATTTTAAAATATTTTATTGAATTTTTTAAACCTATTATTAACATTTTAAGGACTTGTATTATTTTTTCTAGTAAAAAATATTTTTTCAATTTTTTAATTAAATATTATTTTGGTAACATTTGGTTTTTTCATTATTTTAAATTCACATAACATTTTTTCTCTTAGACCATTATAAATCATATAAATCATCTAAATATATAATTTTTCGATACAAAAAAAAATTTAATCTTAAAAATAGACTATCAATAAATCTAACTTTTTACATGCTACATGTGCTATTGATTAAATTGATTTTTTCACATAAAAATTCTATCTAATAAAATTTATTTCATTTTTGGTTTCATTGTATCTAAAATATGAAATAACATTCCATATATTTTTATGAAATAAAAGAAAATTACATAGGTAAAATCTTTTTACTATGGTAAAATCTATCATATTAAAAGTAATAAATCTATGGGTAAGGGGCTTCAAAATTCTTAACCAATAAAAAATACAAAATAGTTTAGTAGTTTTAATATGATGTAAATAATAATATCTCTAAATACCCAATAGTTTAGTAAGTTTGGTGAACGTGATATATATATTTTGAAATCAAATTACAATTTTAAATATAAAATAAAAAATGAATTTTGTTTGATAATTTCATTATTCCCCTTATTGTATCCCTACATATCAATCACAATACACTTCCTCATATCCTAGAGAAAATAAAATATTAAAGAGGGATGTGCTAAGATTCTAAAAAATGGTAAGTTTACAAAAGAATCTATGAATAAATAAGACATAATATATTTGGTAAGGTAAATAGTTGAGACAAATTAAATTTAATCGATAACAAGAGAATATTATGCTCGGAATAAATGATGATAAAATAATTACATTTACATAATCACATGAGAATTAAAAAAACCATGGAAATTATAACTAATCAAATTATCACATTGAATTTCTATAACTGAATTCATAAAAATGGACAGTATAATGTTGGACATCTAAAACATGTCATCGAGGAGTTATTCCATGAAATCTAACATCACCAAGTCGTTGTTCCAAAACATCTTTATAAAATTGTATGGTCTCAACCAAAACCCAACATAGTTTATCTCATGAGACCTACTAATGTATCTTGGGGGTGTATCAGATCTTGTCCATCACATATTTTTCCCAATAAAATTTCCATATGAAAGGGGTGAAACATAATATAGAAAAACATTTAAATTTATATTAGCATATGTAATGAAAATAATCTCACCCATCAATAAACAAAACCAAAACCAATCTTAAGTAGAGTGAATTGTAACAACAATGATCATCCCAAGTCAAACTGATCATAAACCAAACATAGAAATAATATGGATGGTATCATTTGATTATAGCCCCATTAAAACATATGTGACATAAAAGGATGAATTATTATTTGGAAAATTATTTTGAAATATCAATTGGTACAATAATTGAGAAAAATGACATTTCTTTGAAAATAAACCGTTTGTTTTAAAACTATAAATTTCCTTAAATATCTTCTAGATGATTTTCAATGAAAGTAAATTTTATAAAAAAAATAATTTGGAGAATATTATGAATATTAATTCATAAAAATAACCTTATAATATTATAATGTAATATTCAAATAAATTATGACCATGATAGTAGGTAATATCTTACATGTCATATAAGTTAAAAATAATATTCCTTATACACTATAAAATGGTTAGAAAAGTACCATGTTCAGAAAATGAAAAGAAGATTCATGGAAAATATTTTTTTTAAAAGTAGAAAATGGTTAAATATTTTTTTAATAAATCATTTTTATAATGTTAAATCATTTTTTAAAACATTTTTAGAATCATGGTTTTTGAATAAGAAGGGTTTTCAACAAAAGATAGAAATAAATTTGGGTTTTCATAAAAAAATATTCTTAATAATTTTAAGGTATGAAGGGGTTATACAATGGTAATATTACTTGAAAAAAATTAAAAATTATTATAGGAGAATAAAATATATGTCTTTTTATATAGAAATATCAAATAATCTACCCAAGGGATACATGAGAAAAAAACAATCTAGAACAATGATGAGATTTTGTAATAAACCCCTATGAATTTGGTAGATTTTGTTTCATGAGCCCCATGATGGAAATAAATTTAAAAAAACACTAAATAACATTATGATATAACATTAAAAAAGTTTATTATTTACACTCTAAAAAGCTATATGTTTTAAAGATGGCGTATGTCTCATGGAAGTAAACGTGAGATGAGAAACCCTTACCTAATTGGGAAACTATTTAATCCCAATACTAATAAAATAATAACACTAAATTAAATATTATATATCCTGAAAACAATTATATTTATGATATAACATGTGAAATTGGTAGTATATTCCCCACAAAAAATAAACGTGTGGTTAATTTTGAAGAAGTCTACCATAAATAAAAAGAGCGAATGGAAATTGAATTTGTTAGGTTGATTGTGGTTCAAGGGAAAATTATTTGAACATATTCAAATAATTACAATGAATTAATTATAATACTTATAAATAAATTAACTTTTCAAAACAAATCATAATACATGGTTATGAATAAATGAACCATGTTATAATCATGGAGACGGTCGGCCATACGTACGCATGAGTAAAATTTCCATTTTTCAATGATAATTATGGAAAGAAGTTAAATAATATTTTCTATTTACATAATTATCATACTATCATATATAAAATAATATGTATTTAAATATATTTATATATATCATCCATGGGTTGTGGTGATGAAATGATATTCACATCGCTTTGTGAAGGCAGCAGTCCACACATACACAAATGACGTTATCATTTTTAATTCTAAGGAAGAAAATGATATATTATATTTTCATGGTGATAAATATTTATATAATATATTAATTATTTCATTTATATAACATATATTCATTAAAATTACCCTTAATAACATCCATGTAAAGTGTTATTGAAAAATAAATCATATCGCTTTGTGAGGTAGTAGTTCGTTGTACAAACGAGTGGCGTTGTTGTATCCAAAAAAAAATTAAAATTTTAAATCATATATATTATATAATGATACCATAAGAATAATTATGTTATAAATATCATATAAAAATAATATTATTCATCATACATAACCTTCCTATATGGTGATGGAGAAAATTAATGATAGTGTCTCACGAGGTGGTAGTCTGCTATACAGTTAAAAATGATTTCCAAAGCTATTTGATATAAAAGGATATGGATATAGATAAACATATAAACCAAAATAATACTCATTATATGAAATATAATGAGGTTATTATGTCAAAATATTTTAATAATTACTGATTTATGAGTATGAAAAAATAAATAAGAAATGCTTGTTGAAGAACGATAACCCTTCCTTGGGTAAACTCCTTATGATTACACCAAAATTATTCATAATTTGGATTTATTCCAAAATTAATTATTATAGTATGAGGGAATGGGTGTTGGAAGTTATTTTGGTAGGTATACGAAGAAAAAATGATTGAATTTGTGAATAATATGGGAGAGGTTGTGGCCTTTTAAAATTGATTTGAATGGAAATGTTTTAATTTTTCAAAAGAAAAATGTGTATTCATGTTATCTACATGGAAAAATACAAACTTCAAACCATTTTTTTTCATTTTCAAATAGCATGTTTTTGCATATCCGGTTCCCATTTCAAACACATCCAAATTTAAAATTCAAAATTCAAATACAAACATCATCATACCAAATATCTGACATATGTCGTACGCCACACGCCTCGTGACGCACCGCCACCTCTAACCTTGCATCCATCCGTCAAGCTTCCCACAGGAGCAGACAACCGGTGAAACCAACCAGCGGGGAACCCTGGCCTCAAGTCATGCTCCTACCATCGAAACCTTTATCGACACCTTCAAGCCTTCATCAATCATCACTGGTGAGAACCCCCCCCCCCCATCGTCGCCACCGCAGATTCAAAGACCCATCCACACAAACCCAGTAGGACACCGGTGGAACCACAGTCATCATCGTCGCCGAAGCACTGCCAACCACCAACATCAACACATCCACCATAGAAACATCTATAGCCTACCTCGATACTAAAACAAGAAAATAGGTTATCCATATCAACCATAATGTGGGTGAGCTTCATCAACATCCGTTGTCCCCACCGTCGATGGTCCAGATCCAAAACTACCAACCCTTCATGGCAAAGAACAACCAGGATGTAGTCGAATACAAAGAAACCACCACTAGATCAAAGAAAACCGCAAAACAGCATTCCCCAAACCAATGAAACCAACTAAAAACCTTAACTGCAGCTCGGAAATCATTAAGAAACCCACCCAAAACATTAAATCAAGAATAAAATAGAAGAAAACACCCAAATTAACGGCCAGGAACCCAGGAAAGAGCCAGATCTAGAGACCATCGCCACCAACCGTAAAGCCCGTAGAGGACACTCTCAACCACCTATTGCACACATCCACTAACCAAGCAGATCCCTAAACCTGCAGAAACTAGGACTCGGCCCCTGGATAGATGCACCACCGTCAAACCCAATCTAGATAGTGGAGTTGAGAAAATGGCGGCAAAATCAAGCGCACTACCGAAAGGACCGAGCCGAGGAGGACGTCGTCGTGAACAGCAGACCAAGGAGGAAGAACGGCACCTGGGAGGGGTGCAGAAAGGCAGCGGTGATGGGAGAAGACCTATTACTGCTTCGACCCTTACGGGAGAAGACCTGGCACTGCTTCACCCCTGGAAAATCAGTTTTTTCCGAATATGTGATAAATAATTTTAACTATTTTTACTACTAATTATGTTAAACAATTAAGAAAACTTTATTACATAATATAAATTATTTTTATTATAAATAATGAATCATTTTTCCAAATTCCATTCAATAAAGTAGAAAAATATAATTTAAAATTAATCTCACAGACATGATGAGAAAGCGGGTTTTTGAAAAGAAAATGTTCAAACCTTTACATAGTTTTTATATCTGAATTTAGAATAAAAATGATAAAAATGATGTCAAATTGTATTAATATATATATATATAAACTAAATTTACATTCAAAATCATATACAATATTAATTATATTTGTTAATAATTTAGACAAAAATAAAATTTTCATTTCAATTTCTATATTTTTCACTATTCATCAAAAAAGGATTCTTTTTAGAAAAATATCAAGAATTCACCCTAAAGATAACATTGAAATATATATTTCATATAATGAAGTTTAATTTTTCAAATAAATTTTCTATAATTGGTAAAAAATAATTATAAATTATGTGCGCAAAGCTGGAAGGAACTGCTATTTAGAAATATATAGTTTTTGAGAAAACATTTGTTTTTCTCTCAAATGGATCAAATTTTATCCTTAAAAATAGATATAATATTTATTTATTTATACAAGTTTAAACCATATAATTTTATTAATTTAGTTAGTAATATTCATATGCACCATTTTAATGTCTTGTTTATAACAGTAATATTTAAACATTAATATTTTAATAGAGCGTCGTGTTACATTCAAACTTGGTGTTGTGTGCACTGAAAGCTATTGAAGATATTTGATTTATTTCAAAAAATATATTTCATAAATCCTTAGGATGTTATATTCCTTTATACACTTGGAGTTTCAGGTCATAAATGATATTGAAGATGATGTTCATTTTTTAAAATATCAGGGAGTAATATTTTACCACCTTCAATAAATTACATCCTTGAAATATAATCTTGGTCTTAGTAATCAACAGCTTGTAATTTGAAAATATCCTTATTGAATTCCCACATCATAGGAATGGTTAATAAAACATCTTATTGATAATAAAAAGGTGAAATGAAAAGTTTATATAAAATAATAAAAAAATAGGTTTCTATATAGGAGAACATTAATGCAAGGTGAATATATTAACATGGAATAAAAGAGAAAATAATTAATCATGGTGATAGAGGTCATTAATCACTTGAAATGGAATTAAAAATGGTAATTTAATGACATAAAATCCAAAAAATTAATGATTTAAAATACCATTAGATGAATATTAATGATATTTTTAGGATAAAGTTTTTCATCAATGTTCTTTTCCTACAAGTGATAAATCCATTTATGATCTTGACATAGAATATATGAAAATATACTTACTCGATATATCTTTCTGTCATATGCATCATTTTATATTTTGGTTGTGTTTTGATCATTTTCAAACTCATTTCTAAATATAAAAAAATGAATAACCTAGCTGATGTTTTTATCCCTAAAGCACTAAAATTAACATTAAAAGACTTCAATACCCTTAATAGAATGATATGTTATTCCTTCAATCTCTAGCTACTATTAAAAACCAGTTATTAAAAGGTATACCATATTTATAAATCATAACATAGTGATGTAAAACATTAATGTATAAAACAAAGTCCACAGTTCAATATATAAAATTTCATAAATTGTTGACCATATAACCCTTCCAAGAGAGTAAGATAAAAAACATTAGAAAAAAGTTAATAAATTTTAAAAATGAGCTTATCATTAATCTCTCAAACAATATGAAGTATTTCTTAGTATTCACATACCAAATATGTGAATAACTTCATCATGTGTTATCATGAAATATTATAATAATTATAATTACTATAAAATTTTATTGAAAAAATTCATGCATATATTTTCCTCAAAAAACAATGAATATTACACACATTCCATAAATCAAAAAATGTTTTTAACTCCATCAATGATATCATAAAAAACTTTTTCAAAAAATCATTAATAAATTCCATGGTATTAAGTACTATTTAATTTAATTTATCCATACTAATCATCTCTTTATCTCAATGTCATTATATCAACATTCAGAAAAAAGTACAGTTTATATTTTCCCTAATCACGTGTCTTCTATGAATTTAAACTTTCTATCAGAACATTTTTATTCTTCATCGGTATCATTCTTCAAACACTATAAAATCCGTAATGAAAAAGTATATCACTGCAATACTTTTACATTTCACAGTTATTAAAACTATGATATCATTAATAAAATAATCAAATTACAAAATTATTTAATCCAATCATAATAAAATAAGTCATTTCAATTCATATATGTTAATATATTAGAGTTTACCCCCATCCATTTGTTATTTTTTAGGTTTATTCCCTTAAAAATTAGGTATTTATGTTACATATTTCCCCATCCCCATACAATGTAATCATTGAGAAGTTGAATATTCTTTATTTCCCTTTCAATCAAAATCGTGGTGGAATTTTTTTACACACATAAGGAAAACTCCCTTTTCCATTTAAGATTTTACCAAGGTGTTTTCTTTTTCAAGTACCACATGTTGGAAAATCCATCATTCCCTTCTTCCCATTATCAATATTTTTCACTTATGTCTTCTTCTTCTCTAACTTCCATTCAAATTCATACGATGTGGATAATTATTTCTCTATCATGATATAACATGATATTGTATCCTCATATGATGATAATTTTTTAGAGGCTAGTGACCTTTGTAAGATTGGATTAATCCAATAAAATATATATTTAATATCTCTCTTTTAATTATATA
Source organism: Viscum album (assembly GCA_963277665.1). NCBI lineage: Eukaryota > Viridiplantae > Streptophyta > Magnoliopsida > Santalales > Viscaceae > Viscum > Viscum album. The sequence goes on from OY728167.1 coordinate 219,604,432, forward strand.
CATTGTACGAAACATTCCTTTCAAGACTTATAAAGTTTTCATCATACATAAAAATGTTTTCCTCTTTTTCTTCTCTTAGACTCATAAACTATCTTTCCATATCCACTCTTTTTCCAAGAGAAAAATATTTTTTCCAGAAGAGTACCTTAAAATCCTTCCATCCCATAGTTTCTATTTCCACATCATCATTATTATTTTTAATCAATTTCCACCATTAATCTACAACTATTGAGATATGGTTGACTTTCGTGAAAACATTCTCCCTTCCACTACTTCCCAAATCAATAAATACCTTCTCTATGTAAGTTATCCATTTATCAACCAAAAATTGATTTTTATTCCCATTGAATGATGGATGATTATTATAAATGGAGTTGAAAAACATTGTTACTACACAAGGTGGATCAGCAGACTTACTTATATAAGAGTATTTATTACTCATAACCTGTTTCATCATCCCTAATATGGTTATATGTTGATTAGTTCTAGATGTAGTTCTAGATTCAATAAATTTCCCATGATTTAAATGTCACGACCCGTCCTCGGAGCCCGTGCCGTGACTACCCCAAACCTGCCTTCCATAGGCCAAGGGCTGGCGACTAGCACCAAAGGCACAAATCCCAATAAAAGGTAATACATTGACATTATAAAAGAAAACAACCACCACAGAGTATGAAAAATAAAGTAAACACTGAGAAAACTAAATACACAAGTAAGTGCTGGAAATTAAATGGGCCAGTATACAAACCCAACTGAAACTGCAGTACAAATGAAAATAAAGTAAAACAACTGAAAAGTAAAGAAGCAACCACGAAGTCTTCCTCCAGAACTCCCACCAGAAGGGTGAGTACATAAAGTCTCTATAACGACCCATACTTTGCATACATTTCTAGTACTTCATAATTGAAGTACACTTATTACAACATATAACAAAACCAAGAAAGGACTGTATAGGTATAGTGTATTTAGAAACTGGGAAACATAAACAACTGGTTCATAAAGCTTCTACACTGTCTCCCATTTATATCATCATATATATAGTCCCTTTTGGAATATCTTACTTAATAACCTTCTTCCAGACCTGTGGAAAGAAAACATACAAAAGGATGAGCTCAAATGCTCAGTAAGGGTAAAAAAAGAAATATCAATCACATCATATTCATAATAACATAACATTTTGGAAATCTTTCCCTGCAAAAGAGATCATAATTTCATAACATGGGATAAATAATGGTAGTGAAATGTAATCACAATAATCATAACTTAAAACATTACGCTTTGTGGCACACACACATAATCATAGAGAATCATTTCTTATTAGTCATGACTCATTGCCAAGACTATCTTAGTGGACAAAGTCCATTTCTGAACTGAGTTCATTCCTCGTTTCAGTCCTGTTTCACTGAACCGGTTTTACCTGCTGTTCCAGCCATGTCTATCTCATGAGATATAAAATATTTACCCAATTCATTGGAGGGAGATATTGGTCCCACCCATCTCATAATGATACCATTCTTATGTGTTCCACAAAATCATAAACCATACATCATAGCATAACCCATGTAATAAAAATGGGATTCCTAAACATCATGACATCATAAAAAAATTCATATAAGATAAATCAATTCATAAAAATAATTCCATCACAACATAATCAAATCAATGTAATAATAGGGATAGAAACATAACCCTTTATTATCTTAGATGGAAAATAATTTTGATAAAACACTTGAACTCTATTCTTGAGGAAAATATCCTTTCTACTTCAAAAACACTTTTCCTTTCTTTACATGTCATACAATTCGAAACTAAAAGAATTTGATTAAAAATAAACTTGAAAACTTGTAAAGGAAGCTTCTTGGAAATAATGTTTTAAAAAACCATTCATGTCGTATAAGTTAAAAAAACATTTTTCTCGTACTTTTTGCGGAAAAGTCAAGAGGTACCTCGTACGAAAAACGAAAAAAGATTCCTTTCATATATTTTACTAAAAACTCACCAAAGGGTAAAATTGGATTTAAACAATTGTAGGCGGATGGAAATAATATTACATATTGAGGAAACATGGATGTGGATGATAAAATACACCCCAGTAAATTCCAAAGTATAAACAAATCTCGGATAAAAATGAGATTGTGATATTTCCCTTACCTTAGGTCCGATTTTCTTCGTAAGTGTCCAAAAATCCTGTATATTGATTTAAATAATTTCATTGACTTATTCCAGAATCATAATCATTGTTATGATATCATATATGGTCATATTCTTAGCTTATTATTAGTAATATTTCATTGTTACTTGTTATTCGGGTGTTTATTACTTTTTGTTCTTATGCGTGTTTTGTCGAATAAATTCTTATTCTTCTTTTTAGGTTATAGATAATTCATTTCCCGAATGGTATTAGTGTTATATATATCATATTTATTCACTAAAGTAATTTATGTAATCATTATGCAATGAAAATCAGGTAGAACGAGTTGCATCACATCGTGGATACGGTATTCCGTACGTACGCACGCGCAATGATTTTGTTTTTCATAGGATGAATAGATGGTGAAATAGGGTTATTTAATACTTATAATAATATATAAGTATATGAGTGATACTTATGTTATTAATTAATAATAAAAAAACTAAAGAAGAAGAAGTGTAAGAAGAAATAAAGTTGAAATAATCGGTAATGGACATTACCTCTTCTTTGAAGCGCTTCTTTGAGATCTCCTTTTTGGGCACTAAAATTGGTCTTTGAAGAAGACTCGAACCTCCAAGATTTTTCTAGAGAAGTGGAGAGGAGAAATTGTCAGGGTTTGGCCAAGCTTGAAGTCTCCAAGTGGTGTGAGGAAGGGAGGGAGGAGGTGCCCTTTTATTAGGGAGGAGAGGGGAACCTTTGAAAAAACTAAAAATATTATTTTATTATAAAGACATGTTCGGTTTTAAATATCTCCATATTGATTTATTTAGAAGCCAAGGTGGGGATTGGTCGAAATCCTCTCATAAAATAGAATTTGGACAAGTTTAGTTTACTATTTTAACCTTATCATTTAGATTTAACTTTAAGTTAGATAATTTTACTTTTACCGTGTCTTTTTGCATTCTTACACTATAAGGTTAATAAACATAATATAACAAGCCAAAAGAACCCCAAGTTGTTTCTTATTAATATATATAACCTTATCTAAGTCATTTGGCCGAACCTTATATTTTTTTGGAATAAAATAACAATTAATAATATAATTTTTGTTTTAAAAACTATTTTATGTCAATTTTGACACTATTTAGTAATTGATTTTTTGTAAAAATCATAACAGAGTGATTAGTTCGAACAAAGTCTATTAAACCGATAATAACATGTCATATTAAACTATAAAATTAGTATAATTCATAAAAAGTTTCAAATTACATTTATTTGGGTATTTATAACATCAATTATGTCAATATTTCATTAATAAGATAATTACTGCATCTTCTTTGAGTCAAAAATAAATTAAATTATTTAATGTCTAAAAATTAAAAATAAAATACCATTATGTCGGAAATCATTTTAGATTTCTAATTAATATTTATAGTCGAATTTATCTTATGTATAAACCTATATTAAAAATTATTTACATATTAAACTATGATTTTTAATATTTTAACCCTTCTTTAAATAAATTAATAATAAATGTCCTAATCTAATCCAAGTGGTCCTAAATGGTCATATTTTATTCCTAAAGATGTTTTTGGTCAAATTAAACTTATCCAATAGAATTAGGACATGTGTTAGGATAATAATAATAACATTTTTACCCTTAATTACCCTATTTACTTTAAACCGTGGAAAAAAAGTAAAAAGTTACTATTCACAAAAAATTATTTTCATCTCATTGAACCAAATTTTAGTCCTTGATATTATCTGTGTCTCTCGGATTTTTGAAATTCCACGCAAAGAATCAGTAAAGTTAAGTTTTATGTAAATTTGCAAATGCTCCTAGGAGGTGGGTAAAAGACGGTGAAAAGTTCAATAAAATTTTTATATAACTAAAATTATTATAAAATTACTCCAATGAATTACATTGAACTTATATAGGTATTATGTATCAATTTTTACCTAAAATAAATTTAAATAAAATAAATAATTATTTAAATAAAATGTCGGTTTTTAAATAGTAACCTAGTGTTTTCACTATTCATCAAAAATTGAATGTTTCCAGAAAAATACCAAAATTTCAGCCTAGGCTAAATTCGATATTCCGAATCCAGAAATGAAGTCCATTTTGAAAAATAAAATTTACAAAATTTCAAAAATTGGTTATTACTATTCATAACAGCTTGTTTTAATAATATTTTAATAGCATATCGTTGTTTAGTGAAACTCGGTATTGCGTACGACGCAAGCTATCAAGGAAGGTCACGATTGCGTGTAAAGCTAGCCAAGCTAGTGTTGTGTGTAGTGAAAGATTCCTTTGATGATTTATATAAAATAAAAACAAAATATTTCTTATAAAAGCCTCGGGTGTTACAATCTACCCCCTGTAAAATGAATTTTTCCCTCGAAATTCGTCACTTTTAACAAACGGATGAGGATACCTATCCCTCATCATATCCTCAAGCTCCCATGTAGCTTCTTCTAATTGGTGGTTCCTCCATAAAACATTCACCAAGCGAGTGGTATTGTTCCGTAGGACTTTTTCACTACGATCGAGAATCTCTATCGGCTGTTCTTCGTAAGAAAGATCATGTTCTAGAAGTACAACTTCTGAGATGAGTATATGTGAAGGATCAGGTATGTACTTTCTCAGGAGAGATACATGGAACCCATCGTGAACTTGAGAGAGATTCGGTGGAAGCTCTAATCGGTAAGCTACCTTCCCAAAACGATCCAGTATTTCGAAAGGATAGATATACCTAGGGCTCAGCTTTCCCTTCTTTCCAAATCTTATTACTCACTTCCAAGGAGATATTTGTAAGAACAATTTATCACCCACTTCAAACTCTATGTCTTTTCTTCGGTTGTCAGAATAACTTTTTTGTTGACTCGGAGCTGCTCTTTTTTGTTGTTGAATAGATCGGACCTTTTTTGCCATCTCATCAACAAGATCAGGTCCTAGTAGCTTTCATTCCCCAACTTCATCCTAGAAAGTTGGAGTCCTGCATTTCTTTCCATAGAGAGCTTCATAAGGAGCCATCTGAATACTGGAGTGAAAGCTATTATTATAAGAAAATTCCACCAAAGGTAGGTGTTGATCCAAACCACCTTTGAAATCCATAGAGCAAGCTCTCAACATATCTTCTGGAGTTTGAATTGTCCCCTCAGACTGACAGTCTGTCTAAGGATGATAAGCAGTGCTGAAACTCAACTCTATATCTAGAGTTTGCTGAAGACTGCACCAGAACTTTGAGGTAAACCTCGGATCTCGATCAGATATAATAGAAAGTGGTACTCCATGCAATCTTACCACTTCCTTTACATATATCCTGGCAAGCTGATCCAGAGAGAAATCCTCTCTAATAGCAATGAAGTGTGCAGACTTTGTAAGATGATCAACTATGACCCAGATAGCATTATTGACTTTGGATGTTTTAGGAAGTCCTGTGACAAAGTCCATAGTGATGTTTTCCCATTTCCATTCGGATATGGGTAATGGTTGTAACAACCCCTTAGACTTCTGTCTCTCAGGTTTAACTTGCTGAAAACCCAAGCATCGAGAGACATATTCAGCAACATCTCTTTTCATGCCATCCCACCAGAAGTACTCTTTCAGGTCCCTATACATTTTCATGCTTCCAGGATGAATAGAGAATGAAGAACTATGAGCCTCATCCAGCAGCTCCTTCTTTAATTCAGGGATGGGAGGAACACAAACCCGATTCCAAATCATTATTATCCCATCACAATCAAGGTTGAATTCAAGAACATTTCTCACCTTCTTTTGTAACTCTACATCTTCTATCTGTGCCTCTTTAATCTTAACATTTATAGATGGTTGAACATTCATTTGAGAAAGATATGATTTTCCCCTTTCCTTATAATTCCAAGATCCATCCTTTGTAAATCCATAAAAATTGGATCTTTTGTGATCCTCATCATGGATAAACTGGAATGGCCTTGTCGACTTAATGCATCTACCACCTTGTTTGATTTCCCAGGGTGGTAATGAATTGAGCAGTCGTAATCCTTAATCAGTTCCAACCATCTTCTTTGGCACATATTCAGCTCCTTTTGTGTGAAAATATACTTTAAACTTTTATGATCAGTATAAATGTCACACCTTTCTCCATAAAGATAATGCCTCCAAATCTTTAATGCAAATATTACCACAGCTAACTCCAAATCATGAGTTGGGTAATTATGCTCATGGATTTTCAACTGTCGTGAGGCATAATCTATCACCATATCATTTTTCAGAAGAAAACTCCCCAATCCCTTCTTGGATGCATCACTGTAGATCACAAACCTTTCTCCACTACAAGGCAGTGTGAGCATAGGTTCTCTAGATAACCTTCATTTCAAATCCTTGAAATTCTCTTCACATTCCTCCGTCTAAACAAACTTAACTCCTTTCCGAGTCAACCTGGTGAGTGGATTAGATAATCATGAAAAATATTTCACAAAACGTCGATAATATCCAGCCAAACTAAGAAAACTTCGGATCTCAGTTACTGTTGTGGGTCTCGACCATATTTTGATAACCTCAGTTTTTGCTGGATCCACATATATCGCCTCTTTTGGGATTATGTGACCCAAAATTGAAACTTTATGATGCCAAAATTCACACTTGGTAAATTTTGCATAAAGTTTCTCCTTTCTCAGGGTCTTCAATATAATTCTCAAGTGATCTTCATGTTCTTCTTTGGTCTTTGAATATACAAGAATATCTTATATTAAGACTACCACAAACTGATCAAGATAGTCTCTAAAGACTCTATTCATTAGATCCATGAAGATAGCAGGGGAATTATTAAGACCAAATGGCATCACTATAAATTCATAGTGTCCATACCTTGTACGGAAAGCCGTCTTTCGTATATCCTCCCTTTTTACCCTTAATTGATGATACCCTGAACGAAGATCAATCTTGGAATAGTATTGAGCTTCGCATAGTTGGTCAAATAAGTCATCAATGAGCGGGAGAGATATTTATTATTGACAGTGATCTTGTTAAGTTCTCGATAGTCAATGCAGAGTCTCATTGATCCATCTTTCTTCTTAAAAAACAGAACATGTGCTCCCCAAGGTGACGCACTAGGGCATATGAACCAATTATCAAGATTCTCTTGGAGTTGCTTCTTCAATTCCTGCAACTCAATTGGGGCCATTCTGTAAGGTTTCATTGAAATAGGTAAAGCACCCGGTACGAGTTCTATTGAAAACTAAACGTCACGATTTGGTGGAAGACCTGGAAATTCCTCTGGAAAGACATAATAAAACTTCTGTAAAATGGGAATATTCTTAATCGTGAGTTTCTCACAAACCATTTGAGATAAATAACTTTCATTTAGTGGAATCAAGACACATAAGATGGAAGAAATTTCCACTAGAAGGTTATGTTCATCCTTGCATCAATAGACGATCAAAGATTGATCTGGAATATGAAATGTGACTTCCCTTCTTTGGCAATTGATATGAGCTCCATATAGAGAAATCCAATCCATGCCAAGAATCATATCAAATTCCACTATAGGGAGGATCAAAAGATTTGCAGGAAGCACTTTCCCACAAAATTCAATCGGAGAAGAATTATAAACTTTTGATGCGACTGTTGTGCCATTAGGGGTTGTCACAGCAAACTCATTATCTAATTGTTGAGGTAATACAGTGATACCCTTAGAATATTCTTCAGAAATAAAGGAGTGGGTGGATCCAAAATCAAATAAAACATTTTCTAATTTAGATTGGATGGTAAGGGTACCTTTCACCACTTCGTTATCGTACTCCACATTGCCGATAGAAATTGCATGCGACTTTCCTTTTTATTTAACCTTAAGAGTTTGTTGACGTCGATCATCATAAAAAACCATTGGATTAGGGAATTGATTTTCATAATTCCCCATTTCCTTGCACTTGTAACACTGAAGTGCAGGAGGTGCACTCTGTGTAGCCTTTTCATTGTTCGCATCAGTAGACATCTCCTTCCCATCATTGCGGCATTCAAATGCCCGAGGACCTTACTTTCCACATTTGAAACATTTACTTGTCCCTTTAAGACAACTCCCTCTAGGTTTCTTTCCACACTTTGCACATAAGGGAAAACTCATATTCTTTTCAGCGTGCTCTTTATATTTTCCTTTGAATTCCATTTTCCTCTTCTTATCAAACCCATATGACTGATGGGTTACTCCAATATCCATCTAAACTTTGAGAGCACATCGAACGATTTGATCATAGCTATTGAAGTCCCTTATGGCTAACGCCCTTCGAAGACTTGGTTTTAAGCCACTAAAGAATCGATCGATCTTACTCTCAGTTTGGATAATAATACCAGAAGCGTACCTTGCAAGTCTTGTAAAATTTTCTTCATAGGTACCAACAGATTCATCATCCTTTTTCTTTAGTTCAAGAAACGTCTTCTCCATCTTTGTTCGGCAAATACGAGGTAAGTACTTGTTGAAAAATAAGTTCTTGAACTTGTCCCCTTCCATGGACTCAATTTCATCTCTTGGCCTCGTATTCTTTATAAGATTCCACCATTGATCAGCATCACCTTTCAAACGATACACTGCTAAGATGACTTTATCATGTTTAGAACATTGAAGAACTGAAAATATCTTTTTAGTAGTACTGATCCATTGTTCAGCATCTAATGGATCAGTAGACCCGCTGAATGAAGGTGGACACTGTCTCATAAATGATTCAACAGAATGTTGCTCCTTCCTTTTCTCATTTGGAAGTCCTGCATGATTCATTTCTTGAGAATGTTGTGTGAGCATGGATACAAGATTTTGTATTCCAGATCCCATAAATTTTGGTTCCTCAGTGGGACAATCATTGCATTTCCCATCACATTCCACATTAACACAGTTCCTTCGAGTTACAGCCATTGACTAAAACCAAGAAGAATAGTGTGAGAAACAATAATTATAATAGGAGAACCACATAATCAAGAATAAAATTTCACACTTAAGGTCTTATCCTAGGTTATTCATGGACATTTCTAAAACACTAATATTGTGTTCTATGCTTAGACTTATCCTTAGGATTCTTACTGAGGCTTGCTCATCCTAGTTTCCAAAGGATGACTATACCATTGCTTTGATACCAAGTATAACAACTCATACTTTACCTATATTGTTAGTACATAAAAATTGAAGTACACTTATTACAACATATAACAAAACCATGAAAGGACCGTATAGGTATAGTGTCTTTAGAAACTGGGAAACATAAACAACTGGTTCATAAAGCGTCTACATTGTCTCCCATTTATTTCATCATATCTATAGTCCCTTTTGGCATGTATTACTTAATAACCTTCTTCCTGACCTGGGGAAAGAAAAAATACAAAAGGGTGAGATCAAAGGCTCAGTAAGGGTAAACAAAAAGAAATATCAATCACATCATATTCATAAGATCATAACATTTTGGGAATCTTACCCTGCAAAAGAGATCATAATTTCATAACATGGGATAAATCATGGTAGTGAAATGTAATCACAATAATCATAACTTAAAACATGAACCTTTGTGCCATACACACATAATCATAGAGAATCATTTATTATTAGTCCAGACTCATTTCCAAGACTATCTTAGTGGACAAAGTCCATTTTTGAATCGAGTTCATTCCTCGTTTCAGTCCTGTTTCACTGAACCGGTTTAACCTTCCGTTCCAGCCATGTCTATCTCATGAGATATAAAATCTTTACCCAATGCATTTGAGGGAGATATAGGTCCCACCCATCTCATAATGATACCATTCTTATGTGTTCCACAAAATCATAAACCATACATCATAGCATAACCCATGTAATAAAAATGAGATACATAAACATCGTGACATCATAAAACAATTCATATAAGATAAAGGAATTCATAAAAATAATTCCATCATTAAATAATCAAATCAATCTAATAATAGGGATAGAAATATAACCCTTTATTATCTTAGATGGAAAATAATTTTGATAAAACACTTAAACTCCATTCTTGAGGAAAATATATTTTCTACTTCAAAAACACTTTTCCATTCTTAACATGTCATACAATTCTAAACTAAAATAAGATGATTAAAAAATAACTTGAAAACTTTTAAATGAAGCTTCTTGGAAATAATGTTTTAAAAATCCATTCATGCTGTATAAGTTAAAAAAATATTCTTCTCATACTATTCTCGGAAAAGTCAAAAAGTACCTCGTACGAAAAATGACAAAAGATTCCTTTCATATATTTTACTAAAAACTCACCTAAGGGTAAAATTGGATTTAAACAATTTTATGTGGATGGAAATAATATTACATATTGAGGAAACATGGATGTGGATGATTAAATACACCCTAGTAAATTCCAAAGTATAAACAATCTCGGATAAAAATGAGATTGTGATATTTCCCTTACCTTAGGTCCGATTTGCTTCGTAAGTGTCCGAACCTCCTGTATAATGATTTAAATAATGTCATTGACTTATTCCAGAATCATAATCATTGTTACGATATCATATATGGTCATATTCTTAGCTTATTATTAGTAATATTTCATTGCTACTTGTTATTCGGGTGTTTATTACTTTTTGTTCTTATGCGTGTTTTGTCGAATAAATTCTTATTTTTCTTTTTAGGTTATAGATACCTAATTTACAGAAAGTTATTAGTGTAATATATATCCTATTTATTCACTCAATTCATTTATGTAATCATTATGCAATGAAAATCATGTAGAACGAGTCGCATCACATCGTGGAGACGGTATTCCGTACGTAGGCACGTGCGGTGATTTCGTTTTTCGTTCGATGGATAGATGGTGAAAAATGGTTGTTTCATACTTATAATAACATATTAGTATATGAGTGATACTAATGTTATTAATTCATAATGAAACAATTAAATAAGAAGTAGTGGAAGAAGAAATAAAGTTGATGGAATCGGTAACGGACATTACCTCTTCATTGAAGTGCTTCTTTGAGACCTCCTTTTAGGGTACTAAAATTGGTCTCCGAAGAAGACCAGGACCTATAGGATGTTTCTAAGGAAGTGGAGAGGATAAATTTTCAGGTTTTGGCCAAGCGTGAAGGCTCAATGTGGTGTGAGGAAAAGAGGGAGGAGGTGCCCTTTTATAAGGGAGGAGAGGGGCATCTTTGGAAAAACTAAAAATATTATTTTATTATAAAGCCATATTCGGTTTTAAATAGCTCCAAATTGATTTATTTCGAAGCTAAGTTGGGGATGGGTCGAAATCCTCTCATAAAATAGAATTTGGACAAGTTTAGTTTAATATTTTAACCTTATCATTTAGATTTAACATTAAGTTAGATAATTTTACTTTTACCGTGTCTTTTTGTGTTCTTACAATATAAGGTTAATAAACATACTATAACAAGCCAAACGAACCCCAAGTAGTTTATTATTAATATATATAACCTTATCTAAGTCATTTGGCCGAACCTAAGATTTTTAAGAATAAAATAAAAATTAATAATATAATATTTGTTTTAAAAACTATTTTATGTCAAGTTTGACACTATTTAGTAATTGATTTTTTGTAAAACTCATAACAGAATTATTAGTTCAAAGAAAGTTAATTAAATCAATAATAAAATGTCATATTAACCTATAAATTTAGTTGAATTCATAAAAAGTCTCAAATTACATTTATTTGGGTATTTATAACATCAATTATGTCAATATTTCATTAATAAGATAATTAATGCATCATCTTTGTGTCATAAATAAATTAAATTATTTAATGTCTAAAAATTACAAATAAAATACCATTATGTAGGAAATATTTTTATCTTTATAATGAATATTTATAGTCGAATTTATCTTATGTATAACCGTATATTAAAAATTATTTACTTATTAAACTTTGATTTTAACTATTTTAACCCTTCTTTAAATAAATTAATAATAAATGTTCTAATCTAATCCAAGTGGGCCTAAATGGTCATATTTTATTCCTAAGGTTGTCTTTGGTCGAATTACACTTATCTAATATAATTAGGACATGTGTTAGGGTAATAATAATTACATTTTACCCTTAATTACCCTATTTACTTTTAACCGTGGAAAAAAAAGTAAAACGTTACTATTCACCAAAAATTATTTTCATCTCATTGAACCACATTTTAGTCTTTGATATTAACCATGTCTCTCGGATTTTTGAAATTCCACTCACAGAAGCAGTAAAATTATGTTTTATGTAAATTTGCAAATTCTCCTAGGAGGTGGGTAAAAGACGGTGAAAAGTTCAATAAAATTTTTATATATCAAAAATTATTATAAAATTACTCCAATGAATTAAATTGAACTTATATAGGTATTATGTATCAATTTTGATCTAAAATAAATTTAAATAAAATTAATAATTATTTAAATAAAAAGTTGGTTTTTAAATAGTAACCCAGTGTTTTCACTATTCATCAAATATTGAAAGTTTCTAGAAAAATACCAAAATTTCACCCTAGGATAATTTCGATATTCGGAATCCAAAAATGAAGTCAATTTTGAAAAATAAAATTTACAAAATTTCAAAAACTGGTTATTACTATTCATAATGGCTTGTTTTAATAATATTTTAATAGCATATCCTTGTTTAGTGAAACTCGGTATTGCGTACGACACAAGCTATCAAGGAAGGTCGCGATTGCGTGTAAAGCAAGCCAAGATAGTGTTGTGTGTAGTGAAAGATTCCTTTGTTGATTTATATAAAATAAAAAATATATTTCTTTTAAAAGTCTCAGGTGTTACAGTCTCGTCGGCTCCTCGGGTCTGGCCGTTCTCTCCATGTACGTCCCACCTGATAGACCACCTCTGGGTACCGTCCCGTTCCTCAAGCCTCAACCATGATCAGCGTTGTCCGTTGTCTACAACAAACACAACGTAGTGCGGTCATAGCCCATGCAGGGATGAGTATACGATACTCATTAGGGACCCCAAGACTCCCAACGGTCTCCCAGAATCCAAAAAGGATGAACCACAATGGAAAGACACGAATAGAAGTATTAACTAACACTAATTAGGTATATGCCCATACATATAACTAAGTCATCAATTTCAGTTCTGATCGAATTCACGAGCTCAAGTACAACCCAGTTCACCCAGGAAAGTATAACTCAATCCACACAGGAAAGCATAACTCAATCCACACAGGATAGCATGACAATCATATCAAAGATAATGATTGAAAGTCAAGAATCAGCTCATACAGGTATACAATTCACGAAGAGGGGTGGAGATGATTGATATAGCCTCTGAATCATCTCCTCTGCCGAACCCACGTAGGATCCAAGTACAAATGTCAACGCTGCCGAACCCACATAGGATCCAAGTACAGTAACCATCATTGCCAAACCCACATAGGATCCATGTACAATCATCATCGATGCCAAACCCACAGAGTATCCAAGTACAGTCGTCCACGCTGCCGAACCCACGTAGGATCCAAGTACAGTCGTCATCATCGTCGTAGTCACAGCTAGCTCTAGGGTTCCCACACACATCTCGCTCGATTCCGGGAGGGTCCGCTCCACGAGCCAAGGGGTTGATACATCAACTATCACGAAGTCTAAATTTGATGTATCACAATGTTTCGTCTCGTCAATAGGAACTCAACGTGACAGATGGCGCGTCAATCAGACACCTGGTCTGAGAGTTATTGGCTTTTTCGTCCCAGGGGCCCGGTTGGGTTTTAAGCTAAAACCAACCCGACCATACTCCAACTGCATCCAAACCTCGAGTGGAGTAATCCAAAAGAACCATCTCACTAAGTGGTATCCAAAAATGTCAATGGTACGTCAATTAGACGTCCGAAGCTCATGTTATAAGTGTTTCCGCTCCGCGGGCCCGGTTGGTTTCGTGTTCGAACCAACCCGGACATACCCACAGTTCTTCGAAAACTTGAGTGTAATATACCTAAACGACCGTCTCGATCCAAGGATCCCAACGCAACTGATGGTACATCGTTCAGAGGTCCATAGCCCAAGTTATGGGCGTTTGAACGGATTTGTCCGAGAGTAGGGGGTTTGGGCCCGAACCCACCTGGCCCAATACCCCAATGGGTCGGCCCGAACCGAGCGACCTGACCTAGGTCCAGGTCCGGCCCAAATGGACGCGCCCCGGCCCGGCTGGTGCAGCATGGCTCAGCTGGCGCGGCCCAGCCCGACACTGGCGGCCCGACCCGGCGCTGGCGGCCCGGCCCGGCGCTAGCAGCCCAGCCCAGCGCGGCGGGCCCGGCCCGACGCGGGCGACCCGACCCACGTGGCTGGAGGATCGGATCTCGGTTGAGCGGGATGTGAAGGGGGGCACTTCCCCCCTTGATTGAGGAAACGACCGGTCATTAAGGCTTGCCTTTTATGTAAATGCGGGACCCGAGGGGTCCCCCGTCCAGCTGGTGTCGGCGGACGGCTCAGCCGATCGCTCCTCTGAATCGCCACAACCATAGGTTGTGGCTCCTGCCCATCCAGCGTGGTGCGATGGCGCCGCGCGCCTCTACTGCGGCCCGCTCTTGGCCGTAACCTCCTTCGGCCTCACCGGCGCGGCGCAACGGTGCCGCCCACCATCGTCGTGGCCCGCCTCATCTGCGGCCCGCCTCGGTCGTGCCCCTTTCTCATTCCTGCTTGGTGCATCGACACCACACTATCATCGTCTCAAGCTTAAATGATAAACAACAAGAGAAGGGGAGGAGAAATCATCCGTGTTTGTGCCATCCGATCTCCTCCCATTACATTGATAACAAGCAGCCAAAATACGACATGGTCAACGATAGTACAAGCACAAATTTAATTGGTTAAAATTGAACATAACCGCTACCTCAAGACAAGTTGTCAAACGATGAGCGTCGTGGGAAACGGCGTCGCGGGGTGAGGCTCCTTATACGTCGACAGAGAACGTCTGAGGAGGAAGCGACATCTCCCTTCCCTTGAAACAGAGTTAATATTGAATGGTGTGATGTCTTTGGTGAGTTTCCGCATCAGTGCCACCACCTTTGTCATGGAGGAAAAAGAGAACGGAAGAAATCGGGTCGTCGAGTCGTTGCTCTTCCTCTGAGAAATATCATTCTTCATTGAAGTGGGGATGTTCTTTGCCAGAGAAGATTAAATTCCTCCATGGAACAAGAGCTCTCCCACTTTCAATTCTCAACACAACAATACTAACCCCCAAAATAAAATAAGCTCCACCTTATTTTATTTTACTTTTCCAAGCCTTTCAAAATTCAAAATTGAAATCACTCAACTAATTAATCTTGAGTTGTCAAAATAAATGGGTTGTTATGTTGGCAATATTAATGTGGAAGAGGAGAAGTCAATTAATTAAAAAAACAAGGGAGGTTTAAAGGGGTTATGGGGAAAGTGAAAGGATGGGGGCTCGTGTGGGACACACCTCTCCTTTATCCTCTCAAGAGAAGTTATAAACCTAGTGGGTACCACCCCAACTTGCACACATAGGTTATAATCACTTCGAAAAGAAATAAAATTGTAACACGTGTTTTATTTCACTCTTTAATTAAACCACATTTTTTAGCAACTCCTTCCGAGCAAACCCACCTTCGGAAATGGTCCTCATAAGAAAAAACCGGCGTTGCGGTTTCATCGGTGCCCTCATATTTCAATTCCAAGCACCAGATCAAAAGTTAGAAAAACCTTCTCGTTCTTTCACCGAACGTACCTGAGGTAAACTTTAGAAAATTATTCCGGGCACACCATGCCTCGGAATCAGGTTCCTTCAAAAACTGCATACTTTTAAAATCCCCAAGAATTTAAGAAAAAATATTCTTTGAAATTTACGAGTATTTACATTACTCCCACCTCTGGGATTTACGTCCCCATAAAGAGACATCACAAACATGGGAAATAAATGAGGGTATTTTTCACACATCTGAGCCTCCCGCTACCATGTGCTCTCCTGGAGGTTCCCGTGCTGCCACCTGATGCGCACCAGAGGAATCGACCGTCCATATAGGACCCGCTCTTGTCGATCCTCGATCTACTTCGGGACCTCCTCAAAAGTCACCCCGTCATCGATGTCCAGCTCCCCATGGTCAATGATATGCATCGTGTCGTGCACGTATCTCCTCAGCTCAGATACGTGAAAGACGTCGTGCACCCGGTGCAACTAAGGTGGAAGAGACAGGCAATAATCCACCTCGCCTATCCTACTGAGAACTTGGAATGGTCCGATGAAGCGCGTAGATAACTTGCCACCACTTCCAAATCTCCGTAATCCACGTCGAGGTGAGACCCGTAAGAAAACATGGTCACCATCCTCAAAACATTAATGGTCTCCGCCTCCGGTCAGCATAAGACTTCTGCCGGCTCTGAGTTGTCCTCATCTACTCCTGGATGACCTAAACCTTCTCTGTCATGGCCTGGATCATCTCTGGTCCTACAAGTGCTGACTCCCCAGGGTCTGTCTAGCACATAGGTGAACTGCAAGGTTGGCCGTACAATGCCTCATATGGTGTCATCCCGATGGTGGAGTGGTAGTTGTTGTTGTACACAAACTCTACCAAGGGTTGGTGATCATCCCAGCTGCGACCACAGTCGAGGAAACATGCACGGAACATGTCCTCGAGACTCTGAATAGTCCTCTCCGTCTGACCATCCGTCTGATGGTGAAAGGTGGTGCTCAAGCGTATCTGCATCCCAAATTCCTCCTACAACCCCTTCCAAATCCAGGAATTAAAGCGGGAATCTCAATCGGAGATGATATACGATGGCACACCATGAAGCCGTATGATATCCTAAATGAAGAGGGGTCCCAATCTCTCCACTGAGCCCTGCTCTCTGATGGGTAGAAAGTGGGCTGACTTGGTGAGTTGGTCTAAGATCACCTAGATGGAGTCATGTCCTCTGGATGTACGTGGAAGTCCAGTCACTAAATTCATAGATATCCCATCCCACTTCCACTCCGGGACCTCCAAGTGCTGTACCATGCCTGCTGGTACCTGGTGTTCCACCTTCACATGATAGAAAGTGAGTCAACGCGAAACAAACTCTTCCACAACCTTCTTCATACCTGGCTACCATTGCTGTTGTCTGAGATCCTGGTACATCTTCGCTACTCCTGGATGTACCGCTAAAGGGGAAGTGTGAAACTCTCTCAGCACCTCCTCTTGTAGTGCAGCTGGTACCATGGTATGTCCTCTGAAATGAATGATGTGCTCTCCTCCAACAGAAAATCCATCAGGTGCTTGTCCTGTGGAAATCTGTGCACGTCATGTCTCATAGTCAACATCCCCACACTGTGCCTCTCTGAACCGCTGAAGAAGTAGAGGTGTGACTGTGAGCGAATGTATAAAGGATGCCCAATCTCTATCCATGAAGGATATCTGTAAAGAGGCTAACTGCTCTGTCGTCTCTCCAAGTAGCTGAATGCCCGTCCTCCTGCTGAGAGCATCGACTACTACATTCCCCTTTCCAGGAGTATAGAATATATCAAATTCATAGTCCTGGAGGAACTCGAGCCATCGCCGCTGTCTCAGTTTTTGGTCCTTCTACAAGAAGATGTACCTTATACTCTGGTGGTTAGAGTAGACTATAAAGTGCTCTCCCATCAGATAGTGCCGCCACATCTTCAGAGTGAAGACCACTGCTGCTAACTCCTGGTCATGGGTAGCGTAGTTCTGCTCTTGCTGCCTCAATTTTTGTGATCAATAGGTGATCATTGCCCGCTCCTGCATCAGGACACACCCGTGTCCGGTCCTTGATGTGTTGCAGTAAACTACGTACCCTATGCCCTCCTCCAGTAGCCTCAAGATGGGTGCACTGGTCAATCTCTGTCTCAGCTCCTGGAAGCTCTTCTGACATCTATATGACCACACGAATAGTTTCCCCTTCTTTGTAAAAGCTGAAAGTGATGCTGAAACTCTGTAGAAGTCTGGCACAAATCTTCAATAGTATCCAGCCGGAACTAGGAAACTCCATACCTCCGTCACACTCCAGGGTGGCTCCCAAGTTATCACTGCCTTGATCTTCGCAGGATCCACTGCAACTCCTGCCTCAAAGATGGCATGCCCCATGAAGTGGACCTCATGTATCCAGAACAGAAACTTCGAGAGCTTACCATAAATCTAGTCCTCTCAGAGTGTGTCCAGTACAACCCGTAAGTGGTAGGTGTGCTCCTCCTCAGTAGTCGAGTAAATCAATATATCTTCGATGAAGATTATAACAAATCGATCGAGGTAAGGATGGATGATCCTGTTCATGAGACTCATGAACACTGCTGGAGCGTTGGTTATGCCGAAAGGCATAACCAAGAACTCATAGTGGCCATACCGACACCTGAAAGTCGTCTTCTGCACATCCTCGTCTCGAACTCTGAGCTGATGATAGCCTGACCTGAGGTCTATCTTCAAGAACCACCGATCTCCCTTGAGCAGATCGAAGAGGTCATCAATCCTTATTAGTGGATACTTGTTCTGCACGGTCACCTGGTTTAGGCGATTGTAATCAACACACAGTCGCAAGCTCCCATCTGCCTTCTTCGACAATAAAATTGGGGAAGCCCAGGGTGAAGCACTGGGTCGAATGAATCCCATTCCCTGCAAGTCTTCCAGTTGTACTCGTAGCTCATGAAGCTCGGCAGGATCAATCTGATATGCTGGAGTAGATATAGGTGATGTCCCAGAGTACAGGTCGATGTAGAAGTATACCTCTCTGTGAGGAGGTAGTCCTGGAACGTCATCAGGAAAAACATCCGCATACTGATCCACCACAATAGGGAAACTCGGACTCCAAACAAAAACTACTCCTAGGATGAGTCTAGCCAACTGATGAGTGATCAGATTTCCTCTCCTCTGCGTGAGTCTATCCGACACTAAAAAGGCTCCCTTCTCGCCGGTGAAGGTGAACCTGCTCCCATCGGTGCAGACACACCACACCTTGCACCTAATACATCTGATCTGAGTATGGATTGTAGATAACCAATCCATGCCCAAGATGACTTCATAAGGCCTCGACAATGAAACAAGAAGATCCCAACCGAAGCTCTTGCCTCCTAGAGTAAGATCACACTATCAGCACCAGTGCCTAATCGTCAAGTCTTCTCCCAGAGGATTCTCTTGCTGTAAGGATTGAGCCAACGGCTCTGTCGGGATCTCTGAACTCCGAACAAGGGTAGTGGCAATGAAAGAATGAGTCGCTCCTGTGTCTATAAGAACTGCAGAAAGGGTGGAGTAGACACAAATAGTACCTCGAATCATCTCTGGTGTGCCGTGGTCATAGGCCTCCATTGCCTGAAGATGATCCTACCTCTGTCTTCCAGCTCCCTATGGTTGGGGTGAACCTCCTGGTGGTGGTGGTGGTGGTAGAGTCTCAAAACGTCATCCACCACCTGCCACTCAACTAGCTCCTCTGCCTCATCCACCTGCTCCCTGTGGACCACCACGGGCGAACCTATGTCTCTTCCCGGGTGGTCCCTCAACCGTCTACTGCTCCTCTGCATGGCGGTTCGGGCAGTCACGAGCCATGTGGCCCTGCCCGCCGCATGTAAGGCACTGTCTGCCTCTCGTATGACTGTCTCTACTGCGTGTTCCCCACACATCTGAGCTAGTATCCTAAGGTCTCCCACATGATGGTCTGGTCTGCTTGGACCCTTGTGACATCCGTCAACTGCTAGCTGTAGAGGACTCTGCTACATGCCGCCCTGCAGTAGGTCTCTCTGTAGGTGTAGGCTCAATAAGAATGCTCTCTACAAGAAGGGAAATCTACAGTACTCCTTCCTGTGTCAGAATACTGAGGGAGATCATCGAAGCCCTAATCTCATGGCTCAGTCCCTGCTCGAAGGTCCGGGATGAGAATAAAAGGTCTCGTACCATGTCTGTGGAGTAGTGCGAGTGATCGGTAAACCTCGCCGTGTACTGGGCTATAGTCATGCTGCCCTGCCACAGCTGTAGCAACACCTGAATGCACACCGCACCGAGGGTGGCTGGAACGAACTCTGACCAGCATAGGCTATCGATGTCTGTCTAAAGAAGAGATTCCTCGTCGTGCACCTGGAGAATCAGGATCCACTATCTACCTGCTACTGTATGCAAGAGACTCACCGAATGGATCACCATAAGATCTGCTAGTGTCCCTACCCATCTGAAAACTCGAACAACAGCCTCCAGCCAATCCTCGGCTGCGTGAGGGTCTGTCTCTCCACGGAACCTGGGTGGTCTCTGACGCTGAAACTCATGTAGTGCACTATGGTGATGTGCACTCTCAGCTGCTGGGCTGGTGGCATCGGTGGCTCGGCGGGTAGAGGTACCGCTAGTGCCTTTGCTATAATGGGGCCCAGCACCGAGGCCTCGAATCTCGGTGGGCTGCCATCCCACACAAAGCTCAGAACCCTAGCTGGCTGCCATCGTGGGGCCATCTTGAAAAGAAACAGGTGCGCCACGGTCAATACAGTATACCTGGTGAGCTGACACAATGAAATCACAAAGAAAACTTTTGAAACACACATGCAATCAATGTTTTCATGTACTGAGTTGGAAATCAGACGTCAGGGTCTTGGTGTATAGATACGTCGGCCGTCGAACCAACACTGGACTCCCTGGACTGATAACCACAATCAATACCCTTAACACTATTACTTCACATGGAAGAAAGATCAGAGTCCTGAGTTCTGTGGTTGAACCAAAATCCTCTGATACCGATTTGTCATGACCCATCCTCGGGGCCCGTGCCGTGACTACCCCAAGCCCGCCTTCCATAGGACAGGGGATGGAGACTAGCACCAAAGGGGTAAATCCTGATAAAAGGGAAGACATTGCCTTTATAAAAGAAAACGACCACCATAGAGTATGCAAACTGAAATAAAAAAGGAGTAAACTGAATACACAAGTAAGTGTTGGAAAGCAAATGAGCCAGTATACAAACCCAACTGAAAGTGCAGTACAACTGAAAAGAAAGTACAACAACTAAAAAGTAAAGCAACAACCACGAAGTCATCCTCTGGAACTCCCACCTGAAGGGTGAGTACAGACAGTCTCGTCGGCTCCTCGGGTCCGACCGTTCTCTCAGTGTACGTCCCACCTGATAGACCACCTCCGGGTACCGTCCCGCTCCTCAAGCCTCAACCACGATCAGCGATGTCCGTCGTTTGTGACCAACACAATGTTGTGTGGGCGTAGCTCGTGCAGGGGTGAGTATACGATACTCAGTAGGGTCCCCAAGACTCCTGAAAGTCTCCCAGAATCCACAGAGGATAAACTACAAAGGAAACATATGAATACAAGTATCAACCAACACTACTTACGTATACACCCATACATATACCTAAGTCATCAATTCCAGTTCTGCTCCAACTCACGAGCTCAAGTACAACCCAGTTTACACAGGTAGGTATAACTCAATCCACACAGGAAAGCATAACCCAATGCACATAGGATAGCATGACAATCATATCGATGATAATGATTGAATGTCAAGACTCAGCTCACATAGGTATACTATTCACGTAGAGGGGTGGAGATGATTGATGTATCCTCTGAATCATCTCCTCTGCTGAACCCACGTAGGATCCAAGTACAGATGTTGTCGCTGCCGAACCCATGTAGGATCCAAGTACAGTAACAATCACTGCCAAAACCACGTAGGATCCAAGTACAGTCATCATCACTTCCAAATCCACGGAGGATCCAAGTACAGTCGTCTTCGCTGCCGACCCCACGTAGGATCTAAGTACAGTCATCATCGTCGTCACAGTCGCAGCCAGCTCTAGGGTTCCCGCACACAGCTCGCTCGATTCCGAGAGGGTCTACTCCATGAGCCAAGGGGTCGATACATCAACTGTCACGAAGTCAAGAGTTGATGTATCAAAAAGTTCCATCTCATCAATAGGAACAGAATGTGACAGACGGCGCGTCAA
Source organism: Viscum album (assembly GCA_963277665.1). Lineage (NCBI taxonomy): Eukaryota > Viridiplantae > Streptophyta > Magnoliopsida > Santalales > Viscaceae > Viscum > Viscum album. The sequence continues at coordinate 219,626,419 of OY728167.1, forward strand.
TCAGACGCCCGATTTGAGAGTTATTGGCCTTTTCGTCCCAAGGGCCTGGTTGGTTTTTAAGCTAAAACAAACCCGACCGTACTCCAGATGTGTCCAGACCTCGATCAGATTAAGCCAAAATAACCTTCTCACTAATAGGTATCCAAAAAAGTTGATGGTACGTCAATTAGATGTCCGGAGCTCAATATATAAGCGTCTCCGCTCTGCGGGCCCGGTTGGTTTCGTGTTCGATCCAACCCGTCCATACACAATGTTCTCCAAAACCTTGAGTGTAATATAACGAAAGGAACGCGTCGATCCAAGGATCCCAACGCAACTGACGGTGTGTCGTTCGGAGGTCCGTAGCCCATGTTATGGGCGTTTGAACGGATCTGTCCGAGAGTAGGGGGTTTGGGCCCGGACCGAACCGACCCAATACCCCCTGGGTCGGCCCGAACCGAGTCGACCTGACCTGGGATTGGGTGTGGCCTAAATGGGAATGGCCTGGCCCAGCGCTGGCGGCCCGGTCCAGTCGGCGTGGCCGGCGACTCGGCTCTTGGCCGAGCAGGATGCGAAGGGGGGGCACTGCCCCCCTTGATTGAGGTAACGCCACGGCCATAGGCCGTGACTCCTGCCCGTCCGGCGCGGCGTGACGGCGCCGTGGCCCTCCATCGCGGCCCACCCGGTCGTGGAACCTTTGGTGCTCCTGCGCGGCGTGATGACGCCGCGCCCCTCAGCTATGGCCCGCTCTTGGTCGCGGCCTACTTCGGCCTCACCGGCGCAGCGCGACGGCGCTGCCCACCATCACCGCATCCCACCTCGTCCACGACCCTTTCTCATTCCCACGCAGTGCAACGACACCACCCCACCGTCGTCTCAAGATTCAATGATAAACTACATGAGAATGGGAGGAGAAATCAGCCATGTCTGTACAGTCTGATCTCCTCCCGTTACATCGATAACAAGCGGCCAAAATACGAAATGCTAAACAATAGCACAAGAATGATTTTAATTGATTAAAATTGAACTTAACCCCTACCTCAACAAAAGTTGTCGAGCGATGAGCGTCGCGAGAAATGGCGTCGCGCAGTGAGGCTCAGTATACATCGACGGAGAACATCCGAGGAGGAAGCGGTGTCTCCCTTCCCTTAACGCGGAGAGAAGATTGAATGGCGTGACGTCGTTGGTGAGTTTACGCATCGGTGCCTCCTCCTTTGTCGTGGAGGAAAAAGAGAACGGAAGAAACCGGGTCGTCGAGTCGTTGCTCTTCCTCGGAGAAATAGCATTCCTCGTTGAAGTGGGGACGTTATTCACAGGAGAAGATGAAGTTTTTCCAAGGAACAAGAGCTCTCCCTCTCTCAATTCTCAACAAAACAATACTAACCCGCAAAATAAAATAAGCTCCACCTTATTTTATTTTGCTTTTCCAAGCCTTTCAAAATTCAAAATTGATTTCACTTAACTAATTAATCTTGGGTTGTCAAAATAAATGGGGTGTTATGTTGGAAATATTAATGTGGAAGAGGAGAAGCCAATTAATAAAAAAACAATGGAGGTTTAAAGGGGTTATGGGGAAAGTGAAAGGATGGGGGCTCATGCGGGCCGCACCTCTCCTTTATCCTCTCAAGAGAAGTTAGTAACCTAGTGGGTCCCACCCTAAGTTCCACACATAGGTTATAATCACTTAGAAAAGAAATAAAATTGTAACACATATTTTATTTCACTCATCAATTAAACCACATTTTAAGCAACTCCTTCCGAGCAAACACACCTTCAGAAAAGGTCCTCTAAGAAAAAACTGGCGTTGCGGTTTCATCGGTGCCCTCAGATTTAAATTCTGAGCACCGGATGAAAAGTTAGCAAAATCCGCTCGTTCATTCACTGAACGTACTTGAGCTAAACTTTGGAGAATTATTTCGGGCACACCGGCCCTCGAAATCAGGTCCCGTCAGAAACTGCGTACTCGTAAAATCCCAAAGAATTTAAGAAAAACATTTCCTTGAAATTTACTGGTTTTTACATGAAATACCAACATGGTGTTTGTTCATTGATAAGATTCACATTCATTACATTATGATCCATTTATAAAAAAATTAATACAATGTATTAGATAATAAAATTAAGAAACATAATGTATAATATCAAAACATTGACACAAATAACATAAATTAAATAATTTATGCATATAGATTCTCAAAATCATAGACATGGTTTCTATGGGGATATCATTATTTACAACTATGTAATAATGTTTTGTAATAAAAATTCGATTTTTCCTAACAATATTTACCAAGAGTTTCAAACCAGGTGTGTAGTAAGGATTATTATCATTCACTAGATAATGATGAGGTCAAGCCCAATTTTCCCTTTTATGAGTCATTAACCCACATTGTGTTGGAACCATGTCCACAAGTAGTATCCATAGAGAGATTTATTTTCTATAACAAACCACATAATATATTCCTTTCCAAAACAATATGTTTTTCTTCTACACTTATCCTCAAATTATATCTTTTTTTAATATTCCCAAATCCCTTTTTTTCAAAATCTTGTTGCCAATGATTCTACAAAACTCCATCTGATACTAACTATAGAAACTGAAGCCCCGGTATCCTAGATTTGGTGTCTAATTTATTTTAAAGGAGTAATGTACAAGTGGTGACATAAAAAAGGATTAAATATTTTATTAGTCTTGGTAAACTAGATACATGATTGAAATTCATCTTATATTTTAAAACATAAAACATAGAAAACAATTATTTGGGAATTCCATTATTACGCATAGTGTATCCATGTATATTGACCAAAATAAACATCCTCTTATCATTGGTAAAATAAAACATATGAAATGTGTTATCTCAAATTCTCAAATACCTTACATGATTTTATATTTGAATTCTTGTTTTGATACATGTGAATTTTATTCTCTAAATTTCTTACTGATCGGTGAGAGATTTTAAGTATGTAACATGTGTTGTTCCAATTGGACAACACAATAATAATTTTCATACCCACCATGTTAAGATTTAAATCTTTTTTTGAAGCTTTTATTCCATGTATAAGCACTGGAACTTGACAATATGAATGTTATGTCAAGGTTTGGTTTGTTAAACCTTGAAATAAATGTTTAAGAATTAATCAGGATTCCAATTAATTTCAACCAATGAATTACTCCAAACCTACATGAATATATATGAAAAATAAACATGAAATGTGTGTAGTGATCTCAAAATTAACCTTTTTATCTCATAATTATTAAACACCACATTTCCTTGTCAATAATTAAACTCTTTAATTAAGTCATTTTATTTTTAAAACTGCTTTCAAAACCACCCACTCTTTTAGAAATATTTATTAAAAATACACACTATAATCTAGAAACACTCCTTGAGAGATGATCTAGGGTCTACCCTAGACTACAAAATATTCTTTAAATAACTATCAAATTGACGTTTCATGATAATGTGGTCAAATTTTGTCGTCGTTTTTGGGGAATGCTTTGGTATTTAGTGCATGTTTTGGATAAGATCTTTTAAATGTTGTGAATATTTATTTGTTTTATATTATAACTTTACCTTTATTTTGTGTTATGATTTATTTATTTATTTAGGTTTTTGGCATGATGAATTATGATCCAGGAGATTTACCACCTTTCAAACCTGAACCAGAGAGGATCTTACGTCAGCAACCCCGAGATTCATAAGAGAACCCTTTGAAGGAGGACACACAAGACAACAGCCCACTTCTTGATCTTTGATCTTATTCTTCTGGAACTGAAATCAAAACATAAATAAACATGTATAACATTGATAAAAACAAGAGAACACTGAAAAATTAATGTCACCAGATTTTGACATCCAACCTAGATATATTATAATTCAAGGTGAGGAACACAATTTTGAATTAAAATATTGTCTAATTAACTTGTTGCCTAGATTTCATGGACACGCAGGAGAAGACTCAAATAAAAATTTAAAAGAATTTCATTATGTATGTTCAACATTAAAACCTAACAATGTGGATGAAGAAGAATAAAATCCTAAAAAATTACATTTTCATTAGAATACATTGCAAAATATTGGATTTATTATGTTAATTCATCAAAAAGAGAATGTGCAGACATGAAATTCCTTTTTCTTGAAAAATATTTCCCAGCCTCTAGAATTGAAATAATAAGGAATGAAATATGTGGTATAAGAAAATATCAAGGGGAAATAGTTCATGAATATTGGGAATGGTTTAAAATATTATGTTCATGTTTTCCACATCACCAAAGAAGTTATCTACATTTTATTTAGAGTTTTTATGAATTTTTAATTCCAATTGATCATAACATGAGTGATGATACTGTAGGTGGTGCACGAGTGGATAAAACCCAATCTCTACAAGGAACCTGATTGAGAAAATGACACAGAACACTAAACAATTCGGTACAAGGTCCTGTGTACCCATTTGAGGTGTCCATGAGGTGAAAAGTACTGAATTTGAGAAGAAGGTGGACATAATTTTTGAAGAGGTCAGTACCGTTTTACGAAAAATAGATCTCTCCCAAGGTAAATATCAATCTCCTCCCCCCATCCATTGTAGAATTTTCACTTAATACACCCATTATTCTGACTAATTCCCCCAATTGAGAGAAACTTCTTGGAGTTTTGAGTCAATCTTCCTAGGACACCCCTATAAACAACCATTTAGGAATGAACCATACTATCCACCCTAGTATAGGTGGTATGAAAACCAAGATTATAGGCAAGGAGGTATTAAAACTAGCCTCATCAACCACTGAACCAACAAGGGTGAAGTTGTAGACCACCACCACCACCGAGAAATCCTCAACCACCACAATGGCTATTCCGATAACCCCCTCCAAATCCTAATCCTAGCCTAGGAGATATGATGAAACAAATGGATGACAACAATCTCCAATTTAAACAAAACACTCATCAATCCATACAAGGCCACAAAACACAATTAGGCTAACTAGCTAACTCGGTGGGGGAAATTCAAAGTCATGTTTCAGGTAAACTACCATCTCAACCATTATTCAACCCTAGAGGTAAAATAAATGTTATTTACATCACCCTTATGATTGGAAAACACCTATTAAGTCAAATTAATCCTCTATTAGAGTCATCACCTCTAGAGGAAACCTCTATCCCAACCATTAAAAATGTTCCAAATGTTGAAAATCCATGACTTCAGAGAATATTTTCCAAAGGAAAGACTGTGTTTGTCAATGAGTCTCATAGAAAACCCATTCCTCTTCCACTTCCCCAAAGGGCCACCTATCCTAGGAAACAAAAGGAAAATAATCTAGATAAGGAAATATTGTAAACTTTCAAAAAAGTGATGGTAAACATCCCCATGATTGATGCTATGAAAAAAATTCCAAGATATGCAAAGATTCTGAAGGAGATTTGTACACACCGAAGTAGACATCATTGATATGGAAAGGTGATTTTGTGGTGGAACATATTATCATTAATAGAGCCATCACTTCCCACCATGTACAATGATCCTGGGACCTTCTTGATTCCACGCACCATGGGGGAGTATTCGTTTTCCAATGTTATGCTTGATTTAGGTGCTTCTGTAAATGTGATGCCTCCCTCCATTAACTCTACATTGTAGGTCGGGGAATTGAAGCCCACTGGAATTGTAGTTAAACTAGACAACTTGAGTACCGCACACCCTTCTGGCGTGTTTGAGGATCTTTTTGTGCAGGTGAAAATTTTAATTTTACATGTTGCTTTTTATGTGCTAATAATAGAAGATGACAGGATGAATGGAAATTCCCCAATTACATTAGGGAGACCCTTTCTGAAAAACCTCCAAAACCATAATTAACGTCCATAATTGTATATTATCTATGGAATTTGGTGGCGATATAGTCAATTTCAACATCCTTGATTCCATGAATCACCACTTAAAAGATCATTTCTCTATTTCAGTTAATTCAATTAATGTACTCCATACCCCTAAAAACAAATTTTCATTCCCTTGACCCCCTTTCTGAGTTTTCATCATTGATTGAAATTTTAGTAAATGAGTCATGAAATGATTTTTTAGTGGACGTGGAAAATTTCATGCATGTTTATTAATTGATGATTTCTTGAACAATGAGGATCACCTAACTATCAATGATACTGCTAAGCTTGTAAAAGCTCATTCCTCATCTCATGATGATACCATTGAGTATTTAGATGAGATTAGTGACCTATCACTTTCACACACACTCCCATCAATACAAAATTCACCTAAATTGGAACATAAACAATGACATCATGATTTAAAATATTCATATCACAAAAATGGAAACAAGTTTCCCGCCATCATTTATAGTTCAATCACTCCTACGCATGAATTGTGACTTCTTGAACTTTTGAGGGAGTATAAAAAAAATGGGATGGAAACTTTCTGAAATTCATATTATTATGCCATCAATTTGTAAACGTCATATATTGTTAAATTATTAGGCTAAACCTATGAGGCTGGCACAATTTTGACAAAACCCAAACCTCTTAGAAGTTTTGAAAAATGGGGTAACAAAATTATTGGTTGATGGAATAATTTACCCCATATCTAACAACAAATTGGTTAATCACATTCAAGTAGTTCCTAAAAACTGGCCTTATAGTAATCAAAAATGAAAATGGTGAATTGGTTCCAACTCGTGTGTAGAATAGTTAGTGTGTTTTTATAGACTATCATCGACTAAACCAACCCACATGGAAGGATAATTTTTCATTTCCATTCATTGACCAAATTCTATAAAGGCTACAGTGTAAGTCCCATGATTGTTACCTTGATGGGTATTCCAGATACATTCAGATCCATATTTCCCCTGCGGACCAGAAAAAGACGACCTTCAAATTCCCCTTTGGCACATTTGAGTATAAGAGGATTCCATTTGGTCTTTGAAATTATCCAGGTAGTTTCCAACGATTCATCATTAGTATTTTTCAGATTTCTTGGAGAATTTCATGGAATTAATCATGGATGATTTCACTATTTATGGATCCTCTATTGATGAATGTTTGAGTAGTCTTTATTCAGTCCTACATCACTGTATTAAAAAGAATATCGTATTAAATAATGAGAAATGAAATTTCATGGTGCGACAAGGTATAGTTTTGGGACATGTAATTTCTGGGGATGGTATCCAAGTAGATAAATCAAAAGTGTATGTCATTTCATCCCTACCATTCCCTAAAAATTTATGGGATGTGTGGTCATTCCTATGTCTTGCTGAATTTTACGGTCATTTAATTCATGAAATTAGTAATATTTCCCTCCCCCTCTCCCGATTACTCCAAAAAGAAAAGGAATTTGTTTTTGATAATGAATGTGAGGAAGCTTTTAATAAGTTAAAATGGAGTCTCATGTCACCCCCGGTAATCCAGCCACCTCAGTGGGAATTACCGTTGGAGCTCATGTGTGACACCACTAACAATGCAGTTGGGGAAATTTTTCCACAAAGGTTCGATCGAGCTCCACATGTCTTTGCCTATGCCACACGTACTTTGGACCAAGCCCAAGAAAACCACACCCCAACTAAAAAAGAATTCATTACCATTTTTTCATTGGAAAAATTCAGGTCATAAATTTTTGGGTCCAAAGTCATTGTGTTCTCAAACACATGCATCCTCCCGGTATCTCTTTAAGAAACTGGACGCCAAACCACATCTCATTCACTGGATGATAATCCTTAAATAATTCAATTCAGAAATTAGGGATGAAAGAGGAGCAGAGAACATGGTGGATAACCATATCGGTAGGATCCACCCATCCTTGGACATTGACCCATCCCCATATCTTCCTATAAATGATATGTTTCCTAATGAGAAACTGTACTGAGTTCATAATGTTATTCCTTGGTTTTATGAAATTGGAAATTATTTGGTAGCATCTTGCATTCCTACTGATTTCATCGAAAACTAGGACGAATGTCTAAAACATGAGTCTCATTGGTATATTTGGGATGACCCCTACCTTTGGCGCATCTATAGTGATCAATACCTCAGGCATTGTGTTCCCGATAGCGAGTTTTACTTCGTCCTTATGTTCTACCACACTCTTGATTGTGGGGGACACTTTGGTCCCCAACAGACTACTTGTAGAGTCCTCGATTCTAGTATATTTTGGCCCACATTGTTTTGGGATGCCCATGATTTCTATAAATCTTTTCATCACTGTCAAAGAATGGGTTATGTATCTAAAAGAAACAAAATACCACAAAAACCCTTTCTCTTCCATGACATTTTCATTGTTTGGGGCATTGAAATTATGGGAGCATTCCCCAATTAATTTGGTAACATATACATTCTATTTATAGTGGATTATGATTCAAAATGTGTAGAGGCATAATCTACAGAGACTTACGATTCTATGGCAGTTGTTGAATTTTTTAGAAGACAAATTTTTTGTAGGTTTGGATTACCTTGGTTAATCATTAGTGGCTATGGTTCTCATTTTCGCAATAAAAAAATTCAATCTCTCTTGCATTGGTATGGGGTTGGGCATAGAGTGTCTACTTCTTATCAACCATAGAACACTGGTCAATCTGAGGTGCCAAATATAGAAGTAAAACATATTTTTGAAAAAATGGTTCAACCCAATAGAAAATATTGGAGTCTTAGACTCGATGACTCATTATGTTCTTACCTTACTGATTTCAAAACCCCCATTGGCATGTCACCTTCTCAGCTAGTGCTTGGAAAGCATTTTCACTTACCTGTTGAGATTGAGAACTGGGCCAACTGGGCCACTAAACAATGAAAATATAATCTTTTTGGTGTAGGTTCTCAATGGAAGTTACAGATTCAATAGTTGGAGTAAATGAGAATAGATGCATATGAGAACTCTATGATTTATAAGGAGCAAACCAAGGATCCCCATGATCGTCTCATCCTTCATCTTCAATTCCACATTGGGAAGAATGTCCTACTCTAAAATGCAATGCAAAAGCTACATCCTTGTAAGCTTCGTTTCTATTGGTTTGGAACATAAACTATTATTAATGTATCTCCATTTAGTGTTGTTTAGGTTCAAAATGATGAAACTAAGAAAAACTTCACTGTCAACAGGTTGTGGCTAAAGAACTTCAGTGAAGCCCTTCTAGAGTTCCTTATGGAGGAACTCCATGTTCAAGAAGAAACATACCAATAACACCTACTTGGTTTTATCCTTCCTCCACACATTCTATTTTACTACTTTGAGGGCACCGCACACTCTAGGTGTGGGTGGGGGGGGGTGGGTACCTTTCCAGGGTTATTTTGTATTTTTCAATGTCTTTCTTCTTTATTATCTTGTTCTCATTCTTTATGGTAATTTCAATTTTCCCCGTCTTATTGATTTCATTAGGATTTTCATCATCTTTCTTATTTTCTTTCTTTTTCGCCTTCTTTATGGTATTTTCCTCCCCCCTTCTTATGGTCACCAAATCATTCGACATACTGAAAATTCATGTTGAATTTTTTTAATTCCATTTTGATTTAACATTTTATGAAAACTTGAATCTCTTATTGAATGAATGTTTATATGAATTGAACATTGAGAAGTGATTTTTAGTGAATTCGTTTTCTTTCAATGATATTAATGGTTGTACCTTTTTGACACCATTGAGATGATTTATTCCCATTGTGTGAGTAGTTTTTTTGGAAAACTATTTCACTAATATCTCCACAAATTTTTGCACCAAAACAAAAAGTGTGAATATTTATTACTTAGTAGAAGGTAAATATATGTTAGGTAAATATTTTTAAACTTAAAATGATATTTCCATACGTTCATTCCTTATCCGATCTGTTTCATTACAGTACCATATTGACCTATGCATGTGTACTTGATATCCGACTATTGTACACCCTCAAAAAAACAAAACCAAAACCAAAACAATAAAAAAAAAATTGTATTTTTTATTGGGTATATAAATAACCACTCATCCTCAACCTTTTATCTTTTTATAACTATTACAATTAGTTTAATGAGGAGACCAAACAATGGTTGAGAGATAAGTATGAGATTTGTTCCAAATGCAACTTCTGGAAAATGAACGAGGGGAGTGATGAAATATACAACAAATGGGGATATCTTGATCAGGAGCTTATGGTTTGACTTCTTATAATTCTTTAATTATTGGATATTGAAATATGATTGCAAAGGATGTAGGGAAGTTTAGGTGGACAAAATCATTTAAGCTAAAAAATGTTAAAATAACCTATATTTATTGGATAGAAACTGGAAAGAATAAGCATGAAATGGTTTTCACACACACACATGGAGAGTTAGTGGCATGGTTTAATTTTTAATTCCTTTATCAATTTGGTATCATTTATCTCTTTTAATTTCAATGTGATATGATTTATGAGACATCTTTTTCCATTTTCACTAGGAAGAACTCCTTGGTGTGGTTTGTCCAATGATTTACATTAATGAATTAAAATTTCTTAAAATGTTAAAACATCATGATTTTGGGAATATATACATGCATCATTTTTTTGGATATGTGAATTTTCCCAGGAGTGAAAATGTTTACGTGTGGGGGCGTGATCGCATAGTGATTCACTCTTCAACTTCACCCTTACACCGCTTTTTTAAACTGGTTTTGTAATGAATATTCCAAATATAATAATAAATTGAAAATAATTTTTTATTAAATGAATTAATGTTTATCACTGTTTAATAGAGAAATTTACCTTGTTTTGGTGTTTACATTGTAGGAGGAGGTGATTTGGAGGCCCTGAAGAGGATCTAGAAGAAAAATGGGCAAAACTGCATGGAATCCCATGGACATCTGTCCATTATTTTGATCATTCCAAGAATTACGTGCATAAAAATAGACTAAAACGTTGTGATACGCTCCAGAACATAATGGGATACAAATCATATCAATTAATCAAATCCATATTTGTCTATCTATTGGCCCGTCCGAACCATTCTATCCCGGGGACATAATTATCCTGAATTCAAATATTTGGTTCGGTCGTTTCACCATATCTCCCAATCCAGATGTCTAAAGGATGCATAATTTGACAGGAAGATAGTAAAGAAGTATACCAAGAACTATTATCTTTTGGTTAGGTCTGGATATGGCTTTATACTATTCCAAAACTGATACACAATTGGTATCTCAAAAAAAGGGTGCTCAAAACCATGTTTCATTTTGGATATAAAAAGGCACCATGAGCACCTCATTTGTAATTTCGGAAAAGGAGTGAAGTTCTGTAAATTTGGATTTATATAGGAGTCCTCTCCACATATTATAAGTTATGGATGCCCCTATCCTCATAGAGGGATCAATAATGAAGAAGGAGTTCCACCCGAGCTTCCTCCTCCTCCCGATGTCGATCTAAATGATGAGCGTTCCTTAGGAGGGAGCTACACACATGTCAAGGGAGTTCCAAAACATATATTAGCTATTTTTTTATAGAAATTTGGTTTTTAAACATTTCAATCCATGAAACTTACATTATTTCATATTTTAATGCCTGTTTTGATACATGTGATGTTATAGTCTTAATTTCTATCCGATCAGTGTGAGATTTTGAGTGTGTGACATGTGTTGTTCTGATTGGACAATACAAGATTCATTTTCTTACCCACCTTATTGGGATTTCAATATGTTTTGGAAGATATTATTCCATGAATAAGTGTTGGAACTTGACAATACAATTGTGACATCACGGTTTGGTTTTTTAAGCATTGAAATAAAAGTTTAAGAATTAATCATAATACCAATCAATTTCAACCAATGAATTACTCCAAACATAAATGAATCTCTATGAATAATGAACTGGAAATGTGTGTAGTGAAATCATGATGAACCCTTTTATCTCATAATTATTAATAACCACCTTTACTTGTTAACTATTAAACTCTTTAATTAAGTCATTTTATTTTTAATACTATTTTCAAAACACCCCCTCTTTTAGTAATCTTTATTAAAAATACACACTATAAGCTACCAATTCCCCTTCAGAAATTACCTATGGTCATCCCTATACTAAAAAATCTTCTTTAAATAACTATCAATTTGACGTGTCACGACAACGTGGCCATGTGCCTACGAGTATGCAAGATGATTCAAATCATGTAATTTGTGCCTAGAAGTGGATGGTGCATCTAGGTTTGACCAAAATTTATTGTGGCCAATGTCAATAGTATTGGTAGACATGCAAGAAAATGGAAACTATAGGGATCGTTAAATGACACTACACCTTTCAACGGGTGAATAAAAAGAATCAAATACTTGGTGATTTACTATATCCATTTCCCATTATGGTATGGAAGTTGAAGGACTTTAGAATTGATTTTGTGGTGGTTTTGCTGATAATGCCTTGGAAGAATGATAATTTTTAGGAGATAGTTGATCCACTGATGAAAGAAGAACATTTATTACCTCTAAGGGAGAATTTATTAGTGGATCAGTTGGGAGATATGTCAGAGATATTACATCTTCATGGGGTGTCATGTTGTATAGTTTAAGACCATGATTCAAGTTTAAACTCATGTTTATGGTAAGGTTTGAAGAAGGATCTTGGTGAACCGGTATTGCTGAGTATGTCTTTCCACCCATGGAAATATGGGTAGTCATAATATACTATTCAGGTGCATAAGGACATGCTACAGGTATGTCTTCTTAACTTTTAAGGGTCTTGGGAGAAGAACCTAGAACATGTGGAGTTATCCTATAACAAAAATTATCAAGACACTCCATAGATGGAACCATATGAGGATATATATGGTAAGCCATACAGATCACATATATGTTGAATAGAGGTGGGTGAGTCAGAATTGTTGGAACGAATCTCATGGAGGACACATTTGAGAATTTTATGTTGATTATGAAATGTATGGATATGGTTTAGAGTATGTATAAGTTGTATATTGATAGACTTTGATGGCCCCTTGAGTTTACAGTGGGTAATCATGTTTTCACTCAGGTGTTGATTAGTTAGGATCATCATAGGATACAGAGGGAGGGAAATGCAGTCCCTAGGTTTGTTGTACCATTTGAGGTTATGGGGATAATCGGTCTAATGTCAAACATATTGGCTCTTCCATAAAGGTATAGTTTTATCCATGCTATTTTTTGTCACAAACTATGGTGTATCACACCGACCCTTCTCATTTCATCGATGTGGATTATGTTGATCTTGATACCATTTCATCCTTTGATGAGCATCTGATTCAAATGTAGGATCACAGTGATAAAGTGGTGTCCCAATTATTCTAGTATTTTAGAAACATGTCCATGTTCTAGAGGAAACACAACATAGAGAAACATATATGTGGGATTAGTGGCATGATCATTTTACCTCATAATATTAGAGATGATTTAGAGTACAGATAAAGGATGAGTTGTTATAAGGTGGGGATATTATAACATACAAATATTTTTTGGTGATTTCTAGTGTTTTTTTATAGAAAATGTTTTCCTTGATTTCATTATACATTGGTTGGGGCTTGTCTTGGATGTGTTTGGGTCAAATTTGGATATATATTTTAGCAGTTTTGGGTAGTGGATGGTTGGTTCCCATTTTTCCCAAACCATGTTCCATGCCCCTGTAAACTGTGCAACCCATGGAGAAAGGGGATTGGATAATTGGCACACTGTTTTTTATATTGTGTTCCCTATTAGTAGTAAGTTTTTTTCCTCAACGATGATTCAAATGGTTAGGCACATGGTTAATGGAAACTGTGCACCCTGTACTGCAAACCATGCATGCAGAAAAATAAACCCCCAGAAATTTAAAAAAAATACCAAACCCCAATTTTATATCCCTGGAAATGATGTCTCAACTTTAATTCATTTATCTCATTTTTAAAGGCTCCAAAGAAGAATCCAATGGATTCCATACACAGTTCTCGATGAATAAAATATCTATTAGACAGATATGCACCTCTCTCAGTAAGGGATTCTTATCATGATTGGTTTCCTCACTATATCTCTCTTTATTCTCTCATCTTTCAAATGGATATTTTCATCTATGTTTGATCCATTTAGATATAGGTTCAATGGATCTTAGTTATTTTGATCATATGTTTAGGTTTTAGAACTAGATCATGGTTTTCATTGTGTATTTGAACATTCTGCTTCGGTTTAGGAATTTCTGTTGTGGAATTTTCATCAATGATCTTGATGTAGGTGGTATAAACTTCAAATCACATAGACTTGAATCTAAATTTTGTGAATGTTTTATGGAATTTAAATTGTTACATTTGAATATTTAATCTTTAATTGAATTAATTACTGATTAATTAATTAATGTAATGATGTAATTAGGAAATTGATGGTATATTGGGGTTATATAATTAGTAAATTAAATGGGATTGTGTAATCGGTTATTTTTTGACAAATAGAATTGAAAAATAATGGGAGTAAAGGTATATTTTCCATAGTCTAGAATGGTTAATGAGTTGTGTCATTAAATGTTGATAGATGGTTTAATGGTGAATTTTTCATATTATTTCATGTGATTTAATTAAATAATTATTGTTGTTTGGGTAATTGAAATGGTACACCCTGATTTGAAATATTAATGATAGGGTTGATGATGATTACTTTTAAATGTGATATATGTGTAATGCATGTTTGTTCGATAAACAGGTTGTGGGGCACTGACTTGTGATTCAAATACACAATGGTTTATAGACATGGAATTCTAAACCCAAATTCATGCATGTGATAAATTTTCTATGGTACCAAAACTGATGCTTCAATATCCCACATGTGATAGTTTTATATATGTGTTTTGGGACATGTACTAATGATTCAAATACCCATATGATCCTATATAAGAAAATCTATGCCAAAATTTTCTCATTGGACTATGGTTCTTGTTAGTCATGTCATGAAATGAGATTAAATGGTTAATGAAGGGCTATGTGATAATGAGTTGCGATTGACCATGTGATATGATTGAGACTCCGATGGGGATGAAGAAGGTATGGATGTTTCAGGTGTCATCATGTACTTAGGTCATTTATATTGTTAATTAATGATTCATTATAGTTAATATGTATTTAATTTATTGATATTTTAATATTCTTTATACATCTGCATAAAATTTTATTGATTGTATATTTTTTAGACAATATTGGGGGGTGGTTTATTGAGTTGTAGTCACACCCTACTCTGGAATCCTGATCGGTACCCAAATAGACATCATATTTCCAAGATAGGATAAGGGAATGATCTATATGTTAGATTAAGTATTTGGGATGGATCATGGATGGGTGGACCAGGCATGGTGTTGGGACCTGTTTGGAGTTGTAAGTGTCTTTATTTGTGAGTTTTTCATTTGAAACAAGAAGCATATAATTCCATGACAGATTTAGTGCTTTATTTTGTATATCGTATTCTAATTTTGGTCCTCATGTGAAACCGATATTATTTTTGTTATTTATATTTTCATTTGGTTATTTTTGTTATATTTTCATGGTTGTTTAACTCTAATAAAGATGGTATTGTCTCCCCATTTTAATATAAGATTCTTACTACTAGTCAGAATTCTATGGTGTATGGGGAGGAATTATTGATGTCATGTAACTCAATGGATAGGGGAACTACTGTGTGAAACCGATGTTAAGAAATTAGAGGTGCCTAGTATTTGATGACTACTACTCAGAGTATTTCAAGAAACATAAGTGCATGTCCATAAGAGATTGGTCATGAGTCTTAGACAAAAAATCCGTCTATAACTATTTGGGAGATAAAGAGGATGAAGATGAAAGTTTTCTTATTAAATCTAAATGTTCCCAGAATGGGGAGTGGGTGAAACACTGGACAACATTTCTTAGTTTTAAATATAATGTTAAAAAAACATGAGTAGTATGATACCTATAAGGTGTTCCTTGATTGGTTTGACCATGAAAATGATTATCTAGATTATCATATATGCACTCATGTTGAGACATCCAATGATGTTTCAAAATTTAAATAAAGCCTTAAATTACTCCTTGAAAAGAAAATGAATTTTGATCTGAGAACTGAATTTCAATAGCTCTTAGCTTCCTATGAGGCCAAGGATGTGGTAGTTGGTTTATGATGAATATCGTATGGGTTGGATATATTTAGTGAAATTCATTTTATATGGTGTTGTTATCAATATATTTTATGTAGGAGGTGATATAGTATGTTTTATGGAGTTCTATGAAAGTTAAAATGATCATATAAATATAGATACCAATTTTTTTTCTTACACATGTATGAACATATAAATATAACTACCACTCATCCTGTTGAATTTATTAATATAAATACCAGTAAATTTTTTGAACCACATATTTTAAGTGGTGTTTTATGATGAAAATGAAATAAAAGAGTTATTCAAGACCCTAATCAATACAAGACTTTAATTTATAAAGCATATTTGTAAAACAAAAAGGGTTTCAATTATTTATCACCACTTCTTTATGGTAAATTGCCACTTCCCTAGAATCCTTAATAAGGGATATTCCTATGAAAGATAAGACTATATTATCTCATAAAATATTCTTAATAAGCTTTTTTTTCACAGTATTCCTACTCATTCCAATATGGTATTAGGACAGTGAAAAATTTACAATACTTCAATGTTCCTTGTGTTTGGGTAATGTGGATGGCTTTACTAGATGATTCAAATATAATATATTGTTTCTACTTTCAGTTCCATACATTATATAAAATATCAGTCCCTAAATTTATGTTAGTTATAGGTTTTTTCATAGCTAAAACTTTGGGTTGGATTCTCTTCCTTTGAATCCAATGTTCTTCTACGTCATCCTTTTGGTAGGCATACAAATATTACCTACTCTAATTTATTAGAGATAAGTTGAAATTCATATATAGTTGAGTAGATGTAAGTAAAATTGAACAATTAATATTATGAATGACTAATTAATTTATCTGGTATTGAATTTAAGGGTAATTTAGAAGTCTTTTTTCTTTATTATGATTTATAGGAACACCTTTAGTATTTTAATGTTTCATTTCTATGATGGAGACATCGTAAATCTTATTTCCTTGGAATGCCTTATTGATACTATTTTTAGTTGAAAATTTTCCCATAATATTGTTTTGGTTATGTTCATTAATGTTTTTTCAACATATATCCAGATATTACATCTTTTGGTTATTAATATTTATTCTTATTTTATACTTAATGATTAGTAAGTACAAAAAGGGGTATCTATTTACTTAATTTATGATCCATTAATCAATTGTCTAAAAAAATTGACTTATTTTTTTCTCCATGATTATGAAACAAATTTCCATAAATAATAGAATCATAAGTTCATCTAAATGAATTATAGGTAAATTTAGTTTTAAAAAGTATAATTGATTAAACCTTTTGATGGAAAACTGTTAGGAAGATAAATTACTCTATAATCATCAAAACACAAAATGAAATAAAACCAACTAAAAATTGATGATGAATACATAAAAAATTACGCATGAATATGTCTCATAATTTCTAAACCATGTGAGAAATTTTGTTATCTTTGCGAAAAAGGTAGCATCATAAATGTTTGTCTTATACTAAGATTGTATTGAACTAAAATAAGTGTGGTTGAAATAAATAACATGTGGGATAAGTTCATGTTAGTTGGGATCATTATGAGATCCATGTTAGCTAAATTGCCACTTGAAATTACCACCATGGATTATATGACACTTTGGTCCTATATATATGTATACAGGTGTTATATAACTAGCATTTAAGGAGTTATTTATGTGTAACATTTTATATAATAAAATTTTCTTTTAATAATTATAAAATGTATTTTGTAGGAATTCATTATTTTTATTAAATTAATATCTGTAATTAAAAATAAATTTTATTATAACTACATGGATATTTTTAAAAAAAAGATTGTATATGTTTATATATATATAAAAGAAAATTATTAGTAATCCCTAAATAATAAAGTATGTTAAAGAATTGTAAAAAAATAATTTATAATAATGAATAATTACTTACAAAAAACATACATTTCAACTACATTATTTTTTAAAATTAATAATTATTTTATATATTTATTTAAAGTTTGACTTTAAAAAAATATTCCATATTTTCAACTAAGATATCAAAACTGATTAAGAGAGTAACCATCAGTAATTGGTAAAAAATCAATTACATCTGAGAATAGTTAAGTATGTCGATGGACAATAAATATAATTAAAAATGGTAAATGGTAAAAATAATGTATATATTTTAAAAAATACATATCATTATAATTTCATAACATAATATCAAATTTCCATTCATTCAAAATGAATAATAATTTAGAAATAATAATTCAAATTTATTGAAAATTCTAAATTATTTCTATATTATTAATTAAAGATAATCACAATTATGTTCAATCATAATTATCTATAATCAATATTACCTATAAATTATTTTTAATTATGTATATACACATTATCCACATACAAAACGTTTGAATCCCTCAAAAATAAAAATATGAGAAGGCTAATATATTTTTAACACCACCAAACCGATGTAACCATGACCTCTCCATCTCTCACAAATTGTTGAATTCAAGAAATTTTTTAGACATTGAATTGGAACAAAGATGAACTGACCAAACACTATCTTCATAGGAACCTCAACTGTTGGTGGACCAATAACTATACCATGATGGGACCTAGAATTCGGGATAGGAGAACTGGATGATGGGTTCAAAAGGGGGCCACAAGCATATTAATACCCCATGGATAATTGATAGAAATATCTAATATACCCCAAACCACCATGAAATCAGTTGAGAACGGACAAAAGTAGTGATTAAAAATGTAAGGGAAACAGAGAATCATTAATGAAGCACCATAATCATGAAACTATTGATCTAAAATTAGGATGGTTTGTGTTATTCGTGGAAAAAATCTAAAATGAGGTAGAGTTTGGGATGTGTTTGACAAAGGGTAGGAGTGGCATTTGGTGTGGCATTATAGGGTATCATTTTGAGTAGTGGGTCACATCATCGATGGTTCATACGTGCATCTATGGTGGTTATTGATGGGGGATATGGTGTGCAGTTTGCCGATGTCCCACCGATACTATCTTGAAATTGAAGATCATGATTAATGATGAAAATAAATAATCACTTAACAAGATCTTGAGAGGATTAGATTCATCAAGATGCTTGTTGAAGATATTTGGGGAGTGTTAATTTCAACAAAAACATAGAGATGAGAGTGGGGAGGCCTCTTTTAGGGTACCATTTAAATGATAATGTAAGGATTTTATCAACACTTACAAAATAAGTGAAGGTAAAGATTGGTTTTATGAGCGCTAAAATAGGTATCACTAATAGAACCTATCATTATCAACAATTTTTTAGCACTGATAAAACTCAATCGTTATCATCACTAAAAAAACACAGATAAAGATATCATTAAAATAATATAATAAATATAATTAAAAAAACTAATATTATTTAATTGTAAATAAATAATTAAGGAATTAATGTAACACCGTAAACTTCCATGACATGCTTCACTTTGAATAATACAGTAGCCTGCGTTTTATGCAACATGGAGTTTTAACACACCACAACCAATCAAACTGGCTGTTATGAATAGTAATACCCACATTTTTAAATTTCATAAATTTTATCTTTCAAAATGAAATTCATTTTTGAATTCGGAATATCAAAATTATCTTACGGTGAACTTTTTGTATTATTCTGAAAACTTTCAATTTTGGATGAATAGTGAAAAACACTGCGTTATTGTTTAAAACCGACTTTTTATTTAAATAATTATTTATTTTATTTAAATTTATTTTAGGTCAAAATAGATACATAATACCTATATAATTTCAATGTAATTCATTGGAGTCATTTTATAATAATTTTCGATATATAAAAATTCCATCGAGCTGTTTACCAACCTTTACCCACCTCCTAGGAGCATTTGCAAATTTCCATAAAACATAATTTTATGTTGATTTGTTTCTAGAGAAATGGGTCTTGGTGTGTTAAAACTACAATTATAGAGAAATGAGTCATTATGAAAATGAATGTCCTAAGCGTCATGGAATCTTATCTTAGAAAAGGCCAAGGGATCAAGGCCAAGCTTATGCAATCACTACTGCTGAGGTTAAAGCTCCTAAAGAAGTTGTGAGAGTTAATTTAATGGTTTCCTTAGGTTTATCCAATGCTTATTTGATTCTGGATCATCTCATTGTTTCATATCTTCCCAGTTTTCTAAGAAAATTAGATATTTCCAATTAGATTTAACAGGGTAGGTGGTAGTCAAAACTCTTAAGGGAAGTATCATTGTAACAAAGTTTTATGAATCAGTTTCCATTAAGGCATATAAACATTATTTATCCAGTGATCTCATCATCATACCCATGATTGAATTTGATATAATCCTCCTTATGTAATGGATTTTGGACCATGATGTGAAAATTTATTGTATGAAGAAGCAGGTTACAATTTTTGATGATGATAAAGAGTTCCTTATCTTTAGAGCATAAAATTCACCACCTGATTTTTATTTAGATCCACCCCCAGTAGCTTAACTAAATTCAATTATTGGGGAGGAAGAGAATGAAATAACTATGGGTGAGGAGAGAAATGTTTTAATAGAGGATGTACCTATTGTAGAAGAATATGTTGATGTGTTTCTAGAGGATTTACCTGGACATCCTCCAGAGCAAGAGGTTATGTTTTCCATTTATTTAATTCCTGGTTCAAGGCCCATATTGAAGACCCCTTATAGAATGGCCATTGTGGAATTAGTGGAACTAAATAAACAACTATAGGAGTTGAGTAATAAAAGATTTATTCACCCTAGTGTTTCTCCATGGGGAGCCCCTACTCTTTTTTCAATAAGAAAGATGTATCTAGGTGGCTGTGCATTGAATATAGGGAGATCAATGCTATAATAATAAAGAACAAGTATCTCCTACCTCGCATTGATAATTTATTTGACCAACTTCATGGAGCTCAATATTTTTCAATGATTGACCTTCGTTCTGGATATCATCAGTTGTGTGTGAAGAAGGAATATATTTCAAAGACAGCATTTCGAACAAGGTATATGCATTATGAGTTTACAGTAATGCCTTTTGGTGTGACTAATGCACCCTATTTTTTCATTGATCTAATGAATATAGTTTTCAAGGAATATCATTATGACTTTGTAGTGGTTTGTAATGATGATATCTTGGTATACTCCAAAATCTAGGAAGATCATGAAAATTAATTGCGCATCATTATGAAAACCATTAGATTAAATAAATTATACGGGATGTTTAGAAAGTGTGAATTATGGCTTTACGATATTTCTTTTCCTGGATATATTGTCTGTAAGGATGGAATATCGGTTGATTATTCTAAGAAAAGAGCAATCCAAGAATGGCCAGCACTGACAAGTATAACTGAGGTACACAATTTTATTGGTTTAGCATATTATTATCGACGTTTCGTCTAGAATTTTACCCGATTGGCTAACCCATTAACCAAGATCACATGTAATGGGGTTAAATTTTTTTTTAAAAGAGTGTGAAGAATGTTTTGAAGAACTAAAGAGAATATTAGTCAATTCTTCTATCTTGACTCTACTATCGAGGGATGTTGAGTTTGTTATTTATAGTGATGCTTCAAAGAAAGGACTTGGTTGTGTCCTTATGCAAAATGATAGAGTTATTGCCTATGCATCATGATAGCTAAAAATTCATGAATAGAACTATCCTAATAATGATATTGACATAGCAGCTATAATCTTTTCTATGAAGATATGGAGACCCTATCTATATGTTGAAAAATGTGAGATATATACCAATCAAAAGAGTTTTAAGTAAATTTTCCCATAAAAAGAACTCAACATGAGGCAAAGATGATGGCTTGAACTACTCAAGGATTATGATTGCACTATACAATACCACCCAGGGAAGGCAAATAAGGTTGAAGATGCTTTGGGCACAACGGATCCTGGAGTTTTGAACAAGATGAGCATTGAAAGAGATCCTATTTTAATGTATATAGTAAAGATGTATATGGGAATAACCATGGAAGGTGAAACATCAATACTTTTCAAATGGTTTCAAAAGCATCTTTACTAGAAAAGAATAATGAGTTCTCAGAACGATGATTAGGAGTTTAAAATAATATTAAAGCTGTGAATGATGGGAGATTGAGTGACTTCATATATGAAGATTGAATTTTGAAATTCGGAAAGAGACTTTCTGTTCCTAATATACCTATTCTAAAAATGGAATTATAGGATGATGCTCATATATCGAATTTATATATACACCCTGGTAGCACCAAGATGTATAGATATTTGAAGGAACATTTTTGGTGGGGCAACAAGAAGATGGATACTTCTGAATATGTGTCAAGATGTATGGTTTGTCAATAAGTTAAAGCTGGAAGGAAACATCCTGGAGGAGTCATGGAACATCTTCCCATACTTGAGTGTAAATGGTATGATATTACGATGGACATTGTCACGGGTAACCAAAGACTCCTAGAAGGAATGATGCAATCTGGGTCATTGTAGATCATCTTACCAAGAAAACACATTTTCGTTCTATAAGAGAAGATTTACGACTTGAAAGTTTAGCTAGAATATATATTAATGAAGTTTTAAGACTTCATGGAGTACTTCTATCGATTGTTTCTGATCTTGATCACCGTTTTACATCAAGATTCTGGAAAATGCCTTCAGAAGGCCTTGGATACTGAACTTCGTTTGAGAACTGCCTACCATCCTCAAACTGATGAACAATTAGAACAGACTATTCAATCTTTAGAATACATGTTTATATCTTTCTCACATGACCTTCAAGTTATGTGGTATCAATATTTACCTATGGTAGATTTTTCCTATAACAATAGTTCACATTCAAGTTTTTAGATGGCACCATATGAAGCGTTATATGGAAAGAGATGTCATACACCAACTTGTTGGGATGATGTTGGTGAACGAAAACTCATTGGCCCAGAACTTGTATGAGAAAACCATAGAAAATGTGAAGGCTATCCAAACCCACATAAAAGAAGCTCAAATTAGGCAATAGAACATGATGATAACCGAAGGAAAGATTTGGTATTTCAAGTAGGAGATTATGTTTTCATGAAGGTATCTCCATGTAAGGGTGTTATACATTTTGGTCAGAAGGGTAAATTGAGTCCCAGGAACATTGGACCTTTTGAAATTCTAGAATGAATTGGGGTTGTAGCTTACCAATTGGTAATGACGCCAAGTGTGTCCAAAGTTCATGATATTTTCTACATATCACTATTGAGAAAATACATGCCTGACCCAACGCATGTACTCACCTATGAGGAAATCAAACTTGAACCCGAACTGTCTTATTTCGAAGAGCCTATCAGACATCTTGATACTAGAGAAAAAGTGTTGAGAAAGAAGAAAACTCATCTGGTAAAGTTTTATAGAAAAATCATAAGATGGAAGAAGCAACGTGGGAACCCAAGGAACTTATGATGAAGAACCACCCAAATCTCTTTATGAAGTAATATTCTAGAAATTTCCAGGATGAAATTTTTTGGAGGAGGTGAGAATGTAACACCCCAAACTTCCATGGTACGCTTCCCTTTGAATAATGCAATAGCTTGCGTTGTATGTAACTTAGAGTTTTAACACAACACGACCAATCAAACTAGCCGTTATGAATATTAATACCCAATTTTTGAAATTTTATAAATTTTATCTTTCAAAATGTTATTCATTTTAGAAATAAAAATATCAAAATTAGCTTAGGGTGAATTTTTGTATTTTTTCTAAAAACATTCAATTTTTGATGAATAGCGAAAAACATTACGTTATTGTTTAAATCTGACTTTTTATTTAAATAATTTTTTTATTTTATTTATATATATTAAAGGTCAAAATAGATACCTAATACCTATATAAGTTCAATGTAATTCATTGGTGTCATTTTATAATATGTTTAGATATATAAAACATTCTTTGAGCTTTTTACCATCTTTTACCCACCTCCTATGAGCATTTGAAAATTTGCATAAAACATGATTTTACTGCTTTTGTGAGTTTAATATAGAAAATCCAGGAGACACAGTTGATATCAGTAAGTAATATTTGGTTCAATAAGATACAAATAAATTTTGGTGAATCGTAACTTTTTTACTTTTATTTACCAGGGTTGAAAGTAAATAGGGTAATTAAAGGTAAAAGTGATATTATTATTACCCTAAAACATGTCATAATTCTATTGGATAAGTGTAATTCGACCAAATACATCCTTAGGAATAAAATATGATCCTTTAGGTCCACTTGGATTAGATTTGGACAATTATTATTATTTAATTTAAAGAAGAATTAAAAGTGTTAAATTAAAAGTTTAAAAACTAAAACATTTTTTAATATCAGGTTTTACATAAGATAAATTCGACTATAAATATTCATTAGATAGATAAAATGAGTTCCTACATAATGGTATTTTATTTATAATTTTTATACATTATATAATTTAATTTATTTATGACACAATAATGATACATTAATTACATTATTAATGAAATATAAACAAATTGATATTATAAACACCCAAATAAATGTAAATTGAGACTTTTGATGAATTCCATGAATTTTTAGGTTAATATGACATGTTAGGGTTGATTAAATGAATTTAGTTCTAATTAATATAGTTTTTAGGACTTTAACAAAAATCAATTACTAAATAGTGTCAAAATAGACATAAATAAGTTTTTTTAAAAAATATTATATTTTTAATTGATATGTTTTTCCTAAAAAATCTAAGGTTTGGCCAAAGTTCATAAATAATATTATATATGAAATTAAGGAACCACTTTAGGTTCTCTTGGTTGTTTATAGTAAGCTTATTAACCCTATAATATTAAAATACTAAGAGGCATGGTAAATGTCAAACTATTTATCTAAGAGTTAAATCTAAATGATAAGTTTAATATGGTGACCTAAACCAGTCTAAAACCTATTGGTTAAAAGTATTTCAATGAATCCTCACCATAGCCTCGAAATAAATCATTTTGGAGCCATTATAAATTGAATATTAATTTATTATGAAATAATATTTCAATGTTTTTCTAAGTTGCCCCTCTCCCCTCTTATAAAAGAGCACTTCCACTTATCTCATATTAACACCTCCACATCCATTTGGCTCGGCAAAACCCTGCCCAAATATCCTCCCAACATCCCTCACTTAATTATAGAGGCCTTCTTTTGTTCATAAAGCCAACCTATGGATCCCTTTTGATCAAATCAAAAGGAAGAACCTGAAGAAGAGGTAAATATAATTTATCAACTCATTCAAGTTCTTTTGTTCTTCCACTTCCACTTTCTTTATTATTTCCATTCGAAAATAATAACTCCAGTATCTTATATATAATGTGATGTTATTATAGAAATGTTACAACCATATTCATTATTCTATTCATCGTATGAATGACAAAGTCACCATACGTGTGTATGTACGACTTACCGTCTCCACTGCATGGTGTAGTTGTTATTCAATACATTATTTTTTCGACTGGTATAATAATGATGTATAATTGATTTAAATAATAAATATATCATGTTTATGATTCTGTATATATTATATACCATCTATTTACATACGATTTTAATACCAAAATAATGATATTTTCGCTCATGCGTACATACGGATTACCGTCTCCACGAACGTGATGAGATTAATATTCCCATCGTAACCATTCAAGAATAATTTTCATTAGATGATTAAAAATAATATATAAGAACATAATATAATTCTGTATATGAATCAAATAAATCCTATCCATAACAAACATGACCTATGTAACAAAACATATAAATAAAAACGAATCAGTTAACACCTCAAACGATGATAATACTAAAATATTATTAATAGAGAAATATTAGAAGATCGTATATGATATCATATTTATGTATATGGATCTTTTATAATTTAATGACAATTATTTTACTATTATACAGAATTTTAACGTACACTCGAACAAGGAAAATACAAGGTAAGGGTTAATTTCACAATCTCTTTATTAACTGAGGTTGTTTTTATGTGAGTATCTACTGGGTCCTCTTTATCACCCACATCCCTATTTTCATAAAAATATATTTCAAAACATTTTTACTATTTTCTAGACTATGGGTTAAAGTCATTTATACCCTTATATGACCTTATATTTTTTTAAAGGAATCCTTCCGTCGTTTTCCAAACCGGGTACATTATGACCCTTTCGGAAAAATTAATGCAAGAATGTCTTTTTTAACTTATATGGAGAGATCAATTATTTTCCGCCATTATTACTCCTTTAAAGCTTCACATATAGTATTATAAGAATATTTTCAAAATAAATGTTCTCTTTTATAATTATGTGACTTTAAATCATTTCAAAAAAATAAAGTGATATTTTTCTCAAATAGTTTTGATTTCATCTATGTCAACAAACTTTGATGGATATTGTACTAGTTTGATATTGATTAATTATGATACTAATCTTCCATATTTTATTGAAGGTATTGTGATATGTTTGACTGTATGGTTTCTGGTTAAAGTATAAACATTTTGTATGCTAGTTTTAATACGAATATTTATGTTATGTTTAAACATTTTCATATGAGGAATGCATTGGACTTAGTATGTGACGGGTGGAGCCTGCTATAGCTCCTCGATGCATTGGTAGGTCTCAGGAGACAAACTAGTGTCTTCGATCAAGGCCTTGACATAATCTTACTTGTCATCTGGGCATAAGGCCTTGACTATGTGGTTATGAAGTCTGGCATTATTCATTCCGTCATTATGAAATTGGATATTGATATTGCATTTGATTATTCGACTAGTAGAATATCCATGTGAATAAGTAAATGGAATTATTTGACATATCATTGAAATATTATGATGAAGCTTATGTTTAAAAGGATTATGTTTTATTCTTACACATTTCCTTAAAATTATTATTCTTATTTATGAATGTTTCCGCTATATTATCTTTACTGAGCATCTGAGCTCACCCCTTTATATGTTTTATTTTTCCTAGGATCTGAAGAGGTATATTATGATTGACTTGTAGGGATAGTCTATCAGATATGAATGTGTTCAATGGAGATAATTTTATTGTTTTTTTCATTTAGTAATGTAATGAATAAATTATGAACGTATCTAATACTTCCAAGGATACTAAACTGATCGGTCTTTCGGGGCATGATTTTCTTGTATCATGCCAATGTTATGTAATAATGCACCACCTCTGTTTAACTGGGGTCAGGGCATTACAAATAATAATATGTATTTTCAAATATAATTAAAAATAAATATATTTATTATCTAAATATATATTTTTTATAATTTTACAATTATAAAAATATATATTTAATTAATTATAATTGTAATTATAAATAAAAATATTTAAAGATATTTGTATCTAATTATAGATATATCATTTTAATTTTTTATATTTATATATAATTTTATATAATTTTATATTTCTTTATATATGATAATATATAAATATTGATAATTATAAATATAATAAATATAATTTTTATTTTAATATATTTTTTATAATATTATAAATATTTAAATATTTTTTTTGATTATAATTATAAATAAATGAAAAAAATCTGTATATATATGTATATATAAATATTCATATATGTATCAATAATTATAAATGTAATAAATTTGTTCATCATAATTATATAATTATTTAAACATATAGACAAAAATGAATTTTACATTGTGGAGTAAATCTCCAAAACATAGAAGATGTGGTAGGATCATAAACATTTCATTCCTTACTTCTATGGTGATTAGGGTGTGGATCAATATCAATCTATATTGCTACTTCAATCTGTACGATGTTTTCATTTGTCACCTGATTATGGATGAGTCCCCTATGAAGTAAAATCCTGATATCATGAGAAAGAAGGATAAAGGAAATCTATTGTTCTATTCCATCGAAGGTAAAAATACAAAGTGAATCATCATAAAGGGATATGTAGTGCATGTATCTTTAAATGATGTGCCTATCACATAAATATTGGATCTATGTCAGTAATCCATTATCGCTTGTATCTCATTCGGGAAGGATGCAATTCCATGGATGTAGATATACATGGTTCATCCATTATCTATAATTTTGGGGTTTTCGGATTGGAAATGAATATCTCTTGGTAGAGGAATTTATCACCATCATTTTCAATCTATGTAATTGAAGCACAATGTATAGGGATTTTGATTGCTAAATTTTAAACAGGTTGGGCTGAGAATCCAAGAATGGACTCTCTGTCTTAATCTAGATTATTTCATAAAAACCTCTGTATAGGTTTGGGTGTTGATTTTTGGCTTGAATTTTTTCTTATGGAACCTATCTATTTTTTGACATTGCATCTTCAATTAGGTTACCAATAAAGATAGAAAGTGCCACCAGGTTTTTCTCCTTTGGTCAAAATATAAGGGTTTTGGTTGAGGTAAACGTTAGCTCTACCTTACTAGAGAGGTAAATTCTTTCTATTCCTCATAACAACATCTCAGTTAGTATTAAATATAATATGATTTCCATATTCTATCCATCCTATTAAACTATTGTACATTTATCTTCCAATTTTTGACAAGATGTCATCTGTCAGAATTTCCACACGAAGCACCTGACTTATATCATTACAGAGGAATAATGGAGGGAAATAATTTTGTTGTCACTAATGAAAATCTCATGCCATGGATATAGGACACTATTTTCACTACTATAGAACTATCAAAAATTCCTAAGAAGAATAAGAATCAATGTGATACGAATGACAGGGGGATACCCTCTTCTTACAAGGAAAAAGCATCTAGATCTAATTTTTCAAATTTTTGGCTGTTTTTTGTGTATGATCTGAGTGCCAAATCCCATGTTTCATGCATGAAATCATGGGAAGATATCATGAAAGGAGTTTATGACTCGAATCATAATTTTATTACTGAATATGATCTATTAAATACCAACCTCTCCTCTAAATAGTATGAGAATGTGACTTCGGTTCAACATGAAGTGGATTTTGATTTTTTGTTAGAACACCTCTCATACACAATAAAAGTGAAAGGAAACTCAAAGATAGCATCACCTTATCATAAAATTTGTAATATAATCTAAGGATAATTGATCATAATTGCAGAATTTCTCATTTCCCAACGGATCCATTGAAGGCATGAAGCACTTCATCTATATTTCATGAATCATCTTCAAAGTGAAAGATTATTTATTTGGATGATGAAGGCTTCCAATTAGTTTCTCAAAGGAAACTCAGATTGTATGAACATATGTATGAAACTCGACATGTTTCCACAACTAATGATTCCACTAATCATCTTTTGAATGATCCATAAATGGTTAATGATCCAATATTAATTGGGACTAGTAATTTGGGTACTATACTCCCTTTAGAGGTTCCTCATCAATCTAGAACATAACCTCTGTTTTTGGAAAAGGTGTAAGGGTTTTACCCATCCTAATTTACGACCTTTTGAAATATTCTTAATAATATTTAAGAAATGCCTCAATTCAATAAAGTATGTCCACCATAGAAAAAGTTATAAACTCCCAAGAGGATTTTGACAGTTAATGATTCCCTCATGGTATAAATGTTAAAAAGGAAAAATGGATTGACATGCATCTTGAAGGTACTTTCTCCAAAACCACACTGATCATGTTTTTATAAATAGACTACATCATGTTCCAGAAACTATTATCAAAGAACAATGAACATAGATATAATTGTAATCAGAAGAAGGATTTTTGGGATCTCTCTTGGAAGTACAGGAACTACATCATTCCAGGGGAATCCTCTGGGTCATCGATAGATTATCATTTAGAGATTCTTTAAAGGAAAAAAATCATGTCAAATAGGTCAAAATTCAAAAGGTATAGGTCCACATTCTAGAAATATGGGATCCAGAGGGAGAGGTGGGATTTAATTTCATATTTTCTCTTCTTTTGTAATTTATTCTTTGACATTCATTGTTTTCTCGTCGTTTTTATGTCTTACTACATTATTCTAAAAAAAATTGGGGGTGGATTGGCTTGCTAACTCACACTTGAACCTATATGGAATAATTATAAATAAATATATTTAGAAACTATTTATATTTAATTATATATATAAATAAATATATATTTATATTGCAGATCTTCCCCCTAGGGCTCGTTCTGTGACTACCCCAAGCCTGCCTCCTGAAGGCCAAATGCTGTCGATTAGTACTGAAGGCGTCAACATGGAAGTAGGAGGAATTTTCAAGAGTACATGTATACACAAACATGCCCAACCAAGTCCCACACACTAAAAATGAATCATGTATCACTAAAAAAACTAAGTAAAAGTATAATTAATACAAGTGGGCTAGAATAAAAATCCATCAAATGATATGAAAATAGAAAAGTACAAAAATAAAACTCTGGTGGTCATCCGTGGGAAACCCCACATGATTATGAGAGTAGTTTAGTTACTAGTAGCCGAAGTAGAATGTCATGTCCACCCGATCCAACTCGGCCCTCCTAGTCCTAGGCCACCAAGTCCACCGTTGATGCGTCCGTAAGTCCCATCTCCCTGAGCACCTCTCGGTCTCGGTACACCAAAGTCTCTATTGAAATTCGGGTCGCCTGCATGGGACACGACACAAGTGGGTGGAGCCCGTACAAGGGTGAGTAACGTGATACTCATTAGGGACCCCAAAAAAAAAGACCACACAACAATCCAAAAAATTAATGCACAAAGCGCAAGATAACTCACACCATGTATACTTTTAGGGTTGTGATAGTAGAATTATCAATCACATCATCGAATACCTCAGCTCCTGGAGAACACCTCCTCTGTCGAGTATAGTGGGAGTTCCAATTCACACAGAATATCTTCCCACTAACCTTGGACTACCTAGTTACACCGCCTCATCATTTACTGTGGGCCTGAGATGTCACATAGAAGTGCTTCCCACTAATCTTCACCATCTGAGGTACTCTTCCTTGTCACAAACGGTTGGCTAGAAAAGTCACTCATAAGTGCTTCCCACTAGGCCATTATCAAGTCACACAGAGTTGAAAGGTATCAGTCTTCAAGTCTTAGGCAACTGAAGTTTTCCGTACGTAGCGTGCCTGGATGAGCTGCTCCTCAAGACATTTGTCACATCTCAAATTCCATGAAATCCTCCTAAATGAATTTTAAAGTATCTCCCTTGTCGAGTGGGTACCAAAACCGCAAACAGATCATCAATTGGATGCGTGGTTTGCATGATATGGATGTTTTAGTAAACAGGGGTCAGTTTTGTCTGGGCCCGGTCCGACATGGTCGGACCGACCTGACCAGCCCAGCCCGGGGGTCCCACATACCCTGGTTTAAAATTTCACTAACTCGACCTGACCTGGTATGGGTCTAGGTAGGTCCAGTCCATCCTGGTCAGTTGGCCAGGCCCAATGGGCCTCGTTGGACCCGTTCTAGTGTGGTGAGTGTCCAGCCAGCTAGGTTTCCCAGCAACCCAGTCTCATTCGGCATGCTCCGAAGGGCGTGGTTCTACCACACTGGGTGAGGGTCCAGCCATCTGGCGCAGTTATTCCCCACTGGGCAACGGGTGCCACCCGGCCCGTTGGCTGGGGAACGGCCCGCCAGCCCGAAGAACGACAGCACGAGCGGCCGGTGGTGCGTGCCTGGGACGCGGTAGCCCACCGCGTCCCCTCCCAGTGGCCCCACATACGTGGTGTCTTCCTCCTGCCGTAGTCAAATAATCATTCATTCCAGCTCGTACGGGTGTCCTGAACGTTGGCCACCCCTCCACGCGACACTCTCCTAGCACCCAGTCACCCCTCGACCGCCGCCACCACAAGCGTTTCCTTACACGGGCCACCACAGTTGCTCTGATGGTTCTTTTTCCATCTTATCCATGAATATGGTCTCCAGGGAATGTCTTATTTACCACAAAGGGCCTCAAACCCGGCTTGTCATCAATTCGCATGTTTGGCCATAAAGAAAACATGTGGCAGAGGGGCTCGGGCCTTGTTTGTGCCGTCTTGTGCCCTCCGCGTAAGAAGTTTATAATCATTGTATGTCTGGGGATTTTAGTCCATTAAAAAATGATAATTTCAACCTCGGCTAAAGAAAAATCCCAAATAAAATTACCCTCCTGCATAAACGCATGATTTACGGATCAAAATGTTCATGGGCTGATCTTATTTCGTCATTTCTAAAAGAAAAATGAGGAAGAACATGAACAAATTAATCCCCTACCTCTTTGATGTTTGATGTCGTATCACTTTGTCCTCGAGGTTTCAAGACATTGACATCATTCGTCACTTCTGGCTCCATTCTTCGAGGTGCGACGAAGATGTTTGAGGTTCGTCATCATTTTCATTATTTTTTGGTGAGGAAGTTCATTGGAGGTTTTTCCTAGAATTCTTACAGTTTAATTCCTCATTCCACCAATGCATCAAAAAAAATAAATGTTGCATCATTTCTATTATCCTACGACGTCGTGTCGTTATGCTATTTCATTTATGAAACAGTGTAGCTATTATGCGTCATTAAAGCATTGTTACACTATGAGTTAACGAGCCATTAGTGAGACTCATCAATGCACATCACCAGTGCACCACAGCATCATCGTTCTCCTCTCAATATATGATAAAAGAAAAGAGAATTACTTTTTTAAAGTTATTTTATTATTTTCCAAAAATTCTGAAAAATAACTTTTCGGCTCTAAAATTGTCAGCCAAAGTTAAGTCTTTTCTAGGAAAATCTTGGTGTTCCGAGTTCAACGGTGCCCTCAGATTTTCGATCTGATCACTGATTCAAAATTTAGAAAAAAACCACTCGTATGTTTACTTTAGTGAACTAAAAAAAAGTTCAAAATTCCATTCCAGGCTCACCAGGCCTTAGAATCATGTGCTGTCAAAGCATGTGGTCTCTAAATAATTCCATATAATTTAAAAAAATTACACGAAATTTCTGACACACTACATTATATTTATAATTATGTGTCATTATATATATATTTATTAATATATAAATATATTAAATATATATTATTTAGATATATTTATTGTAATTTTAAAATTATTTTAATATATATATATATTTATAATGATATTTATAAATAAATACATTTATAAATTTCTATATATATTTATAAATATATTTAAATAATTATATATATTTTTTATAATTATATATATGTTTATTTATTTATAATTATATATATTTATTAATATATTAGTATATATAATTATAAATAAAATTAATATATTTTTATTTAAATATACTTAATATAATTTTATAATTATTTAAAT
Source organism: Viscum album (assembly GCA_963277665.1). NCBI lineage: Eukaryota > Viridiplantae > Streptophyta > Magnoliopsida > Santalales > Viscaceae > Viscum > Viscum album. The sequence continues at coordinate 219,659,674 of OY728167.1, forward strand.
ATATAATAATTTATTTATATACACATGAAATAGAAACACACACAACACAATGCATGCACATATATGCACACATACATTATTATAAATATATATGTTCAAATATCACATATTAACAATACACCATTTATATTTACATAATTATTTGAATTATTGAAATATATATATATATATATATCATATTTATATTTATTATATACATGCATTTTGTAATTAGTGTATATAAATTAACTATTAAACATTTTGACTACTATAAATTTGATAATTTTCATATATAAAATTATGAAAATAAGATTAAGATTTTATTAAAACATAGATAAATCATAGTTATATAGTATTTTTACATATATATACTTTTTCTAATATAAATCAAATTGAATAATATATATAATTATATTTATATCTATATTTATAAAATTATATATGTTTATATAATTATATATAATTATATAATTGTATATACATATAATTTTATTTTTAATCCCTATATTTAAAATTTACAATTATTTATTATATTTTAATAATTACTTATATATATATATATATTTATAATTATCATTACAAATAAATTTAGATAATTATAAATAAAGGGAATATATTTATTATTTTAATATGTTTATTATAATGTTATAAATATTGAAATACATATAATTATATAATTATATATGTTAATATATATATATATATTTATTATTATATAAATATATAATTTGAAATATAATTAATACATTTATAATTAAAATATTTTCTTAATAATTTCATAATTATTTAAATTTAGGAATATTTATTTTAAATTTTGAAAATATTTTTTAAAAAATATTATATATATTTTATGTTTTAAAAAAATATATATATATATTAATATGTCATATTTATATGAATAATATACAGGTACTTATTAATTAATGTTTTTATATCAACATTATTTTTGAGATATAAATATGATAATTATGTATATATATTAATAGTATTTTTTTAAATTTTTTTTATTAGCGCTAATAATGATCCATATTCAGCAATGCTAAAAAAGCATTGACAAATAATATACCATTATCATTTCTTTAATTCAAACTCCTAAATTTTACCTTTATCTATTCTTTTTTTTCCAGTACTAATTATGGAAACCCTTTTTCAATAGTTTATGTTTAACTTTGATAAAATCTAGAACTAGGTAAGTCACAATCTTTGATAGTGAGTAAAAAACAATATAACTCTTGTACTAAGCACATATATTTTCTAATATATATGTCAAATAAGTACAGAAGATATATTTTAATGAAATTTACGTGAATTAAATAGGTATATCAGAAATGAACATTTCCATAGTATTCATTTAATTATTTCAATTGTAATTTCTCTAATCCAAATAATAACTAAAACTATCCGCTTACAAAATAAATTTTTTATATATATAATTTTTATATTGTAAAAAAAATTTCTACACTGCAAAAAATAATTACATTTTACATTATGGAATTTCCATCAAATAAATTATAAATTTGATCTCACATGACATTATCATATCATATGTAACATTCAGTTAAATGAATAACCTAAATCTAATTTTTAAAATAGGAATACTTTTCACATTTATTCTTGTTCCAAAAGTATTTTATTTTACTATCATCAAAATAATCTTAATAATTTTATGTATATCATTCTTTCCGTAAAATGTTTGTAATTATGATCCTAAAATATAAACCTTGTTCTTTAAAAAATTTATATATTATATGTTATTTTTAAAAATAGATATAATGTATTATCTTATCCCACAATAGGGAATCACTACAATAGATTTCTTCTTATTAAGAGCAAAAATTATGAAAACATGAAAAAACTAATGGAAAATGGTTTCTTTTATCAGTGCTAAAAATGATGTTATCAAAAGACGTTTTATGAAAGCTCATAAATGACACACTTTCTCAATGTCTTTATATCTTTGAAAAATGGCTTCTTCTATCAAATTTTTTTTATTCTTGAAAAAGGTATCATTTTTTCGGTACATTTATATAGCGCTAATAAAAGAAACCCTTGGTTAATTATTCATTTAATCATGAATAAAGTCAACCATTTTCAATGTTTTTGAATTATGATATAATTGAACTTCATGAACAAAAATATTTATAATTATTGATTTTTTATGATTTATAAGATATTAAATATTTATTTTTTACTTATTATATAATATAATTAGTGAAAATGATCTATAATATAATTTTTTATTTTAAATAATTTAAAATTTAAAAATTAGTTTTGTTTAATAGAAGTTTAACAATAATTTCATGATAAAAAATTAAATAAATTAATTAATATCTCATGATATGTTGATAACATGACATGGACTTCAAAGGTCCAAAAATTTTGATTAGCCTATCCGTTTATGCTCAATAAAGTGTCTAATCAATAGTTAAACAAAATTCAATTTAAGATTACGATGACCATGGACTCTGTTTTTTAGTCACAAACGCCTATAAGGGCCCAAGAATTGAGTTTTTTAGTTCCTATAAAATAATTTTTGAATATTAAATGGATTTTTAGCTTCATTTAAGTGGTTGAAATTATAATTATTTGATTGTTACTAAATTTATTCCTAGGGACTACATTCATATAGATGTAATGGCGGTAAAATTTTATCATATTTTATATTCTTATGTTATTTATAATTATATATATACAAATATATATATACATTTATTTATATTTTTATATATAAATATAATTTTATGAATAAGTATTTAAATATATTTACATATTAAAAAAACGTTTTTGATATAGAAATATTATTGAAATAACTTTTACCCATTTTGTTATTAAAATGTATCTAACCACTTTATTTATCTTATAATAATATATGAATATATATTTATACAAATGTTTATATAATGTTTATATATAAATATATGTGTGTGTATTAATAAATAGATGTAAATTTATATATATATACTAATAAATCTATATGAACAATAATATATAATATATTTAAATGAATATAAATATATACAAAAAATGGAATATGTATATATATATATATGTAAACACACACATGCACAAATACACACATATATTTTATAAATGTATTTAAAAATAATTATATAAATATATTTATGATTATAATCATAAAAAATATGTATTTATTAAAAAATCTATATATAAATGTCATAAAATATAAAAAGAAACAAGGATAAACAATTACATATATTTATTGATACATGCGCGTGTGGGTAAGCAATTTGCTGAGAAATGGTCTAGGAATAATAAAGGGTGGTTAAAGATATTATAAAGGGGGGACTAGCATGAATCACACATGAGTGAGAGTGGGGGAAAGATGGAGAGCACTGAAAAAGGGGGGTGTCAATCACTCAGTAAGTGGGGGCGGGGCATGAGCAGCTATACCAAAATATTTGAAAATATATATTGTTGTAGTTTCAGTTGTGCATTTTTTGTGCTGATAAAATTGAATAGATTATAATAGCACATAACAAGTTACAACTTTTAAAATGCTCACAAGGCACCCATTGAGAACTGATAAAGTGGGATTCTATAATAGTGAATAAAAAAACAAAACATTGATTCCTGAAATCTATATCTCTATTTTATTTTTTTATTAAATACTTCAAAATTAAAAGAAAAATATATAAACAATTTAACTAAGAATAAAGAGATAGAGATCCATATTGTCACCATGGATTATTATTTTATCAGAAAATAGAAGAAGGCAATGATTTTTAAAGATTCCAAACTCATTTACAACATTCATGACCTAGATAACTAAACATTCTCTACATCAAGTCATTATTGACATATATGGTGTTCCATAATCCCCTTTCATAGAGGCTAAAACTACATGTCTAAATTTATCATTGAGTAGCAATTTACACCCTAAATTTCTTGTAATAAGCCTTGTTTATGTTCTCGAGAGGAACTAACATGAAACTCCTATCTATTTGATGGGATTGGTTTCCACAAAAAATATTTAATATTAAATAAAAAAGGTATCTCTGTAGGAATGCATCCAAAACAATAAATTTAATCCACATTTTATTAGTTTGATATAGTATATAAATATAGAGTCTCAAACCCAACTAAATTTAATAGGTGTTGTTTCAACAACGCTCCTACCACACATAGTCACCTACTCTAACTCACCATGGTGCCTAAAGAGATGATAATTCACCAATTCCCAAAAACAAGTGAAACATATAATCCATATCTAAGTTATAAAAATTTAAAAGGTAAATATTCATGTCCATTGGAGTTTCCTTGTAAGTTATCAGCATGTGCATACCCATAAGGGTACCACTGATGTGCCTCAACTCAATTGTAAATGACCAGGTGTGTGCATGATAATGTATACTCATTTATATATCTATATCAGTAAATATACTTACAAGTGACTAACAATAAAACCTATAAGAGTTATAAGATAACAATTAACAATAATATAAACGATAATTGATCACACCCTAACTCAAAACTTTTATAATATTCTATTCATTTTTCAGATTTTTTTGTTCTTCTTTCATAATGGTGATTTCCCCTAGTATTGGGAAATTTTGAGAGGTAGGTTGTTGGTTCGTGGTTGGTATTAGTAGAAACCATGTTTTATCCCTATGAAAACCGTATGGCCTAGGAATATGTACATGGTAGCCTCATGGTTAGGCGCATAGGCATGGAACAATTCCCCAGAGGTTGTGTGTCCTTAGGCAGAAGCACTAAAGTACCAAATAGTTAGGAGAACTGTTTTTTAAACTGTGTGTCCTAAACCATGCAGCCTCCTTTTTTGTGATAGATGGACCCACACAGTTGAATCATAATCTAGAATACTATACAAATAAACCTCATGGCCTCCCTATTTTCATTAAAAATGGTCCTTTATCATTTTTTTTATCAATCATTTTTATCCCAAATTCTCCCCTCTTCTTCTCCATTTCTCTCATGTATCCCTAGGGGTGTCTCTTGTTCCTCTCCCTAGGTTCCTCCTATTTACCATTGTTATTTTTCAATATATATTCAAAATTTTGGTGTGGATCTTCCGGGTGAACCCCCTCTAGCTTCGCTTCTTCCGCCACTTTTAATTTTCTTCATGATTTTTATTCTCCAATGATGTCTATGATATAGGGTTCATGTTTTCTTGTTTTTATGTTTGGGGGTTATTCTTCATCTATCATGCGTATGTAGACCTCTTTGAGGAGGATTTTAGTTTTTTTCATCAAAGGTGACATGATTTTAGCTAGGGTCACTATTTCAAAGACATTAATTTTAAAATTATGATTCCTCAGTGTTTTAAATTGTTTTTCCTTATTATATGAAATTTTTGATCAATTTAATTGGTTTTGGTTCATGTAAATAGATTCTAACTTATTTTTTATGTTTTCCCCTAAGCATTAAATATTAGTTTCTTTGGTTTAAACATATTTCCCTACATGATTTTAATGGGGTTGAATCTTAAATATTCGATTGGTTCTTCAAAAGGGTTCATTCATAAATGTGGGGTATCTCAAATGTGTTTTTTTATTTCAATTTTTTTAGGTCATAATGGCACAGGTATGGTTTTCCTAGGAACCCTTGAGGGGATTCCTAATATTTTGGCATAGCTGTTCTAACATACATACATATAAATAAATATATAAATATATACGATTACTCCCTTTTGAAATATATGGTCATGTAATATGTTCATTGGTCTAAATGGTTATTACATATAAATCCACATTTTTATGTTGTAATATTAAAATGATGTTTTGGAACTTAGAAAAAATGGGAATTTTTTATTTATAATGTGAACCTATTTCTGTTAAACTATTAAGGCCTAGTTAGAACTTTTAAATTTTTATGGAAACATAAAATTCCTATTAAGACACACAACATGAATTATAAATCTAATGTCAACAACAAATGTGTGATTTGTGATGTGTTCTTGATGAATATTCTTGTTCTTGGTTAATGTGACTACGAAAGGGTATGCTCTTGATGTGGGATATTGGAGGTAATAGGGGGATGGTTTTTTGATAAAATATTGTGTTATGTATGTATATAAAATCTTGGTAAAAACAGACCACCATTTATTTGGTGTGGGAAGTTTTAGGTAGTTAGGTGGGGGTCTATATACACATACTATACTAGTTTAGATTATGCACATACTAGTATCCCTGTGTAGAGAACCTAACTTCAAATGGGATATTACCCACTATCGAACTTGGGAGGGTGTCACTAATGGGTTAGGTGGTGTTTGATGATACAAGAATTTGGTATAGATTGATGATGCAAGTATTCATAGCACAGTCTTACACCATATTTACTATCACCTAAGATCCCATGGAACCTATTTTCTACAAAAAATAAATTCCACTATTTTATAATATCTTTATAATGTGGAATCACTTTTTCCTTCATATAGAGACACTTGTTTTAGATGTGGTAATATTTTAAAAGGTATTTACAAAAATTTATATCCTATTTTGAAGGCAATTTTGAAAACGTGAAGTAAGACAGTTTTCCTTATAGTTGATGTTTGTTACATGTTTTTAAAAATAATGGAAAACCCTATCATGATATTTATTAATTTTAAAATAGTATTATTATGATTTCTCTTTAAAGGTAAGGCATACGAGATTTTCTTATCCTTAGGAATCCCTACGAATAATCTCAACGATCATGGATGCATTATAATTTTCATTTTCCAATTATCCCAGTTTCGGATTACTCATGGAGTGAGCCTGATAATATGGATAGAGGTGACCCATGAGGAAACATAGAGGTATGTGTAGTAGTTTTATTTCATTTTTTCTACAAATTTTCCATTTTTATTTTATATTGTTTATTTATATAATTTTCTAGTGATAATACTTTCCCAAATATATTATTTTGATACATTGATGTATTTTTCATCCTAGGAGGATTGGGATATACTCTAGAGACTTTTCATGCATTGGATTGGGATCCTGGTTTTCATTTGAACTAGGTTGGATTATGACAGAATCTATATTAAGTAACTCCTTATAACCAGAGGGTACATACCTGAACTTCCTGCTTTGGGTCTAGCCAGATATCAATTTCAAGGTTTGGGTAGGTAAATAGTTTATCCCATCCCATCTAATAGAAAACCAAATAATAGATCCATTTAATAATCATGTCCCATGGTAAGGGTATGGTGTATGGTAATGTTGTATCACAATCATCTAATCCCCTCGGAATGGGAATGTTGTATACTAAAGTCATAGTGTCATGAATCCATTTTGTTCATTGTTCTCTACATAATTTTCACCAATATGAAGTTTAAATAATCATTAAATATCTAGTGATCTTGTATTTCCATTATAATACATTGAATTATATGAAGGAATATTTTAGGCACCAGCTTCTCAGATGGTGTGATACTGTGATGCCCGGTGCACCTGATATTGGTATTATACAAAATTTAAATATATTATTATAAATTTCATTTTGTTTTCCAAAAAAAATTGAATGCTCTAATATGGAGTCATAGATTAGAAAATATGAGACCACATTTGAGTATATAATGTGGGGTTTGAATTATGAATTACCTATGGTTGGTCAGCACCAGAAATCTGGTTTGAGGCATTCATCTATGATGTGTTTTATCAAAATAGAAACAAATATTTATATATTTTATTTAAATAACCATGAAAAATTATCCACTTTAAATAGACTATTTTGGAAATTCTCTAGGGTTACCACATAACCATGGGATATTTGAGTTGAGTCTCTAAAATTCATTATTATCAGATCGATATTGGTGGATGATAGCTGATCGAGACATGGTGGATCGAGACATAGTGAATGAAAAACGACATATCTTTCATTGGAGACCATGTTATTCACCAACAATCAATTTAATATTGAGAAAAGACACATCAATTGTTTTTTCTCTTATTTTATTAACATATTGATCATGGATATTTTATCTTCTTTGGATCTGAATTCATTCATACTTCACATGAGATTATTATTTTCTTTATATGAATTATTCATGATGTTCAATCCTATTTACCCTGGATATCCCAAATTAATGATAGTAATCTACGAAAAGGTGTTCCATAAAAGTTTCACCTTTTTTTACACCTTTCCCCCACTTGTTCTTTTCATTATTCTTCTTTGGCCAATGGGGTTACATTTTGAATTTTTTGGGGGTGGGTCCAAGAGAGATTGACACACTAGATTCATAGAGGTTTGGAGAAGGATATATTGATCGGTGTTTTGTAGATTTATTTTTATGAACCGTGTGTTGTTGGTGATCCTATGTGGATCTGTGATCTTGAGATTTGATGACATTAGGTGGGAGGTGACAATAGGGGCGACAGTCAGAGTTGTGGTCCTCATTTGGATTGTTGGATTCGGTTTTATAGACCCCAAATGGCTGGAAACAATGGATAGAAGTGATTTCATTAAATTTCATGTGATAAATATGATAGATAAATGGAAGTGATTCAGGATCTGTAAACCACAAGAGTAATTTAGGGATTCTTAGAAAAATAGACTATATTCCATGTATCATGGAAGAACACACTACACTTTTCCCTATAAACGTGGTTATAGAGTTGTGGGTAAAAAATAAGGATGGAATGATTTCTGGTTACACCCACACATGGTGTGACCCTCCATGGGTGGGAAAACTGTGTGACAGCTGGATCATGACCAATAACCATTGAAGTAGAAAATTTCATGTATTCTGGGTGTACACGTAGATAAGTAAGACCTAAGAACAACCAAGTACATGGCTAGGTACACGAGCACAACCCAGAGAACATCAACATGACCATCTATACCAGGGAAGGAACTGAGTTATAAAGACACACTATTTACCACCTATAAATGTTTTATTTTATTATATTGACTCCAAGAAATTTCCAAAGAGAAATACAAATAGGTAGTGAGGTGGGGAAACACACCATATGGACCCCTAAAGGACATGTACCTACCTCCAGTAATTATTCATCATTTATTACCTTCATATAGACTTAGATTTTCTCCAATGAGTATCATATCGTGAGTGTTTTTCTTTTTAGAATGATATATTTTCCTACTTTATGAAATAAAAGATACGATGTGACATGTTTAAAGAATTAATATTCTTTAGACGATTCTTGAAGATGACATTGATTGGGGTAGGATCATTGGAGTGTTTCCACAAATCATTCTTACTAGTGGAATAGGGAATAAGGTTCCCCATACACTTTATATACACAGATATGTCAATCCCATACACTATACACGATTCCACAATCTACAGATTGGTATGACCCCATCTTCGAGCTTTGATGGTGAAAGGGTCCTCTATTGGAGTTGTGGATCCCTCATATATGGAGTGATGTAATGAGGGGAGGGACCCTATACACATATTAGGGTGAGGTTTCATAGGATTCATGGTTCAAATTTGTGGTTCTCTTAGTTATGGAGAGTAATGGTGAGGTACATGCCCCTCAACATATTTTCTAATATGGTTTCACGTGATGTTGGGAAATAGAGGTGGACCATTGGAATTGTGGATAGACACATTATTCTTAGCTAGGTTGTGGAGATGGATATTTCATTTCCCTATTGTTTTGGATTCTTATTGAGAATATCAAGATGCATATGGTTATTGTCTCTGTTTTTTATTGACATTCCATTGTTCTGGTGAGCTTATTACTTTTTTGTATCTCTCAAATTCTCCCATAAGGGTTTCTTAGGTATCCCATTTGTTATGTATATACTCACCCCTATATGGAATATTCCCATACATTTCATGTCCTATGTATCATATAGGATGATTTTTGGTGACTTTGGTGGAGCATAGTGGTACCTCGGTACATTGACCGTGTACAGTGGTCGATCTTGGAGATCTGGAGAAGATATCTCTAAAATTTCTTCATTTTCCAATTCTTTTTAGGTTGGGACTACGTTTCCAGTTTTGAATGTATTTATACACTATGAACTTTGATTTTATTTTATTGTACTCTGACATATTCCCTAGAGTTTATGGCATGAATTATTTACTGTAATGTTTACAATAATTTATTTTTACTCTGCATAGTTTCATTGAGATGGTTGGGTGTGTACGTATTAGTACATTAGTTAAATGAATCCAATTTTATATTATGACTTCATCGAGATTGTCTCCAAACCATGCATTTTTATAGGCGGGCTTGGGGTTTAGGAAACCATACCCTCCTACAACTAGGAAGGACCCATTGGGTTGGGTTGTTATATAGTGGTAATAGAGGTATTAATTCCTTAGGATGATTTTTGTATTTGTCACATTCACTGGATTTGTTTCGACATGGGGAAATATTTTCAAAGTGCCTTGACTACAACTTACAGGCTAGGGAACCCAGTTTTGGAGTAGTGGATCTTGTATACATACACCAGGATGGTGAATACCTTATTTTAAACTCAGAATGATGAGACATTGGATGTATGGAAAATGTTGTGCATATTATATAGGATTTAATCCTTTTACTCTCATTCCTAGGTAATCTTCCACGATATTCTCATTAACCATGGAATGTCTTTATAATTTCATGATGAATCCACAATGAAAGATATCTGGGACATAAATTTAGTTTCATGAAGTTTAATAGTTGAGTGTTGACCCATAGTTCAAGGACCCCATTCATGAGGTGTGTCACACATGTCAGACCCGAGCAGTTCTACAACTTGTTGAACAATGCATCGAACCTCCTCCAATAGTCCATGAAGATGACCATATACATGCTGAGTAGAAGATGGATCTAGTAGAATAAGATGATGGTACACATAGTCTTATAATTTTAAGAGATTTCCAATGAAATAGACCATTGAGGATTTAAGATGAGACAGACACTAGAGTAAGTGTTTCATTTTATCTAGGTTGAAATTCCTGACAGACCAAGCGTTTGTGGTGGAGACCAGTCTTCTTCACGAGAAGAGTTATCCCCAATGGTGTTACCAGATGTCACGCAATACATAGTGCACACAACAATCTTCTGATATAGAGATCACCACTATTTCATGGATATCTAGACACCCCCTACTCTGGTGGTAAAGGGAGAGCATGTACATGTGGTGAAAAGTCCCACTTGGATAAGACCCCTCTTGATTGTAGTTCTAGTGGAGAGACATCCCTAGGTAGATTCTAGGAATCAGTAAATCCCTTTGATGGGAATGTTTGATGTAACTTTGGGAATGTAAGTAATAGGGGAACTTCCCCAACCAAGACACTTCCTTGTGATGCAATTAAAACTGGGTAGGTGAGTCAGTTGTTCCTAAATAGAATAATGTTGAGGTGTGAAAGATGAGTTAAATAAACATGTATTTTTATGGTTTTCTTGAGGGGTAAGTTTCCCGAGTAGGCCCAAGTTAAGGATGATAGTTGGGGAATGATATTGATGGATTCAAATGTAAGAGGCTTATTACCATAAGGATCCATTTCTGATCATGTTATGTCCATGTATTTTCTACTATATTTTTAGTTTTGGTATATGGTCACATCCCACGTTCCATGGACATAAACCATGTTTGATGCCTAGAGATTCTAGTATAGCCATTTTCCTTGACTCATATTCTTGGAGGGTCCTACATAGAGGATCAAAGTTTGTGAACTCATATTGGCAGAGTGACCTAACATTGTGAGGGGAAAGAGAGATCCTCACATGGAATCAATCCATAGATAATTATTATTCCCTATGATGTTATTCTCAGAATTTACTAATTTCCTACTATCCATTCCTAGATCAATTTCACCAGTGACTGTGACACTGTTACTGAGATGGTGGTAACATATTTTTATTTTTGGGTGAGAAGGAATCCTCATTAGATTATAATATGCTCATGTGTAGGAGGATACATTTTATTCCTTGTCAGTTGGCCTATTTCACCCTTAGAAAAGAACATTACATGAGTTTTAGTTTCCTACGATAGTGTAGAACAATATAAATGTCTTTCCTGAGGATTTTTGTGATTAATATAAGGTGGGATATGGACTACTAAAAATACATGAACTAGGTATGTATAAATATCTACTACATCAAATCAGATGACCCAATTTTGATCTGAGAGATTAAGATGCATTTGGAGGTCCATATAGATAAGGGATTTATCCAATCTATAGTGTCCCCTTGGGAATATTCAGTTCTATTCATAAAAAAGGAAGACATGAGCCCAAGGATTTGGGTTGGTTATCATCACAAGATAAAGGTATATATAATGAAAAATTATGGATTTCCAAAGATTGGAAGCCTATTTGATCAATTTTGAAGAATGAGTTGCTTATCAAATATTGATATCAGGTTCGGATACTACCAGTTAAGGGTTTGTGAGGATGATATTTCTAAGAAAATATTTATTATTTTTATAAATACTATTAGTTCTTGGTGATTCCTTTTGATATGATGGGCATATCTAATCATGGATTAGTTGTGTTCCCAATGAGGATTGATTTTGTCCTTTCTTAAAAGACACCTAAAAGCCTATTATAGGTTTAATGTTTTTTTAGCTTAGTAGAATAATATAGGTGGTTCATTTATGTATTCTATAGATTAGAAACCACTTTGACCACCCTGACACCAAAATGGAAACTTTTTATCTGGACCAAGAATTATTAGAGAGTCTTCAAGAAGTTGAGGCTAAGGTTGATCAATGATCATATGTTAGGGATTTCAATGGACTTCATGGAGTACATAGTGATTTTCAAATCCTATGGATCATGGGAATAATTATTATTGATTTGGAGGTGAAAAATGATTGTATATGGTTTGAGGATGTTGAGTTACCATAATAATAACTATTATACACATAAAATAGAGTTATAAGGGGTATTATGTGATCTGATGATGTGGGGGAACTACGTTCATATTGAGAAGTTTGTTATATACCCAGACCACCATAAGATCATGTAAATATTCACTCAGATAGACCTTAACCTGAGGCAAAGGCATGGATAGAGTTCATTGAGGACTATGATTATGAGATAGAGTATACTCAAGGGAAAGGATACATAGAAGAATATTCCTGTAGTAGGATGTCATGTTAATTCATGGTGGAGGAGTTATCTGAGAATGTGGATTCATTGTAGCTAACCCTAGTTGAGGATATTGGTGAATCTTTTCATCAGTTAGTGGTGTTGACTCCTCTAATTCTCTAGTGTGAGAGGGAGGATAATTTCTGTGACATTGAGTTCGGGGTTCTTCCTGGCTAGATATCCTTAGGGGATTCACAAGATATATTATTTGAAGGAGAGGAGAACATCATTTTTTCATAGGATACATGGAATCTTTGATCATGATGATAGTGGAGGTTATAAGTGAGTTTCATATTTATTTATTGGTTGTATATCTAGGAGTGTTGAAGATGTAAAAGAACCTTAAGATTTATTTTAGGTGGGTTTGTATAAGGTCGAGCATAACCAATTTTGTGTCTCAGTGTCTCACATATCAATAGATGAAGGCTGATCACCAGGTCAATAAATGTTTGATATAGACTCTTGAGATACTAGGTTTGAAATTGGAGAGAATAACCATGGAATGTTTGACCAAGATTCCATGGAAAATGAGAGTCAATGATTCCATCTGGTTGATATTTTAATAACTTATAGAGTTAGTGAATATCATTACAATCATGGAGTAGATTTTGGTGGTGATTTTAGGGACGTTGTACAAGTATGAGATCATCCTAGTCCATGGGGTACCATTCATAATTTTATTCAACTATGACGTGTGATTTACATAATGGTTTTGGACAGGCTTATCAGAGGCATTCCGGATATAGCTATGGATCAGTACAATTTTCCACCTCCAGATGGATGGGAAAACCAAGAGAAATATCCAGGTGTTTGAGAATATGTTGTGACCCTAAGGATTGTACATCGTCTAGAGCTATGAGAACCAGTTTTCACAAGTATGGTTTTATTATAATAACATATATCACATTACTATTGGAATGAAAAATTTCTTAGCCCTATAAGAGAGACCCTGATGGTCACCCTTATGCTAGATTTGGAGGTAAAAGGCATCCCTTATTGTACCATTTATTATGCAACGGATAACAAAGAAGGTTCAGGTGACTTTCCAACATTGAGGATAACCCATAGAAGATGGAAATCTTATAAAGATCAACATCATTGGCCCTTGGAGTTTTAGAAGGGGGGCCATGTTTTCCTAAGATTAAACTGATAATGAGGATTTTGGAGGATATTATAGGGAGTAAAGCTATCTCATATGTTCATCATGTTATTCAAGATCTTACACAGGAATGTGAGGTTTTAACCGCTTAGTCATTCCACTAGAGTAAGTGTAGTTTTATGACATCTTCCATGTGTCACATTTGAGGAGATAGGTGGGAAATCCTACACACATCACTAACTGGGGTGAGAATGACATCTGGGATAGAGCCACCTTCATGGAAAACTCAAGGATGATCTATGGTAAGAAGGATATGATCCTATGTTGATATAACAATCCTCTATTTTATGTACAATGGAAGCATGGGAGAATGCAAGAGGGCTCCTTAGAGAGGGTGATCATGATGTGGGCTCAATATTTATACCTTTTTTTTTATCTTTTTCATTTTGGGGTGAGAATACGTGGAATATGGGAGAATGTAGTGACCCAATTTTTTTCATTACAATAAATTAAAATATATGAAGAAATATTTTTTGATACAGGTGTTGAGAGGGTGTGAGATTCTATGGCCTAGTGATCACAGAATTAATATTATAAATATATTAACATTATTAATATCATGTGTATATTGTATTCCTAAAAAATTTAATAACACCCAAAATGAATCTTGAATTATAAATATGAGATCAGTTTTGAGTCTGAAACATGGGGTTTACCATAGGAATGACCTATGGTTGGTTGGCACCGAACATTCAGTTGAGGCAGCCATTGACAGTCCTTTTAGTCAAAATAAATAATTAAATTTATTTATTTTATTTTAATGACAATTACCTAATTACATAATTAAATATACAGTAATGGAAATTCTATCTCGTTAGCATCATAACCCTAGGAGATTTGAGTGGATCCTATGATTTTTTTCATTATTGGATCGAGATTGCAGGACGATGATTGAGCAGATCAAGGTGAATTGAGAGGTAGTGAATTTATTAGGACTTCTCCTTCATTGGTGTAATCTTTCTTTAAAAATGATGTGTCTCAAGATAAAGTTGGACTCAAAAATTTTGTATTTTCACCCATTTCTTTAAATTTGTGAGAAAGTATATTTTATATTAATTTGATGTGTGTTCATCGGCCCTTCATAGGAATCGTTTAATTTTTCATATCATTTAATCTGGATATTACTTTCTATTCACACGGGATATACCTTATTTATAATAATTATCAATGAAATATTGTTCAATGAGGTTTCCAGAATTCTATTTTTGACTTTCCCCTAGTCTTTATTTATGAAAATCATTTTTGATCCATTAATTAATGATTCAACATTTCTAGGGTGGGTTCATGCATGATTGAACCCATGGATTCCAAATGATTTGGATGATAATGAACAAATCAGTGTTTTAGTGATGGATATAGATGAATCAGGTGTTATAGGTGATTATCTATGGATCTAGGATCCAAATTAGTGATAACAATAATTATAAGGTGATCTGAGGTGCAATGGTTGATGTTTTGAGATTTGTCTGGATCAGAAGATTCTTTTTTCTAGCCACCGAAGGATGGGAAACAACATCCGGAGGTAATTTCCATAAATATAGATTGGTCAATAAGAGAGATAAATGGGAATGTTTTCATATATTAAAACTGCACGTAAAATCCATAGATTATTTGAAAACCCTGATTATAAATTGTGTATCCTAAAAAACATAGGACATGTATCCCTCTAGGGGTGGTTCTAGGGTTTCAGAAAAATGTTAAGGATCACATGTTATGTGATCAAACCCACACAACGTGTGAGCCTCCCGACGTGGAAAATCAATGACCATCTCGAACACACCCAAAAACTCATGGGGGAGGACACACCATGTACTCTCTAAGTATAGGAATATGTGCTAGTACTCAGGCAGGTCTTGGTTAATGTCTAGTTATATGGGCATGGCCTAAAGTACACGAGAATGAACATACAAACATGGGTAGGACTCAAGCATCCGATACACACTGTGCTCCACCTTTACGTGTGAAATATGATGAAATGGATTTCAATATTAATCAAAATAAGAATAGGACCATGAATCAATGTCGGTCCACACACAATGTGGACCCCTTAAACGTTGTGTACCTCCCTCCATAAAATATCCTTCTCGTATGTCCTTCATTTGGACTCATAAATTTTCCCACTAATATCCTATACAGAGTTATTTTCCATGTTGAACATAATTGTGGCCTTTATTGTTGAATAAAATATATGATGCAAGATATTCTAGGAATGACTATTCTTTAGGATACACTTGATGATGGTAGTGATCATGGTTGAATCGTATGAGTGTTTCTAGGGAAGATATCCTCTCTAGAATCAGGGCACAGGTTCCATATACTCTTTATATAGTTAAAAATGGTACCCCCATTTACTAGTAATGGGTCCTCTTTATACAAATTGTTACTCCCTCATCGTTGAGCTATGGTAGTGAGATGGTCCTCCATAATAGTTGTGGTTCACTAGGCTATGGAGAATAGAGACAAGGGGATGAAACTTCCATACATATTCTAGTTAGGTTTCATTAGATGAATGGTTTAGTTATTTTATTTCTCATCTGTAGAGCACAACAGTGAGGTGTGAGAACATACACATGGTTTCTTATACAGTTTTTAATGATCCTGGTCATTAGTGATGGATCTTTGGAGCTGTGGGATGACTCATTATTCTTAGTTGGTATGTTGATATGGAAATACACATTATCTATCATTTGGTATTATTTTTGATAATATGAATATATTTATGGCTTTTGTATTAGTTCTTGACTGAAATTGCTTCATTGGGTTGAGTTGAATACTTTCTTATATCAATCTAATTCCCCATATTTTGTTTTAGGGGTGACCTACTGGGTGTGTATATACTCAACCCTACATGGGATATTCCCACATGTGTCATGTCATATAAAAATGAAATACTGGTCGGTAAAGAATTTAATGGAGCATAGTGATACTTGGGCACATTTACCATGTATGGAGGTCAATCATGGAGATATGGAGTTAGTATATCTCAAAATTATTTATTTTCTACCTTTTTTAGGTTGGTAATTCGTTTATAGTGGAGAATTTATTATCTCCCTTTAAAATTTTGTTTTATTTTATTTTACATTGATTTTTTCAACATATTTTCTTGCATGAATGGTTTACACAAGATTTTATTGTCTTTTATTTTTCATCTACAATGTTGTATGGGAATTATTGGGTGCATGCATATAGGTAAATTAGTAAAATAGATCCCAATTTATATTATACCTTCTTAGTTCTTGTCACCATCCAATGGCCAATTGGAGGTGATCTTGCGGCTATGGAGGCCCAGTCTTTGGTCGTCTAGGCGGGCCTCAGTGGGTTTGGTCGTTACAAAATTCCACTCCAAACATGCATAATATCTATTAAAAATGGAACTATTCTCAAGAAACACTACTATACATATCATAAAACATTTTTGATGCATTACGGATACAACATACTCATATAAACACCTAAAATAATTAGTTTTACATGATAAAAACAAATTCACACATGTTATGAAATATTTAGAACAAATATATATAGAAACAACAACAAGTTACAAACTAAACATATCATCTTATTGTCAACATGATTTAATCCATGATATATGTTCCACATTACTGAATTTTAACAATAATTCACTTATATTCTAAGCATTTACATGAATACTAATTCAAAATAAACTTATATGGTCCAAAAGAGGTTCAATGTGATTACATGGGAAAAAATCAATTTATACTAGAGGTAATATTATTTAAAATATTTGTTTTAATATTTGAATCCTCATTTGAAGATAACCCATATTTAATGAAAAGATTTATTTATAAATAATGTTTATATTAAATTCATTAAAAATAAAACTAATTTGAAGAAAGAATTTATTTAAGGAAAATAAATCTTCATAAGTGAATACTTTACACTTCATGCTTATATATTTTATAAAAAAATTATATTTACACTTGGTTTACCATGAAATCAATACACCAATTAAAACATAATAAAAGATATTTTTTTAAAGGAATTAGTTTTATAATTTAATACACAAATAAAAAATATAGTTTTAAATTAAAATCATTCCTAATAATTTATGTAAATAAATATTTTATGGATTCATGATTTTATTCATTTTATAGTTAATAATGAAATTATGGAAAAAATATTTTTAAGAACTACATCATTCAGTTCCACATAAATTTAACCAACTACCATGTCTTCACCAATGAAAAATATTAATCTGGGTTTAGTGTGGGTCACTAACTTATGACTCTTATGGGTAAGACAAGATTGTAATGATTACCTCAATAAAGAATGGTAAAGGTACAAGTAGAATTTTGTTTATCAAACATTATCGCACCACAGTATATTTTAATTTATAAGGACATTTCATAAATTCCAAATGAATTAATAGAACATGTTATTTATAATATTAAGGAGTGTGTATCATCAACTAAATAAAGCATCAATGTTATTAATAATTTAAAACATTAGATCTCATTCCATGTGACATGATTAATATTAGTTATATGACAAACCCAAATTATGATCTAGCATGAACATAATAAAATCCATTAAAATTATTCCAACCACCTTTTTTACATCTTTAATAATTCAAGAAAAATAAATAATCCAATGAAAACAAATTACAATATATTTATAACATAACATGCATATAATTAATCATCTAATTGAATACAAAAGGATTATTAAATTTAAATTTAAACAAAACCATAAAATATGGGGTTTTAAATATGGATATGATAAATTATAATATTTATAATATTTCTATAAATACCCTTCAAAAAACTTCTTACTAATTATATAAATATATTCTTTAAATACAAAGATTCTTAATTTTGAAAATATTGTGTTGAATTTTTCATTCATTTTAAAAAAAAACTAGAATGAATGTCTCGAGATAATCTTATAAATTCATATGATGAGTTGAGTTCAACTAACTTATTAAATGGAGATCTTTATATACACTGCGATATCTAAGTAACATTTCGATGATAACCAAAAAACCCATATAAACCATAAAATCAAGATTCCAAAATTAAATAACTTCAAATAAAAATTCATTATGGTCAAGATATCATTAAAATAAAATAAAACTAAATCAAAATACATATAAAACCATGGGATTTGGTGAATAATCGTTTTTCAAAAAAAAACTATACTTTCATATATTTTATGTCACAAAATAATAAATGTTTCTTGTATTGCATGTTACCATATGTTTATCTTGAATTACACACAACACTGATTGTTACATGCAATACATGTTACACTAAGTTTAATAAAAATGTGTCATACAAATAAAATATTTTTATTTAATATGATAATTATAACGTAGACATTTTAATGGTGGGTATGAATATAATTAAATAAATTTTGAAAATATATTTTCAACACATGTATATAAATAAATAATTTTTTGACAAATTATATAGAAATGAAAATAAAATTAATTTTGATGTAAAAGAAATCATTTTTTGAAAAACTATTTTTATGCACACATATACATTTTACCTTTATAAATTACACAAATCAATTTGATGAATGATTATAATGAATTTTATATATTATATATTAAATAAAATTTTTAACATTCATATTATGTATTTTATAGACAGAGGATATGAAGCAATCTAATTTTATGCTTACAATCTATTCTTTACTAAAAAATAGTTTTGTCAACTTTTTGGGAAGTTATTTTAAAATTTAATTTAAAAAATTATTTTACTTTTTTAAATCAGCATGACAAAATTATCTTAGGGGTAGTTTTTAATAATTCTGAGAAAATATTATTTTTTTCATAAATAGTTAAAAATATTGAATTTTAAATGAAAACAACCTTTTCGAATAAATTATTTAAAATGTTAAAATAAATTTTAATTTTAAAAAATAAAATTAGTTAAATTATAAATTGGAATAATATTAATATTGAATATTTATATAAACACCTTATAAACTATTGAACATTTTCTCATTGATAACTCAGTTTTTCCTAGAATGAGTGGGATTAATTTTAAATTAAAATTTTCCACTAATTTGAAATAAAATTGAAAAAAAGGATTCTATATTTTTAATAATAATATATCATATTATTTAATAACTTCCAATTTATTTTTAACACAATAAATAGTGAATATTTTAAAAAAACTAATTACCATAGTTGAGGTAAAAATGAGTTTATCGACGGTTAAAATAAAAAGATAATGGTTAAAATAACAAAAAGAAATTAAAAATATATTTTATCGACATATTAAGTCCCTATAATGTCTAAGGCATGAGAATACCCTATTTAGACCCTTTTTGTGTGAAAAAACGTGGGTACACCTTTTTCTTTTCAAAAATTACATGTGTTCCACTGATCTCACTTATAAAAGGCTATCTCGTCTCCTCTCTTCTTTACACCTTAAACCCCTTTTGTTTTGGCAAGGACCTACCCAAAACACTTCCCACAATCACTCATCTCATCCTATAAGACTTATCTTGGTCATAAATCCATCATTTCAAGGACATTGGTGCAAACCTATAGAGGCAACCCAAAAAATAGTAGGTTCAAACAAGTACGATGGAAGTCAAGTCTTACTCTCTGGGATTTCTAGGATGCCTTCTATTTCTGAGAGATATATAAAAATTCACCAATAATTTCATTTATGTGGTGCATATAATTCTCCTATGACATTTTATATCATTAATATCCTTTTTTCATGATATTTAATGTTTTATATGATGTTATCAATTATTGGGGATTATAAATCAAATGATTACTAAAGTGATAAGGGATTCCAGTCTTAATTTTTAATTCTGTGAGACACATTCCATATTCAAAATCAATATTTTATATTTAGTGTATATACTTCCCAAGATTTTATTATATTATTCATATCCTAAAATTTCATTTGTATTTATATATCAATTTGGGGATATTTCTTTCATAGGGTTTATGGTTCAAAAGTTACCAAAGTATTAAGGGATTATTTGTCTCAATTTTCCTTCTTTTAGATGTACTTTATGGTTATGAATTGATATTCTTTTATGAGGTGTATATATATCCCCTTTGAAATTTATATCATTAATTTAATTATCTTCATGATATTTTATTCTTCATTTTATGTTATTTCTTCATGGGGTTTATGATTCAATTTTACCAATTTGGTAATGATTTCATATTACAATCTCTTTTTTTATTTGGAAATTTTATGATTTTTTGATGATGCTAAAATATTAGGATATGTCTCACAAGAAAATACTGAATTTTATTATCCTCTAGAAATTGATGATAATTTAATGTAATAGTGAAAATTTTATACTCTTTGTTCCATAAATTAATTGAGAAAATATTTTTTAGAAAATATAATGTTATATCTTTCTTCTGTTAGAAATAATTTTTTTTCTAAAAACACTTTTGAAAAAAATTTTCTCAACAATTGTTTTTTATTATCAAATGATTTTTAAAAGATGTTTTTACCCATTTTTTACAAAAAAATCAACGTAATCTTCTTTTCCCTTTCAAAAAAATTCTTGTTTGGATTTTATATAAAATTTAAAAACAATCTTTTTTAACATGTATGAAATGAAATGAATTTATTATAATAATGACCATTATTTTTTGAAGAATAAATTATAAATTTTCATTTCTATTTTAAGAGAAAAATATTTTCAGAATGTTTTCTATTTTAGAATATTGTTTTTAATCTGGAATGGATATTTTTCTCAAAAAATTTTGTAAATGATCGTTCAAGATAACTTTCCATAAAGGATTAAATCCTTCGATGTTATTAAGTCGTAATTGAGTATATGATCCAAGAATACCATTATTATTCTCTCTCTTAATTGTTTGTGTTTATTATATAATTATTTTTATAAAACCAATTTCTATTCCATTGATATTACGATGATAAAATTCTTATAAAACATACTTCTTTTTCCACTAGTTTGTTATATTTATTGTATTAAATGATTATAAAACCTATCTCTTTTAAAAAATGTTAAGATATAATGAAATGTTTATTAAACCCATTTAATTTCATTGGATGTGTTATGATTACTGTTTTATGATCTTTTGTAAAACATAAACATGGTTTTCATTATACTAAGTGTGGGAAGTATATCTCCCTTCAATGCATTGAGTCAAAAATATTTCCTTGGGTTCATGGATCATGTATGGGTATAGGAATAATTACAATAACTGTAACACTAGATTTAGTCTATTTGGATGAATTATATCTTTTTGATCATGGATCATAGATGGATATAGACATAACTACCATCAAATTAACACTATAGTTAGTTCATTTGGATGAATTAGTTCCTTCTATATGTGGATCATGGATGGGTATATGCATAACTACCAACACTATAACACTTTTAAGTCCATTTGGATAAAATAGTTCACTCAACATGATAAGGATCTCAAAGGGGTAGATTTAGAGTGTGGATTCCAATGTTTAAAAGGGTTTGATCACCCCAAAATTATTTTTTCACATATTTCATTAATATACCTCTGGACTGATAAAATGGGGATGAGAGAACAAGTGAATTCATACAAAGTTTCATAGTGAAAAGGGCCTAGTGAGTACAACCTGACTTCTTCTAGATTAATATTATGAACCCCACAAGCTTTAAGTCATTTATTTTTACACCTTAAATTTTTCATGATCCTCATATTGGGGAGGCCTAGTTCACAAGGAATTGTCTTCTTATTAGGTTTCCCCTCACGTATTTTCAACATAACAAGATATCATTCATTTTTCAATTCAAAATTCTTAACTTAGATTAGGTTATTGTCATATCCTGTTAGTGTAGACTCAATCTTTACCTAGGTTTCTCTTTATAATTTTTTCACCATGATGAGTTGTGTGTCTATTTTCTTATATAGTTTTAGTTCATGAAAGTTGTACTGATATAGAGGATGTTTAAGGTTAAAAAAAATTGACCTTGTTTCACATTTTTTATGTTTATGATGTGTGGACCATAAGCTGGGGTAGCCTACATAAAGAGTTGTTTCATGTTAACCTGATATTAATTGGTAAAATATGGTATCATGAATTTGGATGATCTAATAATTAATTATTACTCAATAAAACTAATCATAATGACCACTATTGTTGATAAGAGTGGGGTTTTAACTCTTTGATATTGTTTTAGTGCTTGGTTGTGTAATATCAATAGGAGAATATATGCACTCTCTAAACATAAATGGAAGCAGTGGCATAAGGGATGTCCCACTTTAACTACCAGGGTTAAAGGAGTTAGATACGGTTTTGGAACATGGGTCATTTGGTTTATAGTCATGAATCCCATACCATTTTCTTTGTGATTTAGAGTCACACAATCAGGACCAATTAAGGGTTATATCCTGTTATTTCTCTAGTTCTTCATCAAGATTGGAAACATTATTTTTTTCCTCATGAACTGTGATTCCAACCATGTTATGCTTATGTAACTTCTTTTTATCTAATATCATATTTTGACGCTATAAAGGATTTCAAAAGTCAGGGGCTCATCTTTATTATATTATGTTTTTGTAATCTTACACTATCGTATATATGAATCTATTTCTCTTTTTAATAGTAACTATGTGTTTATTTTTTTTAAATTTTGTAGGCACATTGTGATATACATGGATAAAAGCTAGATCACATTACCGAGGAACACACCTCAGTATGTTAAGGGATTGAATGAGTTTTTAGATTTTGAAACTTCTAATCGATCTGTTGAAGGTTGAATAAGATATCCATGTCCTAAATGTAAATTTAGAACATGGTTGAAGAGAGATGATGTTTATGAACATTTAATACTGAAGCAATTCCTTGGTCAATATTTGTGTTGGGTTTGGCATGGAGAATCGAACATTACAGAATTATTGATAACTGTTGTTAATCCACAGAATGAGGTCCCAAGTTCGTCAAAAATGTAAAATGAAAGGCAAAAACTCATAAATGATGCATTAGGCACTGCAAGACACCACTATTAGCATCAAAACATATCAGAACAACCAGAAGAGGGTGATACAAATTAAAACCTGACAAGTGATGTTTTTGAGACTATAACACAAGTAGATCAAGATTGTAACATATCATTGGAACCTCCTACTGATTCTGTGGAGCCAAATTTAAGAGAAAACATCACTAAGGAAAATGTGTTTCATGATTTAGTTGATGATGGAAATCAAGAGTTGTATAGTGTGTTTTTGAAAAATTCAAAGCTTTCATTTCTACTGAAGTTGTACCATATCAAATGTCTATGTAGAATTAAAAATAAGGAAATGTCTATGATATTTGAATTGATTCGTGATGCATTTCCAGAAGCAAAAATCCCAGAATCTTTTTATGATATGAAATAATTTGTTAACATGCATCTTCTGAATTATAGAAAAATACATGCATGTCCCAATGATTGTATGCTTTATTGGGGAGAGGATTCAAGTAGATAGAATTGCATGAAATGTTCTTCTTCTATATGGAAGTAAAAGGGTTATGTTGGAAGTCTTAATGAACATGATTCCATGGAGAAGAAGAAAATGAACACACCTGCAATGGTTTTGCGTAACATTCCCTTGAATCCTCGATTGAAAAGATTATTCCTGACATTGAAAACCGCCGAACACATGAAGTGGAATTCTATAGATAAAAACAATGATGGGTTAATGATACATCCACGAGAAATTTGGATGATATTGAGACAAGATTTTATCGAGTTGGACGTGTGGATGACACATAAAATTAATCTCAAATGCATCAGAAATCAAAAATATTTCTTACCATTGGCTGATCAGTTGGGAGGACCTCAAATGTTACCCTGACAGAATTGGAATTATTACAGGCACATAGATATATGATCCTAAATAGTGAAATTTTAGATCCATTTATTGAGTAGTTTTGGATAAAAACAAAGAGACGAATGAGAGGCCGAACATGATATAAGAAATATATAAAGAAATCTGTGAATAAAGAGATTGTAGAATGGTTTGCACGACATGTAAGTTCAGAAATATTGCAATAAATACGAATATTAGTTTGACACATACATTTTGAAAATCTATTAAATTATATTTCCTTTTTCAGATCATGAATAATGATACTCGAATAGACTTGTAAGATGATATGATGTTTTTTTCTAGAGGTCCTATAAAACAAGTTAGAAAGTTCGACACTTATAATGTGAATGGATTTAGATTTCGTACAGTCCATCGAGAAGTTTCTTTGAAAACACAGAATAGTGGTATAATTACATTTTCCAAAGTGGGATACTATGGAGAGATACATGATATTATTGAATTAAACTACCATATAAATTTTTCTATTGTTTTATTCAACTGATGATGGGTCGATATTATCAGAGGTGTTAAAAGAGATTCCGTTCAATTTACTTCTGTGAACTTCTATCGCTTGATGGATGTTGGTGATCGCGAAATTCATGATCTATATATCTTAGCATACCAATAAAAAATGGTATATTATGTGAATGATGTTGTGGATGAAGGGTGGAGTGTAGTTTCTCAGGTAATACAAATAGATTTGTATGATATGGGTGATAAAGTGGACGATTTGACCTCTAAAATTGAATTTCATCAACAATAGGAAGCTGAATTATTTGTCAATAATGATATTGAAAATATTAGTACAGAAAGGATAAATGATGTAGATGAAGCAACGAATAGGAAACCAACATGATTGAAGGGGAATATGATTGTATGTACAATTATTTATTCACTCAAAAACCACTTGATTCATTTCTGCAGTCATTCATTATCATTGTTATATATATTTTTCTATTAGTACTGGGCATCTGTTATCATTTTTAATTTTTTTCTGCATATTTTTTTGGAAATATATATTCTAAAGATAATTTTATTAGATTAAATGATAGTAATTCCATGGAGGAAGCGGTACACTATTTCACCTAGTTCTATGACAGATGAAGATCCATCTGGCTCCCTCCCCACGACATCTGAGGCCCCAGCTGCCTACACCCCTGCACCATCTCCCCCTATACCATCTCTCACACTATCTATGGATGCCCCATTAGTGGTTCAGTCATCGAATCCTCCTTTAGGATCCTCAGTAGTGGGGTAGTGACATGCCCCTTCTAGTTCATCACGGACATACTTGAGTGTCACTGTCATTGGTACAAATTTTAATTAAATAAATTTATTGCATTTTGTTTATACTAATTTTTTTCTCATTGAAGATGAAAAAAATGAAACTATGGAGAAAAACATAAAAATTTAAGATGTTTTGAATAGGAATGGTGAGAAGATAGTCATTCCATTTGATTCTTATGGGGTCCCTACGGATGACGCAGCGGGGTTACTTGGCCAGATTCTAGGACAGTTGGCAGCAGAGCCCATTCCCCATCCTATTTCTTATGATGATTGGAGACATATGCCTCCAATCTAGAAAAATGATGTTTTTGATTCCCAAATAATGGTAATTTTATTACATAGTGGTTTAATATAATGTCATGTTACTAATATGTTCAAAATGAATTTCTGTATAGAGATGTTCTTCCACATTATAGTTTCTGATGTGATAGCACGGAAGTGGATGTTGAAAAATCATGGTAAGAACTGGAATGATTTCAAATGGCGATTCTGGTGTGATGTTAACAAAAATTCATTGACCGTGCAACCAATGTATGAGAAGCTACCCAGTGGGGTACCGAAAGAACAGTGGACAATTTTTGTTGAAAGACATAGTGATGAGAAGTTGATGGTATTGAAATATATATTATTATATTGTCCTAATTTTACATTTATACATGTATATGAAGTGGAGATGACACTGAATACATTACTATAAAATTTCATTTTATTTATGTCAGGATCTATCAAGGCAAAATGCATCAAACCAGGCTAAGCAAGCCATCCCTCACACTGCGATCTCAAATTTTTTTTCTAGAAGCTGAACAACATTGGTAATATTTTAATTAGTTTAAATATTTATAAGACAATATTATCTATTTAATATGTTGAATGGTTGATTTATCTTTTCTTAATGTAGTCAAATTGTTTAGGGCACGAAGAATTCTAAACTGAACTGTGGTTGGATGTTCACAAAAAATCAAATGGATGTCTTGGTAGTGAGCCTACTATGGAAGTTGGGGTATGAAGTCAATTTTTTATTATGATAACTTATTATCAGTTTATACTATGTTAATATGTATTGATATTTGATTTATAGGTAAAAATTAAAGAACTATGGGATGTGAATCCTGTGCAGTCCTACTTAGTCTCCCAGGATGGCTCAGTTGCTAAAGTCCTTGGGAGGGAGCATCCTCGTAGAGTGCGCGGGATGGGTTTCAGACCCGTACCATATGAGGTCTTTGGCATGACACCAAGGATTACAACAGCATATACTCCTGGTTATAGTCAGTCCATACCCGAAGATGCTCAGAAGGAGATTGATTCTCTATGAACCACATTTCAAGACCAGGGGGTTCAGATATCTGCTTTGTAGAAAGTGATGATTGATATACATTAGCAGATGACTAGATGTGCATCCGGTGTTAGTGCATCGACTGGTGGTATGCAGGTAAATCACAAAATATAAAAATCATTTAGTTTTCAAAATTTCATTTGTTTTATGTTTTAATATAAATATTCAACAGTATTTAATTTTCAATATAATGTTCTTATAGGTGAAAATAGAAAGTATAGATGGAGGTGGAGAGGGTGATGATGCATCATCGGACCGTGAGTAGTTGTATTGTTGATTTTTTGAAAGAATATTGGAACATATGGTTTGTATATGTAACATGTGTGGAACAAAGTAGCCACCAAACATTTTCATGTCCTAACATTTCCTTCATTTGTCAGGTTTCTTTTTTTGCATTTTATTGATTTCTAATTTTTCCTTTTATGTCTTGATTTCTCGAGTGTGGAATACATCATTCCATTTAGGCCTGGGTTTTAATTGGTAGACGATATTTTGGATGACTAAGATTTAAATCCATTGTTGATGTGCTGAACAAATTGGGACATTTCATAGTGATCAAGGGGACAATGTTGTGGAAACATTGGTGAGGCAGAATGTGTAGATAGTGAATCTTTATGCGTTGTTAATTGTTATCATATTCTCTTCATGATGACAAAGTGTGGTCATACCCCATTTAAAACCTATGTTCCTCTTAATGGGAGATGGTATTAAACCGTATCAAACTGGGATTTATTTTACGATGTGTATTGGATGATCTAAAAGCCTTACACTATATAAAATTTGGATTCCTCTTACGATAATTGTGATATGTTCAAAAAAATTACCTCATATAAAACATGTAAGAATCACATTTTGTGAGATGAAGAAAATCATTTTCTTCAAGGCATGACATTAAAATTTTCATCATGGCCTTGGTTGTATGATCTTACACTTTGTGCAATCCTATTCAGGATTTCATCATGTGTTGAAGGGCCTATTTTATCCTATAACCCCAGGTTTTATTCACCATAAAAACATTCTTGATTCCCCCACCTCATCAATCTATACTATAATAGTTTATATCAAGAGATCCCTAGTCCAAGCATTATGACAATAAAATATGCTCATACATCCATCACATGGGTTAATTCATCCCTGGAGTTTCATCAAACATCTGTTTCCAAAACATTATAGAACTATCAGTAGATTGATTCTCATTTCCGTGGGATACATATTGATGCATATATCTTCTATAATTAAGCCTAACTGATTATTCACCATATAATAATCCATTACATAAGGTTTCATTTCCCCAAAACACTCACATGAGCCTCTTTTTTAGCAATAATCTCCTTTCATTTATGTAGACACATCTGTTGGCCAAGATGCTCCCATTTCGTAAAATGAGGAAGTAAATAATGGGTGTATAGATACAAAAGACCTTCTAAGATCATAATAAGATGAATTTGAACTATATCATTACCCCGTGTAAAATATATATACCTATTAATGATAGACAATTTAACACCATAAAAAATTGATATGTCTCTTAAAGAGAGATAATTTCACCTCTTATAAATTCTAGATACCTAATATTATAATATGTAATTAATAAATATAATCATACAAGATGGTAAAACCTTATTGCGTTGGTATCCTATGACATTATGAATCATAAAAACATGTGGATTGATTCCAATAATCACGATATTAGTAGTTATATATAAATATTTAATCCAGGGAACAACCCTACCACCGAATCATTATAGCTTTCTCCCTTTCCTATCTACTTTGGTCAAAGATTGAAGACCATCGACTCAAACCTATTCCTATATTTGGACCTCTAGGAATTTAAACTAGTTGTTTTCATAGTCCATGTTGTATGATTTTAAACATCAAAGCCCAATGTCCTCAGCAAAGAATGTTAATTAACAACCATACCCTATTAAATGAAAAAGGACGCCTCATATGATAAGTGTGAGATGATTATAAAAATAATTACCACAAATAAAACTGAGATTCCTCATATTATAAGTATGAAATGAACCACACATTACCCATATAAAACTTGTATTTATCCGAATATGAGATGAAATGATATCCTTGATAGAGATGAAATCACTCCACCAACAATAGTCTCTTACCATGTCATGCATTAAAACTATGTCTTTCTTGAGTCCCATTATGAGGAGACACATACTGATACATGTATATTTCATCTCAGACCCATCCCTACCAAAAACTCATCATGGGGACATTTCCCTCAGGGTCAATCTTGAATCTTGTCAACCCACATGTTTAAATAGAACATTTGAGAACATGAGGAAATATCTCCCATGGAACCGAATATTCTATATGGTACATCCCCACATACACTTGTGCAGTTCAAACATTCTACTATTTGGATAATCCACACCCTACTAATCTAAAAAGGATCTCTAATGAAATGATTCATGGACATAGTGTCTTACATACCATCTTAGGCTCATTCAATGTAGTGCATTTACTGATAAAAAGTGGATCTCATGATTTGATATCCATAAATAGTAGATCATGATATTTTTCATCCTATCCTCATCTAGCTCAGGTATCCTATGTTTCAAACATGGTCAATAATAATTCTATTTCTGTCGATTACTCCCATTTCACTTCTCAGTTCTCAGAAGTTGTAATTGTCATCGTGATATTTTTCGGGTCACTTATTGCCCTCATTGGGTTCACCCCTATAATCAATTATAACTATATAAATATCATTGATTATTGAATCAATCATGGCTCAGTAGGGCTTAGGTGTTGGGAGGAAGTCCATCTCAATCATGGTTGAGTTGCATGATCACCACACAGTTCTAATTATATAACCATAAATGAGTATTCCATTTCCATGAATCACTAA
The DNA here is from genome assembly GCA_963277665.1 of Viscum album. Lineage (NCBI taxonomy): Eukaryota > Viridiplantae > Streptophyta > Magnoliopsida > Santalales > Viscaceae > Viscum > Viscum album. The sequence continues at coordinate 219,690,129 of OY728167.1, forward strand.
TCTAAACTAATTTTAAACCAACCTTAGAACCTTTTGTGTGGTATTGTAACCATTATCTATCAATTCAGGTCATGCTTTTTACTCCTCCTCACTACAAATATCCATTTATGATGTTCCATGATATTTTCCAAGCATCACGGCCATAAATGTTTTACTAGTTGTCTCCATTGTTTTTTAAATTTTGTGCGCATTAATCTGTTAGGATTTTGGTATTTCTAGTTTAATTTATTTTTCAGGGCAGTGGTGCAGTGGAAGCATAATTTTTTTTCTTGTCAGCTTTTTGCGGTTGTTTTAACCGCCGTGGAAAGTATACAGGTAAGACATTAGCGGCAGTTTTAACTACCGCTACTGATTCTAATCACCCGCGTGCATTCCGTGACGGTTTTCGTGACTTTAGCGGCAGTTTTCTGGCTTCTGGATTTTATTTTATTAGCGGCCATTATAACCGCCGCTAGTAAATTAAAATCCTGGGTAGGTAAAAACCACCGCTTAACTGAGTAAAGCCGCCGTGAAATGAGTCTGCTACGATGCTTCCCTTAAACCACCACTAAATGGAAATAACTGCTGCTAATAGTTTGCTGACGCCAAATTTAGGGGTGGTTTCGATAAACTGCCACCAAACCATGTAGTGGTGGTTTAAACAGCCGCTACACGCAAACACAAACTGCTGTTGAATGGTGCTTTTCTTGTAGTGTAATATTACCCATTCTTATATTTATTTACCTAGGTTTTGTAGAAAGATATTTATGCATGATTACTAAAGGGGAAGGAATTTATGGGATACATTGAATATCTTTCATGAATTAATAATATTTTATTCTAATTTTCCAAAGGCACATAACTATTATAGTCCTCAGGCATTTGTTCATGTAATGTAATGAATATTAATATAAAAATATTTTATATCTATGTATGTGGATCATGTGTCACTATATTGTTTATCAAATGAATATATTAGTTAAACATTGTAAACAATTATGAAAAAACATTGGTGAGATCCCAAGGGATATTTATAATGATATGTCTAGGGGTGTCTCTAAGGATAAGTCTCATGATATTTCAATGTTTAGGAAAATGTATTTGAATTTTTGTAAAGGATATAGTATGTGGTTTCCAAGAAATTACATCCCTCTAAAGATACTATAACTGGATGGGGCTCTAAAACAGACGTACCAAGGGGTAATAACTCTAAAAAGGGTGCATTGATCTGGACTTGATCCTCACCTGGTACATGACAATGATCCTTTCTACATACCTTGTTTGACACACCAAGGGGACGTGCTTTGGGAAATTTCACAAAATCTTTACAAAAAATCATGAAGGATTTAAATAGAGGATTACTATGATTAAAATAATATAAACATAAGGTTTCATATATTAAAAATAATGTGTCAATATATAGACATCCTATATGTGATTCACATGATTATTCAGTTTCCCATTATGATTAGCATTGCTCACAGTGTGTTTTTTGTTTTTAGGAAATGGTGGGAAACATAAGTAACTAGGTTAAAATTGAATGTGAAATAAATTTTTCTGATGATAAGTAATATTGGATGATGAATTTATTAAATGAGGTTTTGATTATTACAAATCTATTATCATGACATGTGATTAACAATGTGAACCTTAAAAAATCTCGGACTGACAAATGAAGAGAACAATATAGTTCTCTAAGATTTTAAGCAATGGAGACCATGTAGGAAAGTTGATTCAATTTCCTATACATTTAGAATGTTGGAATAAGTACCGAATATACTATCATAGAGGGATGGGAATATGTTTGAGTGTGTAAAAGGACAAAAAGAAATTAATTTTAGTGAATCAAATGTAATGATCAGTTACTAAAATGTAGGAGAATACTAATCTCCCTAAGATATCATCGAGGGTTAATTGTTACAAACGTGTAATTTATTATAATTTTGAAAATATATTTCATAAAGAGAAATCATGAGAAGAGAGTTATAAAGGTTTTATGAGTAATGGTTTTTCTGTTAATGATGAAGAGACTGTTAATGACATATAAAATGAATGGGTATTAAGGAATATGATCAGGAAGCCCAGTTAATGATTTGAGATGGAAGTGGGATTATTGAAGTATTTATGTATTGGAATTAAATAATTTTGAAATATATATGTTTTTATGTATATTTTTTTCATTATGGATAGATTTAAAATAATATTTTAATTGATGGTAATGACCTAGAAATATTATTTAAATGGAAAGGTGATATTTATATTAAGGTTAGATAACCATTAACTTGGTAATGATGATGAAAAAATAGCGTTTATTGTGGATAATGATACAATTTATATGAACAAAGTAAATTGGATAATACTGATGACCCTGAAAATGATCAACGATTTGTGGAAGAATTGGTTTATGTTCTCACTGGTGGATTTTATATCATTATTGAATTTTTGGAATATATTAAATAATATGTGGTTTTATTCAATGAATATGGAATAATATAAGTTTTCAATAATTTTTATGGTAATTTATGTAATTACCATGTTTCAAGAGAATACATGATAAATTTGTTCAAATTTTTGGTTTATTAACAATTAAAGATGCTAAATTTTGTTTGGGATATTAATGTTAAGTACATTTTGAGAAATTTAGTGACCATTGTTATAAATTTTGAATTTTGGTTGTGTTATAAGGTCAACCAATTATGAAATGGTTTAACTCAAACATTTATTATGGTTTTATAGATTAATATATGTCTTTAATATATAAATACATATGCACATAGGATATCCTATTCTAACCATTTTGGTGTGATGATAACTATAGATCGAAAGAAAGAATTATCAATCTATTTGTGGTTTTTATTAACAAATAGAAATTTAGATTTAAAAAATTCACCAACATTTCATAGAGTATGATATGAATTGTAAATTGATCAGGGCACAACCAAAGGGAGTGATTTTGCTTTTGAAATTACAGGAAATCAAGTTAGAACATCTTCTCATGAAAATTATTCATCTTTTGGAAAAAGGATTTTGAAAAAAATTATTGTCCTATTACCATCACTTTTGATGATATCAATATCATTTTTCGTGCCTCTCTGTTTTATGACTTTGTGTTCATTAACACTCTCATTATCATGTTCTCTATCAATCTCTATTAGTGTCTGGGTGTTAGTTTTCTCTTCTATATACTTGTTTTAACTTCCCATAGATATTCCCCTTTTAGAAACATCGAATGTATTATTTTAGATGAATTTCACAAAGCCATATATATTTTTCAATAGTATTTTTATTAACCCTTTTAATGATTTCAGTTTCATTGAAGGAATTGTCAAATGTAAAACGATTGATGTATAATGGCGAAAATCATTTTAAGGAAGATAGAATATTACACCTCAAGATTATGTGAAATAAATTTTTTTCAAATAAACTTATTCTTCTGATATTTTCTGTTACATGAAACACTATGTTTTTCTCATTTTAATTGAAAAAACTAATTTGACCTTTTGTTACATTAAACACTGAGTGTAACATGTGATACATGATACATAGAGTTTAAAACAAATAGAAAATATTATTAAAATATTAATATTTAATGTGATACATATCACCTAGACATTGGAATGGACGAAATGAATAAAATTAACTAAATTATGAAAATATATGGTCTAGAAATGTAAATAAAATAAATTAATTGGAGGCTAATTAATTAGAAATGAAAATAATAACTATTTCGAAATAATGGAAATATTTTTCTAAAAAATCTATTTTTATGGAAAAAAACACCTTTTAACTCAATAAATTAAAAAAATAAAATTAGTTAATTATTTTAATTATATTTTTATATTATATTTTTAACAAAAAATTTAACATTAATTTTATGTGTTTTCTATGTATTGGATATGAATAAATCAAATTTTATGCAAAAAACTATATTTTTCTAAAAAGATTTTTTGTCTTCTATTTTTGCACATATTCAAAACTTTTTTTTGACACTTTAGATTTTTTATTTTAAATAAAAAATTTATATGTTTAAATAACTATTTAAAAAATATTTTAGGGTGAATTTTTTATAATTTTTTGAAAATATTATATTTTTTGATGAATTGTAAAAAAATAATAAATTTTAATATAAAACTACTATTTTTTAAATTATTTATCAAGGTAAATAATAAATTACATTGGTTTAAAATTAAAATTATTCAAATAATATATATTTTAACATAAGTTACTCCATTGAATTCATTTTTTTATTTTATTTTTATATAAAAATTTTATAAACATTTGAGCCTTTTCTCTTTGACAGATACTATTCTCATCATGTCTACGAGACACCATTCTCATCATGTCTACAAGATTATGATAAAACTAAAACATTAATATTAAATGAATTGATTTTTCAAAAAAAAATTAATTTTAAAAATTAATTTTTTACCAAAATAAATTTTGAAAACATTACAAATTCATTATCACGATTGAGGTAAAAATAGGTTTATCAGGAGACTAAACCAAAAATATATGGATTAAAATAACCTAAAAATTTCTACCAAATCTACTAGACAATCATATTTTGATCCATTCATTTATAAGTCTTTACAATACATCATTTTGGAACCTCTTTTATGTAAAAAACGTGGGTACAACATTTTCTTTAAAAAAATTACTAGTCTACAACTCATCCACTTTTAAATGGCCACATACTCTCCTCTCCTCTCGACACTATACAACCCTTTTGGTCTCATTAAGACTTCCCAAAAAAATCTTAACATCCATCCTCTCATTATAGATGCATTATTTTCGGTATAAATCAAACCTAGGAATGATTTTGGGGGAATTCTGAGAAGGTTACCTTAAGAAGAGGAGGATCGAATTAGTATGAAGGAAGTTGAGACTTATGGTATGAGATTTGAAGTATCTCTATTATTTTTGTGAGATATATGAAAATTCAACACTCATCTCTTTTTTTTGGTGTATATACTACCACTTTGACATGTAATATCACGAATCTCTTATTTTTAAGACATTTAATGTTTCGTTTTATTTTATGCTTTAATTGGGATTACAAATGAAAAGTTTACTAAAGTGGTAAGGGATTTCCATCTAACTTATTACTTCTATGAGACACATTCCATATTCAACACATGTTTCTTTTATGTTGTTTATATAATACCCTTTAATTTATTATATGATTCTCTTCTTAATAAGTATTGGGATTTACATGTCCATTTGATGATCTATCTTTCATTATTAGATTATTAACCTATACTAATGGTTTAGAAATATAGGTATATCCTAGAAAACTATTGTCATAGGATATAACCAAGATTCCATGAATCGTGGGTTCTTAAGCTTCAATGATAGGTCTATAACCATGGAAACTATAAAAATTTATGGTATATTCTATATGGATTTCTTAATAACTATTGTTCATTTGAAACAATGGTTATAGCCTATACCCATGTTTTCATAAACCATTGGTATATGTGTTTTCCTAGGATTATTTATACAAATGGTTTTCAAAACATTTGGTATAGGGACATACCCTCATTTTAAAGTAGGATACCCATCCAAAACCTCTCATAGAACCTTAAAATAAATTAAAAATCAGGGCACACATTTAATATTTTACACTTTTTATATAATTAGTATTCAACCATGAAGTTATATTTAGTTTTCAGAAAATTTATAATACTCGAACATATATATAAAATCCACATCATTAATTAGTTTTAGTCATCCACACATGTCTCTAACATAACTAAAAAATATAGCTGGCTAATATCTCACTCATAACCAGTACTTCCATCGTAATCATTACTGGCATCAATGCATAGAGAAGAATCATCAACATCATCATCATCAATATCATCACCACCACCACTATCATCACTGCTTCCACCACCACTAGTACCATCAGCTCGACCACCACTAGGAACCTCATTTAAATCATTAGGGGCATTATATAAAGGGTGTATTGATTCTATACTTGAATAAAAAATAGTTTAATGCTATGATGTGGGTGATGGAAATATAATTGCCAAATCTTTTAGGGCGTGTTTTTTGACATGTGTTCCTCTTTCAGACTCATGTATAGTTATTTTTTGGTTTCAGCAAATTCTGTATAGGAATTTTCAAGCTCAATTGTGTGATTGGTTTGAGAGTCACCTGATGAGGGACAAAACCTATTGGGGAATATGTTTTCCCTAGGTTGACATTAGACTCTCCGTCGGTACTCCTCACCCAGTACCTATCTCAAATGATCATTTCGACTGATGTTTTCATCTATTTTCACATTTAAGGCCTCTAAGGAAACATTTCAAAAATATAAACAGTACATTTAATTATTAATTACATCTAAAAATTTAAAATATAAATAAAAAAAGTAATATTTTTTTAATTATTTTCATTTACAACACTTCCATCCATTTTCTTCATATTCGAGAAAAATATGTTTTCTTTGAGGCACGCAGACATCGATACTCAATCTCGCTCGATAAGAATGAAATTGATTAGTACAATACTGCATTGCAGAATAATATGTAAGTGATAAAGCTTGAATGAATGCAGTTTTTATCCATTTATAAAATCTATAAAATGAAGAATAATTTAATATACATTTAATAAAAAATATAATACAGTTGTATAAAAAAAACAATACATACAAATAATTATTATAAACATTGATATGATGTTGATTACTTTTTTATGATCATTTTGTTCCAATTCTATTTTTTAAATCATTTTGTTATTCAATAACTTTGTAATTTTTCACATTTGGTCATATTTTTTATTTTTTGATAGGTTATATTTTAATTTGGAAATCTGGCATTTTGTCTATTTGGCCAATTTTCAATTTGGAGACATGGCCATCTAGAAAATTGGAAAACATTTCATTTTTATGTTTTGAAATTAGGGAATTTGGGAAATTGTACATTTTTTATGTGTCAATTTTTCAGTATTCTTTATTAACAATTTGGACATTTTGCCAATTTTTTAAATTAGGCAATTTCATAATTTGGAAATTTGGAAATTTATTCATTTGGATTTTTTTCCATTTGGCCATTTATCCATTTGACCATTTGGCCATTGGGTCATTTGGCCATTTGGAAATTTTTTTACATGGATAATTTGGCTATTTGGTCAATTTGGCCATTCGGCCATGCAGTGATTTTCCAATTGGCCATTATGATATTATGATATTAGTCTATTTTGCCAATTTGTCCATAAGTTCATTTGTACATTAGGTCAACAGCCTATTTAAACAATTTTCTATTATTGAAATTGGAAACTTGGCCATTTGGCCATTTAAAAGGGAAATTTACAACATTATATTAAACGGATTAATGATAAGAAAACATAAATTTCAGCATGAAAATCAAAATATGTAACCATATAAATATAGATATTATTTGTATTCATATTAAATTATATCATGCCTCTTATGATATGGATTTGTAGTATTCCTCAAAGTGTGAAAATAAATCCTTAAAATCATTATTCTATTTGTGTTTTGGATGCATACTAAATAAAAAAAATCAATACAATTAATAAGAATTAAATTTTATATGATGACCATTAAAGATTAGGAATACCATAAACTCATTAATCTTATAATATGTGATATTTTCTTGATATTTTCTTTTTGGATGGTGTTGGTCGGAGTGGACACTCAAGAGGGGGGTGAATTCAGTTCCAATTAAAATTTCTGTTACAAACAAGTTCTATTAAAATCCCCCAATTTCAAAAACAGATTAAACTGTAGTGAATTTATACAGATTATAAAGGTTCAATTAGTTTCTCAAAGATTGATTAGTTCTCAGTTAACTTAATCTAATGATTAATTTAACTTTTGAAACTAACTTACTAGTTTACAATAAATATAAACACTTGCGAGTTTAACTATCAAAGTAGCTTTGAAGATAAATTATATTTCAAAGTAATAGCAGCGGAAAATGAAATAAATATGTACTGTATGGATATAAACTTTAACTAAAAACACAGAGGAGTTAACCAAGAGGTTCAGTCTCAAGCCGAGACTTAGTCCTCTCAAAATTTTATATAAAGATGATCCACACCCTGGATCGGGGTTCAACAGTTTACAACTGTCCAGGTCCAAGACTTCTACCACTGTTATTCGTGGGAAACAAAACAACAGCAACCAGCTGTCCAGGTCACACACGACCTCTACCACTATCCACAGTGGGAAAAAGAATGAAAAGATAGTGAGTGAGGATTTACAAATCCTCCAGTTAAGGTTCAGGAGACAGTGTGTGTGTCAAATACAACAGATAACACACACTGCTCGTAATGTAAAAAAGTAAATCATAGAGATAAAGATTTAGAGTTTAGAAATGGCTCTAGTGATCTTCGTGCAGCTCTTGACTCCTTTTGTTGATTAGAATTCGTTCTGAGTCTTCTCTTGGTTTTTGTCTGGAAAACAGAGTATCATCTGTTTCCTTGTCTTCCAGGTTCAGCTTGCTTGTCGACTCAAATAATGAAGAGTTCTGTGTAGTTCTTCTATTGCATAAATTTCTCAATGTATGATCTATGTTCTGGAGGCTGGTAGTAGTAGTCTCGTGAGTGCAATTTCTCCAGTTGTTCTTGGCACGTTTTGAGCTTGATCGCCAGTGTGTTTTGTGTGCTCGATCTCTTTAAGTCTAGTCTCTCTCTCTCTTGTTTTTGATACATCCACGATGTCCTTTTTATGCCCCTTTTTTTTGTTTTTCTGAGAAGAAAGAATGATTATGCTTTTCGATCGTACTTGGTACGGTTTCCTGAAATGGCAACACAAAACATTTTATAACATTAAATGCATAAAAAGTAACAAATGTAACCGTTAGTGTAATAAACAAATAGTGTCGAGGATATAGGATTTGACTCCGCAATTCATTATAGGTATCCATTTGTTTGTATACGTGTACGGTTGACTCGGTGTAGGATCTTCCATCGGTAGCTCTTCAAACTCTTATCTGTGGCTCTTATCGGTAGCTCTTATCAGTAGCTCTTATCGGTAGCTTTGTGCATCGGTAGCTCTGTGCATCGGTAGCTCTGTGCATCGGTAGCTCTGGCTATCGGTAGCTCTGTCTATCGGTAGCTCTGGCTATCGGTAGCTCTGGCTATCGGTAGCTCTGGCTATCGGTAGCTCTGGCTATCGGTAGCTCTGGCTATCGGTAGCTCTTATGAAAACCGCATCTAATTGACTTAGAATTGTTTCAAAGCTTGTATAAACAAGGATAATCGAGATTAAGATAAATCAGAAATTATTTAAAAATTATTATTAACTTGATCACTGATTTGAAAGAATTAAAGTGTAGATCAACAGTAAATGATAATATCATAAAATATGAACACATAATTGGGATTATCAAAACATATAAATATACGATTGGGATTATCAAACCAGGTGAGGTCAACAATCTCCCCCTTTTTGATAATCACAACTTATGATATGACCAAAAAAATGAGAATATAGTATAAGAGAATATAACATTTATATTCTAATTTCTCAAAGAAAGTAGTATCAGTGGAATTAGAGGAAATAGTAATAGAATGATATAGATCAAAAATTATCATAGTTAGTATTAAATACAATAGTATCAGAGATAAGCTTTGAAAGAATTGGTACCAAAGAAGGAAATGTAAGAAATAGTATCAAAGGCTCAAATTTCTCCCCTTTGATATTTCTCCCCCTCTCTTTATATTTTCTCCCCCTTTCTTTATATTTTTCTCCCCCTTTGTGATAATAAAAAAGTGGGAAAGCAGACATAGAAAACTGATAAACAGAGATAGTGTAAAGAAATGCAGTTGTATTAGACCAGACAAAAATTACATAAACAGAAAAAAACGATTCCTATCAAACAGCCGGGCCACTTTATCAATCCTGATCTTCAACATGAGATTTTCCTTTTGGATCAGAAGAGGATGCAGGTGGGGAGGATGTGGGTGAGGGCTTCGGAATTCCAGAAATGATCACAGGAGGCTGATCCACTGATACAGTGCCTGGCCGGTATGGGGAAGTTTGTTGAGTGATCATAGGTGTGAGGCTTCTGATGGCCTGAGCAGGAGTCATCTGGACTGGAGATTCAGTAGAGGCAGAGGCAAGCAAGGCAGGAGGAACAATAACTGGTCTGGCATCAACATGCAAAAAGGGCAGCAACAAATTTCTGAAATCCATAATGATTCCTCCTCCTCTTTCCATAGAAGATATAAAGTCATCTTTGTTCTCCATGAATTTTTCTAAGGCAGGAGTCATCTTCCTTAGCTTGCTCACATATTCTCGGAAGGCTTGAGATACAGGGGTAACTTCATGTTTTCCAACATCAGCTTGAAATGATGGTTGAGTTGTTGCTTGGTAAAAATCTTTTGGAAATAAGAATCCACCTTGTTCTTGATTTCCTCCTGAGAGGCGAAGGCCTCTTTCATAGTGTCGTGGACGATTTTCATTATTTCCCTGACTGAATATCTTATAGAGAGCACTACTCGGCTTAGATCTGATGAGTCCACAGAGCCACTGGTTGAAATAGAACCAATCTCTTCCTTCATCATAGCTCGTAATTGATTCAAATCAAATGCAGGTTTTGAAGCTAGAGGACCAACTGAGAAAGATACAGTTTTTGAAACTTTTGGTCAAACCTCTAATCAGAGTTTGCAGTTCAGAGTCCTGATTTTTAACATGATCCTTTATAGAAGATTTTAAATCTTCAAATACTGAGACCATTTGGCTTGCAACACTTTTCACATAGGCTAAATCCTTATCAGCTTGAGGTGTTGATCTCATGTAAGAATCTAAGGCTGTAACAGACGTCTTTAAGGCTTCAAGATCGGCTTCTTTTCAAGAATATTGGGTCTGGAACTCTTTGACTGCTTCCATCAGGTCACCCATAAAAGTTGACAGATTGAAACCAAGAGAAAGCTCAAAAGATTGTTCTAACAACTTAATTTCTTTACTAAAACAGTGCTTCATCTCAGCAACTGAGGCACTGAAGGATTCTTTCAGCTCATGCTTTAGGGATTCGAGATCAGACATTGTAATAAAATCAGTAGGAGAAACTGTAGTAGAGACTCTTGCAGAAGCTAAAATGACTACAGAATCATTCATGACTGATTGAATCGAGGATACTAAAAAAGATTCCATTGTCTTTATTTCTTCTACAAAACAGACTTTGTGATTTTCTTTCTGCACATCTACATCATGTACTCGGACCACATCATCAGGTAATTACTCAGAATTGATGTCATAGCTGATCATTGGTCTATTCAAAGATACTTCATTATCCGAATCCGGATAATCCAAACCACAGACTATAAAACCTGGGTCTTCTACCCAGTCTTCAACCTCAACAGTCACTGTAACATTTCAAAGATTGGAATGATGCTCCCCCCCAATGGGTTCATTATTATGTACAACAGCTACATTCTCTGCTGGTCTTTCTTCATCAGAATCTTCCACAACAACTTCCATCTCAGTAGCAGTAAGGAGATTTTCTGAAAAAGGTACAGCTTCTTCTCATTCTTTTTCTACTTCCGCAGTAGGCACAACTGAGTTTCCAATCAATGGACTCAGACTCAGCTTAGCAGAATCAGACGATTCAGATACATTTTCTTTTTCTCCTTCTTACTGAGGAACTGGCTGGTCTTCCTCATGAATAGATAACACTTCCTCTACTATTCCTTTTCTTGAGTATACAGACTCAGTAACATGACTTGGGGGCAAGTCTGGATCTCCTCCAATATATATAGGAGTGTCTTCCTCTTCTTCTTCTTATTCTTCTTCTTCTGACTCATCACTGTACTCGGGTTCCTCTTCATCAGGTCCTAAACCTGGATCTCTTTTATCCTTTGACCTTGAAGGATAATCCACAGGATTAAATTTATCATACACCTTCTGGTCATCACTGACCCATTCTCCTTTCCACGGGTTCCAATTGATTTTCATGTACTTACAAACAGTAGTAGTGATATAGAAGTTATTCTTAACTACAACTGTCTCATCTTGAGACTCAGCTATCCCTTTCACTTTTATCATCATAGAGATCATTTTGGCAAAGAATAAAGCATTAGTCTTTGATTTCGGCCTAATCATGTCTTCCATTTCACTCAACAGCAGTCTGCACAGATTAACTTTCACACCATGTCTTAACAGATGTAGAAGATAAATATCTTGATATCTCAGATTAGAAAAATCTCCTCTCCTCGGTATTAAAACATGTTGAACAAATTTGAAAAGCAGTCTGTTCTCTCCATCCAATTCAGTAGCAACCACTTTCCTTTGACTTCCATTACCTGTTAGTTCTTTTAAAGCGGTCTCATAGTCTAAGATGTTACTGGTAGGTGGAATTGATCTTGAGACATACCCGGATACACCTTCATGTGGGACTTTTAAACATTCAGCCCACTCTACTAAAGAAAATGACATTTCTTTTCCATTTAAAAAAGAACTTACCTGATTCTCATTCTCAGACTTCTCGAAGCTTACGAATTCGTAGAACTGTTTCACTAACTTCGGGTAGAAGGGACCATTATTATTTGAAAAACAATCTACCCATCTCTGATCTTCCAGAATTTCAAGCACCAACGACTTGCTTGGTAGCAGCCAATCTACGCATAGATCCTTTTCAATCACAATATCTCTACTCTGCAAATGAGGGTTTACTGGTCGCTTTCTCGATCTAGTTCTGACATTACTTCCACTAGATTCTTTCTGCACTTTCTGCTTCTTTGTTTTAGGCTCTACACTGTCATTTCTGCTCGCAGGAATCTTGGTTTTTGCCATTGCGGATTTAGGGTTCTCAGTCGATTAGTGAGCTAAGATTCGAAAAGGTGAAAGGTTTTGGGTCCGATGGAGTGAGAAGCGGCTTAGGCTTAGTTTTATCACATAGGAATCATAAATAAATGAATAAATTAAAATAACATAAAAATAAAATGATTCATATTCTAGGCGGCAGACAGAAGTTTTAAAACATTGCATTGGTGAGAATTTTAATATCGGTGAGAATTTAAACATCGGTGAGAATTTCAACATCGGTGAGAATTTCAACATCGGTGAGAATTTCAACATCGATTAGAATTTCAACATCGGTGAGAATTTCAAAATCGGTGAGAATTTCAACATCGGTGAGAATTTCAACATCGGTGAGAATTTCAACATCGGTGAGAATTTCAACATCGGTGAGAATTTCAACATCGGTGAGAATTTCAACATCGGTGAGAATTTCAACATGGGTGAGAATTTCAAAATCGGTGAGAATTTCAACATCGGTGAGAATTTCAACATCGGTGAGAATTTCAACATCGGTGAGAATTTCAACATCGGTGAGAATTTCAACATCGGTGAGAATTTCATCATCGGTGAGAATTTCAACATCGGTGTGAATTAAACATCCCCAGCTCATGCCTAATGTAACTTAACCTATCAGATCTTAAAGGTTTAGTGAAAATATCAGCCAATTGATGTTCAGTGCCAATAAATTCAAGAGTAATATCACCTTTTTGATAATGATCTCTCAGAAAATGATGTCTTACATCTATGTGTTTGGTTCTAGAGTGAGATACAGGGTTCATAGATATGTTTAATGCACTAGTGTTGTCACAGTTGATTGAAACATGTTTAAACTCAAATCCATAGTCCAATAAAGTGTGTTTCATCCACAAAATTTGTGCACAACAACTACCAGCAGCTATATACTCTGCTTCGGCAGTAGACAATGCAACTGAGTTCTGTTTCTTACTACACCATGACACTAGGGATCTTCCAAGTAAATGACATGTTTCAGATGTGCTCTTCCTTTCTAACTTACACCCAGTAAAGTCAGCATCTGAATAGCTAGTTAGGTCAAATGATTGTCCTTTTGGATAAAACAAACCTAAATTTACAGTATGCTTAAGATATTTAAAAATCCTTTTAACAGCCAGTATGTGTGATTCTTTAGGATTAGCTTGAAATCTAGCACACATACATACACTGAACATAATGTCTGGTCGACTAGCAGTAAGATAAAGTAAGCTCCCAATCATACCTCTGTAATTGGTTTGATCCACTGGTTTCCCAACTTCATCTGTATCCAACTTAGAGGTAGTACTCATAGGTGTATCATTTTCCTTAATACTATCCAATCCAAAACTTTTTAAAAGATTATTTGTATATTTACTTTGATTTAAAATAATTCCATCTCTAGTTTGAAAATTTTAAAAACCAAGAAAATACTTAAGCTCTCCCATTAATCTCATTTCAAATTCATTTTGCATAATTTTTGAAAATCAGTACATAGAGAGTGTTTAGAAGATCCAAATATAATATCATCAACATAGATTTGTACAACTAAAACATCTTTAGAAATTCTTTTAATAAAAAGAGTTGGATCGCCAATCCCTTTAGTAAAACCTTTTGAAATAAGAAAATTGCTGAGTCTATCATACCAAGCTCTTGGAGATTGTTTTAAACCATATAAAGATTTAGAAAGTTTAAAAACTTGATTTGGAAAATGAGGGTTTGCAAATCCAGGTGGTTGTTCCACAAAAACATCCTCAATTATAAAACCATTTAGAAATGCACTTTTGACATCCATTTGATATAACTTGAAATTCAGATGTGATGCATATGCAAGTAAGATCCTAATAGCTTCCATTCGTGCTATAGGTGCAAAAGTTTCTCCATAGTCTATACCTTCTTCTTGACTATATCCCTGTGCAACTGGTCTAGCTTTGTTTCTAACTATGTTTCCTGATTCATCTACTTTATTTCTAAAAACCCATTTTGTGCCTATTGTCAGGGTGTCCTTGGGTCTGTCAACTAATTCCCAGAATTTGTTTCTTTCAAATTGATTCAACTCTTCCTACATGGCTATTACCAAGAATTCATCATTGATAGCATCATTGATATTTTTGGGTTCTAGCTATGACAGAAAGGCTTGATGTTCAACCTGGTTCCTTAGTGAATCTCTAGTTTGTGTTCCTCTATCAAGATTACCAACAACAGGATCTAAAGGATGATTCTTTAGAATCTTAGTCGATTTGGTAAAGCTTGATGTTCAACCTGGTTCCTTAGTGAAGCTCTAGTTTGTGTTCCTCTATAAGATTTACTTGAAATAGTGTAACCCAGAAAAATTCCTTCATCGCTTTTGGGAGCAAACTTATCCAGATTATCTTTAGTATTAAGTATAAAGGCTTTGCAACCAAAAACTCTGAATTAATTAACCTTAGTCTTTCTATTGTTCCACAACTCATAAGGGGTTTTCTTAAGAACAGGTCTGATCAAGACTCTATTGATAACATAACAAGCTGTATTAACAGCTTCAGCCCAAAAGTAAATAGGCAGTTCATATTCATTGAGCATAGTTCTAGCTATTTCTTGAAGGGTTCGATTTCTCCTTTCTACTACACCATTTCGTTGTGGTGTCCTAGGGGCAGAGAAATTGTGACTATAGCCATTGTGTGAGCAGTAAGATTCAAACTCATGATTTTCAAACTCACGGCCATGATCACTTCTCAAGGTTTTAATCTTAAGTCCACTAAGGTTCTCCACAGACTTGGAGTATTTAACAAAGTAATAACAAGATTCACTTTTGTGAGCTAGAAAGTATACCCAAGTATATCTAGAAAAGTCATCTACAAGAACATAGACATAATGCTTCCCATTTAGACTAGAAACTCTTGATGGTCCAAAAAAATCCATGTGAACCAACTCAAGTGGTTGAGAAGTTGAGACTTCTTTCTTTGATTTAAAAGAAACTTTGTGTTGTTTTCCCTTTTGACAGGGATTACACACTTTGTCATTTGGAAATTCTAATTTAGGTAAGTCTCTAACTAAGTTTTTTCTAGCCAGTTTTCTAAGTGAGTGAATGTTGCAGTGTCCTAATCTTCTGTGCCATAGCCAAGATTCTTTATGAAAAGCATTCAAACAAGAATTATTTTGTTTGGCTAAAGAATTTCAATCAACTGCATAAACATTTTCATTCCTTAGAGCAGAAAATACTAAAGAATGTTTGGAGTTAAAAACATCACACGAATCATTTTCAAACTTGAAATTGAAACCATCATCACATAATTGAGATATTCTAAGCAAGTTATATTTAAGTACATCAATGAATAAAACTTTAGAAATTAATTCTGAGTCAGTGTTACCAATATGGCCTAGGCCAATGATTTTTCCCATGGAGTTGTCACCAAAGGTGACATGACCTCCATCAACCTTTATTACGCTCTTGAAGCAAGAATAATCTCCAGACATGTGTCTTGAGCATCCACTGTCTAAGTACCATGTCTTTTTGTGATCAATCTTTAAGCAGATTTCCTCAGAAGTATTTGTCATGAAGAACATGTTAGCTCGATTCCTTTCAGAGTCCGAAGATTCGGCTTCACTAGTGCTGTCTTCTGAAGCAATCTAGGTATCCTTCATGGCTTTCTTGTACTTCTTATCTTTGTAATCATATCTCTTTTTGAATTTTAATTTTGGACAGTCTGCTTTGATATGTCCTTTTCACTTGCATTCATAGCAGACAACTTCATCAGTCCTGTCAGCCTTCTTCCAATCCCTTTTCCATTTGCCTTGTTGATCATACTTTCCTTTGTAATTTGTTTTCCTAAAGAATTTCTTTTTTCCTCTAAAACTTCTTGAATCTCTTGGATATTTGAGCCATCTCGGCATCACTGTCAGATTTTGAATTTTCACTCGTTGAACTCTCAGTCTCCATTTGTAGTTTATCCTTGTCTTTACTCTTCAAGGTAGTAGTTTTAAACGCTATAGATTTCCTTTTGGGTTCCTCATCTTCTTCTTTATTTACCTTAAGCTCTTCTTCATACATCATCAGCTTACCAATTAACTCCTTGACAGGCAGTGCTCCAATGTCACAAGATTCTCTAATTGAAACAGATGTACCTCTCCATCTATCTGGAAAACATCTCAGTATTCTCATAATTTGTTCTTTTGCAGGAACAATATTTCCGAGTGAGCTCATTGTGTTTACTATCTCATTGAACCGGAGATACATGTCAGAAATAGGTTCACCAGGCTTCATTTTGAATATATCATATTTAATAGTATAAGTGTTTAATCTCATTTCTTTAACATTAGTTGTTCCTTCGTGAGAAACAGCCAAGGTATCCCAAATTTCAAAAGCAGTTTTACATGCAAAAATTCTATTAAATTCTTCATCTCCTAAAGCACAGTACAGAGCATTCATAGCTTTACAGTTATTATTGTAAGCAGTCTTTGTAAGTTCATCCCATGTAGATCTATCAGTAGTGGGAACTTTATATTCAGATTCTATGGTAGTCCAAATATCAAAACTCATGCTTTCCAAATGGATTTTCATTTTGAGCTTCAACTCAGCATAGTTATTTCCATTAAAGAAAGGTGGCCGGTTAGTAGCAGCACCCTCTAGTCTATTATCCATGATATCACAAAAAGAATTTTAAAGACATAAAAATTTAGAAATAACAGAAATTTTAAGAACGTAAAATACAATTAAAATCACAGTTGAAAACAGAGTAATATAGAAAATATTTCAACCTCTGATACCAAATGTTGGTCGGAGTGGACACTCAAGAGGGGGGTGAATTGAGTTCCAATTAAAATTTCTGTTACAAACAAGTTCTATTAAAATCCCCCAATTTCAAAAACCGATTAAACTGTAGTGAATTTATACATATTATAAAGGTTCAATTAGTTTCTCAAAGATTGATTAGATCTCAGTTAACTTAATCTAATGATTAATTTATCTTTTGAAACTAACTTACTGGTTTACAATAAATATAAACACCTGCGAGTTTAACTATCAAAGTAGCTTTGAAGATAAATTATATTTCAAAGTAATAGCAGCGGAAAATGAAATAAATATGTACTGTATGGATATAAACATTAACTAAAAACACAGAGGAGTTAACCAAGAGGTTCACTCTCTAGGCGAGACTTAGTCCTCTCAAAAGATTATATAAAGATGATCCACACCCTGGATCGGGGTTCAACAGTTTACAACTGTCCAGGTCCAAGACCTCTACCACTGTTATTTGTGGGAAAAAAACAATAGCAACCAGCTGTCCAGGTCACACACGACCTCTACCACTATCCACAGTGGGAAAAAGAATGAAAAGATAGTGAGCGAGGATTTACAAATCCTCCAGTTAAGGTTCAGGAGACAGTGTGTGTGTAAAATAAAACAGATAACACACACTGCTCGTAATGTAAAAACATAAATCAAAGAGATAAAGATTTAGAGTTTAGAAATGGCTCTAGTGATATTCGTGTATCTCTTGACTCCTTTTGTTGATTAGAATTCGTTCTGAGTCTTCTCCTGGTTTTTTTCTGGAAAACAGAGTATCATCTGTTTCCTTGACTTCCTGGTTCAGCTTTCTTATCGACTCAAAGAATGAAGAGTTTTGTGTAGTTCTTCTTTTGCATAAATTGCTCAATGTATGATCTATGTTCTGGAGGCTGGTAGTAGTAGTCTCGTGAGTGCAAGTTCTCCAGTTGTTCTTGGCACATTTTGAGCTTGATCACCAGTGTGTTCTGTGTGCTCGATCTCTTTAAGTCTAGTGTCTCTCTCTCTTGTTTTTGACACATCCACGATGTCCTTTTTATGCCCCTTTTTTTTTCTGAGAAGAAAGAATGATTATGCTTTTCGATCGTACTTGGTAAGGTTTCCTGAAATGGCGACCCAAAACATTTAATAACATTAAATGCATCAAAAGTAACAAATGTAACTGTTAGTGTAATAAACAAATAGTGTCGAGGATATAGGATTTGACTCTGCAGTTCATTATAGGTAGCGGTTTGTTTGTAGACGTGTACGGTTGACTCGGTGTAGGATCTTCCATCGGTAGCTCTTCAAACTCTTATCTGTGGCTCTTATCGGTAGCTCTTATCGGTAGCTCTTATCGGTAGCTCTGTGCATCGGTAGATCTGTGCATCGGTAGCTCTGTGCATCGGTAGCTCTGGCTATCGGTAGCTCTCGCTATCGGTAGCTCTGGCTATCGGTAGCTCTGGCTATCGGTAGCTCTGGCTATCGGTAGCTCTGGCTATCGGTAGCTCTGGCTATCGGTAGCTCTGGCTATCGGTAGCTCTTATGCAAACCACATCTAATTGACTTAGAATTGTTTCAAAGATTGTATAAACAAGGATAATCAAGATTAACATAAATCAGAAATTATTTAAACATTATTATTAACATGATCACTGATTTGAAAGAATTAAAGTGTAGATCAACAGTAATTGAGAATATCATAAAATATGAACACATAATTGGGATTATCAAAACATATAAATACACGATTGGGATTATCAAACCAGGTGAGGTCAACAGATGTTTATAGAATATTGGTGTACCATCTAAATAAAACCCAAATCTACTCTTCTAACCAATATATAAATCATTCTTATATGATTTCAAGAACTCTCCAAGATCCATCAAACATTCAACCTTTTCATCTTCACAATCGGGAAAGGTAAATCAATGCTACAATGAATAAGTTGATTCATATAAATAAAAAAATCATATATATTTCATTTTGACAAATTTTATCACCCAATTATCCACCTATTCTTTCTCCATGATTTCAGTACTAATATTACTTCATGAGACTAGTTGCACCGAAACTATATAGTTGTACTTGGATAAATTTCCCAAGACACTTATACACGGACTGAAATTTTTAATTATCTTGTGATTTTAAGCATTGTAATCCCCTATTATTTTCATTTAGAGATTCCATGGTGACTGAATATGTCTTCTCTCACATCACATATATAAATAACCCCCTGAATAGGAAAAAATAGAAAATAGTTAAGTCATAATACAACAAGAAAAAATGATATGATATAATTTCACACACATCTAATAAATAAAACATGATTAAGGATTCTCATTAGTCTCTCATTGTTCTATGGGTTATCCTAAATCAAAAGAATATAAAATATGTTCACGTCCCAATACATGCACTGGGTGATCTAAATGCATTGGAGTGGAATCTAATGGGACAAAATCATTGATCCCCATATGAATAGTAAGAAATGGAGGAGACGTTGACTTGGTAGGATATGAGTTGTACGAGTGGGGATACATAGTTGGATATGTGTATAGTAAAGTTGGGAACATACTTGTAGGCGGAATAGACATGGTATGTGAAGAAGATGATAAATGAAATGACGATTGACGTATGGGTAGAAAAATACTTGGAGACTCAAGTGGAGGATGGAAAAGTGTGGTAGATGCGGTGTCTGCTAGTGCATCATGGTGTAAATAGGTATGACGGGTGCCTTTTCTAGCTGTAGGAGCACCCACACTTAGACCCATGCTAGTAGGTTAATTAGAAGTAAATTTTAGTTAAAATATATTTCCCAAAATAAATTTGATATAAAATAAGAACATGAAATGAAATTTAATGTAGAAGAAAAATATTACAATTATTATACTCACTACGGGTACCAGAGGAGGCAAACCAATAATATTAATCCATCAATCATTATAAAATAATCTATTACTTCAAACTTATTCAATATCTTTCATAATATTTATTAGAAAGAAATGTACATTTTTTAGAAATAGTTTTTAAATATAATGCCAAAAACATAGAAGTGAAAGAAGTAATAAACAATGTCATAAAATGTTTTAGCATTTATAATTTAATACAATGTTAGGACATCGAGTGGGATACAAGACGACCTTGGATATGCGCTCGTAAAAGGCTCTTGACCTAGGTTTTTCCTCTGGTCGTTGCCGGTCCTTCACCGCGGAAGATACAACATGTCTCCTAGTGATCGGTGGGTTTGTGGAGGATATATGCGGTCGTGGTGTCAGGCGGGTTTGTGGTCTTCTCTTTGCTGTGGAGTTTGACTATGGGTTTCAGTGGTTGATGGTTCAGATCTGCGAGTGTAAGACCAGTCTATGTCAATGGAATACTCTTCAGAGTGCTCCTGGTGTTGTTCTCGGCTTCTCACTGCTGTCTCGTGGGGAGCTTTTTTCAGTGTTGGGGGGTCGCGCTCGTTCGTCGACGGTTGGTGGGGTTCTTCCTCTTCTCCAGTGAGTTCATTGGGGTTTTGTTGTGTCTGATGTGGTCATTTGTTCTGGTGGCAGCGGGATCTTTCAGGATAGGGTGATGCTGTGGTGCCATTTCCGGCACAGTTTGATTTGGTTTTTGGTGAAATTTCTTTTGATCTCTTTGATTTTTTCTGTTCGTGATGGTTGCTGGGGTGGAGGTTTTGTTGTTTTTTCACGGTGGTTTGTTCCTATGATGGTGATGGTTTTGAGAGTCGCTGGTGAAGCTCGCTAGTGAAGACGACGACGGTCACTGGTGACGAAGACGACGAGATCCGGTGAACCTCGTCGGTGTTCTGGTGAATGTGGGTTTGACAGTCGCCTCGGGGGCATTTCGCGAAGCTGCAGATGCAGTTGCAGGCGATCCCAGGTTTCGAGGTCGGTGCGTGGGTTCGCGGCTCGTGGTGCACGGCCTGAGGTCATGTTGCATCTCGTTCAGTGGCAGGTGTGTGGATCATGGGTGTATCTCGCTGATTTGGGTTTTTGAAATTTGGAATTTCGAAATTTGAATGTTTTGAATTTTGAATGTAATGGATGCTTGCTTGTAGTGTCATGGAGGCGTGTTGTTCTGTAATGGGTACAGGCAACCCGGAAACCGTCAATTTAAAAATGGGAAAAAATGATTATAATGATCTAAAACTGTGTTATACATTTTCTAATGGCCTATTTTAAACCATGATTTGGAAATAAAATAAATCTAATTAAATGAAACAAAAACAAACAGTGCTACAAAACATATCATTCAGAAATGAAACTAAATTAAAGTAATTATAGTAATAACAACCTGAGAAACCCACATTAAGGTAAAATGAAATAAATTTGAACATATATAGTTATTTCTATATATTACCCACCACTACAAGAGATTCAAAAATAACTCTAACAATAGGAAAGTTTGAGTCAACAAATGAATTTTTTTTCAACACTATTTGGGGCATCTATGGTGTCAATTTCATTCCCACCATCATGAAAAATATATCTTTGGATTACTTAAATATGGCATATTAATTAGTTATCAGATGACCTTTTACTTAAAACACCTATTTTTTCATTGATGCCAAAATATATGATTCATCAGTATTCCAGACTTCATTTTTGTCAATAAATCTAAATCCCAACTCATCAATAGATGTACCATTTCATCTTATTGAATCAAACCACTTACATTTTATTCTAGTGACGTGACCATGATAGGATTAATCCAATTACAATATTTTCTCAAAAAGTCCATACTAAGAAGCATTTTCATATGGATACCTACTATAAGTTGCACTGGAATAATAGTCTGTTGTGGCTGCTAATACAACCCCATCATTCTATGTTCACATTTTCATTACTCGGTCAGTTTTAAAAAATTTATACGCATTTATTATTAAATATTTTCACCCACCATGAAAATAACTTGACCAAAATACATCACTCTTAATTATATAGAGACGCAGTCAATAGGTAAACTCAATACCCAAAATATATAAGGATTAAAAAATTAAAACTAGATCTATATTTTGTGGTAATTATTGTAATGGTCATACATTTTATTTCAACACAACATGAAACTCTTTTATATGATAATCCTCTTTCTTTCTCAGAGGAAAATATCGAAGACCTCTACTTAAATTTTTTTAATGTTCCCTATATAAAATGTTATTAAAATTTTAAGGATTGTGTAAAATGACATAGTTTGAGATAATATACAAATATTCAAATTACATAAAAGATATATTCATTGAAAAAACCAAAACTAAAAAAGAATATGTGTTGTGCCATATCTCGATTTTCAAGACTCAATGAAGACAATGTATTTTACCATAAAATTCATCTTGTTTGGGGAACTGATAGAAATGAGTGCTGAATTTCTCTATACTTCTCATATTAATTTATCATTTTCAAGTTATTTCGTTTTCTCACATTAGAAAAATAAATTGAACAAAAATCCATACATATTGAGCCAAATAACCTCTCACAATGGAACCTTTACGATGATTCTTTTTTCTGACATAAGATCTCATTATTATAATATTTCTTTTAATATGATACATCCATCTAAAATCAATGGGTCTGCCAAGAATTCATGTAGTGGGAAGATTATTTTTTAAATTCAACATGAAAGTAAAATATGATGGTTTTTTTGAACTCACAAAAAATTCACAGTTCCTCTTGTTGCATTTTTATCAAAAAGGACATGGATATTTTTTTAGCACAAAGGTCTCCAAAGAATGGAACAATAGAATCACCATCACCCTTAAATTTTTGTATATTAAATTCTATATTTTAATTTTAATCAAATCATTAAGGAGGATGTGATAATTATGAGTTATTAGGCCTTTTAGTTTTACCTCCCTTATATTGACAAATTTAGATACGTAGATTGAATAACCATCAAGATCATTTATATTCTAAAATAGTTTAAGAAATTATTTTTTATAGAAATGTGTCATAAAATAAGAAGCACAATGATCTTTCCATTTGTTTTATGAGATAAAAAAGTATATAGTTCTTGTCAAATACCCAAATCCAACAATTCCTGGTGAGATTAGAAGTCATATTTGGTCTTCAACCAAATATTTATAAGAAATGAAAGGAATATTTCACAGATATTTTTATAAATGAGATTTAGATCTAAAAAATGATATAAAAAATTGTTATACCAACATTTAATCTTAAACAATATACTTTTCTTTTTCCAATTGTAAGCGGATTATGTTTCAACATTTTTCCACTTTTTAGATTTCGTTAAATCTTTCCCTAATGAAAAACTGAAATTTTTTAATTCATCAAGGGTATAAGTTCCTTAATATGTTGAGGTGGATGTTTAGTGTGAAAATTATTATAAAAACACTATATATTATTCCTATATTGATGATCCATTTTCATGAATCATCGATTACCCATGAAAATTAAACTACAACAATATTTAATCTTTCTCATTATTGTTTTCATCAAATAATTGGACATAATAGTTTTACCATTTTTCTTTAACAATAAATCATTGAATTATCATTGAAATAATTTATATTCCTTATAAGGTAACCGCACATATGAAATATTTTTTTTAAAGAAGCATCAAATGTGATCACAATAAAATCCCAAAGCTGCTTCAACTCTCTTATTAATGGTTTCATGAAGAATTCTATACCATTTTTTGGATTAGATGGTCTAGATATTACTTTAATCAATAAAGAGAATGTTTTTTTATACACATACATAGATTAATATTATAACAATGAATAAAAACTAGACATGTGTTGTGATTAGTATGCTTGTAGAAAAATGAATTAATACCATCATAGGATAGACCCAATATTAAATTATGATCCTTAGCTGAAAAATTGGGATGTTACATATCAAATACCTGCCATGATAATCCATCTATAGTATAAAAAAACTAATTAATAAATTTATTTATCTTAATATCATTCAATTTTATATTTATTGATATTTCTGAAGATATCAATATTTTTTTAAGCATGGGAATCAATGGAATGTGACAGATGAATTTATAGGGAACATGAGATGGTGTTCCATCTACATTTTCCATACATCAAGATGTACCACATTATTTACATTTATCAAGGTCTATTATTTCCCCCCAATTTTTTTAAATATTTTGGTCAAGCATGCATTTTATTATGAGAAAATACAAGCATTTTAATTAACTTCCACGCATTATAATGATTTGATGGAATATTTGCACCATCATGAATAAAGTACTTAAAATGTTATGAATATAATAAATGGATATATGAGCGATTTATTATATTACTTTCCATCATATAACCACATTAAAAATTCCAACATTTTTATTTTTGTGCATTACTGATATAAAAGAGTTCGGTCATCATCCATTAATCTTTTGACCCTCTCAAAATCATCATCTTCATTATTTTCCTCATGTGTATTGATATCACTATCTTCCTCCACTAGAATAATATCTTTATCATGATTATGCATTAATTGAAACTAATCAAAAACCAAATTATCGATTCCACTTATTTTTTCCATTAAGGAAAAGTATAATATTGTCTCGTCTCTCCATTGTGATACCATTGATAATAGTTTATTTGAAATATAGCTTTTGTTAAAATATATCTTACTTCTTCTCAACATGACCATGTTATTCCAACATATTTATAACATGGAAATTCAATATGACATCTATATTCAGAATTGTTAAATAGAGAATCTAAAAAAATATCCATATTCTTTTGAAACTCAATTGAAATCCGACCAACATGATACATCAACCTTATATCCATTCTATTAGAGGGAAAATAGTTACATTCCAATCAACAAAGTAAACCATAATTACAAAATTCATTATAACCCATTTTATTATGAATATAATCAAATCATGATAGTAGGTAGAAAAATAATGAATAATAGAAACAAAATATTATATAAGTGATGCCCATAAATAATGAAAAAGAAAATGTACGCGACCTTGAATGAGCTAGAACTATTATAATATCCAATTAAATATGTAATAGTTAATGAAATAATTATTTTTAAAACAACCATGTTTTGAATATGAAATTAATTGAATTAAATATTGTTTCATTTATGATGGAAAACATTTACTCAATAATCACAAAAATGTGCCACCCAACGTCAGAACCAAAAAAAATATGGTATAATAATATTATTTAAATTCTATTATAATTGATATAAACATAAATAATCATCCAATACTAATTTCATAGAAACTATGATTTTTAAAATAACAAAAATATATCCAAAATGTAATAATGAGGAGGGAATAAATAAGTTGTATTATATATGAAATGGGATAGTGTATATGGATTTAATACACCTTTAAGCCCATCATATTAGGAAAGGGGAAATTGGGAAGAGTCACGACACCATGGACCTATTCCATATAAAGTCAGTATATCTGAATACCAATCCCTTCTTTCAAAATCAATTCATCATTGGCTATGATATCATATTAGGGGATCTATCATTGAAATATACGACCTTTTTTATGATGAATTAAAGGAAAATTAACATGAAAATGTCTACTACATAGATTATAATAATAGAATGATATCCAAATTAAAAAATATATAATTAGAGTGTATTGGAAATTAAAGAACACTAATATAGATAAAAATTTAATATAATGCATAATATAAGGTACCATTATATAATTCTATTATCCATCCAAAAAAGTAACAAGGAATATCATATGAAAAAACCAAGGCATACTAATAGAAATACAAATAAGGTGCATGTATTGGAATAAATAAAACTTAGGGAATACTTAAAGAATTTTTTTTCTTATCCCGTGAGTTCTTCTCATTAGAAAACAAAATAATGGATAACATTTAGTCATGAAAATATTTTATTTTAGGTTAACATTACTTTTATTATTAAAACACAAGGAAAATAGAATCTTGACAATTTTCTATTACAATTTATAATGTATTTTATTTGGGGAAGAACCATCAATACTAAAAAATTAATCAATTATAGCCCACCTTATGAAACCCATCCATTACATAACCAATGAAGAAATTTATTAATTGAAGGAAATTGTGGTTTGATTCTTTTTAATTCATTAATAGTTTAGTGGAAATATGTGGCTAACTATTCAATAAATGATAAATGAACTAAGGAATAACTCTTAACAATAAACTAAGTTATACTCAAAAGTTAATAAAAATAAGTAAAACTTTTCTTTATGCCATTATAGTTTTCCTAAATTCCTAAATTATTATGTAAAAACATACCAATGGAAACCATGTTTCATAAAATTAATGTGATCCAATAATCTTTCCATTATAAATTTTATTATTATTTCATGAAATTGACCAATAGATTCAATAAATATTTGTACATAATATGGGTTTTAAAATTCATAAACATTTAAAATATAAAAAAGTATTAAATTTAAATAATATTTTATAAATAAATAATTTATAAAAAAATTAAAAAAAATTATAAGAAACATGTTCTACAAGTACTATAAATACAATAGTAGATTAATGAAGAATCAACCTTCATTGATAATGAAATATTCATGATTTATATATAATAGTTTAATCTTGGACATCATCCTTCAACTATTTCTTTTGGGGTTAATAAATTCCAATAAAAAGTTTAACCATGGTTCATGATATAAAAAATTACATTTCAATAATTAAATCGCATAACTCAAGGACAATAAAATCCACAATTAAACCCTGTAGTTAAAAAAATAGATTCCCAACACCAAAAATATCAAAATTCATAAAATATTCCCCCAAACAATATTATTTTTAAATAAAATTTATAAAAATCAATTAGATAGTTTCCAATAATAAAAAATTATAAATAAAATAGTACTTATATTAATTTAATAGACTATATGTGATATCTACTAGAAAATAAATTTAAAAACACATTGATATAAGTGATGATAACATGCCCCTGTAGAATCACATGTATAGATAAAAAATTCCATAAATGGAGGAATAATTACAATCATTAAATTGGAATTAAAACCAATGAGTCAAACCAAGATAAAGAATCATGAATTTCCATAATGTAACCATCAACTTGATCTAAAATATCTAACAAAAAATATTAAATTCTCATCCAAATAAAAAACATTAAACCGAAGTCCAAAAAATAATATATCACCCAAAAATATTATTATTTCAAATATTCCAAAAAAATCATGACCTAAATATATCTTTATTACATTTTAATACACAGAGAAAAATGAAAAAAATACTCAGTATAATTAAATAATTATTTAATAATCACTAATATGATGTTTAATAATATTAGAAACAGAAAATTGAAGAACTCCGGGAGTACACTAGAGGAAGAGATCCCCCCATGATCATTGGGGTGAGGGGTTATTGATTTAAGGGGTGGAGATATGGCTTGAGTGATGGGGGTGGGGAAAGATAAGTGAAATGTCTCGAACATATACCAATAATTTTTAAAAAACTATTGGTAATTCATTTTTATACTGAGAGTTTACATAAAATGTTGGAATATATAGTGTCTAGAAAATATATACACATAGTTTTTGTAAACCATTGGTAAATATCCATGGGTATATCTCCATTTTTCAAATATATTTTCCTGGGGATTACAGTTCATAATTTATAAAAGTTATAATGGATTTTTTCTTCTCAATTTTCCTTATTTGAAATATAAGTTATGATTATGAAACTATATTCATTCTGGTGGTGTATATACAACCCCCTTGAATTTTAATATAATAAATTTATTTATTCTCATGTAATTTTGTGTTTCATTTTATTTTATTCATTAATGGGGTTTATAATTAAAATTTACTAATGTCATATATATTAAATGTTACAATATCATCATTTATTGTTATTTTTTTATTATGTTTGTTATGATAAAATATTATAATTCATCTCTAGTGAAAACGATGATGTTTCTTCTCATCGATTTATTCATTATATTTTCTATTCATAGTACCATTTTATCACAATTTGGTAATTTAAATAATTTATAAAATATTTTTAAAAAAATATTACTTTCTTTTTCTCTTTGGTTAGAAATCTATTTTCATCCAAAACGAGTTTTTCTAAAAATGCTATAAGAAATTAATTATTGTTGTCCAATGAATTTTAAAATACAGTTATACCAATGGTTTACTTTTTTTTAAAAATGTTTTGAAAGTAATATTCTTGTCCCATTCAAAAACAATTCCTATTTGGATTTTACAAAAAATGTGAAAATTATATTTTTCGTAACATTTAGGGTAACAGTTGAATTTCCCACCATCATGAAAATTATTTTATTAGAAGATTCCTTTATTAATTTTCTATGTTATTTTAAATGAAATTGTTTTTAAAAATTATTTACTTTTTAAATATTGATTTTAAATGGTGGTATGATATTTTACTAAAGAAAAGTTTCAAGAGATCGTTTAAAGTAAGTTTCTATCTAAAATGATTTCTATTGATGTTACATGCACCTCACAGGGAAAATGATCCAGAGTTTTCATTATTATTATCTCTTTAAATGGTATATCTTTATTATATAATGATTTTCATGAAACCCATATCTATTTCATGGGATATACAATAATAATGGTTTTATAGAACTTTCTTTTTTCTCCATTGGTTATGCTATAATGAAAGAATGACTTGTTTATGAAACCTATTACTTTTACATACGTTGTGGTCAGATAAAATGTTTATGAAAATCAATTCATTTTAGGATTAATGATGTGATGAGTGTTTTTTGATCATTTAGTACACATAAATATGGGTTTCTCTATGAGAAATGTGGGACCTACATTTCTCTCCAATGCATTGGGTAAATATTTATATATCCTAGGATGTATAGGACTGGAATTGGGAGTAAACCCAATTCAATGAAGGAATTTGTTTATATGATGGTCTTGGGAGTGAACACTGACTATGATTATGGTTTGGGTAGTGAACATATTCCACTATGATATTAATGGTAGTGATCCTTTACTAACATGGTAATGGTTTTCTATAATGATTTGTATTCCAAAAATCTCTCCCTTATCCAAATTTTTTGTCGTTATGGATCATGTTCCTTGATTTCCTTGTGATTCGTGTCTTTTGAAATTCCAATATTTATGTCATGACTCAAGATTATGATAATTTATATTGACTTTGTGGGTTTCAAATGATATAATCATGTTATCATACCCTTATACAATGTTATTCTTATGTATCTCCCTTATATACCCTTACTTAGATTATGAGATAATGCTTTCTTTTGTTTCCTATCCACAATTTATGAATAATTTATTTTGAATTAGGATTAATATATAGAAATATCATTATAGGAGACATCTATGATAATTCATAATTTATAAAACTTTTTGGTCCATGTTTCCCAAAGAAAAAAACGAACAGGGTCTACATGGATTTTTTCATGTAGTGTAATTAATATACATATAAAAACTTGGAATATCCATGATTGAGAAGAATGAATATCTATAATACTCCAAATATTAATCAAATATTTTTTAAAAAATCCGTATATAAATACTTAAAAACTAAAATCTTATTATACCACCTAATATCAAAATTTATTAAAGAATTCAAACCTCAACAACATCATTCAAATGAAACAAGAGAGAGAAGGAAAAAAAATCACAAATCCACCCTTTAGATAAAAAATAGTAGGATATAGGTGAAGATGTGATTTCAAAATGTCTTATTTAAATCATGTTACCAAATCCCTAACTTTAATAACAAAAAATAGAGGAATAGAATAAAGGGGTGAAGAAGAAATGAAAAATAAGAGAAACATAGACTTTTTCATGAAGATAGATTCATAGAATCCATGATTCAAATGGGGGTTAACTGATGGGATGGAGAAACTTAATTAAATTCATAAATGTTTATTTCATATGATGAAGACAGTAAATTACAATGGGGGTCCCTAATTAATGGAATATAAGAGGGATTCAAACAACCAAATTTAAATTTATTATGTGTGAATTTGAATTGAGTTAATATTTATTAGATACAAGGCAACCAACTATGTAGGGGATCCACCATGCCACCCTACATACCACATTTATCACAATGTACATGGTATCCTCTAATAGGATCCTAGTTCCACCTATAGTTTAAAATTGGGGATGGTACTAACTCTGGACTATACCTGAACTCCCAGCCCACCTATGAATAATCAAACCATTCTAAAAAACACCTTCAATTTAATATGATAACTCCTAAATTAATATAAAAATGAGAAATAAAATCTAGCCCTCATATAGAACCAAAAAATAAATCAAAACCCTACATTTATTACATGTTTCCTAATAATCACCTCAATTTACAATTTACTTAAATCTACTAGGATTCTTATCTTTACTACATCCCAACTATAAAAATTTTCCTCGTCGATCAAATGATCCTATGATTGATTCAAAATACCACAACATAAATAACTCGCTAATGCATATCAAGTTCTTTAATGTAACATCCAATACACATAACATGATTCCAATAATTGACTGCTCAACCTAACAAAGTCACAAAATAAATGAAACCTAATAACTCAAAATCCTAAAAATAATCTCCCAATCATTTCCATATCAATAATTAATGATTTGGAAAATAAATAAAAACCAATAATTTATGACACAAATTTTTCTTAAGCAAGACTTTAATTATTTTTGAACCTCATAGGTTGGTTCTGTTAAAAGAGTAACAATGTAAATTCACCCATGTTATTTACCTTTGAAAATTTTTCTAATGGTTTTATTGAATATAATATGATCTCTTTACCCACAAGATAAATTTTGGTGAAATTTTGAGATAGTAGACTATACGGGGATATTAAATATTCTTAATGTACTACATGTTTACCCCACTTGTTAAAAATATAATAAATCAAAAAAGGGTTCATGTAACATAATTCTGATGTTTTGGTTATGTTTAAAATGTATCTTTTTTATAGGGATAAGTGAAATTTCCATTTCATTACATTTAACTCTTGTATAGAGAATGTCCTCACTTGAAAAATAAATTGGAAATTATTATTTAATATGTTGAGTGAAACGATGTAGAGATTTCATGTCTTTGAGAGGTGATAGAGATTAAATGAATAAAAAATAGGAATGATTTGAAATATGTTCAATTACCAAATGTTTGATTTTAATTTCATGAAGAATTATTTTTTCATTGAAAAGCTCATAAGGATTTTAAATGGGTGAAGATGTGACTAATTTTTTCTAAAAAAATACTTCTATTTTGTTGATAATTAAATTTATTTTCCCTTTTAAAAAATTTTATTCCAATTATCTTTTCCTATAGTGAATATATTTATATGAGATGAAAAAATTTAGAAATGTTTTGAGTAAATGAAAAATAATTAAATAAATTATTCTTCTTCTCTCATGTCAAATGGAACTAATACGTGTCCCTAAATTTTTTTCTGCACAATTGTGATTATTTTTAGTGTTTTAAAATATGATATGAATGATTTTTTAGAGGAAGTGGGGTTTATTATTTTAATTCTCTCATTTTAATATTGAATTAAGAAAATAGTGTTATACTTTGATAGTATTTGTTTCTTCTTTGATCATTCTAGAATATTTATTAAATAATTAAAATTCCAAGCTTGAGATAAACAAGAGGTGAAGCCTCCATGTTCCTCAAGAAATTTTTTTAGGTATAGATTTTATATATCACAATAATGATATTTTATTCATGGATATTAAATTAAATAACTTTATTTATCATTGACTAAATATGTTATTCGATAAATTATTACCTTATACATTAAAAATTTGATTGAATTTTAATGTTTCATTGAGATATTTCACACCATCGACATTGCTTTTATTCTTGTCTCGTATTTTCTTTCTCCAATGAACAAGGATGTGATCCTATACATCAGTGGTTCAGTATTCTCCTAGCAAGAAATTTATTGAATATAGTTATTCTATTATTCTCACATGAGTTTTATTTTGATTTCATAATTCTAAATTTAATTAAATATGGAAAAACATAGGATTGAGAGATGGTTTTATAAATTAATAAATATAAATTACTGAATGATGATGTATATCAGAACATCACCTTAGTGAGGAATTGGGATTAGATCTGGGGAAAAAAATTTAGCCAGCAGTGGATACATGGATGGAGGTGACGGTGGAAGTTGTTTTCTTGGAAATAAGATATTTTTCTATTCGAATGATGCCAGAATACACAGTCTATCGTCCCAAATCAAACATCATTTATATCACACACTTTGTATTTAAATTTGAAATAAAGGTCACACTAAATGTATCTTTAATATATAAGTTGTGTGGATTTCCATTTCAATTAGAATCAGAGGATTTGGTATTTTTAAAATTACACTCCTTGTTACTCTAGGTCACCCACTATGGGTCTCAATATTTTTTGTATCATCATCTACCCTAAATAACACCTCAGTATACACTGTTAACCCCACAAACCTTAATAATTTCATATAAATGTTGTGTATCTAGACCTTAAAAGTAAATTTTGTATGTTCTTTATACATAATTTAGATTAAATCATATTTTGGATTAGTCATTTTAACTAAAAAATACATATCCAATGATATACCATATACACATATCTAGTCCACTCAGTGTCACACCCGAATTTTTATTTTCAACCTTGGTTTTGGATTATTTTTGGATCTTGGTTTTTCTCTAAGAAACCGTCTATGATGAGATTTAATTTTGAGCGGATATTTTGTTTATCTTTCTTCAAAAGGTTATTTATTAGATTACTCTATGGCTATTTTCTAAAAAGATGGGTTTTTTTAGCTTGATAGCATGTGGCGAATGGTTTTCACATGGTTAGAGGAAATTGTGCGTCGAGCTCCATGAAACCATGCAGGGATTGGGTTGCTTATGGGTGAGGGAGCACATCCTACGCACGGTTATGAAAACCATGTGGTAAGAGTATGTCGAGGTTTTTTCTTAAGGTGTAACCATCTCTCATGGTTGGTGCATAGTTTACCAAACTGTGCTGCCAAACCATGCGAGCTACCCAGGTCATAAAAATTCTGAAATGTCTCTTTTGACATCTTGGGTCATTAGCCCCAAAATAACCCTTTTCTTCTCCCCCAAGTTCTTTAAACCCTATAGGGCCTCCATCCTTATTGTCCAATCCTCTAATATTCTCCCATGGTGTAGATATAGTGTTTTATTCAAGTTTCAAAGGTGATTTATGATGGTAATATCCTCTCCTTTTCTCCCTCTTCCTTCTCCTTCCATTTTCGTTTGAGAAATTGATATCCTATGGAATCTTGGACCTAGGTTTCATTTTTCCCCTTTATTTTTTTGGATTTTTTTCTTTTTTTAGATCTATCTTGGTTGATCTCGGATCCTTGATCTATCATGATGTATTTTTAGTTGTGCATTGTTGAAGCACTATGTGATTGAGGAAGGATTCCCTTGAATATGTCCTTTATATTTTGGAATCATTGTTTTAATTTTTTTCACACATTACTTATATCTTAAATGTTTATGCATGATATTTATAATAATTTATTGGGGTGAAAAGTGGAGATATATACCTTGTTTTGTGATAAATGGACTTTTTAAATATTACAGACCAACTATTTGATGAAATTCCTATTTGGATTTTTTGAGTATTTTATGATGTATAATAAGGGATTGGATATAAAAATATATTTTACAAATATAAATTGTTGATTTCTTTTTATCAAATTAATTTATAAATGGTTTGTTCTATTGAATATTGAAAGTAATGTGATGAAAATGGTTTTAGTTTTCACCTGTGATGAATGTACATGAATGATATTTGTAAAATTATTTTTGAAATGGAAAATGGTGTGTTTTCACCCTTTTTGGAAAGATGGTTTTGAATCATTGAGAATGGATTCATGAGGCATGTTTGGAACATGTTTGAAAGTGGGGAAAATGTTCATTATAAAAACCCTCTATTGATAATCTTATTGCCTTATTTATATTTAACGGATGGGATGTCCTCTGTTTGGAATCCTCCTGATCCATTTATGTGAATTGGTGGGTTTTTCTTTCTATGGAATCCTTATGACCCATTTACCTTGAGTGGAATGGGATATCACATGTGTGGACTCATTTTATATCTATATGTTCTACCGAAAGAGATTGATCCTTGGAGTATCTTATGGTGGTGCCTATTATGTGAATTAATTATGTACGATATACGTGTGTGTGATTGGATCCTTGGTTGGAATCGGTTGGATCACCCATTTTTATACCCTTAACTTGGAGACCTGGAATAACTGGAGAAGTTTCTAAGAATTATAACTATAGAATATTGAGATTATGATCTGGATAGAGGCCCATAGTAGGGGGATATATTTTTTTATTGTTGTTGGGGGACAGTTCCCCTCGGTCAGAATAGTAAGGTTTGAAGAAGTGTGTGTTGTAGAAAATTTATTTCATTGAGTGGGTCATGAATTATGGGATTAGAAAAGTTGTATAGTATGTTCTTGGATTATTCATGAGCTCCAAGGATTCTTATGAGTCTGTTGGAACTTAGCTATCTATATCATATGATTGAGATACTTATTGTTTTGATAACTCTTGTGTGCTTATTTTCTATTTCCCTTATTATGTGATCATTCGTGTGTTATCAAGTGTGATTTATTTATTTATAGATTAATGAGTTGGTTTTAAATATTTCCTGAAAATTGTTTTTGGAATCATTTTTGAACACCATTACTCTCTTATTTAAATGGAACATTATTATTCTTCTTTAAAATGCTAATGTTACTTTCTTAGTAAATAATCTGAATTTTAAATGAAAGTGGTAAGTGGACCATGTTTGGTTTTAAATTGGAAATGAGTTTAAGAACTTATTTTATATATTTTATTTCAAAATTTATGTTTATGAATCATTATTTATAAGAAGTGCATTGGGAATAGATGTTTTAGAGCATGCCTATAGAGTTTTAATACTCACACATATTCTTCATTTTTTATATTGTTTTGATGGTATCAACATGGTTTCTATCACCATGTGAAATTGTTGGTTTTGGCATAGGGGGAGGACCTTTGGGTAATGTGGAGATGTTGGGGCCCCATGGTTTAGTTGGGTTTGGGTTTTTCAACTTTTTATAATTTTGGTTCTTATATAAATGCTGTTCGGTTTGGATATTGTATTTATTTATTCATTTCGGGTTGTTTAGTTTATTTATTTATATAGGGATAAATCCTTAAATTTGGTTAATCTATTGATGTATGACACTATTTTCAAGCCCTTGGAGATCCGGAATTCCCTTCGTACAATTCCATGGATCGACTCGGGTGACCAATTCAAGTATGACCCAGGTTGGTTCATGATAAAATGGTATCATAGTAGGCTATATATTTTTAGGATCTCGATTTCATAGAACCCTTTGATATTTTGGATATCAAGGTAGATTGAGTATGACTATCAGACCCTGGGGTAAAAGTCTAGAGTAGTGTCAAGATAACACTTTCTGAATAGAGCCTTGAGTTTCCTTGGGAAGTCAGGTTTTATCTGGTATCTTTGGCTCTTTTTGTTTGTTCTGGGCATGTGATGTGAAAAGAGAGTTGGGCTACTAGTCTTAGTGAACTCACAGGGCCTGGAAAGCCATGTGGATCCATGGACATAGTCCTAGAAGACACTTCATGGTGGTGGTATGTTTGGAATATGGACACCAACCATATGGACATGTCACCCATCACCACTAGTTTCCCATTGTGAGTTATTTTGGGTCATCATTGATTCTAAAAATTGTTTTGAAAACCCTTGTTTGGGAATTGTGAAAATGGCGTTTTTAGTGGTAATAGTTGGATTTTGTGAAAGTGGAAAATTTATTTTCCGAATTAAATTTTAGGAAGGCTTTCAAAAATGATTTTTTTTTAAATAAACCTTTTTGGGGTAAAATTTTAATGTTTAAGAAGATCATATTTTTATAATTCATATATGGATATTATTGAAAATGTTTCTTTGGAAATAATAAATTAATTCTTAAAGAGGGTTTGGAAATTATTTTAGAATGAGAAAGAATGGGTTTTTAATCATAGTATTTGGATGTAATGGGTTTTTTTTAGGGGATGAAAATGGTTTTAATGGGATGAATTGAGTTTATAATGGAATTCATGGGAATTTTATTTTTAAAGGAAGTAAAATGGAAGGTAGATTGAAAGTGTGAAAATATTGGGTGGAGTGTTTGTTTTGGGAAATGGTATTGTTTTTTTTGACCTTTGGTATTTCATTGGGTACTCACATGCATGGATATGTGTGGAAAGTGGATTGATGATTATGTGGGTGGATGATTTCTCATATTGGCATGAGTCAATGTCTGCCAAGGGTGGCATGAGAAAGTGCAAGTGTAAGGATCAATGGAATACCATTAAATTGAATGAAAATTCACCAAATTTGTTTCTTTAAAAATTATTCTCAATTGTAAAATTTCATTATTTTGATATCCATAGTTTGTCTGACTTTTTTCATATGTATTGGTAATGTTTCTTAGGCGGTGTTTTGTGTCTGAGAACTATAGTTGATGATTTTGTTTTGATTGAGCCCTTAGTTTTCTTGTTTCTTAGTGTTCTATCCCATAATGACTATATGGATATTCAAAGTGAATCCATGGATGTTTCACTAGTAGTAGATCCACCAGTTGATCAACCAACAGACTTACTTATTGAGGTTCTAAATTTGAATCCACCTCTCTTTTATGGTCAAGAGGATCCTCTCATAGCAGAAGAGTAGATGCGAGAAATTGAAATAAAATTTAGTTTCCTTGATTGACTATTTCATTGGAGGTGATGTTTTATACCTTCATTCTTGAAGGACCGACATATTTGGTTGATGTTGGTCTCTCGAAACAAGCCTCAGGAAGATCTCACCTTGGAGTTCTTCAAGCCTTCATTTATTCATCTGTTTTTTCATTGATGTGGTGATGGTGAGAAAAGGGATAGATATGTGATATTTACATAAATGTGATGGATAAAAGTTATATTACTTCCATTATTTTTTGAATCTTGTTCCATACACTCTAGAGTGTTCCAAATGTTATTTTGTTAAGGCTTGATTTTTTGAGCATGGACTTCATCCTGATGTGAATTCAAAGGTGTTAGATGTTAGTTTAACCTATATTTCCAACATTGTAAGGAAATTTATTTGGGTTGAAGATATTATAGTAATAGTTCTTGAGGTATCCAACATTTATTTATCTATAAGATGTTGTTAATGGAATTATAGTAGAGATTAGAAAGCAACCTGAAGCTGTTGGTACTAGTCAAGGGATGAAATGGCTGCTGGATCTTTCATCAGATTATCCTAATTGAATGATCATGGTGTGTCATTAGTGAAGCAATATAGACCATAATTTTTTTGATAAGGTTCTCAAAATACTTTTCATGCCTATGGACTACTAATAAAATTTCATTGGTTTTTCTGGGGTGTTTCAAGGAAGGTACATGGAGCCCATTTGCAGGAGTAAGGTTATATTATAGGCTCATTTTAAATTCACTTCTTTGGTTTTAATGGTTGTGTCCAGTGGGGTTGTATTAACTATAAATTGAAAAATTTTATGTTTTGGATATACATATAACATATATTTTAATATAATGTTGTTTTTAATTTGGAAGATATAATTTATTGCGCTCATGCATAGAGGTGTGTTCTTTCGTGTGTCTCGTTTCAGTTGATTTCATCTGATGTGAAAAATCATGAGTGTATATATTTTAAAA
Source organism: Viscum album (assembly GCA_963277665.1). NCBI lineage: Eukaryota > Viridiplantae > Streptophyta > Magnoliopsida > Santalales > Viscaceae > Viscum > Viscum album. The sequence goes on from OY728167.1 coordinate 219,728,307, forward strand.
TCCCTATTCTATTAGAAAAAAGGAGTTCAGATCAGATATTTTAATACCATGTATATTATTTAGTAGATTCTTCAGACATCATGTCTCCATCCATAGGCCTTGGAGTGAAGCTGATGCATAGTCAGGAATCTCAGGGATGTGAGGGACCTCGGACTAATATTGAAGAATGTATCTAGTTTTTTGGACATTAGAGAATTTTCTGAGGTTAAAACATGTTGTTTTTTATATGTCAGATGGTTTTGATCAATTCCAAAATGTTGGGGAGACCCACCATAGATTTCGTTGAGGTTTCTTCTAGATTTTATCAGAGTTAGTTGATTCCAAATGGTGGGGAGTCCATTACAGACTCCCGTATTGGTAATCCTATTTTCTTTCTAATGGAGGGTTCATTGTGGGATTTTTTTTGAAGTTAAAAAATTTCAATTTCCTCTCTATTTGTGGGAATGATGTGTTTTGGTGGAAACCCGGTGGTATTATCTGAGGCTGGGTTATGCAGGTTGTCGTTTGAGTTTCATATTGCTTCTCACGGAATGGTTGGTTGTTTTAGGCAGGAGGTATGATTTCTATTTAGTGGTTTTTGATGTTTTCATGATTTGAGTAGTTGGATTAGGTGTTTGTAGTAATCCTATACATTTCATTGATCAATTGGAAAATGTGATGGATTTCTGGGGGTGAATAGCATTATTATGGGGAGAATTTTCACACCAAGATTTTTATTTTCATCCTTGGTTTCGGTACATTTTTGGATCTTGGATTTTCTCTCAAGAACCAGGTGTTATGGGTTTCAATTTCTAGGTGATCAGTTGTTTAAATTTTTTCTTGAGGTTGTCTATTATTTTTCTCTGGTTTTTTTTATGTATAATTTTTTGGTTTTCACAACTAATGCCACAAGGTTCACGCATGGTTAGTGGAAATTGTACATCATGAGCCAGGAAACCATGAGAGATTTGGTATTGTTGTATTTGTGGTTATAAAACCTACATATGGTTAGAAAAATATTGTTTTTAATCATTATGGGAGTTCATGTCTTGTATAAAAACCATCTCTCATGGTTGTCACATGATTTACCAAATTGTGAGACCAACTGTGTGAGCTGAATAGGTCATAAAAGTTATGAAATGTATATTTTCCCTCTTAGAATTTTATCCTTTAAACACCCATTTTCTTCTCACCTTGGTTTGTGCAACCCTAATGGGCCACCTCCCTTGTTCTCAAAGCCTCCAATCCTATCCCATTTTGTAGATCTAGGGTTTTATTCAAGTTTCTTGGGTGATTTCATAATGTAATCTCTTCTACTATTCCCCCTCATTCTTATCCATTAATTTTATTTTGATATCTTATTATCCTATGGTATCTGGTACCTAGGGTTAATGTTTCCCCTTGATTTATGTTGGGTTTTGTTCTTGTTTAAGGGTTTTCTTGGTCAATCATGGATCATGGATTCTTCATGAGGTTGTTTTGGGTGTTTGTTGTTGAAGTGCTATGAGATTGGGGTAGGTTTCCCTTACACTTGGCCATTAAATTTAATAATCCTTGGATTTATAATTTTCATACCTTACTTTATGTTATATATTGATGTATAACCTTTGGAATCATTTTTTTGTGTGAAAAGTGGTGGTTTCTACCTTGTTTTGTGATAAGTGTCATTTTTTTAATATTGCACACGAAGTATTTTATGAAAGGATTTAATGGATTTTTTCAGTATTTTATGATGTTTAAATCATTCCATTTCTTTCAAAATATATTTGAGACATCTTAATGGTGGTTTTGGTTTTCTCAAATGAATTTATAAATGGGTTTTTCTCTTGAAAATGTAATGTCATGTGATAAAAATGGTTTTGGTTTGAACATGGGGTGTGAGTACAAGAATGAGATTGTTAAAATGATTTTTGAAATGGAAAATGGTGTGTTTTCTACCTTTTGGGAAGGATTGTTTTGATTATTTAAGAAATGATTCTTGATGCCCTTTTAGCACTTTTTTGAAAGTTGTGAAAGGGTTTTTCATAAAAATCCTCCTTGGATAATATTTATTATTTATTTATATTTAATGGATCAGATAACATCTATGTGGAGTCATCATGATCCATTTATATGAATGGGTGGGATTTCATTTTTTTGTAATCCTCATGACGCATTTACCTTTAGTGTAATGGGATATCCATGGGGTAGACTCCTTTAAGATCTATTTGTTCAATTGTAAGATATTGACCATTGGAGTGGCTCGGGGCGGCGCCTATTGTGTTAATTAATTATGTACGATATATTTTATTATGAATATATTCCCAGTTGTAATTAGTAGGTCCACCCCCTTTTAAACTCTTATCATGGAGACCTGGCATAGCTAGAAATTTTTTTGCATACTATTGTTGTACTAGGTTAGTATTACACAGTTTCTATTTTCCCAGGGAAGGGGGATATAATTTGTTATTTTTGTTATGGGATAATTCCCCTTGCTGAAGCCAGTAGTGTGTGATCAAACTACTGTCGGTAAAATTTGAGGTCATCGAGTGAGGCATACTATCTGGGATGAGTCAAGATATATAGAATGTTCTCAATTATTCATGAGCTCATAGGTTTCTCCCATGTCTATTAGAACATATTTTTCTGCATTATATGATTAATATAATTGTTGCTTGGTTACTCATGCATGATTATTTTCTGTTTCCCTTATTATGTGATCATTTTTTGTGTTCTAATGTGTTGTGTTTTTATTTAGATAATAATGAGTTGGTTTTCCTTATTTTATGAAAAAAATTGAAACAAATTGTGCACACCATTACTCTCCTCTTTAAATCGAATGTCATCATTCTTATTTTAAATTCTAATGTTTCCTTCTTGGTAATGAATCTGAATTTGAATAGAGAGTGTGAAATGGACCATGTTTTGTTTTAAAGTATAAAATGTGTGGAAAATATTACTTTTATATATTGAATTTAAAAATTGAACTTGTGGTTTATTAATTTAAAGGATGTTTATTGGGAATATATTTGTTTGAGAATTCCTATTGTGTTTTCATTCTCACAAATATAGTTCTTTATTATTTTTATAATTTTGGTGTCGGTATGAACTTTTTGTGATTAACAAGGTTGATGGTTGGTTTTTTGTATTGGAGAGTGACCATCAAGGTCACGTGGAGATGTCATGGCCCTCTGGTTCATTTGGGATTGTGTTGTTTAGTTTTTTTTATTTTTAGTGCTTGTCTAAAATATGTTTATCCTAGATATTGTATTTATTTTTTCATTTTGGGGTTTTTCAGTTTATATTTTTATATTAGAAGAAATCATTCCCTTTGTTATTGTGTTGATTCATTTCAGTAGTTTCCATCCTTTGGGGATCAAGAATGCCATTTAGGCCTTTCGTAGGTCAAAATGGTTTATTGGTTTGAAATTGACTTGGGTTGGTTTGGGGAACTCAGTGTGTCCCTAGGGTATATGGTGACCCACCCAAGTATCTCAACATATTCTGTACAACTGTTACATTTAATGATCCATGATATATAACATGGATTGAGTGGTATAAATGCATTAACGACCTACCCATGTGATCTCCATGTCATATTACCAACTATACATGTCATGTTCATTTTATTTAATTGTATTACGTTCATATGTTACATGACCTTTCATTCTTGAGAGCCCTACACATCATGTACCCCATTAGACTCAAGGATTTCTTGGAATGTTTTACTATTCTTTAGGTTTTCATTTCTAGATTACATATTTGGACATATGAGTAATCCACTATGAGTATATTCTCCTATTGAACACAATAGTATGATTCCCTCAGTCATTAGAGAATGTTCATGTTACATTTTACATAGTTTAAGGATTTTCTCTCTCATAGAGAAATTGGAGGTCATGGGTGATATGTTTAAAGTAATTATGGAGTTGGTACTCCACAATATATCAGAGCATGGTCCTATATTTATGGGGTTCAGATAATCTCGTGGATATATATATATATATATAAGGTAACAAGCCCCAATGTGACGCTAGAGTTCAGGAAAACCATTGTATTTCATGGAAGGGTCTTCAATCATTGGATTTAGAACTCCCCCATATTCTAGGGACTAGTCTTCAATTAGTGGGCTCAATATGCCATCCCCCATGTTTTGAGTGTAGTCTTACTATTTTGTTCATAGAGGAAGCACTTATTAGGTCTGACTTGAACTTAGAAAACGTCAGATTTGATGGATCATGCAGAAATTGTACAAGGCCATAACATCACAAACAATGAAATTATTTCCAACTAATATTGACAAGAAATAAACAGAAACCAAGAAGATATATTTTCACATAAAATTTTTAAATAATTTAATTAAATAAAAATAATTATCACCTCTTTTGTGAGATCTCTCTCCATATTATATATTGATCATCTTATACACTTTTTGAAATTTGACATAGTGTTTTTACGATCCAAGTATAGAATAACTCTATCAGTGATCCAAACATGCTCCTAGGATCTCTGAATGACACTAATGAATCATTGGGTGTGAGCATAGTTGACTGATCATCTTTCATCATTCATCATGATCAATTTATATTTATTAATTCTTGAAGAAATGATATTTAAGTTATCATTCTTTAGAGGATGAATTAAGGAATAGGAGGAATCATAGAGTAATATATTATGAAAAAGGATTCTCTATTAATTACTATTAGAATGTATTAGAAGTTTATTTATGGAAACATGGTTAGGTTTTTTAATTTAATGGATTACCCAAGTCCCCTTAATAAAATGGTAAACCCATTTCGTAATGTTAATGACCACTAACAAGTGCTTGTTGTGTAATATATTCTCCTTATCACAATATCGCATAAACCAGTTTTTCACCTATATCATCAACCAAGATTATCGAGGCTCATTTCTTTGATGATCTAAAATAAACACATCATTAAACCCTATAAATGTAATTTAATGTCAAAGTTCAATTTCAGTCAAAGACTTAAGATATCAAATTCCTTTTATAATTAAGGTAAATATACTTCCTCAACATATTCATTAATAAGATGTAATTAATAACCCACCCAACATACCCTACATCCCATGAACATATGTCATGATAGTATTTTTCTGAAAATATATGTACGTGAGTCATGACATGGATTAATAATAATATTAATGTCAAGAGACCACTACACACTCTCAAAATTTTGAATATTTTATGATACATAAACATGTATAATTCCTATTGGTGAGTCTATTTTCATAATCTCTCGTCATAGAAATTACATAGTGTGAACATCATGAAATGATGTCTTATATTCTTACAAGTAATCACACATGAAAATCATCATACTATATGCCCCATTATATAATGTTATCTAAATAATGTACGAGCTCTAAGAATATCACCATGGAATTTCAAGTTTCGCATCATAGAGGGGAACTTTTATTCTCTTTTTAATAAGATATATACCATAGGAAATTATTACACTAATGTAGTGTAGTAAAATGACTAATATATAATAATTTTTTTAATTAATGATAACTTATTTTTATATACACCTAATCCAATGCTCCAAATGATGGTTCTACAACACCAACTCCAATGAACTCCCAAATGGACTAGAGGCAACTTCAAATGACTATTAGACATCCTGACCTCACATGAATATCATATTTGTACTGAGTTAAGGATTTAGTCATGGGGACCACCATGTTGTATTCCATGGAGTCTCTTCTTATTGGAACATGAAATATGTGGGAAAATTCTCCCAATAGATGATACTCATTTGGAATGTTCTTCATCAAGTAATGGGAACTTGGATCATTTGAAAATTCGCCCACTATAGTATTATCCAAATAGAGTGTAATGTTTTATTTAATGCTTGGTTCCACATAAAACTATTTGATTAATTTTCCTATACAAACTACTTCTATAGATACCCCTATAACGTCCCATACTTTATATACATTGTTATCACATCAGAATTGAAGCACATTTATTACAACATATAACAAAACAATGAAAGGACCGTCTAGTTATAGTGCCTTTAGAAACTGGGAAACATTAAAAATTGGTTCATAAATCATCTACGTTGTCTCAAATTTATTTCATCATATCTAGAGTCCCTTTTTGTCATATACTACTAAATATCATTCTTCCTGACATGGGGAAAAGAAAACATACAAAAGGGTGAGCTCAAATTCTCAGTAAGGGTAAACAAAAGAAATATCAATCATATCATATTCATAAGAACATAACATTTTGGAAATATTAACCTACAAAAGAGATCTCAATATCATGTCATGGAATAAATCATAGTAATGAAAAGTAATCACAAGTAATCATAACGTAAAACATGAAACTTTGTGGCATTCACACATAATCATAGAAAATCATTTCTTATTAGTCAAGACTCATTGTCGAGACTATCTTAGCGGACAAATTCCATTTCTGAACTAAGTTCACTCCTCGTTTCAATCCTGTATCACTGAACTGGATTAACCTACCAGTCTAGCCATGTCTATCTCATGAGATATAAATCTTTACCCAACGCATTGGAGGGAGATATAGGTCGCACCCATCTCATAATTAAACCATTCTTATGTGTGCCACAAAATCATAAATCATACATCATAATATAACCCATGTAATAAAAATTGGATTCTTAAAAATCATGCCATCATATCATAATACATATAAGATAAAAGGACATCATAAAATTAATTCCATCATAACATAATCAAATCAATGTAAAAATAGAAATAGAAACAGAACCCTATATTATCTTAGATGGAAAATAATTTTGATAAAATACTTGAACTCCATTCTTGAGGAAAATATCCTTTCAAAAACATTTTCCCATTGTAATCATGTCATACAATTTTAATCCAAAATAAGTCGACTAAAAATAAACTTGATAACTTGTAAAAGAAGCTTCATGGAAATAATGTTATATGAAATAATAAAAATCCATTCATGATGTATAAGTTAAAAAAACATTCTTCTCGTACTTTGGCTGGAAAAGTCAAAAAGTACCACGTACTAAAAATGACAAAAGATTCCATTCATATATTTTACTAAAAACTAACCAATGAGAAATATTTGATTTATACAAATTTAGGAGGATATAAATAGAATTACATATTGAGGAAACATGGAATTGGATGATAAATACAGCCCAGTAAATACCAAAGTATAAACAATCTCGGCTAAAAATGAGATTGTGAGATTTTCCCTTACCTTAGGTCTGATTTGCTTCGTAAGTGTCTGAAACTCCTATATAATGATTTAAATAATGTCATTTACTTATGTTAGAATCATAATCATTGTTATGATATCATATATGGTCATATTCTTAGCTTCTGATTAGTAATATTTCATTGCTACTTGTTATTCGGGTGTTGATTACTTTTTGTTCTTATGCGTGTTTTGTCGAATAAATTCTTATTCATCACTTTAGGTTATAGATACCTCATTTCAAGAATGGTATCAGTTTAATTTATATTATATTTATTCATTCAATTTATTTATATAATCATTATGTAATGAAGATCATGTAGAACGAGTCGCATCACATCATGGAGACGGTAGGCCGTACGTACGCACGAGTGATGATATCATTCCCATTATCATGTAATTGTATATAAGGGTATGTATACTATTTGAGAATCAATATTACTCTACAATAATAATATATAGTTATTCTTTACACCCTTACACCCATCCAAGTATGGTGGTGGTGGAAAAAAGATTACACCATGGCATGGAGACGGTATTCCGTACGTACGCACACGCGGTGATTTCGTTTTCTGTAGGATGGATAGAAGGTGAAATAGGTATGTTTCATATTTATAATAAAATATCATTATATGAGTGATACAGATGTTATTAATTCATAATGAAACAACAAAATTAGAAGAAGTAGAAGAAGAAATAAATTTGAAAGAATTGGCAACAGATATTACCTCTTCTTCGACACGCCTCTTTGAAAGCTCCTCTTTGGGAACTAAGATTGGACTTTGAAGAAGACCATAACCTCTAGGATGTTTCTAGGGAAGTGGAGAAGAGAAATTTCAAGGGTTTGGCCGAGATTTAATGCTCAAAGTGGTGTGAGGAGGAGAGGGAGGAGGTGCCCTTCAATATGGGAGGAGAGGGGCACCTTAAAAAAACAGAAAATATTATTTTATTATAAAGTCATATTCGCTTTTTAATATCTGAAAATTGATTTATTTCTAAGATAAGGTGGGGATGGGTCGAAATACTCTCAACTAATGGGTTTTATACAAGTTTAGGTAACTATTTTAACCTTATCATTTAGATTTAACTCTAAGTTAAATAATTTAACTTTTACCGTGTCTTCTTCTTTTCTTACACTATAAGGTTAATAAACTTAGTATAACCAGCCAAAAGAACCCCAAGTGGTTGATTATTAATATATATATTTTTATATAAGTCATTTGACCAAACCTTATATTTTTAGGAATAAAATAACAGTTAATAATATAATATTTGTTTTAAAAACTATTTTATGTCAATTTTTATACTATTTGGTACTTGATTTTTGTGAAAATCATAATAGCATTATTAGTTATAAAAATGTTAATTAAATCAATAATAACATGTCATATGAACCTAAAAAATTATTTTAATTCATAAAAACTCTCAAATTACATTTATTTCGGTATTTATAACATCAATTATGTTAATATTTCATTAATAAGATAATTACTGCGTCATCATTGTGTCAAAAATAAATTAACTTATTTAACGACTAAAAATTATAAATAAAAAACCATTATGTAGGAAATCTTTTTATATTTATAATTAATATTTATAGTCGAATTTATCTTATGTATAACCCTATATTCAAAATGTTTGACTTATTAAACTTTGATTTTATCTATTTTAACTCTTCTTTAAATAAAATAATATTAAATGTCCTAATCTAATCAAATAGGACCTAAATGGTCATATTTTATTCCTAAGGTTGTTTTAGGTCGAATTACACTTATCCAATGGAATTAGGACATGTGTTAGGGTAATAATAATATCATATTTACCCTTAATTAACCTATTTACTTTTAACCGTGGTAAAAAAAGGAAAAAGTTACTATTCAACCAAAATTATTTTCATCTCATTGAACCACATTTTAGTCCTTGATATTAACCGTGTCTCTCGGATTTTTTAAATTCCATTCACAGAAGCGGTAAAATTAAGTTTTATGTGAATTTGCAAATTCTCGTAGGAAGTGGGTAAAAGACGGAGAAAAGTTCAATAAAATTTGTATATATCTAAAATTATTATAAAATGACTCCAATGAATTACATTGAACTTATATAGGTATTATGTATCAATTTTTTCCTAAAATAAATTTAAATAAAATAAATAATTATTTAAATAAAAAGTTGGTTTTTAAATAATAACTCTGTGTTTTCACTATTCATAAAAAAATTGTATGTTTTCAGAAAAATACCAATATTTTACCCTAGGATAAATTAGATATTCCAAATCCAAAATTGAAGTCCATTTTGAATGATAAAATTTATAAAATTTGAAAAAGTGGGTATTACTATTCATATCGGCTAGTTTTAATAATATTTTAATAGCATATCAGTGTTTAGTGAAACTCGATATTGCGTACAACACAAGCTATCGAGGAAGGTCCTGATTTCGTGTAATGCAAGCAAAGCTAGTGTTGTGTGTAGTGAAATATTCCATAAAAACAAAATATTTCTCATAAAAAATTCTCAGGTGTTACATTCTACCCCCCTTAAAATGAATTTCGCCCTCGAAATTCGTCACTTTGTAATAAAAAGATGAAGATACCTCTCCCTCATCATATCCTAAATCTCCCATGTATCTTTTTCTAATTGGTGTTTCCTCCATAAAATATTCACCAAGAGAGTGTTCTTGTTCTGTAGGAATTTTTTGCTATGATCCAGAATCTCTATCGGTTGTTCTTCATAAGAAAGATCTTGCTCCAGCGGTACAACTTCTGAGAATAGTACATGTGAAGGATCGGGTATGTACTTTCTCAGGAGCGATACATGGAACACATCATGAACTTGAGAGATATTCGGTGGAAGCACCAATCGGTAAGCTACCTTCCCAACACGATCCATTATTTCTAAAGGACCGATATACCTAGGGCTTACATTTCCCTTCTTTCCAAATCTCATTAATCCCGTCCAAAGAAATACTCGTAAGAACACTTTATCACCCACTTCAAACTATAGGTCTTTTCTTTGGTTGTCGGTTTCGACTCTGAGCTACTCTTATGTGTTGTTGAATAGATCATACCTTTTCTACCATCTCATCAACAAGATCAGGTCCTAATAGCTTTCTTTCCCCAACTTCATCCCAGCAAGTTGGAGTCCTTCATTTAATTCCATAGAGAGCTTCATATGGAGCCATTTGAATACTGGAGTGAAAGATATTATTATAAGAAAATTACACTAAAGGTAGGAGTTGATCCCAACCACCTTTGAAATCCATAGAGCAAGTGCTTAACATATCTTCTTGAGTTTGAATTGTTCTCTCGGACTGACCGTCTGTCTGAGGATGATAAGCAGTGCTGAAACTCAACTCTGTATCCAGAGTATGCTGAAGACTTCGCCAAAACTTTGAGGTAAACCTCGAATCTCGATCAGATATAATGGAAAGTGGTACTCCATGCAATCTTACCATTTCCTTTACATATATCCTGGAAAGCTGATCCAAATAGAAATCTTCCCTAATAGTAATGAAGTGTGCCGACATCGTAAGACGATCAACTATAACCTGGATAATATTATTGCCTTTGGATGTTTTTGGAAGTCCAGTGACAAAGACCATAGTGATGTTTTCCCATTTCCATTCTGGTATGGGTAATGGTTGTAACATCCCTTTGGACTTCTATCTCTTAGCTTTAACTTGCTGACCAACCAAGCATCGAGAGACATATTCAGCAACATCTCTTTTCATGCCATCCCACCAGAAGTACTCTTTCAGGTCTCTATACATCTTTGTGCTTCCAGGATGAATAAAGAATGATGAACTATGATCCTCATCCAATAGCTCCTTCTTTAATTCTGGGATGGGAGGAACACAAACCTGATTCCTGATCCTTTTTGTCCCACCACAATCAAGGTTGAATTTGGGAATATTTCTCACCTTCTTTTGTAACTCAAAATCATCTTTTTGTGCCTCTTTAATCTTCACATGTATATATGGTTGAACATTCCTTTGAGAAAGATAATATTTCTCCCCTTCCATTATAATTCCAAGATCCATCCTTTGTAAATCCATAAATATTGGATCTTTTGTGATCCTCATCATGGATAAGCTAGCATGGTCTTGTCGACTTAATGTGTCTACCACCTTGTTTGTTTTCCGAGGGTGGTAATGAAATGAGCAGTCATAATTCTTAATCAGCTCCAACCATCTTCTTTGGTGCATATTCAGCTCCTTTTCTGTGATAATATACTTTAAAATTTTATGATTAGTATAAATATCACACCTTTCACCATAAAGATAATGCCTCCAAATCGTTAATGCAAAGATTACCATAGCTAACTCCAAATCATGAGTTGGGTAATTTTTCTCATGGATTTTCAATTGTCATGAGGAATAAGATATCATCATATCATTTTGCATGAGAACACACCCCAATCCCTTCTTGGATGTGTCACTGTAGATCAGAAACCTTTCTCCAGTACAAGGCAGCGTGAGCACAGGTGCACTGGATAACCTTCTTTTCAACTTCTTGAAATTCTCTTCACTCTCCTCCATCCAAACGAACTTACCTCCTTTTCGAGTCAACCAGGTGAGTGGATTAGATAATTGTGAAAAATCATTCAAAAAACGTCGATAATATCTATCCAAACCAAGAAATCATCGGATCTCAGTTACTGTTGTTGGTCTCGACCATCTTTCAATAACCTCTGTCTTTTCTGGATCCACAAATATCCCCTCTTTTGAGATTATGTGACCCAATAATGCATCTTTTTGAAGCCAAAATTCACACTTGGTAAATTTGGGATAAATCTTCTCCATTCTTAGGGTCTTCAATACAATTCTCAAGTTATCTTCATGTTATTTCTTGATCTTTGAATATACAAGAATATCGTTTATAAAGACTACCACAAACTGATCAAGATAGTCTCTAAAGACTCTATTCATCAGATCCATGAAGATAGCCAAGGCATTAGTAAGACCAAATGGAATCACTATAAATTCATTGTGTCCATACCTTGTATGGAAAGCCGTCTTTGGTATATCCCCCCTTTTAACCCTTAATTGATGATACCCGGAATGAAGATCAATCTTGGAAAATTATTGAGCTCCACATAGTTGGTCAAATAAGTCATCAATGCGTGGGAGAGGATATTTTTTCTTGATAGTTATCTTGTTAAGTTCTCGATAATCAATGTAGATTCTTATTGATCCATCTTTCTTCTTAACAAACAGAACATGTGCTCCCCAAGGTGATGCACTTGGGCATATGAATCCCTTATCAAGATTCTCTTGGAGTTGCTTCTTCAATTCTTGCAACTCAATTGCGTCCATTCTATAATGTGTCTTTGAAATAGCCATATCACCTGGTATGAGTTCTATTGAAAACATAACTTCATGATTTGGTGGAAGACCTGGAAATTCTTCCGGAAATACATCATCAAACTCTCCTACAATGGGAATATTCTTAATTGTGAGTTTCTCTACAACCATTTGAGATAAATAACCTTCATTTATTGGAATGAAGACCCATAAGATGGATGAAATTTCCACTGGAAGGTTATATTCATCCTTGCATCGATATATGATAGTAGATTGATTAGGAATATTAAATGTGATTTTCCTTCTTTGTAAATTGATATGAGCATCGTATAAATAAAGCCAATCCATGCCAAGAATTACATCAAATTCCACTATAGGAAGAATCACAAGATTTGCAGGAAGCACTTTCCCACAAACTTTAATCGGAGAAGAATTATAAACTTTTGATGTGACTGTTGTGCCATTAAGAGTTTTCACAGCTAACTCAACATCTAATTGTTGAGGTAATACAGCGATACCCTTTGAAAATTCATCAGAAATAGAATAGTGGGTGGATCCAAAATCAAATAAAACATTTTATTCTTTAGAGTGGATGGTAAGTGTACCTTTCACCGCTTAGTTATCATACTCCACATCGCCGATAGTAACTTCATGTGAGATTCCTTTGTCTTTGGCCATAAGAGTTTGTTGACGTCGATCATCATCAACAACCCTTGGATTTTGGCATTGATTGGCATAATTCCCTATCTCCTTGAACTTCAAACATTGAAGTGTAGGAGGTGCATTCTGTGTATCCCTTTATTTGTTCACATCATTAGACATCTTCTTCCCATTATTTCAACGTTAAACTGCCCGATGATCTTCTTTTCCACACTTAAAACATTTTCTTGTCCCTTTAAGACTATTCCCTCCATGTTTCTTTCCACAATTTGAGCATAAAGAAAAACTCATCTTCTTTTTAGTGTGGTCTTTATATTTTCCTTTGAAGTCCATTTTCCTCTTCTTGTGAAACCCATATGACTGATGGGTTACTCCAATCTCCATCTCAACCTTGAGAGCACATAAAACAATTTCCTCAAAGCTTTTGAAGTCCCTTACGGATAATTCCCTTCAAAGACTTGGTTTTAAGGCATTAAAAAATAGATCGATCTTACTCTCAGGTTGGATAATAATCCCAAAAGCGTACCTTGAAAGTCTTGTAAAATTTGATTCATAGGTACCAACAGATTCATCATCCTTTTGCTTCAGTTCAAGAAACTCTTTCTCCATCTTTGTTCGAAGAATATGAGGGAAGTACTTATTGAAAAATAAGTTCTTGAACTTGTCCCATTCCAGGGAGTCAATTTCATCTCTTTGCCTCGTATTCTTGATAAGATTCCACCATTGATCAGCATCACCTTCCAAACAATACACTGCCAAGATGACTTTGTCATGTTCAGAACATTGAAGAACTAAAAATATATTTTCTGTGGTACTAATCCATTTCTCAGCCACTAATGGATCAGAAGACCCGCTGAATGAAGGTGGATGCTACCTAATGAAGGATTCAATAGAATGTCTCTCATTCCTTTTCTCGTTTGGAATTCCTGCGTGGTTCATAGCTTGAGAATGTTGTGTGATCATGGCTATAGGATTTTTCATTCTAGCTCCCATAACATTTGGTTGCCCAGGGGGACAATCAATGCATTTCCCGTCGCAATCAGCATTTACACGGTTTCTTCGGGTTCCATCCATTGACTAAAACCAATAAACATAGTGTGAGAAACCCTAATCATAATAGGAAAACCACATAATCAAGAATAAAATTTTACACTTAAGGTCATATCATAGGTTATTCATGGCCATTTCTAAAACACTAATAGTGTTTTCTATTCTTAGACATATCCTTAGGGTTTTTACTAGGGCTTTCAGAACCTAGTTTCCAAAGGATGACCATTCCTTTCCTCTGATACCAACTATAACGACCCATACTTTTCATACATTTTTATCACTACATAATTGAAGAACATTTATTACAATATATAACAAAACCATGAATGGACCGTATAGGTATAGTGTCTTTAGAAACTAGGAAACCTAAACAACTGGTTCATAAATCATCTATGTTGTCTCCCATTTATTTCATCATATCTAGAGTCCCTTTTGGAATATCCTACTTAATATCCTTCTTCCTATCTTGGGGAAAAGTAAACATACAAAAGGGTGATCTAAAATTCTCAGTAAGGGTAAATAAAAGAAATATTAATCATATCATATTCATAAGAACATAACATTTTTGTAATCTTAACCTACAAAAGAGATCTGAATATCATGTCATGGGATAAATCATAGTAATGAAAAGTAATCCCATGTAATCATAAATTAAAACATGAAACTTTTTTTCATACACACATAATCATAGAAAATAATTTGTTATTAGTCAATACTCATTTCGAAGACTATCTTAGCAGATAGAGACCATTTCTGAACCGAGTTCACTCCTCATTTTAGTCCTGTATCACTGAACTGGATTAACCTAACATTCCAGCCATGTCTATCTAATGAGATATAAATCATTACCCAATGCATTGGAGGGAGATATAGGTCCCACCCATCTCATAATGAAACCATTCTTATGTGTGCCACAAAATCATAAATCATACATCATAACATAACCTATGTAATAAAAATGGGATTCTTAAACATCATGCTATCATATCATAATCCATATAAGATAAAAGGACATCATAAAATTAATTCCATCATAACATTATCATATCAATGTAAAAATAGGGATAGAAATAGAACCCTATATTATCTTAGAAGGAAAATAATTTTGATAAAACACTTGAACTCCATTCTTGAGGAAAATGTCCTTTCAAAAAAAAATTTCCATTCTTAACATGTCATACAATTTTAATCTAAAAGAAGTTGATTAAAAAGACTTGATAACTTGTAAAATAAGATTCCTGGAAATAATGTTCTATGAAATCATAAAAATCCATTCATGCTGTATAAGTTAAAACAACATTCTTCTCATACATTGGCCGGAAAAGACCAAAAGTACCTCGTACTAAAAACGACAAAAGATTCCTTAGGTCTGATTTACTTCATAAGTGTCCAAACCTCCTGTATAATTATTTAAATAATGTCATTGACTTATTCCAGAATCATAATCACTGTTATGATATCATATATGGTCATATTATTAGCTTCAAATTAGTAATATTTCATTGCTACTTGTTATTCGGGTGTTTATTTCGATTTGTTATTATGTGTGTTCTGTCGAATAAATTCTTATTCTTCTCTTTAGGTTATAGATACCTCATTTCCAGAATGGTATTAGTGTAATATATATCATATTTATTCATTCAATTCATTTATATAGTCATTATGTAATGAAGATCATGTAGAACGAGTCGCATCACATCGTGGAGATGGTAGGACGTACGTACGCACGAGCGATGATATCATTCCCATGATCATGGAATTTTATTGAAGTGTATGTATACTATTTTAGAATCAATATTACTTTAAAATAATCAGATATAGTTATTCTTTACACCATTACACCCATCCAAGTAAGGTGGTGGTGGAAAACAGATTACACCACAGCGTGGAGACTTTATTCTGTACGTACGCATGCGCGGTGATTTCGTTTTCCGTATGACGGATAGAAGGTGAAATAGGGTTGTTTAATATTTATAATAACATATCAGTATATGAGTGATACTGATGTTATTACTTTATAATGAAACAACTAAATAAGAAGAAGTATAAGACGAAATAAATTTGAAAGAATTGGTAATGAATATTAACTCTTCTACGACACGCCTCTTTGAAACCTCCTCTTAGGGTACTAATATTGGACTTTTAAGAATACAAGAACCTCTATGATGTTTCTAGGGAAGTTGAGAAGAGAAATTGGCAGGGTTTGGCCGAGATTTAATGATCAATGTGGTGTGAAGAGGAGAGGGAGGAGGTGCCCTTTTATAAGGGTGGAGAGGGGCACCTTAGGAAAACAGAAAATATTATTTTATTATAAAGTCATATTCGGTTTTTAATAGCTCCAAATTGATTTATTTCAAAGATAATGTAGGTATGGGTCTCAAGATTCTCAAAAAATGGGTTTTAGACAAGTTTAGGTTACTATTTTAATCTTATCATTTAGATTAAACTCTAAGTTAAATAATTTAACTTTTACTGTGTCTTCTTGTATTCTTACACTATTATGTTAATAAAATTACTATAACCAGAAAAAAGAACCACGAGTGGTTCATTATTAAAATATATATCATTATCTAATTCATTTTTCCAAACCTTATATTTTTAGGAATAAAATAACAATTAATAATATAATATTTATTTTAAAAACTATTTTATGTCAATTTTGACAATATTTGGTACATGATTTTTGTGAAAATTTTAACAGCATGATTAGTTTGAAAAATGTTAATTAAATCAATACTAACATGTCATATTGACCTAAAAAATTAGTGAAATTCATAGAAAGTCTCAAAATACATTTATTTGGGTATTTATAACATCAATTATGTTAATATTTCATTAATAAGATAATTACGGCAACATCATTGTGTCATAAATAAATTAAATTATTTAATGTCTAAAAATTATAAATAAAATACCATTATGTAGGAAATCTTTTTATCTTTATAATGAATAATTATAGTCTAATTTATCTTATGTATATCCCTATATTAAAAATGTTTTAGTTATTAATCTTTGATTTTATCTATTTTAACTCTTCTTTAAATAAAATAATATTAAATGTACTAATCTAATCCAAGTGGACATAAATGGTCATATTTTATTCCTAATGTTGTTTTTGGTCGAATTAAATTTATCCAATACAATTAGGACATGTGTTAGGGTAATAATAATATTCTTTTTACCATTAATTACCCTATTTACTTTTAACCGTGTTAAAAAAAGTAAAAAGTTACTATTCAAAAAAAATTATTTTCATCTCATTGAACCACATTTTAGTCCTTGATATTAACCATGTCACTCGGATTTTCTAAATTCCATTCACAGAAGCGGTAAAATTATGTTTTATGTGAATTTGCAAATTCTCGTAGGAAGTGGATAAAAGACGGTGAAAAGTTCAATAAAAGTTTTATATATCTAACATTATTATAAAATGAATCCAATGAATTAAATTGAACTTATATAGGTATTATGTATCAATTTTGGCCTAAAAAATTTAAATAAAATAAATAATTATTTAAATAAAAAGTTTGTTTTTAAATAGAAACCCGGTGTTTTCACTATTCATAAAAATTGAAAGTTTTCAGAAAAATACCAAAATTTCACCATAGGATAATTTCGATATTCCAAATCCAAAAATGAAGTCCATTTTGAATGATAAAATTTATAAAATCTCAAAAGGTTAGTATTATTATTCATAATGGCTAGTTTTAATAATATTTTAATAGCATATCGTTGTTTAGTGAAACTCGGTATTGCGTACAACGCAATCTATCGAGGAAGGTCGCGATTGCGTGTAAAGAAAGACAAGATAGTGTTGTGTGTAGTGAAAGATTCCATAAAAACAAAATATTTCTCATAAAAAAAAAATCTCGGGTGTTACAACCCCAAATGATGTAATATAATCAGAATCTACGATAGAATCTTTGGCCATAGATTTCATTTTGTTATTTCAGCTCATAACACCTCCATTAAGGATGAATGTATATCCTAATGTTGATTTTATATGATATTGATTTTTTTGGAAACTAACATCATTGTATCCTTTTATTAATAGTTTATTATTTCCTCTATATATTTGGAACATATGCTTAGTTCATCTCAAATAAAGATTTATAGTCTTGAATATAATCCAATAGTGGTCACCTAGGTCACCATAATATCATATTACTATACATAAGACATATGGTACACCTATATCAGTACATAAAATATCATACATGTCTATCATAACCACTAAAACATATAGAATCATTTAAATCCTTCATATTTCCTAATGTTTCCGAGCATAAATTATCATGGATGGACGGATTCCATGAGACACTAGAAACAATTCCCTATTGAATTTTTCCATACCAAATCTCTCCAGTATCTTTTAAATTGATGTAATTTGACAGATATCATTCAGCATTTCGGATCTATCATGATGGGTTTTCATCCTAGGAATATATGCTACTTCACGTAAGTCCTTCATGTAGAAGCATATATTTAACTAGGATTTAGAAGACAATAAGGGTGGTATTTCATTTCTAATAGGTACTATGTCATCGACAAAAAAATTTAAGAAAACAACTACACTCCTACTAAGCTGATAATAGACATAAGGATCACATTCATTCTTTATGAAACCAAATTCTATTATGGATTCTTGATGTCAAATTTTAAATAAACCTCCTTCATTAATTAATCCAGAAATCAGTATTTTTTATTTTTATACCTTGTTGAAATCCTTTTTGGTGAAAAAAACTTCAGTTTTTTCATATATATATCTTCTTGAAGGTACCAATTATGGAAGGATTTTTTTTAATAAAATTTCTACACCATATATTCAGTGTAAACAATAATGGAAATTATAATCCTGATGGATTTATTTATAGAAACTAATAAAAAAGATTCATCATACTTTATGCCTTGACATTTTCAAGAAAATGACTTCACACCTACTAACCAACTTATAGACACAAGTCTCGCAACGTTATTTATAAAAGAAAATTTTATTTTTCATTTATCAAGTATATTGTTCCATGACCTAGATGGCTTTTTTAATACATAAATTGATGTTGGAAATTTTGAAACCTTGTTGGAATCTTTTGGAGTCACAAACCATTTAGGTTGTTTCATATAGACAACTTCTTAATGGTTCCCTTTAAGGACGGTTGATTTGGAATCCATTTTAGAACCTCATAGTCATTGTAAAATATAATAAAGTATAGAATTATAATGGGTTTCAATATAGAAACTGGGGAAAATGATTCATCATACTCTATGTTGAGACACTGTTCGAACCATTTTGCAACCAATCGTCCCCTATAAGTGTTTACTTGTATATCCATGTCTAGTTTCATCATGAATACCCATAAACAATGAATTATCTTTACATACACTAGATGTTCTACCCAAATATAGTCTTGGTTTTTATGTATAGAATCCATTTCAAAATTATTATCTTCTTTCCACATGGAAACAAGTTTACTAATTACAGATTCGTTGTAGGTTATGGGATCATTACAATCAACTAATAATGATTCATCAACTTCAGTGATAATAAAACCATATAATTAGGTTTTAAAACATCTATTGCACTCATATTAAGTAGTTGTGTCTCTTGAACTTCTTCTTCAATGGGGATTTGTAGAATCTACCCCTATGCTAATCTTATTGAACCCAGTTCTTGAATTTTATTAAAGGTTATCTCCCACCATATATCTATTTTATATATGTTCTCCCTCTCAAGTAATATGGCATTCCATACTATAGTTACATTTTTTAAGGGATCATATAAGTAATTTAACCTTTTTACCTTGGGGTATCCTTTAATGGTACACTTTTTTACTCATGGTACAAGTGTGTCGGTTGAAGAGGCATTCTCAAACTCTACACAAAAACAACCATTTAACTACAAAAAACATGTGTCATTCTACTCCACTACTTTTATGCATTACCATATATTATAATAGTAGAAACTATGTCACATATGTGATATATTGTTTAGGTATTCTTCTATTTTATTTTTTTCTATCTTTTCTCCTTTGGTTTCCTTTGATATTTTGAAAGAAAATGGAAGTTTTTGCATGGGAAGAGCCATGTGCATAGTTGACGCATGGTTAGTTGTAACCATGCAACCAACTAGGAAACCATGTGGTGGGAGACAGAACCTACCACACGACTTCCGCACGGCCATATGGCTTGGCCCATGTATCAATGTCGAGTTATTTTTCCAGACAGAATGGTTTCCATGGTTACCACATTGTTTCACAAACTGTGTGGACTAACCATGTGGATCTTCCAGGTCATTATAATTTTGGTCTTTCTTCCTCTATACTATCAATTTAAACCCCCAAAACTACTTATATTTCTCCGATATTGGGTTTTCCTCTCCTATTTATGCCTCACCCTCCTTCCACCTCCTTTCGAGCTTCCATTTTCTGCCAGATTTTTTTTGATTCCCCCTCAGTTCTTCATGTAATTGTCGCCTCCCCTTGATTCCTCCTCTTGTTTAGGGGGTTTTCATTATTTTTTGGGTTTTAATCTTCTCCAGCCCAATGGTTCTGATTTTAGGGTTGAATCATGATCCTTGGGGTTAGATCTTGTTGTTCTGGGCGCAATCATGTCTCTTTATGGTGCGGTAGAGGTGTTGGTAGAGGTTAATACCATTTTCTAGAACATTCTAAACCGAAGGAATGTGATTCCATTATTAAACATTACTTGATGAAATTATTTTGATTGATTGTGTTCATTAACATGTTTTATGAATTATAAATGTGATGTGAATGTAGTATTTGAAGAGTTTTGATATGAAATATATGTTCAAATGGAATTTACATCTGATGTTTGTGTATTATTAGAGTAAGGGATTGTTGTGTTCATTTGAAATGTTTAATAAAATTGTTAAATTATTTATTATGTTGTTTTTGGAATGTGAATCATTTCTGGAATGGTATTGGCATGAGTTAGATTTCTGAAAGAGGGTTTTGGTGTGAAAATTGTTGTTTTTGGTGTGTGTAGTACCTTGTTTGGATTGTGTGTTTAAATGTGGTATATCTTTTGGAATGTGAAAAATGATTTAGCACAAAGGGAATCCTAGGTAGCTAGGTGGGAGTAATTGGACTAGTGTGCTAGTGTAACATCCCAAGTAAATAAAGAATATGAAATTTTCATATTTATTAATATTTGTGAATTAAATATTAATTTTACTTTAATGGGGTTTCTATGTTCGATAGCGTACCCCATAGACAACAAAGAGTTTCTTTGAAATCTTACGTTGCACAATAATAATATAAAATTATTATTTTAAATGGTATTTAACTCCTAGCCATTGTATTGGAAATAATGAAAAAAACTAACTAAAATATGATTATATATGTCTGTTAAATTTTTTTTTTACAATCATCCAATAAATGATAAGGGCTTAAAGTATGAATGAATCTTATTTTAAGCATGAGTACCCTAATATTCAGTAAAAGGTCTATTTACCACCTTTTAATGGAGAAATATCTTTAATTATAGTTTTGGTCACTTTAATAAATTCTATTTGACCAAATAAAATCCTTATTTAGAATGGGGACATCAAAATTTACTTTGTGTAAATTTTTGGAATTTTTCCGATAATGTTCATTTTTAATGAATAATGAAAAATATTGTATTTTAATTCAAAAAAACATTTTAATATAAATTATTTATATGGATATATTATCTTTGTAATTGGTTTTAAAGTTTAATTATAATATAGCCACTTCGGTGGTGGTGTGGTGGTGAAGGTGAGTGGCAAATCCACGCTGTTCTTTGGGAGGTTCTGGGTTCAAATCCTAGGAATCTGCTTTCGGGGCGAGCCTCTCCCCCAAGATCCACCCACTTTGTAGGGTCACCCGGGCACATCTGGGTGGTGAAAATGAGGTGCTGCCCAATTGCTAATGGATCGCTAGACGGACCATTGCTGGTGGGTCGTCACCCTCTGGGACGCTCTGCCATCTCGGATGGCAACGGCTCCTTCCTGGCTTGGGCTTTCTCTGGAGTGACCCCTTCATGGGGAGGGGGGTTCCCTTGTGTGGAGGGTTCAAAAAGGCCACATAGAAGAATTCCCTTTTCTAAAAAAAGTATAATTAGAATATATTTTTACCATTTAATCCAATGGTGGTCATTGGATTTAATTTCACTTTGAAATTGGTCAAAAAATTGTCAATCTTTTGATAGATATTGTTTCTCAAAAACACGCTATTTATTTTGACAACATGAATTAATTATAAAATTTATTAATGAAACTTTTATGTTTTTAATTTGTTAAAATAGACATCATTTTTGAATTTGGAATATCAAATATAGCTTAGGCTGAGTTTTTGGTATTTTTCTGAAAAACTACAATTATTGATGATTAGTGAAACAACTCAGTAGTAGTTAAAAAATGAATTTTTCATTTAAATGAAATCTTAACACTTCTGTGAGTTGAATTTCCAAAATCTGAGAGACACGTTTAGTATCAAGAAGTAAAATGTGGTTCAATAAGATAAATTTTTTTTGGTGAATAGTAACTTTTGACTTTTATTTACCGTGGTTAATGGTAAATAAGATAATTCTGGGTAAAAAGAATATTATAATTATTCAAAATTACCTTAACACTTATCCTAACATTATTTTATGAGTCATGACCGACCAAGGGCATCCTTGGGTCATATTTGGGACCCCATGGAGTCACATGGTAGTGATATTGACATTTTAGATTAATTAATTCAAAGTAAAGGAAAACATGACATAGAAAAATATCCTTTGGTAAATTAATTTTTATATGGTGTTATATAAGTCATATTTTGGAATATATGTATTCATTAGAAATATAAAATATTTCCTACATCATGGTGTTTTTATATAATTTTTAGACATCAAATTAATTAAATTATTTATGACACAATAATGATGCAGTTTTTACCTCATTAATAAATGATTTAAATAAATAAGATTATAAAGACTAAAATAATATACAAAACCTGTCCAATTACTATTGGATGATTTTATTTCGAATATGAGTTATTTTATCTTTGACTATAATGTGTTTCTGACCTTTTGAAACTGAAGAGATGTTTATAATAAAATAATGTTTTTACACTTTCCTAAAGAGCCCCTCCTCTACCTTATAAAAGAAGTCCACTTCTAAACAATTCGTCACACCTCTAAAGCCTTTTGTCTCATTAAAACTTTGCCCAATTAAGCTCCCTAAATCCCTCTACTCCTCTTAGAAGCCTTACCCTAGGCATAAGGCACTTCAAGGAGTCCTTTTGGTTCAAACCAAAGGGAGTTACCCAAATTAAAGGTAACGATTTCTTTTAAATTGTATTCTTTTATTTTACTTCTCCAACCCCTAAACTCTGTGTAATACTTTATTTTGTAACTAAAACATAATCATAAATATAATAGGATGTTTTTATGAGAAGGATTCGAACTAAACTTATAAACACATCCATCTAATGGGTGAAGAACATACTGTTTTTGTGGATGGAAAACAAACGCCTCACGAAACGATGATTGTCCAATTACCTCCTACCACCTCTAATGGTGTCCATTATGATGTCACTATATTTATATATGATATATATTGTATTTCTTTTTTCTTTAGTCTTGTTTATTTTTCTTTTATAGCATATCTTTATGGTTTCCATTATGGTAAACGCGATAATTTCATTTGAGGAAGTGCAGAATATCGCCCCCTCAATGTGATATGACTCGTTAATGCCTTATGTGGGACATATAAAGGTTGGATTTAATAATATTAAATATTATATAATACTGGAGTTATAATATAACTATGTATAATTATGTTTTAATTCCATTAAAATTAGAAATGGAAATGGAAGTAGCCTTCATGCGTACGTACGACTTACCGTCCCCATGAACGGTGCATTTAATTTCTTAACTCAAAATGTTATGTTCTATTATAAATACATGTATATTCTGGATATATATGATATATATGATATCTAAATAATTAATATCTGCTTGAAGATATTATATATCTTTCCACAAGAACAAATTGTAATTATAAGGTGTTCATTTTCGACTCATGTACCAAATATCGACAAAACGACCGTTATTAACATAAATGACAATGTAATATTTAGAACATGTTAATAAGTGGTATAAGAGGATTAATAAACTTGAAAACGGTTTTTAATCAAGTAGAAATTAACTTTAGTTTATTATTCAGGATATTAAAGAATGAACGTGTCAAGTCGGACACAAGGAAAGGGATTTCTTATCTCACTTTTAATTCCGAGAGATTTCCATTGTTCACCACTTATTCATTGAGTGTGGTGTATTGTGTACTGAAATTCGATATATATTATCATTATTATCTTTACATTCATGGTATTCTGTGATCCATTCTGTGGATATTAGCTTTTGGTCATAGGAATCGACTGATTACAACGTAGTATGGGTTTTCATCTCACTTTTTATTCCTATGAGATTCATCCTATATTCACCACTATTTTCTTTTGTGTGGTGTATGTACTGACCATGATTGTACTCTTTGTGTAATATAATTTCATTTATGAGTATTTAAATCTTCATAGTATGATCCTTATTTAATTTGGCATATGTTTTGTATGTTACCAAATCAGTAAGGGAACCTTTCACCCTCCACTTTTTAAAATACTTCTTTTTATTATTTCTTTTAATTTACATCTTATTATGTTGGGATATGTTATTATATATCCATATTGATGGAAAAATAATTTAAATGTGATGAGATAAACTTTTTCTCTCATCAACTCATTTTCTGAATTTTAAAGTGTCGTCGTTAGACTGTCGAATTTCTACAAGGGAACATCTTAACCCAATTTTGATTCTTTGGGCTCAACTTGTACTTCTTGAATATGTCGTCCTATGAATATGTGTGATTGGCCTATGATTTTTTTACACTTAATAACGTCTTATATTGGGTTTATTTATATTTTTCACACATAATTATGTCATTGATTTATCCTTAATCTAAGGATACCATTTATATAAGGGATTGCGTCTTAATTTACAGTCCATTGAGGCTTCATTGTTTTTATGCAGCAATTCACTCTTATATGGTGTGTATACTGTCCTTTGGAATATTATATCATGAATAATTTTATTACCATGATATTATAAAGTTATGAATAAATTTTATTCCTCAATTATTTGTATTCAACCGTCTCTCATTTTGTTAAAAACTATTTAACTAAATGTCATTTTAAATGATTTAAAGATTTTTTATTCTAAATATTTGTCATTAATGTCCAAGTTTTCGAAATGGTTTTGTGATTTATTTATATGAAAATTAATGTATTAAAATGTTAATTCTTTTAAAAGCTTCAAATTGGTATTGGAAACTTTGATTCAAAAATATCTTTATTAAATGTTTTAAATGGTTTTGAAAATGATTTGATAAAGCATTATTTATTTCATTATATCGATTTGATATACTGCGATTGGAATGCAGAAATGTATCTTTCCATTATGATTGTGTTATGTGTTAGGAATATGTTATAGTTATTGGGCATTTTTTATGTATTTGGGTGGTTCCATGATTAACATAGGGCGGGTGATCCCGAGATAGCTTTCCAATGCATTGGGTAACGTGATGGAGGTAAACGTGAATGTTTCTCCTAAAAGATTTATGGAATATACTGTGATGGGTATTCCAAATGTGACTCCCAATGTTGTTGTGATAGCTACAAAGTATTTATTTTATGAATTACATAATTTACCTTTATGATTTATGATTTCTATATGTTATTCATAAATCATATGATTCCAGGAGGTATGTCATGATGGAAAAGTTTTATTTTCATTAATTAGAATTTATTGATGGGTGAATGTTCCCTTTCCTTATTATATAACCCTTACTAAGATTTTTATACTCACCCCATGTTTTTGAAATTTTTTCCATAGGACTTAAAGTTGAATAGGGTCAAGGATGAGATCAAGGAAAAGTCACACAGTCTAAAACATAGAACTAGATATTTTTCTTTTTAAGAGTTTTTATTTTAAAAAATGGATACTGTGTAGTAGTGTTTACATGTAATTTTCAAGTTGATATGTAATAGTTATGGCTTTGTTCTCAAAAAATATAAACCTGAAAAGATCCTCAATGTGAATTATTAATTTAATTCAAGATTATGTAATGTTTAAGGCTGAGTCCTTATAGTTGGTATCAAAGGTCCGTTTAGACAACTTTAGAGATTATGAGTTTCTGTTAAACACTTGGTTAGTGCCTATATCTTTTATTTCAATTAAATACTTGTTTTATAACTATTTCAAAGAAAGGAAATTCGATTACAAATGGAAGGATAAGGATCTCAAACTACATTCCTATCTCTTCCTGACGACATGCTTGCAATAATTATTGTGAAGTCATGTTCAGATGATTGTGAAACTTTTTCTAGCATACAACTCACTTGCAAGAAGTTGTTTGAGATATCAAACACCTCCACTATACCTCGATATCATCAAGGATCATGGGTTTTATTTAATCAAATCCTATTTTCACAATACTCTCATATTTTCAAGAAAGATAAATATTATCAAAGAATTTTCAAATATTTTACCTTATCACAAGATTTTGAAGGATATTAAGATTTTAAGAAGGGTGCTGATAAAGGAGACCCGTGCACAACCTCTTTATCTTTTCTTTTAGAATATAGTCTCTCATAGCATACTTAGTGTATTTTAAAAGGACAATTAATTGAATGTTTCAAATCAAACTCAGTCCTACCATTTTATAAAAGGAACATTTTACCAGATATTTTGAAATTATATGTTATACATGATTATTTTCCAAAACTATTTTTCTGTGAACACCCTTATGACCCATGTTGTACAAGGTGTATTTGGATGATAAAAGAAAATGATTTTAAAGGATATCTAAATCATTGTTTCAATGCATGGACCTTTTACCTACATGAACAAGATGACTATGAAACCATATGGACACAATGATCAAGGTATGATGTTCTTTCTATTGGGAGTAGTTTTATTTTATAATATGGAGGTGAAAAAATGACAATATATAAGATGTTGAGGTCTTAATGTATTGGGATGAAAATGAAGGGTATAAGAAAACCTTTGAGGTTAAAACATGTTAGGGTTATTTTTGAGTTTTATAAAAAGGGAAACCTGTAAGATGGGTGACAAACCGTCGCGTCTGACAAGGCCATACGAATCGAACCCACAACCGAAGGGAGATAATGGAGCATCACCTACACTATCCTAAATGAAGTCCTTGTTTAGTATGACTTATCATTTTAGTAAAATTATTTTATTGAACAATACTAAGTTGTTTTTCACTACTTATATTTTATCAAATGTATTTATCTATTATAGAAAAATGATTTGGTGATTAAGTGATAAAAGTTATTTTAGAAGATGTTTTATCTTTTGGAAACATTATATGCTTTAGGTAAATAGAATAATAAGGGATCTCATTTGTGGAAAAATGGTTGAATTTTTTTTTGGAAGAATATTTGTTTTTGTTGTGGACAAATGGTGATTTGGGTTATTTATGGAAATTAATAACCTGTCATAGGTAATATGGGATTAATTTAATTACACTACAGTATGATACTTTAAGATTAATAGATGTTATTTGGAGATAAATGTTAATATTTATCATGGAAGACTATGTGCTAAAAATCCTTCTGAATTTTTGGGTTTCAATCTTAGTTTGGATTACATTGAATATTTTTATGGATATTTGTTTATTAAATGGTATTTTTCTCAACTTTTATATTTTTTGATAAATTTTGGAGATTTAGGGTAGTTTTTCTTTTTGTAAAAGATTGTCCTTTTGGGGATTATCTGATCATGTACTAACCATTTTGGTTTTGATTGATGTATAAAGATAAGGGAAATGCATATTTCATCTTTTGACGATTATTTGATACTTTACAAGTTGATTCTATTAGTTTTTATGTTACCAAGCTAGTTTGAATACTAATCTTTGGGAGAAAAGTTGAGTTTGTGGTAGAAATTTAGAAAAGGATTAAAGACTACATGAAAAGTAAGTTTCCTTATGTTCTTATTCAATCTCATTAACAAATCCTCCAAAATTATGATAAGGAATGAAAAAAATGTTGTTCTTTTAATTTTCCTACTGCGAAACCAATGACCATTTAACCCATCACAAATTTGTGGTTTTATTGTTGTAAACTTTCTCCTAATCATGTTTTCTATCACACTCCATCAAAACATAATGGTTTGTTTTCTCCTCCATATCCATGTTTTCCTACATGGAATCCTAGTATGGGTTATCTCAAGTGACCTTTGTACATATCTTTCTTTCTTTTAAATTGATATTTTAATTTAATATTTTCTGATGTGGGACTTTTAATGAAGTTTCCAAGCCCAGTTTTAAAATTGAAGGGACGCAATCCCCAAAAGGGGGGAAGGATGTAACATCCCAAGAAAATAAAGTATATGACATTTTAATATCTATTAATATTTGTGAATTAAATATTAATTTTACTTTAAAGGGGTTTCTATGTTCGATAGCGTACATGATACACAACAACGAGTTTCTTTGAAATCATACGTTGCACACTAATAATATAATATTATTATTTTAAATGGTAGTTAACTCCTAGACGTTGTATTGGCGGGAATGAAAAAAAACTAACAAAAATATGATTATATATGTTTGTTAAATGTTTCTACAATCATCAAATAAAAGTTAGTGGCTTAAAATATGAATGAATATAATTTTAAGCACGAATACTGTAATATTCAATAAAATGTCGATTTACCAACTTTTGATGGACACCTATCTTTAATTATAGTATTGTTCACTATAATACATTCTATTTGACCAAATAAAATCCTTCTTTAGAATGGGGAAATCAAAATTTACTTTGGTAGATTTTTGTAATTTTTTCGATAAAGTTCATTTTTAATGAATAGTGAAAAATATTGTATTTTAATTCAAAACTGTGTTTTAATCTATATTATTTATATGGTTAGATTACCTTTTTAATTAGTTTTAAAGTGTAAGTTTAATATATTTTTACCATTTAATCCAATGGTGGTCATTGTATTTAATTTCACTGTGAAATTGGACATAAACGAGTGTCAATCTTTTGATAGATATTGTTTCTTAAAAACACGCTATTTGTTTTGACAACGGGAATTAATTATAAAATTAATTAAAGAAACATCTATGTTTTGAATTTGGTAAAATAAGCATCAATTTTTTAATTCAGAATATCAAATATAGCTTAGGATGAGTTTTTGGGATTTTTCTGAAAAACTTCAATTTTTGATGAATAGTGAAACCACTTAGTAGTAGTTTAAAAAACAAAATTTATCATTTAAATGAAATATTACCGCTTCTGTGTGTTGAATTTCAAAAATCCTAGAGACACGATTAATATCAAAAAGTTAAATTTGATTCAATAAGATGAAGATAAATTTTGGTGAATAGTAACTTTGGACTTTTATTTACCTTGGTTAAAGGTATATTGGGTCATTCAAGGTAAAAAGAATATTATAATATTTCAAAATTACCATAACACATGTCCTAACCTTATCGGATTAGTCATGGAAGAACAAGGGAATCCTTGGGTCTATTTTGGGACTCCATGGAGCCACATGGGAGTGACATTGACACTTTAGATTAATTATTTTAAAGTAATGGAAAAAATGACATAAACAAATATCCTTTCATAGATTAATTTTTATATGGTTTTATATAAGTTTTATTTTCACATATAAATATTATTTGGAAACCGAAAATTATTTCCTAAATCATGGTATTTGTTTTGTAATTTTAGACATCGAATAAATTAAATTTTTTATGACACAATAATGATGCAGTATTTACCTCATTAATAAATAATTTAAATAAATAAGATTATAAATACTAAAATATTATACAAAACCTATCCAATTACTATTGGATGATTTTATTTTGAATATGAGTCATCTTATATTCTACTTTAATGTGTTTTGGACCTTTTGAGACGAAAGATAAGTTTATAATAAAACAATGTTGTTACACTTTCTTAAAGAGACCCTCCTCTCCCTTATAATAGAAGACCACATCAAAACAATTACTCACACCTCTCAAGCATTTTTTATAGTCCAAACTCAGACCACATATGCTCCCTATATCCCTATACTCTTCATAGAAGCCTTAAATTAGGAATAATACACTTCAAGGAGTCCTTTTGGATCAAACCAAAGGGAGTTACCCAAATTAAAGGTAACAATTTCTCTTAAATGGTTTTCTTTTATTTTACTTATCTGACCCCTAAACTCTTTTTATTATTTTATTTTGTAACAACACCATTATCCTAAATATACTAGGGTGTTTTATGAGAAGGATTCAAACTAAACATTCACACACATCCATCTAATGGGTGTAGAACATAATGTTTCTGTGGATGGAAAACTAACGCCTCACAAAACGATGATTGTTCAATTATCTTCTACCGCCTCTAATGGTGGCCATTATGATGTCAATTTATTTATATATGATATAAATTATTTTTATTTTATCTTTATGATTCTTTATTTTTCTTTTATATCATACCCTTCTGGTTTCCATTATGGTAAACGTGATAATTTCATTTGAGGAAGTGCGGACTACCGCCCCCTCAAAGTTATATGACTCCTTAATTCCTTATCTTGGACGTATAAAGGATGGATTTAATAATATAATATATGATATTATACTGTAATTATAATATAACTATCTATAATTATGTTTTAATTCCATTAAAATAAGAAATGGAAATGGATGTAGTGTTCATGCGTACGTACGGCTTACCGTCTCCATGAACGGTGCATTTCATTTCTTACCTCTAAATGTTATGTACTATTATAAATAATAGTATATTCTGTATATATATGATATATATGATATCTAAATCATTAATATCCTTCTAATGATAATAGATATATGATCACATGAACAAATTTTATTTATAAGGTGTTCATTTTCTACTCAAGAACCAAATATCGACAAAACGACTATTATTAACATAAATCACTATGTAATGTTTATAACATGGTAATAAGTGACATAAGAGGATTAATAAAATTGTAAATGGTTTTGAATCAAGTATAAATTATATTTAGTTTATTATTTCGGAGATTAAAGAACGAATGGGTCAAGTTGGACACAAGGTAAGGGATTTCTTATATCACTTTTAATTCTGAGAGATTTCTATTGTTTTCCACTTATTCCTTGGATGTGGTGTATTGTGTACATAAATTTTATATATATTATCATGATTATCTTTATATTCATCGTATTCAGTGATCTATTTGGTCTATATTAGTTTTTGGTCATATGAATCAATTGATTACAATGTTGTAGGGGTTTTCATCTCACTTTTTATTCCTCTGAGATTCATGCTTTATTTTCCACTATTTCCTTTTGTGTGGTGTATGTACCAACCATGATTGTAATCTTTGTGTAATATACTTTGATTTATGAGTGTTTTCATCTTCATTGTATTACCCATCTTTCATGTGGCGTATGTTTTGTATGTTACCAAATCGGTAAGGGAACCTTTCACCCTCCTCTTTTTAAAAGACTTCTTTTTTATTATGTCTTTTAATTTACATATTATAATGTTGGGATATGTTCTTATATATCCTTATTGATTTAAAAATTATTTACATGTTATGATATACCCTTTTTTCTCATCAACTCGTTTTCAGAATTTTAATGTGACGCCGTTAGGCTGTCTAATTTTTACAAGGAAACTTTTTAATCCAATTTCGACTCTTTGGGTTCAATTTGTACTTCTTCAATATGTCGCCCTATAAATATGTGTGAATGGCCTCTGATTGTTTTAAACATAATATCCTATTATATTTTTTGTATATATATTTTTCACACATAATTATTTTATTGATTTATCCTTAATCTAAGGATACCGTTTATATAAGGGATTGTGACTCAATTTACATTCCATTGAGGCTTCATTGTTTTTATGCACCAATTCACTCATATATGGTGTATATACTATCCTTTTCCATATTATATCATGAATCCTTTTATTCTCATTATATTTTAATGTTATTGTTAAATGTTATTCCTCAATTATTTTTATTCAAGCGTCTCTCATTTTTTGAAAAACACTGTAACTAAAATGTCATTTTAAATGTTTTAAATATTTATTTCTCTAAATATTTATCATTAATGTCCATGTTTTCAAAAAGGTTTTGGGATTTATTATAATGGAAATTAATGTTTTAAAATGTTAATTCCATTAAAATATTAAAATTGTTATGGGACACTTTGATTCCAAAATATCTATATTAAATGTTTAAAATGGTTTCGAAAATGATTTGATAAAGCATTGTTTATTTAAATATATTGATTTGATATACTATGATTGGAATGCGGAAATGTATCTTTACTTTATGCTTCTGTTATGTGTTATGAATGTGTTATAGTTATTGGTCATTGTTTACATATTTGGGTGGTTCCGTGATAAAACTATGGTGGGTGAGCCTGAGATAGCTCTTTAATGCATTGGGTAAGATGACGGAGGTAAACGTGAATTTTTCTCCTAAAAGATTTAGGGAATATACTGTGATGGGTATTCCAAATGTGACTCCCTATGTAGCTGTGATAGCTATAGAGTAAGTATGTTATGAATTCCATAAGTTACCTTTATGATTTATGATTTATGTATATTATTCATAAATCATATGATTTCATGAGGAATGTTATGAATGAAAAGTATTGTTTTCATTTATTAGTATTTATTGATTGGTTAATGTTTCCTTTCCTTATTTTATAACCCTTACTGAGCTTTTTATGCTCACCCCATGTTTTTTAAATGTTTTCCACACGACATAAAGGTGAATAGGGTCAAGGATGGGATCAAGGAAAAGTCATGAAGTGTAAAACATAGAACTATACATGTTTCTTTTTAAGATTTTTTATTTAAAAAAATTTATACGGAGTAGTAGTGTCTACAAGTAATTTTCATGTTGATATGTAATAGTTATGGCCTAATTCTCTAAAACTCTAAACCTGAAAAGATCCTCAATGTGATTTATTCATTTTACTCAAGATTATGTAATGTTTTAGGCCGTTTCCTTATAGTTGGTATCAAATTTCAGTTTAGACAAATTTAGGGATTAAGAGTTTTTGTTAAACACATGGTTAGCCCCTAAGTCTATTGTTTCAGATAAATCATTGTTTTATTACTTTTTCAGATCAAGGGAATTCGGATTCAAATGGAAGGAGAAGGATCTCAAACTACATTACTATCTATTCTTGACGACATGTTTGCAATAACTATTGCAAAGTCATGTTCAGATGATTGTGAACATTCTCTAGAATACAACTCACTTGAAAGAAGTTGTTTGAGATATCAAACACCTCCACTGTACCTTGATATCATCATGGATCATGGGATGTATTTAATCAAATCCTATTTTCACAATACTCTCATATTTTCAAGAAAGGTAAATATTATCAAGTAATTTTCAAATATTTTACCTTATCACATGATTTTGAAGGATATTATGATTTTAAAAAAAGGTACTGAAGAAGGAGACCCTTGCACAACCTATTTATATTTTCTTTTACAATATAGTCTCTTAGCACATACTTATAATATTTTAGAAAAACCATTAATTGAATGTTTCAAATCAAACTCAGTCCGACTGTTTTATAAAGGGAACTTTTTCTCAGATGTTTTGAAATTATATGTCATAAATGATTATTGTCCAAAACTATTTTTCTTTGAACACCTATATGACCCATGTGGTACAAGGTGTATTTATATGAAGGAATAAAATGATTTTGGAGGATCTCAAAATCATTATTGCAATGCATGGTCCTTCTACATACAAGGACAAGATGATGATGAAACCATATGGACACAATGATCAAGGTATGATGTTCTTTCTTTTGGGAGTAGTTTTATTTTATAATATGGAGGTGTAAATAATGACAATATATAAGATGATGAGATATTAATGTATTGGGATGAAAATGAGAGGTATAAGAAAACATTTTAGGTTAAAATATGTTAGAGTTATTTATGAGTTTCATAAAAAGGACAACCCGTAAGATGGGTGACAACCCGTCGTGTCCGGAAAGGCCATAAGAATCAAACCCACAACCGAAGGGAAACAAGGGCGCATCGCCTACCACTATCCTAAGTGAAGTCCATGTTTAGTATGACTTATCATTTTAGTAAAATGATTTTATGGAATAAAAATAAGTTGATTTTGACAACTTATATTTTATAAAATTGATATACATAGTATATAAAAATGATTTGGTGATAAAGTGATAATGGTTATTTTAGAATATCTTTACTCTTTTGGAAACATTATATGATTTAGGGAAATAGAATACTATGGGATCTCATTTGTGAAAAAATGGTTGAAATTTTATTCTGGAAGAATCTTGGTTTTTTTGTGGACAAATGGTGATTTGGGTTATTTGTGGAAACGAATAACCTATCATAGAGAATATGTGATTAGGGTAATTACACTACAGTATGAGACTCTAAGATTAAAAGTTGTTATTTGGAGATAAATGTTAATATTTATCATGGAAGACAATGTGATAAAAATCATTCTGAATTTTTGGGTTTCAATCTTAGTTTGGATTACTTTGAAGAATTTTAGGGACAATTGTTTATTGAATGGTATTTTTCTGAACATTGGTTATTGTTTGATAAATTTTAGAGATTAATGGTAGTTTTTCTTTTTTTAAATGATTATCCTTTTTGGGGATTATCTGATCTTGTACTATCATTTTTTGTTTTGGTTGATGTCTAAAGATAAGGGAAATGTATATTTCATCTTTTGAGGATTATTTGTTACTCTACAAGTTGATTCTATCACTTTTGATGTTACCAAGTCTATTTGAATACTAATCGTTGGGAGAAAAGTTGATTTTGTGGTAGAAATTTAGAAAATGATTAAAGTCTACATGACAAGTATGTTTCCTTATGTTCTTATTCAATCTCACAAATATATCCTCCAACATTATGAAAAGGAAACTAAAACAAAAATGTAGTTTTTTTACTTTTCCTACTGGTAAACCAATGACCATTTAACCCATCACAAATTTGTGGTTTTCTTGTTGTTAACATTCTCCTAATCATGTTTTCTATCACACTCCATCAGAACATGATGGTTTGTTTTCCCCTCCATATCCATGTTTTAAAACATGGAATCTTGGTATGGGTGATCTCAGGTGACCTTTTTACATATCTTTATTTCTTTTAATGTGATAGTTTTATTTACTCTTTTCCAATGAGGTACATTTAATGAACTTTCCAAGCCTAGTTTTAAAATTTCGAGGTCGCAATTCCCAAAAGGGGGGAAGGATGTAACATCCCAGGTCAATAAATAATATGACATTTTAATATCTATTAATATTTGTTAATTAAATATTTATTTTTCTTTAAAGTGTTTTCTATGTTCAATAGTGTACCCGAAACGCAACAACGAGTTTCTTTAAAATCATACGTTGCACACTAATAATATAATATTATTATTTTAAATAGTAGTTAACTCTTAGTCGTTGTATTGGAAGGAATGAAAAAAACTAACTAACATATGATTATATATGTTTGTTAAATGTTTTTAAAATCATCCAATAAAAGTTAGCGGCTTAAAATATAAATGAATCTAATTTTAAGCATGAATACTCTAATATTCAGTAAAAGGTCGATTTACCACCTTTTGATGGAGAAATCTCTTTAATTATAGTTTTGGCCACTTTAATACATTCTATCTGACCAAATAAAATCATTCTTTATCATGGGGACATAAAAATTTACATTTTGTAAATTTTTTGAATATTTCTGATAAAGTTCATTTTTTTAATGAATAGTGAAAAATATTGTATTTTAATTCAAAACTGCATTTTAATCTAAACTATTTTTATTGTTAGATTATCTTTTTAGATTTTTTTTAAAGTGTAATTTGAATATATTTTTACCATTTAATCCAATGGTGGTCATTGGATTTAATTTCACTTTGAAATTGGACATAAACAACTGTCAATATTTTGATAGATACTGTTTCTTAAAAACACTCTATTTGTTTTGACAATGGGAATTAATTATAAAAGTAATTAATGAAACTTCTATTTTTTGAATATGGTAAAATAGACATCATTTTTGAATTCGGAATATCAAATACATCTTAGGCTGAGTTTTTGGTATTTTTCTAAAAAGCTTCAATTTTTGATGAATAGTGAAACCACTTAGTAGTAGTTAAAAAAACTGAATTATTCATTTAAATGAAATCTTACCACTTCTGTGAGTCGAATTTCCAAAATCCGTGAGACACGGTTAATATCAAGAATTAAAACGTGGTTCAATAAGATGAAAATAATTTTTTGTGAATAGTATCTTTTGACTTTTATTTACCGTGGTTAAAGGTAAATAGGGTAATTCAAGGTAAAAAGAATATTATAATTATTAGAAATTACCTTAACACTTGTCCTAACCTTATAGGATGAGTCATGTCCAACCAAGGGAATCCTTGGGTCGATTTTGGGACCCCATGGAGCCACATGGGAGTGATATTGACACTTTAGATTATTTAATTTAATGTAAAGGCAAAAATGACATAAACAAATATCCTTTGGTAAATTAATTTTTATATGGTGTTATATAAGTTATATTTTCGACTATAAATATTAATTGGAAAGCTAAAAATATTTCCTACATCATGGTAATTTTTTTATAATGTTTAAACATCGAATATATTAAATTATTTATGACACAATAATGATGCAGTATTTAACTCATTAATAAATGATTTAAATAAATAAGATTATAAGGACTAAAATAATATACAAAACCTGTCCAATTCTTATTGGATGATTTTATTTCGAATATAATTCATCTTATCTTAGACTTCAATGTGTTTTGGACGTTTTGAAACTGACGATATGTTTATAATTAAATAATGTTTTTGCACTTTCCTAAAGAGCCCCTCCTATCCCTTATAAAAGGAGACCACTTCTAACCAATTCCTCACACCACTCCAGCCTTTTGGATTGTATAACCTCTATCCAATTAAGCTCCATAAATCCCTCTACTACTCCTAGAATCCTTACCTTAGGCAGAAGGAACTTCAAGGAGTCCTTTTGGTTCAAACCAAAGGGAGTTACCCAAATTAACGGGAATGATTTCTCTTAAATTGTATTATTTAATTTTACTTATCCAACCTCTAAACTCTTTTTATTCATTTATTTTGTAACAAAAACATTATCATGAATATACTTGGATGTTTTTATGATAATAATTTGAACTAAACTGACACACACATCCATCTAATGGGTGAAGAACATACTATTTCTGTGGATGGAAAACTAACGCCTCACGAAACGATGATTGTTCAATTATATCCTACCACCTTTAATGATGGAAATTATGATTTCACTGTACTTATATATAATATATATTATTTTTATGTCTTATTTATGCTTCTGTATTTTTCTTTTATATCATTCCTTTATGGTTTCTATTATGGTAAACGCGATAATTTTATTTGAGGAAGTGCGAACTACCGCCCCCTCAATGTGATATGACTCGTTAATGCCTTATGTGGGATGTATAAAGGATGAAGTTAATAATATTATATATGATATTATATTGGAATTATAATATAACTATGTATCATTATGTTTTATTTCCATTAAAATAAGAAATGGAAATGGAAGTAGCGTTAATGCGTACGTATGGCTTACCATCACCATGAACGGTGCATTTCATTTCTTACCTATAAATGTAATATACTATTATAAATACATGTATATATTTCATATATATGATGTATATTATATCTAAATCATTAATATCATTATGAAGATATTGGATATCTTACAACATGAATAACTTGTATATCGACAAAACGACCGTTATTAACATAAATGACTATGAAATGTTTATAACATGGTAATAAGTGATATAAGAGGATTAATAAACTTGAAAAAGGTATTGAAGCAAGTAAAAATTAACTTTAGTTTATTATTATGGATATTAAAGAACGAATGGGTCATGTTAGACACAAGGTAAGGGATTTCTTATCTCACTTTTAATTATAATAGATTCCCATTATTCGTCACTTATTCATTGCATGTGGTGTATTGTGTACTGCCATTTGATATATATTATCATTATTCTCTTTATATTCATGGTATTATATGATCCATTTGGTGGATATTAGATTTTGGTAATAGGAATCGATTGATTACAATGTAGTATGGGTTTTCATCTCACTTTTAATTCCTATGAGATTCATGCTATATTTTCCACTATTTCCTTTTTTGTGGTGTATGTACCTCCCATGATGTTACTCTTTGTGTAATATACATTTATTTATGATTATTTCCATATTCATTTTATGATCCTTCTTTCATGTGGTGTATGTTTTGTATGTTACCAAATCGATAAGGGAACCTTTCACTCTCCTCTTTTTAAAAGACATCTTTTTATTATGTCTTTTAATTTACATCTTATTATGTTGTGATATGTTATTATATATCCTTAATGATGTAAAAATTATTTACATGTGATGAGATACCCTTTTTTCTCATAAACTCATTTTCTGAATTTCATAGTGACATCGTTGGGATGTCGAATTTTTACTATGAAACTTCTTAACCCAATTTCGATTTTTTAGGTTCGACTTGTACTTCTTGAATATGTCATCATATGAATATGTGTGAATTACCTCTGATTGGTTTACACTTAATATCCTAATATATTGGGTGTAGTTATATTTTTCACACATAATTATGTCCTTGATTTATCTTTAATCTAAGGATACCGTTTATATAATGGATTGCGTCTCAATTTACATTCCATTGAGGCTTCATTGTTTTTATGCACCAATTCACTATTATATGGTGTATATACTATCATTTGGAATATTATATCATGAATCCTTTTATTCTCAAGATATTATAAAATTATGATTAAATGTTATTCCTCGATTATTTGTATTCAAGCATCTCTCATTTTGGTAAAAACTCTTTAACTAAAATATCTTTTTAAATGTTTTAAAGATTTATGCTTCTAAATATTTCTCATTAATGTCCATGTTTTCAAAATGGTTTTGGTATTTATTTACTTGGACATTAATATTTTAAAATTCTAATTCCTTTAAAATCATCAAATTGGTATGGGTCACTTTGATTCAAAAATATCTTTATTAAATGTTTTAAATGGTTTTGAAGATGATTTGATAAAGCATTGTTTATTTCAATATATTGATTTGATATACTGTGATTGGAATGCAGAAATGTATCTTTCCTTTATTCTTGTGTTATGTGTTAAGAATATGTTATAGTTATTTGGAAATATTTACATATTTGGTTGGTTCCGTGGTAAATCTAGGGTGGGTGAGCCCGAGATAGCTCCCCAATGAATTGGGTAACGTGACTGAGGTAAACATGAATGTTTATCCTAAGAGATTTATGGAATATACTGTGATGGGTATTCCAAATGTGACTCCCTATGTAGTTGTGATAGCTACAAAGTAAGTATGTTATGAATGCCATAAGTTACCTTTATGATTTATGATTTTTGTATGTTATTCATAAATCACATGATTTCATGAGGTATGTTATGATTGAAAAGTATTGTATTCATTGATTGGTATTTATTGATGGGTTAATGTTACCTTTCCTTATTTTATACCCATTTCTGATATTTTAATGCTCACCCCATGTTCTTGAATTTTTTTTCATAGGACTTAAAGATGAATAGGGTCAAGGATGGGATCATGGAAAAGTCATGTAGTCTAAAACATAGAACTAGACATGTTTCTTTATAAGAGATTTTATTTAAAAAAATGGATACAAAGCAGATGTGTGTGAATGTAATTTTCAAGATGATATGTAATAGTTATGGCCTAATTATCTAAAACTCTAAACCTAAAAATATCCTCAATGTGAATTATTCATTTAATTCAAGATTATGTAATGTTTAAGGCTGGGTCCTTATAGCTAGATATGCGGAAGTGGATATGGCCCAGTTTCACTTAGAGGGATTGATGATGACAACACTAACTAAAAATTGATGATGATCAGATACCACTAGAATATTTTATGTGTCTCCTCTCTAGTGTCTCTTGCTTGAGAACATGGATGGTTGTAGTTCATAAACAACTTTACATCGAGACACAAGGTTCTAGGGTCCCATTTTCTTGCTAATACCCATAGGTCCACATCCATGTTGGTGGTCTTTGACTATGATGCACTCATCGTCGGCATACGGTGTCAATTTATGTTATTCCATGGGTGAAGGTGTTTTCATTTTAAAATACATTCCATTAATAGTCATTTTCTATTTAATCAGATTTCCTTTAAATTGTTCTAGAATTTTCATTAATTTACTAAACCTGTAAGTTTATATGTCATTTTACATTTAGAGCATGGAATCCTTTTGGGTGGAATCCTACTTGGAATCTTCTCACATACTTCTTACACCATTGGTTGTAATAATACATGGTCATGTTTAGTATAGGTAAAGTTAAAGCTTTTCCTAATGGTGGTTCAGGATGCCAGTGATCCTCTATGGAGATATTGCAGTGATGGCGTGAGGGAGATGAACCCCCTTTCATTTGGTGGTTTTTAGAGATGATTATTTGTTCCCTTTTTGTAGTATTTCTTTTTTGGGTTTTTATTATCTTGTAGAATTGAATTTGAAACCTTGTAATGACTTGTTTGGTTTGGGTTTTCCAGATCTATTTCATTTTATATTGTTGATTGTTTTATATTTGTATGATTGGATAAATCATTCCCACTTGATTTTATTGATAACCAGGCACTTATGCCAGCTTGTGTGGATCAGGAACGCCCTTAGGGCCTTTCTACGGACTGGGTCGGGTGTCGGGTCAGATGGAAACCTGGCTTAGTTCATGAAAATTGGTATTAGATTAGTTTTTCGATTTTTGGGTCATTTTATTTGGGTTTATTTTGGATAGACAAGAGATAGGGCTATCGGGGCTCGGAGTTATATTTATGATCATGGTGCCTAGCCAGTACACATTGTGACAGACCTCGACTCACCATGGGATGTTGGGATGTTGGTTTGCATTCTCATCTAGGTGGGGACATGCAGGCTATAGACATTCATAAACACTGGGTGGGGGAGTGGTTTCGTCATTGTGTTGCTTTGGCATGTTTGATTTATGGGTTTTGTGTTTATTGCTGAAATATTTTAGATCTGTTTTATTAATAATTTTCTCATGCGACTATTTCTCTTTTTTAGCAACATGCCTCCCTGAAAAGTTCCCCTTCAACTATGGGAAGAAGCAAGAGGGAGTTCACCCTCACAACATGATCAGAGGATGGTAGATATTGTGTTTCAAGCCGTTCAGGCTCTGGGATAGGGAGCGGGTCCAGCTCCAGCTCCGGTCTGGAATATGAGTCTATATCTCAGAATGATAAAGCCCAGTAATTATTTAATAATAAGCATACTTCATTCTGAGGTAGCTCAGGTCCTCATGAAGAAGAGTGTATCGAGAATATAGAGTGTATGTTAGAGTTCCTAGACACCCTGAAAGAGGATAGGGTGACATGTGCTTCATTTTTTCTTGAGGGTCCTAGTCGAAGGTGGTGGGAGTCAGTGATTCAAGCTCGAAAACATGAGTAGATGAGTTGGAAGGACTTCAAGGTGGTCTTAAATGACTATTATTTCCCTGAAGTATTGGCATATGTGAGATTTGAGAGTTCATGGATCTTGTCCAGGGGACAGTCAGTGATGGAGTATGCCAACCATTTTGTGGAGCTGGTCGGGTATGACCTGAAGATAATATCCAATAATCTGATGATTGCTCAAAGGTTTGAGAAAGGATTGTGGCCAAATATTTACTCGTAGGTATTTTTGGTCAAGATAAAGACTTATGATGGGGTGGTTGATGAAGCTTTTATATTGTAGATTGAATTGAAGGGAAGGACAAGTGCCTCTAGAGCCATGTCACCATTGGGCAGTGGCTATTCATTGGAAAATAAGAGGAAGCATGAGGAGAATGGGAAGAAGGGTGTTGGTATTTTGGGCCATCCATACAGGCATCCTCCCTCTATGTCCTCTATTGATAGTCTATCATGTTCCACCAATGATGTAATGTGGGACACACTCGACCATATTATACGTATCCCCCTAAATCTTATCATCTTTGTGGAGCATTGGGTCACCTAGAGTGATTATTTAGAACTAAGCATTCTTATTGGGGAGCTATATGATCAGTGGATTCTAGGAGAATTCTAGCTCAGTCAGCACCATATAGGATGGTGGGATCACTATTTTATAGTTGAGGTGGTTGTAATGGATGTTATTTTAGTCAAAGTCGTCTTAGAGTAATGAACTATGTGGTGGTTATGGTCAGACTTAGATAGATACATGGAATCTTCATACTATAGAGAATGAACTGGTGGGATATGATGTATGGACCTCAAGTATTTGAGGTACCATTCTGATTTTATATTCATTACCTATTATTATATTCGATACTGGTGTGTCTTTTCCTTTTATATCTTCCCATCTTGTGAACCTTTTGAATTTTTTAGCCGATCTCTTATATTTTTCAATGGAGTTGGTGAAGTTGTTGGGCATGAAGAAGGATCAGGGCCTCTGGGGCCCGTCATGTGTGCATTTTTGTTAGGGGATGAGATAGAATGGTATTTATTTGTCCAAGATATGGAACTATTTTTTGTGCTCCTTGGTATGGATTAGATTTTTTATTTCTAAGAACACTTTGACTATTATCAACAGTGAGTTAGTTTCATGGCACCCCAGGGAAGTGCTCCGGTTTTCGATGAAGAATGGGATCCCCAGTCGGGTAATGTTAGACCTCTACTATGGGAGTTGGGAAGTCATTCTTTCAATTATTATTGATCATGTTGGAGTATGGTGGTGGTGATTCTAAGGGAGGATTACCTCTTTTGTTGGATGATTTCACGGAGGTATTTCTTAATGATTTTTTGAGCATACCCCCAAGTGGGATGTGCAGTTCTCGGTTGATTTTTCACCATGAACCCAGTTGATATATATTCCCTCATATAGCATGGTCCCCAAAAAATTGAGGGAATTAAAGTTACAAGTGGAAGATTTTTAATCCAAAGGGTTCATTCACCTGAACGACTCTCCTTGGGCCGCTCCTATTTTGTTCATGAAAAGGCAGGCAGATCTCTCTAGTTGTGTATAGACTACTGGAATCTCGACATGGTAAACATCAAGAATAAATACCTATTTCCTCATATTGATGATTTATTAAACTAGATGAAATGGAAAAAGTGGTTTCCCATGATCAATTTGTGTTTATGTTACCAACAAGATAGGGTAAAAGATGCAGATATCCCAAAAATGGATTTCTGAAGCAGGTACGACCACATTGAGTATTTGTTCATGCCTTTTGGATTGCCAAATGCTAGGATGCTTTTTATGGAACTAATTAATAGGGTGTTCTTCCATTACCTTGAATTTTTCATTGTAGTATTTTTGGATGATATCCTGGTCTACTCCCAATATAAATAAGAGTATGAGATTCATTTTTGAATTTTGATCTATATATAATGGGATGATCATCTTTATGTAATGTCATCCAAGTTCACTTTAGGGATTAGGGAAGTGAAGTCTTGGCCCCCAGTAATCTTAGACCAAGGGGTTTAAGTGGACCCTGAGAAGATTATCATAGTTATTTCATGGGAAAAGCTGAAGAATGTGTTTGATATCAGGAGATTCCTTGGCCTGGTGGGGTATTATAGGCAGTTCGTTTAGGATTTCTCACAGATTGCCTCATATGTGACCAAACTCACCAGGAAGGGGGTGAATGTTGAATGTATTCTCGAAGGTCAAGAATATTTCGAGGATCTAAAGTGGTTATTGAATACTTCACCTGCATGGATCTTTGTATAATTAGGATAGGGGTATTTTGTTTATTGCGATGCTTTAGGTTTGGGTCTCACGTGTGTGCTTATACAGGACGATCACGATGTGGCATATGGATCTCGCCAA
Source organism: Viscum album (assembly GCA_963277665.1). Taxonomy (NCBI): domain Eukaryota; kingdom Viridiplantae; phylum Streptophyta; class Magnoliopsida; order Santalales; family Viscaceae; genus Viscum; species Viscum album. The sequence continues at coordinate 219,772,480 of OY728167.1, forward strand.
CTTTTACCACATAAGATTAATTACATGATTTGTGACTTGGAATTAGGAGTAGTGATGTATGCTTTGAATACATTATGCCACTACCTATTTGGGGATAATTTTGTTGTATTGTATTATCATAATATCTTAGACAACATATTCTCATAGATGGATCTCAATCTGAGGTAGAATCACTAGATCGAGTATCTATAAGGGATTGACATTGAAATTGTTTACCCCCCAAGGAAGGCTAATGTGGTGGCTCATGCTAAGAGTAGAAAAGTACCCGTCTAGGATTTAAGGAAGTCCAGTGATGATTGGATTTTTATAGGGATATTTTCCCATATGCACTTGGAGACTAAGGAGCACAATGGAGGTGTGATTCTAGAGAGTGTCTTATTGGATCCATCTATCCTACAGCTAGTTCAGGAAGAGAATCCTGGTGATGTGGTGCATCAGCTGTATATTCATTTTTCTTAGGGTGGGGAGAAATCATCCAATTTTTTATTATCTCCGGAGGGAATTTTGTGTTTATAGGTCCGTTTCTTATTGCCGTTAGTTTTGAGGAAGGTGGTGATGTAAGATAGCCATTGATCTCTGTGATTTTTCATTATAGTGGTACAAAGATGTACTATGATGTTCATTGGTAGTTTTTGTGGCCAGTTATGAGGCGGGATATGTATGACATTGTGTCGAGATGCAATACTTGTCAGTAGGTGAATATAGAGCATTGGTTTGCTTCAACCATTACCCATTCCTTCCTTGATGCGGGATGAGGTATCCATGGATTTCATTATTTTAATTTCGCATAAACCTTGGGGAATGAATTCCATTTTGGTAGTGAATTACTTCTTGACATAATCATACCACCTGATTTCAATCAATGATTCAGTGAAGGTGGATTCTCTGGGATAGTTCTATGTTTAGGAAGTGGTCAAGATTCATGGGGTATCATCAACAATAGTTTCTGACAGAGACGCCCACTTCACTTTTCAGTTTTGGGAAGGCCGAAAAAGGGAAATAGTGTTGTATATAAAAATGAGTTCGACATAAAACCCCAAAAAATATGGTCATATGTAGTGGAAAAAACATATTCTAGAATACATTATATGTGCACATGTCTTAGACTCTGGTGGTTTGTGGGATAACCATTTGGAATTAGATGAATTTTCTTATAATAATTGTAAAACCCCAGGTAAATAAAGAATATGACATTTTTATATTTATCCGTATTTGTGAATAAAATATTAATATTACTTTAAAGGGAATTCTATGCTCGATGGCGTACCCAATACGCAACAACGAGTTTCTTTGAAATCTTACGTTACACTCTAATAATAAAATAATATTATTTTAAATGGTATTTAACGCCTAGCTATTGTAATGGTGGGAAGGAACGGAAATTACAACAAAATGATTATATATGTTGGTAAAATATTTTTACATTTATCGATTAAATGTTAGAGGCTAAAAATGCAAATGAATCCAATTTTAAGCATAAATCTTCTAAAATTCTTTAAAAGGTCTATTAACCACCTTTTGATGAAGAACCTCTCTTAAATCCACTTTTTGTCAATTTTATGAGTTATATTTTAAAAAATAAAATTCTTCTTTATAATTGGGACATCAAAATTTATTTTGTGTAAATTTTTGGTATTTTTTCGATAAAGTTCAGTTTTTTAATGAATAGTAAAAAAATGTTGTATTTTAATTCAAAACCACTTTTTAATCTAATTTTTTTATATGATTAGATTATCTTATGAATTGGTTTAAAAGTGAAATTAGAATATATTTTTACAATTTAATCCTATAGTGGTCATTGTAATTAATTTCACTTTGAAATTGGACTTAAATTAGTGTCAATCATTTAATAGATATTGTTTCTTAAAAACACGCAATTTGTTTTGACAGAGGGAATTAATTATTAAATTAATTAATGCAACTTATATTTTTTGAATTTTGTAAAGTAGACATCATTTTTTTAATTTGGAATATCAAATATATCTTACGGTGAATTTTTGGTATTTTTCTGAAAAACGTAAATTTTTGCTGAATAGTGAAACCACTAAGTTGTAGTTTGAAAACTAATTTTTCATTTAAATGAAACTTTACCACTTCTGTGATTTAAATTTAAAAAATCCGACATACATGGTTGTCATTAGGATGTAAAATGTGGTTCAATGGGATTAAAATAATTTTTTGTTAAATAGTAACTTTTATGTTTAAATCCTGAATAGAGGTAATTAGAGTAATTTAAGGTAAAAATAATGTTTTAATAATATTAAATGACCTTGAAACATGTCCTATCCTTATTGGATGATTCACGTCCGACCCAGAAAATCCATGTGTCAACTTGGGGATGCCACGGTTCCACTTTGGTAGGAAAATGACATTAATAACTTTTTATTTAAAGTTAAAATTAAAAAGTCACAAACATGTGTTGTTTTTATAAAACAATTTTTACATGAGGTTATACAAGTCATAATTTTGACTATAAATATTAATTAGAAATATAAAAATATTTCCTACATCATTATAATTTTTTTATAATTTTTAGACATTAAATACATTTAATTATTTATGACACCATGATGATGCAGCGATTACCTCATTATTTAACGATTTAAAAAAATGAAAAGATAATTTAAAATATAAGACCTAGATATGTCAAAAACCTATTAGATGGGTGGATTTATAACCCTTGTCACATTATCCTAGAAATAAATCAATTTGGGACCTTTAAAATCTCAAACTCATTTGAAAATAAAGTAACATTTTATACCTTCCAAAGAGTGCCCCTCCTATCCTCTTATAAAAGTCCCCCACCTCTACCTCCTTACCCACACCTCTCAAGCATTTGGCTCGGCCAAACCCTGCCCATTTTGTCTCTCCACATCCCTCTATTACTCTTAGAGGCCTCACTTTGGGCATAATACTTTCCAAGGAATCCTTTGAGCTCAAATCAAAAAGAGTTACCCGATTTATAGGTAATGTCGTCCCTAATGTTATTTTGTTTTATTTTGATTATCCAACCCCTTAAACTCTTTTTATTTATTTCTTTTGTAACAACAACAGTATCGTAAATATACTAGGATGTTGTTATGAGGAGGATTAGAGCTACACTAACACACACCTCCATCTAATTGTCAAATAACATACTATTTCTGTGGATGGTGAATTACTACCTCACAAAACGATGATTGTTCTATCTTCTCATACCACATCTCATGGTGGACATTATGACGGAACTATATTTATTTATGATATATATTATATTTATTTCCTCTCTATGCTTATGTATTTTATATTTAATACATACCTTTATGCTTTTCATGTTGTGCAAATGCGATAATTTCATTTGAAGAAGTGTGGACTGCTGCCCCCTCAAGTGATGTGACTCGTTCATGCAATACATGGAATGTATAAAGAATGAAATTGATGAACTTATGTGATATAATAACATATATATTATAATTTAATTATAATATATATATATATATCATCTAGTTTTAATTCCATTAATGTGCCAACGAAATGAAAGTAGCGTTCATGCGTACGTACGGCTTACCGTCTCCATGAACGGTACATTTCATTTCTTATCTTCAAATGTTATGTACTATTATAAGTACATATATATAATGGATATATATTTCATATATAACATCTAAATTATGGATATCATTCTGCAATGATAATATATATATCTCCCACTTAGTTTTAATTCCATTAATATGACAAATAAATGAAAGTAGCGTTCATGCGTACGTACGGCCTACCGTCTCCATGAACGGTGATTTTAATTTTTTATCTCCAAATGTTATGGAATAGTATAAAATGAATATATACAGTATATATATTATATTTAAATCATTAATACTATTCTCGATATTATGTACCTATAACTACATGGAAAATTCTTTTCCAACAAGTTCAATTTTTACTCACATACCGAACATCAACAAAAACGTTTGATATGAACTCACATTATTAACCAATTATTATAACACAATAATATGTGATATTAACTGAATAATAATCTTTAAATGAGGTCCTCATGAAAATATAAATTGACCAATGTTTATTATTCAGGAATATAAAGAAACGAACAAGACAAGTCAGACTTGAGGTAAGGGATCCTACCCCTCTCTTTCTTGTTAAGTACACTCTTTTATGTTATTACTTTTAAGCTCATCTTTCTTATGATTGGGATGTTATTTTATATTACTCTTACTGTACTTTTTATGTTCGTATGACGAGATACCCTATTTTATCTCATCAATCCATTTTGGAAGTTTTGAGTGGCGCTGTTAGGCTGCCAAATTTTCGTAAGAGATCCAACCTCTCTCTTTCTTTTTAAGTACTCTCCTTTATGTCACTTATTTTAAGATACTCTTTGTTAGGTTGGGGGATGTTATTTTATATTACTCTTGATGTAAATTTTATTTTAATATGATGAGAAACCCTATTTTATCTCATCAATCCATTTTTGGATGTTTTAAGTGGCGATGTTAGGCTACCGAGTTTTTGTAAGGGATTTTTCATCTTAGTTTCATTCCCGTGAGATTTATGCTAAATTTGCCACAATTTCCTTTGAGTGGTGTATGAACTACCCATTATTATACTCATTGTGTAATATAATTTCATTTATGGGTATTTACATATTCATTGTATGACCCTTATTCAATGGGGTGTACGTTTCGAAAGTTACCCAAATCGGTAAGGGGACCCTCCACCCTCCTCTTATTTAAAAAGACTTATTTTGTTATGTATTTTAAATTAAATATAATTATATTGGGATATGTTCTTATATATCCTTATTTCTGTAAATTTAATGTACAAATGATGAAATACCATTTTTATCTCTCATCAACTCATTTTATGAATTTTGAAGTGACGCCATTAGGCTGTTGAATTTTTGCAAGGGAACTTCTTAACCCAATTTTTATTGTTTGGGATAAACTTGTACTTCTTTAATATTTCATTCTATGAATATGTTTGAATAACCTCTGATTGTTTTACACTTAATATCCACTTATATTTGGTTTATTCATTTTTTACACATTATTATTTAATTGATTTATCCTTAATCTAAGGATACGGTCTTTGTAAGGGACTTCGTCTCAATCTCCTTTCATTGAGGCATATTTTGTTACAATACAAGGCTTTATTTTATACGGTGTATAAACCCCTTTGACTATTAATTTTATACAAAAAGAATCTTTTTCTAAGAAGTGTTTTACTAAACGGTAAAAAGGAATGTTTCTTTTAACGTACGTGGTGACAACCACCTTTTCCGCCTCCGCGAGTATTATTTGGTCTTTGTCTTCCTCAACAAGCCGTAATGTTTTTAAAATGAAATAAATAACATATAATCTTTTATTTATTTTGGTATTGAAAATGGTTTTTATAATGGATTTGTTATGTCAATATATTTAAGTGATATATTGTGATCAAAGTGTGGAAATGTTTTCTTTCCATTATATTTTTTTTATGTCTTATGATTTTATAATGGTACTTGGACATTTGATGGGTGGTTATGTGATAAACCATATGACAAGTGGTTCCATGAATACCAGGATGGGTGGTTATGTTATAACCTCCAATTCATTGGGTATAGAAGTCGGCCGTATGGCTATTCCATTAAGTGATATGTGTGGAAGTCGACCGTATGGTTATTCCATTTAAATATGTTTATGTCCCAAGTTACATTTATATGTTATGTATATGGGTTTTATGGTAATCTTTGCATTAAAAAATTGTAAGTAAAGATCTTTTATTCATTGAAGAGTTTATACAAATTCACAAAGGTGAAAATTATTACTTTGATAAAGAATTCATGGTTTACTTATTGTTTTGAAAAATTAACAGTTTTCCTTCTTTTTGTATCCCTTACCGAGCTTTTTCTGCTCATCCCATGTTTTTTTTGAAATTTTTTTCATAGGACATAAAGTTGAATGGGGTCAAGGATGGGATCAAGGAAATGTCAGGCTGTCTAAAACATGGAACTAGACATGTTTCTTTTTAAGAGTTTTTATTTTATGGAAACTTAGTAGAAGTGTCTACTTTGTAATCTTTTGAGATGTAATAGTTATGTCCTAATTATCTAAAACTCTAAACCTGAAAAGATCCTCAATGTGAATTATTCATTTAATTCAATATTAATTAAGGTTTAAGGCCGGGGCCTTATAGTTGGTATCAAAGGTTGGTTTAGATAACGTTAGAGTTTAGAGTGTTGTTTTAGCATAAGTGACAAGTTGTGTATGACCACAATGGTTATTATATTGGATAGAGTCATTGTTATTTTTGAATGTTGGAATGAGTTTGAGATAACTTGGATAATTATATCTTAGTGTTTATCTTCCTCTTTAGTACATGATGATTTTATTGATATTCTCCCACTGACCTTTTCGGTTTTAGTAAATGGATGGATCTAGTAGGCACCAAAGTGAAAATGGGTTTGAAGGAAACTGTGGTGGTTCTTTGATTAAGAGACTGGATTAAATGGGGGATTCAATGAGAAATCTCATGGTTATTCTAAACCAACTATTAGGAGCCAAGATCAACCACTTGAACCTTGGTGAGTTCCCTAATGTATTTTGTACAAGATAACCAACTTGATGTGGAAGTTCATGTGATAATTATAATGGTAACCATTAGGGTTTATATGATCCTTACATTTGAGGTAATTATGGGTTACTATATGTTATAATGGAAGATGAAAGGCATGAGGTAAAATTGAGGTTAAAATATGTTTTGGTTATTTTTGAAGATTTTATGTCTTTTTGGGGGCATGTTTTAAGAATTATATAGTTTTGGAAAAAGGACAACACACAGACTGTGTGGCAACCCGTCGCGTCGGACGAAGCAGCGGGAATCGAACCCACAACCAAAGTGCAACTGGTATTTATCGCCTACCACTGAACTACGTGAAGTCCCTGGTTAGTTTGAATGATTCTTTTTAGTTAGATGATTTTATGAATTACGAGTAATTTGATTTTGGGTTATCTATGGAAATTATTAACCTATCATGGAGGATATGTGATTAGGTTAATTACTTTTCAGTATGAGACTTTACGAGCAACCTATGTTATTTGGAGTTAAATGTTAATTTGTACCTTGGAAGACTATGTGATTAAATACCTAAAATATTTGGCTTTACTTTGATGAATTTTATGGATAGATGTTTATTGAATGGTATTTGTTGAACTCTGGGTTTTGTTTGACAAATTTTGGAGATTAGGAGTAGTTTTTCTTTTGGTAAAAAAAATATCCTTTTTGGGTATTATCTGATCTCGTACTAAACTTTCTGGTTTGGTTCTGGTTGATATCTAAAGACATGGGAAATATATAGTTCTCTTTTGTGGATTAAGTGATTCTAATGAAGTTGATTATAGTACTCTTAATGTGAACAAGTCTTCCTAAATACTTGTCTTTTGGAGAAAATATGAGTTTGATTAAGGAATCTAGTAAAAGTTGAAAGTCTACGCGACAAGTAAGTATGTTTCATTAGGATATAGTTAAGCTTGAAAATAAATTCCTCAATTAAGAGTAACTTAAAACAAAATTGTTGTCTGTTAACTTTTCCTATTGGGGAATCAAATACCGTTTAACCCAACACAAGTTTGTGATTTTCTTGTGGTTAATATTCCCCTAGAAATGTTTACTATCACTCTCCCTCAGAACATGAACCTTTTCTTTTTCTTCCATATCCATGTTTTCCTACATGGAATCCTAGTATGGGTTAACTCGGGTGACCTCTGTACATCTCTTTCTTTCTTTAAAAGTGATTGTTTTACCGACTCTTATTCTGATGTGGGACTTTCAATGATGTTTCCGAACCCAATTTTAAAATTGTGAGGACACAATTCCCAAAAGGGGGAAGGATGTAACACCCCAGTTAAATAAAGAATATGACATTTTTATATTTATCCATATTTGTGAATAAAATATTAATATTACATTAAATAGAATTCCATGCTCGATGGCGTACCCAATACGCAACAACGAGTTTCTTTGAAATCATACGTTGCACTCTAATAATAAGATAATATTATTTTAAATGGCAGTTAACACCTAGTCGTTGTAATGGTGGGAATGAACATAACTAACTAAAAAATGATTATATATGTTTTTCAAATTTTTTTCTTTTATCCATTAAATGTTAGAGGCTTAAAATGCAAATGAATCTAATTTTAAGCATAAATCATCTAATATTCTTTAAAAGGTCGATTAACCGCCTTTTGATGGCGAACCTCTCTTAAATCCACTTTTTGACAATTTTACGTGTTATATTTGACAAAATAAAATTATTCTTTAGAATCGGGACATCAAAATTTACTTGGGGTAAATTTTTTGGTATTTTTTCGATAAAGTTCATTTTTTAATGAATAATGAAAAATGTTGTATTTTAATTCAAAACCTCTTTTTAATATAATTTATTTATATGGTTATATTATCCTTTGAATTGGTTTTAAAGTGAAATTGGAATATATTTTTACCATTTAATACAATAGTGGTCATTGGAATTAATTTCACTTTGAAATTGGACTTAAACTAGTGGCAATCTTTTAATAGATATTGTTTCTTAAAAACACGCTATTTGTTTTGACAGCGGAAATTAATTATTAAATTAATTAATGAGACTAATATGTTTTTAATCTTTTAAAATAGACATCATTTTTGAATTCTTAATATCAAATATATCTTAGGGTGAATTTTTGGTATTTTTTTGAAAAACTTCAATTTTGATTAATAGTGAAACCACTAAGTGGTAGTTTAAAAACTGATTTTTCATTTAAATGAAAATTTATCACTTCTGTGATTTGAATTTCAAAACTCTGACATACATGGTTGTCCTTAGGATGTAAAATGTGTTTCAATTTGATTAAAATAATTTTTTGGTGAATAGTAACTTTTAAGTTTTAATCACGATTAGAGGTAATTAGTGTAATTTAAGGTAAAAATAATGTTTTAATAATATGAAATGACCTAGAAACATGTCCTAACCTTATGTGATGAGTCATTGCCGACCAATAAAATCCATGGGTCATGTTGGGGACCCCATGGAGCCACTTTGGTAGGAAAATGACATTAATACCTTTTTATTTAAAGTTAAAATTAAAATGTCACAAACATGTGTTGTTTTTACTAAAACAATTTTTACATGGGGTTATAAAAGTCATATTTTTGACTATAAATATTCATTAGAAATACAAAACGATTTCCTACATCATGATAGTTTTTTTATAATTTTTATACATTAAATAAAGTTAATTATTTATGACACCGTGATGATGCAACGATTACCTCATTATTTGACGATTTAAATAAAATGAAAAGATAATGTAAAATATAGGACCTACAAATGTAAAAAACCTATTGGATGGGTTTATTTCGAACCCTTATCACTTTATCCTTGAAATAAATCAATGTGGAACCTTCAAAATCCGAAAATCATTTGAAAATAAAGTAACATTTTATACCTTTCCAAGAGTGCCCCTCCTCTCCTCTTATAAAAGGCCAACACCTCTACCTCTTTACCCACACCTCTCAAGACTTTGGCTCCACCAAACCCTACCTATTTTGTCTCTCCACATCCCTTTATTACTTCTAGAAGCCTCACATTGGGCAGAATCTTTTCCAAGTAAGCCATTGAATTCAAATCAAAAAGAGTTACCCGATTTAAAGTTAATGTCTTCCCCAGTGGTCTTTTATTTTATTTTGATTCTCCAACCCCCTAAACTCTTTTTATTTATTTATTCTATAACAACAACAGTATCTTAAATATACTTGGACGTTTTTATAAGGATTATTATAGCTACACTAACACACACCAATGTCTAATGGTTAAAGAACATACTGTTTCTGTGGATGGCGAATTACTGCCTCACAAAACGATGATTGTTCTATCTTCTCATACCACCTCTCATGGTGGGCATTATGATGGAAATATATTTATTTAAGATATATATTATATATATTTCTCCTATATTCTTCTTTATATTATTTTTAATACATACCTTTATGCTTTTCATGTTGTGCAAATGTGATAATTTCATTTGAGGAAGCGTGGACTACCGCCCCCTCAAGTGATGTAACTCGTTCATGCAATACATGGAATGTATAAAGAATGAAATTGATGAACATATGTTATCTATATAACATATATATTATACTTGAATTATAATATATATATATATATATCTCTCTCATCTAGTTTTAATTCCATTAATGTGCCAAAGAAATGAAAGTAGCGTTCATGCGTACATACGGCTTACCGTCTCCATTATTGGTACATTTCATTTATTATCTCCAATTGTTATGTACTATTATAAGTACATATATATAATGGATATATATGTCATATATTACATATAAATGATGGATATCATTCTGGAATTATAATATATATATCTCTCATTTAGTTTTAATTCCATTAATATGGCAATGAAATGAAAGTAGCGTTCATGCGTACATACGGCCTACCATCTCCATGAATGGTACTTTTCAATTTTTATCTCCAAATGTTATGGAATAGTATAAAATGAATATATACGGTATATATATGACATTTAAATCAATAATACTATTCTGGAGATGATGTACCTATAACTACATGGAAAATTCATTTCCAACAAGTTCAATTTTTACTCATGTACCGAACATCGACAAAAACGTTTGATATGAAATCAAATTATTAACCAATTATTATAACACAATAATATGTGATATGAACTGAATAATAATCTTTAAATGAGTTCCTTAAGCAATGATAAATTGACCAAAGATTATTATTCAGGAATATAAAGGAACGAACAAGACAATTCGGACTTGAGGTAAGGGATCATACCCCTCTCTTTCTTGTTAAGTACACTCTTTTATGTCCTTCCTTTTAAGCTCATATTTCTTATGATTGGGATGTTATTTTATATTAATATTATTTTAATTTTTATGTTCATATGATGAGAGACCCTATTTTCTCCCATCAATCCATTTTGAAAGTTTTGAGTGGCGCTGTTAGGCTGCCGAATTTTCGTAAGAGATCCAACCTCTCTCTTTATTTTTAAGTACTCTCCTTTATGTCACTTCTTTTAAGCTCCTCTTTGTTATGTTGGGGGATGTTCTTTTATGTTCCTCTTTCTGTAAATTTTATTTTAATATGATGAGATACCATATTTTATCTCATCAATCCATTTTTGGAAGTTTTAAGTGGTGTCATTAGGCTGCCGACTTTTTGTAAGGGATTTTTCATCTAATTTTCATTCCCATGAGATTTATACTACATTTTCCACCATTATAATTGAGTGGTGTATGAACTACCCATTATTATACTCTTTGTGTAATATAATTTCATTTATGAGTATTTACATATTCATTGTATGACCCTTCTTCAATGGGGTGTACGTTTCAAATGTTACCAAAATCGGTAAGGGGAACTTTCACCATCCTCTTCTTTAAAAAGACTTCTTTTGTTATGTATTTTAAATTACATCTCATTATGTTGGGATATTTTCATATATATCCTTATTGCTGTAAATTTAATGTAAAAGTTATGAGATGCCCTTTTTATCTCTCATCAACTCATTTTCTGAATTTTGAAGTGACGCCGTTAGGCTGTCAAATTTTTTCAAGGGAACTTCTTAACCCAATTTTGATTATTTGGGATAAACTTGTACTCATTGAATATGTCGTTCTATGAATATGTGTGAATAAACTCTGATTGTTTTACACTAAATATCCACTTATATTTGGTGTATTCATTTGTCACACGTAATTATGTAATTGATTTATCCATAATCCAAGGATACCGTCTTTGTAAGGGACTTCGTCTCTATCTCCTTTCATTGAGGCATATTTTGTTCTAATACAAGGCTTTCTTTTATTCAGTGTATAAACCTCTTTGAATTTTAATTTTAGACAAAAGAAAACATTTTCTATGAAGCGTCATACTAAAGGACAAAAAGGAATGTTTCTTTTAACGTACGTGGTGACAACAACCTTTTCCGTAGACGCGAGTATTATTTGGTCTTTGGTTTCCTCAACAAGCCGTAATTTTTTTAAAATGTAATAAATACCATATACTCTTTTATGTATTTTGGTATTGAAAATGGTTTTTATAATTGATTTTTTATGTCAATATATTTATGTGATATATTTTGATCAAAGTGTGGAAATGTTTTCTTTCCATTATATTTTTTTTATATCTTATGATTTTATAATGGTACTTGGACATTTAACAGGTGGTTACATGATAAACGATATGACGGGTGGTGCCGTGAATACCAGGATGGGTGGTTACATTATAACCTCCAATGCATTGTGTATGGAAGTCGATCGTAGGCCTATTCCATTAAGTGATATGTGTGGAAGTCGACCATATGGTTATTCCATTTAAGTATGTTTATGTCCCAAGTTCCATTTATATGTTATGTATATGGGTTTTATGGTAATATTTTGGTTACGAAAGGGTAAATAATAATCTTTTATTCATTAAAGAGTTTATACTAATTCATAAAGGTGAGAAGTATTACTTTGATAAATAATTCATGGTTTACTTGTTATTTTGAAAAACTAACAGTTTTCCTTCTTTGTGTATCCCTTACTGAGCTTTTTATGCTCATCCCAAGTTTATTTTGAAATGTTTTTCACATGACATAAAGATGAATAGGGTCAAGGATGGGATCAAGGAAATGTCAGGCTATCTAAAACATGGAACTAGAGATTTTTCTTTTTAAGAGTTTTTATTTTATGGAAACTTAGTAGAAGTGTCTACTTTGTGATCTTTTGAGATGTAATAGTTATGTATTAATTATCTAAAACTCTAAACCTAAAAAGATCCTCAATGTGAATTATTCATTTAATTAAATATTATGTAAGGTTTAAGGTCGGGGCCTTATAATAATAATTACCAATCCTCTTTTCAAATGGCTTCCTTTGAGGCACTCTATGGAAGGCCATTTCGGTCTCTATTGTGTTGGGATGAGGTGGATGAGATCTCAATTTTGGGACCAAGACTTGTGCAAGAGACGTTTGAGAAAGTCGAGAATATCAATCAATGGTTATTGACATCTTAGAGTCTCTAGAAATCTTATGCCAATCAGAGGCATTAGGACCTTGAGTTCACTATGGGTGATTGAGTATTATTGAAAGTGGACTCTCGTTTGGGTCACCATAATTTTTTGTGGCAAGGGAAGATAAAGTTGAGGTATGTCAGATACTTCAAAATCACCAAGTGGATTGGAAGGGTGGAATACATGTCAGATTTTCCAACTCAATTGATCAAGATTCATTATGTGTTTCATATCTTCTAACTAAATAAGTATAATCCATACCCATATTATGTGCTGATATTGGAAGAGTTGGAGATATAGCCTGATTTATCAGTGTTTGACCGGCTGGTATAGATAGTAGACTCCCACGAGAGGGTGCTTCCAGGGAAGTATATTATTTTGGTTTTTATCTTTTGGCTGCATGTGAATGATACACATGAGACTTGGGAGAGGAATTCATGGCTTGATAATGAGTACCCCTTTTCTCCAATCAAGATTCAGGTTGACTTTCTGAGAGCAGAATGTTTTCATGGGGAGGGGGGGGGGAATTTCCACACACGTGATCTCTTTTTTATGTATTCATCTATTTTATTTTGTTCAATATTTTAGCCTATGGTTTCCATTGAAATTTTGGAATAAATTGGTTGTTTTGGGTGCGCATATCCTTACTCACGGTTGGCACACAGTTAATAGTAATCATGCACCCACCTAGGAACTTTAGTGTAAGAGAAAGAACCTACCTCGTGGCTTCTGCATGTCTGTGTGCCATGTCCCAGGTAACCATGTGGAGTTATCTACTCGGACATAATGTTCTACAAGGTTACTTCATGGTTTCCCAAACATTATGGTCTAAAAATATGGATCTACCATGTCATTAAAATTTTGTTTTTATCCTCTCTTCTCTTGGGTTTAACCCCAAAACACCTAATATTTCTCCTCCCTCGGGTTTTCCTCTCCTAGGAATTCCTCACCCTCCTTCCACCTCCCTTGTAGATTTTATGTAGTGCCAGATTTGGTGTGATTCCTCCTCGGTTCTTTAAGTAAGTGCCTCCACCCATTGATTCTTCCTCTAGTTAAGGTTTTCTTCCCTTCTTTGGGGTTTTCAACTTCCCCACCCTAGGGTTCTAGTTTTAGGGTTGAATCCAGATCTTTGGGGTTCAATCACATTGTTTAGGGCTCAATATTAACTCTTTGTGTTGTGGTTGAGGTGTGGGTGGAGTTTCGAACCGTTTTTCGGAAAGTTATACACCAAAGGTATGTGATTCCAACCTCAAACGTTTCTTGATGAATTTATTTCTAGTTATTGTTTTATTTAAGATGTTTTTGGAATTATGAATGTGGTGTGAATTTCATTTTTTGAAGAGTTTTCATATGAAACTGATTTTCAAATGGAGTTTTCTTGTGAAGTTGGTGTATTCTTGGAGTGAGTCCTTGTTTTGTTCATTTGAAACATTCTATAAATTGATTAAATTATTTATTAAGTCATTTTTGGAATTAAAATCATGTTTTGAATGGTTTTGGGGTGATTTTGATTTTTGAAAGAGGTTATGGGTGTGAAAATTGTGGTATTTTAGTCTGTGTACTTCCATGTTTGGCTTGTGTGTGTGAATGTGGTGTATCTTGTGGCCTGTGAAAATTTATTGAGAAGTAAGGTATGACTTCATAAATATGAGGGTGTACTAGAACTAGTTTTCTAGAGATACGAAAATCGATACACCCCGATTTTACTTAGAGGGGTTAATGATGAAAACACTAACTAAGCATTGGTGATGATCAGAGACCACTAGAATATTTGATTTTTCTCCTCTCTTGTGGCTAATTCATGAGAACGTGAATGGTTTTGGTTCCTATTCTACATTACACCAAGACATGAGGTTCTAGGGTCCCATTTTCTAGACAATACCCATACGAAATCACCCATGTTAGTGTTCATTAACTAGGATGCAATCGTCATTAGCATACGGTGTGGGTTTGGGTTAGTTCAAGTGTAAAAGAGTTGTCAACTAAAATTATGTTCCCTTGAAAGTAATTTTCAGTTAAGACTGTTGTGTTGTCATGTAATTTCAATATTTTTTTTTCAAAAATTTACATGGAATTATTTCAAGACTACATGTTTTGACGGCACATGATTTCAAGGCTCAGTGGGCCCAAAAAAGAAAATTTGAACATTTATTTAAGTTCATTTGAGTAAAAATGAAAGAAAGTTTTTCAAACTTTTAAACCAGTGCTCAGAGCAAAAATTTGAGGGCACTATTTAGCTCAAAATGCTATGATTTTCCTAGAAAGGACTTAACTTTGATTGACAGGGCTAGGACGGAAAATCTAATTTTCGAACTTTTGGAAAGAAAAAAAAACATAAAAATATATTTTATTTTGTTTTTTGAAACCGTTGAGCGGTGGACGGTAGAGCTGTGGTGCGGTGATGAGGGAAATTAAATGAATATCATTAATGGATAATTTTATTGCAGTGTAATAACTCATTAAATGAAGCGTAATTATGTGACGTCGTGACATAATAGAAACACTGCAATGTGTTTTCATTCAATGGTTTGATGTGTTGGAGAGTTGTGAATCATAGGGTGGTTTTTTCTCTGAAGACCTTATGGAGAGAGCTCTATCCAACAATGATCAAATATATCTGAAGGATCATTAAAGACTTCGAAACATCTCAATGAACGATACGAGTGAGTGAAAAATGTTTTCAACCTCTTGAATCATCAAGTGTGGACTGCTTCAACGTCTAACATCATTGAGGTAGGTGTTTAATTGTTTTAAGTTTTCCATTTTCTTGTTCTGAAACTACGATCATGGATCAAACCATGAATAGGTTGATCTGCAGATCATGTGTTCTTGCAAGACCATTTTTTTCTTGGGGGTTTTCACTGGGATTGATTATTATCTGTTGGAACTGTAATACCAAATTCCTCCTATTTTTAAAACTCTAACGATGTGGCAGTAGGATAACACGAACAAGGCCCAAGCCCATCAATTTGTGTGTTCTTCATGGTTAAGCATTCAAATTTTCAGCATGGAAAAATTGAGGCCCTATCACAGAAGGAAATCCCCTATGGAGGCCGGAGGTGTAGGCGACGTCAAGAGCGGACCACCGGTGTAGACCTAGTGGTTCGTGGAAGTGCCCATGGCATGCCACAATGGCACGCCTCAAAGAACCATTGTGGCCAGCTCCAACCGCGGTAGAGAGAAAGTAGCCACCAACCATGTGCTAGAGGCTAGTAGCAGGATGATGCGGCCACCTGGCCGCATCGATGCACCATAGATGCAGTAGGCTATGGTAAACTTACCGCAGTGGAGGTGTCGGCCCCGTAGGGTGAAGGAGTTCTAGAAGCAACATCTAGTCGTGTCTCAGCCAGGTAGACCGGGTAGGGTGGGGGATTCCCCGGTGCGTCTGACCCGTCTCAGTGGGCCGAACCCATCCCAAAGGGTCAGGGTTGGGTCAGAGGACTCTGTTCAGGACGATGGACCCCCATCCGGGTCGGGTCAGGTCAGTCTGACCGGGTAGGGCCGGACCCGAACCTAACCAGCACCTTTTTGAAAAAATGCCAATATCTTTCAAACATGGAATCTGTTTGACGAGACTTTTGTAGAATTGGAACCCTCACTATGAAGAAGATATTTTTTGACACAATATCGAGTATTTAATGGATTTTGAAATAAAAAAATGGATTAGAGAGTGGTTCTCCCGAGATCAAGCGTGCTACGTGCGGAAACCCTACGGTTGCCTGAGACCTTAAGATTACTAACAAGAAACCCTATGTGGATCGGCTACTATAGCACAGTGGGATGAGAATTATATGTTATCCTGCAGGCGCACGGTGGATAGAAGCTTCTTTGTGACCCAGCAGACCCACAGTACTTGGCAGGAGGAGTACCTAAGTATGGACAAGGTGGGAAGCATCTTCTGTGTGACCCAGCATGCCCACTATGGGGAGCCACTTCGGTGGGACCTATCATACCCACAGTACTCATTAGATATGAGTATCAAAGTATTCCAAGGTTATTTGGAAGTAGCTTTTGTGTGACCTATCGGGACCACTTTACTCATTGAGGAAGAGTTCTATATCAGCCCAAGGTGTTAGATGATGTGGATAATTGTTTTACTTTTCTACTCTAGAATATACCT
Organism: Viscum album; assembly: GCA_963277665.1. Lineage (NCBI taxonomy): Eukaryota > Viridiplantae > Streptophyta > Magnoliopsida > Santalales > Viscaceae > Viscum > Viscum album. Next base: position 219,789,649 of record OY728167.1, read on the forward strand.
TTTTGAGTTGTCTTAGTTTGTGATCATGTTCTGTGGTTTTCTCTGTGTATTTCATTGTGGTATTTTGTTTTTGTTTTGGGGTCCCTAATGAGTATATTTTTACATGCCCCTAAACGGGCTTCACCCATACATGTTTGGTTTGGTGCAGACAATCGCCGCCTTGACAGATGATTTAGTGGTCCGGGACCTGGTGGTTCCCAGTGAGACTAGGCTGGCAGGGAGTACTTCTATACATTCTAGTAGGTACTCTACATATACCGATCAAGTGGGTATTTCAGGAGACGATTTTCAAATTTTCCCTTGTACGTTCTTGTTTTCTGTTTCTCTTTTGTGGGATTTTTATTATGGCCTATTTTACCTATAGTTTTTCCTTTTACTCTGTGGTTGTTTAATGGAATATGTGTTTACTATTCTAGCTTTGGGATGTGTTTTTTTGTGAATGTGTACAGAAACATGGGAACATTCCTCCCACTTTCATGTTGATACCTTCGAAAATAGTTTCCAACCCCTCAACTTCGGGAGGCGGGCTTGGGGTATGTCACAGCACGGGCCCCGAGGGATGGTTCGTGTCAACTTTTTTCCATAAATCGTTCTAGAACCTATATCATTTACGAAACCTGCAAGATTATTTGTCATTTAATGTTTAGTGAATGGACTCAGTTTTAGTGGAATCCTACTAGGAATCCACTCATGCCCTACTTACACATTTGGGTGTAAGCAGATTTGGTCATGTTTGGTAAAGGTAAGGGTAAAGCTTTTGGTGATGGATGTTTGGGATGCTAGTGATCCTCTTGGGTGGTGTTGTTGTTATGGCTGGATGGAGATGACCCCCTTACCATGCGGTGGTTTTTTGAGATGGGTTTTGTAACACCCCAAGCTTCCATGGAACGGTCTTCTTTGAATAGTAGAGCAGCGTGTGTTGTATGCAACCTCGAGTTCTAACACACCGCTACCAATAAAAGTAGTAGTTATGAATATTAATACCCACCTTTTGAAATTATATAAATTTCATATTTCAAAATGGACTTCATTTTTGTATTCGGAATATCGAAATTATCCTATGTTAAATTTTTGGTATTTTTCTGAGAACATCCAATTTTTGATGAATAGTTAAAAATACTTAAAAACAACATTTTAAATCAAAAAAATTTATTGTGATAAATTATAAAATTTAATGGTTTTAAAGTATAATTAGAATATATTTTTACCATTTTATCAAATCGTGGTAATTATAATTAATTTTACTTTGTAATTGCGCATAAACAATTGTCAATCTTTTGATATATATTGTTTCTTAAAAACACGCTATTTGTTGTGACAGCGGGAATTAGTTATAAAATTAATTAATGAAACTTATATGATTGGAATTTTTTAAAATAGACATCATTTTTGAATTCGGAATTTCAATTATAGCTTAGGGTGAAATTTTGGAATTGTTCTGAAAAACTTCAATTATTGATGAATAGTGAAACCACTAAGTGGTAGTTAAAAAACTGATTTTTCATTTAAATGAAACATTACCACTTCTGTGATTTGATTTTCAAAAATCCGACATTCATGGTTTTCATTAGGAAGTAATATGTGGTTCAATGGGATTAAAATAATTTTTGGTGAATAATAACTTTTAAGTCTAATTAATCGCGATTAAAGGTAATTAGTGAAATTTAAGGTAAAAACGATGTTATAAAAATATGAAAATACCTTTACACTTGTCCTACACTTATTGGATGAGTCATGGCCGACCAAGAAAATCCATGGGTCAACTTGGGGACCCCATGGAGCCACTTTGGTAGGGAAATTACATTAAAAACTTTTTATTTAGTGTTAAAATAAAAATGTCCCAAACATGAGTTTTTTTTCTAAAACAATTTTTAAATGGGGGTATACAAGTCATATGTTTGACTATAATCATTCATTATAAATCTAAAAATATTTCCTACATCATTATATTTGTTTTATAATTTTTAGACATTAAATAAATTGAATTATTTATGACACCATGATGCTGGAGCGATTACCTCATTAATTAATGATTTAAATAAAATGAAAAGATAATGTAAAATCTAAGAATTAAACATGTCAAAAACCTATTGGATGAGTATATTTTGAACCATTATCACCATAGCCTCGAAATATATAAGTGTGGGACCTTTAAAATCCGAAACTCATTATATAATAAAGTGACATTTCATGACTTTCCAAGAGTGCCCCTCATCTCCTCTTATAAAAGGCCCCCACCACTACCACCTTATTCACACCTTCAAAGCCTTTTGGCTCGGCCAATCTCTGCCCAAATACTCTCTCAACTTCCCTCTATTGCTCCTAGAAGCCTCACTTTGGGCATAATTCTTCCCAAGGAAGCCTTTGGCTCAAATCAAAACAAGAGTTACCCGATTTTAAGGTGATGTATTCTCTTATGTTATTTTGTTTTATTTTGCTTCTCCAACCCCTTAAACTATTTTTATTCCTTTATTTTGTAACAACACCAGTATCTTAAATATACTAGTATTTTGTCATAAGAAGGATTCGACCTACACTTACACACACCTTCGTCTAATGGTTAAAAAACATACTGTTTCTGTGGTTGGCGAATTTCTACCTCATGAAACGATGATTGTTCAATCTTCTTTTAACACCTCTCATGGTGGCCATTAAGATGAAACTATTTCTATATATGTCATATATTATGTTTATGTTTTCCTTATGCTTCTTTATTTCTCATTTATGGCATACCTTTATGATTTCCACTATGGGTAAACGCGATAATTTAATTTTAGGAAGTGCGGACTACCGCCCCCTCAAAGTGATTTGAATCGTTAATGCCATATGTGGGACGTATAAAGGATGGAGTAAATGATATTATATATGATATTATACTGGAATTATAATACACCATTATATCATTATGATTTCATTCAATTAAATACTAAATATAAATGAAAGTAGTGTTCATGCGTACGTACGGCGTACCGTCTCCATGAACGGTGCATTTCATTTATTACCTCTAAATGTTATGTAATATTATAAATGCATTTATATACTGGATATATAGGATATATATGATATGTACATCATGAATATAATTCTATAGATAATGGATATTCTACCACATAAACAACTTGTAATTATAAGAAGTTTATTATTGACTCAAGTACCAAAGATCAACAAAACGACTGTTATTAACTTAAATGACTACATAATTTTCATAACATTGTAATAAGTGATATAAAAGGGATAATGAAATTGAAAAATGTTCTTAAAAAAGTATAGATTAACTCTAGTTTATTATTCAGGAGGTTAAAGAGTAGTCGAGTCAAGTTGGACACGAGGTAAGGGAACTTCTTAACCCAATTTCCATTCTTTGGGTTAATCTCCTACTTTCAAATTATGTCATGATATTATTATATCCTATATTGTATTTGTACTTTCTTTATGTGTACTTATAGTGAATACACATAATATATCTATTTTATTTAAAAAATGATCTTTTTAAGGGTCTTCGTCTCAATCTCCTTTCATTGAGGCATATTTGGTTTTATACACAACTTTCCTTTATATGGTGTATAAACCCCTTTGACTTTTACTTTTATTCAAAAGGAATCTTTTTATATGAAGCGTTTTTACTAAACGAAAAAAGGAATGTTTTTTCTTACGTATGTGGTGACAACGACTTCTCCACTGTCGTGACTGTTATTTGAGTTTCGGCTTCCTCTATAAGTCATAACTTTTTTTAAATGAAAAATAAATACAAATTTTTAATTTTCTTTAATTTTGGTATTGAAAATGGTTTTGATAATTTTTTTATTATATCAATGTGTTGTTTTGATATCTTGTGATTGAAATGTGGAAATATTATGTTTCTTTTATGCATGTTTTATGTGATACGATTATGTTATGGTTTATGATATGTTTAAACCTATTCATATGAGGAATACATTGGACTTAATAAGTGACGGGTGGAGCCCGCTATAGCACCTCGATGCATCAGCAGGTCTCATGAGACAAACTAGTGTCTTGGCATGAGTACTTGACAAAATCTTATTTGTAGTCTTGGCACAAGGCCTTGGCTACGTGGTTATGATAGTCTGGAATTATGCATTCCATCATTATGAAAGTCGTTATTGATATTGCATGTGATTATTTGACCAGTAGAATATCCATGTGAATACGTAAATGGCATTATTACAATTTACTTTTTCCATTTTATGCTGAAGTTCATGTTTAAAAGGCTTTTGTTTTAGTTATACATTGACTTAACGGTTTATGTTTATTTATGAAAGCTTCCGCTATATTGTTATCCTTACTGAGCATCTGAGCTCACCCCTTTCAATGTTTTAATTTTTCCAGGATGTGAAGAAGTATTTTAGGAATGGCCTGTAGGGATAGTCTTAAGGGGATATGAGTGGGGAAAATGGAGACTATGTTATAATAGTTTTTCACTTTATGATGTAATGTAACACTTATGAATGTATCTAGTGTTTCAAGGATACTAAACTAATCGGTCTTTCGAGACTCGATCTTTGTGATCATGCCAATGTTACCCAATAATGCACCGATTCTGGGTAACTGGGGTCAGGGCATGACAGTTGGTATCAGAGGCAGTTTAGTACTAACCATGGAAGCTAGATTTAGATAAACTGTGATTTGAGAACAGAGCACGAAGATAGACTTTGAGGATTAGTATAGAATAACTTCCTAGAATTTTGGTATTATAGAGATTTTGTGAGTTTTCCGAGAAATATATCCCTATCTGGATATGAGCAGGTAGAGGAGGCTCTGGCACAGATATACCTAGGGGTAAAACCTGAAAACACCGCTTTGAGCTAGACTCGAACGGGAACTGGTTCACGACAACGGGCCTTGCTGCACTCTTGGTTACGACACTCCCAGGGGATATGCTTAGGATAATTATCATTTTCTTTACAAACCATTATGAAGGGGTTATGATTATATTCTTCCACAAAGAAAACATTTTTATGATTATGGATTATATACATAAATAGTTCAATTTATGTTATGTGATTTAAATGTATGGAATTATTTATTTTAATTCATAAACTAATCTAGTTTATGCCATTGTTTAGAAATGGAGCCTAGTGGGAGGGATGGAAACCATATCAATGCACGCACTCCGTGTAGGGATTTCCCTCCTGCTCAAGATAATTATTGTGGAGCTAGAGATACAACTAGTTCTGATCAACTTATTACCATACTGGGACAACTCACTCAGGTTATGAATAATAACCTTACTCATATGGAGAACCCTGATCCGCAATGTGGAGGATCAAGGTTAGACCACTTAATGAGGAAACAACCGCCAAAATTTAATGGGGGTACAAATCCATTAGTAGATGAGCAATGGATAAACTTGTTAGAGAAAATATTCCATGCCTTGGGGAGTAGCGAAAGGGAGAAGGTTGTCATGGATGTTTACCATCTCACTAGAGAAGTTGATCAATGGTGGTCATTGATTCAAAACACAAAGGAAGATGATGAAGTATCAAATATGGAATGGATGGAGTTTAAGGAAATATTCTTAGAAAAATACTTTCCACATGACCATCGAGCAGATATGGAAAGGAAATTTTTGAGTCTGAGGCAGAAGGAGGATGAGAATGTCACAAAGTATGAGGCTAGCTTTACAAGGTTAGCGAGGAGTGCTGCAGATTATATACATAACCCAAGAAGTAAGATTAATCGTTTCTTTGATGGGTTAAATCCATTTCTCCATCGATCTTTAGTATCACAATCTTTCTCAACGTACGAAGATATAGTCTTGTGTTCTATCAAGATAAAAAGAGAATTCTCTAAACATTATGACAATAAATTAAAGCAAGATAAGAAGAGAACAGTGGAACAAGAGATAGATAAAGGGAAAAAGGAAAGGAAGGATTTTCCATTATGCGATAATTGTGGGAAGAATCATCCTGGTACTTGCCTAAAAGGAATGAGAGTTTGTTATAAATGTGGAGAAAAAGGTCACCAGGCTCGTGATTGCAAGGGAAAGAAAGAGGCTATCAATGTTGAATGCTACAATTGTACGGAAATGGGAAATTATGAAAATGAATGTCCTAAACGTCAGGGAATCCTAACTCAGAAAAGGCCAAGGGATCAAGGAAAATCTTATGCTGTTACTATAGTTGAAGTGGAATAATTAATGTATTGGTGTTTTTAGACTTAAGAACTATATTATGGTTATAAGAATAATGTGATATATATAAGGATTGTACTGCAATACATGTTGTTTTCATTAAGGTTTTAATATGATGATGGTAATCATATTTTTATATGTGACAATAAGAGAAAATTTACTTTGTTTGAGGAATCTGATGATACAATTGATTTTGGAATTTAGAGACCTTTTAGAGAAAGTCTGGACTGAGGTATTTTGGATAACTATAAAGGTTGGAATGGATTAAGTTGAAATTTGGATAGTATTTTTTAAGGATAAACCGTTTCTGAAGATTACTTTTGAAATATTATAATACTATATTTTTAGGTAAAGGACAACTTGTAGGTCGGGGGATAACCCGTCGCATCGGACAAAGCTGCAGGAATAGAACCCACAACCATAGTGCGAGAGGCCTTTATTACCTACCACTAGCCTACCGGAAGTCCCTGGTAATTAAAAAATAGTTTTCCTAATCTAAATGGTATGTGTTAATATTTTTAACCTTATAAAATTATGATAAATAGAATATTTTGAGTTCTATTACCTTTTGGAGTGAATGATGGGTTTGTGGTAAAAATTTATTAAATAATGAAAGTCTACATGACAAGTAAGTATATATCCTTAAGTTCTTAGTAAATCTTCTAAATAAATTCCTCAACTTTATAAAGGTAACTTAAAACAAAAAACGTTTTCAGTTAACTTTTCAAACTGGGGATTCAATGACCGTTTAACCAATCACAAGTTTGTGATTTTCTTGTGGTTAAATTTCACCTAATCCTATTTTCTACAACTCTCCATCAGACCATGATGGGTTTTTTTCTTCCATATCCATATTTTCATAGAATCATAGTATGGGCTATCTCGGGTGACCTTTGTACTTATCTTTCTTTATTTTAGAGTTATATTTTTAATAACCTTATTTCCGATGTGGGTTTTCCACAAAGGTATTTCCTATTTTCAACCTTTTATTTTCAAAGAAAAATTTCAAATTGCGAGGACGCAATTTATTTAAGGAGGGGAGAATGTAACACCCAAAGCTTCCATGGTACGCTCCTCTTTGAATAATAGAGCAGCGTGTGTTGTACGCAACCTCGAGTTCTAACACACCGCGACCAATAAAAGTAGCAGTTATGAATAGTAATACCCACTTTTTAAAATTATATAAATTTTATATTTCAAAATGGACTTCATTTTTGTAATCGTAATATCGAAATTAGCCTATGTTGAATTTTTGGTATTTTTCTGAGAACTTCCAATTTTTGATGAATAGTTAAAAATAGTTAAAAACAATTTTTTTAATAAAAATAATTTATAGTGATAAATTATACAATTGAGTGGTATTAAAGTATAATTAGAATATATTTTTACCATTTTATCAAATGGTGGTCATTATAATTAATTTCATTTTGAAATTGGACAAAAACAATTGTCAACCTTTTGATATATATTGTTTCTTAAAAACACGCTATTTGTTGTGAAAGTGGGAATTAGTTATAAAATTAATTAATGCAACTTATATGTTTTAAATTTTGTAAAATATACATCATTTTTGAATTCGGAATATCAATTACAGCTTAGGGTGAAATATTGGCATTGTTCTAAAAAACTTCAATTTTTTATGAATATTGAAACCACTGAGTGGTAGTTAAAAAACTGATTTTTAGTTTAAATGAAACATTACCACTTCTGTTATTTGATTTTCAAAAATCTGACAAACATGGTGTTCATTAGGATGTAAAATGTGGTTCAATGGGATTAAAATAATTTTTGGTGAATAGTAACTTTTAAGTTTAATTAATCGCGATTAAAGGTAATTAGTGAAATTTAAGGTAAAAATGATATTATAAAAAAATGGAAATACCTTTAAACATGTCCTACACTTTTTGGATGAGTCATGGCCTACCAAGACAATCCATGGGTCAACTTGGGGACACCATGAAGCCACATTGGTTGGGAAATGACATTAAAAACCTTTTGTTTAATGTTAAAATAAAAATGTCACAAACATGAGTTATTTTGCTAAAACAATTTTAAAATGGGGTTATACAAGTCATATATTTGACTATAAATATTCATTAGAAATCTAAAAATATTTACTACATCATGATAGTTTTTTTATAATTTTTAGCCATTAAATAATGTAAAGTATTTATGACACCATGATGATGCAGCGATTACCTCATTAATTAACGATTTAAATAAAATGAAAAGATAATGTGAAATATAAGACTTTAACATGTCAAAAACCTATTGGATGAGTATATTTAGAACTCTTATCACCTTATCCTCCAAATAAATAAGTTTGGGACCTTTAAAATTCGAAACACATTATATAATAAAGTAACATTTCATGACTTTCCAAGAGTGACCCTCCTCTCCTCTTATAAAAGGCCCCCACCACTACCACCTTATTCACACCATCAAAGCCATTTGTCTCGGCCAAACTCTGCCAAAATACTCTCTCAACTTCCCTCTCTTATTCCCAGAAGCCTCACTTTAGGCATAATTCATCCCAAGGAGGCCTTTGGCTCAAATCAAAAAAAGAGTTACCCGATTTTAAGGTAATGTCTTCTCTTATGTTATTTTGTTTAATTTTGCTTCTCCAACCCCTTAAACTATTTTTATTCCTTTATATTGTAACAACACCAGTATCATAAATATACTATGATGTTTTTATAAGATTTATTCTAGCTACACTTACACACACCTTCATCTAATGGTTAAAGAACATACTGTTTCTGTGGTTGGAGAATTTCTTCCTCACGAAACAATGATTGTTCAATCTTCTTTTAAAACATCTCATGGTGGCCATTAAGATGAAACTATTTCTATATATGATAAATATTATGTTTATGTTTTCCTTATCCTTCTTTATTTCTCATTTATGGCATTCCTTTATGATTTCCATTATGGGTAAACGCGATAATTTCATTTTTGGAAGTACGGACTACCGCCCCCTCAAAGTGAATTGAATCATTAAAGCCATATGTGGGACGTATAAAGGATGAAGTAAATGATATTATATATGATATTATAATGGAATTATAATACACCTTTATATCATTAGGATTTCATTCCATTAAATATGAAATATAAATGAAAGTAGCGTTAATGCGTACGTACGGCTTACCGTCTCCATGAACTGTGCATTTCATTTCTTACCTCTAAATGTTATGTAATATTATAAATGCATGTATATAATGGATATATATGATATATATGATATCTATATCATGAATATAATTTTGGGTATAATGTATTTTCTGCCACATAAACAACTTGTAATTATAAGAAGTTTATTGTTGACTCAAGTACCAAAGATCGACAAAACGACCGTTATTAACTTAAATGACTACATAATTTTCGTAACATTGTAATAAGTGATATAAAAGGGATAATGAACTTTAAAAATGTTCTTAAGAAAGTATATATTAACTCTAGTTTATTATTCAGGAGGTTAAAGATCGTTCAACTCAAGTCGGACACGAGGTAAGGGAACTTCTTAACCCAATTTCCATTCTTTGGGTTAATCTCTTACTTTAAAATTATGTCATGATATTATTATGTCCAATATTGTATTTGTACTTTTATTTATATGTACTTATAGTGAATACACATAATAGATCTATTTTATTTAAAAAAATTATCTTTTTAAGGGACTTCGTCTCAATCTCCTTTCATTGAGGCATATTTGGTTTTATACACAACTTTCCTTTATACGGTGTATAATATCCTTTGACTTTTACTTTTATTCAAAAGGAATATTTTTATACGAAGTGTTTTTACTAAACGACAAAAGGAATGTTTTTTCTTACTTATGCGGCGACAATAACTTCTCCCCCACCATGACAATTATTTGAGTTTCGGCTTCCTCTATAAGCCATAAAATTTTTTAAATGAAAAATAAATACAAAGTTTTAATTTTCTTTTATTTTGGTATTGAAAATGGTTTTGAAAATGTTTTTATTATATCAATGTGTTGTATTGATATCTTGTGATTGAAATGTGGAAATGTTATGTTTCCTTTATGCATGTTTTATGTGATATGATTATGTTATGGTTTATGATATGTTTAAACATGTTCATATGAGGAATGCATTGGACTTAATAAGTGACGGGTGGAGCCCGCTATAGCTCCTCGATGCATCGGCAGGTCTAATGAGACAAACTACTGTCTTGGCACGAGGCCTTGAAAAAATCTTATTTGTAGTCTTGGCATGAGGCCTTCGCTACGTGGTTATGATAGTCTGGAATTATGCATTACATCATTATGAATGTGGTTATTGATATTGCATGTGATTATTCGACCAGTAGAATATCCATGTGAATAAGTAAATGGCCTTATTTCATTTTACTTTTTCCATTTTATGCTGAAGTTCATGTTTCAAAGGCTTTTGTTTTAGTTATACATTCCCTTAAATGTTTATGTTTATTTATGAAAGCTTCCTCTATATTTTTATCCTTACTGAGCATCTGAGCTCACCCCTTTCAATGTTTTAATTTTTCCAGGATGTAAAGAAGTATTTTAGGAATGACCTACAGGGATAGTCTGAAGGGGATATGAGAGTGGAAAATGGAGACTATGTTATTGTAGTTTTTCAATTTATGATGTAATGTAACACTTATGAATGTATCTAGTGTTTAAAGGCTACTAATCTAATCGGTCATTCAAGAATTGATCTTTGTGATCATGCCAATATTAGGCAATAACGCACCAACTCTGGGTAACTGGGGTCGGGGTGTTAAAGGTTTTGATTCCCTTTTTGTAGTATCTCTCTTTTGGTTTTGTATTATCTTGTAGACTTGAATCTGAATCCTTTTAAAATGTTCTTTGGTTTGGTTGTTCTAGCTTTGGTTCATTTTATATTTTTGATTGTTTTATATTTTTATTTTTGGGTAAATCATTCCCACTCGCTTGTATTGATACCTAGGAACATGTGTCAACCTGTGGAGATTGAGAATGCCCTACGGGCCTTGTCACAGACCAGGTTGGGCACTGGGTCAGATGGCTATCCAACTTGGTTTGTGACACACTCAATTTAGTATGTATACTAGTATCTATAATTTTTATCCTCAAATTGATAATGGAGGACTCACATGACTCATCATCGATCTCTAAATATCTATGGGAGAAAAATTCATCCTTTCCCTTACACAACTATTTTTTGGTGTATTAGTTGGAGTATGTTTTAATAGAATACTAAACTCCAATAAATAATCAATGAATTCATGACTAATATATTCTCCACCATAGTCTGAGTGGAGTTTATTAATCTTATGAGAAATATGGATCTCAACATCATTCAATTATTCATTAAATTTTTCCAAATAATCCAACTTATACCTCATTAAAAAGACCTATCCATATCTACTAAAATCATCAGTAAAAGTTAAAAACAATTAGTACCCACCTTTTTATTTAAATAGAAATGGAAAACACCCATCGGTATGAACTAAATTAATTAGCTCATTTTCCCATTCACCTTTTCCAATAAATGGGGATTTATTAATTTCTCTATATAAACATGTGGGACACATACCGTTGAGCGGCGGACGGTGGCGCTGTGGTGCGGTGATGAGGGAAATTAAATAAAGCTCATTAATGGCTCATTTTTGTGCGATGTAATGATGTATTAAATGAATCATAACAATGTGACGTCACAACATAATAGAAACACTGCGATGTGTTTTATTTCAATGGTTTAATGTGTTGGAGAGTTTGGAATCAAAGGGTGGTTATTTCAATGAAGAACTAATGGTGAGAGCTCTCTCCAATGACGAAAAAGAATGTCGGAGGATTATTAATGACTTAGAAACATCTAGAAGAACGATACTGGTGAGTGAAAAATGTTTTCAACCTCTTGAATAATCAAGGGTGGACTGCTTCAACGTCGAACATCTATGAGGTAGGTGGTTAATTTTTTTAAGATTTCCATGTTCTTATTCTGAAACAATGATCACAGATCAAACCATGAATAGGTTGATCTACAGATCATGTGTTCTTGAAGGATCATGTTTTTCTTGGGTTTTTTTCATTGGGATTGATTATTATCTGATGAAACTGTAATACCAAACTCCTCTTATTTTTAAAACTCTAACGATGTGGGCATAGGCCGACACAAACAAGGCCCAAGCCCCTCAATTTGAGTGTTCTTCTTGGTTATGCACTCAAATTTGTGGAAAGATAAATTTGAAGCCTTATCAGGGAAGGCGAAACCCTAGGGAGGCCATAGGTGTTGGCGGCGGGATGAACATACCACCAGTATAGACCTGGTGGTTCACAGAAGAGCCCACAGTGCACCACGATGGAACGCCAGAAGGAACCATTATAATCAGATCAGGTCTCAGTGGAGTCAAAGTAGCCACTGGGATTTGTGCTGGCGGGAGGTAGACGTGGCCACCCGACCGCATTGGTGCACCACGGACGCAGTAGTCCATGGTCAACTAACTGTAGCAGAGGTGTCGAACCCGCAGGGTGAAGGAGCACCAGAAGCGGCTTCTAGTCGTGTCCTGGCCAGGTAGACCGGGTACGGCGGGGGCTGCCCTAGTGGGCCGGACCCATCCTAGTGGGCCGAACCCCTCCCAGTGGGTCCGAGGGGGGTCAGAAGACTTGGTTCAGGTCGACGGACCCCCGTCTGGGTTGGGGTGGGTTGGTCCGACCGGGTCGGGCTGGACCCGAACCGAACCGGCCCCTTTTTGAAAAAACACCAATATCCTTCAAACTAGGAATTTTCTTGATGAGACATTTGTAGAATTGGAACCCTCGCTATGAGAGGGATATTATTTCCCAAAATATAGAGGCTTTAATGGATATTGAAATACAAAAAATGGATTGGGGAGTGTTTCTCCCATGATCAAGCGTGCTACGTGAGGAAACTCTACGGTTGGCTGAGACCTGAAGAGTGATAACAAGAAAACTTGTGTGGATTGGATACTATGGCCTAGTGGGAAGAAAATTATATGTTAACAAGATGGTCCATGGTGGGGAGAATCTTCTATGGGACCTGGAAGTCACACGGTACTCGGCATGAGGAGTACCTCAGTATGGACAACGTGGGAAGCGACTTCTGTGTGACCCAACATGCGCACTATGGGGATCCACTTTTGTGTGATCTAGCATAGCCACATTAATCATTAGGGATGAGTACCGTAGTAGTCCAAGGTTAGTTAGAAGTGGCGTTTTTGTGACCCATCAGGACCACTGTACTCATTGAGGAGGAGTTCTATAGCAACCCAAGGTGTTAGATGATGTGGCTAATGGTCATACTTTCCAACTTTAGAATATTCCTTATTTGAGTTGTCTTAATTCGTGATCATTTTCCATGGTTTTCTCTGTGTATTTCTTTGTGGTATTTTATTTGTGTTTTGGGGTCCCTACTGAGTATATTTTTACCTACCCCTACACGGGCTTCACCCATACGTGTTGGGTTTTGTACAGAAAATTGTCTCCTTGAAAGAGGACTTGGTGGCCCTAGACCCGGTGGTTCCCAGTGAGACCAGGCAGGCATGGAGTACTTCTATATATTCCAGTAGCTACTCTACATATACCCATCAAGTGGGGATTTCAGCAAACAACTTTCAATGTTTTCCTTGTACTTTATTGTTTTCTGTTTAACTTTTTTTGGGTTTGTATTCTGGCCAATTTGACCTACATTTTTTCTTTTTTACTTAGTGGTTGTTTAATGGAATATGTGTTTACTTTTCCATATTCGGTATTTGGTTGTTTGTGAATGTGTACATGTACTTGGTAAAATGCATCCCACCTTCATGTTGACACCTTCGGTGCTAGTTGCATACCCCTAGCCTTCGGGAGGCGGGCTTGGGGTATGTCATGACATGGGCCCTGAGGGATGGGTCGTGACAAATTCTTTCCTTAAATTGTTATAACACCTATTTCATTTACTGAACCTGCAAGTTATTTGTTTTTTAATGTTTAGTGCATGGAATTATTTTTATTGGAAACCTACTTGGAATCCACTCATGCCCTACATACACATTTGTGTGTAAGACGATTTGGTCATGTTTGGAAAAGGTAAGGGTAAAGCTTTTGGTGATGGCAGTTCAGGATGCTAGCGATCCTCTTCAGAGATGGGTTTTGATTCCCTTTTTGTTGAATGTCTCTTTTGGTTTTGGATTAGCTGGTAGACTTGAATCTGAAACCTTTTAAAGGTTTCTTTGGTTTGCTTTTTCCTTATTTGGTTCATTTTATATTTCTGATTGTTTTATATTTTTATGTTTTGGTAAATCATTCCCAATCACTTGTATTAATACCTAGGAACTAGTGTCAACCTATGGGGATCAAGAATTCCCTATGGGCCTTGTTGCAGACTGGGTTAGGCAACAGGTTGGATGGAGACCCTGCTTGGTTTGTGAAACACTATATTTATTATGTATACTAGTATCTGTAATTTGTATCCTCAAATTGATAATGGAGAAATCACATGACTGATCATTGATCTCTCCGTGTCTAAGAGAGAAAAATTCATCCTTTCACTTAAACAACTATTTTTTGGTGTGTTAGTCAGAGTATGTTGTGATAGAATACCAAAATCCAATAAACAATCAATGAATTCTGGACTAATAGATTCTCCATCATGGTCTAAGTGGAGTTTATTAATCTTATTAGAATTATAGATATCAACGTCACTCATGTTTTCATTAAAATTTACCAAATAATCAAACATATACCTCATTAAAAAGACATATCCATATCTACTAAAATCATCATTAAAAGTTAAGAACAATTAGTACACACCTCTTTATTCAAATAGAAATGGAAAACACCCATTGGAATGAACTAATTAAATAAGCCCTTTTCCCCTTTCACCTTTTCCAATAAATGGGGATTTAATCATTTCTCAATATAATCATGTGGGACATATACTATGTGGTTTTAGTTTAAATGAATCTAAATATGAATCATGGTGTAATTTTGTCCTTTGAATTTCATTTACAAGACCTAGACAATGATTCCATAGTTTGGTGTGGTATGAGTCATGTGAACTAGTTCTTTTATCAATTGATGTTACCTGGTTCATGTATTACAATAAAAAATACCAGTATTTAAATGTGGATTAAAATTGAATATTATTTCATTATAAAATAAGTAACATTTATTCACATGTTTTATAATAAATGAATCTTTATCATGTGTGAACTAAGGTATACTGTTTTTTTTACGGATAAAACGTAATTAGAATCTTTTAAAACCAAGATCAATCATGTCAGTAATGTGGGTTGGTAGTCCCTAATAGAAAAAACAATAAGTTTGTCTCTGTTGTATACTCGTAGATCTACCAAACCTAGGGAAATATTTAGGAATATACAAGTTTCATATATATAAATTAATATGTGACAACCACATGCTCTATCAAATAATCAATTTTTATAAACATATAAACCTCACTTGAAAACAAAATCACATAAATACTCTCTTTTCTTCTACGAATTTGTGTAATTTTTCTTTCTAGTGTCTCATATTGGAACATGTGAAACAGGTAAAATCATTTTTCATTCTATTCCCCTTGATATTTATCTACATGGAAGGGTGTTGAGAAGAATTTCTAGAAAAATAGATCTTCACTTGAACATTAATTTTATTCACCACATAGAGGAAAGGATTTTCCCGCTTCATATCCTTATCATCATGGTATAGTAGATTAAGAAGATCATTGAGATAATTATATATGTTATTCATATTAAAATTAATAAAAAAATATAGAGAACCTTTGAGGGAGAGATGAAATAATGATACTGATGCATATTTTATTAGGTAATTTAATCCTTAGAACCCCTAGGTGCTCGATGATTCTAATAAGTTTGATTACATAATACCCAGATGGGCCCCTTTCTCCATGTATACTCTAATAGATAACCAGGGATATATCAAAACAAAATGTTTCTATTTATCAAAAAACATTACTGGTATGTGTCTGAACCATTCATGCAAGTTATGTTTAATAAGGACATGGAGTTTCTTGAAAAGTGATAATAGGGATACTTTTATTGAAAATGATTCTATTATTCTAGAATAATAAAAGGGAAAATTAGTCGAACCCAGCTCTTTATAGGTAATGTTAGATAATATAATAAAATTATTTTTGTTAAGTCTCATTATGTTTTCATGTCCAAATAGACCATCACTATTGGATTCATAATGTCTAGTTTCCCAAAAAAATTCAGCGGAAAGGATCCATATTCTCATTTTGATAACCCAAGTATGGGATCATTTATTCACTCCAAGCTATTTGGTAGGATGTTATTTTCCATCTACGGGTTGTCAACTCCATGATCAGTTGAGTGGACTCCCCAATCAAGAAACCCATACACATATTTCCACAACAAAGGACTCTAATTTTCATTAACTCTTTTCAGGGATTGTTCTATTGATTTAAATTGGTTATGTCATACCAAAAAATTCATAATAACACCTAAATAAAAGTAAATTTCCCAATTTGTTTTGGGAAAACACATAGTTCTTTGGTTTTCATTCCCAATCAATTAATGGAAGGCTTATTTGACATAATATTTTGTTGTGGGATTTTATTTGGTGTGAATATATTTTTCTTATTTTATTTTTAACATCTTCTATTAGTATAATGAATATTATAATATAGATATTAACCATGTTATGATAAAAAAATTAGTCAGAACCCAAATGTTTTATTCCCAACATTTCATATTACTATATTTATTTATGTGATTGTAGTCTTTAATATAGGAAAAAAATCATGCATAACACAGAAATAAAATAAATAAATTTTTGAAATGATCATGAGATTTATATAATGGAATACATATTAAGCGGAAAATAAATCATCCAACGAACCTAGGGATAAACTCCTTCTGCTAGTTTTGGAAGGAATTTCAACATCCCACCTTTCCACCTATCTATCTCACATTTTTGTTTCGACTTGGTTCAAACATGTACAACCTCCACCTCAGCTCTGATTTAAGCTGATTCCACACACCTTCAGATACACTTTTTATTAGATATTTTTTATAACTCACATGTAAGTTTGGGTAACCATATGATTGGTTTAGGGGAATTAAATATGAAAATTCATGGACACATAGGTCCTATATAATAAAATATTTCGTTTTTAATCATATGCCATCATATTTAATTTAATAATAATTAATTTTAGAAGAATACAATAAAATTTAGTAAAATCAATACATACATTGGTCTGGTATTTCTCATGATTAGTAATAAAAATGGAACTATTTTTCTTTTAAAACAATTACTTATTATTCATTTTATTTTATTCTTAAATAATATAAAAACATGCTCTAATTAGTCCAATTAATTATATTTTTAATCAATTAATTAATTATATCTTATTTAATGAAATCACCTAGAAATTCCTATCCAGTATGATATTAAAAAAATAAATTATTTAATTTTATTTAAAATTCAATAAAATAGTACACAACATTGAAGAAGGATGAAGCTCAGTTATTTCTTATCTGAACTACTATGCATGTTATTACTTGTAAACAATATAGTCATAGATAATATTATGTAAATTGGATGTTTAATAACATCATGGGGTTAATGGAAATTCTTATTCAACATGTAATAAATTAAAATTACATATCATTTACAATTTATTGTTTTAAGTATCTAGTATACAATAACCACATGTGATTCATATTTTTGAATAATAAGTTTAATTAATTAAGAATTTAAAATTATATAAAACATGAAAATTTTCTTGTATTATCAACGTAATAACCCAAATAACATATATCTATTATGTTTAATGTGTTAATTAATTTATTATAATATTTACACATAAATATGTAATCTAAATGTCATATGGATGTAAGCCACACATTGTGTACTTATATTCAATGGATATCCACAGTACACGCCTACAGACTCGGTGTGTACATATCATAGAAATTCATGAAGTACATGGAATCTATAAAAGATAAATGACCTATAATTAAAGTTACATATGAATCATGTATTTGATTCATTTGGTGTATTAATTACCCAATGCAGTTTGACCTAGGAATTTACACCTTGAAAGACCATGGTCTACATTGCATGTAGTCAATATAGATAGTGTGTACATTGGGAAAGATGTGTTAATCCTGGGATGATCTACACATGGTGAATTTATTTCATGTGTTATTTAATAATTTCAATGATACCCAAAACCCTGCAGGAATCCTTGTGAAATTGATTAGGGATACACAATGTGTAGCAATGAAGTACATTCCATGCAGTCTTAAATTATCCAGCCATAATTTATAGAACATCCAGATAGTTTCTTTATATGTGATATTCATTTAATTATTTACTATTCATGTAAATATTATTTGTAAACATAGGATAGGAGTAAGATATCATGTCAATGGGTCAATAAAAAAATAAAAAAAAATTAATTTAATTTTAACATTAAATATTTTAAAGATAAATAATCATAAATATTAATGTGACCACTATAAAACTGCTTGATGGTTTTGGGTGTAGTGGAAGTCCTTACAAGGTATGACCCCGGCACAGTAAACTTAGGATTTGAATGATCATTAGATTATTTTACGTGTTTTAAATAGTATGACCAAAAATGTTTTTTTCAAATAATATTGACATGAAATACACTAGAAAAAAGCGGAGATCTATTCAAAATTTAATTTTAATTTATTTTTACTAAATAAAAAGAAATATTACCTCATTCTTGAGATCATTATTCCCAGTATATGTTGATCATCATAATCCATTTTCAGTAATATGACATTTCACTTCAAGGATCTAAATGCAAATCCCCACTAGCGATGATCCACACATGGTTCTATAATATCTAATCGACATCGATGAATCCCTGGGTTCTTTCAAGGGAAATTAATCATGTAGTATTTTTCATCATGATCACTTCATTCTTTTTTGGTCTTGATGAAGTTCTCATGATCTTAAAATTATTAAATGGATGTGAGAAGAAAGATGAGGATTCTACTGATCAATCCTTTATGCATGATGATGCTCGAATAACCTCTATTAGAATGTATAATCAGTCTATTTACTAACCTTGGGTAAGGGTTTTCTATTTAATTAACATAATAGGTTCCCCTAATAAAATTTTAAACCCCTTTCTGACACCATTCAATTTATCAAAATGGTAATATTATTTTTATTCCATGATGCATTCTAACATGTGAAATGATAAATATTATTTTCTAAGTTTTTAAATTAGTATTTATCACGAGATAAAATCATGGTCTTATAGAAATCCTAGGAATTTGTTGAATAATCGAATAATTTTAAGATCTACTAATTCATTAAATAAATGTGAAAATGTTATATATCTATGTAATATACCAATTACCTTACAAATAAACATTTGTTAAATTTATTCGATCATTAATCCTGAATAAAATTACTCTTTGGTCTTGAGAATAATATTTATAGCAAAACAAATTCTTATATAATTTAATTAAGATCAATGGAAATACTTATTATTTAATCACTAGGCCTGTTCTTCATTGAAATTGGGTGGTATTTCCTAAATCCAAAGATTACTATCTAGAAATGGTCCAGGGAACCCAAGATAATGAGGTTAATTTCATAACATCAACAACTTCATAAATGTTCTCACATATAAATATACTACCTTTGTCACAATATCTGATCAAGAATATTTCATACATGGTTCATCAAACTATATCTTTATTCTTATTTCATTACCTATCAGGAAAAAACTCATCATTATACCATGACCATGGAATATAATATGATAGTTTTAGTCTAATCAAAGGGATGTGATAACAAATTCAATTGACACGGTAGTGAAAAATCCATCCATAAATTATTCATTAATGACATTCCTTTTGTGATGCACCAAACATACCCTTCTTACCACAAACATATAGACTCACTTTTTAGGTTAATAAATATAAGTGTTTGACTAATGACATGTTTTAATAGTAATTTTTATGTCTAAGGACCATTACAAACACTCATAGATAGAAATACCTAATGACACATAAACATGAGTAATTACTACTGGTGGGTTAGGTCTTGTAATATTTTATCTTATATATTACGAAGTGAAACATTCCTAAGAAGAAATCCCATATTCTTATGAGCACTCTCACAAGATATCTGACATACTATATACACCCTCATATAATTCTGTCTTTCCATAGAACTAGGTTTAAGAATATAATCATGTAATTTCAAGGTTATAATCATATAAAGGAAGTTATATACCATTTTCATTACAATATATACTCAATTATGTTATTACATTATATTCATGAAGAATAATGAATAGAATGAAATAAAATGTTTAATTAATAATCACTTCTCGGAATTTATTTGTAATCTAAAGTAAAAACTTTTTGTTTTTAAAACCACAACTCTTGCATTGTATTCCATATCAGTTGTGCAATTACATTGTTAGTACGCTAGTACATTGATGAGGTTCGATACCATGATATATTTCTAGAATGGAAACTTGTATTCTAATAAGATTTGGGGAATAGGAGTAGTAGAAATTTTTAAACATTAGAATAAAGATAATTTTAGGATACTAGTAGCCTTTTGTGGATTCTCTGAATTTACAATAGAAAGTTAGATTGTCAAATTTTTATATGATAGTACCTAAACTACCTATGATATCACCAGATTATATGTGATATTATCCTTTATGGATATGATCTAGGGAGACTTGTTTCCTTATTTTACAATTTTTTTTCTTAACATTAGATAATAAATAGTTCCATTAGGATACCATCTCATATTATATGGTCATGGGATAATGTTTTATTTTTAGTTTATCCTTAATTTTTTTGAGTATCATATTATATATGTTTATACCCCCCCCCCTCTATGGATTGGTGCTAACATGTGTGAGGTCTCTACTGATTTCTCATTGTTCAGGGCATAACATTGGTAAACGTAGAGATAAAAGAGTTAGAGGAGGTGTTACATGGTAGTTGATAATAGTGCATGGTTGAGATAGTTACATATAGATTCTATTCTAAGAGATCCCATTGAAAAGAGGATCCATCCCATACATGGATCTAGTTATACCTAATTGTTGTTTTCTTATGTAAATATATTTCACCTTTCTAGATTTTTCTTCAATAGCATTGCATTTAAAATTCAGGTCTCATACTCACATTTTATATCTTTTATTTTTTATATATCTATCAGCTGTTATTATTGAATTTTCTCATATATTGGTGAAAAATTTGTGTTTAATGTATTAAAATAATAAGGACTCTCATGCATGATTTCACCTTCTTAGTTATAGTCTCCAACCCCTATCCTATTGTAGGCAGACTTGGGGTGGACGAATTGGATTACCACCAACCATGGTGGGGTCGTGGTGGGTAGGGTTGATTCAAAATTCTATAAATGTAGGTAAAATCATAAAGAAATATTTTGGAGTTACTTTTATTTTAAGATTTTGTTTAGAAAAATGGTGGTAATTATTAAGAGTCCTTGATCTTGGTTATCACACTAGTGATAGCAGTGTATGTTTGGAAGCCAACATATACATTTTATAGTACTATTTAACCTGTTAGTCAACCCATAACTCTAAAGAATGATTTTAAGTTTATAGGTAAGTTAGTACATGAAAAACTCAATTAAGGGTCTTTATCTTTCATTTTTATATATATTATATCACCCATATTTTCTAAAAGAATATCATGGGTCCCTCTTATCTAGTGGATGATGTTTCTAAAAAATATACATCTCTTATTCATAGATAGGGTCATGAATACCAATCATTTAGTCTCTCTCATTTGAGTGATAAGGCATCGATTTAATGAATAGTTTTGAGTTATCTTTGCCCTATAACCATAGGGAAGTTCCTCCACTAACTATAATTAGTGAATAAATTACTCATTGAGTTCATGGTAGTTCCCACATAGATAAATATGAAAACCTATAGCCTATAAATATAATGTTTCTTATAGGGATATATTATTCATGAAAAATATGGGAGATACTTATCCTCATATCACACAAGATTGGTTAGAGTTTATGATTTATGATACATATCTTGTTTAGAAATTCATCAAATATTTAGCGATTATTTCATTTTATTTACCATTCATGAAGAAGAAAAATCCTTAGATGATATTAATAAAAACCCAAATTGGTACTATCCTACAATGATTTGTTTTTGAGATTCTTCTTTGTGTTTTTGGATAGATCACTTGCTAGTCTTGATTCAAAATTAAACCGTATTGACTTTGGAGTATGGGAAGGATATTTGATATGACATTCTAGATTGGTTTTTAACTTTTTCATTTGTTCCTAATTTATAATGGAGACCTGATGTGATCTTTTGATTGTTGATATTTTTCTAATTTTGACACACCCTGTATTCAATAATAGTATAGTTATTTCCTATTGATATAAATAATGGATTCATTGTTGGATATCCATATTTTTGGAAATTTTGAGATTGTGTGCCTCCCTAATGGACCCAAAATATTTCTTGCAGGATTTTCCAGTTGAGATTCGGTGATGTGGAAGTAGCTATATATGGATGATGATTTTGGATGTCTAAGTATACTACCATATGTTAATAGTGTTAGACATATAGTGATAATGGTCAGATTGTAGACGGTAGAGTATAGTGGATGACTCAGATTAGTTCGTAACTAACATAGATAAATGTATGATTCATGTCATATTCACAACCACTCATTCTTATAAAAGTTGGTTTGAAACATTTTCCCCTTATATTGTTCTTGTTTATTATTTTTTTGATTATTGGAGAGATCCCAGATATACCTATATAGTCATAGACTCTTACTAATGATGGAGATCATTTATTCACTTTGGATAAAAGTGTGAATTTTCTATCACATGAGGATGATCGGTTTCATGATTTCTAGTAATCACCCATTTGTTGGTGAGATTATCATATTTAGTTATGACATCGATAGTGGAGCAGTTAAAAGTAGTGTTTGATTAAATTGATAACATTCTCCTAGATTATAAACTAGGGATACCATTATTGGGTATTATTTTCCAATTTTATCTTGATTATGATGCTATACAAATATTGTGTACTAATAAATGTATATACTGGCATAACTTGGAGAACTGATGTGTAATTAGAAGACATGGTAAAGGAATGATTTTTCTCTTTATTTTTCTTTAACTACCAATGGATCCTCAAAATTGTTATTAGTTATAATTGGTAAAATTTTTGATTTTTTAATAATTATACATCATCCAAATCATTATAGGAATCATTGGGACATCCTAAATATCCTAAAAATTTCTTTTTTTGTGATGAATTCCATGTAGTGAATGTATAAACCATTTATTATTTTATTTTTCTCCATTTATGTCACTATGCTTGATATAAAATAGTGGTTATAATCTTGGATATTTATATAATGTTTTATCCTACTTCAAGAAAACCAATGATGCCCCAAACCATCACGGTGTAGGTTTTTTTAGAAATATATCCCACCATCTCTGATATTAGAGATAATGATGCAATGATTTATCTATGTTAAGCTCAAGATTTTAATGAAATATGGTAAGAGGGCTATATTGGTCTGGTCGTAGCTAATACCCTTATAATGTATTTTTTTATCATTGGATGTTGGTGAGATATGACTATCTATCCTGAATGGTTAGATTTAATTTATTAGGGGGTATGTCTTTCTATAGTTTCAATAGTTCACACCTCTGAATAAATGTGAGAGATCATGTATGAAAGATTTTATTTTATAGACAAGAGAAATTTAGTATTCATGGATATTTTACCTTACAAGTTACATTTATAACTCTTTATGATTTTATATTATCAATTTTCTCTGTAATAAGTTTTGATTGTTTGATATTTTTCTTTTTATGCAATACTTTTATTATAGGAATTGTGATGATTTTTTCAAGTGACAATTAAAACATAGTTGTTAAATTGGTGGGTATGAATTGGAGTAATAATTTTAAAAAAATATTTATATGATTTTTTATCTAATAATAATTTTTTATTAATTATTATGGAATAAGTACTCAAATATAAATAACAAATTTAAATTAATATAATATCAAAATTTACCAGAATTTTATTTTTCACAACTTATGAGTTTTTATCTAAATAAAATATATTGATCAGAACTAATAAGTGATAAAATATATTTATAATGAATTTAACTAAAGTAATAATCATTTATATATTTTTTATTATTTGGTTAGAAATAAATATAAAAGCATTTTATGGAAAAATAGATATTTTTCATAAAACTATTATTTTTTATTGCAATTATTTTAAACATAATAAATTGAATTAATAACTATTAACAGATTATTTTAATTAATTTTTAGGTAATATATTTATTAAAATAAATAACCATTCATCTAGTTGCTGTTACTAGTTAAGGAATGAAAATACAGTCATCTTTATGTTTAAAAATATGTTTTCCATAAAAATGGGGTTTACATGTTTTGTGTGCGAATATCAGAGTAAATTTCAACTAATTCTAGGAATTCAATCTTATAAAATGGATTCCATAATTTTAATTTGATTAATTACTATTATATAATATGTTGAAATTATTTTTTATCATTAATTTTACCTTCGATAGAATATTGTTACCACAGTAAGGGTTAAAATGATTAAAATAGGGGTTAACCTAAGTGATAATGTTTAAAATTACACAAAAATACTGATTATATCACACATATATATTATTTTTATCTTATCCTTCTTATCTTTGAAACTATGACAATTTGGATCCACTTTCTATTAGTACAACATATATTCTATATTAGAATTTTGATTATTGAGATGTTTTTCAGCCACCACATGTGTAAAATGAAGAATCATCTCTCAGTTATCTACACCTATAGGAAATTCTATTTTAGAAATTCCAAAACATTTTACTTCAAAACCATCATCCCCATATACTAGAGGTTAGTACCATCTCATGAAGGAATAAATTTTAAGCCGTTGTAGGACACTCAAAGAAGATTACTTTTTATTTACCGATCTATTTTGATTTTGTTTTTACATTATCCAGCAAAAAATATTCTATAAACATATTATAATCATGAAATTTTTATCTATAAAATACCGACATGTTTTAAAATTAATTTTGAATCTGACTTCTATCCCAGTTGCATCTAATGGAAAATAAAAACAATGCTTCTGTATATGTATTGACTATTGTCTCCATAAAGTGATGTATTTTATTCTTCATCACTACTTCTCATAGATAGTTATCTAGATTGATTTAATGGATATATGTATATATATATACGATTTTTATAACATAATAATTAATCTTTGATGGTAATGTATTGTCAATCGTATTACCTCCCAATCTGTTCAAAAATGATAATCACGCTCGTGCGTGCGTGTGAACTAACACCTCTATAAAGAGAAGTGATTCATGTATGTATTTCATTATTATAAGCTTGGTAATAAGGTTAAATTATATTATTTTATCTATTATGAATGAAAAAATTATTATTCTATGGTGTTGAATATTTATTTAATTTTCTTTCATTCCATACATTGAAATGTTATAACATCACATGTACGTATGTGTGGAATACCACCTCCACAAAGTGAGGTAATTCACTTTTCATCTCCAAATTATATTATTATTTATAAAATTCGGTATATTGAATAAATATAATATTTATAAAATTAATAATATTCTTTATATGATTAAACCATGAACAAGGTTCATGTATTGCAATCGTCATACCTACAGAATAGAATAGTTAACACTTAGAATGTTTATTTTAATGAAACTTTTGTTATCAAATGGGTAATTGGAAATTATAATCGTACTATATAATGAAATATAATATTGAATATGATTTTATTATAAATTTATAATAAATTATAATTTATTGTCAATGAGGTTATGAGAAAATATGAACAAATTTGGGCCTGAGATATGGGTTTTTGTTACAATTCAATTATTTTGGGATTGTCTATTTTAATCACCCATTTGTAGAAATTATATGATCTTTATCTTTGAAACCCCATATATTTTTTCCCCTATATTTATTTAGGATTTTTTCATGTGTTAATATAATTTTTCCTCTTTTTTGTTTTTGGAAAAGTCGAAATTCTTTCTTTTTTGTTGGGAGTATTTCTTATATATGTTCATGTTTTTCCAATTATTTAATGAAATTTTGAACCAATAAATTAAAGATTTAAAACCATCATTTTCACTACATTTATCAATCATTAAAATCATTAAACGGAATAATTTATAAGGTCTTTCATATGAATCACTTTTTATTTTTTACATATGTATGAAATGAACGTTCACTTTTAACATATATGAAATGAAAAAATTTTCTCATCATCATATATTTAATTATTCATGAATATTTTTTTACATGTTTTAGTAGTTTTATAGAGAAAGTCAAAATCTCATTTTTACAAGAATTTTATTTTTATTAATTAAATTACCAAAAGAAAAGTGATTTCTCCTCTTTATTTTAAAAGAAAATTTTAATATTCTTCGATATAATATAGTTTTATATATCTCAACATCCTCTAAAGTTCTATATGCTTCACTGGGGATGTAAAACTATGATACCATCCACTTGTATGGATTCCTTATGATTATGTTTTAATTATGACTTCATGAAACATTTTTTATTCACAATGGTTAATTAATACATTATGAACAAATTATGTCTCTATGATACAATCAAATTCTTTTCAATTAATGGATTAAGATTATGTTATGATGAAATTTTAATGAAACTCATTAATTTTCCACAAGTTTATCTATGATGAAATATATAAAATTTTTATGTTATTTTGGCACCCATATTTATGGTTTTCATTATATGATAAGAAGGAACTAGAATAAACCATCATGGGGTCCCATCGGAACCGAAACATGAATCTGTCCACCACTAGACAAGGTGGTGTTCTTGATCCCCATGGGCCAGAAATATGTTCTAGTGAATCTGATACAAACAATGGTAATGAATTCTGAATAAAATTAATATTACTAGACAAAATTATTTCTATCAAAAATCCTTTATGGCCCATCCTTAATTTGGAAATCCATGAAAAAATTATATATATAAAAATAAATAAATATGATAAAATGAGCTACTATTTATAGGCACATATCTAACGGCCATCTCCCTCCAACAACGGTCATATTTTTCATTGAATTTCCGAGGGACTTATATATGTGTCACTCAAAAAATGGTTAGTTAGAAACTGAATGTATGACATTATTTCATAACTATAATAAGGGTAAGAAAAAAATATGGTTGGTCAATCAAATCCATTTTTTAGAGTCTAAGTAAAAATAAAAGTTCGGAGACTAATAGAAAACTATTTTCTCTCTATTATACATGGACATTCAGATTCTGTTTTCCAGAGAATTCATGAGCTGGATTCCATAGAATCTTGAACATGAATTCTGATGAATTTGGAGTCTGAATTCAATGAATTTGTACTCTAAATTCATGATAATACGGAGTCTGAATTCATAAGAATTCAGAGTCTGAATTCAGAGAATTCCGAGTCTGAATTCATAAGAATTTGAATTCTGAATTCAGAGAACCCGGAGTTTGAATTCAGGAAACTCAGAGTCTAAATTAAGAGAACTCCGAGTCTGAATTCAGATAACTCAGAGTCTGAATTCAGAAAAATCGGAGTCTGAATTCATAAGAATTCAATGTCTAAATTCCAAACAACATGGAGTTTGTATTCAGAAAACTCAGAGTCTGAATTCAGAATAATTTGGAGTCTGAAATCAGATAATTTAGAGTCTGAATTCAGAAAACTCGGGGTCTGAATTCAAAGAATTCAGAACCTGAATTCAGATCCTAAAAGCAGAGTTCTTTATATCCAAGTATTTATTAGATTCTGAGGTTTTCCAATATGAAACATAATTTTACACTTAGAAATAAAATGAGTTAGGTTTAAAGGAATTACAATATGAATAATTAAAACAAGGTAAAGATAAATTTTCCTTGGGGAAAGAAAATTTTCTTTGTTAAGGAAAATCTGGGTAATGATAAAACATCATTAAGGAAACTCTTCCTTATGAATTATTAAGGAAAAAAAATTTCCTTAAGATAGAGTGTTTGTGATTTTCAAAACACAGAGTTATGGAAAAGTCATAAGGAAACTTTATTGACTCAACAAATCATTCCCATCGAAGTTTGCGTAACATAAACCCAAGGTATACTTGAATAAAAAAATTTGTTGAGAAAACAATCAATGTGTAAAACTAAAGATAAGGATATACAATAATTAGTGACCAATAAAAAAATCACAAATCATAACAAATAACTCATCATCACCACATGATCCCTCTAAAAAATATCTAGAGATACTTTTTCCAATATACATAAACATCTAACAAATCCCATTTAAAGGGTAATAAGAAAAGAAGCTCAGTAGGGTTCTACCCACCCAAATAATTTAGAAACTTCTTAACTATTCCAATATAACCTTAATGAAAATTTCATTTGGAATCAAATTCATTAGATTATAAATTCTAAAATCATTTATTAAATAGTTATAAAAAATTGGAGTAAAAAAACCCTTTGAAATCTATATAATAATTTATAAATTTTTTAATGAAATCCCTTGAAAGATTATATTAATTTTTTTCAGGACCCAAATGGGGTCAAAGAACATTGAAAACTAAAGTTTTATTTGAAACATGGGTTTATAGGATGTATTTTAACCTATAATTTCTACTACCTATTGAAAATAATGTAATAAATATAGAACATCCAATTTAAAATTCCGAAAGAGTTTAAAATACTCTCTATAGTTTTTAATGATCCATTGAGTAAATAAAATATTTTTTCGTATGTGTAGTTTAATAAGAACAAATTTAATCCATTTCCTATAAAATTAAAACCCATTTTTTATGGAAACGATGCTAGAACCAAGTTACCTCTATAGAAATTAAATAAATATAATTAATACACCCATTAAATATTGATTTTTTTTAATTTAAGAAATTTTTTATAAAAATAAAAGTGTTTGGACATGAGAATAGTTATATGTAATTGGTTGTAGGTGGATCAAATAATTGAATACTGGGTAAAAAAGACCCAAATAAGGGATCACACACCCTAATGACAATGAAAACACAAAAATTATGTTAATATAAAACCCTAGGGTTTAGTCAGTATGTGTAATGTAAGGGGGACAATAAAACAATGTGAAATGAAAGGATTAAAAAAATGAGGATTTACCATAATGATTTCTCCCTAAATCGCAATGAAACAGAGAAGAATATCTATGGGATGGTGAAGGATTTGATATGGGAGGCATAGACAAGTATATTGGTCAGGGGGTTTCCAATCTCATATTGTAGAAAGAAATGGAAAAACTGTTTCACAATAATAATTGATACACCGTAAATTCTATTAATTTAAATTTTGTGTGATATGTATGATTTATATATGGTTTAGTAAACTATGTGGTCACTATATTGGTCTCCTAGAAACCCCCTAAATTCATTGCATTGTTTCTCCAATGTCGCACATAGTCATTCAATCAATTTTCTCATCTTCATAAATTGAACTATCCCCAAATATCCATAAAACCCATGGTTTCTGCTTGGTTTTCCAAACTGTTCTGGCCAAATGGGAGGCCCTAAAGCTTTTAAAATTTTAAAAAACCACCTCTGAAAGTCACTAATACATGAAATAACATAAAAAATATTAAAATTATATTAAATTAAAAAACACATTTATATGTTGGTTTAGAAATTCTCTTTCAGTTTACACTTTATACGCCAGAAAATTATTTGATCAATGTTGAAAGTGTTGGAATAATAAAGGAATTTCTACATAAATTCATTACGTTGGTCGAGAAGAAAAATAAATAAGAGACTGAAAATTATGTGAGCCACTCTACAAGATCCGTCAACCAAAATAACTTTCAAAAATAATAAATATAGCTAAACCAATCTCCCAAATCCCATGACATATCCAAGAACAACACATCCTCGATCTGCTTCCACAACCTCTTGGATGAGTCCTAGAGAAATGAAAGACAAAAAATAAGACTCTCCTCAATTTTAAAACTCTTTTAAAAGGGAAGACCCCAAACAAGGAAGACACATTAACATACAAAGACACTAAGAAGCTCAACTCCACAAAAGCCTAATAATCCTCCACCCATTGAAAACCTTAATATCTTACAAGGGAGAAAAATGATATCATAAATTGAAACTCAACCAAAATGTAAACCATAACAAAAATAAAAAGGGATTCTAGGACTAGGTTACCATTATCAAAATACAAAACTATGACCTATGGCACACATGAAACATCCCACAGAAACCGATGAAAGGCTCAGCACCCAGAAGTGCACACTAAAATAAATATGGCTCCTAAACACCAAATAACATACCATAAGGTCTTCCCATGTTCAATTTTATAGGAAATAGGCCAAATAAAACTCTATAGCACAATCAAAAATCATAACCACCACAAGAAATAACACAAAAAATATTGATAATGGTACAATAAAAATGTATACAAACCTGGAGTGCAAGTATATAAAGTCTTCAAGGTACATGTAAATCCAATATTTCATAACCACCCCAATTAAATAACCTAATGTATAATAGGATTAATGAAACCAAAAAATCTCTCATTGAAACCCAATACACCAAATATATAAATATAAAAACAAATAAACACCCTATGAAAAAAAGTTCAATAAATTTTAAATGTATATAACTAGGTCCTTCCCACACACTCAAGATGAACCTATCACTCCAAATAAAGTGGAAGGAAACATATTAAATAAATATTTAACCAGATTCCAGATTTTGAGAGATTCATGACTCCCCATTATATTTTTTTCTTCGTAAGGACACCATCTAGTGGAATGTTAAAAAACATGATTAAAGGAATCACCATAGGATTTATCCCTTGATAAGGATGATAAATCCTTTTTATTAAATTTCTATAGAGGAAGGATTTATAAAAACAACATAGGTATAAACTATTTCATATCCCACACATTGAAAAAAATAGTCCTACAACAACTAAGAGAAAGATTCAAAATAATAATCACACAATAAAAAACACATCATTCACACACTATAAAAACTATTATTCATAAAAATAACCTACTTAGCATAATGAATTTTAATATAGACATCAATATGAAATGTTTAATAAAAAATAAAACCCTTTCCCTAAGAAAAAACCAACCTTGTAGAAACAAATTTCACTTAATTTGGAAATTCAATAAAAATGCTTTATCAATTCATTACCATATGAGATCATTTTTTGTTGAAAAATATTTTCTTAATTGATTTTATAGAAAAAAATATTTCCTTCCAACTAATGTTTCTCAAATACTATAAATATTTATCATGATTTTTTATCATTTATTATAAAATACAGATTTCATTTTTTAAATATCCTCTGATACAAATTTCAAAACAAAATATATATTTGAAAACAAGAACACACACATTTCACCGAATATATTCATTTAATATTTTCATGTAAATTTAGAAGAAAAAATATTCAAAAAATTAACTATTATAACATCATAAATATCTATATTTTTTTGTAGTTCCAATCGAACAAGTGATAATTCATATTAGGAGTAATTGGGGAATTAAAATAAGTCAACGACTAGTCAAAAATGTAACTTAAAAAAAATTATATGTTAGGAAAAGTACCTAGAACCATACAAAAATGCTCTAATTTTCTTTCCATGCCATGGGAATGTGAATGTATATCTAGATAATCATCCACTGGTATCTCAAAATCATGGAAATGTTTAAATAATTTAAAAATTATTGGGAAATTAAATATCATTTTCCTATCAAAAAAATAAAAACTAATAATAATAAAAATTTAAATCCAAGACTTTATCCTGGACTATCCTGAAAACATGAGGGTCAAAAATAAATATATCTCACAAGGCTCTCCCCTCATGTGTATCTCATGGTTTTCAACAACCTAACTAAATACTACCCTTACTTCACAAATAACAATGGGATCATTTAAACCTAGTCACCTTGAAGAACTTGTTCACTAATACAATTTTCATGATCTAGAAAATAATTAGGCCAAGGGATATTCCTAATAACAATTGTAAGGATACAATATCAAGGGAATCAGATACATATAATGATATTTATTTCAGCATTTAATTAATGATACTATATAATAGAAATTTTTCGTAAAATTTACCATGTCTAATTGGTAGGTTGAAAGTCCATTCTAAAATCAGATATATACAAAAAAATAAATAAGAATTGATAAATAATATAGATATGATAGATGAAATATAAATCCATTATCTCCCCTTGTATACACCCTATATAGAATTATATCCTTCTTCTCACCCTCAGCATCTTATCCAGCAGAAAAACATCTCCACCAGATGCCTTTCTCGGCCATCCATGATAGTGTAATCCACCAAAAAACATAACAAATTTTTTTAAAATAATATTTCAATTGTGTAGTAAATAAAAATAAAGAAAAAAATAAAAAAAATTACCTCAAAACCCCACTAGTCACTAACTGAACATCATTTCAAACATGCCTCTTGAGTGTAAATGAACTCAATAAAGGAATGAAACTAAAATATGATAGTAGGCATGATAAAATTAATTCTAAATAAGCCACCACCTACCATGAAACATGGATAAATTTTTATTAAATTCAAATTTTAAATAATTTGTAAATATGGTGAAACAATATTCTTTTTACATAATAATTATGAAAAAAATCACATTATTTCTAAAATGAAAAAAATTACCTCAAAACATTTCTTGTAAAATTTATTCACAATATGTAGATGAATCCCTTAATATTTTAAATTTTTCTTTAAACTCAATTCCTAAAATGTTTTAGAATCCCAACACACACTATATAAATGGAATTTTTGATAATATAATGCATCCTGACATAAATAAAACACAGAAAAAATTATAGACCATCTGAGGTGCCAAAAAAGTATATTAATGAATTGATATAATAAGTAGTCAATGAAATCCCTTATATTAGTCCACCTACAAAGAATAAATGTCATGTTATCTTCTCGGTACATATTAATTCTTGGGTCACACAAAATATAATTTTCTATCATCTCATAGAAAAGATAGTGACACGTCCCTAGCCATGTGAAGAGGCACCGACCATATAGTTTACTAGAAGAAATCGTGGAAATAGTACATGTATAATATATGTTCTCATACCTTAAAACCTAGTTGACCATGACAAAAAATATATTGTGAGAGAAAAATATTTTTTTCCAATGAAAAATAAGTATAGACATTGATGAATAAGAAGTACATAAATTATAAATCATAAAAAATAAGTCACTCTCGACTCTCGTGCATTCGAAAAAAAATCCAACGATATCCATTATTAGGTCTCCAAATATATTAAACACCACAAATTTAAATGGTAATAATAAAAGGGGCACAAATAGGATTATAAATGCACATATATTTTAAATTCCACTTGAAAGTTCCACTGGGCCTTAATGGAAACTGGATTTGGATACCAAGTCCATCCTTTATGAATACAAAACTCATTGGTAAAAAATTTCTTAAAAATATCATACACAAGAACACCCTTTGATATCAATTTATGAATTACCATTTTTTATAAAATCCATTGAAACATTCAATTAATTATTTCCCATGATAAAATCAATTTCCAAATACTTATAAATTTTAAATTTTGTTAAAATGCATCTTTTAAAATTGTAATAATGATTGGAATTTAAAGTACCAATTAAAATTAAAAAAATTCCTTTTAAACGATAATCATAAAACCAAACACATATTTAATCGCCTCAATATGATTTGTAAAGGTACTCTGTAGAATCAATATAAATATCAGTATAATTGGTTTAATTTGAAATGTAAATTAATCTTGAAAATTGAAAAACCCGTCTCTTTTTTATGGAAACCAAGATAAAAAAATTTCTTCTTTGGGAATTTAATATATGAAATTAATAATAATATTAAATAATTAAAATATTAATTAAAACCACAATAAAATATTGGTTCTAAAATTTTATGGTTCCACACATGGGAAAACAAATACAGATATTTACTTGATTGGAGGCAGGATGAGAGAGGCATGACTCTCTCTCTTTACGAACTGCGACGACTAAGGTTTTGGTGATCGCGATGATGTTTCCTACTCTGGATCTGTTTCCTCTTGGGAGGTTTGACTACCATCGATCTTCTATTGTGAGTGTAGTTTCAGTTTCCGCTTTGGTGGCAATGCCCGAAGCTGTCGTTGATGTCCCGGTGGATGCTGATTGTTCGAACGATGCGATGGCGGTGACATATGGTGCTGTGACGAAGTGTTGGTTTGTGGATGAGGGATGAAAGATCATGATGAAGAAGGAAGGGGGTGCGGGTTTGGGCTCTGGCAGTGCTAACTTATCACCGGAAAGGGTGAACCCTACTTCGGTGCCTGCCGTGGGAGGTATTGAGTGCGGTTTCAAGTCAAAGGATAGCATGGCTGCTGGAAAGAAGACCTCATTTGGCATTTCCATTCCAGTTCCGACTAGATCTGATGTTGGAGCAGGCATAATTTAACCTTCTTTGGAGAGATCTGAGGCTGTTAGATAGGATGGCAGTGCTCGTTCCTTTGTTCACCTTAAAGGTGGGATTGAATCTTCCATTAGAAGAAAGGGGAGTACTGCACACATCAAAGATGATCCTATTTCGGTCTCTGAAAGGCTCAAAATGGGTGAGTTCTCAATAATTGCTCACCTTTTCCTTCATAAGGGTACACAACCTATAAAAATTGATGATCTCAAGGAACGTATTTCTCTAATTTGGGGCTTCTCAACATGGAAGTGTGTCTCGCTTGGTCGGGAATATTTCCATATGATTTTCCCCACGGATGAATTAAAAGTTCGATCATGGGGATTTAGTTCCATTGCCCTCAAACCTGGAATTATTCATTTACGGGAATGGGATATAAAGTACAACCCTTTGGAAATTGATAGCACTAAGAATCAGGTTTGGGTTAGTGTTTATGTCTTAAACTGGATAATTTGGAATCCTAAAATATAATATGATATTGCATTATCCATTGGTATACCAATCACAATTGATAAGGAGATGGAAGTTACCCATTTTGGACACTTCGCTAGGTTTATGGTTGAGATTTAACTGGGATAGAATCTTGTTGATAAAGTGATGCTTGCTATTGATGAAGATATTATTGAGCTGAAGATTGTTTATGAAAAAATGCCTATGTTTTGCAAAGACTGTCATGTTATTGGTCATGATTTATCTTCTTTTCGGCATTCTTTAGTGTGTAGTTTTTATGCATTGCATGGTCATAATGTCAATAACTGTCTCAAGAAGGGAAAATCTGCCTCTGCTGGGAAATCTAAATCATAGTTTTTTCCTGAGGACGGAAATGATATGGGTAAGCCAGAGCTGAGCACGATTTCTAATCAGGTTGAATAATCGGTGCAGCGTGACGCTCATGAATATGCATATAAAGTTGATGTTTTGGTAGACTGACTAGATTCGCCCAAGGTATGTACTTTCCCTGAAAATCAGTATAAGTCTTGGTTTGAGATTTGTATGGATGCGGATAATGTCCAACATGTTGATTCTACAAGCAAAGGAAATGAGCAAGCAAGACAAGTAGAAGCACAACATGAGGTTGATCAGCAACTCTCTCAAGGGAAATTGATGCCCTTTGGGAATCAAAAAGGTAAAAAAAACTTTAGATTATTACTCCCCAGTCATCTCTAATGATTGGCACTCTTCTGTAAAACCCTTTGTGGATAATGAATGATTTTAGATTGTTTCTTACAAGAAGACATTGTCCCCAGTTGCTTTGGCTACTATGGTTGAGAAGCCTACTGCAGAAAAAATGATGACGATAGTTAAAACAAATTCTTCTTCTGTCAATGACAAGGAAGATATAGAGGATATCTCAGGTTCTGATAGCACTGATGCTATGAAACTACAAAGAAGGCTTCAAGTTCTTGCGAATAGGGAAAGTGCTAGGAGAGGGTGATCTAGAGGTCGTGGAAGAGGACATAAAAGAGCAGAGATGATTGATTTTAAAGATGAAGAGTGAAGGCTAACTAAGTGTCTGCTGAAATTGGTTATGAAATAGTCATTGTTTTGAGGTTTCCCTATTTTTTCCCGTACTCTTTTCCTTTCTTTCTTCTTTCTCTTGCATTTAATAAATGAGGGTTTTCCTTTTAAAAAAACATGGGAAAACGAATATGGAATTCAGGTTTGATGGATCAAAGCTTTCAACACCTAGTAATGGAGACCCATAAAAGGTATTTCACACCTTAATAATGTTATAAACACAAAAATAATTTCATTCTAGAACCCCATGATTCATTATATTCTTACACAGAAAGGGAAAAAAAGAAAACAATGGAAAAGGAAAAGGATAATGAAGGGTTCCCAAGATGATTTGGCAAAAAATCTCCATAAAACTAATATGACTCCCCATGGTATAGTGGAGGTTGGGTTAGGGTAAGTTCCCATAAGGGTCATGACTAAGGGGTATGTCATGTGACTTTTAGGAGAGAATTAAGAAGAAAATGTGTTTTAAAATTGAATTATAAAATGGTAAATTTTCAAATAAATAAAATTATAGGCAATTTACATGGTTCTTTCATAGTATAGAAATTTGTACCCTACTCATATAGGACTACATGAAAACCCACCCAAAACACATATTTTTATTTCTCCTTGAACCCTGTATAGTCTTCAAAGCCATGCACAAACCATTCCAAATGATTTTGTCCCTTACAAAACTAAAACACAAAGTTGTTTCATGGATATATGAAACCTGAGTCCCTTGAAACATTTATAATTTTAAAATTGAGACTCCAAAAATAAAAAAAACATAAAATAAATTAAAATATTATAAAATAATTCAAAATAATATAACTAAAATTACATATCACATGTTCGTCTAATAGACCCATAATTATATATCCCTCCAATTCATTGGAAAAATATTTTTGTATCATGGGATAATTTTTACCTGAATAGGGAGTGGACAATGTAAATTATATAACTAAATATTCTAGTATTATCGCATCTGTAAGCCTTGATTGTGGAAATCAATATAAATGGGAATTAACCCAATTCACCATGTGGTTATATTCACTATGATAGTCATAGTAGCGATTTGTGACTAAAAATTTTTTCTAATTTGTTTATTAATGTAACATAAACTCATATATTATTCTTATGATATACTATCATGGATCGTTATTAATTTATTTTGTTTCATATCTGTTATGACTCATTTCATTTTTTATGAAAATAGTTATTCCATGACTAGTGATTTTTGGTGTTTGAGATATTGGGAATTATTTCATAAGTTATGATCAATTTCTCAAACATGTGTTCTTATTTATTTTCACTTGTAACCACTGATTAATATCTCCAATGATTACCCTTAATGAGAATCTGATGTCATGCTTTCTTATGTTAAATTTTACCAAGTTAATAATGAATGGTATTAAAAGGGTATAGCTATGAAGTGTATTATGTGAGAAAAAATTTATTGGATATGTTTAAGATCATATAAAAAATAAGTTTATTATTTATGTCATATTTAAAGATATTAAACCATTAAAGTTATGAGGTTTGCGTTATTATGGGATGTAATGAATATTCAACTAAAATGATATAATATTTATGTTTCTAGTTATTTTATATCCTCTCCCTTATGGTGGGTAGTTTTTTATCTTACATTAATAATTGAATAGAGATGTGGCATAATAATATTTTTGGGTAGGGATGAGTAGTTGAGAACTATTGTTCCTTAAGAGTATAGAACCTTGGTGTGGTATAAAATCGATGATTTTCATGTGGAGAGATTAGCTAGGAAGTAAAGGATGTCTCTCTTTGTGTTCTAGATATAGAAGATTCATTTTTATAGAGATTATACTAGTATCTGAAGCTAATAGATTAGGGTTACCTAAATAGATAGGAGTATCCATTTCAGTTTATAGTGAAATGTGTCGTTGAAATGATTTGGGGTTGATGTGTTGTAGGTTGCGTAAGTTAGATTCATCTGTTATGTGATCTCTAGTTTATTCTATATTGGGAACAACAACCCAACCAGGTGATCTATAGGAGTGGTTGATATCTTTTGTTTTTATATCTCTCCATAATGTTTGGGAGAATGACACTCTCTTATAGGGTTCCCTTAATTCTAATTCATTATAAAGATTATTTCAATATTTTTCTGTTTGATTTTTTCTATATTAATAGATGAAACATGGTTAAAATATCAATAAATATTGAATCAT
Organism: Viscum album; assembly: GCA_963277665.1. Taxonomy (NCBI): domain Eukaryota; kingdom Viridiplantae; phylum Streptophyta; class Magnoliopsida; order Santalales; family Viscaceae; genus Viscum; species Viscum album. The sequence goes on from OY728167.1 coordinate 219,828,079, forward strand.
GGAAGAAACTATAAGGACCGATCTTAGTCCCTTTACTATGTCCTTATAGGGATAAACTTTAGCTTCCTGATTCATGTATTATGAAGAAAGATATTTTCCTGAGTACATGTGTCACGTGTCCCCTTAGGGAATGGAACTCTATGTGTGAATTATGTGTCACTTATTATAGGGTGTATTCTAAGGTCTATTTATTAATAATTTTATAATTAATAACATGGATTGTTTCCATTCCAAGGATGAATGGGCTTAAAGGTTCGTAGGATTTACCGACCTATATTTTTCAAAAGTGTGGTTTTCTAAAAAAATTATTTGATGGGTTTGGTCCATTAAAGGGGTAAAATGGTATATTTACATAAATTAATTAACTTAAAAATTAATTTATGGTTTCTTTGAAATAATAATTTAGTATTTATCATGGAGGTAATTTTTTATCATATTCCTATATTTGTAAATTTAAGGGAATATTTTAAATTCATGATATAAAAAAATCATTATCCCAAGAGTGGTAACTTTTTATAACTCCAAAATAGATTCACATATAAAAACATGAGAACCCTGGTGTTTTTAAATTGGTATTTTTAACAACGAGACATATATTTTTCACACCACATTTGTAATCCTAGAAACTAGTATTTTCCTAGTTAAAATTAACTAAAAAATTACTATTTTTTATTTATTTTGGACATTGATGTGGCAATTCCATGTTATGGTGATGTGGTGGATACATTCCATAACTTTTATGATATTTCACAGATAATTATGTAACCTAATGGTGTTGTAATGTATAATCCATTATATAGGTATTTGATTAATGTTTTCTTGATGGGAAATTAATGTCAAATTTATGGGGATTTATGATGGGGGATAAGGGAAGGAAATAATTTACCCCCTCTCTAATTAATTAAATTCAAACTTTCGGAATATTGAACATTATAACCCTCCACTTTTTCTGCTTTATAGTGGATACAAAGAAATCAGAGAATGAGGAGTGATCCATAACTAATGGTTACTCACCATCACAGTTTGAATTTTTATGGTTTAATTAACGTCATTTTTTTTGATTTGATCACCTTCTTCTCATGATCGAATCACATAAAATATTTAAGGTGGTGATATTTATAAAAATATAATAAGGATTTAAAATATGATTGATTTCCCAATGGTATTTTGATCAGGTATTTTTTTAAGTAAAACTCATGAGCATTTTCAATGGGAGAAAATATCATATATTTATTTTATATTATAGTGGATCATGGTGGTGATTAAGGAAAATTACTTTTCCTTTAAAAATTATATAGTCCAAGAATAATTTTTCCTATGAAGAACGTGAAGAAATGGGATACGGAATTATAATTGAAAATTTGGTAAACTAATAACAATTAAATAAATTATAATTTTTCTATACAGGAACCCATAAGAAAAAATTGTATCTTTCCCCAAATAGTTGTGTTATTCGATTTAGATTATTTATTTATTATTATAATATCAAAATAAAAAATTATAAAATAACTTGCATTTAATATTTGAACAATATTATTATCCAAATGAATTAAGGAAATAATTTTATCGATCAATATTATCATAATATTAACTAGTCATGGTAGCTAGTTTATTAAAATTTTCAAATTCCTATCATGAGATAAACCAAGAGATAAATCCACCATGATCATCATGAATGTGTTCTGGTTATTATTTTTGGTTGTTTCCCTAATGTAGTTTTTCACTATGTGGAATCTAAATAAATATATTAATCATAAATTGAATAAGTTACTTGATAAATTTATTATTTTTTAAATGACATGGTAATGAAATATGCATCTTACGTTGATAGATTATCTACTATAAGCAACCATTTTATTCTTATCTCATACCCATGTTTTATCAATTAATCCAAATTTGAGCCAATCTATATGTGATTGACTTTTCCATTGGCTGCCACCAGCTGGAATGTTGTTCTCTCATTATTTATGTTTGAGTTTGATAATGATTTCCCAATTCTGTAGTGGAAGAAAACTATAAAGACATGGGATTTTTGTGAGATTTAATGACTTCATAAACACAAACATGTATATGTTGAATTTTTTTCCAAAGAAACACGGTGAAGCACGATGATAAGTTTTAATGCGATGGGTTTGGTCAGCATTGGAGATGAAACATGAATAGAAGGTGAGAGTGGGGTTCATGAAAAGAAGATGATGTTTTATTATTCAATAAATTTTCAACTACAAAACATGTAGTCCCAAGTCGCAAATTTTTTATACTTCCAGCTTTGAATTTTCATAAGAATTGGATGCCACCGGTCATGTATATCCCCGATACATGTCTTCCAACTCATATTTTGACTAATAATTAATGGATGTATTATTTTTAATATAATGTATCATGTCACACTGAGACACACACTATATATTTACATATTTAGTGTCTTGATGTGTACCCCATGTACATACCTATTTGAAGAGGTAGAAACCACATACCATGTACATCAAATGAAAAATTTTGTGCATCCCAATATTTATAATAATAGATTGATTTTCCTTATGCATATGTTATAATAAAATATATATAAGATTATTTATATTAATAACATGTCATGTTTCCAATGATATGTGGTGTAAATCTAGTGAATACACTCATCATGTACCCTGAGTACACACTAACCATCCCAAGTAGTTATTCATTAATTTTAACTCATTTACATACCATATAACATGACACACTACCTAGATTAGGTAGTGGTAGTTCATGACATATTTATTGAGTACTAGACACATTGTTGAAACTGATAAACAAACCATGTTCTTTCTACTAATATGGATTTAGCTAGAGATTTACATGACCAAATATTCCTAAGTTTCCAATATATACTATACCCCAACACACATTCCATGTATAGGTCCACTTAGAGTATTATTTGAGAATTAATTCCCTAAATAATAGTTTCAAATATTTTTTTCGTCTATTATGTGTATATTCTCACATTGTTTATAACTGTGTAATCACCTAAGTAATTACAGAAAATTCACATAATGGTATGGACAATTTTTAGATCTTAGATCCACTGGAGAAATGACTGGTATCATTACATGTGTTTGGTGAGGAGATTGATTTTTTCCTCCATAGTATTTGAAGGAATGGTTCACCATGAATTGGATTAAGTTTCTCAATGACATTTATATGATAGAGAACAGTACCCAATATGAAAATTGTGTTCAAGTGCTCCTTAAATGTTGGGGAAAGGTCCCCAAAAAGTGAATTCATTACTCCCATGTATATCAAGGCATAACCCTCCATTTGTGGAATTAGTACACCCCTATATATCAGGGAATGGTCCACTTTAGGGTTCAGGTTCTTCCTCTATCAGTATGAATAAACATTGATGAGTTGTGATCCACCACTATATTTATAAATATGTGGTATTAAGGTTATCAAAGATTAGTCTAATATGAGTCATAAAACATACATTGTTTCATCATGTAGAATCCTTTTTGATGCTACTAGTCATTATGGATACAGTCAAGTTATAGCCTGTAGTCTGAATTTTTACTCCAAGTATTGTACGACTTACACAAACATAGATATCAATAGTTTCATGTGTGGTATGATCCTCTATATAGATGATCTAAATTATTTATTTCTTCCCTTTCTCATGATTTTCTAGGAATTAGATTACATAAATTGATTATTTGATACCTTATATTATTTATTTTCGTGGGTTTGAGATGAATTATTGGTTTATCAATAATTTTTGTTGTAAAGGTATCTTACTAAGTTTATTTATACTCACCCTTATATATGATTTTTTACCACACCTATTTTTTCTGGTCAAATGTTTTACAGAACAGATATACCAATCATAGATGTGGAGTTAGAGAATCTAGTACATGGTAGATAATAATGGTTCATTGTAGAAAACATTAATTATGAAGCTTATTCCTAGAGTCCCTATAGAGAGGAGGTGGAAAAACACACCTCCATCCAATTACACGTGATGATTTTTTTCTTTTTCATATATATATATCCCCTTAAAGTGTTCAACCACTATGGAATTATACATGTAATTATGGCATCATAATTACATTGAATACAATTCAGGTGTTATATAACAAGGTATTTGTGTTGTTGGCTTTAGTGACATATTGGCGGTGAATTCCTATTTTAGGTACTTATAGAATATTACCTCAAATGTATGGTTATTTTTTCATGTTTCTAGTATATATACCCTAGCTTATTTGTGGTGAACTGGCGGTGCCCCTCTCATCTTACCACTATACTAGGAAAAGTACATATGGGTCATGTTATGTCAATTAAATACTAGAAACTTATTGTACACAAATGTAATTTTATCCACAAATCAGAAATACATATTCTTAATATTCATCAGATATCGAATGGAAAATATCTAAAATTAATAAAACCACTAAATACAGTAAATTTATTAATTCAAAAAGGCTTAATGAAATTACCAAAAATCTTTAAGACATCATTGACTAGACCACACATGCTCGTTGGTGCTCCCCACCATAATAATTTTCTAGGATTCACTTATTCCTATCAAGGTACTATATTTATTTTTTTGAGAATATAAAATATCAAAATTATTTCAATACAAAAAATGAAATTTTAAAATGGAATATTAAATATATTTCAAAAAAATTGATTTTTATAAAAAAAATAACTTTATAAATTATCAATAATAAAACAAATTACAGGTTTTACATTAAAAAATGTAACCATTTACAAAAAATCATGATTCCAAAAAAAAATTATAAGAAAATAAAGGAGTAAAAAAATCCAATTCCCAATTTATTGAGGAAAATAAGACGAATAAGGAAATTTTATTTCCCAATAATAAAAAATACCCAGATTCTATTCGTAATAAATTTATATAAATTAGTTAAAAAAAGACTCATTAACAGTCATAAGATATCCACTCATTTCCATAACAAATAATCAACTGAATCATAATAATAGAAATAAGTAAATTCATATCTTCTAACCGTGGTCTGTTTATTTTGAGATGAATCCAATGGGATCCATGATTTTTTTGGTGGGAAATTTTGGAATCCCTCTCCATCAATGAACTTATTTTCCCTTTTTCTGGAGCCACATAATATTATTAACTCCATCATTTTGGGATACTTTCCACCATGTTAGTCATCTTCCCTTGATCATATTTAGTAGAAATTACTTTTTTATCTCCTACTAAACTTACAAGTAAATAGAATCATGACAATATAATTTAGGTGATACTATCCCATTAATTTATTACTCTATGTTATTCCCTATGTTACCCTACTCCACACCCACTAAATACCAATTCACTACTCTCACCATTTCTTCTAGCGATTATAAAATTACAACATCCTTATCATACCCCAATATTGAAATAAAAAACCCAATCCTACCATATTACACAATATTTTTCTTAAAAAATTTACATTATAAGAACTCACATCGAAAAATTATTTTACCAAGAGATTCCAATTTTATACTAATAAATACTTGTCAAAACATATTTTCATTTAGATTGAAATTATATATAATATTTTTTCTTACATTGAAAACTCCAATAGGTGTGATATAAATACTCAGTAATAACAATAGAAATTTCCTATAACCAGGTAATAGGAAACAAATAACAAACTCAGAGGAATAGAAAATAAAATATTTACTATACTTATAGGAAATTAACATGTAACATTCTAATTAATTGGATAGAAAACAAGAATCATGTAACTTGATTAAGATCCCAAACTATAAAACCATTTTTAATGTCCTTATTAAATATAAAATATATGGCATGATTTAATTTATAGATAATAATAGTTTACAAAATACCTAAAATAAATATTAACCGAATGATAACATATTAATATGTAGAACACTACTCGTGATAGAAACGGTACTCTCAAAAATAAAAAATATATAGAAATTTTAAAATATATAGTTAAAAAAATGATTAGATCATCAATCATAATAAGTGTGACTATGTGAGTGAGTTTATATAATTAAATAACACCTAATAAGGTATCTTGGAAAATCCAAATTAATTAATTAGTTGTTATTTAAATAATTATGGTCATTAAAATTCGATGATATTAATATAAATGATATTTATAAGACATAACATGCCACTAGACCATATAATGCATGAACTGATTTGAGGATTTGAGGCCATTCAAGCCATATAACCTTTATTCCCTAGTTTTTCCCCAAGTTCAATTCTGATAGACTTAAAAAATAGGTTACTCTAACCTATAGTTATTAGAACTAACAACACAATACCCATGGTAACTAAGTCTCTCACCATGATTATTGTAGTTAGGTATATTTTTTGGTCACTTCCTGATTCATGATATCTTGATCCCTAGGATACTCTTAATAGCATGCCTAAGATCCCTTAGTGAGATATAATACCATTCTTTTAATGTCCATGGCCCAGATACCAGAATATTATATACATTGGTTCGTTACTAACCATAAGATAATTCATTGATCCCTAGTGGATTTTGACTAGTGAAAAGGGAATTTTTTTGTTATTAAAGAATGATTTATTAAATGTGGTTAATGTAATAAGTAACTTTAATGTTATCTCAATGATTTTCATGACATTTCCATATTTTGGACACTACTAAGATAAAATGACAAGATGTATTTCCAAAATTAAACTATAATATAAAATAAATAAGATATATCAATATGAATGTCTCTAAAACCATAAAATAAATCTTCATATATGTGTTTTGATAAATTAATTACATCCTTATTGACTCAACCCCAACTTAGTATAATAGAAATTGTGTCAACAATCCTCCTTACAAATATGGACTACTACTCTAACTCTCTATAGATTATGAAGTGAGTAACCTGTATAGGGATATAGAAACTAGTGAAATATCCAACCAATTTCTGTATACCTGAAATTTAATAATTAAATCATTATGTAAAAAAAATTACATGCATGGAATGATGATATAAATATTCAGTATGGACCAAAAAATGTTCCTTAGGCCAAATGTGAATGAAAAGTTGTATTCATAAACATACAAATTTATTTATAATCATATATGACACAATAATCATATAAAAATAATCAATAAAAGATATAACAATAATAAATTAACACGTAATTGTGAGATCAGTGAGAAGTTCTAGTAAGTTAATCCCAATTTCAAGAGTGTGTATACCTATACCCAACTAATTCTGGTCTAGATCGACTTGATATTGGGGTTGGAGGTAGGATAATCTGGAATGCCATCCCATTTAGAAAAATTTATATACTATATTCATGGTATATTATCATCTTGTGGGAAGGGGAAGGGATAGACCAAAATTTGGTCACTTCATACAGATCCTTTGGAAATATGGAGGGGTGTACTAATGTCTGGATCTCATTCAACACTATTCATATAATTTATACATTATTATAGTTTAAACATTCACAACATACCATTATTGGGAGGCCTAAAATCTATTAAAAAATACTAAGACTCTCAAGAAACACTATAATCCATATAAAAAAAATAATATTTCTAAAATAAGAAAACAACATGATCATATGTAAAATCCTAATAATCATTTCAGTATCATTAAAAACATTCACACATAACATGACATATTGGGGAGTAATACATAGAGAAACAAAAATATTTTATAATCTAATCATATCATCATTAATTAAAAATTACATATTCCATAACGTGGCTACAACCTCAATGAATTTAAGTAACATTTTGTGTGGGAAAAAAGGCCTTACAATAATAATATTTGGAGTTAGCTCTAGAGAATCCAAAAAAGGTACTAAGTGAAAATATAGGCAAAGAATAATTTTAACATTCAGTAATTTTCATTCAACGGTTTTTTTCTATATTTGAATCCTATATTGAAGAGGAACCATATTATAAAATAGTAATTTGTTATCAAATAATTTTTCATATTCAATTTTTTTGAAAGAGAAATTTTTTAAATAAGAAATTTATTTAAGGTAAAAATCTCTTCATAAGTGGTATTTTTACACTTTAGATTATAATTATAAAACATAATGATGAAGTTCACTTGGTATACAATGAATAATATAATTTAATTAATACTTATTAAAGGATAATTTTATGAAATGAATTAAATTTCTATTTTCATTTAAAAATAAACTTATAGTTTAATTTAAAATTAAGCCTACAAATTTATAGAAAGGAATAGTTTATGATTTCATGAATTTATATAGAAGATATTTTGAAATAAATTTAAGGAAAACATCGATATTTAAGAATTGCATCATTCATTCCCACATAAACTAAACCAACTATCATAGTTTCATTAATGAAAACTCTAAAATATGGTTAATAATAGATTTATGACATAAGAATCACATAGGATAATGTGGAAGAAAATTAATACCTTGATAATGTATGATAAATGTACCACCATAATGTTACATAGTGATTCTACATTAGGTTTTAATTTATAATGGAAATCATAAAAACCAAACTCCGTAATAGAATAATTCATGAATCGTATAAATGTTTCTGTATCAATAAATAAAAATATCATGGAATACCATTAATACATTAATCCTTTGAACCTAAACCATGTAATGTGCCTCATATTAATTATAGGGGAAACCAAAAAAATATACAACTTAACAAACATAATCCCCAATAAACAAATTTCTAAAAACATTTACTTTCCATCTATAAAAATTCAAGAATGTATAATAAATAAAATAAAAAATATAACAACATATTCAAGAAAATAACATGAATATATTTAATTATAATCCTCATTTAAAATTAATTTTAAAAAATTACATAAATTAAAAAATACTAGGTTATTATGGAATGAAAATTCAATTTAGTACCTTTAAACGAATTCTAGAAGAAACCATTGAAAATATTTTTATTCATTACATAAATATATTATTTAAAATATCCAATTTGAAATTTGGAAAATATGTTTTTAACATTACTATTAATTTATAACATAAAATCTAGGGATGTTTGAGGTATATTCTAGAAATTAACTAAATGAGTTGAGAACCCCTAACATATTAATCGGTTAGCATTATCAACCCACTGATATGTATGAAATATTCTAGGGTAACCAAATAGAACCAATAAATAACTAAATAAAGAATATACTATTTTTGGAAACCACAAAACATCCCCAAAATATAAAGAATAATAAACCTAAGAAAATATAAAAAAGATACTCCAAAAGTTCATCAAATAGTAGAATAAATAAATTCACCAATGTAAGAGTGATGGAACCGAGTTTGCTGTATGTTTTTTATATTGGATTTCTAAAATTATTTATTATTATAATTTTATTTATTTTTTTGTACTGAATAGAAACCAATTAAAGTTGATTTTTTAGTTATCAGACATAGAGTTACTAGACTCATGAGATCAGACATATATTTATTAAGAAATTCTATAATTTTTTCTTTTCTGTTCAGATGATGTTTTCTAGATGGTCATGTTTTTTAGAATTGTCTTTCTGGATTGATGTTTTTTTATAGTGTGAGAAGATTTATCAGAGGTAGAATTTCTTAAGTGGCATTTGACACAAAATTCAATATTGATTTATTATTATTAAATTTCTCATCATTATATTTTGTCTAAAAACATTTGAACGAGACTTTGAGAAATTAATGGGGAGGAATTTTTTTTGGGGAAGACAAGTGAAATTTGAACCTCTAGTTTTGATATGATCTTTTAGTTTTCCATTAGTATACCATCATATCAATGGGAAATGGATGTATATGTTTTTTAGACACTAGAAGTCCAAATATGCTATAGTTAGAGGCTTTACGAATGTTTTTATCAATTGATCCCTTTGATAGGCCGATCCGTAAGATGAACTGATATATCAAATGAATCAAAAATTTATGAGTTTCAGAAATAAAAAATTCACTATTGATATCGGTCTTTTGGACATGTTGTACCACCAATCATTGAAACATGTTCTGAAACTGATCCATTACACAGGTTATGAAACTGATCCATAAGACATATGGTTGACACTGATTAGACATCATATGCATAATTATAACAGAGTTAGAACATATAACTATCCAAATCATATCAGATAGTTCAATTTTATTGGGTGTGACTGAGAAAAACAATTGTTGGCATTGATCATTTAGTTGAGTTCTTGGCATTGATAGATCAGTAGGTATTTGGAGACTGATCAATCAGATGAAATATTGAAATGTAGTAAATAATTTTCAAGTTATCTGATCCATTAGAGTGAGGCGTCATGTTCATTTGTTTCAATCTAGTCATGATTTATCAAAAAATATTTGTCATGGATACATCATAAGGGAAATAGATACTGATCCATCTGATGCATACTGATACTAATAAGTCATTGGTAGCTTAGATTCATCAGATTTAGTTTCCAAGGTTTGATGAATCTTTGAATAAATATTTAAAAAGGAGAAACATTTTGAATTTTCTACCACACTTTTTTGAAGGATTCAGCAGTATTTTGATATTTCAATGATGTTTATGGAATAATATTTTTAGTTGGTTTAGATAATTGAACTAGGGAGTCTTCTATTATACATGTCTTCAATCGATTCATGAAAATTGCAATAACAGCCAGTTACAGAGTAAATAATTCCACATGAATTCAAATAATTTTCAAATTGTGAGAATATTCAAGAAGATTTGAGAAGAATCCAAAATACTTATGATGCATTGAGAAGTGGTCAAAAAGAAGTTTAAATGAATGTGAATCTTTGGATTATTATTATGAATAGGAATGTTATTATTATCTTATCTCCATTTTAATATTTATGGTACATATAATTATATTTCAAATTATAAGATACTCTAACAACTATTCACATTTGGGAGAGATAGCGAGCACACTAGTGTTTTGGTTTCTTGAAAGAATTTCGTGAGAAACCTTTTGGGAAAGAAGAAGTTTTCAGAAGATGTTGTGTACATGTTTTTCCACATCATATTAAGTTTTCATATTGATTATTTCTTGAAAAAAAAAAGAAGTGAACTAGAAATGTTTCTAGATAGTCCAATATTTCTTTTTTTATAGAATGAAAAATTATACTGAAGAATCAATGTGAGTGATCACATTTAATTTTTATATGAAGTCTAGAAATTTTGTTTCTACCAACCCCTAGGTATGAAACTGAAAAATTTGTAGTTGAATTATTATAAAAGATTAATTTTTGGAAGTAACATTGTGAAATTTTTTGAACCAACTGGTGAAGATTCCTAAACTTGTTAAAAAACAAAATTACACAATTCATGAAAGAAAAAACATAAGCACTATTGTATTGATCATAATTTTGCACATGCATAAGTGTATTTCCTTCTTGTTGTATCTATAAAAATGATCGATTTCTAGTAGAATGTGTTGTATTGGATTATTTCCGAACCATTATAACTACAAGATTTTCACAAGGATTAGTAAACCATAAAAATACTTTTGATCTAATAGATGTGTTAGTGTTTGTTTTTCAAAAGAGTTTTAAATATTTAAGTGGAGGTGAAGTATTTTATATTATAAAACAACATAAAATAGAAATATTACACTAATTCCCCACTCCCCCTCTCAACGACTTCATAAAACCTTGTTGGGACTTTTTAATTAGTATCAAAGAGAAGGTTTCCTTGATTTACAACATTTATAATGTTATTAAAGGGAAGTTCTTACAGGGAATTATAATTGTGTAAATATTAAGGAGATTTTAGTATTTGATTCAAATGTCTATCATATCTGGAAATATATAATACAAAAATACCATATGTCACTTAGTTATTATGTTTTTGAAGTTGCTATGGATAGATTTTTTCCACTTTTTGAATATTTTCCTCTAACATATATTGATTATAAAAACATGGATAATGATGGAAGGTAAAATAATAATTTCCTTTCATCACTCTTTTGAAATTGAACTTCTTATACTGAATATAGTTAGAACTACTAAATTTATATTGGAAAAGATGAGAATTATTTTTGAAGGAAACGTGAATGTGTAGTAACCAATGTTACAAGTATATGGGTTAAAGTATCAAGACCTCAATATGTGAGAGTTTCAATATAGTATGGACTTATTTAAATGGTTTAATGATATTTTTTTACCTATAAGATTCCTTGGTGAGAAGCTAGAATATTAAACAGTTATTGAAATAATCTAATGAATTCATCCAAAAAATTTGATTCTAATGTATCAAATTTGGATGATATAGATCCTGAAACTCTATCTTTGTATAACCTTTATAACACTCTTATTACATATAAAATGATAAAGGATAATGTTGTTCAGTGAAAAGAAAAAGTTGAACCTGAAATTTCCATCAAAGCGTCCAAGAAATGGAAATATGATAATATTATTATTGAGGATGAAGATAGTTACTATGATACTTGAGTTGAGTTCAGTAACAATTTTGATAATATTTTACCCTTATTTTATAAATATGTGAACAGATTTATTGGAAAGTAAAAAGGGAATAAACATTTGATTTTTTTGTGGAACCATTGGTAAATTTTATACAAATTTTAATTGACTAAAAAATTAATAAGAAATAGATGAAGATTATATAAGGACAAGAATAAAGTGTAAGAAACATGTTGAAAAATAAAAAAAAGGAAAAAGATAAAAATATTATCCATGTCTAAAATAAAACATTTTTATCTAATGATGATGAAAATGATGATAGTGAGTTTGAAGATGTAAAATTCACGGATGTTTTTAAAAACAACACAATCATTTTAAAAGTAAATTATGAAGTGTTTGTAGGTGATGAAAGTTGTAGTTTTGAAGAATAAGAGTATCTGTAATAATTTTCTCTAAAAATGAGTTGAAATAGATTCTTATAAATATTACAAGACTTGAAAGACAAATAATGATGTTGAAAAAGTAATGTTCTGCAACAAACAATCAAGAATATTATCTTCTAGAGAAAGCTATGTTTCTTAAAGATATTTATCACATGAATAAATAACCTGAAATATAAAATATTTAGAATGAACATCTTGCAGTGGGAACAAAAGTGTTGGAGGATCATTTTTAACTTTTCCAACAAATGTTTTCTAAAGATGAGAAAAAAAATTTAAATAAAAATATCTCGATTTTTCGAAAAACATCATGAATGTATGAACCTATGAATAATAAAAAAGAAATTTTCAATGGTTGAATTGAAAATTTAATATATTCCTAATAATAATATAGTGAAAATAATTTATGTTTCCAAAACTAAAAATGTTGAAAATTCATAAGCTTCTAAAATTTCAAATTCTAAGAAAAATATTTCTAACACATATAATTTTATTAATACTGGGAAGAAACCCGAATTGAAGAAGAAGTTTTGAGTCATAATAGAATGTTTGGGACTCAATGTTGTTTTGGTGTGGAGGGTAATAATGTAATTGAAAAGAATGTTTACAATATTAGAATGTATGAAAGTTATAGAGGAAAAATTATTCATATGGTTAATGCTTATATTGTGGAGGAATTGGGAGTACATCAATGATTTGTTGGTTCATTCAACAACAAAATATTTTTCCCATGAGTAATAGGAATAAACGTTCATGGGGAATTTTATCCTCTAATAGAAGGAAATATCATAATGTTATTTTTTAAATTTCAAATAGGTTCTATCCACTATAAACTTTTTGTGATATATTTGAACAGTCTAAACACATTCAAAAAGGGTGTCTTTTTTTCTTCCACCATAAAAACATGTTTTTAAAAACTCTCAAATACTAGATATAAAAGAAGATAAATGGAATGAAAAATATATTGTGGTAGAAACTTCTCTCAAAGATACAAAATCAAAAAGACCCCAGATTTTTGATAGTGGGTTCTACTCACATATGATATGAGATTTGAAATAGTTAACTAATGTGAATAATTCTAAAGAAGGGACAATGGTATTTGTAATTGATGACTCTCTCATAATCAAAGGTGTTAGATATGATATTATTGGGGAAGAAAATTTAAATTTCAAAAAAGATATTATTTATTGATGGGTTGGAAAAAAACTTTTTATGTGAGTCACAACATTAGGATTAAGTAAATAAAGATATTTTAAGAAAGGTTGGTTCTATTTTGAAAATTGTTGAAGATGTAAAATTTATTATGATAAGAGAATTAACAATTTAAATCTTCTTCAAGTTAGTGATGTATAAAATTCATGTTATATTAGAATGATGGAAGACAATAAGTTTTGGAATAAAATATTTGAGTATATGTTTTATAGGAATACAAGAAAGTTAAAAAATAGAGTAATTATTTCTGATATTGATGATATGATAAGAAGAAGAGATTGGTGTTGTTCATTTTTTCAAAAAGGGAAGATTAAAAACATTGTGCACATAAAAGATGAAATTCATTAAACTTTTCCCCTAGAATTAATTAATTATAATATTTGTGGGACAATGAGTAAAAAATAAAATTTAGGGGAGAAGTACATTATTTATTTCATTGCTGATTTTACTCATATAACCTATATATTGTATTTGAATCATAAATATGATGCTCTGAAGATATTTAAGTGTTTCAGGATAAGAGGGAAAAAGAAATGTGGATATTCTATGAAGAAGTTTTAAAATGATAATGGGATGAATTCGAAGATTATGAATTTGGAATTTATCTTAAATAACATGGAACTTAGTATAAGTTCATTCAACTATACACACCACATCAAAATGGTGTTTCTAAAAGGTAGAATAGAAGTTTAGTAGATATAGGGAATACAATCCCGATTTAAAATGGACTTTCACACTACTTTTCAGAATGGAAATTATTAAAATAGTTTATATTCATAATCTATGTTTCTATAGACCATATTTTGATATTGATCCTTATGAAATTTTCCATTATGATACTCCATGTTTGAAACACTTAAGGGTGTTTGGAAGTCACTTCATTAAAAACCAAAAATGTGTAAATCATAAAAAATTTGATCAAATTGGTGAATATGGAATCTTTATTGTCTATACTCTAGAGGGATGAGGATATAGAAGTTTCAATAAAGAAATAATTATTATAGTTGGTTTTGTTATCATACATGTTCTTAAAAAATATGAAGAAGACGTTTAACAAATACATGAAGAAAAGGAAGATGAAGATGATGAATGAGTTTTTGTTGAGAAACATGAAAATAAAACCAATAATTATGATTGAAAAAATATAAAATAATCATAATCATCTATTTTCTATGATATGGAAGAACATCACACTTCTCATTCAAGTATGAGGAAATATTTTGAAGTTCAAAACAATATTGGTGATAAAAAATAAAATTTTCAAACAAGAATAACTTTAAAAAAGAAGTTTCACATACATATATTTGTTGAAAAGTTTATCCAAAATATGTAAATGAAGATTTAATGCATCGATAGTAGATTCATGCTTCGAATGAAGTGTTGGACCAGATTAAGATGAATGATACCTATGAACTTATACTCAAACTGAATGATAAAACAATTAGTGTGATGTTGGTCTTTTGAAATTAGTTGAATGATGATATTGAAGTTATTAGAAATAAATAATGATTGGAATATAATGGTTTCTTACATATTGAAGGCATTGATTTCCATGGGACTTTTCCTATAGTGGAATGGTTATAAATAATTAGTTTATTTCTTGGAATTTCTATATAATGGGGTTGTTGAATTATTCAAATGGATGTGAAGTCAACAATCCACAATAGAGAATTACATAAAGAATTTTTGGTTGAAAACCCATATGGAATTATAATTGGAAAAGATGAATGTTATGTGTTCAAATTGAAGAAATATTTTTATGGGTTAAAGAAGGATATGAGAGCTTGGTTTTCCAAATTGGGTGTCTTCTTAAAGAAGTTGAACTTGAAAATAGAATTTTTTATAAAAGTATCTACATAAAATACAATAAATAGATATATATCATTGTTCTTATGTATGTTTATGTTATTATCATTACTAGTATTGATTAAAGAACAGGTGAAATGTTTGCTGGAGAGATGGAGAGGTTTTTTAAAATGTCCTTTCTTGTTGAAATGAAATAATTTTTTGTCTTACAATTCTCAAAAAATAATAAATAAATTTTTCTATCTCAATAGAAGTATGGTAAGGAACATTATAATAAGTTTCTACTATAGTGTTAAAACCCTATTTCCCTATAAATTTCTGTGGTAACCAGGTTTTCTAAATTTGGAGAAATAAATAAAGTGGGTTCCAAATAATTTTGGAGTTTTATTGCAAACTTGTAATATATTACTTCTTCAAGACTAGATATTGTGCATGTTGTTTAATTATATTAAATATTAAAATGTTCTACAAAGGAATCACATCTCTGAGAATGAAAATGTATTCATATATACATGAGAGGCATAAAAGATTATAGTATCAAATATGATAGCTCAAGAAGAATGTATTTTTTTGCATATGACAATGTTGATTGAGTAGGAAGTGTGGATGAATAATGATCTACAAATGGTGGATTTTTATTTTTAGGGGAATTTTTTGTGAGTTGGAATACTAAAAGGAAGAATTATGTAATTCCTAAATTACTATATCTAAATAAGTATCTTCCACTTAATATGCAACATAACTTATGTGGATGATGACTCAATTTAATGATTTTCTAGTGGTTGTGAAGTTACCACTCTTCTTGGGTTGTGATAATGAGAGTGATATAAATATTGCTAGAAATCAAGTAAAACATTCTTTTTCAACACATATTGATATTAAATATCACATTACAAATGATCATGTTGATAATATTGAATTCAAGTTGGATAATTTCCTAGTAATGGAACAAGTTGGTGACGTATTCACACAACCATTAATAAAGTAATATATTTTCAAAATAAGGTTGAACACGGTCATCTGACCTATTTCTCTTGATTGTTGAGGTATGTGTTCTTGTCACCTATCTCATATAGTCTTCAGATATTGTTGTAAAGGTTGGAAATTTTATTTTTCATAAATCTAATCATGGTAATGTTCGAAATGTTTTAAGAAAGAATCTATTTAGGGGGGGTTGTTTTTATGTTAAGAAATTAGTATGTGAATTTTTTAAGAGTCCAATTAGTTTATTGAAGTGATTTCAGTAAAAAAATTAGTAAATTTAAGTGAAGTTGTGAGAGGTGTAAGGTTTTAATTTTTTATGTTCAAAGATAGGTTTTCAAGCCACTTCTTATGGACATCATGGTTTTCTATCAATGATTCATATTTCCTTTAATGTTTTCTCTCACTTAGTCTTACAAATAATGATTAATAATCTATATATTGAGCTAAAACAATTTAGTAATTTATGAATATATGTTGATAATAAAGTTCAAAAGGGGGGATTTTTTTGGGGAAAGTAGGCTTTATATATTTTTTCAAATGTTGGATTACTGAAAAATGTTATTTTCAGAATGTTTTGTATTTTTTTGTATTTATATGAAATCGCATTACATTAATATTTTTAGCTACCATATAAGGCATTACCAAACACATAGGATCATACATATATTATACAAGAAACAATATCATTTGTATTTTTATATTCTAAATATGTATTATATATGAACATGTTTTTTGGAATCACATTTCTGGAATGAATTTTTTCACAGTGGAGTGAGAATATGTATCATATAAAACAAATTTAATAAAAAATCGACATAATGAATGATGATTCTTTAATGTGATTCAATTTATCATCATCATAAGTTGTCTGAAAACTTATTATCCAGTATTTTTGAAGTAAAGGGGTAAAAACTAAATATTAGAAGAAAAGAGAAATGTGAACCTCTAGTGTTCGTAAAAAGTTGATTTTTTATAAGAAAAACCATCAGATTGAGGGTCATCATACATATAAGATGTTTTGAGATTGGATGTTTGAATATGTTGAAGTTAGAGGCTTTATTGAAGTAATGATAGAATGGTCCCTCATAAGGGACACTCCATAGGACTAATCGATCCATGAAATTAAATATCATTTGCTTTGTTTCAAAAAAAAGTCACTATTTAAACTCGTTCAGCACAAATGCTTTTCCACTGATACATTAGAGAACTTCTAACAATGATCCATTTGACAGATTCTAAAATTGATCCATCAAACATATGGTTGACAAAGATAAAACATTGGATTTATAATTCCAACTAATTTAGATCATAATACTATTAAAACCATATAAGAAGGGTAAGATTTGTGACTATGATGAAAAGTTCTTTTCTCTGATCAATCTGTTGAGTTTTTGGATGTAATGAAACTGCAAGAATTCAGATATCGATTAACCAGATGAAATCAAAAAGTGTAGTCAACCATTTTAATGTGATATGAAGAATTAAAGTGAGGTACCAAGTATATTTTTTAAATTGTTTAAATATTCATCAGTCAATCATTGACACTGATCCATCATAGGGGAAATATAGATCGATTCACCAAATGCACTTTGACACTAATAATTCATCAGATGATGGGCTTCCTCAAAAATAGTTTCAATAGTTGGAGGAATTTTTTAATAAATAGTTTAAAGTGTGGAACAAGTTGAAGTTTCTTATTGAATATTTTTTAATGATTTAAATGTATTTAAAATTCTAAAAAAATGTTTATTCAAAACAATTTCAATTGGTTTGGAGAATCAGAACATGAAGTATTCTATTTTATATGTCCTAAATCAGATCAAGAAAATCTCAATGAAATATAGTTTTAGACTAAATATTTTTTTGTAAATAATATGAAGGATGAAGTTTTTAGAAGTGAAAAAAAGATTCCAGAAGGATCTAGAGGAGTTAAGAAACATTAAGAAGTGTTTTAAATGAATTTGATAAGAATGTATAACTCATGATTATTTAATATTTTTGAGTGGGTAAGTGAAATTATTTTCCTACCCATTTCACTTCGAAGACACTTATAAATTGTAGTAAATGTAAAATATACTCTTACAGTTGTTCATGTGTTTCATAAAGAGAGAGAGCACTAGAATTTTGGTTCCTAGATAGAATTTATTGATAAATTTTTCTTGAAATATGAATTGTTTATAAGATATTGTGGACATGATTTATAGGATCAAACTACGTTATAGGACTGACATATTTGGGAAAATAAATAATTGAACTAGTCTTTTTTTCATAAATTCCAATAAAATGTTCTTTTGGACTGAAGAATCATACTACAAAATTAGATTCAGTGATTGGACTATGTTTTTCTACGAAGTCCAGAAAAGTTGTTCCTACCTACTGTTGTGTAAGAAAGTGATGATTTTTTTTTGAATAATGATAAAAGTTAATGTTTTTGAAGTAACAGAGTGAAATGTTCGAAACCAACTAGTAAAGGATCTGAGACTTTAGGAAAAAAATTCATCATTCATTATTAAATAAACACAAGAAATGTTTTATTGATCGTAGTGATACACATGAGTAAGGGTATTTAATACATATTTCATCCACTAAAAAGGAGTTTTTATTTGATTTTGTGGTATTGGATTATTTCCAAACCATTCCATGGAAAAGAAACTCTAATTAAGTATTAACCCATTTAAATATTTTGAACCTTTGGATTATTTAATGATTTCTTTTCAGAAAAGTGATAAATAGTTATTAGGAGTCAATGTTTGTTATAAAATAAATATAACATAAAGGAAAAAAGATATCATTAATTAACCTTCTCTCCCTCTCAGTGATTACATTGAACCTAGTTGGGACCTTTCAACACAACTAAATTACATTCTAATATCATCCATTAATATCAAAATATCTAAAATAAATTAATCTATAAAAACATCCTACTAAATAAAAAATAAAAATAAAAAAGAAATTAATTCACCAATTCTCCATTTAAATAAATAAAGACGAAGGTGTACATCAAGATTGAATTTCATCATGTCTTCATGAAATAACCCTACCAAATCCCCAATTATATAAAGGGATAATATGAAAATATAATATAGTAGGGGAGAAGAGAATGATGTTTGAGAGTTACATATCATGTTCCATGAAGAACCATGCTTAGAATCCTTGAATTAAAGAGGTTTAAAGGAGGTTATGGAGGAACCAAAAGATAACTATGTAAGGAGACTTTGGACAAATGATTACAGGAAATAACAAACAATAACCCCATTTATAGGTATATAGGATGGATGTAAATGAAAAAACAATCCCTTTCAAATTGGTAATTCAACCAGGGACCTATCAGTACCTATTACAAGGTTACATGGTACACAGTGAAGCCTATATGACACCCTCAATTCTTCATTTCTAACCAGGTACCAAGTACCCTCTATCAACAACCATGTTCTACTAGTATTTGAAAAGTGTAGGTTGTAACACCTAATGAAAAGAAATAATATTTGGAACCTCTTACAAATCCTCAAAACAGAACAAAAAACATCTCAAATTTTATAAACTAACACATAAATTCATGGCCTAATATAAAACTATAATTAACCACTCATATGAAACCAAAAAATAAAAAACCCTTTACTATCTTAATTCCTCAAAATAACTCAATTTTACCATTTCATAAAATCTATGCAGACATGATTCATAACTCCATTTTATTGATCTCCACTTTATTTAAAACAGCCTATCCCAATGTCTCCTTCTCTCCATATGTGATTAATTTTTATCGATTCAAAAAAAATCCTATACATTCCAATTATTTTAAAAACATTCCATCATAGAGTCTCAATGGATATCATGATTCTAAAAATGAAATATGAATCAAATTCTACATCGTCTAAAGAGATGCCAAAATCCTTTCATACAACATTTCTATAAAGATGGTATACTTCCTCCTTGATTTGGGGGTCTTTAATACCAAGATGGAATTATTGGACAGTATAAGAAAACCTAATGAGTCTTTATCCATTATAAATCCTCCCATGTTACCACAAAAATTGGAGACATCTATAATAGTTTTGAAACCATATTCAGGTTGATTCTAAAAAATCGATTTAACCGTTATTTTGAAACGAAGAAGACTTGCTACTTGTAGTTTTTTAATTATCATATTATTATGGATAGGGTACCAATCCGAAACATAAAATTTTCCATCCATTTTAAAAGTAATGTAGAATTGTTTTAACATCATTTATTGAAGATGAACTGCCATTCCTATATAGAAAATTATAAAATAGTGTTCCTAGAGAGACCAACACCCCACTATGACGATGACATGGTGAAATTAAACTTTGAATGATATAATATTAATGTCATGAAAATATATTGTAAGAAATGTTTCAAATGTTCTTATATATAGATGAGTATCCTTGATGATAGTGAGAGTGTTATAGATGAAAGTGGTCCAGTATCATTATTGAAAAATGTGTGTCATAAACTTCTCCTTTCAAGTGATACAACACTTGTATTTATATATAAGTGTTATCCAACAATTATAAGTCACCTATCCAACTGTAAAAGCATCGTTATGAATTATTTAAAATTGGATACAAGAACTATTTAAAATTTTATGAGTTTGTTATAATTTACTATACTAATAAACTATCTATATATTATTTATTAGCTTTCACATATCACCAATATCATACACCCATAATAAAAATACAGTAAACACAATTGAATAATATTAATTTATAACACATTGGATTTCTATCTTATAACATCTTTCATACTTCATAACCTCATTAATAAGACCAATATATAAGTTCACTAAATTGATACTGAAATTTGGAACAAAGGTGATTGAAAATAATTGATATTTACCTATCCATTTCTATTCCTAGAAAGAATATAACCAATTATAATGATCTATAAATAATTATCTAACATGATATTTAAAATCCTAATTAGGTTATACCAAAGAATGGATGGATATAAGAATACCATTCTTAGAACATCCATTACATCATAGTATTTCCTCTCAAATAAGAAGTCCCAATGGAATTCCAGACAATATAAACCCATTCCATCTTCAATTGTAATCCATGAATGGATTCATCCACTCTGGATATTTTGATCACTCTTGGTTTTATTGGATTTATAATTCTTTTAAAAAATATATAGTAGATACTCTAATCATCGTTATTATCACATTTAATGTTGGTGAATATTATTTTTGTAATTATGATAACATATTTGGTAACCTTCATCACTAATAGTATATGTATATCCACTAAATAGTGAATTATCTCAATATGCATGATATTACCTTCAAATTTTAAAAGTTAATTCTTTAGATTATAAATAGTCTTTTTTATTCAACTGACCAATGGATCAAAATTCTTTCTTCAAATCTACACACTAAAGATTGATGATCATATGAAATCAGTCGAAATCATTTTCATGAAATAATTTCATAATCTAATCAGTTATGTTATCCTTTCTGAGGTCTCCTTGGACACATGAACACTGATTTTTCCAAATTTCTTATTTAATACTCCAATGTTCATATAACTTTATTATTTATTTTATAAAATTTATTGGATAATTATTTCTAATAAAAGGGACAATTTTTATTAGAAAAGAAAAGAAATGAGGTACCTGGGTTGTGGAAATAGCTCATAAAGAATCCCAAATTTCCTATTTCCATCACGGGGTTGAGGGAACTATAAAAGAATCTTTCACCAAAATATTTATGTTAGATGAAATTATTATCTAAAACATAGTTCTCTAGTAAATTTGAGGAATCATATTTTTTCTTTATTAGTTAAATAGTAAACTATGTTGAGGAATGTAATGAAAGAAGGATCACAAGCCTATTCTATAAATCTATAATGATGTAAGATATTCATGATGAATTTACCTTACATACGGTATTAGTGTTTCTCTAAATATTCATCCAAGAAGATATTACCTAGTACCAAGTTCTTATCAATATTCATTACTATCTCTTAATCTATTAAAATTTCTCCCTTAATGTTATCTCCCCATTAATGAATCTATATTGATCCATTGAAATAATTTATCGAAAATAATAAACAACCTATCATTTCATATTTTAGTGTGATTTTGCAAAAATAAATTTGACATTATAATTGAATGAATTTTTTTGGTATGATTAGGATGATTGGTCTTTTTTAAATGAAAAATGTTAATAAAAAATATTATCTAAGAAGTATATCCCTAAAGAAACCCAAAATAGCATTGACCAGATCCAATTTTATAAGATTCTTTACCACACTAAATAATTACCTTATAATGATTTTTAAGATTTGAGAAATATCACTGTTAAATATTTTCCTGACACCATGTGAATGCCTCAAACCTACACTCTTGGGTCCGGTGCTAAAAACATACACTTTGAATATATGGATATAATAATGATAAAAGTGATCTAATTTCAATAATAAATAACATACAACATCATAAAATATAGTGAATCACTGACATACCCAAGGATATTTTGTGTCTAGATTTTTAGGTTCTTAGGAAACCTTAATACATATTAGAGTTTAAATATAATTTCAAAAACAAATATTTTCTTCCCTCGTGAGATTTTATTAATTTTTAACAATTAACAATGATCGTCTACTCATCGCAATACTTATGAAAATATTTTTTAAATATAGGGAAAAAAATTATTTCTTATTATGTTTTTTTAAATACTATCACATTAAAAATATCGTACACATTATTTTGAAAATGTTTCCTTTAATATCAGATATAAAACATTTTTTATTAAAAATGTTTTCCCAAAGCAATAATTTGATTTCTATTAATTCCATACTATATATTATATTCAAACCATTAATATATATATTTTTTAAAAGATAGTTTTATTTCAAAAAACAACAACATTTATAATAAAATCATACTTTTATTTAGAAAAAGAAAATATGTACATTGAAAATTATACAACTTTATAGAATTTAATGTTTCTAAGAAAAAATTCAGAAAAAATGTTTCCAGTATGTGTATTAAAATATAATCATCACTTTTTAACAAATATCCCATGTTTTCCTGGCTTGACTCCCCATTTCCCATCATCATAATCAATACCTAACTTCCATATTTTAAATAAATAATTTTTGTAAAGATATACATTATCATTAATAACCAACTAAAAATAACCATTAAAATTTACATATATATATATATATTTCAATTTTTTTAATGAGTAAAATAATTACATATCTATAAACATTACCAAATTTCCCATAATGGAAGTAAATTCTATTAAATGAAAAAAAATCATATATAACACTTGGAAATTAAACTATAACATATACTTTTTGTCACACATATCTTGAATGAAAATGAGAATCATAGTGCATGGACATAAAATACATGTAATAATGAATGACATCCATAAATTTAAAGAGCATTTCTCTAAAGAAATAATAATTTCTATACATTATAAAACATTTTGATGAAAATATAAATCCTTTAAAATAGTATTCATAAAAAAATACTTCAGAAAAAAGAGTTTAAACATGAATAATTTTTTAAAACATATTTTCTTTACAATAATTTTTTTTTCAAACCATAAAAATAATTTCACCTTATAATTAGAGTTTTTAAATGAAATATTGATATAGAAGTATAAAATTGTATCCCCTTACAAGAATGGGTTTTTGGAAAATATAAATCTCACAAACTGATTTACCTCTTGAAATTGATTATGTGGAATAAAATGAAAAATGGATTTTTGTTTTGTAATTAGGGAGCTTCCTTGAAAACCTTAATTTTTTAGATTAATTCCCTTGCATTATATTATTCTTTATTATTTCCAAAGGTTCTACATACTAGAACCATATGGATTATCATATAACATTCGTTCTTTACACATTCTTCTTCTAACTTTATCTCTCTATCACTTAATAATAGAAGAACAAAACTAGGGATTCTATATTCCACATAAAATGGTTTATAACTAAAGTAAGTGTGATCAATAAATGTTAAAAAAAATTATTGTATATTTTTTTAAAAAAATTAAATTAATATACTTGTAACTCAACTTTGCAACTGAAGAGATTTGATACAATCCCATTTACAATTATTCTTATATGAAATATATATTATATTATTATCCTATGCCAAAATATCAATATTAATCAACAATATAGACCCTTTTAAATAATAAATATTCCTTATGCTTCCAAACATGATGATTTAGTGGTGGTCGACATTCCCTGGAAAACTCAGCATGCTAGAAATAGTTGCATTGCATTTAGTAATGATAATAGTATTTTTTTAAATGTTGGTGTTTCATTTTAATTTAAATCAGCATTTTTTCAATAAAAATGGTAGTTGAATATATATTATAATGATATATTCAATATATATTATGTTATTTTATTTGGATATTCATGAGAGGACAAAGAGAATGATATTGTAGTTTTAAATATGAAAGTGCATGTTCACCATTACATGGCTTCAATTTTACCATTACATAGGTGTTAAAACTCACAATATAACCCTTAGGTAAGTATTTTATATTTTATTTACCCACATTTTAGGGATTCAATATACTTACATTAATTTTTAATAAGGTAGATTACCCTTACGCATGTGTTGTCAAAACATACACAAATATTATCTACCCTTGATCATGTATTATCTACCACTGTAGTAAGTATTGGTTCCATTATGTAAGTAGTATAATAAAATTATGTGGGATTCATTTAACCAGATGTGGTATAGGATTAAATTATGTGATATGGTTATTAACCTTAGGTAAAAATTATATTTTTTTGTTTATGCTTATGTGTGTAGTATATACCATTATGTAGTGATATTTTTTACATTATAGAACACTTAAAACTATAATTTTCCTTTATGTGAGGTTTTTCGTACCCTTAAGTAAGTCATTCATTCCTTTATTCATGAAGAAGGATCTTTGAGTTAACATTACACAAGGTGAGGACTACCCTGATGTAACTCATGGGAGATTTAGGTTACCCTTACAATAGCCCAACATACAATTACATAAGTGAGTGATTCAATTACATGAGGTTTTGTGTACCCATTAATTATTTCTTGTGTACACATACATAGTGAGTGTGACCCTTACATAAATGGGTTTTACCCTTACATAGCCCAAAATCTATTAACGTACCTTTAAAAAAGTTTTGAAAACTCTCATATTCCATTACATATATTAATTTTTTATAGAGATATGGTTTTAACTATTAAATTTAATAATCATAATTATTAAAAACTTTTAATCCTATAATATATTACATTTATATTGATTAAATATCATAATCATCATTTTATATACCATATTATTTAATTATATTGAATTACAGTTATCATAATGTTTATAAATTAAAATTTTTATTTATTTTCACAATATAATTCCATATTTGGTTAATTTATAATTATATATTCTATATGTTAGAAATTAATACATTACCCATATGTTATAAATATATTCATAAATTAATTAAAAATCTCATAATGTTATGGTTCAATAAATATATATATGTCTCTCTCATTTCCTTGAAAATTAAAATACATTAACAAGTAAGTGTATTAAAAACATAATGTTTCACATTTTTATCAAAACTATAAATTTTATTTCAAAATAAAAGTAATTTTATGGGATTAATAATAACCTTCACCAGAAATATACTATTGTTAATAATAGATTTATGTAATAACATAAAAATATATTATTATTTAATATAATTTTAATTAAATAAATTATTATAATTCTTATTTTTAATAATTACTATTATATTTTATAATATAATAAAATATTAATTTTTTATAGAAAATCATTAAATTTTTTAAATAATATTTGAGATAAAATATTGGTTAATTTTTTAATTATGAGACACTACATTTGATAAAAATTTATATAAAGGAACATTGTGCTAGAATTCTCTAGAATCTACATTCCACAGACATAAAACAAATTCAATTTCCCAGCTTGAATTAAAGAAATAAATTTTTACTTGCTAATTAAATTTAAAGAGATTAATTGAAATTATTTTTATAAGGAATTTGAATTAAATTACTTCATAATAATGTTTTATCTCTAAATAAAACCCTAATGTCTCTTAAACCTAATATAATGAAACACTATATAATTTATAATAGTCCATGATTAAAATTGAAGCCCTTTATAGGATTAATCTAATATCACAATCCTCAAAATGTTTTTATTCCATTTTTTTCATCATATTCAAAGATCATATAAATACTAAAAGTTATCAATACCATTAAAATTATGTCCAAAAAAAGATATATTCCCCAAATATACCCTCTAAAAACACATAATAATCCCATGGGTATTATTACCATAAATGTCTCCCGAAATTATGAAAACTTGGATCTTGAGGTCTCTTATTAACCAAAATTATCCTCTATCACTTTAATACTTATATCAAAAATTTTATGAATAAAAAAGTGTCCGTGAAATAATATCATCCTAATTTCTAATGTTTTTTGTATAAGGCGTGACAAGTCACCCAACACATACCTCTACAGAACATATAAAAAAAATCAAGAGATACAATTCAAGGGTGAGGTATAATGACCTTACACCAACCATAAAATGAAATCGATCACACACATTAACAAAACATAATAAATGACTCAATAAAACATTAAAAGACACCATTATTTATCATTTTATAATCTATGTCTTGATTGAGTAGCCATATTCCAATGAAAAACCATTCAGATCAGATAGATATGTCAAACTATCCTCAAATAAAGTATCATTCTGGACATTTCCATAATGTTAAAACCCAAAATATAAAAACGTAATATGTAGGGACAAAAATTCCAATGTTCCATCAAATATACATCTCCCATTAGAATCAATAAGAACACGGGTAGAAAAATAGCTTCCCCATAGATGACCATTTTACATGAATGTTGGTCCAGAATCTATAAGGTAGGAATTTCCAGGTTGTATTCTATCTTAAAATTGATAAAACAAATTTTCATTTGAGAACTAAAAATATCCTTCAACATAAAAATAAAATAACCATCAAAAACTAAAGGACACTCTTGGATCTGTTTCTAAAAACATAAATTGGATATTTCGGTATTTTACACTGATAAACACCATTCATTTTCAACCATAAAAACATACAATATAAAAAATAATGATTTGATCACTTATATACCCAATGATTTTTCTATCTAGGGTTTTTTAATATTAGAAAACCATAAGCTATATCAAATATTAAATATAATTATACAAAAGATTATCTATCATCACTCAATTTTAATTTTTAATCAAGACCATTTACCAAAGGTCAACTAATAATCACTATACCTATGAAAATATTTTTACAATATAGGGGGAGAAAAAAATTTCTCGATAAGGGGTTTTAAAATGAGGGGAAAATTCAATTCTCTTTATAAAATTTATACTATTTATAAAAATTATTTCAAAAATATTAAATTTTATTTCAAATATAAATCCATTATATTACAAATATTTTCTATAAATAATAATTTTTATTTTCAAAATCAATAAAATAGATGACTTTCAAAACATTAAAAGTCATGTTTTGATAAATAATTTTATTTAAAAACCAAAAAATCCTTTCAATAAACTCATATTTCTCTTTGAAAAAAATAAATATTATTTTTAATATAATGATTAATTATGGAATATAATTATACATAGAAAAAATTAACAAAAGCATGTGGCCAGAAGGATTATTAATACATAAGCATCATTTTTGGATCAAATCCAATTGTTGTTATGAATTCAATACCAATTTCCCAATATCATAACCAGTACCCAAGTTCTAAAATTAAAAAAATCTACTTCTCTCCTATCTCATTAATAATTTATTAAAACTAACTTTATAGAACACCATATCTAGGTATCTTATTTTCAAATAGGAAAATAATTTTTTATCTATAAACATAACCAATGTTCCATTAATAGAAATATGATCCATCATAAAGTAACAAAATATTAATAGATAACTCATGGTAGTTAAATATAAAAAATTAGTTTCATTACACATATGTGGAATGTCAATGAGAATCGTACTACATTGACATACAATACAAGAAATTAGGAATGAAATCCATAAATATTATTGGAAATTTATAATATAAAAAATTAATTTATATAA
This sequence comes from Viscum album, assembly GCA_963277665.1. Taxonomy (NCBI): domain Eukaryota; kingdom Viridiplantae; phylum Streptophyta; class Magnoliopsida; order Santalales; family Viscaceae; genus Viscum; species Viscum album. Next base: position 219,857,034 of record OY728167.1, read on the forward strand.
TATATATAATATTTTTTTGGAAATTACAAAACCATTGACTATATTTCATAAAACAAACTACTTTGAAAATCAGAGTTCATAAATATATAATTTTTTAAAACATGTTTCATATTCAAGGAATGGTTTCTAAAACCATAAAAAATATTATCATTTAAAATTATTGTATTACATTAAAATCTAAAAAAGAAGCTTAAAATAATATCCCTTTATAGCTGAGGGTTTTAGGAAAATAAAATTTTAATAAAATCATTTTTCCCTTTCAATTATGGTTTTAAAAAAATAATAGAAAATGGATTTCACTTTTCGTAATAAGTACCTTCCTTGAAATACATAAAATTAGATATTAATACTCCTAAATTATAGTAGTTTGTAATATTTCTTAAGGATAAATTTTTTGGAACCCTAGAGCTTATGTTACAGCTTCCCTTCTTCAGACCTTCATCTTCTCACTTTCTCTCCCTCTCTCACTCGGTATGGGAATAACATTACTATGGATTGTTTATTGAACATAAAATGGTGTATAACTGAATTAATTATTCACATTAAATATACAAACCCTTTACTATAGATTTATATTTAAAATTTTTTATGAGTGTTCTAGAGCCTCATCAACGTATTTTTGGATATTTTCAAAAATCCAATTTATAGTGTTGTTTATATAATATATAAATTATATTATTGTCATATTTGATAAAAACCATTAAAACCCACATTTTATGTCCTTATAAATATTTAGTATTCCATAATATTTAAAACATGAATCTTTTGTGGTGGTTGGGATTCCATGGCTTACTAAAAAATCAAGAAATTTTTACAATTAATGTGGAGGTAAAAAATAGGGATTTATAAATGATGATTTAAGTTTTTAATTAATCTTGATATTATTTTATAACAAAAAACTAAATTTTAATCCAAATTATAATGACATATTAAATATATTTATTGATTTTATAAAAATATGCATTCGAGGAAGAAGATAGGTATACAAGTTGTTTGAATTTGGAAGTATGTATTTACCTTTAAATGACTTCAAATTTACCTTTACATAGGTATTCAAACTCATATGACCCTTATATAGGCCACTGTATATTTAGTTTACCCTTACATATGATATTGGATACCCTTGTGTACATTTGTATTGAGGAAAATTGGCCTCACACATGTGATTTCCAAACTTACAATGGTATTATCTATCCTTGTGAATGTATTTTCTACCCTTATGTAATGTGAGGGTGCCCATATGTAAGTAGTATATTTCCATTATGTGGGGTTTCTTTTCCTTTGGTTGAATTGATATTACATTTACATATATGGATATAACCCTTAACTATATATTATATTTTGTTGTATAAACTTATGTAAGTATTTTATACTCTTATATAGTGATATTGTGACCTTTACACAACATTTAAAACTAAAATGTATCTATCTTTGAGGGTCAGTATACCCTTACAAAAATGTGGTGTAACCTAATGAAATAAGAAGTATATTTGGGTTACTTTTATGCAAACTACACTTACACAACACATGGGAGATTCAAGTTTCCCTTACAGGAGTAAAACATTCCCTTATGTAGGTGAGTTCTACCTTTATTCGAGGTATTCTATACCCTTATATAGCATATTTTGTAACCTTATAAAGTGAGTGAGACCCTTACATAGATGGTTTTTACCCTTAGAAAACCTTAAATCCAATTAATTATATTTGAGTTGTAATGACCCATGTATTTATAGAATAATAATTTTTTATATCAATTAATATTTATGAATAAGATATTAATTTTATGTTAAAGAGGAATCTTTTTTGACAGCGTACTCAACATGTAACAACGTATTTCTTTGAAGTCTTATGTTTCACACAATGTTGAATTATACTGAAAAATAATAATATAATATTATTATTATAAATGGTAGTAAATTCATAGCCATTGTATTGATGGGGATGAACATAACTAACTAAATTATGACTAAACATATTTTTTAAATGTATTAACATTAATCCCATAAAATTTTGTGGCATAAAAAAGAATAAATACGATTTTAATCATGAAAAACTCTAATATTCTTGAAAAGGTTGATTTACCACCTTTTAATAGAGAACCCAATTTAAATATACGTTTTGTCAATTTTATATGTCAAATTTGACAAAATAGACTTTTTATTTAGAATCAGTCCATAAAAATTTACTTTGGGTCAATTTTTGGTATATTTCTGATAAAGATCATTTTTTAATGAATAGAAAAAAATACTATATTTTAATTCCAAACTAGATTTTAGTATAAATTTTTTACAAAGTTATATTGTAAATTTAATTGGTTTTAAAATTTAATTGAATTATATATTTATCAACTATTACAATGTTGGTCATTGGATGTAATTTTACTTTGAAAATGGACATAAACATATGTCAATCTTATGATAGTTATTATTTCTTAAAAACATAATTTTTGGTGTTGACAACGGGAATTTATTTTAAACTAATTTCTGTAAATACTATGTTTTTAATTTGTAAAAATGGATTCCATATTTGGATTCATGAGGTCCAAATTTTTTAAATAGGTAACTTTTATTTGTAGAAATTATTAATAGTAACTTCAGAATATATTTTATTTACCATGGTTAAAGGATAAATCTGGTAAATAATGGTAAAAAATAATATTATAATAACATTAAATTACCTTAGAACATGTCCTAATACTATTGGTTGATACATGTATGACCCTGGTAATCCTTGGGTTGATTGTGGGACCCTCTGGATCCACTTCTAAGTGAAAATCACACTTTATAAAAATTAATTTAACATTAAGGAAAAATTAACAAAAACATATATCTTTTAGTAAAAAAAATTTTCTATGGGGTTATATAAGTTATCTTTTGGACTATAAATAGTCATTATAAAGATAAAAATATTTAATACATAATGATATTTTATTTATAATTTGTAGACATCAAATAAATAAATTTATTAATGACATTATAATGATGTAGTGATTACATTATTAATGATTTATTTAAACAGATGATATTATAAATATTAAAATAAATATATTATAAAACATTTTATTTCATAAAAAAAATTTATAGAGGATTATTACATGATATAATTGAATAAATGAAGGTATTTCAAAATAATCAATTTGGTTTGGATTTTGGAAAAAGTCATGATATTAATAGTGTCAAAATTGACATAATTCGTATTTTAAAATATAAAATAATTTATTATATATTATAAAATTAAAATAAATATAATATTCATCCAAATAGTTATGATAATTTAAAAACTTTATTATGGACTCTTTAAGTGGTTATTTTTCATGTTTTTGTTACTATTGTGATTCTCAATGTGTAAAATTCTTGATTAAAAGGTAAGAGTTAAAAAAGGGTTAGATTAAAAAGATAATGATTAAAAAATATCCAAAACTTGTCCAATCATTAGTTGAGATTTTATTTATACTTATATTCATCTTATATTCTTTTTTAATGAGTTTTGGACCTTTTGAAACCAAAAATCATTTTATAATAAAATAATACTTTCAAACATTCGTAAAGAGCCCCTCCTCCCCCTTATAAAAAGACATCGCCACAAACCCATTACTCACAACTCTAAATCCTCTTGGCTCGTCCAACCTCTGCTCCATGAATCTCCCAAAATTCTTATCTTCCTTGTAGAATCCTTCCCCTATGCATAATGAAATTCAAGAAAGCCTTTTGGTTCAAACCAAATGGAGTTACCTGATTTAAAGGTAACGTCTTTTCTCAAGTTCTATTATTTTATTTTCCTTCTCCACTCACTATACGCTTCATATTATTTTTTACATAACAGAAACACTATCCTAAATATACTATTTTTTTATGATATGTATTAAAAATACACTTCCACACACCTCCATATAATGGATACAAACATATTGTTTCTATGTACAACAAACTACTACATCACGAAACTATGATTGTTCGATTTTTCCCTACCACCCCACATGGTGGCACATATGATGGAAATATATTTATATGTTATATATATTATATTTAAATTTTCTCTATGCTTCTATATTTTTCATTTATAGAATACCTTTATGGTTTCCATAATGGGTAAATACGATAATTTCATTTGAGGAAGTGCGGACTACCGCCCTCTCAAAGTGGTATGACCCCTTCATGCCATACATGGAACATATATAGGATAGAGATAATGAACATATGTAACATATATAAAATAATATATTATAATGGAATTATAATAAACTTATTTATCATTGAGATTTAATACCTTTAAATATGTAGAAGAAATGAAAGTAGCGTTCATATTTATGTACGGCTTACAGTCTTCAAGAACAGTGCATTTAATTTCTTATCTCAAAATTTTATGTACTATTATAAATACATATAAATACAGGATTTATATGTTATTTAAATGAGGAATATCATTTTGGAGATAATGGACTTGTGACCACATGTACAATTTTTAATTATAACAAGTTCATTTTTTACTCAAGTACCAAATATCGACTAAACGACCGATATTAACATAAATAATTAAGAAATTTTTATAATAAGGTAATAAGTGATATAGAAGTAATAATAAACAAGAAACATTTTATCAATAAATTATAAATTAACGTAAGTTTATTGTTCATGAATAACAAGGAACATTCGAGACAAGTCGAACTCGATGTAAGGGAACTTCTTACCCCAATTTCCATTAATTGGGTTAATCATCTACTTTTAATTACGTATTTCTATAATGTAATATATTTTATTTATACATTAAATATGTGTAGTTATAATGAATACACATAATTGATCTATTTTATTTTCCAAATGATCTTTTTAAGGGAACCTTTTACCATCATCTTTTAGTCAAATACTAAATTTTATGTTATATCTTTTAATTTCCATTTTCGTTGGTTGGGATATGTTATTATATATCCTTATTGATATAAATTTTATGTTCAAGTTATGAGAGACCCTTTTCTCTCTCATAAACTCATTTTTTTTATTTTTATGCGACCCCATTAGGCCGCCAAATTTTCGTAAGGGAATTTCTAAACTCAATTTCCACTCTTTGGGTTTTATGCATACATCGTTGATTATATTATGCCAATATTATGTGTGGAATAAATATTTAATTATTTAAATTTTAATTTCCACTTTCCTTTGTGTGCATATAATTTTTCATCAAATAATCACTCCATTGATAAATTCTTACGTCATTTATATGAACTTTTTGAAGGAAATGTTATCTCAATATACATTCATTGAGTTAAATATCCATCCCATTGGTTTTCCTTTTCCAAGAATATGTTTGAATGTCCTCTTATTTTTTACACTTAATATCCTACTATATTGGGTGTATTTATTTTTTTCACTCCTAGTTATCTCATTGATTTATCTAAGGATACAATCTTTGTAAGGTATTTTGTGTCAATTTACATTCCATTGAGACTTTTTTGTTGTTATAAAAAAATTCACTTTTATATGGTATATATATTTCCCTTTCACATATTATATCATGAATCTCCTTATTATCATGATATTATATGCTTTTTTTAATTTTATTCTACAATTAATTTTTTTCAAGTATTTTCTCAAGAGGTAAGAGACTCTTTAACAAAAACATTGTTTTAAATGTTTTAATGATTTATTCTTCTAATTCTTTCGCATTAATGTCAATGTTTTCAAAATGGTTTTGAAGATTTATTTATTTGGAAATTAATGTTTTAAAATATTAATTCATTTAAAAGTTTCAAAGTGTTATGGGACACATTGATTCAAAAATCTATTTATTAAAGGTTTTAAATGGTATTGAAAATGGTTTTCAGAAAGCATTGATTATGTTAATATCTTGAAATGAAATATTGTGATTTCTATGTGGAAATGTTATCTTTTTTTTATTCTTGTTTTATGTTTTATGATCATGTTATATTTCTTGGGTATTGTTTATGTATATGGGTGCTTCTGTGATAAACCTAGGGCGGGTGAGCCCGTGATATCTCTCCAATGCATTGGATTACATGACATAGGTAAATGTTAATGTTTCTCTTAGGAAATTTAGGGAATATGTCGTGATGGGTATTCCAAACATAACTCCCTATGTATATGTGAAATATACAATGTATGTATGTTATGGATGTCTCAAGTTACCATTATGATTTATTATTTCTATGTGTTATTCAAAAATATTATGATTTCACGAAGTATGTTAAAGAGCATATGTTTTATGATTGAAAAGTATGATCTCATTTATTTATATATATTAATGGGATAATGGTTTCTTTCCTTGTTTTATAACCCTTAATGAGATTTTTATGCTCATCCCATGTTTTTGAAATGTTATTCACATGATTTAAAGTGTAATAGGGTCAAGGATGGGATCAAGGAAAATTCATGCTATTTAAAACATGTAACTAAACATGTTTATTTTATTTTAATAGTTTTTTATTTTATGAAAATATTGATACTGAGTAGAAGTTTCTACATGTAATATTCATGTTGTATGGATAAGTTATGACCTAATTCTATAAATCTATAAACCTGAAAAGATCTTCATTGTGAATTATTAATTAATTCAATATTGTGTAATGTTTAAGGTTGGGGCCTTGTAGTTTGTATCATAGGTCAGTTTAGATACCTTTATAGGTTAGGGTGTTATTTAAGCATAAGTGAAATAAACATAATAGTTAGAATATTAGAAAGAGTCATAGTTATTTTAGATAAAAATAATGAGTTCAAGATAACATGAATAAGTATATTTTAGTGTTTACCCTCCTCGTAAGATAGTATATAATGATTTTATTGATATACTTACACTGACCATTTTGGTTTTAGTCAATTGATAGATCTAATAGGGACCACATTAAAAATTGATGTGAAGGAAATTGTGGTGGTTTTCTGAATGAGAATCTGAATTAAATGGGAGCTACAATAAGAACTCTTGTGGTTATTCGAAACCAACTATCTGGAGTCATGATTGACCACCTGAACCTTTTTGATTTTATAAGGCATCATATATGTGAGAAATAAATCCCTATGGATGTTCAAGTATTCATCAAAAACGTAAGTACATTTAAAAATATATGTGTCAAAGATGTGGAAATAAACACTTAGTAAAATTATTCAAAGAGATGGTAACATGCAATATATGTGTTAATGATGTTCATAAAGCAAGAACCTCCCATGGAAAAATGAAGCTTCCAGTTGACTCCGTGAAAGGGAAAGAAGTTCTTTCTGAGGGATTAATTGAATGTTTTAAATGTCTTGTACATGTTCATTATAAAAATAAATTTCCAAAAAAGGTTAGGAAATGGGATCAGTAGGATCATACAAATATATGTTTATCAATTCATAATGTCATTCCAATTGATTATGAGAAAACAAAAACTGACCTATGCAAGGTATGGATTATTTCATAGCTCATGTATTGACATTACTGAAATCTTAAGACATTATTCATGATTTTGTTTTTATGAAATAATTATAAAATAATAAGATGGAAAAACATGGATAAATGATAAGGAATAATGTTCTATGATTAAGATGTCTACATTTTAGTAATTGAAGAGTTATGTTGGATCTATGGATAATGATATGTTTAAATGCATTAATGATATGATTAATTTGGAAGATTGATTCTTATATGTTTAAACTGGAAGTTTGATATGTAAAAATTTTATTCAAGGAATAATTGTCTTTTATTTTTTGGATATAGTTATAAAGAACCATTTAGGTTTATATGATCCTTTAATTTTATGCAATTACTGGATATTACTTTCTGGGGTGAAAATGAAAGGTATGAGATAACATTTGTGGTTAAATTATGGTATAGTTATTTTTGAGGGACTTATCTCATTTTATGGAATGTTATAAAATTATATAATTTTTTAACATGGACAACACTAAGACCATGTGACAAACAATCGCATCATAAAAAGATGTCAAAATCCAACCCACAACTAATGTGTGTTTGGGATTTATCACCTACCACTAGCCTACGGGAAGTCCCTGGTTAGTATGACTTGTTCTTTTTAGTTTAATGATTTTATTGATCAAGAATAAGATTATTTGGGATCTTATGTTTTATCAAATATATATCCATAGTATAGGAAAATTATTTGATGATTATGTGATAAAGGTTATTTTGGAAGACGTTCTCTGTTTTGGGAAGACTATATGCATAAGGAAAATAGAATACATTGGGATTTTTTTGTGGAGTAATTGTTGAAATTTTATTTTGGAAGAATCTTGGGTTTTATTGTATACATATAGAAATTTGGGTTATTTATTGAAATGGTTCACCTATCATAGATAATATGTTATTAGGTTAATTATTTTTCAATATGAGACTTTAAGAGTAGCCGATTTTATTTGGAGATAAATGTTATGATTTCTAGTGGATGACTAGGTGATAAAATCCTACTAAATTTTTGGGTTTCAATAATAGATTGGACTATATTGAAGGATTTTAAGGACAATTGTTTATTTAGTGGTATTTGTTGAACTTTGGGTATTGTTTGTTCAATTGGGGAGATTAAGAGTAGTTTTTCTTTTTATTAAGGATTTTCCCATTTCGGATTATCTGATCTTGTACTAACCATTTTGATTTTGGTTAATGTCTAAATATCGGGGAAATACAGTTTATCCTTTTTGGATTATGTAATTCTCTAGATGTTAATTCTATAACTTCAGATGTGTCCAAGTCATCTTTAATACTCATCGTCTAGAGAAAGGCTGAGTTTTTGGTAGAAATTGAATTAAGGGATGAAACACTAATTTTCAAGTAAGTATATTTCCTTATGATCTTAGTCTAGGTGTTAATAAAATTCTTCAACTCTATGAAAATTATATTTAATAAAAACTGTTATACACTTTCTTTTATTATCATACTTTTACCCAACCACGAATTTATGGTATTATGGTGGTTAACATTTTCTGATCGAGTTTTCTATCACTCTCTATTAATCTATGAGAGTTAGTTTCTCTTACATATCCATGTTTTCCTACATTGAATCCATGTATGTGTTATATCAGGTGACCTTTGTACATGTCTTTCTTTCTCTTAATGTGATAGAGCTATTGACACTTTTTCTGATGTTGGACGTTCAATGAATTTTCCAAGCCGAATTTTAAAATTACGAGGACGGAATATCTAAAAGGGGGGAAGGATATAATGACCCAAGTATTTATAGAATAATACTTTTTCATATCTATTAATATTTATGAATAAGATATTAATTTTATTCTAAAGAGGGAACTTTATTTTATATCACACTCAACACACAACAATGGGTTTCTTTGAAATCTTATTTTGCACCTAACCTTGAGGTATACCGAAAAATAATATAATAATAATATTATTTTATATGGTAGTTTATGCATAGCCGTTGTATTTTTGGGAATGAACATAATTAACGAAATTATTATTACACATTTTTTTTAAATGACATTACATTTATCGAATAAATTTTAGGGGCTTAAAATAATAATGAATCTGGTTTTAAGTGTGAAAAACTCTAATATTCTTTAAAAGGTCGATTTACCGCCTTTTGATGGTGAACCCTTTTTTATCTAGTTTTTTACTTTTATATTTTAAATTTGACAAAATAAACTACTTTTTTAGAATCAGGACATCAAAATTTACTTTGGCTAAATTTTTGGTATTCTTTTGATAAAGTTCATTTTTAATGAATAGTGAAAAATACTGGATTTTAATTCAAAACGTCCTTTTAATCTAATTTATTTATATATTTAGATTGTAAATTTAATTGTTTTAAAAGTGTAATTGGATTATATTTTTATCTTTTAATCCATTTTTTGTAATTTTAAGTAATTTCACTTTGAAATTGGACATAAACACATGTCAATCTTTTGGTAGTTATTTTTTTTAAAACACGGTTTTTTGTTTTGACAATGGGAATTAATTTTAAATTAATTTCTGCAAATTATGTGTTTTTAATTTGGAAAAATGGATTCCATATTTAAATCCATGTGTTAAAAATTCTGTAAGTAGGAAAAATTTATTTTTAGACATTACAAATAGTAACTTCAATAAACATTTAATTTACCATGGTTAAAGGTAAAATCTGGTAAATAAGGGTAAAAAATAATATTATAATAATATTAAATTACAATATCACGTGTTAGAATACTATTGCTAGTACATGTATGATGATGGGAATCCTTGGGTCGATTTTGGGACCCCATGGAGCCACTTTTAATTGAAAATGACACTTTATAAAAATCTATATCTATATAAATACTAAAAAATGATTTTTTCCCGGACACAAGTCACCCCATTAGAGATTCTCTTAAAGCTTCAATCTCCAGCTGATTTCACTCCCTCAACATCTATCCTCTCCATCTCGTGAATCCACTCTCCATATCCTAGGGTTTTGCCTCGTCTCCATTCCCGCTTCTGTAAATACATCTACAAACAATACCCTTCAGCTCCCTGTATCCAGCACTCCTAGTCCTCATCTCCATCTCCTCCTGCTCCTCATCTCTGACCTCATCTCCTCATCACTTCGTCTCCTAATCTCCTTGTCCCATCGTCTCATCATCTCCTCGTCTCCATATTCCTTCTCAACACGATTTCAATCCCTTGATATTCATCCTCTTCAACTTGTGATTTCCATCTCCTTGTATTAGGGTTTCCCCCCAGTCTGCTCCCACCTTCGGCACTCCATCTATGGACCCTAGTATTCAACTATCCATCTCCAACACCCATGTATCCTCATATATGTCTCCTCCATCTCCCCATCTCCGACAGTCCTCATCTCCTCGTCTACTCATATCTATCTCCGTTCACAGCAATCTGACTCCCCATCTCCAGTTCTTTTCCCATCACTCCAGCTCTCCGTTCATTGCCACCGCATCAGTCACTTCTGCCTCCCTACCTCTATTCACCACACACCGTCTCTCTACCTCCGTCCACATTTCTTCTCATCATTTACTATTCCTCCGCATAAGGTCTGTTCATCTTCAAAAAATTTGTAGTTTTTTATATCTTATATTAATTTTTTTGTACATTAATTTGCATATGAATTATTATTATGCCATAATAGTAAAACTATTCTTCCAATTAAACAATTACAACAACTATTTTAGTCCCTAAGAATATTTATTCACATATTATTTTTTTCAGGTTTCAAAATTTTTGTTCAAGCATATCAAAACGTGTTGCAGTTAAGGTATGCCTAGATTGCTTTATTAACTGGACTGTATATACAAAAAATATTTCTGTTCCTCTCCTATATATTGTATAAATTCTTAAGAGCTGGTTTTTATAATAGTGATTCATTACATGTGTAATGTAATTTATGTTTCCTGTTCCAAATAATCTATGTATCTACTCATTAGTTTAACACTTCCATCAGGTTTCCCAAATAAATGATTACTTACTGTATTCTATCATCTTATTTCATTGATTCACATTAGTTTGTGCGATTTAATGTGACATGATAAATAAGTTTATTAGTGTATTCATGTTTTAATGGCAGTATTTCTTTGTCTATTATTTTCATTACTATATTGTAGTAGAGAATATTGACTTCTATAATTTCATTTTCAATTTTTATATGATTATAACACACTACATTGGTTCTTCTCAATTTGAAATTGTTAAAAATCAAATTAGTGCTTAATTTATTACAAGTGTCATTATTTTTTTCTACTTATTAATTATGTTCAATTCTTCATGTATAAAAATCTATTGACTGAGTTTAATGCCAGTGATGTGGTCCAATGAAATGTTATAATGTCTGGGGAAACTATAGATAAAACAAGCCATTAAAATTAGGAACATTCCTCTAAATACATATTATTTTCTTCTAATTTAATTATTTGATGAGTTGATTGATTCTTATGGAAGAAGTTTTGAATCTCCAGGTAGATGATATTGCTGCCTGATTACCAAACAATGTATAACTAACATGATAGATAAATTTTTTATTACTTTTCAATACATGATCAATATATATATATATCTATCAATATTCTTTATACATACTAAAGAAAACTTTTCCCTGACACGTGTCACTCCCTCATCGCATTCCTCCTCACCCGATTACTCAACTTCATTCCCATGACCAAATTTCAATACACCCGAATCGTGATTTACAACCCCACCTCAACCTGCTGAAACCCCTATGCCACCTCCTTCTTCACCTAACGAGTCCTCTACTGCCTCCCTCTTCGTCCGAATATTTCACCAAGATCGTTCTCCAAAATTTAACGTCAACGCTCCTTGTCAGCACACCCCCGTCATCGTCTACCACCTTCAATTCCTTCATGTACCTCTAATACGGTAACTCTGAAATCATCCACCAACAACTTATCATCTATTTTTCTCTAAAATCCATATTATTCTACTCATCTGGTTATGTCGGGTTCTCCTTGGTTCGGCCCCAAAAAGCCTTTCCGCTACATGTATGTTATCCTGCTAGATTACAATACTTATCACTTCTATTCTTCTTTATATTACTTTCGTTTTCACACAAGGTAATGAAACTTTCATAATACTTTATCCTATTTTAGTAGTCCGATTATTATTTGTCTTCAACATTTACCTTCTTCTGATTATAGTAAATAAACAACTTCTCATCCAACCATAGCTATAACTGATCTTATATTTTCATTGATTAGAGGATCATGTATTATATTTTGGTAACGAACCATTTTTTAGGGTAGTGGAATAAGTTTTTTCATTGAGCATGTGGGTCATTCATTTTTTTTGGGTAGTGGAACATGTAATTAATTTGAGCAGTGCATCATGTTTTTTATTAGATTATCTGATCATGTGTTTAATTACATAAATTGTCCATTGTTAAAAGGAGTTGATCATGTATTTTACTGCAACAGATCGTGTATTTTAGAGCATTGGATCATGCGTTAGAGCAAGGGATAATTATCTTAGTTTAAGTAAATATCACTTGGCATTTTTTTATATTAGTGGATCATATTGTTTATTTTATTTTATTTATTACTTTCTTTTGCAGAATTGGATCATGTTTTACATTATTTGTTACTTATGCCAACCAGATCTTGTATATCTTCATACTTACATAATTCTACTATATTAATGATGTATCCTTATTTTAGAGAGGTGGGTCATTTTTTTCAGGAGAAATTTTTTATGTGGCTTGATTCAGTGACTTACTAGACCCACCATGGTCATGAAGTATGACTTGGTACCACAAAATGGTATGACATTCAAACAATGGGTGTTTTTCAGTTATTTTGAATATTTCCTGGAATTGTTCATGAGCCATTTGGTTCAGGGAGAATATTTTTTCCAGTCTCATGAGAATTTGGATCATCCTGTAATGATGGAGATGTTTTTTTCAAGACTTTCATATTTAATTTTCATAATTTCTATAATTTAAATTTGTTTTTTATTTCATTCACATTACTTTTCTGTGTCATCTACTCTTTTTGTGCTCATAGTGAAAACCCTAATTATAGACCACTTTGTTTTTATTTTTTTTCTTGCAAAGGAATATGTAATAAATATGACCACTGATTTGCTTTACTTCCAAATAATGAAGTATCGCACTTCCTCTCAATCTGAAACAAATCCAATGGCTTTTTCTAGGCACCTCAGTTTGTGTAAGGAATGGGATAGAGTTCAAGATTTTAAGGTTAATTATCTTACTTAATTTGATTTTGATGACTTAAGCTTCTATTAATTACTTAACACTGATTCATCTTTTAGGTTTTTCCATAAATGGGTAGTTCATATTTTAAGAGAGTTCCGAAGTCAAGTGATATTAAAGTTATAGACTTTAGTAGCACCACTTCTAATCATGAAGATCAAACCTATGTTGTATCAACATGATATTACCGTGCCCTTGAAGTCATTCTTGGACTCGGGAGGAGTTATCTGTGTGATATATGGATCATAGGTTGCATCTTAGCGGAGTCGTGCTCTGTACGGATCTAAACAATCGATTTTATTCAGTTGTTTTGAATATTTGATGGCATTTTTAATCACCCATTTGGTTCAGGGAGAAGTGTTGTTCCAAACTAATGAGAATTTGGAGCATCTTGAAATGATGGAGTGGTTTTTAGGACCAGTCCCTCAGCATTTGTTGAAGAGAGCAGACCAATTTTCACAGAAGTACGTGCAGAGGGGCTGGCTGGACTGGCCTGATGGGGCGACCTTGAGAGACAGCATCAAGGTGTTGTGGAAGCTCCAATGACATCAGGTTAGTGACCATCACCATTATTTGGTTTGTATTATTATTGTTGTTGTATTTAAAAGATTTTGTGTTTCGGGGTTTCATGCATTCTTGAATTTGATAATTTAGCATGTATACCACTCGACTGGAGACCTTATACATTTATTGCAAGGCCTTTTGAATTATGATCCAAATGATTGATTGATGGGTAGGGAAGCTATTAGACATCCCTTTTTCAGGGATGTGCAAAGAAGATTCTGAACCTAGATAAAATGGAATGAAATTTCAATATGGTTTTGATTTCATAGAAATCAAAATATGGGTTTTGGAACTTCTTTTTCACAGTGGGTTTGTGACAATTGCTCATTAAAAAGGCAAACTCAGTGTGAGAAGAGAGGATCAAGGTAATTGTACTAGAATAGTTTGTTTAATCTCTCGCATCCTGTGATTATTTAGTGATACAAGACTACATTCTTGAAAGTAAATATGGTACTTTCAAATTGTAGTGATCATTTATTTTTTTGATCTATTGCTTGTCTTGGTGGATAAAATTTTGACACATTAAAAAGAGAAGTTTTATGTCACATCACTACATGTGAACCTTTGGTAATGGAACATATTAATTGGATTTTTTCCTTGTATCTTCAATGCTAAGATGTTATAAAAGATGCAGAGTTGATTTTAAAAGGATTTCATCAATATCATGGCATTCAATAAGTAACCATTCATAATAATAAACCTCCTATACTTCATAGAAATTTTTTTAATACCTAAAGATTGATTTTTTTTCAAGGTAAATGATTTTTATTATATTGTTTTGATTTTTCAAGTTGATTTTACATATAGAAGTTTTCAAGGAATGAAAAATGAGATGAAAAATGAGATGCAGATGAGTTTAGTATACGCAAGGGTAGGGGTTGATATATTTGGTTTACACGTCATTGTCAGAAGAACTGAAACATTAATATATTTTCATTATGTATATATGCATGGTCCAGATGTTTGTGTCATATATAAAAATATGTTAAAACATTTAATCGTGTGGGATTTTTCTATTACATGAATAACTGTAATCAACTTCTGGGGTCTAATCATTTTGTAACATAGTTTAAATGCTTAATATTCATGATTTAAAAAACCATACTCAATTAAGAGAAATTTATTCATTGTCAATCAAGATCAAAATCATGATGGTGAATTACGAGTCAATATCCCATGTCTGTGTGATCTTTGATTGGATATTAGAGAGTAGGAAGTGATTTGATTAGCTATGGAATTGAAGGTTTGTGGATATCTATATCTATTCTAAAGATTGGTTGTTTCCAGCACACGTGTCACATTATCCACGCTCCATATCACTCCTTTGTTATGTTCAGGTTACAATCCCATAGTCTCACCCACTCCTGATCCCCTTTTCTATTCAGTGTTCCAAGGGATTCTGCTGAATATCGTCATGTCCCTCCGCGACTCTACACTCCAACTGCGCCGCGTGGTGTCGTGCCTCCACCTCCACTTTAGATCTCCTCCCAAACATCTCATTCTATTAGGTTATCTGAAAAATCCACAATACCTTTTCCAAACCCTATTTCGATTCAACCACTCGCGACTTCCCTCGCTGGTATTAGGGTTCCGGATGAGTACCGTCATCCCTCTCCTCAACTCTCATCTCCAGTCGTGTCATGTTGCGCCTTCGCATCCACCTATCAACTCATCCAAGACATCTATTTCCACCATGGTATTTTGCATCTTCCATGACAACTCCTCCAAACACTATTTTGATTCCACCACTATCCTCAACCTCAACTTACCCACCTAACCAGCTTCTCTATTTTCCACCTCCGACTATGTGTCGCAACACCACTTCTTTCTGGAATCTGGTTCACACATCATTTCTATGATGATTTTCCAATTACATAACCTAAATCCTTTATTCTTCCCACTACATTGTCCACTCATGGCCAACATTAACAGATCAATGTGAAGTCGACATTTCTAGGCCCGCACTTCTGATGGCTCATCTTCTGCTGAAGTATAACATATCTAACATAATTTCAGGGCATGATTTTTTTTATCAATCATGGGTTTTTCCTTTATTTTTTAATGAATTATTATTTTGTTTTATAGCATGCTCATGAAACATAGTTGTGCTTCTGGGTTTCTCATATCCTTTCACTTCAATTTTTTTGGCCTGGTTATTCATGCTAATTTTTAAAATAAAATTCTTTTGGTGTGGTTAGTTTTATGTTATGTGATAAAAATTATTCTATCTTATATTGGTTCATCACAATGATATCCATTCCAATACATTTATATGGATTGATTTTTTTTGTATTTCTTCTTAATATCCCCGATGGATATGTACTCTATTTCTATGTTGTTTTGACTGTATTCATTATGGGGTTTTATCTTCTGTTATTATTGGTTTGTCTCTCACATTGATTTTATAGTATCAATGTCATGGGGATGTTATGAAGTAATGAAATTGAAAGTTCTTCTGTTTCAGTGGTATTCATTTTTTCATTTTGTACATGTTCTCTAGAAACATAACAACCTAGGTGTTTTAAGAGTAAGGTGCAATAGGGACTTTGGAATTTCTACAACAAATAGAAATATATCATCTACTCAGGTATATGTTTTTTCCATTCATTGGATTTTATTTTCATGACATCATTGGGGCAGACAAGAAATATTTTTCCAGTTCCATTGAAATATTATGATTAAAAGACAATACATTTGTTCTTCTCATTTGGTAATTCTTAAACATTATATTTCAGTTACAATTGTTACATTTGGTAATTTTTTCTGGCATGTTTTTAATTGAAGTCATTTATTGATGTAGAAATTTGTTTTGACAGATTTTGATGCTAATGATGCAGTCCAACGAATTGTTACAATGCCTTAAAACTCTAGAAATAGCATGCCATGAACTACATCCCCATTTTAAGGATATATAAAACAAAAAAAATAGACAAAATTAACTAAAACCCTTTGATGTTTTTCCAAGGTATTGGTAATACCATATTAAATTTGTTATTTTCTAATAACCTTTTACATTATTTACTTCCAATACTATCTATACCATTATTAAAGACTACATGAAACTATGTAAGAACATGTTTAATTAACAAATATACACTTTTTGAGGCATATAGCTTGTAAAGTGAACTGATTTTCAATTTAATATTTTCTCAACTATACTTAACTGCTGCAGGAAACCATATTACTCTCAACCAACATCCTTCAGTGCTGCTCTACTACAGGAACAAATCAAGCCATTACATGGAGAATACATCCAACAGAGCATGATGCAGATTGTTTGAATCCAAAGGGGACACTTAATACTTTTAAAAACTTTAGTTAGTGTCCCATTTTAAACCCACCTCTTTTCAGATGTAACCTTATGTGAAAACATGCAGTGTTGTTTTGTTGTTTCGAAAATATAATATCTTCTACCAGAATGGGTTTTTCAATTTTCATGTATTGTTTATTTTTTTACCTTTTTCTTTATTTGAAATTTATGTTACTTCATGTTTACTATTTCAATTTGTTGAGAATAAATTTTCAATCCTTTTCCAATATAATTTATGTTTTCTAAATTTGTGTTGAGGTTTGAGACCCTTACTTGACATGTTTCATTCACGCTTTGTGGTTGAATAACAAAGTAATGTCTCCTCTCATTTCATAACCATGCTCGAATAACCTTGTCATTGGGTTCTTCGCATGCTTGGGCTTAGCATTGTAGATCACCCATTAGACAAAGGCATTGATTATGTCAATGTTAGTAGCAAAAATATAGGAAGACAACTTTTGGTTTCTGGAATCTTTATGCACTTATGTCTTTACATATTCAATATGCAGGTATTCATTATAAATCATGGAATTTATATAGAATAATGATATTTATTCTCATATTATATCAAGCTTGAATCTGTCTTCATCATGTTTTTTGTTTCAATTTTATGTTATCAGGTCTTCAGAAGTGGTTGAAGGCTCGACATACCCTTGATTGGTCTCTGTTTCCATTTTATGTTTCTTGTCGTTTATTTTCATATGTAAATATTAAATCTCTTATGTAATGACCATCATGGGGTCATGTAGAGGCGATTGGAGAAAAATGGGATATATATATATATATATATATATGGTTTTAATTAACAGATAACAATGCAGTTCCAAGGTAGCTTCAATTACAGAGATTTAAGGTTTTATAATATGAGTACTGTAGAATTATGGACTCCTTTATTCCCATAAACATGATTTTGGTGATCAATACATCAAGTTTTATCAAGGGGATGCAAAATAACTTCCATATTGATAAATCCTCTGAACCATTTTTCTCTTTTGATACTAATTATCATTCAATGACACCACATGAAATGCATTCATGTTTCCTACTAATCCACACATATGCATTGTTTCAAGCCTATATAATCCAGTTAAAATCCCTAAACCATGAAAATATCCCTATCTTGCATTCCATAATTTATCACAATCTCACCTCTTGCCTCCATCTCTACCTCCACCTTCATCTTTCGTTTCATCTCTGTCATTGATACCTGCCTCTCCCATTCCATCATGTTCCATCCCTTCCAGTATTAGTCTTCACTCCATTTCCATTTTTCACATTAAGGCCACTCACTTCATCATAATTATTTTATTTTAAGCATTATATTGACAATATTTTTTTATTGATATTGAACCAGATGATTTGAAAAAAAAATTATAGTCCCATGCATTTTCACGGGTGGGGTACTAGTTAATTTAATGTTTTGGAAAATGTAACAAGAAAATATGTCTTTTAGCAAAACAATTTTTATATGGGGTTATATAAGATATATTTTTGACTATAAATAGTAATTATAAAGATAAAATGATTTAGTAAATCATGATAGTATATTTATAATTTTTAGACATCAAATAATTAAATTAAATTATGACGCAATAATGATGTAGTGATTACCTTATTAACAAATGATTTAAATAATTGAGATTATAAATATTAAAATAAATTTATTCTAAAACTTTTTTTATCCATGAATTTTAAAGATTATTATGACCGGTTATCTTTGAATTAATGAAGATAGTTTAAAATAATCAGGATGGTATAGATTTTTTAAAAAGTCATGATATGAATAGTGTTAAAATAGACATAATTTATATTCTAAAATATAAAATATTTTGTTAAATATTATAAAATTCCCAAATATATATAATATTCGTCCAAATAGTTATAATAAGTATAAAATATTATCTCTAACTATTTAATTAGATATTTATTATGTTTTGGTAACTATTTTGATTCTCAAAGTGTTAAATTCTTGATAAAACGATAAGAGTAAAAAAATTATAAATAAAAAAGATATGGATTAAAAAATACAAAAAATCTATCAAATTATTATTGGATGATTTTATTTAGACTTAAATTCCTATTAAATTATACTTTAATGAGTTTTGGACCTTTTCAAACAGAAAATAATTTTATAATAAAATAATACTTTCAAACTTCCCTAAAGAGCCCCTCCCCTCCTTATAAAAATCCATCACCTCTAACCCATTACTCACATCTCTCAAGACACTTATCTAGTCCTCCATATGCTCCAATAAGCTCCCAACATCCCTCTCTTACTTATAGATTCATTCACCTAGGCATAAGGCAATTCAATAAATCATTTTAGTACAAACCAAAGGGAGTTACCCGATTTAAAGGTAACGTCTTCTCTCAAGTTCTTTTCATTTATTTTAATTCTCCACTACCTATGATATTATTATTATTTTTACATAAAAACATTAGTATCTTTAATATACTAGTTTTTTTATTATAATGATTCAAACTACACTACCACACACCTCCATCTAATTGATACGAACATACTATTTCTGTGTATGGTGAACTACTACCTCACAAAACGATGATTGTTCTATTTTTCCCTACCAACTCTCATTGTGTCCATTATGATGGAACATAATTTATATGTGATATATATTATATTTATATTTTCTCTATTCATCTGTATTTTTCATTTATATCATACCTTTATGGTTTCAATAATGGGTAAATACGATAATTTCATTTGAGGAAGTGCGGACTACCGCCCCCTCAAAGTGATATGATTCGTCATTCCATACACGGAAAATATAAAGGATCAAATTATTTAATTATGTGACATATTTAAAATATTATATTATATTGTAATTATAATATACCTATGTATCATTAAGTTTTCATTCCATTAAATATGAAGAAGAAATGAAAGTAGCATTCATGCGTATGTACGGCTTACCGTCTCCATGAACGGTGCATTTAATTTATTATCTCCAAATGTTATGTACTATTATAAATACATATAAATACTGGATTTATATGATATTTAAATCATGAATATCATCTTGGATAAAATGTAATTTTAACCACACTGACAATTTGTAACTATAACAAGTTCATTTTTGACTCAAGTAGAAAATATCGACTAAACAACTGATATTAACTTAAATAATTATGAAATATTTATAACAAGGTAATAAGTGATATAAAAAGAATAATAAAATTGAAAAGGTTCTAAAGAAAGTATAAATTAACTAATGTCTGTTATTTAGGAAGAACAAGGAACATACGAGACAAGTCGGGCAGATGTAAGGAAACTTCTTAACCCAATTTATATTCATTGGGTTAATCATATACTTTTAGTTATGTCGTGATATGATGTAATATCTTATATTTATACATTAAATATGTTTAATTAGAGTTAATACACATAATTGGTCTATTTTTTTTACAAAATGGTCTTTTAAATGGAACCTTTCGCCATCATCTTTTAATCAATGACTTCTTTTATGTTATATATTTTAATTTACATTTACTTATGTTGGGATATTTTATTCTATATCCTTATTGCTATAAATTTTTTCCACATGATGAGAGACACTTTTATCTATCTGAAACTCATTTCTGAATTTTTATGTGACATCGTTATGCTCCTGAATTTTTGTAAGGGAATTTCTAAACTCAATTTCCACTCTTTGGGTTTTACACATATTTCATTGATTATATTATGCCAATATTATGTGTGGAATCAAATTTTATTTATTTATATTGTAATTTCCACTTTCCTTTGTGTTTATATACCTTATAAATAGAAAATCACCCCTTTTATAAATTCATACATCATTTATATGAACTTTGTAAGGGAAATCTTAGCTCAATCTCCATTCATTTCATTAAATATACATTCCTTTGGGTTTAATTTTCCAAGAATATGTGTGAATGACCTCTAATTATTTTACACATAATATCTTCTTATGTTGGGTGTATTTATTCTTGACACACATAATTATGTCATCGATTTATCTAAGGATATGATCTTTGTAAGGGATTTTATCTCAATTTACATTCCATTGAGAATTATTTGTTGTTATTCACTAATTCACTTTTATATGGTGTATATACTTCAATTTGAAATATTATATCGTGAATCTCATTATTCTTAAGACATTATATTCTTTTTTTATTGTTATTCTATAATTATTTTTATTCAAATATTTTCCCAAGTGGTAAGAGACACTTTAACTAAAACATTGTTATAAATGTTTTAATGATTTATTATTCTAAATAATTCTCATTAATGTCCATGTTTTCAAAATGGTTTTTAGGATTTATTTATATGGACATTAATGTTTTAAAATGTTAATTACTTTAAAAGTTTCAATGTGTTATGGGACACTTTCATTAAAAAATCACTTTATTAAATGATTTAAATGGTATTGAAAATTGTTTTGAGAAAGCATTTATTATGTCAATATATTGAAATGATATATTGTGATTGCAATGTGGAAACATTATCTTTATTTTATGATTTTTTATGTGTTATGATCATGTTATGGTTCTTGGGCATTGTTTAGGTATAAGGTTGGTTTCGTGATAAACCTAGGGTGGGTGAGACCGAGATATCTCTCCAATGCATTGGGTAACATGATGTAGTTTAATGTTAATGTTTCTACTAAGAGATTTAGGAAATATACCATGATGGGTATTCCAAACCTAACTCCATAAGTAGCTGTGAAATTTAAAATGTAGGTATGTTATGGATGACCCAAGTTACAATTATGATTTATCATTTCAATATGTTATTCATAAATCTTATAATTTCATGAGGTATATTAAAGATCTTATGTTTTATGATTGAAAACTATGATCTCATCCATTTATATGCATTTATGGGATAAGGTTTTCTTTCATTGTTTTATAACCCTGACTGTGTTTTTTATGCTCATATGATGTTTTTGATATGTTTTTCACAAGATATAAAGTGGAATAGGGTCATGGATGTGATCTAGGAAAAGTCATGATTTTTAAAACATGTAACTAAACATCTTTATTTTCTTTTAATAGTATTTTATTTTATGAAAAAATGTATACTTTTTAGAAGGGTCTACATGTAATACTCAAGTTTTATGGATAAGTTATGGCCTAATTCTCTAAAGATATAAACCTAAAATGGTCCTCAATGTGAATTATTAACTTCACTCAATATTATGTAATGTTTATGGTCGGGGAATTATATGAGAAAGGTTTGGAAAAACACCTTTACCATTGCATAGAATCATTTTTTATAGAGAATAAGGTTTTGACTATGAATTTTGATATTTTTAATTCTGAAACTTATTTAATCCATTAATTTATTCCATTTATATTTCACATAGATCTTACTGTTAATTTTAATATAACATATTTTTTCATGATATTGATTTAAATTTATAATAATCTTTATAATATATGATTAACATTTATTTGTATGAAATAATTCCAAATATGGTAAATGAATTGTTAAATTAGATAAATGTTACAAATTAACACATTTACCATTTGTTATAATCATATTCTTAATTAAATTACAATTTTAATTTTGATATATTTCAATAATAATTTAAATATATCTCACCATTCATGGAAAATAAAAATAAATTCAAATTTGACAGTATTAAAAACATTTTGTTTTACATTTTAATCAAAAATATAAATTTCATACAAATAATAAAATACATTTATCTCAATAACAATCACTTTCCCTTGAAATGTGTATTTATTAAGATAAACATATAATTTATGAAATAAATTTGAAGGAGCTTATTATTTATAATAATTTATATTCTATAAATTATTATTATTCTTATATTTTACAATTTATTATTATATTCATTATTACATTAAAATTTATATTATTTATGTGAAAGTATTAAATTTTTAACAAGAATTTTTTTGTTAAAATAAATATTATTTTTTTTAAATTATTATAGTATACATTTAATATAAATTTATTTAAATTAAAATTAATCAATAATTATTGGGATGTCAGATTCCATCCCCATAAATAAATTATATCCTTTCAATTTTAATTACGTGACTAAATTTTAATTTTACTAATTAAGTTAAGAGAGTTTTATGAAAACCATCTTATGTAATTTGAATATCCTTACTTATTAATAAATTTTCCTTATAAATTGCACCCCGCAATCTCTTAAATCAAAAATAATGAAACCATAGAAAATTTAAAAGATTACTCTCTTAAAAAATTCTTTATAAAAAAATCTACTATAATAATCTTTAAAGGGTTTATATTCTTAACGTCTCCTAAACGTAAAATATCATGTAAAAACTAAATGTTATAAATAACTTTAAAATTGTGTCTATAAAAAAATATTGCAAAAATAATCCCTTATCTATATCACATAATATACCCAATAGTTACATTACCTTAAATTTCGCCAAAAATATGAAAACTATGATCTTCAAGTAACTCATTAACAAAACAAATATAATAAATGTCATAAAGAATTGTCTATTCAATTCTAAGATCCAAAATATTAATTAATTAATATCATCATAATATAAAATTTTTAATAAAACCTACTCTAATACTAAATTTGGTAGCCCCAAACCTATATTCCATGATCTTGTGCTAAAAATCTAATCATTAAAATTCAATCTTTGATGCTCATAAATGTTATCCAAATTAAACCATAAAAAAGTAAAACATAAAAAGTAAAACTTAAAAAGTAATTATATTATTCAATCCATATCCAACGATATTTTAGGTCTATATTTTGTTGTATTAGGAAACCATTATAAATATTTGATTTCCCATAGAATTCTACAAAAAACTATTTCACTTCACTCGAGTAATATTCTTAATGAGGAACGTTCACCAAAGTTCTTATAAACATCACTATACCTATGAAAATAAATTTCAAAAGTATGGTGATAAAAAAATTCCTATCAAGGAGATTTAAAACAAGAGGAAAAATAATTTCTCCATAAATATGAAAAATAATCTATCAAAAAAATTTCCTTTTATATCAATTATAAAACAACATATATGAAACAATGTCTACAAACAATAATGTAGTGTTTTCCAAATCCATAAAAGATATTCTTCTCAATAATTTAAAAGGATTAATTTGAAAATTAATTTTTTTTCAAAACATAAAATCCATTAAAATAAACTTGTATATCTCAATGATAATTTTAGAAAATCACTTTGGAAATAATATGACTATATAGAATATAATAATTCATGGAAAACATTTTGAAAACCATGGTCTCACATGGAGTGTTTACATTTGGACATCAATTTAACACCAATTCCCCATATGGTTATAGGTTCAATCCCCTTTTACTATCATCATAATCAATTCCAAATTTCTAAATTTAAAAAAAAATCATCCCTTTCAAATAAATAATCCATTAAAAATAACCTTTCATAACTCTATATCAGTGTATTTTTTTAAAAAAGGATGATAATTACATATCTATAATCAAAATAAAAGTATCTTTAAATGAATTTTTTCCTTTAAAAGGTGTCTAAAAATTCTTGGATAACATTTGGAAATCAAACATAAATAATTGATTTACATTCCACATATATTGAATGTAAATGAGAATCATAGTGAATGGATGTACGATATGTGTAATCGTGATTGACATCCATATATTTTGAAGAACATTAATGAAATTAAAAAATAATTAATACTCTTTATAAAATAATTTCATGAAATTTAAAAACCTTTATAATATATTTTATAAAAAAACTCCTTTGCAAATATGGGTTTTAAAATAAATAATTTTTTAAAAAAGCATCCCTTTATAAGAATAAGTTTTGTAAAGTCTAAAACTGGCATGCCTTTATAATTATGTTTTTCCTTTAAATTCTAAAATAGAGTCTTAAAATCATATCCCATTACATTAGAGGGTATTGTGAAAATTGAAATTTAACAAAATAACTTTTCTTGTGAAATTAGGGTTTTGAGAAAAGAATAAAATCCAAATCTTTCTTTTGAAAATATGTTACTACCCTGAAAACCATGAAAGTGGAGACTAATTCCCTTACCTCAAAGTAGGATGCTATATTTTCTTAAGGATCTCCTTTTATAAATCCTTGGGAATCTCTTACAACGTCCCTTCATCATACCTTCTTCTTCTCACTTACTCTCTCAATCAAAACTCTAAGAACATGATTAGGGATTCTCTATGGCACTTAAAATGGACAATGACTTAAGGAGGGGTTCTCTTTAAATAATTTTCGCCTATATTGTAAATTTATATTTATAATATTACATGATGTCTCCAGTACCTCATTCTTGAAATTGAGTATATTTGATATAATCTCATTTACAGTGATGTTTATAAAAAATATAAATTTTATAATTATCATATTAGATAGAAACCATACAACTTAATATTCTAGATCCTTATAAATATTTAATATTATATTATCTTACAAACATTTATCTTTTGTGGTGGTTTAGTTTCCCTATATTTATATAATTGTTTTAAATTATTATTGGGAATTATGCGATAACAATAGGGTTTTATAAATGATGGTGTGATATATAAATTAATCATTGTCTACATTTTCAATAAAAACAGCATGTGAATAAAAATTATAAGAACATATTAAATATTATTTTTTATTTTATTAGGATAACCATGTAAGGAAAAAATAGAGATATAATAGGTAAAAATATGGATGTTTATGATTACTATTATATGACTAAATATTTTCCTTTAGGTTTGTTTTCAAACTCACTATATGACCCTTATGTAATTTCATTTAGATTTTTGTTACCCTTTTGGGAGGGATTTGAGACTCTTATATATATTTTTATTGAGATATAATACCCCTAAAAAATGTTTTATACCCTCACACTAGTATTATATACACTAATTCATGTATTCTTTACACTTAGGTGAGGTGATGGTAGCCTTATATAAGTAGTATATTAACTATATGCTGGGTTTCCCTGGCTTTATGTGGTCTGAGATTACCATTACAAGAGATGACCATATGAAATTTTAATATACCCTTATGTAGCGATATTGGGACCTTTATTAAAGATTTAATACTTGAATTTTCATTTACATGGGGGTTTTTGTACAATTATTTTACTTGGCTGCACCATTACACAAGCAGAAGGATATTCAAGCTACAATTACAAAATCGAAGAACAACACTTATGCATCTCATAGAGAATTCAGGTTACCCATCTGTTAGTAAAACTTACCCTTACACAAGTGAGTGTTTCCTTTACATGAGGAGATATGTTCCCTTTCATATAAGGTTATGTACCCTTACCCAGTGAGTGTGACCCTAACATATAGGGGTTTTTGCCTTACGTAGCCTTAAATCAGCTACCTTACCTTTACACAATGTTTGAAAACTCACTTATACCCTTATGTAGATTTGGTTTTTACAGGGAAATGTTTTTTGACTATTAAATATTATAATTATAATTCATAAACTCATTTAATCCATTGATATATTCATTTTATATATCTTATATTATTAATCATAATTTTAATATACCATATTAATTCATGATATTGGAATACATTTATCATAAACATTATAATTTATAACTAACAATTATTTGCACTATATAATTCTGAATATGGTTATTTTTTATTAAATAAGTTCTATTTATTAAATTAACACATTACACATATGTCATATATATCTTCCTGATTAAATTATAATTTTCATAATGGTTTGTTTCAATAAAATTTTATTTATATCTCTCATTTCATGATAATTAAAAATATATTTAAATGTAATAATATTAATAATCTAATATTCTTCATTTTAAACAAAACTATAATCGTCTTATCAAAATTAAAGTAATTTTATATGAATAATAATCACCTACACATGAAATGTACATTTGTTAATAATAAAATATAATTTATGAAATTACCTCAAAAGTGGATATTAATAACTATAGTTTAATGTTTATAAATTTTTGTAATTATTATAATGTAATAATTATTTATACATTAAACATGTCAATAATTTTCATATTGTCTGTTGAAAATAATTTAATTTTATAAAATAATATTTATTTCAAAATATATTTTAGTTTTTTTCAATTAAGAAATAATTCATTAAATAATATTTAATTTAAATGATGATTAAGCTATAATTATTTGTACATTATACACCATGTATTTTGAATTTATATTGAATTCCTTCTATCCTTAAATATCCCTATTAATAATGATAAGTGGGATATATCTGAAGATAGAATTGATATCTTAATTCCTTATATTCCCAAATCTAGTGACTAAACTATCCTCGGTTTCATAGTGGAACATAGCAAAGTGTTCCACCACCATGAAACAAAGAACATTATAATCAATATTAGATACCCCTCCCTTACCAATAGATTAAAATTTCTTAGGTATTTTATTAATTTAAATAAATTATGGAAATAAATAGAAATCTTGATGCCCTCATTGAACCATGAAGTGTTTTACTTCTCTCATAATAGTTATTCTTCAATGATCAAAATCTCTATTAATTATTTATCTTCCTCATTTAATATGAAAAATAACTAATCATCATAAATTTCCTAGATGTGAATATCAATAACATTGACTAGGTTTACTAAATCCTTAGGTGAAATATTGGTAGCAACATTAACCCTGACCCAATATACTAAATTTGACTTCAAATGTTTTTTTATGTATGATATTTCAAGGATATAAATATAAATCTCTTTTCCATAAATTCCTAGTTTCCTATATGATTTTTTTAATTTATATCAATGATTATTGAAACAAAAAAATATAAGTTGGGAATTTGGGACTCCTATGTTAATTAGTTGTGGTCAGTGATTAGATACAAATCTAAACATATGCTCCAAAAACATGTTGTGATATTGCGTTATCTCTGGAAAGTTATATAAACAACTATAAAATCTCACAATTTTCTATTTATTAACAATATTTTTTATACACAATATATAATTATCTAATCTGAAGAAAATTTTTATCATTTGATTTCTTAGAACAGAATGATTACAATATATCATATCCCCCTTTGTTATCGATGTAATTAGGAATGGTATTTTGTTCTATATAAATTATCTAAGGTAAGGTACCTAGATTAAAGTACAATAACCCTTAAAAAATATCTTATCTTACACTGTAACATTTTTGTAAAAGAATCAATTATAAATTAGAAGTCAATTTTTTTACTTCAAGCATCACCTACTGTAATGGTATGTTTATCAAATCAAATTCCATGATGTGTTTTTAGAGAATATAGAAATGATTTCCCAGAGGGAAAATATGAATTATTCCCATTATTCAGTTTTCATATAATAACCCTTTTAATTTTTTTTGGGATTTCCTATCACCAAAATCAGTACATTTAGTATTTTGATTTCTTTGAGAAGTTATTCACAATTAGTTGGGAATTTAACTCCATAATAATAACATATCATTTTCATTTCCAATTCAATGATGTATTAGTGGACTGATAGGCCTACCAACCACTTCTTTTATAGAAGTAATAGACACTTCCAAATCCTTTATATGTGACATAAAAACTTGAAATGACTCTAAATCTATCCTACCAAGCTTCTCCATGGTGTTTCGTCTTATTGGTAAGACCCCAAGGTGGAGGGCTGGACAATAACCCCTATAACACCCCCTCAATAAATAAGAATGAAATTTCCATCATTGGTATAGGAGGTTTTATATTATCCACCTTAGGATCATCTTATTTAGATCTATATCATGTTTAAACAGAACCTTTATTGGGAGAATCAATAATTTGATCAAAACGCCCCCCAAGTGAACTTATGGAAGACTTATTCTCTATAGGGGTTTACAACTGACTTCTCAGGTTATAAAACACTATTTAGTTATCCATAATTTGAAAATTATATAGGAGAACCATAAATTGATAAAAATGAATTCACTTGATAATGAAACTCCTGGATGATTCTTAAATACATTATGGAATTATGGGAAGTTCTATTTCTAACATTCCATCTTTCCCCTTATGAAACATTATACCTCATTCATAAAATATTTTTTTTGTGTAAAATAAGTAAATATAGACAACATATTAAATTTATTATTATTCCATTGTCTAAAAAACTAACCCTTATTTCACTGTACTAGGATTATGATAATAGACCATGGACCTCCCATTTTCTACTAAGAAACCCTCAACAAAATGAGTAGATAAAGTAATCTCTTAAAAATAATAATTTATATTATACTTATTAATGAATATGTGGAATCTATTTGAGCAATGTTATATTATAAAGTCTATAGCTAATACAACATGAACTATTACCCCATATTTTCAAAATCATTAACATACATATTCATATTTAGAATCTACGTTGAAAATGAAGTACCCTTAGTCGTTTTTCAATAAAATAACACTTCAGAAACCTTATACATATCATTTTTATCAATTTATTTATATATAATTTTTTACATTTTCTACAATACCATAATGATTCATAACATCATGTTTCTTTTTGAACCTGGGATCCATAAAAACCACCATTAATGATGATATTTTTTAGGATACTTTTCTACAAACATTATTATACTCTTAGCTAAATTATTAAATTGGATCTTTATAAAGTGGCTTCTCCAAAAACTCGAACATTCCCATTTTTTGGAATTTATTCTCATTTTTTTATTTTCATATTAAAATACTACCACTTTGATTTTAATTTTCCAAAATTGATCCCAAAGATAAGTTCAATATATTATTAATATATAATTAATCTGAATAAGAGCTATTTTCTAGATTATTATTATACTATATAAATATTCAATAATAACCATTAATGAATATAATTCAACAACCCCTTATTCAAATAGGGATTTTAAATGTTGAGGATAAATTTATTCTTTTCATTAAGTGGGTGAACCAGATTTCTAATTGTGGTTCGAAATGTTATATTTAGAGTTTACGCACCACTAACTGGTTTTTTGGGACTTCTAATAGAGGTTTAAGTGTGGTCGAGAGGTTAGGGAGAGAATTATATGTATTTCAATATAGTTTGTATACAGTCTTAAAACACTGGTGATATTATGCAGTGGGTCATTACCTAGGGTCCACTTGAGGTTCCATTGACTATATGATGGGGTTAAAATGGGGGAATTTGTATTTTTACTCATGTATTTGTGAGGGGGATAACCATATTCTCCCCTTTTTTTATCTCACACGCCCAAGGGATATCTCCAAGTTATTCACTTCATCTCCCTCCATGGGAGGGGTTCTAAGTTAGATTTTGACACCAATCTGAGGTAGGAAATCAAATCGGATGGCCTCCATATTTCTTCTCCCACACCCATAATAAATTTTAAATCTAATGGTTTAGGGTTCAATTATAATTCCACTAAGGCATGGTTGAACTATAAAATTGAGATTGGTCTTTATTCTCCCTATAAAATAAATGTCTTGGGATAGACTTTTCCTACCACCATGTGTTTAATCTTGAAATGTATGTCATGTAAGGAATTTCTATTTGGTTTTAAATTAGAATTTAAATTGATTAATGATTTAAAATATGGTTTATGTTGGGTATTTAGCTTTTTATGGGCTCACATGTTGACTAAGGGTAGTTGGAACCCTGTTTGCCAAAGTTTCAGTGATCGTTAGTTACTTGATGAGATTCAGTGATTAGAATAATGTGGAAATTTCATTTAGAAAATAAATTTTATAATTAATTATAATTTAATAATATGGAATACTTATTATGAGTTAAGTGCCAATGAAGTTAGGAAGTGTCCATTGGTTCTCAAATGATCTTGGATGAACCTCTAAGGGGGTTTTCAAGCTATGAAATAAAGGGGAAATAAATTCTATAAAGAAATCTGGTCCCCAATACCAATCTTTTGGCATAATAAAATTTATTTGTTTTTCATGTGATGCATTATCACAACCATTAGTGTTCTAAATAGTTTAATTAAATATTTTAATAGTTTAACTGACTCGAAATGGTCAATTTAAATGAAATACCTTGTGAGAAAGGGAATGAGGTGATGAATACTTGTTGGCCTAATGTATTGTTTAAATACCTCATCCACCAATGGATGAGGACACGAGATACTCTGATATACCTATTTACATTTGAACCTCGTTGGGGGTGTTCTTGATGCCTGTGTTACCTTGTGTACTTGTGTGGGAGACCTTGGCCACTCGTATAAGGGGGTGTGACTTAAAATAAGTAGAAAATCCCATGAAGGATGTGTGGGGACCAATAGAAGTGTGGGATCCTTTTGACCTATTGATCTGGGTTGGGTGAGTTAAATGGTATAGAGTGACCTTGTTTATAAAGATGGGCCTTAGAACGTCTCTTTAGATAGTCTCCAGTGAGGCTAACCTTTGAGGACTATGAGGATAAATGATGAATTTGAGGATGCCAAGGGATAGTATGTCCTCCAAATATTAGACATTTTCCTAGAGACTAGTAGTGGTTAAGAATCCTGAGTAGGACAAATCCATTTTAGTAATGGCCATGGGGAACCCCATGGGTGGTATTTTTTTATATGAGCCTATGTTTTTTTATTTGGATATTTGTAGATATTGTAGAAGGTTTCACCTAAAACAGTTGATCTCGAGGGGATGTGGACTATGTGATATGCATGGGAATTAGGAAAAACCTTGATATTGTTTTATATTATTATTATTTTATGTAATGTGATTTTCAAGGACACTTTAGAATTGGACATTATGCCTATAATTAATGTGATTTGTTGAGATTCCTGGGAAACACCCATTAATATGGATGAAACCCTTTGATTCTTTGAATGTTTGGGATATGGTCTCATGGTATTTTGGGGTGGATGCCTAGTTTGGTTAGAATATACAATGAGTATAGTTGATGATATCATAGATTCCATGTGGTTGTACCTATGATCCATCATTACATCCATTCATCTAGGTGCGCAGAAGAATTTCAGAGATAAAAATATTACATTTATATAGGGGTAACATTACAAATCCTGGGGTGTTAGTATTCGAATAGAAATACCATTATACCATTTTGAATGCCCAATACTCCCAATATTCAAATGTTGGTAGGAGGTGTAGTGTTGGAAAATATCCTTTATCTTGGATGATGGACATCCTAAGGGTAACTATTGTATCCCCATGATTGATTACTAGGATATCTTGCTAGTATATATTGGATTCACTAGTGATAGATCAACTGAGGATCCATGAGAGATTAGATACTCATGAGATAGATATAGGGATCCAAGGAGTGTATTACCTTTTTTATCCTAGGTTTCCTTTGAATAATTCATGCCTCAACATATAGGATCTCATAGGGCCTCTCCCTCATAGGAATCAGCTATCATTCTAACTGAAAATTGATTTTTTTATTTCCAAACACTTTTAAGGGAATGTGAGAACCCATAACCTCAAGACTTGAACACAATAAAAAGTCACTAACAGACCAAAAATAATGTTCAAAAACAATGCACACTACAGAAGAGAAGATCCTCCTAGCAACTAAAATCATAAATTCCAGCCTCCATTGTCTCATCACAGCATAAAAAGATGACTTGTGCCCAAGAGCACGGGCATGGTACCGATGGCCAAAGCCATACCCTCTCAAAATTCCAATTTTGAAAAGCTATGAAACAGTGAAACCTCTTTTCACTGAACCTCATCTGAATCATATTTTTGTAAGAAAACGTTGCAGAATCCATTGAGCAGTGGTCTTCTGAGACAATAACCAACATCACTTATAGAAAACCATCATTGTCAAGACATCACTACCATGTGAGATCACTCACTTGGTGCACACAACAAACCCGCTTCAAATCATGTTCATCATGAAATCAATATTGTCTTTAATGAAAATCTTACAATCAACCACATTCAACTCGACTGATCCCATTTCAAATATAAATGACTTGACTCAAATAGGTTGGGCCTCACACTGTCCCATTCAAAAAAAATCTTCTCCAACCAAAATCACAAACACCGATAACCCATCATCGGTCACCGGAACCGAAGGCGGAGCGCGACATCATCAACACCACACTCCATCAAGAGCACCAAACAACCAAAACCATAAAAAACACAGTCAAGAGCTCCAAAACGCAATCCAAACGAGAAAATGGGACCTCCTGAACTCCAGATCACCAGAAAAAGTACCCTCCATAAGCCAGAGAAGTCGATTCAGATCCCGCCACCACCATCAAAATCCCACTAGGAGACCATATCCTCCCTTCAGACCCATAGACGAAACAAAATGCGACTATAACCCCTAGACTGTAGCAAGGAGAAATTTCACCCTGGACCAACACCACACCACCATGGGTAACCCTAGCCAGTTCGAAGGTTAGGGAGAGAAGAATGCAAACCACCGATGAGGTTCCCTGAGGATGTTGAGCCCACACTACACCACCATTAGAAGATACCTCACACCGCAAATTCGCCAAACAAATGCGCCAGGGAGAACCACATTCGGCCGGAGATAGTGCAGAGGAAGGCGGCAGTGGGGGAAACTGAGCGACACGGAGCCCCTTACGGGCTTATTCCAATGACAATGTCTCATCATCCTAAAATTCTGACCATCCATCTACTATCATGGGGTTCATCCAGAGAGATTATGTATAAGGGATGCTTGTTGATGACCTAGGATCTAATTATCATCAGTAGAGTTATGTGTGTGGGATTTACCTTAAGTTAACTGAGGTTCATTTGAGGTTATTCTCAAGATCTCAGACACTCAATCATTGGATAATGTAGGTATTGATTTCTAGGACCACATACCTTAGGATTGAAAACATTTATCTGAAATTTCCTAGGTGATGTTTATGCATCCTTTTGGTGTTTGGGATAATTTTTATAATGATTATCAGAAAGTGCTCAGACACATTCTATTTTTGGGATAAAATGTGAATTTTGATTGATTTTTTTGTTTTTTCAGTAGTCTATTATTTAATATGATATTTTCAGATGCACATATCACTACATTGTAGGTTATTTATCGAACCACAATGGTGGTTCCTTACTAATTATGTACACACACCATTATCATGTCTCCACATCCTTAGGGTATTGAAGTAAACTATAACTTGAATGTGGGTACTAGTTGGGACGTGGTCCAATAATATGTGTTCAATCTAGAGTATATTGGGTGGATTTAGTGATCAAGATACGATATGGGATGCAGTTCAAGTGGAACAATTATATTTTATTTAATCATCCTTTTTTGTAATGTGATCGGCCTAATGGGAAATTTTTCTAGTGCACTTCTATATCATTATTTTATTTTGTAATAGCATCCTTAGTTTCTTTTTTCTTCTTACATACCCTGAATTGTATGTTGTTTTTTATTTATATTATTATTTTTCACTCTTTTATAGGGGTATATTCTCTATGTAATATCCCTAAAGATCCTTGTTCCTAGGTAGTAGCTAGTGGAAAATGATATAGAACACATGATGTTATATAGTGGTCTAGTATGGTAACTATTAATAGTGAACCGAGTAAAGGCATTACAATGTTGAGTCAGTGAATGTTTTTCTTGGTATACTATTTTTGGACCCGATAGCCAATAGAAATAAAAAAGTGTCAGACCCTATGATGGTTATCATGTTAGTGAATCATGAACCCCAATTACTGTAGGTATTCATTATTTACAGAGATGGGAATTTTTTCTAGATATGTGATGTTACATTTGATATGATTTTCACGTTGGTTGTTACACATGATGTTTAATATTGATGATGAATTATTGTATTTTTCTTCTGTATTGTAGTATAAAGAGGTGTCTCATGCATCATGATTAATCACATAGGATTCAAATGACATTTAGGGACCTAATATTGTAATTTTTTCCCCTGATGAATGTTTAATATAATAAAATTTTAAAAATGTTCTCATAAAGTGTTTTCTTATATATGTATATGGTGGAATTCCAC
This sequence comes from Viscum album, assembly GCA_963277665.1. Lineage (NCBI taxonomy): Eukaryota > Viridiplantae > Streptophyta > Magnoliopsida > Santalales > Viscaceae > Viscum > Viscum album. Next base: position 219,892,451 of record OY728167.1, read on the forward strand.
TTATCTAGAAATACATGAACATAGTTATTTTAGTGATTGGTCATGTGAATCCTATATCGATATGGTCGAGGGTATTATTGATGATCCAGTCTGTCAGGGATGGGGATGTTTCATGACCTTAACAAGTTGGTGTATGAATTTTATTCTGGTATGACGAACCCACCAAGGGTTCTCTTTAAAAGGTTTGGTTATTTAATGTTGAAAAAACAAAAAATATGTCATTTTACATTATATATTGTAATGGTACTCCACTTAAGAGAACTGTGTGCTATTGGTTCATGGTATATAGATCATCATACAATGATTTCAACTATACGTGCTTACCTATGTGGTCTGACTAGATCCTCCAGATATCAATCTCATTTAAAATTGCTCGAAAGTGTGTGTGTGGGGGGGGGAGGGGTTAGAGCCCCAGGTTTTGTTAATTAATTTTATATTAACAACCTAAATGGTGTTTTCCCTTATATCATGGGATGTAAGTCTACCTAAACAAACATTATGTTTATTTTATTTTGGTACAGATCTTCCAAGATGATATTGTTAGATGTGACTATGGTGATTGATAAGTGGTGGAACTCAAGGGATCAGTTTCGTATGCGTATGTTTAGTGAATATCAGTGCATTATAGGCTGAGTGTTTTGTCATAAAATTATTTTATATATATATATATATGATACCTTGATTGTGTGGTTAGTATTCTTAAGTGTCATGCTTTTTTTCATATAAGTGTATGGAGAATGTATCATGAGTTTTGATCATCTATGAGATTTAACCTATGGGAAAGGTGAGGGAAAATTTTCACCGAGATACATTACCTAGAATAGTGGGTGCTGATTGTTGGTGATATGTGAGGGTATCCCATGTTATGTGGTAGCTCGAGTTTTTATTTCATTGAGGTGGGAATCATGGTTAAGTTATTTCTCTTAAGATATATTCACATGATGTTTTATCAATTTTATGTAAATGGAATGCTTATTACTTGAGACATTATAATAATAACACCTTCAGTTCTAACTCTTGGGAATGTGATCCACCTTGAGTGTCATGGTATTGAGACTGAATTTCAAATGGAAGAACCATTTGGGTGCTCGGACCCTATTGACATTCAAAATGATTTAGTAGCTTTGGAGATATCTAGTGGATTCTACATTCTGGAATGGGATTTGATGGTAGTTAAAAATTTTATTGGCCTTAGGCCATGAAATATATTAGTTCATTTCAAAATGGTAATCTTGAATTTTTTTTGTCTTAATGAGTTGAAATTTCATGAATCATGGATAACCATTATATATGCAATGAGACTCATGGAAATACGACATGAGTTTTGGGATCGAGGGTTATGGTATAGTAGAACTGTTATGTTAAAAGTATATATAGGTGACACAAGATTATAACATATGGATATAGTTGAGTTTTAAATTGATTATGGATATGAGTGGGATGAATCCCAATTATGATTTATATGTTTCCTATTATCTTAGTAGCCTGATAATTTGATGAGAACGTCTTTGTAAAATAAACATGTGTGTATAATTGATAGATAATTTTAAGGCAATGCTTGAGAATATATATAAGGAAATCCATATAATGGTAATTTCACTATTGACAGTTTTTTGGTGTAACAATCATTATAATTGGAATTACACTATTTTCTAATGAAGATGTTCTTGTTATCCAAGAATGGGTGTTAATTAGTTTTCAAGTTGGTTCTTAACTATTGGAGGGTTTCACTACATCTGACCAATGTGTTTGGTGATGAGAAAGATATGGGTATTAGAGTTGGGTTATATCCAATTGATGTGATGATAAGGTCATGCCTATGGTGGGGAGTATGATAAAAGTAATTATAATTCATCCCTCATACAAGAGGTATTTTTGAAGTGTTACACTACTCATTGGATCTTAGTTGGTGTATATTCAAGATAGTGATCTATGTTACCCAGATATGCATATATTACTCAATGAATACAATCTCTAAATTATGAAATGGTATCAGATAGATTTTGAGTATTTTCATGTATCTTGGGGATCATATTTGATGGTCCATGTGTTATTTGGATTAATAATGTGTTGGTGAACATTTTTATAACATGAAAGAAGGATTGGATGATTTAGGATTTGAGAGTGGAACCATACCTAAACTGTGTTTATGACTTTAGATAATTCAATGAAAAGATCATTAGATTCCTCTGGGTACGAGTGTGTCATTTAAAGGATCAAAGGGGTATATTTGATCACGGAGAGGGGAGCGGTGAATCAATGATGATTTAATTTTATGATTATTTCTAATGAATCAAAACTCACATATTGTTAGAGCGATATGATTTTTTTAGAAATCAATCACATAGCTATAACCATTGGAATACTTGTATTTACAAAGTTCACTACCCAATAATAGTATCTAGTCCTTATCTTGGTTTGGAAATAATCTAATACCACACAAACCACTAATAAACGATATTTTTTAGGTGGATATAATAAACATGGAATATCCTTTAATATGGAAAGAACTATAGTAAAAGTATTATGCAAGTGTTCCATGAAAAAATAAGTGACGTAATAATTTATTTTGTAAAAACTATAAGAACCATCACCAAAATATTTAGAATGGTTTTACTCTGATTTTTGAATTTTATCCATGATTTCTATTATTTAAAGAAAATATTCTTTACGTTCTTAACCAGTATCTGGAAGGTTCATTAGTCAATCTATTGAATACCTTTTTGATGGGTTCATCTTATACACTCCACCAGGTTCCCATCTATTATTCTCTATTTGGTTAATCCTAGTATACTGAAACATCTTATAGAAAACTATCTCTTAGACAACTCGTCACTCTGTCCATCCGATACGACTTAAGTGGAGATTTCATCTAGTATCATTCTAAATGTTTCCACCTCAGCCTGTTTGTCTGATTAGATTTCCAATTATGAAGATCTTTCCCTCACTATAATGATTTGATGACATAATTACCTTTGTTCACATACACAAATTACATAGGTGTGGCACATTTGATATATTATGGAACTGTATATACATTATATCAAACATCTTTCTCAAAAAAATTGAGTTTCTCTCCAAGAACCTTCCTTCCTTGGACTACATTGAAGTCTCTTAAATGATATTAGATATCCCTTACAACATGTCAGCTATAAACATCTTAAAACGTTTTTGTCACATGGAATCAATCATGATCTTCATCCACGATTTTGGGAACATTGAATGACCAACTCTGAAACATGAGATATGATATATTTATGAAGTCATTATAAATAAATTAAAATTAGTACACCCTTTTACCACTCTTCCATTTGGTAGAACATCGTTAAATCATATTCATTTAATACACCTCAATCCAATTTTCCTGCAAAACACTGAAGTAATTTCTAATAAGTTTTCATCCAGAATCTTCCCCCTCCTAATAACATAAATAATAAATCTTTGACCAATAACTTTTTACACCAATATTTGACTGATAAAATTCATAAAAAATCTTCTGTTTGTTGAATTTAAACACAACCTTTTATCTAACATCTTTTTTTATGATGACTTGGATACATCTGTCTAAGGCTCATGAACCATTCACAGAAGAAATTAAAAAAGAACAAATTATATACTTTTTACAATATTATAAATCCTTATTTCATAAAATATAGAAATCAATTTATCTGATATAAATATACTGATGACATCATCTAGTGATCTTCAAATAATAACATTCCCTTTGAACATCGAAATATACAACAATATAACATTATGAAATAAACCCTACATATCAACTCCATATTTTTGAAACATAAGTGTGGTAAACATAATGGATATTAATTATAAAAACTTTAGTATACAAAATGAATTTATCCTCAATTATAATTAATTTAAAAAAATGAGCTCCTTCATTACTCATAATATTAGAAACATATAAACACAAAATAATCATAGGATTATAATCATTGAACACTTTTTGGGATGAAACATTATAATCAGGATAAGATAATTATTCAGAAAAAAATTTAGGAAATTTACATTAGGTTGTTTAATTGAATCTTACACACATGGTATGGTAATATTATGTTTTTTCCCTCCATCTGATCATAATTATAAAAAATATCAAAAAATCTATGTGGTTTATGTTGGACAATAAAAGAAAATTCATTTGAGATTACCATAATCATTCATAAAATGCATAAGAATACTTCTTAACACATTCCATCTTCATCAAAATAACATCAAACTTCATGGTCCCAAAAAAATCCCCCTTAAAATTTTTTATAAATAAAAATAATCAATCACTGCAACATTTTAACACACACAATGGATAACTTATCATATAATTTTATTCCTACATGAGTGAACTCAGTGCAGGAAAACATGAATAATTGTACAAAAATAGAATGTTGTCTTTAAGTGGAGTCTTAAGAAGCTTTTATTACAATTATTAGAAATATTTTTCCTTACATTTTAAACTCTAATCGTCATACAAACTTCATCCAAAAGGAACACATTTTACTTTATCCACATCAATAAACTATTACAATAGTTCAGACATGCTAAAATCACATATTAACAAATTACTTCCCCTAAATAAATGTTATACCTTGTAAGGTAAAATAAAATTCAATTGAAATATTTAGGTGACAACTTTTCCTCCCCATTTGAAAATAACATCCAAAGATAACATGAGAGAGGGGTCCAAATTTCATACCCTTTCCTTGAAAAAAGGGTGTATTAACACCCATTATTAACCTCATCTTCAAAAATGTTTTCATCAGAAATTTTATTTTCCAAATATCACCAACTTTTTCCATTATAGGAAAAAACTTCAACTTGAGTTCATTATATTATATATTCTCATTGATGAAGTGATATTTGATATAAATTTTATTTAAATTTGATTATTAAACTAGATTCTTAGTGATATTTATATCACTTTGATTATTGTAACTCAAGTTAAGAGGAATCATTACATTTACTATTGTTTCTTCCAATTGTTTCTTCGTCCACATATGTAATGTAGTGGAATAACTTGTAGCTACATACTTATTTTCATCTATGCTGAGAGTTAATAAATTTTGATTCTTTTTATATAATCTCACAAAAAATTAACCTAAAAATAATACCCACTAGGTGTGAATCTTTTATCATCAGCATAACCTTTCCAATCCATATTTATACAACCAAATTAAACTATATTCCTTATTCTATAATATTTAATCCTAAAATCAATTAATACTTTGATATATCTGAGGATTATTTTATTTACCATATGATGATAAACTTTTGGATCACTTTATACATTGAGCAAAGTGTAATATGATATAGAACATCTGGTCTTGAAACTATTAGATATAACAAACTTCCAACCAACTTCTATAACTATTTAGGATAAACATTATTTCTTTCCCAGTATTTTAACACCTTTGTGCCCATTAGAATAGGGTTGGAAACTAGATTTGAATATTCCATTCCAAAAATACTTCGAATTTCTTTATCATACTTATCTTGAGATATGAATTGATATTTTCTCATTTGTGATGTTTTTATGTCAACAAATTATTTCATTTATCTTATCATGGACATTTTAATTAATTTCTTCATCTCAACTAAAAACTATTCAGTTGTTTCTTTATCAATCCCTACATGGAATATATGTTCAATTTAAATGATTATAATGATAGAAACCATTTTATTACATTTTATATTGATGATAATATAAAATACTCCTTGATTTTATTTTAGCTTTATTAATAAATTATACAATTTCAAATATCAAGAATTTAGACAATGATTCAGCCCATAAAAAAGACATCAATAACGTACACAGATATATTTCATCTTTCCAAATAATTAAGTCAAAATTTTATTCAATATAAACTTATTCATCGAGCTCTCCATTAATAAATGTTGATTTTACAACCATGTGAAACATTTTACAACATCATATTGCAGTGATAGAAAAAATTGAATAGTTTCTAACAATGACACTAGAGAAAAGGTCTCAAAAAAATAAATCCATTTAGTTTGTGAGTTTCCTTTACAAGCCACCCATTAATTATTTCTTCTCTACTTAACTTTTTCATTCAATATGTTTCAAAATACACACCATACACCAACCACATCATTATTTTTTGTATTAGGTACAAGTTCTTAAGATTTATTCTTCTCAATCAGATACAACACATAATTCATAGAATTAATCCACACTTAATGCTCCAAATCAATATCATCAACCTTTGGCTCAACTTATTAATTTAAGAAAGTATACAAAACAACCTTTTATGTTCTTCTAGTTTGAACCAACTGTCATTGATCTCTAATTATGTTTTATAATTCAACTTTCCATAATATTATGGGATTATATTCACATAGTTTTCCCTCATCACATGACATATCATAGTTATAATCATTATCTTGAGTTTCTTCAAAAAATTTACTATAATTATGAAATTTTTCACAATTTTCAACATCAACCACTTCATCTTCCCTATCATCCACAACTGATAACTTTTATGAATAATTATTATCAGAATATTCAAGAACATTCATGTTAAAAAATCCATCAATATTTATTATTTCATTACTATAACCCATATATTTCCTACCATTAGCTTCACATCCATGAAAAATTACATCAACACCTATCTGATAAAATTTTTTAAGATTATAACCAATTAATTTTATAATGAAATGGAATCCAACACACTTAGGTATTGAAAACATGGGGTTTCTTGATAATACATCTCATAATGTTTCATATTAGATTTCAACCTAATTAAATATTCATTCTAAATATTTAACGCTTCTCTAATTGGTTTCTTCTAAATTTTTTTGAAAAGTATCATGTTTGATCAAAAAAAATTTATCCATATCAACCAATCTATTATTTATTATTTCAGAAAAACCTTTTTTATGTGGTGTGTATATTTCACTAAACACGTAACTACTTTTTTCCTTATAAATATAATATTTAAACATACCTTTGGATTATTCATGAACATTATTATATTGAATCTTCTTAAAATAGTATTTGCATTATTTTTATACACCTCTCAATACTATTAATATTTTTGATAGACAATGATTAATATTTCATAAATATTATACATGTAATGAAATTAAATTAATTAATAAAATAAACAAAATAATTATCAACATTTGTTGATATATTTCTTAAGGACACAAAGATGTCATAATGTATTATATTCAAGGGATGAGTTGAGTGTATCTCATAATTCCAATGTGTTGATTATTGAATCATCCCTTTCTAACATATGTAAAAACAACAGTATTTGTTCCTTCTCATGTTAGGAATATAATGAATAACTTATATATTTATTGGATTTCACATATTAATCGGAAAAAGATTCCCTAGCCTCTAATTCCATAGACTATTTTCATATATCATCCTTTGATAGCATGAACATAGTGTGTCACTAACATGAAACAAATATCCCTTGTTTCATTTGAAATTCATTAAAAGTTTCCCATCATCAATGTGTTTAAAAATGAAACATATAATAGGAAAAAAATTGATTCCTTTATCAAAAATATTTGAAAAATGTAAAACACGTGAGCTTCAACTCATAAAAAACCAAGGATCTTAGGAATTTAACTTTTCGTCTCCAATGATAGAAAATAAAATGTCTTTGAATCTATGTGACACATAATTTCCAACAGCACCAGTACCTTCTTTATAGTCATTAAAATTATTTAAAATCTTCAAATATCCATTCATGTATAAATAACACCCACTATCCTATATCTAAATTCATTATCCTTTTTTATCATTGATATTAATTTCAACAAATAAGGATTTTTTCCTTGCCTTTTTCTTCGTTCTCATGGGACTTTTGATTACTCTCGTCAAAAATTTATTGTGATGGTGACATGACTAGATATATTTATAAATGATTTATAGGCTTATCACATCATTAAAAATTATATACATAGTATTAGAAACTATTTTCAATTTTATGATGGGTTTTTTAGGCTGTTTCCATTGATTTGGTGGACTCCCCTTTAGTGGTTTCCTCTAGTTTATTCAGAATTCATTATAGTGTAAATGATTAAGTTCAAACATATTATCTATATTCTCATGGCCTAAAAAATAACAGTTTTTTAAATATAAATATAATTTACCTTTTTAACTTGTATATTATCCATTGTTTTGAACCTATCCCACAACAACATTCTTACCCTCCATTTTTACACATTGTTACAGGCAAAAATTTTGGATACCTCATAATATTTCTTCTTTAGGTTATAATTATTTCCTTAAAAAATATAAAATTTAAGAATATTATGGTTTTGGAATTAAAATGATAAAAATAGTCAGTTTTTCAACACAATTTTTTTTGGCAACATACATGAACTTCTTAACAACCCTTTTAACTGAAAAACCAACAACATTATTATTGACTATTGAGGATAATATTTATTGATCCCAATTAGGTTTTTTAGTCTTATTTATTTCACCAAATTCTATAAATTAATTTCAGAAATTTTAAATTTCATTCTCATATTTTACATGTTTTCATTTAAAAAGCATCGGTTCCTCCTCTTTCACTTTCATCTTTTATTCAAGATTTATGTTGATATTTTTCTCCTCATCAATTGACATCTTTAGATAATCAATATAATGAATAAAATTGTATTTTTTTGGAGAATATATTCTTTATTTTTTCATCAATTATTTTTTTCTTTAACATATTATATTATTTCTCAGGTTATATAATCATTTTAGGACTTTCATTTAATACCCATTTCAGAATAAACATTTTCTATCTATTTTATTCTTCCTATTATTCTATGATACATCATTAATTAATGGTGAAATTTTCATCATTAATTATTATAATAATAAGATTTTTAGAATCATTATTACTAGATTTATTACCTTCTAGTTCACATTCATCATCATCGACATATTTTGAAAAAAGAGTTTCCCTTATTATGGTTAGATAAGTTTTTACCCTTTGCATTAGGAGAATAAATTGTTTTTTCAGAATTATTCTAAGGAATATTTGACTAAACTACATGTCTTGATTGATTAAATATTTTCAATGATCATATTAAATATAAATTTTTCAAACTAAAAATGGAAATAAAGGAGTACAAATGTGGCAGTTTGGGGAAAACCCACAAAGACAGTTTCCCAAAAATCAACCCAATGGTAAGAACCTTTTGGGTATGATTCATCATGGTCATTTTAATTATTTTGGTTTTACTAAAATAGGTTTCTTGAGATCAATAAAAACTAAATCAAGGTTACAACATCAATTTCAGGGAATATGAAAATGATAATCCGAAATCTAACATGAGATAGACATATGGCATAGGCTGCAATGTAGTAAAAAAGTCACCAATTGATATTCATACAAATAATTAGATCAACCTATTCTAGAGAATAATCCATTTTCCAAAGAACACTGAAAACCTATTCATTGGATGCTTGGCCTCTAAAATGAAAGAATTATAGGTTATTGGCCCTAGCTTGGTCAAATCCAAATACGCCATTGTCATTTGATTAAACCAATAATGGTCAATGTAGATGAAATCGAATGAGAATAGAAATTTTTTAAACCTTGTTACTAGACATAGGGTTACAAAGATTCAATTTTAAATATTCATTAGGTTCAAATCCTCCCCTACTTTTTACCCTTAACACCAAGATGATTAATCTTGCATGAAAAAATTTAATTAAAGAAGAGAAATAGATTCCATGCTTGACTTAACAATTTAATTATTCAATGTAAATAAATGAATATTTGAAATTGTATGAAAGAAATTAAAAACTAACATGAATAAGGAAAAAATGAAGAACATAGTGGAAATTGATGTTGTATAGTAATCTGGATTAAAATCAAAATAAAACAAAAACAAGGAATGGAAAATGATTCTTTGAATCCAAAATAGAAATAGTGGAATTCTTGAAATAATAAAAGAAATTAATAGAGATATATAGGAATTAAAATTTGAAATAAATAAAAAATAATCACAAAATAAAAGAAAAGTGTTAGATACTCCTTATGCATATCAGGGTTACTAAAAATTTATTTGGCCTAAAAGGTATACAATATGTAAATGGTTCACATTGTGTATATTCATTTTTTGGCTTTTACTTCAAGGATTTCATGATGTGTAACTATCTTTGAAATTTTGTATTTTAGACCCTTAATATTCTATAAATATTTTCTTCCCTATAGATTTTATGGTTTGATTTTTTGATATCATACAGGTTTTAAACATTAGACATCATGTATTTTTTTCACACCGTGTATATTCTTCATGTTTGAAATTTGTGTTGTTCATGATGTGTACTCTTTATTCATGTTTTGAACTTTCTTCATGGCTTTTATTTGAGTTTCATGAATACAAATTCCTCTAGAATGTGTTATCCTCAATGGATACATGTTGTGTACTTTATATTTAGGATGAATAATGAAGAGTTTTTACATTTTTCCAGAATTCCTCATTTGATTCTTGAATTCATAATTTCTATAAAAAAACCTTGTGTCTTATCAAATAATGAATGATTAAACATTTAAGAAATGAATTTAAAATGTATATAAAAATTCATATTATAAATTTCCCCCACACATGAACAATTTCTTATTTGTATGAAAAATGAATCTCAACGGACATTCCAAAAGAGCTAATATTTAAGCAGGTCACATTCATTACTACTAGGAAAATAATAATAATTGCAAGTGGAAAAATCCTATCGTCTAGAATCCATCGTGTATTGAAAATTAGTCATGCCTGATAGTGATGTTCTTTATTCAGATTCTTTATTCTATTAATTATAGTTTAATGACTATTATTTATATATTATAACTATTTTTCAATTTACCTCAAAAAAAATTTCTCTTATAACTCAAGGAAAAATAAAATTTTAGTTATGATCATATATTTAATACATGTTCCTAATTATAGGGATGAATTTGATTTGTCATCAATAATTTTTAAATATAAATAAAACATTAATCATGCAAGATTCATTAATAAGGTTAAAATGACTCTGATGATGAGGTTACGTAGGAATATAATGAAAATATAGCAGAACACAAGGGTAAGCTCCATATTATAATTATGAAAATCCTGAATAGTGAAATGAAGTAAATATGAATAGATAAAATTATTCCATACTCCAAAAAAAATAAAAGTGGTTCAATGAATATGTCATGATAGCATAAATAATGTTCTCTATACCTTTAGATTTTCATTTGGTTTTTCAAAAATAATTTTTGGTAAGATCGTACATCCATCACTTGAGCACATATGATCTATCCTAAAATTCAAAAAATTGTTAATGGTGGTTTTTTGACCTTCCTAATACAGAAAAAAAATTATATTGATAATTTATTTTTAAGTAGAACATTGTAAGTGTAGAAAATTCAAAAATAAATCATGAACCATATCATATATTTTTTTTAGAAAGTTCCAATGTACAACTCCACAAAATCAATATACCATGTATATAAGAGTTGAAAAATACCCCATAGTTATTCAAAGAAAAATTTTCATAGTACCAAGAGTAGGGTAGGAATGGATAACAAGCCTCGAAAGGCTCTAGTCTAGAAAAGTTTTTCATGAACACTACGGGATAAATGGGGATTGATGTGCAAATGGGTCGTGAAAAATGGATACAAAAATATTTTCAAAATAATATTAAAATTGTATTTTTTTAATCACGACCTCAATAAGATCTCAGTTAATTTTATTATTGGTTTACAAGTCCTAAGTATCTCTCAAGAATTATTCTAAAAAAATATGAAAATGATGGTCTAGAATTCTATTAGAAATTGTAGTATAAAAAATAACTATAAATCACTCAGAGAATAATATCTAGTAATAAATCATTCAAATTAAATTTCATGAATCATGAATTAGAATTATATTACTCAAATCATAAATCATGCTAAAAATATAAACAGGAATAATAATGGATTTCAATAATCTCCAAGATATATTTCTATTTTATTTAAATGTGTGTAGTTGTATTTCTTGTTTAAATAATGATTTTAATTAAAAAGTTCATCTAGATTACTGAAAATAAGAAAAAAAAATATGCAATTTTATTAATAATAAATACTCCCCCACACTTAATACGAGATAGTGTTATAATTGTTCTAGAAAGTGACATGGGAGATATATTATTGTATGTAGAGACATAAATGAAAGGGAAATTATGAATTGAAAATTGGGAATTGAGTTCTCCTCGTAATGAATGTCATTCCATGGATAAATTTTATGGATGATGATTTTTAATTTCAAAACCTATAAAAATTGACTGAAAAACATATATAAACATGAGAAACCATTAATCCAAAGGGATTAGCCAATATATAAGAAAAAAATGGAATGTGGAAATAGATAATATAGATGCATGAAGTGGATACTTATATTCTTGGGATGAATAATAGATAGAAAATTAAAAAAAAGTAAAATAAAGGTCTTCATCACACAACTAAAATAAAGGAAATAAAAAATATTGGGAACTCCCATAAAGAGATGCATATGGATTCGTTAGCTAGACATATGGAAAAAATAATAATTCAATATTACACATTATCTTAGTGGTCCTACACCTTTGGAAAGAACTTTAGTTGGAATTTTGGAACTCATGAGGACACTTAGGGTGGTTTACAACATCACACATAGGTTGACTATTAATCTCATGTGAAAGTAGTAGCTTCCTTGAACATCATTGAGGGGGATCCTACTGAGGATGAATATTGACCTGGAGCTCCTCAGGCTATCTATGGATGTTAATAAAATGTTAATACATGTAATGTATGAGGGAATATGGTGAATCAACAATCACATCAATGACCATATATTATGGAGAAGATCTAGACATGGAAAAGGTAAATTAGTAGTAAAAAGTCAAATGAGCTAGAAAGTTGTGTGGCCAATATTTTTTATCCCATTTATGTAAATAAAAAATGATACATCCATGAAAAATTAATAAATATTGGAAAAAAAATAAACCCAAGATAGAATACATCATGGGAGGGGTATAATGACATAACTAAAAACCAATGTATTTATTTCCGTTCTTTGCATCAGAAATCCCCTCCCAGACAGTGGGGTTCTTGATCAGCTCCACTAAATCAATCTCATCCATGGTGGTGGGGGATGGATTATCAACAATAGTTTTTAGTTCCATGTTTTTGGAATCATTCTAGGTTGATGAAGTGGGGTTGAGCTTCCAATGCATACTTAGTCCATTTGTATGGAAGCTGGATGGATCATAGGTTCCTTAGAGGAAGATAGAATAGAGGGGACATTTACCCATTAGACTTTCGATGATGTGTAATCCTATTTGAATATAGGGTCTATGAGATATTTATAGTGGTCGGCATGGGTGGTATATGTAGATGGAAAGGATGATGAATCTGGGCCTATGAAAAGTATTGGATGGGAAAAATAATGGGCTTTTGGTGGGTTGGGGTGGTGAAAAAGTATGTTGCAATGAAGGTAATGAAAATGAGGGGGGGAACTAGTGTTAGTTCTCCAAGAGTTACTAAATAATAGGCCATAGGTCAGATGTAACTGGTGGGGAAGGCGAAGTAGTGGTAGGTGGAGAATCTATGGTCGTAGGAGATGGGGAAATAGTGGTATAAGATGGTGTATCTGGTGAGTTGGAGGAAGTGGGGGATGAAGAGAAATAAGGGGAAGATGGAACAACAATAACTGAGGTAGGATACTGAGTGTGGGTAAGGGATGGAGTGCATGTGGGATCCTCCATGGACATGCAATCACATTGGTATCTCCCATTGACCATCCTCAAGAACCCCATCTTTTGTATCATGAGAAGGTTAATGTGGTCGATATTTCTAATAAATAAAAGTGTTTGGGCTACATCGAAGGCACGAAGAGGATGGTAAATATTAGTAATGAATCTATATTCTATAATAGAAACTTATTCCCACTATACCTTTTTATCATAATGAATTTTAAACAAGAAATTTATTGTTGACAGATGGTCGGCCAATGGAAGAAGTGAGGACAAGAACCTTAATCTGTATTAAGAATCTGTTTGCATCTCCTTTGGTGATCCAAGAATGATCTGGGGCCTTCTGACAATTCCATAATAAGGTTCCATGTGTAGGGTGATCCTTACAGTGTTTTGGTTTTCAAAACTCTACGTGCCATGGGAAATGAATGCCTAGCTCATACAATAATCCTTCTTGGTAGGGTCCTTATGCATGGAAGATAAGGCATGGGAGGTGATGAACTCCTTAGTGAATATACTGATTCTGACACCGAAATATCCTACTATGATCTCCCAAGGTCTTCCACTTAGGCAGAAGTTGACGTGTGCAGCATTGACCTCCAGCGTGGCAAAGAACTCATCGATGATATCCAAGTATGTTCAGTCATATAGCTCAATGGTGGGGTAGTGTTTTATCTATCTTAGAATATGGAGTATCTCCTCATAGATGTGAATGTGCATAATAATCTCTAGGACTAGGGTCATGTTGGGCCTCATCTGATTGGCTTAAAAGTTGGCCAAGGATAGCTAATTCTTATGTAAAGAATAATGAGGGCATTGTTGCAGGTGCAGATGTTGGGAATCACCCTGGGACATGATTGAAAAGGATTGGGACATATAGTAAGATGATGGGGTGGTAGAAACTAATGCATAAGGTGAAGGGGGTGCATCTACTAGTGGTGTAGGCAGTGAACCCTCCATTGACTTGAGTGGAAGAGGATCTTCATCCTAGAATGCTTGTTTGGGATAGAACACCTCTAGAATGAAAGTAATTAGAATATGAGGAATGGTATGGAGATTGTAGGAGAGTGGAGAGATGTTTGGGGGAGGGCATGTAGGTGTGGTGGTTCGGAAGGGGGAGCATTGCACAGGAGAGGAATAGTTGGGGGAGGGGAGCTTCGGTGTGGTGATTCTAGAGGGGGTTTGGTGCACATGAGATGAATAGGGTGGCAGGTAGGGGAGGCTTTGAATACTAAATCATGAATTATAATTTCTCCCTAAGAATTTATCATTATGTATTTAATACAAAATGTGTAATGATAAGATTTTTAATTTTCTGGGCCCAACACTTTCATATTGTTTTTTGTGTTTACAGGACATGAAATTTTTTACTTCAAAAAAATTGGAAGGAGAGACCTCTAAAACATCTTGGGAATTATTAAATTTCCTTAAATTTCATAAAATATAATATAAACTATTCTGGGTATCCTCATAGTCAGTGATTTTTTTATTGTTGATAGTGAGGCATGGCTCTATTTATAAGAGTTCAAATGTGAGGAAACGCCTAATATATAATGGTTCTTGAAAACAGAAGGGACGAAAGATGGGATGGAATCCCTCATCTGAGGTACAGTTTAACCCATATTCATGAGCGTATTATATTCATTTTCATTAGGTTGTAGGGTATTTCTACCATCTTTACTAGTCATATTATGATCATTCTCATTAGTATGAGATATGTCTTGTAAATCCATTGACTCACAATTTTTCTTAGTGTCAATCACTAAATCAAACCCAACTTATTATTTTCTAACTATAAATATCAATCTACATTGGTTAACATAAATGAATTTATTTCCACTTGAATGAAATGTTCTCCCAAGAATTATTGGGATGTCACCTTCTTCTTTCATATATAGTAGCTGAAAATTAGTGGGAAAGAATAATTTTCCAACCATTCCTAAGACATCCTCAAGTAGTCCTTGAGGGTGTTTGACTGAGTGGTCAACATGTTGGATTACCACTCTCATTTTATTATTTCACCATGCCCTAAACTTTTTAGGAGACTAATACTAATGAAATTGATTATTTTTATAAGATCACATAATTCTTTTTTAAATTTTATTTTCCCTATATTGTATAAAATTTAGAAAGATTCAGGGGATCACATTTTCGAGGTATCTTCCATTGAAAATATATGAAGCACTATTTTCTTATGGAGGTGACTCCTAAGTATACCATTTTATTTTTTCTTAAGTATTTTTTTAAAGAATAATGCATAAGCTGAGACTTGATAATTTTCCTCTACCGAGGGGACGTTGATGTGTAATTGTATCAAAATAGGAATAAATATTTATATTATCCCAATTTTTTGGATTCATATCATCCTATATAGAATAGGGAGAGGTTTTTTATAGTGGTTTTTCCATATAGATAATTTAATTTTCAATCCTCTCATGTGTGGGGGAATTTTTAGCTGATTCTGCCACTTAAGTTTTCTCCTGGACAACTTTATCATTTTCATTTTTCAGTTTTTTCTAACCTATGAATGGATTCTAAAAGTCTAGCATTCTCCCACTCCTAATAACTATAGGATTATCTTACCCTCTTGGATGATTCTCAATATTTTTTGGTAACATACCATGTTATCAATCTGATAGGGTCTTTATGATTTGGTAGACTTCAGGCTCAATGTTTTTACATAGAATCCCTTTGATTTTTGGATCTATTTATCATCATTTTCATCCATTTATCAACTTTTTTCATGATGGAAGTTACCGTATTCTAAATATTGGACTTATTAGGCTGGTATTATTGTGGAATTCTTCTTGAAGCTTACTGGAATTACTATTGATGAGTAGGCGGAAATTGCTGAGATCTAGGAAACAGTTTTTGGATTTTTTACTACGTTTAAAGATCTAGAGCTTGGTATGGGTACCCAGGTGGTCCCAGATTCTATGGTGGTACTTTTCCACTCCTCCATTGATAATAACCTTGATTGTGTTTTTGAAACTACTGATCTGGTCTTTGATAACATTATTTTTACTAGTAGGGTTGGGTCTGCTGAAACTACTGATTTTGTTACTGTAATTAACATAATTACAATCATAGAATGTAATATATTCTAAAAATTCTCTTAAATACTAATAGTTATGTTGGCCTCCATACATATCACAATATTGGATCTCCATAATAGGAGTAGAATGGGGTTGTGGTGAAGGAGGCACCTAAAAATATTTCAGCTTCTTGTTAAGGACATCTATATGTGTTTCCAGGTGGGTGGTCTCTTCTACTCGATGGATTCCATGATGAATAGGTACTATTTCACTTTTCTATAGATTGTAATTGTAGGATATTTTATCCAACAACACTATGTTGACCTTCGATTTCTATATAATGATCCCTCCTTCAGCGGTGGCATCCACAACATTGCGGGTAGCTGACTGGAATCCCTAGTAAAAAGTATGAAGTTGTGGCCACACATAAAGTCTTTGATGTGGGAACTTGTGGGTCAGCTCCTTGAAATTTTCCCATGCCAAAAAGGTGGATTCTTCATTTGACTTATTAAAATTCTGAATATCATTTCTCATCTTCTTGGTTTTTATAGGTGGGAAATAATTAACAAGTAATCTATTTTATAGAATATTTCATGTCATGTTGGTCTTGGGAGCTTAAATTTTGAGTCAATCGTTATTTCATTCAGGAAAAAAGAATGGTATGACTCTCATTCTAATAGAAACTAACGATACACCTTCATTTTGTAAGGTGTCACAAATCTTTAAGTAATTAAAAATATCATCATGGGGGTTTTCTCTTTAATTTCCACTAAATTATACAATGTTCTAGATCATGTGAATGAATCGAGGTTTGATCTTGAAAGAGTACACCTGTATTGTTTGTTTTACATATCTTGGAATAACATTTCTAATGGATGGGAAGTTGTAATCCATTATAGAACACTCCTGTAGTGTTGGTCGCTCATCTTGAATTTTAGGTGGTGAATATTGTGCATTATACAGGTATGGTGTTAAAATAACAATGCACTAATGCATTGTAAATCATCAACATGTGACAATAGATCAATTGACATCGAGATCAAAAGGATGTAGTTCATTTGTTTCAAGGATCCTTCAACAAGTTATGGGACCCTATTGCATGTATTAATCTCGATAAAAGTGGGTGCAGGCTCTAGTTCATGGGTGAGAAATTTTATAAAATGAAAAGATGAATAAAATGAATAACGAGTGAAGTAATTTATGGTTCATACCATATATTACGTTACCTAATCATAGTAGTACCTGATAATGATACAATAATTTGACCAGCCCACATGGAGTTGTTTATTACATATAAGAATTTATTAGAATAAATTAAAATTTCCCAAACTACATGTCATGAACCCCTCCTGACAAGGTGTACCCCTCCTAGGCTGGAAATGTGAGAGGGGAGATAGTGACCCCTAAGTCCCACCTCTAGTAGGCCTCAGGTTGGTGACTAGAACCAAGGGTATAGTAAACACACAAATGGGAGCATTAACCTTTTAAGAGAACACATGCAAAAGCGAGATATAAGACAAACAACAACCAACTCCAGCTCAGACCGCAATATAAATGAAATCCAAAGTACACATATATAATTTCATAAAAAACTACTACAACTGAAAGGGGAAAACTACAAGTACTAAATGAATGTAAAAATAGTAGCAACCACGAGCCTGAATAGCTTCTGCAACCTCATGCTAGTAGAAACCAGCTGGATCTCCAACCTACTCCATGTGACTTGAAAAAAGTTTATATATACATAGGGTGAGTATAATAGTATACTTAGTAGGATCCTCCCTAGGTCCTCTTGTGCAAAAGTAAGGAAAGAATTCTAAAGCACAGTGAAAAAAAAGTGAAACTAACTCGTCACCTAAACCTGGTCATTATATAAGATTATATAATATAAAAAAGAAAATCAAGGGTACCCTGGTACTACTTCCCCACTACGTTGCCGCTTTTCCCCAACGTCGCACATCTAATGAATCTCTCTCTAAAAACGCTTGCCCACGGAAACCTAGGCGAAGCACCACAATATGCACCTCATGCAACAAAACGACCACGTCCACGTAAAAAATGGAACCAGTTAGTTTCTGGGAGCCACCATTGCTCTTATAACATGTATCATATTTTGGGCATTGTACCTCAATCCATTACAGCCCATACACTGAGTAAGGATCCTCAAGCCATCACAGCCTATACACATTACACCTATAGTAGTCTATAGGAAACTATATCCAGATTATGTGTGTGTGAATAACCACAAGTAATTACATCCCTCTATAAACATGTATGGGGAAAACTAAATATTGTGCCAACCAGCACAATTAACTACCAAGATAAGAGAGCGGGGACAAAGGGGGTATTCGTCCATCCATTCTCCCACCAGAATGTTGGGGAAAACACCCCCTAGGGCTCAGAATCCTCAGGGTGTTAGTTTTCCTAACTGCCAGGGTGGATTATCATATAGAAACACAAAAATTATAGAATATACTATAGATCACAACCACACTATGGGAATAACCTAATTTTAGACTCAACTGCAGCTAACATATCTTGGACTCCTGGATACCACTTCTAAGACTAGGTATCCTATAAGCAAACAAACATTTAATGAGAGTTAATACATTAATTCATTCCCTTTTTATCAATTTCACTTTACATAAATTAATCCACTAAACATTAATTAACAATTAATAATTTCCACATTATAATTTTAACGCCCTGACCCCAGTGACCTAGAGTCGGTGCATTATTTTAATACATTGGCATGATTACAAGGAACCAAGTCCCGAAGAACCGATCATTTTAGCAGTCTTGGAAAATAGATTACATACATGAATGTTACATTACACTTCATAACATACAAAACAACATAAATAATCCTTTATGAATTCCATTATTCCCTTGTCTTAACCCTGCATATCAATCACATTACACTTCTTAGAATCCTGGGGAAAATAAAACACAGAAAGGGGTGAGCTCAAATGCTCTGTAAGGGTAAGCAATACAGTGGAAACTTTCAAAAATAAGCATATTCATTTAAGGAAATGTATAAAACTAAAACAAAAGTGTTTTAAAATTGAACTTCAGTATAATATGGCAGAAATAAAATGAAATAATGCCATTTACTTATTCACATGGATATTCTATTAATCGAATAATCACATGAAATATCACTAACCACTTTCATAATGATGGAATGCATAATGCCAGACTATCATAACCACATAGCCAAGTCCTCGTGCCAAGAATACAAATAAGATTTTGTCAAGGCCTTTTGCCAAGACACTAGTTGGTCTCATGAGACCTACCGATGCATTGAGGAGCTATAGCGGGATCCACCCGTCAGATATTAAGTCTAATGCATTCCCATATAAAAAGTTTTAAACATAACATAAAAAATCGTATTAAAACTAGCATACGAAATGTCAATACTTTCTCTATAAACCATGATTGGTATAAAAATAACTCATCCAACGTCAAACATATCACAAAACCTTTAATAGATGTTTTTATAATAAATCAACTTTAAATGAGCTTAAAATCCATCAAATGATGAGTAATGATTTTTGAGAGAAACATCCTTTTTGTAAAATCACATAAAAGTCACACATTTATAATGGAAGTAATTTTAAAATATATTTTTGAATCAAAGTGTCCCATACCACATTGAAACTTTTGAAAAGAATTATCATTTCAAAACATTCATGTCCATATAAATAAATCCTTAAAATCATTTTGAAAACATGGACATTAATTGAAAAGATTTAGAAAGATAAATCTTTAAAACATTTGAAATTTTGATCTTGATAAAGAGTAGCTTTGAAAATCCTTAAAATCTTCATTTTGAAATCATTTTTATGAAAAATCGACATGGATGATAAAATTTCCCAGTAAATTCTTACACATAAAGAATCTCGGATAATGATGAGATTGAGGAATTAACCCTTACCAATTTGGTAACATATGAAACATACAACCCATGAAAGAGGTATCATAAAATGAATATGTAAATACACATAACTTTAATTGTATTAAACAAATAATACAATTATGGGCAGTAAATAAACCACACAAAAGGTAATAGTGGCAATATGGCATGAATCTCACGGGAATAAGGAGTGAGATGAAAACCCCTTACCTTTCACTTTCCTTTAGTCGAGGGTACGTTTAACCTCCTGTACGAAGATCATAGTATGTTATTAAATTATACCAGAACCATATTAATATTTATGATATCATTCCTAAATCATTTATGACTTTATATTACCCATTTAATAGTAATTTCCATGTTAAGTTAACATTTTGGGTAATAATCACTTTCTTTATCGTACGTGTTTTAACTTGTCACTCTTGGTTGTATCACATAGATCATGATTTAAATACTTCCAGAATATAAAACATGATAAATATATCATATATATTTAGAATATAAATATGTATAATATACATATATATGAAATGAAAAACACTATTTATGGAGACGGTAGTCCGTACGTACACATAAACGTTGTTTCTGTTTTCATATAGTATTGAACGGATGTAAATGAATAAGATATATGTAAGTACATAAATCCTTATATATATATATATATATATATATCCAGTATCATTATTATGTCATATATTACATACATATTAGTAATATATACTTTTATAGTCGTCGATGAATGGTGAACTTTGAAATGAATCTCATCGCGTCGTGGAGACGGTAATCCGTACGTACGCACGAGCGAAAATATCATTATTTTGATATTAAAATAATATATAATTGGGTGGTATATCATATATACAGAATAATTATCATTTTATATTTATTATTTACATTAATTACAAATCATTATTATACCCATCTAAATAATAATATATTGAATAACAATTACACCACGACGTGGAGACGGTAAGACGTACGTACGCACGTATGGTGACATGTCATTCAAAGGATGGATAGAATACTAAATATGTTTATACCATATTTATAATAATATTAAAGTATATATGAGATACTGGATTAATTATTTTAGAATGGTAATAACAAAGAAAGAAGAAGTGGAAGAAGAAAGGAACTTGAAAAAGGGTGGTGAAATCATTACCTCTTCTTCGAGTTCTTCCTTTTGATTTGATCAAAAGGGCTCCATAAATTGGCTTTATGAATAAAGTAAGGAATCTAAGATGAAGTGAGGGAAGTTGATAGAGTATTTGGGTAGTGGTTGGCCGAACCAAAAGGCTTTGAGGGTGTGATTTAATGAGAAGGGGGAGTGCCCTTTTATAAGAGGGGTGAGGGGCACCTTTGGAAAAGCTAGAAATATTATTTTATAATAAATTCATATTCGGTTTCTAATGGCTCCAAAGTGGATTATTTAAAGGTTAAGGTGGGGATGGTTCGAAAACCACTCAACCAATATAATTTAGACAGGTTTGGGATATTATATTAACCTTATCTTTAAGTATTAACTCTTAGTTAATTAGTTTCACTTTTACAATGTCTCTTTGTATTTTTATATTATATGGTTAATAAACATATTATATACATCCAAGTGACCCCCAAGTGGTCCATTAATGATACAAATATCATGATATAAGTAACTTGGCCGAACCGTAGATTTTTAGGAATTTAATATTAATTAAAATTATAATATTTGTTTTAAAAACTCTTTTATGTCAATTTTGACAGTATTCAATAAATGATTTTTGTAAAAATTAAAACAAAAAGATTACTTAGAAACAAGTTAATTAAATCAATCCTAACATGTCATAGTATCCTATAAAAGTTGTGGTATTTATAAAAAGTCTCAAATTACATTTATGTGGGTATTTATAATATCAATTATTCCAATTTGTCATTAATTAGGTAATTACTACATCATCACTGTGTCATAAATAAATTATTTTTTTAATGTCTAAAAATTATAAATAAACTATGATTATGTATGAAATATTTTTATCTTTCTAATGAATATTTAAAATCGAATTTATCTTATGTATAACCCTATATTAAAAATGTTTTAGTAAATAAACATTGATTTTAACTCTTTTAACTCTTCTTTGAATTAAATAATAATAAATGTCCTAATCTAATCCAAGTGGACCTAAATGATAATATTTTATTCCTAAGGTTGTTTTTGGTCGAGATAAACTTGTAAAATAGAATTAGTACATGTGTTAGGGTAATATTAATATCATTTTTACCCTTAATTACCCTATTTACTTTTAATCGTGGTAAATAAAAGTAAAAAGTTACTATTCACCAAAAATTATTTTCATCTCATTGAACCACATTTTACTCCTTGATATTAACCGTGTCTCTCGGATTTTTGAAATTCCAATCACAGAAGCGGTAAAATTATGTTTTATGAAAAATTCAGTTTTTTAACTACCACTTAGTAGTTTCACTATTCATCAAAAATTGAAGTTTTTCAGAACAATGCCAAAATTTCACCCTAAGCTATAATTGATATTCTGAATTCAAAAATAATGTCTATTTTACAAAATCTCAAACATATAAGTTGCATTAATTAATTTTATAATTAATTCCCGTTGTCACAACAAATAGCGTGTTTTTAAGAAACAATATATATCAAAAGATTGACAATTGTTTATGTCCAATTTCAAAGTGAAATTAATTCTAATGAACACCATTGGATAAAATGGTAAAAATATATTTTAATTATACTTTAAAACCACTCAAATTCATAATTTATCACTATTAATTATTATGATTAAAAAAGTTGTTTTAATTAAAATTTTCTAATTTTCACTATTCATCAAAACATTAAAGTTATCTGAAAAGTACCAAAATTTCACCTTAGGCTGAATTCGATACTCCGAATCCAGAAATGAAGTCCATTTTGAGAGATAAAATTTCTAAAATTTTAAAAGGTTAGTATTACTATTCATAACGGCTACTTTGATTGGTCGTGGTCTGTGTTAGAACTCGAAATTGCGTACAATACATGCTACTATATTATTCAAAGAGAAGCGTACCATGGAAGCTCGGGTTGTTACAATATTTCATTAGCTTCACACCCAAATTTCACTGTTCCGTTAAATTGGAACCTCAACATTGTGTCCCAACAAACTCCCAACTCAATGGGTTAACATCATTTATTCCATCATTTATTGACAACATTATTAATTTACCATATTCCCAAGACTTCAAGAAAAACATTCTAAGCTACAAGACACAAGGGGCTCATCAGGGTGATTAGATTTACTACCCGTCGAGTCTTTTCCGCCTATAGAAAGAGCATAGACCCATCCTCCCTCAACATTCTAATCACTGAAAGCACATGGCATACCCTGCGCGTCTTCTCCCATTTTGGAAGGAGGGTAAGAAAACTAGATTCCTTGAGCAGTAGATAAAGTAAGGAAGATAAACAGTTAATAAGATACATCAAGCATCCAATCATTCACATTCAACCCGTTCTATCATCTCTGGTGTCCTCCCCAACACCCATATGCATAAATTGATGCATCCCCCCACTCTAGGCATTAACTGCTGCCACAACCAATAGTCATCCCTACCCCCACATATCACAATAGTCGTCCAGGATCATTTCACAACACAAGCACTAGGAAAACAAACATCATATCAATTGGTCTCCTGGCCCACAAACAAACAAGCGGGTAACTCAGAACCCTACGATGAATTATCTTTTTATCAAATAACCGGTTATTTAATCCATCTGGAATTAACTGATTTATTATTTGTAGGTTACAATTATGGGTAACATAAAGAGAAAGCTAACATAGATATCAAAAATTGATTAAACATTCTCACTGCATCAATTTGATTAACATCAAATTACAACAACAACAATTGGATTCATTTTCATGCCTCATTATCGTTATCAAAACAATTATCAATTAATTTCTTCTTTACATTCTTTTCCAATTCCCATCAAAAACTAAAATCTATACAAAGAAAGCATAGATATCACACTATCTGGAAATATAAGAGGCAATAACATATGATTGATATCAATTTAGTTATCCAGTTCAAATACTTATTTTGTCAATTCCATTATGATCCAGTGGGTTAAAACATGATAACTCTATAGTTTCACATAAAATAAAATAGATGCAACAAATTCTCTACCTCAAACGGATCTTGACATTATTTATACACGAACAATCCACACAACAGATTACGGTTTCCTCCCCTATGACAACTGTATCCACCTAGGGATGCAGAGACACCGCCACACCGGTCAACACCTGAGAAAAGTTCATTAGAAACATCGAGATAGCATTCCATAAAAGGTGAAGGAGAAATAGAAAGATATGAACCCAAAATAATGACAATAGATCATACCTTATATCAAAGATTAATTGATACTGCTTGGTTGCACCAAAAATAGAGGGTGCACTTGCATCAAGAAGAAATTTGAGGGGAACCAATCCAATGAGGAAAGTTTGATCGCACAAATCCTAAAGGATGGAATGAAAGGTTCGAGCATATCACACCAGAGAATATGGAGGAAGAACAAGGGATAAGGATATCTCATCCCTTTAGAAGATTTAACGGACCAGTTGTTTAAGATGCGCTGGATTTTACATTAAATGCAGATCGCATTAAGCCATACAGTTTGACCAAGTAAAATCATCCAGAGCCTTAGGAAAATTAATATATGTGTTATGGCCTTCAAATTAGCCTGAAACCCATTAAAACAAGGCTTTGAATGAATTTAACTTCAAAGAAATCATTAAATCGGAAAATTGGAAAAATATGGAAAATTGGAAATAGAGATATGAAATAGTTCTGGAAACATTTTTCATGAGTTGTGACACCGTTTCTATAAAATCGTGTCTGTGACACTGTGTTTGTGACACATTGACTGTGACACCTTGACTGTGACACCATTTTTGTGACACCATGTCTGTGACACCATTTCCATGTCACAATTTCTACTATATTGTTTCTCTCACATCATGACCGTGACACCATTTCTATGAAACTATTTCTGTCACATCATTTCTTTGACACCGTGAATGTGACAGCATTTCTATGACACTGTTTCTGTGACACCATTTCTGTGACACCTTTTTTGTGACACCATTTCTATGAAACTTTTTCTAAAACAGGAAACACTGTTAACAAAACTAAAAATTTGGAAAAGTGTTGGGGATGACTCACCTTGACCTCCCAGAACACCTCCAACACTAGATTTCAGAAAAGTAATGGACTTGAGAGATCCGAGCCATTAATTCAAATACCTCCCAAAAAATTCTATCCCTTGATAATCCAAAACCAAAACAAAAGAAAACCAAAAAAGGGTCTAAAAAACCACTCATCGAGATACCTATTAAAAGAGAGAAATCCATAAGAAGAAAGAAAAGAAATACATCTTATAAACACAAAAGGTCTATAACCTCAAAGCAAACATCGTTACATAAAAAGAGTTAAACATCAAAAAAAATTGGGTACTGAGCATGTATCTTTTACTCACATTCCCAAGCACTCTCCTCTATGCCACTGTGTCCCCACAAGACACGAACCAAGGGAATGGAACGCATGTGCAACACCTTCTCTTTGTGGTCTTGGATCTCTACAGGCTGCTCCTCGAAGGTCGCATAATCATCAACATTGATCTCTTCCCAATCGATGATGTATGAGTCATCATGAAAATATCGAGGGAGTTGTGGTACATAGAAAACATCATGTATCCGGATCATCTACATGGGAAGTACTATCTAATACGTTGTGGATCCAAGGTGATCCAAAACCTCAAAAGTCCCAACAAACCATGAAGAATGATTACTCCCGCGACCGAACCTTCACTGCCCCCGATGGGGATTCACCTTTAGAAACATGAGATCCCCAAAATCAAACTCTATGGGTCTCCTTATTTGATAAGCATATGATTTTTGACAATCCTACGCTGCTTTCAACCTCTCACGACTCACCGGAACCATCTCTGTCGTATTATGCATTATTTTTGGTCCGAGAATTGATGACTCTCCGAACCCTTCCCAACACAATGGAGAATGACAAGGTCCGCCATAAAAGGATTTAAACGGTGACATACCGATGGTGGAATAAATCTATTGTTGGAAGAGAACTTCACCATGGGTATGTTCCTCATCCACAAAACTCAAAAATCTAGGTCACAAGAGCGTAACATGTCTTCAAGAGTCTGGATAGTCCCATCAATCTGACCATCTATATGCGGATGAAAAGCAGTACTAAGGCATAGCTGAGAACCAGAATCATGTTGGAGACGTCTCCACACCCTAGAGGTAAAACAAGGATCTCGATTGGAAATGATCATCCTCGGGACTCCGTGGAGTCTCTCCACCTCCTCCAATTCCTGCCTCGATAAAACTTCCACTTAGCTAGACTCCTTGATCATTATAAAGTGGGATGATTTCATTAAACGATCCACTACCACCAAGATAGAAATATGTCCGCCCTGTGATCATGGTAAACTAGTAACAAAGTCCATTGAGCTGTCCTCCCACTTCCACTAAGGAACATCTAACAGCTGAAGCAGACCAGCAGGGACACGTTGTTTAGCCTTCACCTTCTCGCAGAACAAACATCATGACACAAACTCCAAAAACCACACAATTCTACCCAGAATACCAAAACTGACTCGTCATGGCCGGGCACATCTTTGTCACACTAAGAGGTACCACTAAAGGAAAACTATGGAACTATTTGAGAACCATCTCATGCATCGCCAAAGGAACAAAAATCCTTCCATGATAAACACTCGGTGTTGTTTATCCCCGGATCAACCATCAGTGGCCTCACTATAAACAACTCGGTCTCTCCAGACCTCCACCTCTAGATCCTCCAAATGGGAATCTTCCACCTACTACACTAGAGATGGATGCACCGTCATCTAAAAAAGACAACCTATTACCCCAACTTCTCCCATATCGAGATGTAATGCTAAATGTTCTTCCATTACTCTCTAGGAATCACCAAGAATCACCAGGATCACACACCACATCACTTCGTGACTTTCAGATCTTCGCATCAGCTACAACATTCCCCTTCCCAAGTTTATATGAGATTTTGAATTCGTATTACTATAAGAACTACATCCACTGATGTTGTTGCAGTTTAAGTCACGCTGGGAGAAAACCTACATCAGGATCTTATGATCAGTGAAAACCAAAAAGCGCTCTCCAATGAGGGAATATATCCACAAATTAAGCACATACACCACTGATGCCAACTCAATATCTTGGTTGGAATAGTAACATTCATGGGGATGCAACTGCCGAGACCCATAACAAACGACTGATCTGTGCTGCCTCAAAACACAGCCTAACCCCAGATGTGAAGCATCGCAGAAAACTTCAAACCGAACTCCCTCTGTTGGAAGACAAAGAACTGGAGAACTTATTAACATCTCCTTTAGATACTTGAAAGCTGACTGACACTAATCAGTCCACATGATCTCCCAATATTTCCTGGTCAATGCTATCAAAGGAGTCACAACTTGAGAGAAATCGGCTATGATCCTATTGTAGTAGCCTGTGAGACCATGGAATCTTCACACCTCTGCAAATGTCTTAGGGTATTCCCAAGACCCAACTACTTCTATATATTATGGATCCATAGATACTCCCTATCGGAATACAAAATACCTTAAGAAACATACTTCTCAACCCCAAAACTCACACTTAGACAACTTTCCAAATAGCTGATGTTGATGAAGAACTCCCAAAATGGTGTGTTGATGCTTTTCATGATCCTCCTCACACATTGAGTACACAAGTATTTTGTCGATGAAAAAACACAAAAAACTTATCTAGAAACTCACGGAACACAGCATTCATCAATCCCATGAACACATCTGGAGTATTCGTCACACCTATGGGCATTATAGCAAACTCATAATTCCCATGGCTACAATAGAAAGTAGTGTTTAGGATATCCTCATCCTTCACATGCATATGATGATATCCTGACCACAATATTATTTTTCAGAACCAACATTCACCCATAAATTGATTGAATATATCACCAATATACAGAATAGGATAGATATTCTTCACTGTCACTTTTTTATGTGATGATAATCGATACACAACCGCAAACTCTTGGCATCCTTCTTCATGAACAAAACCAGTGCACCCCATAGTGACTCACTCGGCCGAACAAAACCCCACACTAACATACCATCATGTTGTATATACAGCTCTCATAACTCAGAAGGGACAATAATATATGGAGACATAGAGATAGGAGATGCTACTTGTTGTAGCTCGATCTCAAACTCGATCTCTCATCGAGGAGGTAATGTAACAACATCTTCTGGAAAAATATCATGGAACTCTTATACAACTCTTGGAAACTCCAATTGGTGAACCTCTGTAGAACTCAGCATCAGCTCACCCATCATGGATGATAAGTAAAAAACATGCCTCTAACCTTTATGAGTGGTTTTCTTTCCAAAAAACATCACTGGCTCTCAATATGCATCGAAGATCACCACATGCCTCTGGAATCAATCCATGAAAGCTGACACCAAATAAAAACAATCCATGCAAAGGATGACATCGTATGGTTGTATCCTTAAATGTAGGAAATATCCCTATGAGCGGTGCTACCCTTGCACTATCTCACAGTCTCTACATACATCAAACAATTCAGGTCGATCTCAAACTAGCGTAGTCAACGCCAAGGGCACTAGAAGCCTCTCTACATCAATTCCCAAAAAATGGAAAAGGGTAGGTGATATTAAGGAGTGTGTTTCTCCTAAATCAAATAAGGAATACAGAAAAGTATAAAACAAGAAAAGGGTACCTCGAATGATGACTGGATTGCCCAGGACTAGCAACGCTAAAGCATGAAACTGACTACAACCTCCTCCATGGCCTCTCTATTCCAAATGAAGACCACCAGAATTCTCGTGCTCTACTCTCTAAGGACGAGGAGAGTCATGGTTCCATCCTCTGCCTTCCCCATCTACCCTATACTGATCCAAAGCTGGTGGAACCTGCTACTGCAAGCTCGGCTAGAACTGCCTCAACGGAGGAACCTGGGGCGGAACACCTGGTGCACGGTGATGTCTCTGAACGATCGGGAACTCTCACTGTTTATGACCTCGACCAACACAAGAACAACAAGTTCCTGATCCCTTGGTAAAGGCATGTGAGCTTCCACCCCTAGAGAAACTAGATTCTGAGGGCTGAGACCAACCCCTGGCTGAACGGAAAAACTTCTTCCCTAAAAAACCAGGAACCCCGGACCATAGCTCTGCTTCGTGAAGAATCAGGATGAAACTTCTCTCATGAAGGTTCAGTTCTGGCTAATATCCTCTCAATTACTTATACCCTCCCCATCTCCTCAAGATACTTCTTCATCAAAAATGGGGTGACCTGGCGCTAGATCTATGGATGAAAAGCCTCGTCAAAATGCCTCTCCCTGGTCTCCTCATCTGGAAAAAGGTCTAAAGCATATCGTAAAAGGTTTATGAAATTTATTCCAAACTCTCCCACACTGCAGCTCCCCTGTTGAAGGGTAATATGTTCCTGGAGACTCAATACCTTCAATGTAGAAGAAAGAAACTCCACTTTAAACTTGTCTCAGAACTACTCCCATGAGATTTTCGACTCCTCACGATCCCCGAGGAACAAGAACCTCTACTACCTTGCTACTTCACACAACATCATCACAACCAAAGACACCCAGTGCTCCTTCCAATCATAGATCAAATTGAAGCCTATCTCAGCCTCATCCAACCAGTCTTCCATGACTGCATCTGAAACAAATCCCTCATACTTCTGCATACTCTGGCGCTGAAACTCTCAGATTGTCCTCCTCCAAGTTTCATCTTCATCAACCTCAACCTTGCAGCAATCTACCAGCACAGCCTGCTGGACATCTTCTATGTGATCCTGATGATAATGTCGACCTGAAGCCATACCTTCAAAATAAAAAATATTTAGAGCACCTAAACCTGGAATATGGAAGACTCACCATTAGTTAACTAATTTCTTTCTTTTATTCATTTTACATTTACATATCCCAAGGTCTACCCATTAGAATACAGGCACAAAAAAGAATGATGCAGGATCCTTTCCTTGGTCTCTACACTGCAACTAGTGTCACCTCATTTAGTATCCATTGTAAACTTAAAGGTCAATGCATCAGATCACAGGGGGGGCTAAACTCCTATGTCTCACCCTTTCTCCAGTGTTTACATCACTTGCTAAAAATTTCTTACACTGTTTCCCTACCATTCCATGAAACCTCACATGTTCCTAAAAACAAACTCCATCCTATCCGTCAACCTGGACTTTGATACCTTGACCCCCTCCCTGCAAGTTGTACCCCTCCTGGGACGACAATGTGATAAGGGAGATAGTGACCGCCGAGTCCCACCTCCATTAAGCCCCGGGTTGGCGACTAGTACCAAGGGTATATTAAACACACAAATGGGGGGAATTATTCTATTAAGAGAACACATGCGAAAGAGAGAGATAAGAAAGACCCCAACCAACTCTAAATCAGATAGAAATATAAAATAAAACCCAAGTACACATATGAAATGTCATGAAAAACTACTAAAACTAAAAGGGGAAAACTGAATGTACCAAAGGAAAGTAAAAAAAATAGCAACCACAGGCCCGAACAACTCCGGAAACCCCAAGCTAGTAGAAACCAGCTAGATCTCCAACCTATTCCAAGTGACCTGAAAAATAGGTTATATATACATAGGGTGAGTATGACAGTATACTCATTATGATCCTCCCCGGAGCCCTCGTTCAAAAGTAAATAAAGAATGATAAAGCATAGTGAACAACAAGTGAAACTAACTCATCACCTAAACTGGTATACTATGTTCCCAGCCTCACCATGGATACTCTCAAAAATTATCGCATACAAGGGTATATAATATAATTAAGAATATAATGGGAAACCCTCTACTATTTCCCTTCTGATTTTCTACTTTTCCCCAACATTTCATGTCCTAAGCATCTTTCTCCAAAAAGGCTTGCCTGCAGACACCTGGACGAAGAACCACAACATGCAACTCATGCAACAAAACCCCCACATCCATGTAAGGAAAGTAACAATATAGTTTCTGGGAGCCACCACATCTCACATAATGTGGATCATACATCGGGCATTATACCTCATTCCATTATAGCCCATACACCAAGTAAGGATCCTCAAGCCATCCCAGCCTATACATGATACACCTATAGTAGTCCATAGGAAACTATATCTAGAATATATGTGTGTGAATACCCACAATCCATTACATCCCTCTACACACAAATATGGGGAATACTAACCCATGTGCCTACCAGCACAACTAACTACCAAGAGATGAGAGCGGGGCCAAAGGGGGTAGATAAACATCCACAGTCCCACCAAAATGTTGGGGAAAACACCCCCAGGGCTCAGAATGTAACGCCTTGACCCCAGTTACTAAGAGTCAGTGCATTATTTTAATTCATTGGCATGATTACATGGAATCAAGTCCCCAAGGACTAATCAGTTTAACATTCATGGAAAATAGTTAACATATATGAACGTTACATTACACATTCTAACATACAACATATCATTAATAATCCTACAAGAATTCCATTTTTCCCTTATCATAACCCTGCATCTCAATCATAAAACACTTCTTGGGATCCTAGTAAAATAAAACATATGAAAGGGGTGAGCTCATTTGCTCAGTAGGGGTAAATAATTTAGAGGAAGCTATAAACATTTAAGGAAAGACGTGTAATAAAAACAACAACCATTTTAAACATAAACTTGAACATAATATGGAAAAAATAAATCAAACAATACCATATAAACATTCACATGGATATTCTACTAGTCGAATAATCACATGTAATAACTAATTTCATAGTGCAAGAATTCATAATGTCGGACATCATAACCACATAGTCAAGGACTCGTGCCAAGACAACAACAAATATTTTTCCAGGGCCTTGTGCCAAGACACTAGTTTGTCTCATGGGACCTATTGATGCATAGAGGACCTATAGCGGGCTCCACCCGTCACTTACTATGTCCAATGAATTCCTCATATGAAAATGTTGAAACATAACATAAACAATTGTTTTAAAACTAGCATACGAAATGTTAATACTCTAATAATAAACCATGAATGGTATAAAAATATCACATCCATGGTTAAACATATCATAACTCATTCAATATAATATGAATGATTGTATTATAATAAATCAGCTTCAATCAAGAATAATATTCAATAAAGGATGTTGACATAGTTGGAAATGATAAGTAAAACTCTTTGAGAGAATATACCTTTTTCATGAAATCATCTAATAGTCACACAATTTTGAAAGGAAGACATTTAAAAGATATTTTTGAATAAAAGTGTCCCACACCACTTTGAAACTTTTGAAAGGAAATAAATTTTTAAAATAATCATGTCTATATAAATAAATCCTTAAAACCATTTCGAAAACATGGACATTAATGAGAATGATTAAGAAGAATAAATATTTAAAACATTTAAAATGATGATTTAGATAAATTGTATATTAAAATAATCATTTTAAAATGTATTTCATGAAACATGGACATGGATAATAAATAGATCCGAGAAAATACTTACACATAAACAATCTCAGATAATAATGAGATTGGGGAATTAACCCTTACATTGCACTTTTCGTTGGCTGAGGTACGTTTAACCTCCTGTATAATGACCATAGTAAGTTCTGAAATTATAACAGAACCATATTCATATTTAATATTTCATACATGATCCATTTATGACTTTATACTACCCATTTAATAATGATTTCAATGTTAAATTAACATTTCAGGTAATTATCGCTTTCTTTATCGTACGTGTATTGACTTGTTCTTTTTGATTGTATCATTTAGATCATGATTCAAATACTACCAGAATATAAAACATGATTTATATATAATATATATTTAGAATATAAATATGTATAATTGATATATATATATATATATATGAAATTGAAAACAGGTTTATGGAGATGGTAGGCCGTACGTACGCATAAATATTATTCCAGTTTTCAAATCGAATTGAATGGAAGTAAGTGAATGAGATAAATGTAAATATATATATATATATATATATTCAGTAGTATTATTATATCATATATTACATAATTATTAATAATATTTATTTTTATAATCATCTTTGAATGGTGAATGTTGAAATGAATCTCATCGCATTTGTGGAGACAGTAATCTGTACATACGCACGAGCGACAATATCAATATATTGATGGTGTAATCATATAAAATTTGATGTTATATCATATATACAGAATCATTAACATGTTATATTTATTATTTAAAAAATTTATAATTATTATTATACCCATCCAAATAATTAAGTCTCTGAATAACAAACTACACCATGATGTGGAGACGGTAGGCCATATGTACACACGTATAGTGAATTTGTCATCTATAGGATGGATAGAATAACGAATATGGTTTTACCATATTTATAATAACATAACAGTATATATAGGGTTATATATTTATTATTTTTGTATGGAAACAACAAATAAATAGAAAGTTGAAGAAGAAAAGAACTTGAAAGAGGGTGGTGAAATCATTACCTCTTCTTCGGGTGTTTCTTTTTTTATTTCAACAAAAGGGATCCTTAGGTTGGATTTCTACTCAAGTTAAGGCCTCCAGGTTAAATTTAGGGAATTTTGGAGGAGATTTGGGCAGGTTTTGGCCGAGACAAAGGCCTTTAGAGGTGTGAATTTGAGAGAAGGGGAATTTCCCTTTTATAAGAGGGGTGAGGGGCACCTTAGGAAAAACTTAAAATACTATTTTATTATAAAATCATTTTCAGTTTCTAATGGATCCAAATTAATTTAATTGAAATCTGAGGTGGTTATGGGTCGAAATAATCTCAACCAATTTGTTTTAGATAGGTTTAGGTAACCAAATTAAACTTATCTTTTAGATTTAGCAATTAGTTAAATAGTTTAACTTTTACCGCGTCTTCTTCTATTCTTACACTATATGTTTAATAAAGTTACTCTAAACATCCAAGAACGCCTCAAGTGGTTAAATAATGTAATATATATTATTATTTAAGCCCTTTTGATGAACCTTAGACTTTTATACTTATTATATAATTTAATAATATAATATCTGTTTTAAAAACTCATTTATGTCAATTTTGAAACAATTTAGTATTTGGTTTTTGTAAAAATCATAACAGCATGATTAATTCGAAATAAAATTATTTAATCAACCCTAACAAGTCATATTAACCTATAAAATTATTTTAATTACTCAAAAGTTTTAAATTACATTTATTTGGATATTTATAATATCAATTATTGTAATCTCACATTAATAAAGTAATTACTATTTCATCATTGTGTCATAAATAAATTTAAATATTTAATGTCTAAAAATTATAAATAAAATACCATTATGTAAAAATAGTTTTATGTTTATAATAAATATTTATAGTTTAATTTATCTTATGTATAACCCAATATTAAAAATGGTTTAGTTATTAAAAAATGGATTTAACACTTTTAACTCTTCTTTAAATAAAATAATAATAAATGTCCTAATCTAATCCATGTGGACCAAAAGGATCATATTATATCCCTATGATTGTTTTTGGTCTAATTAAACTTATACAATTGAAATAGAACATGTTTTGTAGTAATTTAAAAATTAATTTTACCTTTAATTAGCTTATTTACTTTTTACTGTGGTAAATAAAAGTCAAAGGTTACTATTCACCAAAAATTATTTTCATCGTATTGAACCAAATTATACTTACTCATATCAAAAATTTCTATAATATCTTTGAAATTAAATTCATACAAGTGGTAAAATTACATTTTATGCAAATTTTGAAAAGCTCCTAGAAAGTGGGAAAAAGACGACAAAAAGTTCAATAAAATTTTACATATCTGATTTTATTATAAAACTGACTCCAATGAATTACATTGTACTAATATTGGTATTATATATCTATTTTGGATTAAAATAAATTTAAATAAAATAAATAATTACTTAAATAAAATGTCGGGTTTAAATAATAACGCATCGTTTTTCACTATTCATCAAAAAAGGAATGTTTTCAGAAAAATTACAAAAATTCACCCAAAGATAATTTTGATATTCTCAATTCAAAAATGAATTCTATTTTATAAAATTCAAAACATTTAAGTTGCGTTAATTAATTTAAAATTAATTTCCATTGTCAAAACCAAAAAGCAGGTTTTTAAAAAGTAAAAATTATTAAAAGATTAACATGTGTTTATGTCAAATTTGAATGTAAAATTAATTATAATGACCTAAATTGTATTAAATGATAATAATATAATCTAATTATACTTTAAAACCAATTAAAAGAACAATATAACAATATAATTAAATTATATTAAAGGGCACCTTTAAATTAAAATGTGGTATTTTTCACTATTCCTTAAAAAATGAAAATTTTCAGAAAAATACCAAAAAGATACCCAAAGTAAATTTTGGTATAAAAATTATAAAGAATAATTTTATTTTGTCAAATAGAACATATAAATGTGACAGAAAATAGATTTAAAAAAGTTTCTCCATTAAAAAGGGGTAAAATTTCTTTTTTTAAACACTTATTTTATTTGAAAAATTGTATTTTTTCTTATATTATGTATAAAAACAAAAAATATGGATCTTCAAATTATATGGTGTATATAAAATTCAAAATTTAGATAATAATACTCATAACCTCTTTTTGAACGGCTATCTTGGTAAGTTGTGGTGTGCTCGAACTCGTTGTTGTGTGTTGCACAAATTATTGATTTAAATTTAAGAGATAACATACTATGAAATCTTAGGTTGTTACATTATACCCTCCTTAAATTAATTGTGTCCTCACAAGTTGAAATTTGCTTCGAAAATAAATGGTTTAAAATAGAAAATACCATTGTGG
Source organism: Viscum album (assembly GCA_963277665.1). NCBI lineage: Eukaryota > Viridiplantae > Streptophyta > Magnoliopsida > Santalales > Viscaceae > Viscum > Viscum album. The sequence goes on from OY728167.1 coordinate 219,929,113, forward strand.
AAAACCCGCATTGGGAATAGGGTTAATAAAATTTAGTCTTAATAAGTGGGAAAGGAAAATGAAAAAGTCACCATAAAATTATGGTTTCGAATAGGTGAAAATTGGTGGAAATTATAGACACATAATGTAGGAAAAACTAAAATATTTATACGGAGTGATTGAGGTCATCAATCACAAACAAGTGTAAAATTGAGGGCTTGAAAGTCATCAATCTATGATGATTTAGAATATCATCGGTTCAAAAAACATAAGGTATTAGGATAACACATATTTGGTTTTAATATCCCTTCCCTAAATATTAAAGATTAATATCTTCAAAGAATAAGAGGAAAAAAATACTTGGCATGTATAGTTACATCCTTTAACTGATTTCTACCACAAAATCATCTTTCACTCTAAAAGACAACAGAACATAAAAATATTCTATTTATCCTAATCGTATTGGGTTCCAAAAAAAGAATTTATAATTAATCTACCAATCCTTTTAAAAAAACTAAATTATACAATCCAGGACATCACGTAGGCCAGTGGTAGGTGATGCACCCCTGTTGTCCTTCAGTTGTGGGTTCAAGTCTCAAGGCCTTGCCGAACACGACTGGTTGTCGGCCGACCTCTGGGTTGTCCTTTTTATAACAATACAAAAATAATCTAAAGAAATGATTTAACATTAACAATAGTATCCAATATCAATCTTAATCCATTCCAACCTTTAGACTTATCAAAAATACTTCTGTCCAAACTCACAGTCCAAATTTTTGAAGAAAGGTAAACACAATGATGTTTTTTTCACATGTTATTATCATGTATTATTTTAAAACATAGTATCAACATTAATTAACATAAAACATTATTGATTATATTCATGCTCCCTTATTCCTTATAGAATACTATATATATTCCTTATATACAAAAATTTTGAATACTCCAACAATGATGAAATAAACAAACCACTAATCATTTCCAAGGTAGTCAAGAATATCCAATGTAATTTATCCAAATAAACAATATATTATTCCAAAATCACTACCTCAGAATCAAGACCATATTAAGGTTTATTTTTCCTTCAACTGTGTATTTTCCAAAAAATTTAACTTGCTGTTGAGTCACTTTTCATAGTACCATATAATCTCAAATCCTCAATGAAATATTAATGTAGTACAATCCTTATTTATTTCAATAATTCATAGAACCAATACATCATTTATACAACACACAAATGAAATAATTCTTTAATAACAACATAAGAACACTAGTCATTCCTCTTCATCTGTGGTAGTATCATAACTTTATTATTATCCAATAGCATCATTTGGTGAATACTCTGATGATTTGGACATTGATTCGCATAGTTTCTCAACTCCTTGTAGATGAAGCATTGTACATTTGAAAACTTTTTCTTACCCATCAAATAACATAATTGGTGTCCGTTTTCTCCACACATATAACAAACTCTCATTACCTTTAGGAATTTACCAAGGTGATTGTTTTCACAGTTATCACATATGGAAAAATCCTTCTTTCCACTCTTTCCTTTATCCATATTTATCTCGACCATCCTTTTCTTATATTTCTTCCCTTCAAAGCCATGGGACTAAGAGAATTATTTACATATCTTATTAACACATGATACTATTTCTTCTGATGATGAGAATAAATGGGAGACCATTTCCCTTCTAAATTTTGGCTTAATTCCATGAAAGATATGACCCCTCTCACTCTTTGGATTATGCGTATTGTTGGAGTTCTCATTCCTTCTATTGGGCACCATTTCTGAAAAATGGCATACACTGGGTTAGTTTATGAATCTCAATTCATTATTCAAAACATTTAAAATACCTAACATCAATTGAAATGAATATTCATATACTCTAAAATCATAAAAAAATGTTTTCTTTAAGTAATTATTTACTCATAAATCCTTCATAATGGCTTCTTATGAAAATGTGAATTATCTTAAGCATATTCCCCGAGAGTGACGTAACCAAGAGTGATTCAAGGCCCGTTATCGTGCACCAGTTCCCATTTGAGTCTAGCTCAAAGTGGTGCTTTCGGGTTTTACCCCTAGGTACATCTGGGCCAGATTCGCCTCTACCTGCTCGTATCCAGATAGGTATGTATTTCTTGGAAAACTCAAAAAATCTCTACATTACCAAAATTTTATAGGGTTTATCAATACTAATCCTAAAATTCTATATTAGTGTAGTGTTCTCTAATCAGAGTTTTTCTAAATCTAGTTTCCAAGGTTTGTACCAAACATCCTCTGATACCAACTGTAATGCCTGGACCCCAGTTACCCAGAGTCGATGCATTATTTTAATAAACTAAAATGATTAAAAATGATAAAGTCCAAAAGGACCAATCAGTTTAGCATTTTTGGAAAATGGATTACATACATGAACATTACATTACACATTCTAACAAACAACACATCATTATTAATCATTTTAGAACACCATTTTCCAATATCTTAACCCTGCATCTCAAACCTAAAATACTTCTTGGGATCCTGGGAAAATAAAACTTATGAAATGGGTGAGCTCAGATGCTCAGTAAAGGTAAATAATTTAGCGGAATCTATAAAATTTTATGTAAATATTTGTAATAAAAACAATATCCCTTTTAAACATAAAATTGATCATAATATGGAAAAAATAAATCAAAAATTTCTATATAAACATTCACATTGATATTCTACAAGTCGAATAATCACATGTAATAACTAATTTCATACTAAGGAAATGCATAATGCCGGAATTCATAACCTCATAGTCAAGGCCTCATGCCAATACTACAACAAAACAATTTCCAAGGCCTTGTGCAAAGAAACTAGTTTGTCTCATGAGACCTACCGATGCATCGAGGAGCTATTGTGGGCTCCACCCATCACTTACTAAGTCCAATGCATTCATCATATGACAATTTTGAAACATAACATAAATATTCGTTTTAAAACTAGCATATGAAATGTTAATACACTAACCATAAACCATGAATTGTATAAAAATAGGACATCCACATTCAAACATATCATAACTCATTCAATACAATATTGAAGATTTTATTATAATAAATCAAATTTAATCAAGAATAATATCCAGTAAGGGATGTTGACATAGTTTAAAATGATTAATAAAACTCTTTGAGATAAATATCTTTTTTTCATGAAATCATTTAAAAGTCAATCAATTTTGAAAGGAAGAAATTTAAAATAGATTATTGAATCAAAGTGACACATACCTCTTTGAAACTTTTTAAAGGAATTAACATTTTAAAACAATAATTCCTATATAAATAAATCCTTAAAACCATTTTGAAAACATGGACATTAATGAGAATGATTTAGAAGAATAAATAATTAAAACATTTAAAAGGATGTTTTAGTTTAAGAGTATCATAAAAGAATAATTTTTAAATTTATTTCATGAAACATGGACATGGGTAATAAATATTCCCCAGAAAATACATACACATAAACAATATTGGATAATAATGAGATTGAGGAATTAACCCTAACCTTGCACTTTCCTTTGGTCGAGGGTACGTTTATCCTTTTTTATAATGACCATAGTGTGTTATTAAATTATAAAAGAACCATATTCATATTTATTATATCATACATGATTCATTTATGACTTTATACTACCCATTTAATAATTATTTCCATGTCAAATTAACATTTAGGTTAATAATTGCTTTCTTTATTGTACGTATTTTAACTTGTTATTATTGATCGTATCATTTAGATCATGAATTAAATACTACCATAATATAAAACATGATTTATATATAATATATATTTAGAAAATAAATATCTATAATAGATAGATATATGAAATAGAAAACACCGTTTATGGAGATTGTAGGTCATACGTACGCATAAACAATGTTTCTGTTTTCATATCGTATTGAATGGAAGTAAGTGAATGAGATAAATGTAAATACATACATATATATATATATACAGTAGCATTATTATTTCAGATATTACATACTAATTAATAATAGGTATTTTTATAATCATCATTTTTTTTAAGGTTGGGGCTGATGCCTCACATTATTTATTAAAGCAAAGACCTCTTTAGACTGGGTAGAGGGTGACCCATTACATAGCTCGAAGGCCCAAGGGAAAGTGGCCTGTATATAGGGCTAGAAAGCCCATTTTTGGCCCAAAGGACCCCTCGGTGAACAATACTGCTACAGTACCTGCTCCAGTACAGCCGCCACTACAATGCTGGCAACAGTCCCTCTGCTGCAATAGTGTTGCCGCTGCTACAGTCCGCCGCTGCTACAGTACTGCTACAGTGGCCAACTACAGTACCCTACTACAGTAACTCGGGAATTCTCCCCTACCCAGATTTAATCTTGGGTCTTTTGGATGCCAAGCACGATCCTGAACAACTAGGGTACTGGATCGTTGGCATTATAATCATCATTGAATGGTGAACATGGAAATGAATCTCATCGCGTTCATGGAGACGGTAATCTGTACGTACGCACGTGCGACAATATCATTATATTGATGGTGATGTAGTATGAAATTGGATGGTATATCATATATAAATAATCATTAACATGTTATATTCATTATTTACATCAGTTGTAATCGTTATTATACCCATCCAAATAATGAAGTGTTTGAATAACAAACTGCACCATTACATTGAGACGGTAAGCCGAACATATGCACGTATGGTGACTTTTTCATTTATAGGATGGATAGAATAACGAATATGGTTATACCATATTTATAATAACATCACAGTATGTATAAGGTTGTAACACCCCAAGATTTTATAGTGTGTTATTTCTTCAAAATAATTCAATAACATTCACTACACGCAACACCAAGTTCAATCGCACCATGACTTACCAAACAAACTGTTCAAAAGAGGTTATGAATAGTGTTAACTAAATTTTAAACTTTATATAATCCTTATAATTTTAGAATCCATATTACGAGTTTCTTAGACATAATGTAAGAACAAATTCATTTTCAGTATTGCACTTTTACCAAATTTTAATAGTGAACCCTTTTTAGATACTATATTTTAAACTTTTTGACTAAATGGGGACATCAAAAATTTAAAATGAAACATCCCAAGCTTCCATGGTACGCTAGCGTGTGTTGTACGCAACACCGAGTTCTAACACACCGTAACCAATCAAACTAGCTGTTGTGAATAGTAATACCTACTTTTTGAAATTATATATATTTTATATTTTAATATGGACTTCATTTTTGGATTCGGAATATCGAATTTAGCCTAAGGTAAAATTTTGGTACTTTTCGGATAACTTTCATATTTTGATGAATAGTGAAAATTACTATATTTTAATTAAAAACAACTTTTTTAATCAAAATAATTAATAGTGATAAATTGTGAATTTGAGTGGTTTTAAAGTATATTTAGAATATATTTTTACCATTTAATATAATGTTGGTCATTGGACATAATTTTACAATTAAACCGAACATAAACAAGTGTCAATCTTTTGATAGTTATTATCTCTTAAAAACACGCTTTTTGTTTTGACAGCGGGAATTAATTTTAAATTAATTTATGCCACTTCTGTGTTTTGAATTTAGGAAAATGGATTCCATATTTGGAATCAGGATGTTCAAATTGTGTAAATAGGTATCTTTTATTTTTAGACATTTTGAATAATTACTGCGGTAAATATTTTATTTACCATGGTTAAGGGTAAATCCGGTAAATAAGGGTTAAAAAATAATATTATAATAATACTAAATTACCCTAAAACGTGTCTTAACCCTATTGGTTGATACATGGTCGATCATGGGCATCTTTGGGTCTATTTTGGGACCCCATGGATCCACTTGTAAGTGATAATGACACTTTATTTTAATTAAGTCAAAATGAATACAAAAATGACACAAGCATATATCTTTTAGCAAAACAATTGTTACATAGGGTTATATATGTTAGATTTTAGATTATAAATATTCATTAGAAAGATAAAAATATTTCATACATAATGATATTTTAATTATAATTTTTAGACATTAAATAATTTATTTTATTTATGACACAATGATGATGCAGTAATTACTATAATAGTGAAAAATTAAAATAATTGATATTATAAATACCCAAATAAATATAATATGAAACTTTTAATTAATTAAACTAATTTTCTAGGATAATATGATATATTAGGATTGATTTAATTGACTTTTTTTGAAGTAATCAATCTGTTATGAGTTTCACAAAAATCAACTATTGAATAGTGTCAAAATTGACATAAAAGAGTTTTTAAAACAAATATTATATTATTAATTGATATTAAATTCCTAAAAATATAAGGTTCGGCCAAAATACTTATATCATGATAGTTGTATCATTAATGGACCACTTGTGGGTCTCTTGTATGTATATGGTATGTTTATTAAACATATAATATAAAAATACAAAGAGACATTGTAAAAGTGAAACTAATTAACTTAGAGTTAATACTTAAAGATAAGGTTAATATAAGTACCCAAACCTGTATAAATTCTATTGGTTGAGTGGTTTTCGACCTATCCCCACCTTAACCTTTGAATAGTCAACTTTTGAGCCATTGTAAACCGAATATGAATTTATTATAAACTAATATCTCTAGCTTTTCCAAAGGTGCCCCTCACCCCTCTTATAAAAGGGCACTCCTCCTTCTCATTTATTCATACCTTCAAAGCCCTTTGGGTCTGCCAAACCCTGACCAAATACTCTCCCAACTTCCATCACTACAACCTAGGGGCCTTAGTTTGATCATAAAGCCAACTTAAAGAGCCCTTTTGATCAAATCAAAAGGAAGAACCCGAAGAAGAGGTAATGATTTCACCACCCTTCTCCAAGTTCATTTCTTCTTCCACTTCTTCTTCCTTTGTTCTTACCATTCTAAAATAATAACTCCAGTATATCACATATACTATGATGTTATTATGAATATGGTACAACCATATTCAGTATTCTATCCTCCCTTTGAATAACATGTCACCATACGTGCGTACGTACGGCTTACCGTCTCCGCGTCGTGGTGTAATTGTTATTCAATATAATATTATTTGGATGGGTATAATAATGATGTGTAACTCATGTAAATAATAAATATAACATGTTAATGATTCTGTATATATGATATACCATCCATTTATATATTATTTTAATATCAAAAGAATGATATTGTCGCTCGTGCGTACGTACAGACTACCGTCTCCACGAATGCGATGAGATTCATTATCCATCGTATCCATTCAAGTATAATTATCATTTGATGATTTAAAAATGATGTTTATGGACTTGATATCATTCTGGATATGAATAATATACAACCTATCCTTTACAAACATGTCTTACATAACAAAACATACAAAAGAAAACAAGTAATTTAACACCCGAAACAACGATAATACTAAGATATTATTATCAAATCAATATTAAAAGATCATATATGATATCATATTAATGTATATGATTCTTGTATAATTTAATAACAATTATTTCACCATTATACAGGAGGTTAACCTACCCCAACCAAGGAAAAGTACAAGGTAAGGTATTTTCTTATCTCACTTTCAATTCCGTGAGATTTCCATTGTTCGCCACTAAATTATTGAAAGTGGTGTATTGTGTACTACCATTTGATATATATTATCATGATTCTCTTATATTCATGTTATTCTGTAAATCATTTGGTGGTTATTAACTTTTGGCCATACGACTCAGTTGATTAACGTGGTAAGGGATTTTCTTATCTCACATTCAATTCCGTGAGATTTCCATTATTCGCCACTAAATTATTGAAAGTGGTGTATTGTGTACTGGCATTTGATATATATATTATCATGATTATCTTTATATTCACGTTATTCTGTAAATAATTTGGTGGTTATTAACTTTTGGCCATACGACTCAGTTGATTAACGGGGTAAGGGGTTTTCATCTCACTCCTTATTCCCGTGAGATTCATGCCATATTGCCACCATCACCTTTTGTGTGGTGTGTGTACTGCCCATAATTATATTCTTTGTGTAATACACCTTAATTTATGTGTATTTACATATTCATTGTATGATACATCTTTCATTGGTTGTATGTTTCATAAGTTACCAAATTGGTAAGGGTTATTTCACAATCTCTTCATTATCCGAGGTTGTTTATATGTAATAATCTACTGGGATCTCTTTATCATCCACATCCATGTTTTCTTAAAAATGAATTTCAAAACATTTTTACTATTTACTATAATATGAGTTAAAGTCATTTATACCCTTTTTGACCTTTATAAGTGGTTTATAAAGGAATATTTCCGTCATTTTCAAAAAAAGGTCCCTTTTAACCTTTTCGACAGAATTAAGGTAAGAATGTTTTTTTTAACTTATACGGCGGGTGCGGCTATTTTCCGCCGTTATAAAATCTTCAAAGATTCCCTTACAAGCTTATAAGATTATTTTCAAAGAAAATGTTTTATTTTATATGGATCTTAAATGATTTCAAAATAAAAGTAGATATTTCTTTAAAAAGAATTTTGATTTCATCTATGTCAACATCCTTTGATGGATTTTAAGATTATTTGAAGTTGATTTATTGTGATACAAAATTTCTATATTGTTTTGAAGGTTTTGTGATATGTTTGACCGTGGATGTGCTATTTTTTATACCATTCATAGTTTATGGTGAAAGTATCGACATTTTGTATGCTAGTTCCAATAAGAATGTTTATGTTATATTTCAACCTTTACTTCATATGAATGTGTTGGACAAGTGTGTTCCAGGTTGGGGACTGGTTAAAGTAAGCCCTCCAGGTTGGGGACTGGTTAAAGTAAGCCCTCCAGGTTGGGGACTGGTAAAAGTAAGCCCTCCAGGTTAGGGACTGGTAAAAGTAAGCCCTCCGGTTTGGTCTCCGGTTATTAGAGGCACTCCGGGTTGGTGTCCGGTTATTAGAGGCACTCCGGGTTGGTGTCCGGTTATTAGAGGCACTCCGGGTTGGGTTCTGGTTACAGTTAGCCCCAAGGTCTTGGTACGAGGCCTTGAAAAGAAATTAAAGTTTAGCATTATTCATTCCATCATTATGAAAGTGGTTATTGATATTGCATGTGATTATTCGATTAGTAGAATATCCATGTGAATAATTAAATGGAATTATTTCATTTTATTTATGCCATACCATGTTGAAGTTAAAGTTTAAAAGGCTTTTGTTTTAGTTATACATTGCCTTAAATGTTTATTCTTATTTATGAAAGTTTCCGCTATATTGTTATCCTTACTGGGCATTTGAGCTCACCCCTTTTCTATGTTTTATTTCTCCCAGGAAGTGAAGAAGTAAATTATGAATGACCTGCAGGGATATTATGTGGGGATATGAGTGTGGATTATGGAGACAATATGTTGTTGTAGTAGTTTTTCATTTTATGATGTAATGTAAGACATATGAATATGTCTAGTGTTTCCAATGCTACTAAACCAATCGATCTTTCGAGATTTGATCTTTCTTGTGATCATGCCAATGTTATGTAATAATGCACCGACTCTGGGTAACTTGGGTCGGGGCGTTACAGTTGGTATCAGAGGGAGTTTAGTACAAACCTTGGAAGCTAGATTTAGATAAACTCTGATTAGAGCACATAGACCTAAGATGAACTTTGAGGATTAGTATAGAAGAACTTCCTAGAATTTTGGTATTGTAGAGATTTTGTGAGTTTTCCGAGCAATACATCCCTGTCTGGATACGAGCAGGTAGAGGCGGCTCTGGCACAGATGTACCTAGGGGTAAAACCCGAAAACACCGCTTTGAACTAGACTCGAACGGGAACTGGTGCACGACAACGGGCCTTGCTGCACTCTTGGTTACGACACTCCCGGGGGATATGATTAGGATAACTCTCATTTTCTTTACAAATCATTATGAAGGGTTTATGAGTATATACATCCTCAAAGGAGAAATTTTTATGATTATGGATTATATCCATAAATAGTTCAATTTATGTTAAGTGTTTTATAAGTATGGGATTATGTATTTTGATTCATAAACTGATCTAGTGTATGCCATTGTTTAGAAATGGCGCCCAGTAGAAGGAATGAGAACTCCAGAAATGGACATGATCCAAAGAGAAGGAAGGATCATATATTTCATGGTCTTAAGCTAGAATTTATAAGAGAAATAGTCTCCCATGTATTATCATCATATGAAGAAATAATATCATGTGTTGATAAGATAAGTAAAGAGTTTACTGAGTCCTATGGCTTTGAAGGGAAGCAAGAGAAGAAAAGGATGGAAGAGAGAAAGATAGATAAAGTGAAGAGGGAAAAGAATAATTTTCCCATATGTGGTAACTGTGGAAAGAAACACCCTGGAACTTGCCTGAAAGGAATGGGAGTTTATTATAAGTGTGGAGGAAAAGGACACAAAGTACGTGACTGCAAGGGTAAGAAAATGGTTTCAAATGTACAATGCTTCATTTTCAAGGAGTTTGGACACTACGCGAACCTATGTCCCAGTCATCAGACTATGCCGCAAATGATGCTATTGGATAATAATCAAGTTATGATACTACCACAGATGAAGAGGAATGATTAGAGTTCTTATGTTGATTATGTCAATTGAGTGTTGTATCAACAATGTACTTGTTATAATAATTATGGAGTATATAAGGATTGTACTGCAGTACTATTTCATTAAGGACTTGAGATTGTGTGGAACAAAGAAATGTTACTCAATAGCAGGATAAATTTTTAGAAAATATATGGTTGAGAGAAAGATAAACCATAATATGGTTCTGATACCGAGGTAGTGATTTTAGAATAATACATGATTGATTTGGATAAATTATATTGGATATTCTTGACTACCTTGAAGCTGATTAATGATTTGTATATTCCATCATTATTGTGGTTTAAAACATTTTTGGATTGATGAAGTATATCCAGCATTCTATATGGAATAAGGGAGCATGAATGTAACCAATAAGTATTATGGTAATTTAGGATGTTTCGGTGTTTTAAAAGAATACATGATGAAGGTATTCATATGCTATTACGGGGTAAAAAGGATCTATATTATGTTTACCTTCCTTATAAATGTTGGACAGTGAGTTTGGACAGAAGTATTTTGGATAGTTCTAGTTTGGATTATTTTGGATTACCATAAAAGGACAACCCGGAGGTCGGGCGGCAACCCGTCGCGTCCGGCAAGGCTGCGAGACATGAACCCGCAACCGAAGGGCGACAATGGTGTATCACCTACCACTGGCCCACGAGATGTCCTGGATTAAATAATGTAGTTTTTATTAAAAGATCTTTTAGATGAATTATAAATTCGTTTATTTTGGAACCCTATACGAATAGTGTAAATAGAATATTTTTTTTACATTCTATTATCTTTTAGAGTGAAAGATGAGTTTGTGGTAGAAATTTATTAATGGATAAAACTCTAATTATAAAGTAAGTATATCTCCATATGATCTTAGCCAATCTCATAAAAAATTCCTCAATATTAAGTAATGCAAATTAGAACAAAAATGTTTTCCTAGATGGTACCTTAAATCATCACTAATTTATGGCTTTGGGATTGTTGGCCTTTTCATAGCCATGTTCTCTACCACTCTCCATCAGATAATTGATGGTTAGATTTTCTTTACATATCCATATTTTCCTACATGAAACCCTAGTATGTGTTATTTTCGGTAATCTTCATACTTTCGACTCTTTATTTTAAATAGAGGCCTCATTAATTCATTTTTCGATGTGGGATTTCAACTAAGATATTTTGAAACGTCAAAAATGTGTTATCCTAATACCCTATGTTTTGTTGAACCGATGGTATTTCAAATCATCATAGATTGATGAATTTAAGGACCTCAATTTTATACTTGTTTGTGATTGATGACCTCAATCACTACCTATAAATATTTACGTTTTTCCTCCAATTATATGTCTCTAATTTCCACCAATATTCTCCTAATAGAGATCATAATTTGGTGGTGATCCTTTCATTTCTCTTTTCCTCATATTAAGATTAAATTTTAGTAACCCAATTTTCGATGTGGGTTTTCCCACAAAGATATTTTCTATTTTCAACCTTTAATTTTCGAAGAACAATTTCAAATTGCGAGGACGCAATTTATTGAAGGAGGGGAGAATGTAACACCCCAAGATTTTATAGTGTGTTATTTCTTCAAAATAATTCAATAAATTTCACTACACGCAACACCAAGTTCAATCGCACCATGACTTACCAAACAAGCTGTTCAAAAGAGGTTATGAATAGTGTTAACTAAATTTTAAACTTTATATAATCCTTATAATTTTAGAATCCATATTATGAGTTTCTTAGACATAATGTAAGAACAAATTCATTTTCAGTATTGCACTTTTACCAAATTTTAATAGTGAACCCTTTTTAGATACTATATTTTAAACTTTTTGACTAAATGGGGACATCAAAAATTTAAAATGAAACATCCCAAGCTTCCACAGTACGCTAGCGTGTGTTGTACGCAACACCGAGTTCTAACACACCGTAACCAATCAAACTAGCTGTTATGAATAGTAATACCTACTTTTTGAAATTATATATATTTTATATTTTAATATGGACTTCATTTTTGGATTCGGAATACCGAATTTAGCCTAAGGTGAAATTTTGGTACTTTTCGGATAACTTTCATATTTTGATGAATAGTGAAATTTACTAAATTTTAATTAAAAACAACTTTTTTAATCAAAATAATTAATAGTGATAAATTGTGAATTTGAGTGGTTTTAAAGTATATTTAGAATATATTTTTACCATTTAATATAATGTTGGTCATTGGACATAATTTTACAATTAAACCGAACATAAACAAGTGTCAATCTTTTGATAGTTATTATCTCTTAAAAACACGCTTTTTGTTTTGACAACGGGAATTAATTTTAAATTAATTTCTGCCACTTCTGTGTTTTGAATTTTGGAAAATGGATTCCATATTTGGAATCAGAATGTTCAAATTGTGTAAATAGGTAACTTTTATTTTTAGACATTTTGAATAATTACTGCGGTAAATATTTTATTTACCATGGTTAAGGGTAAATCCGGTAAATAAGGGTTAAACAATAATATTATAATAATACTAAATTACCCTAAAACGTTTCTTAACCCTATTGGTTGATACATGGTCGACCATGGGCATCTTTGGGTCTATTTTGGGACCCCATGGATCCACTTGTAAGTGATAATGACACTTTATTTTAATTAAGTCAAAATGAATACAAAAATGACACAAGCATATATCTTTTAGCAAAACAATTGTTACATAGGGTTATATATGTTGGATTTTAGATTATAAATATTAATTAGAAAGATAAAAAGATTTCCTACATAATTATAGTTTAATTATAATTTTTAGACATTAAATAATTTATTTTATTTATGACACAATGATGATGCAGTAATTACTATAATAGTGAAAAATTAAAATAATTGATATTATAAATACCCAAATAAATATAATATGAAACTTTTAATGCATTAAAATAATTTTCTAGGATAATATGATATATTAGGATTTATTTAATTGACTTTTTTCGAAGTAATCAATCTGTTATGAGTTTCACAAAAATCAACTATTGAATAGTGTCAAAATTGACATAAAAGAGTTTTTAAAAAAAATATTATATTATTAATTGATATTAAATTCCTAAAAATATAAGGTTCGGCCAAGAGACTTATATCATGATAGGTGTATCATTAATGGACCACTTGTGGGTCGCTTTTATGTATATGGTAAGTTTATTAAACATATAATCTAAAAATACAAAGAGACATTGTAAAAGTGAAACTAATTAACTTAGAGTTAATACTTAAAGATAAGGTTAATATAAGTACCCAAACCTGTCTAAATTCTATTGGTTGAGTGGTTTTCGACCTATCCCCACCTTAACCTTTGAATAGTAAACTTTGGAGCCATTGTAAACCGAATATGAATTTATTATAAACTAATATCTCTAGCTTTTCCAAAGGTGCCCCTCACCCCTCTTATAAAAGGGCACTCCTCCTTCTCATTTCTTCACACCTTCAAAGCCCTTTGGTTCGGCCAAACCCTGCCCAAATACTCTCCCAACTTCCCTAACTACAACCTAGGGGCCTTAGTTTGATCATAAAGCCAACTTAAAGAGCTCTTTTGATCAAATCAAAAGGAAGAACCCGAAGAAGAGGTAATGATTTCACCACCCTTCTCCAAGTTCATTTCTTCTTCCACTTCTTCTTACTTTGTTCTTACCATTATAAAATAATAACTCCAGTATATCACATATACTATGATGTTATTATAAATATGGTACAACCATATTCAGTATTCTATCCACCCTTTGAATAACATGTCACCATACGTGCGTACGTACGGCTTACCGTCTCCACGTCGTGGTGTAATTGTTATTCAATATAATATTATTTGGATGGGTATAATAATGATGTGTAACTCATGTAAATAATAAATATAACATGTTAATGATTCTGTATATATGATATACCATCCATTTATATATTATTTTAATATCAAAATAATGATATTGTCGCTCGTGCGTACGTACGGACTACCGTCTCCACGAATGCGATGAGATTCATTCTCCATCGTATCCATTCAAGTATAATTATCATTTGATGATTTAAAAATGATGTTTAAAGACTTGATATCATTCTGGATATGAATAATATACAACCTATCCTTTACAAACATGTCTTACATAACAAAACATACAAAAGAAAACAAGTAAGTTAACACCCGAAACAACGATAATACTAAGATATTATTATCAAATCAATATTAAAAGATCATATATGATATCATATTAATGTATATGATTCTTGTATAATTTAATAACAATTATTTGACCATTATACAGGAGGTTAACCTACCCCAACCAAGGAAAAGTACAAGGTAAGGGATTTTCTTATCTCACTTTCAATTCCGTGAGATTTCCATTGTTCGCCACTAAATTATTGAAAGTGGTGTATTGTGTACTACCATTTGATATATATTATCATGATTCTCTTATATTCATGTTATTCTGTAAATAATTTGGTGGTTATTAACTTTTGGCCATACGACTCAGTTGATTAACGTGGTAAGGGATTTTCTTATCTCACATTCAATTCCGTGAGATTTCCATTATTCGCCACTAAATTATTGAAAGTGGTGTATTGTGTACTGGAATTTGATATATATATTATCATGATTATCTTTATATTCATTTTATTCTGTAAATAATTTGGTGGTTATTAACTTTTGGCCATACGACTCAGTTGATTAACGGGGTAAGGGGTTTTCATCTCACTCCTTATTCCCGTGAGATTCATGCCATATTGCCACCATCACCTTTTGTGTGTTGTGTGTACTGCCCATAATTATATTCTTTGTGTAATACACCTTAATTTATGTGTATTTACATATTCATTGTATGATACCTCTTTCATTGGTTGTATGTTTCATAAGTTACCAAATTGGTAAGGGTTATTTCACAATCTCTTCATTATCCGAGGTTGTTTATATGTAATAATCTACTGGGATCTCTTTATCATCCACATCCATGTTTTCTTAAAAATGTATTTCAAATCATTTTTACAATTTACTATAATATGAGTTAAAGTCATTTATACCCTTTTTGACTTTTATAAGTGGTTTATAAAGGAATCTTTCCGTCATTTTCAAAAAAAAGGTCCCTTTTAATCTTTTCGACAGAATTAAGGTAAGAATGTTTTTTTTAACTTATACGGCGGGTGCGGCTATTTTTCGCCATTATAAAATCTTCAAAGCTTCCCTTACAATCTTATAAGATTATTTTCAAAGAAAATGTTTTATTTTATATGGATCTTAAATGATTTCAAAATAAAAGTAGATATTTCTTTAAAAAGAATTTTGATTTCATCTATGTCAACATCCTTTGATGGATTTTAAGATTATTTGAAGTTGATTTATTATGATACAAAATTTCTATATTGTTCTGAAGGTTTTGTGATATGTTTGACCATGGATGTGCTATTTTTTATACCATTCATAGTTTATGGTGAAAGTATTGACATTTTGTATGCTAGTTCCAATAAGAATGTTTATGTTATATTTTAACATTTACTTCATATGAATGTGTTGGACAAGTATGTTCCAGGTTGGGGACTGGTTAAAGTAAGCCCTCCAGGTTGGGGACTGGTTAAAGTAAGCCCTCCGGGTTGGGGACTGGTAAAAGTAAGCCCTCCAGGTTAGGGACTGGTAAAATTAAGCCCTCCGGTTTGGTCTCCGGTTATTAGAGGCACTCCGGGTTGGTGTCCGGTTATTAGCGGCACTCCGGGTTGGTGTCAGGTTATTAGAGGCACTCCTGGTTGGGTTCCGGTTACAGTTAGCCCCAAGGTCTTGGGACGAGGCCTTGAAAAGAAATTAAAGTTTAGCATTATGCATTCCATCATTATGAAAGTGGTTATTGATATTGCATGTGATTATTCGATTAGTAGAATATCCATGTGAATAAGTAAATGGCATTATTTCATTTTATTTATGCCATACCATGTTGAAGTTAAAGTTTAAAAGGCTTTTGTTTTAGTTATACATTGCCTTAAATGTTTATTCTTATTTATGAAAGTTTCCGCTATATTTTTATCCTTACTGGGCATTTGAGATCACCCCTTTTCTATGTTTTATTTCTCCCAGGAAGTGAAGAAGTAAATTATGAATGACCTGCAGGGATATTATGTGGGGATATGAGTGTGGATTATGGAGACAATATGTTGTTGTAGTAGTTTTTCATTTTATGATGTAATGTAATACATATGAATATATCTAGTGTTTCCAAGGCTACTAAACCAATCGATCTTTCGAGATTTGATCTTTCTTGTGATCATGCCAATGTTATGTAATAATGCACCGACTCTGGGTAACTAGGGTCGGGGCGTTACAAAGGTAATATATTTATTATTTTGGAATGGAAAAAACAAATAAACAAGTAGTGGATGAAGAAAATAACTTGAAAGAGGGTGGTGAAATCATTACCTCTTCTTCAGGTGTTTCCTTTTGATTTGAACAAAAGGGCTCCTTAGGTTGGATTTTTGCTCACGGTAAGGCCTCTAGGTTTATGTTAGGGAATTTGGGAGGATATTTGGGCACAGTTTTTCCGGTCCAAATGGCTTTGGAGGTGTGAATTTGAGAGTAGGGGAGGTGCCCATTTATAAGAGGGGTGAGGGGCACCTTAAGAAAAACTAAAAATATTATTTTATTATAAAATAATTTTCTGTTTATAATGGATAAAAATTTATTTATTTAGAAGATAAGGTGGGGATGGGTCGAAATACTCTCAAAAATAGGTTTTAGAGAAGTTTAGTTCACCATATTAACCTTACCTTTTAGATTTAACTATTAGTTAAATAGTTTAACTTTTACCGTGTCTTCTTGTATTCTTACACTATATGGTAAATAAAATTACTCTAAAATTCCAAGAGAACCTCAAGTATTTCACCAATGTCATATATAATATTATTTAATCCCCTTTTAGAACCATATACTTTTAGGAATATTATATAATTTAATAATATAATATTTCTTTTAAAAACCCAATTATGTCAATTTTGACAATATTTAGTATTTGGTTTTTTTGAAAATCATAAAAGCATGATTACTTAGAAATAAAATTATTTAATCAACCCTAACATGTCATATTAACATAAAAAATTAGTTTAATTCATCAAAAGTCTCAAATTACATTTATTTGGATATTTATAATATCAATTATTTTAATCTTTCATTAATAAGGTAATTACTGCATCATCATTGTGTCAAAAAAAATTAATTATTTAGCTTCTAAAAAATATAAATAAAATACAATTATGTAGTAATTTTTTTTATCATTAGAATTAATATTTATAGTCGAATTTATCTTATGTATAAAACTATATTAAGAATGGTTTAGTTATTAGACATTAAATTATCACTTTTAACTCTTCTTTAAATAAAATAACAATCAATGTCTTAATCTAATCCATGTAAACCAAATGGATCATACATTATTCCTAAGTTTTGTTTTGGTCAAATTACATTTAAAAAATAGAATTAGGACATGTTTTGGGGTAATTTTAATATTAGTTTTACCTTTAATTACCTTATTTAGTTTTTTACTATGGTAAATAAAAGTCAAAAGATACTAGTCACCAAAAAGTATTCTTGTATTATTGAACCACATATTACTTACTTATATCAATCATTTCTCTTGGATTTTTGAAATTCAATTCACCAAAGTGGTAAATTTATGTTTTATGCAAATTTTCAAAAGCTCCAAGAATGTGGGTAAAAGACGGTAAAAAGTTCAATGAAATTTTATAAAACTAATTTTATTATAATAATGAATCCAATTAATTACATTGAACTAATATAGGTATTATTTATCTATTTTTTCGTAAAATAAATTTAAATAAAAAGTCAGTTTTAAATAATAACGCAGTGTTTTTCACTATTCATAAAAAATTGATAGTTTTCAGAAAAATACCAAAACTTCACCGTAAGATAATTTGGATATTATTAATTAAAAAATGAAGTCAATTTTATCAAATTCAAGACATAAAATGTTAATTAATTAATTTAATATTTATTCCCAATGTCAAAACCAGAAAGCGGGTTTTTAAAAAGTAAAAACTATCAAAAGATTGAAATGTGTTTACGTCAAATTTGAATGGGAAATTACTTATAATGACCTAAATTGTATTAAATGATTATAATATAATATAATTATATTTTAAAACCAATTAAAATAACAATCTAACTATATAATTATATTAGAAGAAAAGGCATCTTTAAATTAAAATGCGGTATTTTTCAACATTCATTAAAAAATGAATTTTATCAGAAAAATATCAAAAAGTTACCCAAAGGAAATTTTGATGTCCCTATTATAATGAAGAATTTTATTTTGTCAAATAGAATATATAAAAGTGATAAAAACTAGATTTAAAAAATGTTCTTCATTAAAAGGCTGTAAAAGTACATTTTTTTGAAAAACACTTATTTTATCTGAAAGAATGATTTTTTCTTATATTTTGTCTAAAATAACATAATATGGATGTTAAAATTATATGGTGCATATAAAATTTAAAATGATGTTAATACTACTCATAACAACTTTTTGAATGGCTAGTTTGGTAAGTTGTAGTGTGTTCGAACTCGGTGTTGTGTGTTGTGCAAGTAATTGAATTACTTTGAAGAGATAACATACTATGAAATATTGGGGTGTTACATTCTCCCCTCCTTCAATAAATTTCGTCCTCGCAATTTGAAATTTTTCTCCAAAAATAAAAGGTTTAAAATAGAAAATACCTTTGTGGAAAACCCACATCGGGAAGAGGGTTAATAAAATTTAGTCTTAATAAAAGGGAAAGGGAAATGAAAAAGTCACCACCAAATTAGGATTTCGAATAGAAGAACATTGGTTGAAATTATAGACACCTAATTGGAGGAAAAATGTAAATATTTATAGGGAGTGATTGAGGTCATCAATCAAAAACAAGTGTAAAATTGAGGGCCTCAAATTCATCAATCTATGATGATTTAAAATATTATCGGTTCAACAAAACATTAGGTATTAGGATAAAAAATTTTGGTTTTATGATCCCTTCCCAAAATTTTAAGGATTAATTTCTTCATAGAGTAAGAGTAAAAAAATACTTGACAAGTAGAGTTACATCCTTTAACTGATTCTACCACAAACTCATCTTTCACTCTAAAAATTAATAGAACATAAAAATATTCAATTTATCCTAATCGTATAGGACTACAAAAAAATAATTTATAATTCATATACCATACATTTTAAAAAAAACTAAATTATACAATCCAGGACATTATGTAGGCCAGTGGTAAGTGATGCACCCCTGTCGCATTTCTGTTGTGGGTTCATGTCTTGAGGCCTTGCCGAACGTGAATGGTTGTCGCCTAACCTCTGGGTTGTCCTTTTTATAAAAATCCAAAAAAATATTAAGAAATTCTTTAAACTTAACAATAGTATCCAATTTCAATCTTAATCCATTCCAACCATTAGAATTATCCAAAATACTTCTTTCCAAACTCATAGTCCAAAATTTATAAGGAAGGTAAACACAATGAATATCTTTTTTTAACATAATAACATGTGAATACCTAAAATATGTAATCTTTTAAAACATTATAACACCCTGAATTACCATAAATCCTTATTAATTATATTCATGCTACTTTGTTCCTTATAGTGTACTATATATATTCCTTATATCAAAATATTTTGAATACTCCAACAATGATGAAATAAACAAACCATTAATCAGTTCTAAGGTAGTCAATAATATCCCTTATAATTTATCAAAATAAACCATCTCTTATTCAAAAATAAATACCTCCATATCAGGGGAATATTATGGTTTATCTTTTTTTCAACCATGACTTTTCCAAAAAAATTAACTTGCTGTTGAGTCAATTTTCATTTTACCGTATAATCTCAAAACCTCAATGAAATATTACTGCATTACAATCCTTATTTATTTCCATAATTCATATAACAGGTACATCACTGATACAACCCTCAATTTAAATAATTTTTTAATGACAACATAATAACACTAGTCATTCCACTTTATCTGTGGTAATATCATACCTTGATTATTATCAAATAGCATCATTTTGGGAATATTCTGATGATTTGGACATTGACTCATGTAGTGTCCCAACTCCTTACAGATGAATTATTTTACATTTGAAACCTTTTTCTTTCCTTTAAATCACGTACTGGGTTTCCTTTTTCTCCAAACTTATAACAAACTCCCATTCTCTTTAATAATTTACTAAATTTATTCTTTGAACAGTTATCACGTATAGAAAAATCATACTTTCCCCTCTTTCCTTTATCCATATTTCTCTCTACAATCCTTTTCTCCTCTTTCTTCCGTTCAAAACCATAGGAATTAGATAATTCTTTAACTTATCTTATTAACACTTGATACTATTTCTTAATATGATGAGAATACATGGGAGACTATTTCTATTCTAAATGTTGGTTGAATACCATGAAAGATTCGATCCTTCTTACTCTTTGGATTATGCGTATCGCAGGAGTTCTCGTTCCTTCTACTGGGCACAATTTCTACACAATGGAATACAATGGGTTAGTTTATTAATCGAAATGCATAATTTCAAACATCTAAAATACCTAACATCAATTGAAGATATTATTCATATAATCTATAATCATAAAAAATGTTTTCCTTAAGGAAGTATTTACTACTAAATCCTTCATAATCGCTTGTAATGAAAATTTTAATAAATTATGCATATCCCCCGGGAGTGCTGTAACCAAGAGTGCAACAAGGCCCATTGTCGTGCACCAGTTCCCCTTTGAATGTAACTCAAAGCAGTGTTTTCAGTTTTTATCCATAGGTACATTTGTTCTAGATATGCCTCTACCTACTCATATCCAGATAGGGATGTATTTTTTTGGAAAATTCACAAAATCTATAAATTACCAAAATTCTAGGAATTTATTCTATAGAAATCCTCAAAGTCTATATTAGGGTAATATTCTGTAATCAGAGTTTTTCTAAATATAGTTCTAAGGATTGTACTAAAATTCCTCTGATATGAACTATAACTTCCTGACCCCAGTTAAACAGAGTCAGTGGATTATTTTAATACATTGGCATGATTACAATGAATCATGTTCTGAAGGACCGATCAGTTTAGCATTCTTGGAAAATAGATTACATGCATGAATGTTACATTACAAATTCTTACATAAAACACACCATTAATAATCCTTTGAGAATTCCATTTTTTCCATAGCTTATCCCTGCATCTCAATCATAAAACACATCTTGGGTTCCTGGGAATATAAAACATAAGAAAGGGGTGAGCTCAAATGCTTAGTAAGGGTAAATAATTTAGCGGAAGCTATAAACATTTAAGTAAAGATGTGTAATAAAAACAACATCATTTTAAACATAAAAATGAACATAATATGGAAAAAATAAATCAAACATCACCATATAAACATTCACATGGATATTCTAATTCCCAAATAATCACATGTAATAACTAATTTCATACTGATGGAATGCATAATGTCGGACATCATAACCACAAAGTAAAGGCCCCATGCCCAGACTAAAAAAACATTTTTTCCAAGGCCTTTTTCCAAGACCCTAGTTTGTATCATGATGCCTACTGATGCATAGAGGATCTATAGCGAGCTCCACTTATCACATAAAAAGTCCAATTCATTCCTCATATGAAAATGTTTAAATATAAAAACAACATTCATATTAAAACGAGCATACGAAATGTTAATACTCACACCATAAACCATGAATGGTATAAAAAAAGAACATCCATAGTCAAACATATCATAACTAATTCAATAAAATATGGAAGATTTTATTATAATAAATCAACTTCAATCAAGAATAATATCCTATAAAGGATGTTGACATAGTTGAAAATGATCAATAAAACTCTTTAAGAGAAATATACTTTTTTCATTAAATTATTTAAAAGTCAAACAATTTTTAAAGTAATATATTTAAAAGATATTTTTGAATCAAAGTGTCCCATACCTCTTGGAAACTTTTGAACGGAATTAACATTTTAAAACAATCATATCCATATAAATAAATTCTTAAAACCTTTTTGAAAACATGGATATTAATGATAAAGATTTAGAAGAATAAATATTTAAAACATTTAAAAAGATGCTTTAGTTATAGAGTATCTTAAAAAATAATTTTTAAATTTCTTTCATGAAACATGGAAATGGATAATAAATATGTCCCAGAAAATAC
This sequence comes from Viscum album, assembly GCA_963277665.1. NCBI lineage: Eukaryota > Viridiplantae > Streptophyta > Magnoliopsida > Santalales > Viscaceae > Viscum > Viscum album. The sequence continues at coordinate 219,951,925 of OY728167.1, forward strand.
ATACACATAAACAATCTCAGATAATAATGAGATTGAGAAATTAACCCTTACCTTGCACATTCCTTTAGTCGAGGGTACATTTAACCTCATGGATATTGACCATAGTATGTTATTAAATTATACTATAACCATATTCATATTTCATATATCATACATTATTCATTTATGTCTTTATACTACCCATTTTATAATGATTTCCTTGTTAAATTTACATTTCAGGTAATAATCGCTTTCTTTGTCATACGTGTTTTAACTTGTTATTATTAATCATATCATTTAGATCGTGATTTAAACAATACCAGAATATAAAACATGATTTAAATATAATATATATTTTTAATATAAATACGTATAATAGATAGGCATATGAAATGGAAAACACCGTTTCTGGAGATGGTAGGTCGTACGTACGCATAAACGTTGTTTCTGTTTTCATATCGTATTGAATAGAAGTAAGTGAATGAGATAAATGTAAATACATATATATAAATATATATATATATATATTTATAGTAGAATTCTTATTTAATATATTACTTAATTATTAATAATATTTTTTTTATAATTATCTTTGAATGGTGAATGTGGATATGAATCTCATTGCGTTCGTGGAGACGGTAATCCATATGTACGCACGAGCGAAAATATCATTATATTAATGGTTAAATTCTATGAAATTGGATGTTATATAATATATAAATAATAATTAACATGTTATATATATTATTTACATCAGTTTTACTCATTATTATACCTATCCAAATAATGAAGTGTTTGAATAAGAAACTACACCATGACGTGGAGACGGTAAGCCGTACGTGCGCACATATGGTGAATTTGTCATTTATAGGTTGGATAGAATAACGAATATGGTTGTATTGTATTTATAATTACATCATAGTATGTAAAAGGTACTAGAGTTATTATAATTTGTTTGGAAACAACAATGAAAGAGGAAGTAGAAGAAGAAAATAACTTGAAAGAGGGTGGTGAAATCATTACCTATTCTTCAGGTGTTTCTTTTTTATTCGAACAAAATGGCTCCATAGGTTGGATTTTGGCTCAATGTAAGGCCCCAATTTTGAAGTGATGGATATTGGGAGGAGATTTGGGTAGGGTTTGGCTGATCCAAATGGATTTGGAGGTGTGAATGTGAGAGAAGGGGAAGTTCCCTTTTATAAGAGGGGTGGGGGGAACCTAAGGAAAAACATAAAATATTATTTTTTTATAAAATAATTTTCGGTTTCTAATGAATCCAAATTGATTTATTTTAAATCTAAGGTGGGTATGGGTCGAAATAATCTTAACCAATATGTTTTAGAAAAGTTTTGGTCACCATATTAACCATATATTTTAGATTTAACTATTAGTTAAATAGTTTAACTTTTACCGTGTCTTCTTGTATTCTTACACTATATGGTTAATAAAATTAATCTAAACATCCAAGGGAACCTAAAGTGGTTATCTAATGTCATATATAATATTATTTGATCTCCTTGTCCGATCCTTATATTTTTAAGAATATTATATAATTTAATAATATAATATTTGTTTTAAAAACTCATTTATGTCAATTTTGACACTATTTAGTATTTTGCTTTTGTGAGAATCAGAACATCATGATTACTTTAAAACTTTTATTTAATCATCCCTAACATGTAATATTAAAACATAAAATTAGTTCAATTCATCAAAAGACTCAAATTTCATTTATTTGGATATTTATAATTTCAATTATTTTAATCTATCATTAATAAGGTAATTACTGCATCATCATTATGTCATAAATAAATTTAACTTTTTAATGTATAATAATGGTAAATAAAATAAAATTATGTATGAAATATTTTCATCTTTATAATGAATATTTATAGTCGAATTTATCTTATGTATAACCCTATATGAAAAAAAATTAGTTATTAAACTTTGAATTTAACACTTTTAACTCTTCTTTAAATAAAATAATAATAAATGCCCAAATCTAATCCAAGTGGACGAAATGGATTATATTTAGTTCCTAAGGTATTTTATGGTCTAATTACACTTATACAATAGAATTAGGACATGTGTTGGGGTAATTTAAATATTATTTTTTTCTTTAATTACCTTATTTAAATTTTACCATGGTAAATAAAAGTCAAAAGATACTATTCACAAAAAAAATCATCTTATTGAACCACATTTTACTTACTGATATCGACCGTGTCTCTTGGATTTTTGAAATTCAATTCAGAGAAGTAGTAAAATTACATTTTATGCAAATTTTCAAAGTCTCCTAGAAGGTTGTTATAAGACGGTAAAAAGTTTAATAAAATTATATATATATATATATAATTTTATTTTAAAAATGACTCCAATTAATTACATTTAACTGTTATAGGTATTTTGTATCTATTTTGTCTTAAATTAAATTTATATAAAATAAATAATTATTTATATAAAAAAGTTTGTTTTAAATAATAATACAGCATTTTTCACTATTCATCAAATATCGAATATTTTCATAAAAATACCAAATATTCACCCTAATATATTTTTTATATGATGAATTCAAAAATTAGGAATATTTTATCAAATAAAAAACATATAAGTTTCATTAATTAATTTAAAATTAATTACCGTTGTCAAAACCAAAAGGAGTTTTTTTTAAAATTAAAAACTATCAAAAGATTGGCATGTGCTTATGTAAAATTTGAATTTGAAATTACTTATAATTACCTAAATTGTATTAAATGATAATAATATTAACTAATTATAATTTGAACCCAATTAAAAGAACAAACTAACTATATAATTAAATTATATGAAAAGGAAGCTTTACATTAAAATATTGTATTTTTCACTATTCATTAAAAATGAACTATATTAGAAAAATACAAAAAATTTACCCAAATTAAATTTTGATGCCCCAATTATAAAGAAGACTTTTATTTTTTCAAATTGAACATATAAAGGTGACCAAAACTAGATTTAAAAAAGGGTCTTTATTAAAAGGTGGTAAAATTACATTTTTTTTTTGAAAAACACTTCTTTTATATGAGAAATTGAATTTGTTATTATATTAGGTCTAAAAACACATAATATGGATGTTAAAAATATATGGTGTATATTAAAATCAAAATTCAGTTAATACTACCCATAACCTATTTCTTAACGGCTGGTTTGGTAAGTTGGGGTGAACTCGTACTCGGTGTTGCATGTTGCGCAAGTTATTGAATTACTTTGAAGAGATAACGTACTATGAAATCTTGGGATGTTATATGGAATCCCCAGGGTTTCAGTTTCCCTAAATTTTGGGGTGGTGTATCACACAGAAACACAAAAGGTGTGAAATATACTTTAGCTCTCAACCACACTATGGACATAACCTAGGTTTAGACTCAACTACAGCTAACGTCTCTTGGACTCCCAGATGCAACTTCTATGACTAGGTATCTTATAAGCACACAACCATTGAATGATTGTTAATACGTTAATTCATTCCCATTTTATCAGTTTCACTTTACATTAATTAATTCTTTAAACATTAATTAACCATTAACAATTTCCACATTATATTTCATTAGCATCACACCCAAAGTTCATTGTTCCTTTAAATTTCATCCTCAGCATTGTGTCCCAGCAAGCTCCAAACCCCATGGGTTAACATCATTTATTTGATCATTTTATAAAAACATTTTTACTTTCCCATATTCCCATGCATTCTATAAAAACATTCTATGTTACTAAACACAAGGGGCTCAACACGGCGAGTAGGTGAATTACACGTTGAGTCATTTTCATCTATAGCAAGAGCATAGACCCATCCTCCCTCAAGAATCTAAACATGAAAAGAATATGGCATACCCCGTGCATCTTGTCCCCTTTTGTAAGGAGGGTAAGCAAACCAGCTACATTGAGATGTGGGGTAAATAATGAAGATACACAATCAACAAGAAACATCCAATCATTCACATTCAACTCGTTCTGTCATCTCTGGTGTCTTCCTTGACACCAATATGCATAAACCGATGCATCTCACCACTCTAGGTGTCAACTGCTGCCACAAACAATAGGCCTCCCTACACATACATATCAAAACAGCCATCCAGGCTCACATCACAACACAAGAAGTAGGAAAAAAACATCATAATAATTGGGCTCTTGGCCCTTAAACAAGAAATATGTTAACTCTATTCCCTACAAGGCATTATCATTTTATCAAATAGGTGGTTCTTTAATCCCTATGGAAATAACTGATTTGTTATTTATAGGTTCCAACTATGGGTAACCTAAATAACAAGCTATCATAGAAATCACAAATTGATTAAACATGCTCACTGCATCAATTTGATTAACATAAAATTACAACAAAAACAATCGGATTCATTTACATGCCTCATTATCTTTATCCATAAAATTATCTATTAATTATGGATTTACGTTATTTACTAACTCCCATAAATAAAGAAAAACTGAAAAAGGAAAGCATATATATCACAATATCTAGAAATACAATAGGAAATAACATATGATTGATATAATTTTTTTTATCCAGATCAAATATTTATTTTCTCAATTCCATTATGATATAGTGGGGTAAAACATGATAACTCTATAGTTCCATGTAAAAGAAATGAGAAGAAACAAATACCCTACCTCAAACGGTTCATGACTTTCATTATGTGAGAACAAGCCACACAATAGATTAATATCTCCTAACCCGTGACAACTGTACCCACCCGAGGATGCAGAGACACCGCCACACCGATCAACACCCAAGAAAGGCCATTAGAAACACGGAAATAGCATTCAGTAATAAGGGAAAGGAAACATATAAGGAGATGAACCCAAAATAATGATGATAAATCATAACTTATATCTAATACTGATCGATACTGCCTGGTTTCACAATAAACAGAGGGTGCCCTTGTAGCAAGAATAAATTCGAGGGGAACCAATCCAAGGAAGAAAGTTTGATCGCACAACTCCTACATGAAGGAATGAAAGGTTCAAGCATCTCACGCCAAAAATAGAGGTTGCACTATTCATGAGTTGTGACACCATTTCTGTGACAACATGTTTGTGACACCATTAATCTAACACCATGACTGTGACACCGTTTCTGTGACACCATTTCCATGACACCATTTCGTCACACCATTTCTGGGACACCATGACTGTGACATCATTTCTGTGATACTGTTTCTATAAAACCCTTTCTGGGACACCGTGACTGTGACACCATTTCTGTGACACCATATTTTTGACACCATTTCGGTGACACCATTTTGGTGACACCATTTCTATGACATCGTTTCTATGACACTATTTCTGTGACACCGTTTCAGTGACACAGTTTATAAAACTGGAAACACAGTTCACAGAATTGGAAATTTAGCAATGTGTTGGGGATGAGTCACATTGACCTCCCAGAACACATAAAAAACTTTATTTCAGAAAAGGAATGGACCAGAGAGGTCCGATCCATTACAATACACATAGCTACAAAGGCATATCATAGTGGGAGGGGGTCGAACCCACAGATAAAACATGTAGGAAAGCAACTTAGCGGTAAGATTATTTTGGGTAGGATTCCTCATGTTCAATTTATTTGGTTTGGGATTACTAAAATAATTACCTTGTTATTAATTTAATTTAATGGAATGGTTTGGGGTCAATTTTGGGGTATAGGTAAGGGATAATCCTATCTCTAACATGGGATATACTTGTGGAATAGGCATCAACGTAGTGAAAAAATCCCCAGTCGATCTTGGTACATCTAATTGGATAACATAATATGGAAACTAATCCTTAAAATAGATATTTCTTACAACCTAATCATAATAATCTTACCTTCTACACAAAAATAATCCCAAGGTGTTGGTCCTAGACTAAATAACTCCATCTTGGTCATGGTTGTTCGATTACATGTCGGATGGTCCGGGTAGATGAAATAGAATGATATTGGAAATGGTTTTAAACCTTGTTACTATCCATATTGTTAACATTTTTTTATTTTACACATTCATTAGGTGAAATTCTACTCCTACCCTCGACCCCAAACATCAAGTGGGTTATCCACGCATGACATAATTGAACAAAATCTAGGAAATATATGTAATTATTGACATAAATATTAAATGTTTCAATTTTAAGCAATCCACAATTAAAATTTTATGAAATCTATTAAAAAATAAATTGAATTACGAATGAATTAATAATTAAATGACAATTCATGTTTCACACCAATCGATATTGAAATAGGAATTTTAGAATGGCAAGGAACATCAAACAAGTCACTGGATACGAAACAGAAACCATTGAATTCTTGAAATAAGAAAATAAAGAAGTAGAGATATATGTGAATAAAAATAGTCATTAAATAGAATGTGATGTAAAAATAAATAAAAACTTCTAGCGCTCCTTCTTCATATCGGTTTTACTAAATATTTATAGAACCCAAAAGGTACATGATGTGTAAATGGTTCACTTCATGTATGTACTTTATATTTCTTCTACATAATGGATTTCACAACATGTTACATTCTTTCACATCTTGTACATCATAACCATAATATTCCTTGAATATTTTTGTATCTCTCAAATTTTGTGGAATTATTCTCTGACAGCAAATATGTTTCCAACATTTCAAGTTGTGTATTTTTCGATGCTTTGTATCTTCATCTGGTTTGAAATTAAGGTTTTTCACTACATGTAATCATGATTATAATTGTGTACATTCATCACTCTATGTATTTGGGATTAATGGATTTCTATTTAAATAGATGGTGGCCATATAAAGTGATAAATGTCATGTACTATGGATTCAGAATGTGTAAGGATGAATTTTTTCATTTTCCTACATTATTTTGTTGAATTTTAATTCCTAATAAAAGATAAAATTAAACAAAAACCAATGTATTAACAAATAAATCATGATTAATCATGAAATAAATAAGTCTAAATTGTATTTAAAAATCCAAAATTTCAATCTTATTGTCTTTCTATCATCTTCTTCATCATCATTTCATTTTATTTTTATTAATGGAGAGAAAAAGCAAAGAAACAAAAACAAAGGAAGCAAGAAAAATCCATCCCCTCACCCCCTTAATCACCAGCCCTATCTAAGGTGGCCTAAAATAATGTAGTATGAGCTCATCCCCCTTAATATATTCGATCCCATCTTCCTTGATGTTGGCTGCATTGTGTTGGAACACCTCCACCATGCTTGAAAAATCCACTGAATCCAGGTAGTCTCCAACCTTGTTCCCCTCCCTCCAGGTATGAAGCACCTAGGCATTTTTATTAAGTAACTTTCTGCATTTTATGATAACGTAACAAATCGACCATGGCAGGTCTCCATACTCTTTCAAGGAATTGTGGTCAATAATAGATTCATTCTCTACTCTAGAGAGTTCTAACCCTTTTTCCTGCATAACTTAAGACCAGCATGCATTACCATTGCCTCCACTTGAAGGGAAGTCCCCAGACCAAATCTGGATGAGATTTCCTTGTAGGCTGAGACACTAATATCACGCACTACCCCACCTCCATGTGCATACGCCAACACACAAGAACCATCCATGTTCATCTTTAAACCAACAAAAAACATCTTCCAGCATACCCATTCACCCCTCCTATTACGTGACGTAGAGACCTCTCCGCCACCTTCCTAAAATCTGTTCAAATATGGAGCATGCTTCCAGGCCCTAACAACCTTATTTAAATCAATAAATTAGTTCTTATCCCATATTATGATAGTCCAGGTTTCTTCTAGCACACCATCATGCCTCTATCTGTTACGTTCCTACCATAAACACCAGCACCCCGCATGCATCACCACCGATCGTGCCGCCTACTCATGACCTCCATCCCCGGTGCCTTGAAACCATCGGTCAATGAAGGGACCGCTATCACCATTCATGGAGAGAAACTCCATGAATTCACCAAGAAACTTCCACACCACACTGGCCCATTCACTGCTAAAGAAAAGATGTGTAATTGACTCCTCATTATGTACAGTACAACACACACACCTGGACGCCAGATAAATTCCACACTAGTGGATATTGTCATCAGTCGGGAGTAATCTGTTCCTCATCCTCCATGTGATGAAATTGAATTTGGTGGGTATATTATTCAACCAAATGGTATTTTCCCACTCTTCAATCTGAGTCTGGCCTAAAAAAATGTGTTAGAAATCTTTGGACGAGAAGTGGCCCGAGGAAGAGGCGGTGAAAACACACTTTTCCTCCTCTCCATTAACATCGATGGCAAAGAAACAATCCTGCTGATCCTTATCCAAAATGGTTTCAATAAAAATGGGGAACCGACTAGCTTCCCAGAAGGTGATATCAGGGACCGGACACCCTGGGAACACGAGGATTGATCCGCACCAGTCTTGGTTCCAGAAGGAGACTTCGCCTTCTGCAAAAATCCAACGGGAAAAAGGCCGCATCACATAAACAATGGGACCAACCATCATCCATAGAGAGTAACGATGCCCCTCCTCAGGATCCCAAAGGCAAGATGCGTACCTATGCATGGTAATCCTCCAAAGAGTATTATGTTCCAGAATGCTCTATTCCATCCTTGCATGCATGTAGTAGGGTTTATCTTTCAGGTTTCTCACATTAATTCTTCCCTCACTCACAGGCTTCGTCATTTTACCCCAAGAAACCCAGTGCCTCCCTCCCTCCGTACCTGGATCCCACGTAAAGGTTTCCAGTATCCTTTCAATAGATCTGGTCATGCCTTTCAGAACCTTGATGGATGAAAGACCGTGAATAGGAGAAGCCACCAGGACACTGTCAATGAGGGCGATCCTTCCCCCAAAAGACAGAAACTTGTTCATCCAATTCAGCACCCTATCAGTGATCTTGAAGAGAAGAGCGTCAAAGTTTCTCATCTGAATGAACTTGTACGATATAAGGGATAATACATTTGGAACTCACCCCCTTACATACCCATAAGCCCACTAATAGTCTCCACATTCACTGAGGAACACCTATTAGAAATAATGAATTTACTCTTGCACATGTTAATAATTTGTCCACTCTATAGAGAGTACTCGACCAATACTCTTTTTAGGCTGTGTATTGAACTAATTATGGCATTAAAGAATAGACTGGAGTCATTGGAAAATATGAGGTGATAAATGGTCGAAGCCTTCATCTGACGATGGTACTAAAGAATCCCCCCATCATTAATGCTCCCCTGAATTAGCCGACTCAAAACATCTGGCATAAGAATGAAAAGGGAAGGCGATATGGGATCACCTTGCCTAAGGCCTCAGGTGGGCTTCAAGAATCCATAGGATCTTCCCATGAACGTGATGGACAACCACGATGAGATAAAATAGCGAAATATGATATCAATGTTCCATAGGGAGAACCCCATACCTCAAAAGACTCTGATAATTAAGCTCCATTCAACCCTATCATATGCCTTGTTCATATCTAATTAATGACCACAAAACCCACTAGAAAATAATCCTTTTAATTTGTTTATAATAAGTAAGTAGTATCCTTTCAATTTGAAATAACTATTGTCAAATTATTGTTCTTATACTCCTCACACAAATAAATTATGAAAAATATTTTTCCTAATAAATGTATGTACATTCACCAATAGGCTTTATCATTTTGTCACTATGTTTCTTGAACTATATTCACACTTTCATTATTGAATGTAATTCTTCATCACTATCTTTTCCCAATAGTAGGTAGGAACATTCAACATTTTATTGGTTGTCTATAAAATGGGTTCATTATATATACGCCATATGGTGCCCATCCTGTATTCTCAGTTTGTTTTTTCTTTGTAGACTAAATCTTCTTCTATGGAGTTAAATGTTAGATAAAATTTTCACAATGGCTGATACAACTTAATATGAAACTTTTTCTTGTATAATTTTGAATGTTACATCTTAAATTTGTTCATTAGATCATCTTTCCAACTTTATAGATATTTTCCTCACTAAAATAATTGTTTCACACAATTACCTCAGTACATATAACCCCTTTATAACGGGATAACACCATCGATATATTAGGGAAACATTAAAACATTATTTTAAACATATCGCTCAAGGAATTTGAGTGTCTCACTCAAAAACATCCTACCTTTTACTCCATTCACGTATCCTATAAGATCAGATATCATCCATTTGAATCCTTGAATAAAAATTATTCAATATTCATTAATACTAGGAGGGAATCATGATCTACCTCTATGATTTTAGGGACATTGAATCTCCAGAGCAACATTTTCATATTTGAAAACAATATTATATCTTTATAAATAACTTTGAACCGATATATATTTATACATATATTCTATCTAATAAAACTCTATAGAAATAATTTTAATTATTTTAACTCCATCCAATATTCCTTAAAATCTTTATATGAATGCCTTATATGTTTTCTAATGTACTATGCTTTCATTTGATGACTTGAATAAGAATACATCAATTGTTTCCTTAAAATACCAACATCTGACCAACGAACATCATATAGAATCATATTTCTGATGAATTCAACCATATCCTTCTCTTTGAAACCCTTCTATCCAAGGACTCAAATAGTAACACATAATCCTCATGAACTAACTTTCCTTCAAGAAATAATAAAATTACAACCAATAAAATTTATGCAATAACAGGTATCCTTTTTTATAACAATATTATAAATGGTGTGTTTTATGGAAGAAAAATGATGGAATATCCTAATCATCTATATCTAATTTTATTCCACAATAACTCCACTTTATAATTTTGAACATGAAAAGTTATAAAATTATGTTAAAAACACCAAAAAATACTCATTTCAATTGAATCATAATTATAGTTAACTACGTATATAATTTTTAGAAATAACATAGTATACACGAATTAATTTATATTCCTGTCAACTTGAGATAGAAACATGATTTATTTTAGTACTCATGATATTAAGATCTTATGAATACAAAGAATTACCATATTATAATCATCGAATACTCGGTCTAGTGAAACATTATATGAAAGATAAGATAAATATTCATCACAATACTCTGGTCATTTAAATAATGAAATTAACCTATATTTGAGGAACTTGGTATGGTAGACTAAAGACATTTCCCTCCATCAGGATCAGACATAAAAGAAATATCAATAATGTTACATGATTATTTTAAATAAAAAAGAAATTAATTTTAAGAAAATAAAAATCCTCCATAAAAAACCAAAAAAACATCTTAACACCCTCCATGTTATTCAAACACCTCTAAAAAACTTTTATGTGATAATCATTATCTGGAAATTTGTGACTCGTTGACAGATAGAGCCGATAATTTTTTTAAATGGTCATCCAAAGGAGGCTAACCTATTTTTCTTGCCCAAGGTGGAATTTGGTGGGATACTAACCACATATATTACATATTGTCTAGTGTGAGAAGTGTGTATTAGGAAAATCTAAAGACATACCTTGGGAAGTAACTACTATAAAATTAACCTATAACGATGGTTAGGAACCATTGGTATTGGCCTCCAAACTGTTGGTATAGCCTATACAAACGGTTTAGAGAACCATTTCCAAGTAAGCCGTTGGGATAGGTCTATACCAACGGTTTTAGAAAAACTATTGGAATAGACCTATACCAAGTGTCTTGGAAACCGTTGGATTAAGTAATATGAAAATATATACCAACGGTTATGGAACCGTTGGTATATGTATTTCAAAAAAAACATTCACTGGGATTTGATCCCAGGACCCCTAGTTTATCATTGAACGACTTAACCACTAACCTAACATGACTTTTGTGAACATAATTACATAAATAAATATATATATGTATTCTCATAATTATTTTAAATTTTGATTTATGTAATGTTCTCGGTAAGAATATCTGATAAAAAATCAAAGGATCTATACCAATGGTTGTCAACACCATTGGTATAGACCTATACCAATGGTTTTGACTACCTTTGGTATAGATCCTTGATTCTGGGGGCAACTCTGGGTGGAAGGTTGATTTATGGGGTGCCTTTCCCAACGGTTTGGTCAAACCATTGGGAATGGGGACCTATACCAATGGTTTTTACAAACCATTGTTATAGAAGCGTTGGGAAAGGTCAAATTTCCATTAGTGAGTTGTAATGCTTAGTCCATTTTCATTGTGGTGTAAGACCCTTTGAATTTTTTTCAGTATTGAGAACAAGGGGAACATCAGTTCTTAGTAGGAGATTTTTCATATTTATGTGTGTGGTGAGTTGGTAACCATATTGGGAATTTCATTGGTACATAGGTGTGGAGATCCAATAGGAAATTATAATGGTGGAATAAGAAATTCATTGGAATTGATAATTATAGAATAGTCCTATGGTGGGGAGAAACACAGATCACATGATAAATTAGACATTGATAGGATCATTTATTATGATAGATGGGATTGAGTAAGTGCACTGTTAGTGTATCAATAATGGTTATGAGCATTGGATCTGGGTTTGGTAGTTTGATCACCATATTTTTGAGGTTGTTCTTTAGAGAAACCTTTAAGATTATAGGACGGTAATGAGGCTATTTGACATTGAATTACTGATCAATAAAGGTTGGGCTGTGTGGTTGGAATACTTATAAGACTTCTTGGGGATCTAAAGTGCATTTTTTTGGGAGTCTGTAATGCCCTTTTGCTTACTTTAAGGGAAAATCTGAGTTTTTCAATTAGTGAGTGAGTCGTATTTTGAAACAAGGTTCGGGATTCTATCAAGGGGGTTAGAACACCTCTAATAAGATTCTTTGGATAGAGATTCAAGGTTAAAGGATGGATATGATCATTGGGGGTGAACCATAGGGATTATGAGCTAGCCAGTGTATAGTCTACAACCACCAGTTAGCCTGTACTCACCCATTAGCTAGCAGGTGTGGACGGTGGTGGCCTAAGTGCAACTGGTTATCTAGTGGTGTAGTTCTATCTAGTCAGTGTGGTTGAAAGTGGGGAAAGTATCAATTTTTCTCTATTAGTTTCTTTTTGTGGATTACACTATTACCCTCCATTGTTTTTTCTTACAAAATGATGGGCTCACTGTAGAGACCCAATGGTTGATGTACATGGACATTACATTACTTTTGCGGAATAATTATTACATAACAAAACAGACACACAAGGACTGCAATAGTTTAGTGTCTTTGGAAACACGGAATATAATCATCTAATCGTGGTGAAAGATCTTCAACATCTCCCATAAAGATCTTCCCCTTTTTTCTAACCTAAAACCTTTCTTAATTTCCTGGGGAAAATAAAAAATAAAAAGGGGTGAGCTCAAATTCTCATTAAGGGTAAGCATATAGAACAGAAAACAATCCTTAGACATTTGAATGTAAAAAAAACATGAGCATAAAATATAAACATCAAAATCTTGGGCAATGACATAAAACATGGCAGTATGTAAGGTATAGATCATGAAGAAACATTAATCATGATAAATTATCATGGGAATAAAACATGTAATTGTGGTAACCATTAAGAACATGATATGATTTCCATAGTAGCCAAGGCATTGCTGCCAAGACCATCTTAGTGGACAAAGTCCCTTTCTGAATCGAGTTCACTCCTCGTTCCAGTCCTGTATTACTGAACCGATTTAACTTGCCAATCCAGCCATGTCTATCTCATGAGATATAAATCTTTACCCAATGAATTATAGGGAGATATAGGTCCCATCCATCTCATATTGAAATCATTATTTTGTGTGCCACAATGTAAACATAAATCATTCATCATAACCCAAGAATAAAATGGGTTTCATAAACATCATTCCATCATAACACAATCCATACAAAACAAATGGATATAATTTCATAATTAGAAAAGTTAAACCATGTAAATCATAGAGACATGATACTTGAAACATACACATGTGAAATAATGTCATCTTAGATGAAAATGGTTTTGATAAAACACTTGAAATGAATTCTTGAGGAAAATATCCTTTTTTTCTTCAAAATCATTTTCATTTCACAAAATGTCATGCAATTTTAAAAGAAGAGGATTGTTTTGAAAATAGTCATGAAATATTTTGGAGTATGCTTAATGAAAATAAGGCTTTATAAAACCGTAAAAATATTTTCATGCCGTATACGTTTAAAAACATTCTTCTCGTACTTTTGTCAGAAAAGTAAAAAAAGTACCTTGTAGGGTAAATAAAAGAAAGATTCCTTCCATACCATGGGGTAAAAGTCAAATGGGTAAAAAGTACATTAAACATAAATGAATACAATTTTATAAAATATGGACATGGATGATAGCAATAACCCCAGTAAATACTTATGAATAAGCAATCTCAGATAAAAATGAGATTTGCACAATTATCCCTTACCTTAGGTCTGATATGCTTCGTACGTATCCAAACCTCCTATATAATGATTTAAATAATGTCATTGACTTATTAAAGAATCATATTCATTGTTTTTATATCATATATGGTTCACTTTTGACTTTAGATTACCCGTTCTTTTTTAAATTCATGTTAAAGTAGCATTATGGGTAAAATAGTCTCATTTTTCGTTCGTGTTTTAACTTGTAATTATTCATATGATTACTTAGATCATGATTACTTACATCCAGAATTTAAAACATTATTTATATATAATATATATTCATAATATACATATATATAATGGATCAATAAATGGAATGAAATACACTGCTCATGGAGACGGTATGTCGTACATACGCATGAACACTGTTTTTGTTTCCTTATTGAATTGAATGGAATTAAGTAGATGACATAAATATATATATACATAAATCTAGTAGCATTATTATGTCATATATTTCATGATTACTTATTATATATACTTTATAATCATTCTTGAATGGTTATCATGGAGAGTGAATCTCATCGCGTCGTGGAGACGGTATTCCGTACGTACGCCCAAGCGATGATATCATTCCCAGGATCATCGAATAGTATTGAAGTGTATGTATAATATTACAGAATCCATATCACTTTAAAATAATCATATATATTCATTACATTCTCCATTATACCCATCCATGTAAGGTGGTGGTGGAAAATAGATTACACCACGACGTGGAGACGGTATTCCGTACGTACGCACACGCGGTGATTTCATTTTCCATAGGATGGTTAGATGGTGAAATATGGTGGTTTCATACTTATAATAACATATCAGTATATTATTGATACTTATGTTATTACTTAATAATGAAATAACTAAATAATAATAAGTGGAAGAAGAAATAAAGTTGAAAGAACCGGTAATGGACATTACCTCTTCTTTGAAGAGCCTCTTTGAGACCTCCTCTTAGGGCACTAAAATTGGTCTTTGAAGAAAACCAGAACCTCTAGTATGATTAAATGGATGTGTAAAAGATAATTTGGGAGGGTTTTTCCAAGCTTGATTGCTCAAAGAGGTGTGAGGAAGAGAGGGAGGAGGTGCCCTTTTATAAGGGAGGAGAGGGGCACCTTTGGAAAAACCAAAAATATTATTTTATTATAAAGTAATATTCGGTTTTTAATAGCTCCAAATTGATTTATTTAGAAGATAATGTGGGGATGGGTCTAAATCCTCCCATCCAATATAATTTAGACAAGTTTGGGTTTCTATTTTATCCTTATCATTTATATTTAACCTTAAGTTAAATAATTTTACTTTTACCGTGTCTTCTTGTTTTCTTACACTATAAGGTTAATAAACATACTATAACAAGACAAAAGAACCCCAAGTTGTTTATTATTAATATATATAACCTTATATAAGTCATTTGGCCGAACCTCAGATTTTTAGGAACAAAATAATAATTAATAATATAATATTTGTTTTAAAAACTATTTTATGTCAATTTTGACACTATTTGGTAATTTATTTTTGTGAAAATCATAACAGAATGATTAGTTCGAAAAAAGATAATGACATCAATACTAACATGTCATATTAAAATATAAAATTATTGCAATTTAAAAACTATCCTCAAATTACATTTATTTGGGTATTTATAACATCAATTATGTCAATATTTCATTAATAAGATAATTACTGCATCATCTTTGTGTCATAAATAAATTAACTTATTTAATGTATAAAAATTATATTTAAAATACCATTATGTATGAAATCTTTTTATATTTATATTGAATATTTATAGTCAAATTTATCTTATTTATAACTTCATGTTAAAAATTATTTACTTATTAAACTTTGATTTTAACTATTTTAACCCTTCTTTAAATAAATAAATATTAAATGTCCTAATCTCATCCAAGTGGACCCAAATGGTCATATTTTATTCCTAAGGTTGTTTTTGGTAGAATTACACTTGTCCAATAGAATTAGGACATGTGTTAGGATAATAATAATATCATTTGTACCCTTAATTACCCTATTTACTTTTAACCGTGGTAAATAAAAGTAAAAAGTTACTATTCACCAAAAAATATTTTCATCTCATTGAACCACATTTTAGTCCTTAATATTAACCGTGTCTCTCGGATTTTTGAAATTCAATTCACAGAAGTGGTAAAATTTCATTTAAATGAAAAAGTCATTTTTTTATCTACCACTATGTGGTTTCACTATTCATTGAAAATTGATCTTTTTCAGAAAAATGTCAAAAATTCAGCCTAAGAATTATTTGATATTCTAAATTCAAAATTGATGTCTATTTTTTCAAATTAAAAACATAGAAGTTTCATTAATTAATTTTAAAATTAATTCCCGTTATCAAAATAAATAGTGTGTTTTTAAGAGACAATATCTATCAAAATATTGATACTTGTTTATATCCAATTTCAAAGTGAAATTAATTCCAATGACCATCATTGGATTCAATGGTAAAAATATATTCTAACTACACTTTAAAACCAATTAATAATATAATCTAACCATATAAATTATTTTGATGAAAAAAGTTGTTTTTAATTAAAATATAGCGTGTTTTTACTATTCATTAAAATATGAAAGTTATCAGAATAAAATGAAATATTTATCCAAATTAAATTTTTATATCCTGATTACAAAGAAGAGTTTTATTTTGTCAAATTGAACTTATATAAATGTCAAAAACTAGATTTAAGGTGGGTGCACCATCAAAAGGCGGAAAAACTACATTTTTTGAGAAATACTTATTTTACTCGAAAAAATTGATTTTGTTCTCATACCATGTTCTAAAAAATGTGTAAGATGAATAATAATGTTATAAAATTAAAAAATGTAGTTGATACTATTCATAATGGCTAGTTCATAATAATATTATAACCATATATTATTGTTTAGTGAAACCTGGTATTGTGTACAACACACGCTATCGAGGAAAGTCGTGATTGCGTGTAATGCAAGCCAAGTTAGGGTTGCGTGTTGTGAAAGACTCCTCCGTTGTTTCGTATAATATAATCCAACCATATTTCATTTATACATTGAATATATATATATATATATATTTATATACACACTCAATGTTTCGTAGAATAACTACTATTAAAATTATGTGTAACATGATCCAAGAATAGTATTGTGCATACTGAAAGCTCATACGGTGTTGCATATAGCACAAGGTAATCTTGTTGTAGCATACAACACAAGACATCAATGATATTAAAATAATATTTTTCATAAAATCTCGGGGTGTTACATTCTACCCCCCTTAAAATGAATTTCTCCCTCGAAATTCGTCGGGATTATAAATGGTTTACTACTCGAAAGTTTCTTTAATAGAAACCCACATCGTAAAAAGGAATACCAAAACTTGGCTTCAAAAACTAAAGTATGAAACGTAACGGTTACCCAAATTAACTAATCATTGGGTTTCCACATAAGAGAACATAGGTGAAAATATGGATATGGAAGAGAAATCTAACCATCATGTTCTAATGGAGAGTGGTAGAGAACATGGATATGAAAAAGCCAACAATCACAAATCCATAAATTTGTGATGATCTAGGGTACCATCTGATTCATCGGATATAAGGGCACTAGGACAAAAATTTTGGTTTTCAAAATTATTTCCCTAAAGTTGAAGAATTTGAATTAGATTAAATACTTACTTTATTTTGGTATAATCTCATCGTTGTTCATGCCTTGAACAATTTACACTTCATATCTTTAAGAAATGAAGTTGAATTTGTCTTTCGCGAATTTTTAGTAGATCATGTGATAGAATGACAGGTCATTCCATCTATCTCAAACATAAGTTAGAAAAGGTTATATACATAATTCCATCTATGGTGAGATTAATCATATATGGTTCGAAAATGGACTTATACATCATCTATCATCCTATATAATAAAATAAAACTATTTTCTACTAACCAAGGACTTCCTGTAGGCCAGTGGTAGGTGATAAAGGCTAGTCGCACTTCGATTGTGGGTTCGATTCCCACAGCCTTGTCCGACGTGATGGGCTGTCGCCCATCCTGCTGGTTGTCCATTTTCTAAAACTACATTACTATAACATCCCATCAATAATATCGAAAAAACTTCTATCCTTAAACAATACTAACTTATGTCCAACATAATCTATTCCAATCTTTTTGCTTATCCATAATACTGTTGTCTACTCTCATATTATAGTGAAAACGATTACCAGAGATTTCATATAACAAGCATGTTAATACCATCATTGATCCCCATATATCATAAGATATGTCTTGTTGGTAACTTTCCAAACATTCTAAGGCCTTAATCATGTATTCTCTTGAAAAATGAATACTCATTGAATCTTAGTGAAAACATGAATGCTTTCAAAAGTTAACTCTTTCCACAGACCAAAACCCCAAAATTCTATATACTCAAACCATGATATAACTATTTCCTTATATTAGTCATGAGCTCATGAATACTATCAGACATTTCATTTTCTCTTTATCCCTTAATTATGCGCATATCATCTTTTTTCCAAAAATATCTCAATCACTTTCCATGGTTACTAGTACCATAAAATTATTGAACACCACAATAGACCAATACATAAATATTCCAATATTCCACAATACTATATAAAAAATTATTTTGGAATCCCATTACATAAACACTTAATCATTCCACCACATCATTGTCATATTCAACATCGCCAATAGTGATCGCATGTGACTTCCCTTTTTCCTTTTCCTTAAGTGGTTGCTCATGTCGATCATCACTAACCCTTGGATTAGGGTATTTATTAGATTAATGCCCCATTTCCTTTCACATGACGCATTGAAGTGTTGGTGGTGCATTCTCTGCAGTCCTTTCTTTATTCACATCATTAGCAACCCTTTTTCCATTACTTCGATACTCAATAACTCGATGACCTTCTTTTCCACACTTAAAACATTTTCTAGTCCCTTTAAGAAAATCTCCTCCATGCTTCTTTCAAAACATTGAGCATAAGGAAACATTCATCTTCCTTTCACCATTATTCTGAGATTTCTCCTTGAAATCCATCTTTCATTTCTTGTCAAAACAATGAGATGGATATGTAACGCCAACTTCCATTTCTACCTTGATAGCACAACGCACAATTTCATCATAGCTACTGAAGTCTCCTATAGCTAATGGCCTTTGGAGATTTTGTTTTAAGCCACTGAAGAATCGATCAACATTACTTTCAGGTTGGATGATAAAGTCAGATGCATACCTTGCAAGCCTTGTAAAATTCACTTCGTATACACCAACAGATTCATCATACTTTTGCTTTAGTTCATGAAACTCCTTCTCCATCTTTGTTCAAAGAATACGAGGGAAGTACTTATTGTAAAATAAGTTCTTGAACTCGTCCCATTCCATGGACTCAATTTCATCTCTTGGCCTCATATTATTGATAAGATTCCACCAATGACCCGCTTCACCTTCCAAACAATATACTGCTAAGATGACTTTATCATGTTCAGAACATTGAAGAACTGAAAATATCTTTTCAGTGGTACTGATCCATTGTTCAGTAACAAGTGGATCAGAAGACCCAATGAAGAAGGTGGACGTTGCCTCATGAAGGACTCAATAGAATATTGTTCCCTTCTCTGCTCATTTGGAAGTCCTGAATGATTCATAGCTTGTGTAAGTATAACAATAAGATTTTTCACTCCATCTCCCATAACATTTGTTTGTTCAAGATGACAATAATTGCATTGTCCATTGCATTGATCAACACAATTCCTTCGGGTTCCAGCCATCGTCTAAAACCCAAAAAGAATAGTGTGAGAGGCAAAAATCATGCTAGGAAAACAACATAATAAAGGGGGAGTACCTTCAATATCTAACATCTTAGGTTTAATTCTATGATCATTACAGTATTTCTAGGACTTTAACCTATACTTATACTAAACCTTAGGGACATCCCTAGACATACATTAGAAATATCTCTAGGGATATCACTAAAGATCTCACATCCTAGTTTCCAAAGGTTGACTAAACCATTCCTCAGATACCAATTTTAGAGACCCTATTCTTGACGTACATGGACATTACATTATTTTTGCAGAATACTTATTATATAACAAAAACAGACACCCAAGGACCATAATAGTTTAGTGTCTTTGGAAACTCAGAATACAATCTTCTAATCGTGGTGAAAGATCTTCAACATCTCCCATAAAAATCTTCCCGCTTTTTTTTCTTACCTAAAACCTTTATTTATATCCTGGGGAAAAGAAAACATAAAATGGGTGATCTCAAATGCTCAGTAAGGGTAATCATAGAGAACATAAAACAATCCTTAGACATTTGAATGTAAACAAACATGAGCATAAAATCTAAACATCAAAATCTTGAGCAATGACATAAATCATGGTAGTACGTAAGGCATAGATCATGAAGAAACATTAATCATGATAAATTAGCATGGGAATAAAACATGTAATTGTGGAAACCATTATTCACATGATATGATTTCCATAGTAGACAAGGCATTGCTGCCAAGACCATCTTAGTGGAAAAAGTCCCTTTCTGAATCGAGTTCACTCCTCGTTCCAGTCCTGTATTACTGAACCGGTTTAACATGTCGTTACAGCCATGTCTATCTCATGAGATATTAATCATTACCCAATTAATTGGAGGGATATACCACCCATCTCATATTGAAATCATTCTTTCGTGTTCCACAATGTAAACATAAATCATTCATCATAACCCAAGAATAAAATGGGTTTCATAAATATCATTCTATCATAACGTAATCCACAAATAAATTGGATATCATTTCATCATTAGAAAAGTGAAACCATGTAAATCATAGATACATGATACTTGAAACATACACATGTGAAATAATGTCATCTTAGATGAAAATGGTTTTGATAAAACACTTGAAATGAATTCTTGAGTAAAATATCCTTTTTTCTTCAAAATCATTTTCTTTTCACAAAATTTAATGCAATTTTAAAAGAAAAGGATTTTGTTGAAAATAGTAATGAAATTTTTTGGAGGAAGCTTCATGAAAATAAGGCTTTATAAAACTGTAAAAATCCTTTCATGACGTATACGTTAAAAAACATTCTTCTCGTACTTTTGTCGGAAAAGTCAAAAAGTACTTTGTAGGGAAAATAAAAGATAGATTCCCTCCATACCATGGGGTAAAAGTCAGATGGGTAAAAAGGACTTTAAACATACATGAATACACTTTTACAAAACATGGACATGGATGATAGCAATAACCCCAGTAAATACTTACGAATAAGCAATCTCAGATAAAAATGAGATTTGCACAATTATCCCTTACCTTAAGTCTGATATGCTTTGTACATATCCAAACCTCCTGTATAATGATTTAAATAGAATCATTGACTTATTACATAATAATATTCATTTTTATTATATCATATATGGTTCACTTATGACTTTATATAAAATGTTCTTTTGTAAATTCATGTTAAAGTAGCATTTTGGGTAAAATCGTCTCATTTGTCGTTCGTGTTTTAACTTGTAATTATTCATATGATTACTTAGATCATAATTACTTACATCAATAATGTAAAACATGATTTATATAAAATATATATTCAGAATATACATATATATATAATAGATCGATAAATGGAAAGAAATACACAGTTCAGGGAGACGGTACGTCGTACGTACGCATGAAAACTGTTTTCGTTTCCTTATTGAATTGAATGGAATTAAGTAGATGACATAAATATATATATATATAAATAAATTCAGTAGCATTATTATGTCATATATTTCATGTTTACTTATTATATATACTTTATAAACATTCTTGAATGGTTATCATGGAGAGTGAATCTCTTCGCGTCGTGGAGGCGGTATTTTGTATGTACGCACGAGCGATGATATCATTCCCATGAACGTCGAATTGTATTAAAGTGTATGTA
Organism: Viscum album; assembly: GCA_963277665.1. Lineage (NCBI taxonomy): Eukaryota > Viridiplantae > Streptophyta > Magnoliopsida > Santalales > Viscaceae > Viscum > Viscum album. Next base: position 219,974,219 of record OY728167.1, read on the forward strand.
TAATTTTACCGAATCAATATCACTTTAAAATAATCATATATATTCATTTCTTTCACCAATATACCCATCCAATTAAGGTGGTGGTGGAAAATAGATTACACCATAGCGTGGAGACGGTATTCCGTACGTTTGCACGCGCGGTGATTTCATTTTCCGTAGGATGGATACATGGTGAAATATGGTTGTTTCATACTTATAATAACATATTGGTATATGATGTTTACTTATTTTATTACTTCATAATGAAACAACTAATGAAGAATAAGTGGAAGAAGAAATAATGTTGAAAAATCGGTAACAGACATTACCTCTTCTTTGAAGAGCCTCTTTGAGACCTCCTCTTAGGGTACTAAAATTGGTCATTGAACAAGACCAGAACCTCTAGTATGTTTATATGGAAGTTTAGAAGAGAATTTGGTAGGGGTAAGCCGATATTGAAGGCTCAATGTGGTGTGAGGAAGAGAGGGAGGAGGTTCCCTTTTATTAGGGAGGAGAGGGGAACCTTTGGAAAAACAAAAAATCTTATTTTATTATAAAGTCATATTCGGTTTTTAATTGCTCCAAATTGATTTATTTAGAAGCTAATGTGGTGATGGGTCGAAATCCTCTCATCCAATAGAATTTATACAAGTTTAAGTTTCTATTTTAACCTTATCATTTAGATTTAACCATAAGTTAAATAATTTTACTTTTACCGTGTCTTCTTGTTTTCTTACACTATAAGGTTAATAAACAGACAATAACAAGCCAACGAACCCCAAGTTGTTTATTACTAATATATATAACCTTATCTAAGTCATTTTTCTGAACCATAGATTTTTAGGAATAAAATAACAATTAATAATATAATATTTGTTTAAAAAACTATTTTATGTCAATTTTGACACTATTTGGTAATTGATTTTTGTGAAAATCATAACAGAATGATTAGTTCAAAAAAGTTAATTAAATAAATACTAACATTTACTATTAACCTATAAAATTAGTGTAATTCATAAAAATCATAAAATTACAATTATTTGGGTGTTTATAACATCAATTATGTCAATATTTCATTAATAAGAGAATTACTGCATCATCATTGTGTCACAAATAAATTAAATTATTTAATATCTAAAAATTATAAATAAAAAATAATTATGTAGGAAACCTTTATATATTTCTAATGAATATTTATAGTCTAATTTATATTTTTTATAATGCTATGTTAAAAATGATTTACTTATTAAACTTTGATTTTAACTATTTTAACCCTTCTTTAAATAAATTAATATTAAATGTCCTAATCTAATCCAAGTGGACCTAAATGGTCATATTTTATTCCAAAGGGTGTTTTTGGTCGAATTACACTTGTCCAATAGAATTAGGACATGTTTTAGGTTAATAATAATGTCATTTTTACCCTTAATTACCCTATTTACTTTTAACCATGGTAAATAAAAGTAAAAAGTTACTATTCACCGAAAAATATTTTCATCTCATTGAACCACATTTTAGTCCTTGATATTAACAGTGTCTCTCGAATTTTCAAAATTCAATTAACAGAAGTGGTAAAATTTCATTCAAATGAAAAATTCAGTTTTTATCGACCACTAAGTGGTTTCACTATTCATCAAAAATTGATGTTTTTCAGAAAAAATACCCAAAATTCAGCCTAAGCATTATTTGATATTCTGGATTCAAAATTGATGTCTATTTTTCCAAATTCAAAACATAGAAGTTTCATTAATTAATTTTAAAATTAATTCCCGTTATCAAAACAAATAGTGTGTTTTTAAGAAACAATAACTATCAAAAGATTGATACTTGTTTATATCCAATTTCAAAGTGAAATTAATTCCAATGACCATCATTGGATTAAATGGTAAAAATATATTCTAATTAAACTTTAAAACCAGTTAAAAAGATAATCTAACCATATAAATTATTGCAATGAAAAAAGTTGTTTTTAATTAAAATATAACGTGTTTTTACTATTCATCAAAATATGAAAGTTATCTATAATATTATGAAAATTTTATCCAAAGTAAATTTTTATATCCTGATTCCAAAGAAGAATTTTATTTTGTCAAATTGAACTTATAAACATGTCAAAAACAAGATTTAAGGTGGGTTCACCATCAAAAGGTGGCAAAACTACATTTTTTGAAAAATACATATTTTACTCGAAAAAAATTGATTTTGTTATTATACCATGTTCTAGAAATGTGTAAGATGAATAATAATGTTATAAAATTCAAAAATTTAGTTGATAATATTCATAACGGCTAGTTCATAAAAATATTATAACCATATATCGTTGTTTAGTGAAACCTGGTATTGCATACAACACACGCTATCGAGGAAAGTCGTGATTGCATGTAATGCAAGCCAAGTCAAAGTTGCGTGTTGTGCAAGACTCCTCCATTGTTTCATATAACAGAATCCAACCATATTTCATTTATACATTGAATATATATATATTTATATATATACACTCAATGTTTCGTAGAATAACTATTATCAAAATTGTGTGTAACATGATCCAAGAATAGTGTTGTGTATACTGCAAGCTCATACGGTATTGTGTATAGCACAAGGTAATCTTGTTGTATCATACAACACAAGACATCAATGATATTAAAAGAATATATTTCATAAAATCTCAGGGTGTTACATTCTACCCCCCTTAAAATGAATTTCCCCCTCGAAATTCATCGGGGTTATAAATGGTTTACTACTCGAAAGTTTCTTTAATAGAAACCCACATCATAAAAAGGAATACCAAAACATGTCTTTAAAAACTAAATTATGAAACATAACAGTTACCCAAATTAACTAATCACTGGGGTTCCACATAGGATAATAGACCTGAAAATATGGATATGGAAGAGAAATCTAACCGTCGTGTTCTGATGGAGAGTGGTAGAGAACATGGCTATGAAAAATCCAACATTCACAAAGCCATAAATTTGTCATGATTTAGGGTACCATCTGATTCCTCAGATATAAGGGCACTAGGACAACATTTTTGTTTTTCAAGATCATTTCCCTAAAGTTGAAGAATTTTACTTAGAATAAATACTTACTTTATTTTGGTATAATATCACCGTTGTTCATGCCTTGAACAATTTCCACTTCATCTCTTTAAGAAATGAAGTTGAATTTTTCTTTCGTGAAGTTTTAGCAGATCATGTGATAGAATGATAGGTCATTCCATCTGTCTCAAACATAAGTTAGCAAAAGTTATATACATAATTCCATCTAAGGTGAGATTAATCATATATGGTTTCAAAATGGACTTATACTTCATCTATCATCCAATATAATAAAATAAAACTAGTTTCTACTAACCAGGGACTTCTTGTAGGCTAGTGGTAGGTGATAAAGGCAAGTCGCACTTCGATTGTGGGTTTGATTCCCACAGCCGTGGCCGACGTGTTGGGATGTCACCCATCCTTCAGGTTGTCCTTTTTCTAAAACTAAATTACTATAACATCCCATCAATAATATCAAAAAAACTTTTATCCTTAAACAATACTAACTTATATCCAACATAATCTATTCCAATCTTTAGGCTAATCCATAATATTGCAGTCCACTCTCATATTATAGTGAAAACGATTACCAGATATTTCATATAACAAGCATGTTAATACCATAGTTGATCCCCATATATCATAAGATATGTCTTGTTGGTCACATTACGAACATTCGAATGCCTTAATCATGTATTCTCTTGAAAAATGAATACCCATTGAATCTTAGTGAAAACATGAATGCTGTCAAAATTTAACTCTTTCCCCATACCAAAACCCCAAAATTCTATATACTCAAACCATGATATAACTATTTCCTTATATCAGTAATGAGCTCATGAATACTGTCAGACATTTCATTTTCTCTTTATCCATTCATTATGCGCATATCATCTTTTTTCCAAAAATATCTCAATCACTTTCCATGGTTACTGGTACCATAAAATTATTGAAAACCACACTAGACCAATACATAAATTTTCCAATATTCCAGGATACTATATACAACATTATTTTCGAATCCCATTACATAAACAATTAATCATTCCACCACATCGTTGACATATTCAACATCGCCAATAGTAATCGCATGTGACTTCCCTTTGTCCTTTGCCTTAAGTGGTTGCTCATGCCGATCAACACTAACCCTTGGAATAGGGAATTTATTAGCATAATTCCCCTTTTCCTTGAACTTGAAGCATTTAAGTGTTGGTGGTGCATTCTCTGCAGTATTTTTTTTATTCACATCATTAGAAACCCTTTTTCCATTACTTCGACACTCAGCTACTTGATGAACTTATTTTCCACACATAAAACATTTTCTAGTTCCTTTAAGACAATCTCCACCATGCTTCTTTCCAAACTTTGAGCATAAGGAAACATTCATCTTCTTTTCACCATTATTTTGAGATTTCTCCTTGAACTCCATCTTTCGTTTATTGTCAAAACTATGAGATGGATATGTAACGCCAACTTCCATTTCTACCTTGATAGCACAACACACAATTTCTTCATAGCTAATGAAGTCTCTTATAGCTAATGCCCTTCGATGATTTGGTTTTAATCCACTGAAGAATCAATCAACTTTACTTTCAGGTTGGATGATAAAGCCAGATGCATACCTTGCAAACCTTGTAAAATTCGCTTCGTATACACCTACAGATTCATCATCCTTTTTCTTTAGTTCAAGAAACTCCTTCTACATATTTGTTCAAAGAATATGAGGGAAGAACTTATTGAAAAATATGTTCTTGAACTCATCCCATTCCATGGACTCAATTTCATCTCTCGGCCTCGTATTCTTGATAAGATTCTACCATTGATCAGCTTCACCTTCCAAACGATATACTGCTAAGATGACTTTATCATGTTCAGAACATTGAAGAACTGAAAATATCTTTTCAGTGGTACTGATCCATTGTTCAGCAACAAGTGGATTAGAAGACCCACTGAATGAAGGTGGACGTTTCCTCATGAAGGACTCAATAGAATATTGTTCCCTTCTCTACTCATTTGGAAGTCCAGAATGATTCATAGCATGTGTAAGTATAGAAATAAGATTTTACACTCCATCTCCCATAACATTTGTTTGTTCAGGAGGAAAATCATTGCATTGTCCATTGCATTGATCAACACGGTTCCTTCGGGTTTCATCCATCGTCTAAAACCCAAAAAGAGTAGTGTGAGAGGCAAAAATCATGCTAGGGAAACCAACATAATAAAGGGGGAGTACCTTCAATATATAACATCTTTTGTTTAATTCTAAGATCTTTACTGTAGTTCTATGACTATAACCTATACTTATACTTAACCTTAGGGACATCCCTAGCCATACCTTAGAAATATCTCTAGGGATCTCACTAAAGTTCTCGCATCCTAGTTTCCAAAGGTTGACTAACCCTTTCCTCTGATACCAACTATGGAGACCCAATTCTTGACGTACATGAACATTACATTACTTTTGCAGAATACTTATTACATAACAAAAACAGACACACAAGGACCGTAATAGTTTAGTGTCTTTGGAAACTCGGAATATAATCTTCTAATCGTGGTGAAAGATCTTCAACATCTCCCATAAAGATCTTCCCCTTTTTTTCTTACCTAAAACCTTTCTTTATATCCTGGGGAAAAGAAAACATAAAAGGGGTGAGCTCAAATGCTCAGTAAGGGTAATTATAGAGAACATAAAACAATCCTTAGACATTTGAATGTAAAAAAAAACATGAGCATAAAATCTAAACATCAAAATCTTGAGCAATGACATAAAACATGGCAGTACGTAAGCCATAGATCATGAAGAAACATTAATCATGATAAATTATCATGGGAATAAATCAAGTAATTGTGGAAACCATTACGCACATGATATTATTTTCATAGTATCAAAGGCATTGCTTCCAAGAACATCTTAGTGGACAAAGTCCCTTTCTAAATCGACTTCACTCCTCGTTCCAGTCCTGTATTACTGAACCGGTTTAACTTGCCTTTCCAGCCATGTCTATCTCATGAGATATAAATCATTACCCAATGAATTGGAGGGAGATATAGGTCCCACCAATCTCATATTGAAATCATTCTTTCGTGTGCCACAATTTAAACAAAAATCAATCTTCATAACCCAAGAATAAAATGTGTTTCATAAACATCATTCCATCATAACATAATCCATACAAAAAAATGGATATCATTTTGTCATTAGAAAAGTGAAACCGTGTAAATCATAGAGACATGATACTTGAAACATACACATGTGAAATATTGTCATCTTAGATGAAAATGGTTTTGATAAAACACTTGAAATGAATTCTTGAGGAAAATATCCTTTTTTCTTCAAAATCATTTTATTTTCAGAAAATGTCATGCAATTTTAAAATAAAAGAATTTTGTTGAAAATAGTCATTAAATCTTTTGGATGAAGCTTAATGAAAATAAGTCTTTATAAAACCGTAAAAATCCTTTCATGACGTATATGTTAAAAAACATTCTTCTCGTACTTTTGTCAGAAAAGTCAAAAAGTACCTTATAGGGTAAATAAAAGAAAGATTCCTTCCATACCGTGGGGTAAAAGTCAAATGGGTAAAAAGGACTTTAAACATACATGAATTCACTTTTATTAAACATGGACATGGATGATAGCAATAACCCCAGTAAATACTTACGAATATGCAATCTCAGATAAAAATGAGATTTGCACAATTATCCCTTACCTTAGGTCTGATATGCTTCATATGTATCCAAAACTCCTGTATAATTATTTAAATAATTTCATTGACTTATTACAGAATCATATTAATTGTTATTATATCATATATGGTTCACTTATGACTTTATATTACCCGTTCTTTTGTAAATTCATGTTAATGTAGCGTTTTGGGTAAAATCGTCTCATTTGTCGTTCGTGTTTTAACTTTTAATTTTTTATATGATTACATAGATCATGATTAATTATATCCAGAATGTAAAACAAGATTTATATAAAATATATATTTAGAATATACATATATATAATGGATCAATAAATGGAAAGAAATACACCTTTCATGGAGACGGTAGGCCGTACGTACGCATGAACACTGTTTTCGTTTCCTTATTGAAATGAATGGAATTAAGTAGATGACATAAATATATATATGGATAAATCCAGTAGCATTATTATGTAATATATTTCATGATTACTTATTATATATACTTTATAATCATTCTTGAATGGTTATCATGGAGAGTGAATCTCATCGCGTCGTGGAGGCGGTATTCCGTACGTACGCACGAACGATGATATCATTCCCATGATCGTCGAATTGTATTAAAGTATATCAATATTATTACAGAATAAATATCACTATAAAATAATCATATATATTCATTTCTTTCACCATTATACCCATCCAAGTATGGTGGTGGTTGAAAATAGATTACACCACGGCATGGATACGGTATTCCGTACGTACGCACGTGCGGTGATTTCGTTTTCCGTAGGATGGATAGATTGTGAAATTTGGTTGCTTCATAATTATAATAACATATAAATATATGAGTGATACTGATGTTATTACTTCATAATGAAACAATTAAATAAGAAGAAGTGGAATAAGAAATAAATTTGAAAGAATAGGTAACGGACATTACCTCTTCTTTGAAGAGACTCTTAGAGACCTCCTCTTAGGGCACTAAAATTGGTCTTTGAATAAGACCAGAACCTCTATTATGTTTCTATGGAAGTTTAGAAGAGAATTTGGGAGTTTTTGTCCGAGATTCAAGGCTCAATGTGGTGTGAGGAAGAGAGGGAGGAGGTTCCCTTTTATAAGGGAGGAGAGGGGCACCTTTGGAAAAACTAAAAATATTATTTTATTATAAAGTCACATTCGGTTTTTAATAGCTCCAAATTGATTTATTTCGAAGCTAATGAGGGTATGGGTCGAAATAATCTCATCCAATAGAATTTAGACAAGTTTAGGTTTCTATTTTAACCTTATCATTTAGATTTAACCTTAAGTTAAATAATTTTACTTTTACCGTGTCTTCTAGTATTCTTACACTATATGGTTAATAATCATACTATAACAAGCCAAAAGAACCCCAACATGATTATTATTAATATATATAACCTTATCTAAGTCATTTGGCCGAAACATAAATTTTTAGGAATAAAATAACAATTAATAATATAATATTTTTTTTTAAAAACTATTTTATGTCAATTTTGACACTATTTGGTAATTGATTTTTGTGAAAATTATTACAAAATGATTAGTTCAAAAAAGTTAATTAAATAAATAATAACATGTAATATTAACCTATAAAATTAGTGTAATTCATAGAAAGCCTCAAATTACATTTATTTGTGTATTTATAACATCAATTATGTCAATATTTAATTAATAAGATAATTACTGCATCATCTTTGTGTCATAAATAAATTAAATTATTTAATGTCAAAAAATTATAAATAAAATACAATTATGTAGGAAATATTTTTATATTTCTAATTAATATTTATTGTAGAATTTATCTTATGTATAACCCTATGTTAAAAATTAATTACTTATTAAACATTGATTTTAACTATTTTAACCCTTCTTTAAATAAATTAATATTAAATGTCCTAATCTAATACAAGTGAACATAAATGGTCATATTTTATTCCTAAGGTTGTTTATGGTCGAATTAAACTTGTCCAATAGAATTAGGACATGTGTTAGGATAATAATAATATCATTTTTACCCTTAATTGCCCTATTTACTTTTAACTGTGGTAATTAAAAGGAAAAAGTTACTATTCACCAAAATATATTTTCATCTCATTGAACCACATTTTAGTCCTTTATATTAACCATGTCTCACAGATTTTTGAAATTCAATTCACATAAGTGGTAAAATTTCATTTAAATGAAAAAATCAGTTTTTTATCTACCACTAAGTGGTTTCACTATTCATCAAAAATTGAAGTTTTTCAAAAAAATACCAAACATTCAGCCTAAGAATTATTTGATATTCTGAATTCAAAATTGATGTATATTTTTCCAAATTGAAAACATAGAAGTGGAATTAATTAAATTTAAAATTAATTCCCGTTATCAAAACAAATAGCGTGTTTTTAAGAAACAATAACTATCAAAAGATTGATACTTGTTTATATCCAATTTCAAAGTGAAATTAATTCCAACGGCCATAATTGGATTAAATAGTAAAAAGATATTCTAATTACACTTTAAAACCAATTAAAAATATAATCTAGCCATATAAATTATTACGATGAAAAAAGTTGTTTTTAATTAAAATATTGTGTGTTTTTACTATTCATGAAAATATGAAAGTTATCAGAATAATATGAATAAATTATCCAAAGTAAATTTTTATATCCTGATTCCAAAGATGAATTTTATTTTGTCAAATTTAACTTATAAACATTTCAAAAACAAGATTTATGGTGGGTGCACCATCAAGAGGCAACAAAACTAATTTTTTTGGAAAAATACTTATTTTACTTGAAAAAATTGATTTTGTTCTCATACCATGTTCTAGAAAATGTGTAAGTTGAATAATAATGTTATAAAATTCAAAAATGTAGTTGATATTATTCATAATGTCTAGTTCATAATAATATTATAACCATATATCATTGTTTAGTGAAACATGGTATTGCGTACAACCCACACTATTGAGGAAAGTCGCGATTGCGTGTAATGCAAGCCAAGTCAGGGTTGCGTGTTGTGAAAGACTCCCCCGTTGTTTCGTATTACATAATCCAACCATATTTCATTTATAAATTGAATATATATATATATATATATATATATATACTCAATGTTTCGTAGAATAACTACTATCAAAATTGTGTGTAACATGATCCAAGAATAGTGTTGTGTATACTGCAAACTCATACAGTGTTGCAAATAGCACAAGGTAATCTTGTTGTAGCATACAACACAAGACATCAATGATATTAGAAGAATATTTTTCATAAAATATCGGGGTGTTACACTCACTCTCCCTTTCTCTACACTTCAAATCCATTCAATTCTAGTGTTCTATGTAGTTATTTATGATGATATGTGGTAAGTAATCAACCCAGATGGGATCCGTTGTTCTTCCCTCACATTCATTTTATTTTTTGTTCAATTAATTGAGGTTTTTATTATATTTACAATGAGTCATGTTTTAATTTTCCATTTGATGGTATTTTGTTTCTTCATATCCAAGGGATATTTTGGGAGGTTGTATATTTGTAGCCCTAAATTGATTTAGGGAAGGTACATCCTGATGTTATTTTTAATATGGTTTCATTACAATTTAAATTGTATAATGATTGAAATTATGGGGTAGGTAAGGTATTTGGATCAGTATGGGTCTTTGGATGTTTCAATGTTGGGTTCAACCCCATTTCTTGAGGTTTTGGTGATCGTTGGTTGGTTCATGATATTTCCATGATAATTCCCAAGTGAATTAATTTTTCTTAAATTTAAAATATTTAATAATAGATAATGAGATTCTGGTTAACTAATATGGACAGTTTAGCCTGATTTTAGTTCCCAAGAATGCATGAAATTTCTAGTGGTGTTTGGATTTCATTGGATGGTCTAGGATGAGCCTCGATAAATGTTTTTAGGTTATGAAATAAATGTATAATGTCCTCTAAAATGTAGGAGGTCCTCAACAGACACTTTTTGGTTTAATGAGATTTATTTTTGATACATCATTAAATCCATGAAGAAATTAGACCATTTAATTAATGACAATAAATTTTAAATTAAATATAATTTTTTAATTTAAATGAAATTCCTTGCATTAGAGGGAGAGATATATCAAGGAATCATTTGCCTCATAAATTTTCATACTTCCTTGGATTCTAGTGGTCAAATACATTAGATGTTTCAGTATGTTCAATGAATTTAGAACACATCTGGGGGTGTGATTGGCATATGTGTGAACTAATTTGTATGTGGCGGTGTGATGTAACATTATTGGACTAGCTCGGTAGGCTGTGTGATGACCTATAAATGTGTGGGATCCATTTTTTTATTGAACTAGATATGGGTGAGTTGAATAGTCTAGTGTAGCGATATACATAGATATGGGACCTGGTCCATCTATTGTTATATTATCTAGTGAGGATCAACTTTGTTGCCTAGGAGGCCAAAAGATGGTATTTAGTAGATGAGGGATGGTATTACCTTCAAGCATCAGTAATTGACTCAGATGTTGATTATGATTGAGACCTTGAGTGGGATATATCCACTATTGTGATGACCTAGGGGACACCACTTGGTACCCTTTTTAGGGATGACCATGATAAAGTGTATATGGTTATGGTTTGAGATAGTAGCAAGTGTAAACTATAACATGAACCAAATGTTTGTGCCTGAGGGGATATGAACTGTGTGATAGGTGTGAAAATTTGGAAAACCCTCAATATGTTTTTAAATTATTATCTTGGCTATGAAATTTTATTTCCTAGATTTCATGGAAGTCATACATTTCTCATATCCATGATGTGATTTCCTCAAATGATTTGGAATCACCTATTGAGATGAAAGATACCCTAGGATTCTCGGTATGTTTTGGATATTTTCTCAAAGTATTTTGGGTTATATTCCTAGTCTCGAGAGAATCCAATGTGTGTATAGTTGATGTAGTTGTAGATCCTTCTCACCGTACCTAGAATCGAGCATCAAATTCTTGTTATTGAGTTCATAAGGGAAATCCTGGTACGACGTGGGTTCTATTGGTACAATGATGCCTTTGTAAATTCATGGGTTATGGTATTAGAATATAGATACCATTAGACCATTTAAAATGATCAAGACTTCCAGGATTCGACTTTTGGTATCAGGTGTTATGTGGGATTATATCCCCGAGAATGGATGTTGCAAACCCCCTTGGTGCTATTGGATACCCTCGATTGATTCTTGGGATACAACCTAAGATCAGGTGGATTCATGTGTGATAGATTAGCTAAGGAGAAAATATATATTGGTTTCCCAATAGATTGACCATGGGGTTTTTTTATGGTATTCATTTTATATTCTGGTTCACCTAGAAATCCGTCACGACTAGACATATAAGATTTCTTAAGGGCTCCCCATACTTGAAATCAATTATTTTCCTATCATTGGGAATTCTTAGTTACTACTGTGGGGTTCATAAAAAGGGCTTGAGGATGATGTAAGCAAGGTGGTTCACTGGGATCCACTACTATTTAGTGGATATGTGATCATGTGAAACGTAGTGAGTGAGTAGTGGTTCCTTGAGGTGATGCTTGTGATTAGAGGCACTTTGATACTTCTTGAAGTAGGAATGGTCAATTTTGATTGCAGACATGAGGATTGATGGTGGTTGTCATGAATGGATTAAGAGATGTGTATTCACCATTTTAGTGGATGAGATACTAATTTTCATGGTAATAATAGTGTTCTTGGATACATTCTGACATTAGGAAGAAACAAGTATTGCATTTGATTTTGTATATTTTTTCATGAGTTTGTTATTTTATTCTAAGCATGTCACATGTACATATAACAATATTGTTAGTTATTGATGGGACTGCTTTTTTGGTTCCCTCCTGATTTATGTACTCACACCCAACTCAGGACAACCAAACACTAGAGTACCCTAGAAGACTCTCACGTAGATGTAGGCACTGCTAGGGATGAGTCTCGATACTATGTGTTTGAGCTCGAGTAGCTCAAATGAATTTAGAAATTCTAATCAGGTATGGATCGGACTGGCAGTGGAGCCCTTTTTTCATCAAGTTTCATTTTCTATATGTGATCATCCTAGTGGTAGATTAGTCTAGTGTGATCATATTTCATAATTTCCTCTTATTATAGTATCATTGGTTTATTTATTTTTCTTTAGTACTCAGACGTTTATGGTGTTTTGTCTTTAATTTTTGTGATTTTTCACTCTGATAATGTGGGTATAGTCTCCCAACAACATCTCTATAAACCCCCACTTTTAGTCGGTAGCCTATGGAGTATATGGAGGTATGTCGGATTTCGTGTGGCGATCTGGTCCTGTTATTATTCATATTGAATCATGGTGAGGCATTTGAACTGTCACTAAAATATTACCCACTTTTTATATTATATTGATTTACATGCTAAGATACATATTTTACAAAATTATAAGTGATCTTTGGAATTTATCTCATCATTTATGAATATAGTTTGAATATCCTATGAATTAGATCATATATAACCCCATGGTAGTTGCATGAAAAAATCCATAATCTATCTTATGGATTATCCCAACAATATTACCTTATTAATTTTATCCTATTTGGGGAACCGAGGATACAGTATCCTAAATCTTGTATTTTGATACTTCACTCTACATATAGTCAAAATTAATATTCCTATGAAATCAAAGCTAGTTTTTCCTTTTATAATAAGGAAATTCTATTGAATATAAATATAAAAACATTACATCTCTGTCTCTAATATAAATGATTTATATTTTACATTTATATATTAAACTTATGAACTCCATCATTTTTGAAATATGTCTTTTTAAAATATAAAATATTAACTTTTTGAGAATTACAATTGAATATGTTATAATAATAATTTATAAAATTTAAATTGTTTAAATATCATAGAATTTATATTTATTTAAACCTTTATATCTTCAACTAAGACAAATTTTGTATGATTTAAGTAAATTTAATAAATAAGATCCTAATATAGAATTTTAATAAATCAAATATAAAGACTTCATATTTTCTTATTTTTTTAATATATTAACACATTATAAATGATTTTATAATTTTAATATAAATATTATATATTTTATATCCAGTATGTTAAGGAATTTATTATCAACATTAAACATCAACAATTTATCTTTTATATGTTTCATAAATATGTAACAAATAGTTATAAATAATTCATAACATAAATATTAATATATAAAAATTTTATAAATTAAGTTAACTTTTAAAATTTATTTAAATTCTATGTTATAAATATTTTGTAAATCATAACATCAATTCATAAATGAAAATAAATTAAATTTATAAAAATAAACATAGAAATTAAATATATATATATATATATAATATTATTATTATCATTTTAACTGATATAGGGAAAACCATAATGTTAGTTTATCATTCTCTATAATGACCTTTATCACTCACCCTACTACATTTATACTATATTTTTAATATGAATTAAGAAGATCTGTCTTGGATAGTGTTCTCCAATATTTTTTTTCTATGATACCATCATTTTTTGTTAATATTTCTCCATATTTTCCTAAGAAATATTTTGGACATTTATATTAACATATCTCTACATTCTATATCAATTTTATTTAAAATTTTCAAATTTTATAAAAAATATGAAAATTATTTTAACATCATATAAGTGCCTCAAATGGAATTATTGGGTTTTAAAAGGAATCCCCATGACCATGTGTTGTAAATAAATTAATAAAAATCATATTCCACAAGATCATTTCCATTAGATGATTAGAATAAATACACAAAAACTAAAAAACATACATTTTATAGTAAATATTAGTCTTCAACATGTACTTTCTTAAGATCTATAAAAAATCAAAATAACCCATTTCTCTAAAGGTATCTACCGACAGAAGGAATCACAAAAATAATTTGATATCATGTCATTTATCTGGTGGTATTATAGTACATCTGATTTGTAAAGGTGGATGAGAAGAGAAGAGATATTTTAAAATGGATATCATGAAATTAGATTCCATTATATTTTATTTAAACTCTTTAATATAGACATACCTCAGTTTCTCTATGTTTTTATTTAATATGTAACGGTTTTATAAACATTTTAATAGTTAAAAACATTGTAATATATATTTTAATAATCAATAAAAACCATCAATGAATATTTTATGCTTAGAAAATAATTATTATTTATTTAAAATCCCTTACATATCACTTAATTATGTTAAGTAATTCATTCTATAACATTGTATGGAAACAATAGAGTGTAAATGTGTTATATACTTTATCACATGTTATAATCCATTTTTAGTTATTGATCTAGTTAGAGAATAATTTTGATTTTATTTTTTCACATTTTTTAAATGGGTAATTCTTGAGAAGATAACTGATATGTTTAATGAAGACATCTCCTTATGATTCATTTAAATAGTTGAATTATTTTGACTAAATAATAATTTTAAATCCCATAAACCATGATAATATATAATAAGTGGTTGAAATTAACTTTGAATAAATATAATAAATTATCCTTAATTAATAATATCACTAAGATAAAGTTAAATAGTTGTGAGTGAAGAATAAATTTTAAAGGAGTTGATATGTAAACTTTTGAAGAAATCTGAAAATTGAATAATTGTGGAATATATTTTACAAAGATAGTATAATAGTCTATTGAGGAATAATAAGTGTAGATTATAAAATTTAAAGGATTTATTATAATGTATTATATGGTCCTAGACAATATGCTTTATTGATGATTGTTTCATTAGAGTGGTTGAAGATTTTTAAAGGTGATATAAGTGAATTACGTAATATTGGTGTGTGTAGAAGAGAGATTAAGAATAGTGGAGGGTGTGAATATGAGTCATAAAACAGATTATTTTGAGGGATAAATATGTATAATATAATTATTTATATATTTTATAATTTTCAAAAGAATATTTGACAGGAATAAACATGTGTTTCATTTTCTTCTTGATACATAGAAGAAGAAACAATTTAGATGAAGAAGAAATATGGAACACTACTATAAGAGATATATATAGTCATTCATGAGAGGGGGATATGAAGAAGATGAAGAATACTCGCTTATATACATTATAACATAGATAATAGAAGGATCATGTTTTTTATATCTCTATAACAATCTCTTTATCCTATTCAGAGATAAATATTTTATTTGAATATATATTATATCTATTAGTTGTTTTGCGAGAGATATTTATTTAAATAAAATAATATTGTAAAGGGTTTAAGGTTATACCATTTTCCTTTAATAATATATTAATGAAGGAAGGCCATATAAATTGGAATAAAAATAAAAACACAAAAATTAATAAACACACATTGAGTAGTGGAAATTTTAAATAATGTTATCTATAGTGATTTAGTATTTTCAATATTATATGTTAATATAATAGAAATAATTTTTTTTAATTTTATCCAATTGAAAATATATGATTAAAAAAGTGTGTTCATAAGATTGGATATAATAATTACACAAATAGTTTACCCCTTATCATTGATTCAAAATCCCACAAGAGAATCTCCCTAATAATTAGTTTCGGAATGCGATTTATGTTCTTCATCAAATACATCTATTTTTGTGTCAAAAATATTTCTTATCAATATTATTTTTTAAAATGTTATTGTTTTTAAAAATAATATATTACATTAGAATAGTAAACAAAAAAGGGGTTCCTATATTCTAGGGGGAACATTATTCTATATAGAAATAGGGGATACTTCCATAATTGTTTTTCTTAATCATAGATGTTATTGATGTTTTATGTATTGGATATATACCAATTATGAAAGGTTTATTGATAAATATTAAAGGTAAGATAAACATTGAGAATACTAGTGGATTCCAGAAAAACAATTTTAGGATACCTCTCATAGAAGTTTTCCAAAAATTGATAGGAATCAGAAAAACTAAAATAATATGTTAAAAGACATAGAATGATTATGAAAGTGATAAAGCGGTCATGAAACCCTTCTAATATATTTGAAAATAAAGGTCTCAAGATGTTAGTATGCTTAATAATAATATTATCAATGAGTTGTATATGATATTTAATGATATTTTATGCACTATAATGGAATTTAGAGGAAATTTGGATGTATTACCATTGTTGAACTATACATCATTTTTTATTAGATAGGTTTGATGAAAAATTTCTTCTCTTGAATATTATGACCTATAAAAATTTCCTATTAATTATTTTCTAAAATTATTAAATATAAATGATATGATAAAGAGAACAATTTACTAAAACAAGGGTAAAGAAAATAAATAAACTAACAATAGGGTTAATAAATATGTGAAAATATAATAAAATAAAAATATAATGAAAATTTAGATTTGAATGATATACATTGATTCCACATTAAATAGTATTGTCAATCTTATACTAATAAATATTCACAGTGGAAAAGGTATATACCATGGTATACTTACCTTTATAGTATATCAATTATGGTACTATTTGAATCATTCCAGTGAACTATACTATGTTTCAACGAAAAATAAATCATGTTCATGATGACTTCTCAAGGATAATTTCAAAGATGAAGTTCAAGAATTATACCAAATAATATAGTTTTACTCATGTTAAAGGAATGATTTATTATAATGTTAAGAGTAATAAAATTATTTATAATATACAGGAATAAATTAATAAACTCAGAAAAAGTGAAATAATTTCATCATGTAAACCCAAAGAGAAGATGTTTATTTACAAAATAAATAATTATGATTCATCAAGTGATAATGAGAATTAAAATACATAAGAAATTATATAATATTTAGAATCAGGTTTAGGAATAAATTCAAATGAATATAAAATATCAAAGTGTTCATCATAAGGATATGTTTAATGGGGAACCACCAACTCAAAGACAACAACTTCAAAGACTGAATGAAAATTAAAAAGTAAATGTTTCAAATAAAATCCAAGTATGTAATGATTAATATGGAATATTTGATCCACTATTTCATATTTTTTAAGTGTTCATAACAAATTTTCTAACCCAGTTGACATTGAATAAGATAACTCAATGTTTTCAAAAAAAATTAAAGTAAAATAAATAATAATTTAATAGATAATTTCTTTTAATCCCTTAAAAAAGGTGTGTCCATAGAATTTCGATTATGCATGTTCATCCCATGTCATAAGTGATCTAGGGTCAGTTTTTGGATTTAAAAATAGTAAAGAGGGATCTTTAAAAACATTTCATAATAATTTACCCACGATCAAAATAATTGAATCTTCCGAGAGAGGTGATAAATTATTTAATATGACGAAAAAATTATTTATTGGTGGATTAAAGTAAAATTTACTCTTTGTATCAAAGAAACTTGATGAAGGTCGTGTATATAATTTGAAAAAAATAATATTTAATAGTGAATAGGATAAAATATTTTCATCTACTAAAAATGGAAACAAGATATGTGGTGATGTTTTTCAAGTTGTTAAAAAATAAATATTTTATTTTATTATGGGATGATGGAATGCTTTATTAATTAATGTAATGACATAATTGGTGAGAATATTGATGATGTTATGTTTTTTAAGCTGTATGACGACTCCTTAATTGATAATTTATATCATTTAAAGGCTAAAAAGTGGGTATATTAATAATATTAAATCCTTAGATAGAAGACATGGGTTTTTTAAAAGATAGTGGATTCATCGAATAATTATGGTGATGGTGATTCAAAATCAATATAATGTGATGAAAAGAATCTTATCCTACTATATACAAATTTTATGCAGTATGTAGAGGATAAAAAATAATTGGAGAACATGTTTCACATTTATGGATAAGAAATGTTTTAGGGAAAACATCTCAAATTTTATATTTTCATTGGAATAATAGGGATATGAATTTGAAGAATCGATAAATATTATAAAAAAATTACATCATAAATAAAAAAATCATTGGTAAATCAATGTTTGAATTAGTTCATATAAAGTATGAAGTGATGGTTTATCTTAAAGAACATATGAAGTATTTTTTTAATCGAATGGGTTGATGATTGATTTCTAAAAAGAAATTATATTTGTAAATGTTATCTTTTGTTTCACTAATTTTAATCAAAAAATGTTGGCTAATTACTATGAAAATATCACATTTATGGTTTTTTAAAATAATTTGGGATTTTATTGATAAATTGACTAAAATATATGCTTTAAATTTTTTTATCTTTGGTAATTTTTAAGAAAAAACCTATATTTTTAATGGGTATTTTAAAAATTATTTATTGTGGTTAGTTATTTTTCTAACAAAATCAAATTGATTCAATATTACTCTGGGTATTTTAGAAGGGGTACTAGCTCTTTGGATATTTGGCAAGGTCTGGATCATATTATTCTGGACCATCATAGGTATTTTGAGGCCAAAGGTATGTCTTCCTCCTAGGATTGTAAGCCTTTGGTCGATCATAATCCTTTGGATTATTAGACTTTGGGTAGCAAATGAAATACTTTATAGCCCTTCTTAATTATATTTGGGCTAGTGTGTATGCCTTTTCTCCAAATTTATGAGTATATTGTTTTTTTTCAAATCCACGTATGGAACATCGAGAACAGTCCAACCATAGCCTTTGGTTTCAATAAAATCATTTATGAAACTAGTTTGATGCTTTTATATGGATTATTATGTGTTTAATAATTCTATAAAAATAAATTAATGGTGTTTTTTAATGATAGAAGGAGCATATCACATGGGATATATTAAAAAGGAATTTTTTGAGGGAGACCATGATGGAAAACTAAATATATCCTTGATTTTAGGAGGCAATAATGTTGTATTTTGACTTATCCAATGGATAATAAAGAAATGCCTCCTATGTGATATTCCCACTATTATGGAAGAGAGGTTGGTTCAGAGAGATATTTTGATGAGGAATGTTTTTTATTATATTTTAATTTTATTGTTTTCTTAGTTGTTTAATGACTTCTCTTTAAAAACATTTATATGTTACCCTTTGAATTTATGTGAAATTATTGATTAACAAGGGAAGAATAGGTGGGATTTTTTTAGTGACTGATTCTTTTCATTTCAATGAATAAAAATACCTCTTCCTTATTAGATGGTTTTAAAAATCAATATCATATCTTAATTTAGAATTTGGATCTGTTTTTTTAAGTATTATTGTTGAATATTTCCTTGGGAAATGATCCATTATATCTCTTCGCAATGTTTTAGACTATATTCTATAGAATGATCTCGGATTTGTGGTGATGTTATTGGAAACTTTTAATGGGTTGGGAAAGTAAGATGGATACAAACACATATATTGGGATTAAAAAGACCCATATGGGAGTTTCCTAAGTGAACTAGGGGTAACTTTTTATATTGCATACACACATAGGATATTGGTACATTGAATTAAATTTATTTTTTAGTCTATTAAAAAAAATTATTCAACCAATGGTGAGATGTAAATCCATTATAGAACCTCTAATTAAACATTTTATAAAAATAAGAGCTTGAAATTTAGAGAAAAATATATAATTAAAAAATTGAATCCATCCTTGAACTAACTATCTTCTCATTAATTTTTTTTAAATTGATGTTTAAATATTCCTTCCTATTTTTTCAAAACACAAAACCAAGTCAAAACCCATTTTCCTTAACCAATTAAAAAGTTTCAAATGATTTTTTGTGCACTCCTCTGAAACTAATAACCAAGGTTTAAAATATGACTACATTTATAGTTAAAAATAATTATATTTTCCACACTAATTATTTCTGTGGTAAAAATCATGACTCCCATTTCGGTGAGGGGAGTTCCCTAAAAATTAATATTTCATGTCATGAACTTTTAACAACCCATTAATTGGTTTTTATCCTAAAATAGAAAATACATTGATTAAAATAAGATACTTAAATTTTCAAACATACATTTATGAAATTTCCGATTTAGTCTCTAATTAATCCTCCATCATTAACACTAAACCTATAATTACGTATAGAAATCCCAACAAGGTAATCATAGATCAATGTGCCCCATTGTTTTCTAGCCAAAATAATCAAATTTCTATTCCTAAATTTAAAAATTATTTTGAAATGAAAATTATTCTTTTATATGAGTTTTCCATGTTTTATGGTATTTCATTTAATGAACACAACATATAAAAACCGAAATTCACACATGTCTACATGTCTCAGAAACCCTATGTAGTGGCTGAGGAACAAGTGAAGTGGGGGGAATATTTCTTCTCACTGGAAAGGTCCGCAAAATAATGGTTGTATATACTACCACTAAGATATGTTATTAATTTTTATGAATTAGAGGGATGATTTATACAAATATTCATACCCACCTACACGAGTAATGTAATAATAAAGGAAATGTGTTCCATTTGATAGTAATATGAGGAGACACTCTATGAGTACTAGGAGTAGTTCAAAAATCATTGTATCTGATGTCACTGTCATGCTATATAACAAAACCTCTTCCTTGCATTATTTTACCGTATAAAACTAGAAAATTATGTAATCCTATTGGATACCAAATCTAGATATTCTTTGGTATAAAATTTCTATCATAAAACAAAGGATATATTGAGAATATTTCTTATAACTCACAAAAATTCAGCATAAGATGTTCGGTTACATGATTCATACATGAGGTAAGAACTCCTGGTTCATCAACCATATTATTGTCAAAAAATTAATATATAACTTTTTTGTGAGATAAATGTATTTAAAAATTTCACTAAATAATAATAATAAATAGTGGTATGTGTTTTTAATCATCACCTAAACATTTCACTGACTATTATGCAAATGTTCAAAGCATGTGTAGTTGTAATGTAGACTTCAGACAAAGAAAATTAAAACAATTATAATAAAGTAGAGATAACTCTCAAGTTTAATATTCTACTTTTTAGGAACTCAACAAGAATTATTAATTTTATAAATTTAGGAAGAAACTAAACACCAAAAAAAGTATTCTTCAAGGTAATGAAATAATTAATTTTGGATGAAGTTTCTTAGGCCTAATCACAACATAATGACCCACTAAATTTCAATGTCCACTGAAATTTTCATTCCTATTCACTATTGGTTCCATAAATTTTTATTTACTTTATATAGTTTAGGTTGTTCAATAAATTTCACTCCTAAATAATTATTTACATCTTTATTGATATAAGACATTAAAACCATATGGGGAATTATATAATTAGAAAACTGATATATTATATTTCTATTTGAACTATTGTAAGTTGTCCTTGTGAAAGTCTAAGATATTCACTTCCAATTATATTTTATATATTGAACATATAAGAAGATAAGAGTGAATCAATATCGCCAATAATTTTTGGGAGTCCAATATTAAATACATCTAATGCCATTATTAATATTCAAACAAGAAAACTCTATATGGATTTTGGGGATATCACAATCCATTTGAACAACCTTGACTCCATGAAGAATACTTCATATGGAAACTAACTCTTTAAATTGTACCATGATTAATAGGCTAAACCTGTTATTTATTCAGGTTTATTTTATAAAAAAATTACTTATGTATTACTTTTATTATTGAAAACATTATAGAAAGTGATGTTGTCTAGAAGTTAGAATAATATATTTCCAGTATAAAAAATTAGTAAATTTTGAATATCTTTAGGGAGTTAGTTATTTATCTAATTATGAAGTAACAAAAATTTAATCTTTGGTGTATAAAAATAAAAAAATGGAAATGAGTATTCTCAATCTGATCTCATCCCTCGAACAACCATAAAATCTGGAATAAAAATATTTCACCATATATTTGAAGTATTTTAAAATAATTAAGGGTGAATACTACCATTTTAATTTAAAATTACCTGTCAATAAATAATAGAACTATTTTATTGTGACCATGAAGGAATATTCTCAATCTATATGACATAGTTTAGGTGATATTCTAGGAAAATTTCAAATAATATTATCACACAATATTTTTCTTGAAAAATATTTTTGACCTATTTGAAAACCCCTAAGTATGATGAATCCCACTGTAATTGAGGTGTTGAAAACATTGATAGAAAATTTTTTAGATTACATCAGTTACCCAATCTTTATTTAATAATGGATGCACCCAATCCAGGTTGTTCCCAAAAAAATTAGCACGACTATTATACAAATGACTAATATTAATTGATCCCTATAAGATTTAAAATAATTGGATTATGTGCATAGATTAAATAAAATCAAACCAAGTAACATATAAAATTACTTCCCCATAATATTCATTAACTAGTTTCTGGGGATATTGGTAGGGGAAACAAATTATTGATTTTTAAATGGTTGTTAATAGATTTTTAGGTGTTCATTTCCCCTATGAGCAAGAGAAGACACCTCACATGTCCCTTTATCATGTTTGTCTATAAGAAGATTTATTTTGGGTTATTAAATTCCTCAATTACATTTTGGTGGTGTTTGTTATTTATATTCTCACAACACAATGAGAACTTCTTAGACTAATTCTAAGATTATTTAATTTTTTTGCTAAATCTATTAATCAATGTGTATGTACTCTAAAAAAGTTTTTAAAAACAAGAAATGGAAAAAAAATATTCTCAATTTGGAGAAGTGTCTTTTCATAGTGGAAAGAGTAATATCCATAGGGAATTTAATATTATATAAAGGAATTAAGGTAGATAAAAAAATATTGATAATTTTGTTATTTATAGAACTTATGTGATGCATATTATAAATTTTTTAAGACATAAATGGTTTTATAGGAGTCTTATCAAGGAATTAAGTTATATTTCTCTAACTCTATAAAGGTATTTTGGAAAAGTAGTTGTTTTTTATTTTAATATTGAATATAGGTAATATTTTGATGAAGTAATGTAAATGATGGTCACCGCCCCAATGATGAAACAAATAAATTAGGGTCATCCATGATATTTTTTTTGATTACTACCATAAATTTTGAGATATTCTTTGTTTAAATTTGATAGAAGACCAAATGTTATTTATTCTGCCTCAAGAATCTTATATGAAACTTATTTCAATTATATAACTACTTAAAAGGAGTTCCTTTTAGTTGTTTCCTTTTTATAAATTATGATCTTATTTATCGAGCACTGAAATCACTATGTTTTCTTATCATAAGACTTCAGATACTTGATGAAAAAGGTAGAATCCAAACCTAAGATTTTGAGATTCATAATACATATTCAAGAGTTCATATTTTAAACAAAAGATTAAAATGGAGAGAAAACCCATTTATTAAATCACCTAAGAAGATTATACCACACTATTGAAGTAGAAATTCAAGAATAAGATTCACTTTTAACCACCTTCCAGAATAATAGTTGAATTTGGTTGAAGGAGAAGTGATATGGTATATTGGAAGAGTCAATTATCTAGTAGCATCTCGAGCCCCAACATACTTAAATTCACAATATAAATCCAATGTCTTAAATATGAGTCATGATTTTACATTTTTGAGGATCCGTTTATTTTAAAAAAAATCATTTTTCATTTAATAAGAATATATTTTTCCGGAAAGTGAAATTTATTTTTTTTCAATTTTTCCACAAAATAGCTTATAGAGGTGATTTTCGACCCCAAAATACTATAATTGTTTTTTCGAATTTGTAATTTGAAAAAAAACATATTCAATGATAAACATTATTTTTATAAACAACAAAAACATAAAAAAATGTAGAAAGATCCAATTTAATATAAATATTTCAAATAGATAATAAATTCCCCCAAAAACCATTTATCTTTTTTGAAATATTTTTTGGTTGGGTAATTGATTTAATAGGTAATTTTACCATTCTATTCAATAATTATTATATATTTATTACTGTAGATTATGTGTCTAAAATGGGTGGAATCCAAATCCACCAACACCAATGATTCCAAAATTTGTGTGTGGTTTTTTTGGTATAATTCCTTTTGTGGGTTTAGAGAACCAATAGTATTCATTAGTTACCAATTGTTCCATTTTTGAAATATGAGAATTGATGATTTTGTAGGAATGTATGGAGTACATCACAAGAGATCCACTCCCTATCATTCAAAATCAAATAGGAAATCGTAGGTATCAAAAAGAAAAATCAAGGATGTTTTGGGAAAATAGTTAAACCAAATATGTAAGTCTAGATCCAATTGTCATAGGACACCTTATAGGACCATAGGATAACCCAAATTCCCAAATAATAATGAGACCATAAAGTCTTATTTTTTTGGGAAAAAAATTATCCTTCTAGTGTAATTGTAACATAAAGCCTACTATGTTGTTAACGAAGTGAATCTATACCAAGATAAAATTGGAAATGAAAGGAGACTGTAGAAGTAAGCACTGGAGGAACATCACAATGAATATTTTGAGAAATAAAAAATATAAAAATATATAATAGTGGTGGATCCTGAAAATATGATACAATAAAAATAATTCCATTTTTAAACCATGTATTGATATACAAATCATGACTCAATAATTTGTCGGGTCAAAAAATTATAAATGGGATGATCTATTTTCTATCAAAAATTTCTATTCTTTTTGTTTTATATATATTGTGAGAGAATTTTGAAACCCCCATTTAATATTAATCAACACATGCTGAATAAATTCTATTGAAACATTTTATAAGATTTATTGGAGGAGATAACACTCCTCTAAACTATTTATCATGGAAGACGCATCCGCTTGTACCTATCTTCAACACTTCATGGCCCTAGTGACTCCATTTCAATTCATATCCCCTAATAAATTATTTATAATTAATTATGGAAACTACAATATTTAATAATGGGTGATGGAACTACTGTAGTTTAAGATTTTTTCAAATATTATGTTCCTTTTTTAGTTTTTGTGTATTTTTAAAAAACCATTATGTTTTAAATTTAAATTTTTTTTACATATTAAGTTTAAATTAAATAATATTAAACTTTTTTAGCTATTACAATCATCAAGAATTTATTTGACCCATAAATTAACATTTTTTTAATTTTTAACTATAATTATTTTACAAAATATAATTGAAGAAATTTCTTGAAAAAACCCACTGATTTTTGAAACTCATTTCATGAAATGTTTCTTAAATTTAATAACATTTATATGTGAGGACTATAAACCAATTAAACCAGTTATTTTTTATTCCCTAAAAATTAAGAGAACCAATACAAGATTGATTAACCAGAACATATTATCTAATCAAGAGAATAACTTACAGAATTCATAGCTATTGTTCTATATATGATTGAATCAATTTGTAATTGAAATATTACTTTTACATTGAATTATATTTTTTTATAACATTACATTTATCCTTCAATCCCGCAACATGAATTTATTAATTTTTTAGTTAGTTTCATTAAAATCTAAAATTTCCTCTCAACATTGCTTCAGAATATTTTACATGATCTTACATGATTTCAAGTGTTTGAGATTAAAGAAAAGGATGTAGAAGATTAATTTTTGAATAATCTAGTTGAATTTAAAGAAAAATGGGTAGAATATTTTTTAATACTATTTTTGAAATAAAAGATATGGATAATGGAAAAATTTTATTTTTTCACATATGGATGACCAGGAATGTCCCCTTCTATTTTAAAGTAATAAATTTTCTTATCATTCCCTCAAATTTTTTATTCAAAAGAAAAATCAAAATCTAAGGAATATAAAAATGATTGACTAAAAAGAGGCAAAGTGAGAAGAAATCAATGAATTTTCAATATCTATTTAGGGGATATATAGTATATGATATTAGAAGGAAAATTTATGTGGATTAGAAGTTAAAATATGACACATAATCTATCAAGAAAGAGTTATGTAGTATGAATTAATAAAAAAAGAAACACTTAATCTGTTGAAGAAAGGCCATGGATCACACCACTATACGGTAATAAATCAAGAATATAGGGCCAGAAATAGCCCAAAACTACTATAATAAATTTATTAATACCACTCTACCAATAAGATAACCTCAGATAAAAAATATGAAAATTGAAAACATACAGAAGGAAACAATAGAAGGTTATGTTTGATTCTACCAACATGATAAAAGGTGTGATATGTCCATATATAATTCAAATAGTATAGTTGATCCACTAGAAACGGAATTTGAGAAGGAACCCATATATTTTTTAAACATAAAATATTTCATTAAGATTTATTTTAGCACAAAGCCTCCTCCTTCGGCCTAAAATATTTATCATAAAAATAAAATGAACCATTAATCCATTAAAAACCCATCATTAAGACATTTTTTTATAAACAAATACATGAATCATTTGAGGATGTGATGAAATTAATAAATCCTCTACAAAAATAAGTATAGAAATGGAATGAGAAGAATGTTTCATGAAAATTCTTACTTGAGTGTGGATTGGAATACCCTATTAAAGGTATGTATAGGTGTACATGATAATATAAAATGAATTTGAATTAATTGACTAAACATAATGATAAAAATAAATTAATTATCATTAAGTAATTGTGATAAATTGATAACCATGGTGTTGGGAAGGAAATATGTATTGTCTTCGTAATTGGATATTTCTTTAGTAATATTGTTGATGTCTACATATCCTTCAAATGAGGGTATTTGTGTGGGGGAACTGACGAGATAATTTTTTTAGACAATTTATTTTTTGATACATTGATTTTAATCCCAAAATGTTTATTAATTTCTTTGTAAAAATCATATTTTTTTTTGAAATAATATGGGTTTTAACAGATAAATGGCCTAAAACATGAGTTTTAAATTGATTGTTTAATATTTAATATTTTTTAGCATAGGACCTATAATAAATATTGCATGTTTTGATATTTATTTTCAGAGGATGTAGATTATTCTAAAGCAATCATGGTGACTTAGCCTTAATCTATGATTTTTTAATGTCTACTTGGTGTTTGTAAATTTGGAAAAGGCTAGATTATATAAATCTAGGCCATAAAAAGTATTTTGATGAAAAAAATATCTTTCTCTCCCTGTAATATAATAATTTGACTAATCATATGTCTTTTTATCATAATACCTAAATAGTTCAATATATGTATTTTTTCCATCATATTTCCTTTGTTCCAGATCAAAATCATATTCTTTAAAGTGATGGCTTCATCCCTTTTTATAAAAATAAACTTATGGAACATCAATCAAAGATTAATCCAGATCCTAGATCTACCACATTAGAATTCATGAAACCACCTAAGGCTTCTGCATGAATTATTATATACATAATATTTCAATCAAAATTAGGTTAGTAAGATTCCAATTTATTGGATAACCATATTGTATGGGTGATTTCAAAACCACAAGTTTGAAGGAACATCTGGATGAAATTGGAAAGATATCCAAGATTTGAGGAGGAAACTATCTTTATGGTTTAACCTAACCTAAATAGGAGGAAAAATGACACTTAATAAATAGGTCTTCTACTGAGGAAGGGAGGTTGGTTTAAGGAGTTCATGTGGGGTACCTTCTACAACTTTATTCATCATTTTATTATTTTCTACGTTATTTAATAACTTCTACTCACCCCTATTTCTATGTTACCAATAATATAGAGGGGTAATTTTTCAGTGATTGGGGTAGGGAAGTAACAACTTTTTAAATTTCATGGTTCCTTTAATTTCAACGAATAAAAAACTCTCTTTATTTTTAACTAATTTTTCTAGAATGTACAAGATATTAATTTAGAATGTGGTTGTGTTTTATTTAATTATACTTATTAATCATTTCATTAGTTGAGGATTAATATTCTTCATCCCCTATGTTTTTTACTATATATGGAATATTTCTCTACGCTGAGCGGTGAAGTACATGGTTCTTACTGAATATGTTAAAAATAGAGTTCTTTATATTTTATTTTCTGAGAATAAAAAGACATTGTTGGGGGGGGTATCTAGAGTAAAGTTGATGTGAATTTTTTTATCACATCCACACATAGGAAATAAGGTAGACTGATGAAAAAGTGTTGGTTATTATACTATTCTAATAATCATCAATCCAAGGGTGATAGGTGAATTGGATGAATAATCTCTCATTAATCAACTAATAAAAAGAAAACATAGATTTTAGAGTCATGGATAATATTATAACTTGGATGTTGACGATAACCTGATTACCCTCTCATCAATTATTTTCAAATAATTATTTCATTTTCATTGTCTATTTTAAAAATTAAAACCCCAAATAAAAAGTCATTTTATTTATCTATTTAGAATTTAAAACTAATATTTATGCGCATATATCTCAAGGATACTATAGTGGTTTCTACAATAACCACTTTTACACTAGGAAATAATAGATTTTTTACAATATTGATTGGAGAATTCAATGTATATCCTTTATCCCTTCAAAAATATGGAATTAATATTCATCCCCTAACCTTATTTCACTGTAATTTTTGTTAAATGGGGTGATAAAATATATACATAGTTTGTAAATATGTTTATTGAAAGGTTATCAATTTTATTAAGTGGTTAAAAACAAAGTGGGAAGCTATGAAGATAAATATATTTTTATATATAATTTGATATGTTTGTTGAACATATATCCTGTAAAAAAAGTATGTATGTGATTAAAAAGTCATAACCTACATACATAATAATTTATTTTACATGAATATCCATTAAATCTCACAATAAATTAGACCTGAGATCCTATAGGTTTTTTAAATATGGATACTATATACATAAGCCACATTGGATGAAAAACAATATTCAAATATTTACCATAAATATTCTTCAAAATTTATTTTCTTGTTGAAATTTCTTACACAATATGATTCTTTAAATATTTTTTAAGAGAAACATATAACTGGGTGAGCTTAAAACCTTAGTAAAGGGTGAATATAGGTGCTATGAATTGAATATCATAATTGAGAATAATATTAACATGTGGGAATGAAAACATAATAAAGTTTCATGACCATACCATAATAAAATAATAGCCAATACTACATGTATAATAAATCATAAGGATTTGGTAATGACATAAGACATGATTCATGGAGTGTGGAAACATTATTCAACAATCCCGAGCCATTAGAACAAAATAGTAGAATGTTGAATAACATGGATATATCATATAAGAATATAGAATAATTTATAAGAATAAAAAATACTTTCTTTTGTCTAGGATCATTTCCAATCACATCATCTCGTAGTGGAAAGAGTCTCATGGTGGATTGGGTTTAATCTTAATTCCTATAAACATAGTGGACATTGTTCCATAGGAGCAAGGTACACTCCATAGTCCATTACTTGTCATCTCATTAGATATAAATCTTCCCCAAATGCATTAAATGGATATATACAAGTTAAATACCACCTATCATATAAATAAAACCCATCTATATTTTGGTCACATGAATATAGAGTCATTCATAATTCCATCTTAGATTAATTAACCCATGTGAAAGAAATGGATTTCCTAAAATCCTCCAAAGCACATGGTCATAATCCATCTAATGAGAAAAGGTAGATATTATAATTAGATAATACCCCCGATGTAGTATAAGAAATGTAAAAGTTTATTGGAAAATATGAAAACAATTTATAAGAGCATCAAGAAATTAAAATTTGAAATAAGAATAAATACCCTTTAAAAATTTAGTAAATGTACAAATAAAATGAAATATTTTATAAATAAATAGGAATAAAAAATTCTTTGAAAAACCATGGAAACATGGAAAGTAATCATTATAACTAAAAATATGGAAAATTGATTATAGAGACCCAAAACCACACTCTCGAATCCAATGTGAAGGACATAAACATTACTTAGTCTTTAATGCCGATAAATGTGACCCATTATTTCCCTTCCAAAACAGAAAATATAAAAAGTAAAAGTTGCATCACTCCAATACCCAATGATGTTTTAGGTTTTTTGTTTTATATAATTGGGAAAAACTCTTACATAAACAACAATCTTTAATTTAAGAGAGTATTTTTTTTTCAAATTCCCATACTTTCATATTCTGTGATAGGATTTCATTATATCCAATAAGTTTAATCACATAGAAAACTTTTCAAGACTCAAATTGATTAATATAATTATTCAAAACATATAGAAGTATGAAACATAATATGGGAGAGATCAAATGCTAAATTTTGGTAAACATAATAATTAAAAATTGTAAATCATTAATGATAATATGATTATCATAATGGTATGATGATGTAATCATAAGGCATGAATATAACATAATGGAATTCCTACCCATCAATACTCGGATCATCTATCATGAAACATGGAATAAAGCTTTATTAATGGAAAGAGTCATTGGAACCAATTGTCATGATCCAGACAATGTTGTTCATAATAAAATAAATCATTAAAAATCCAAATATTTTCACCCATAAGAAGAATAAAATACTTTTCATTCAGTACAAACTTAATATCTTACCTTGAAAAATCATAATATTTCAATAAAAACTATTTGAAAAAAAATAGATAACCCATGTAGGTAACTTGGGTATCAATTTCGTATCACTCTTTCATGTGGAATAACCATCACAGTTATACATGGATTGACCATCAAAATTATACTTGGAGTAACTATAATAGTTATACTTGAAATAACCATCACAGTTATACATGGTATAACCATCGAGGTATATTCCCATAATATCTTAGGAGAAACAATATTGGTTAACTCCTCCCCTTTAACCAATGAATTAGAGAGGTATAATAGGCTCACCCGCCCTTTGTTTAAAATGAAACCACCCATAATAAAAAAATAATTCCCAAGGACCATATTATAAAAAAAGTAAATAGAGCATTAGTTTTAACATAAAATTCTTATAAACGTATATTATTCTTTTTATAAATTTATTAACTAATAAAAAATGAATAGGTTCCACGAAAATATATTTTAAACAATATTAATCCATCCTTAAAAAGAATGAGGATGGTATCAATACATGATATCCCCAGGGGATCATAACTAATATCATTGGTTATTGATGTATAGGAATTTAATCTCCATTGAAAGATCAACAAGTAATTCATGAGGAAAATAACCTCATCACTTTAAAAAACACTCAAAAAACTGAACATTCAGAAGAAAAAAAATGCGAAAATAATTTTCATGAAAAACAAAATTGGAAGCTTATAATAGAAGAATCAAAACAAATAATGGATATGATAGTAATAAAATTAGTTTGTGTTTTAAATGCTAAAAATAATCATTATTTTCAAACATTTTTTAAAAGGAGTATAAAGTGAACCATTTGGTAAATGCTATGATATTTTATTTTTAGATCATTTTAAAAGATGTTCTAAGAAAAAATATCTTTATAATATAATTTATGTTCAGAAAAATATATTATTTTAAATTATTTTATTATACATGTATATGAAAAAGAAATATTATCGAATCTAAAATATGATACATGATCGGCAACGCTACAAATAAAATTTCTTGATGTTTCATTAATAAATGATAGAGAAAATGAAAATAAAAAATGTAAACCAAATTTTATAACTAGAGTAGAATAAAATATATTTGTCTCATTAAAATAATATCATTTGATTTCCCCCAAGGAGCCTTGAAAACAGACAATCTCAAAAATAACGTAGATTGTAACATAAAACTACTTCCACTTTGGAATCATTTTAATAATAAGACCCATTAAAGAATAAATTCAAATGAATATTGAAATATCATTAAAATATATATATTAATGACATAACATGTCAATGTTGTATTATATTCACCTCATAAAATAATATAGGTAGATATCATAAATGTATGTCCCAATTAAGAGGAGTTTGAGATGAATAACCCTTATAAAGACCATACCATGGGATTAAGAATTAATAAATTGAGAGATAATGTTTAAAAAATAAAAATCCATTTAAAAAGGGTAAATATAGAATAAAAAAAATTAGATATCAATTCACACATAACCATGGGATAAAAAAGTCATTGAAAATTATTTACAACCCAATAAAAAGAAATTGAATTATGAATACCTTTACCACTTGGTACTTATCATGTCAAATCCCCTTGATAAAATATTTCAAATTGAAACATAAAATACCATAAATTATAAATTATTAATGATATAAAATTTAAATTAAAATTATATAAACTATATATAATAAATTAGGAGAATAAAAATAAAATATACCTCAATGAATAAATTTGACAAGATATCCCATACCTCGAGTCCATCCTCACAATATATTTCCTTTAAAACCTATATAATAAACTCATATCAAATATTTTATTTCAAATGAAAATTTACAAGGTTTAATACCATATCCTTAACAATATATTTCTTTATTTTAATCACATATTTAATTAATTATTCATTCAAGTCCACGTCAGGTATTTTGAGGATGTTTGGTATATAATTTTGAGATAGCTTTAGTGTGATAACCATGGTAAAAGGGTTCATTGTTCAATAATTTACCTAATAATATTTATAAAATAAATAATAAAATTTATACACAAAATATATTTTTAAAACCAACCATGAATTATGGTTATGAAAAACCAACTATATTGCAATCATGGAGATGGTATTTCATATGTATACATGAGTAACAATTCCATTTTTAAGGATAATTATGGAAATATGTTAAGTATTATTTTATCTTTATATAATAATAATAATATCACACATATAATATTAATTGTTTAAATATAAATACATTTATTATCTATGTGTTGTGCTGATGAAGAATGAATTGCATCGCTTTGGGAAGGGTGTGGCCCACATGCATACACAAATCAGTTATCATTTTTTAGTGAATGGAAAGGTAATAAAATTAATTATATGTTATCTCTTAAAAATGATAAATCTTTAATTAATATCAAATATATACATTATATCCATAATTATTAGAATATGTGAGATGTGGTGATGTAAAACGAATTACATCAATTCAAGATGTTGTAGTCCGCCATACACAAAAATGATGAATTTCATTCCCATTTGATGTAAGTTAGAGACATATAGGATATTCCATTAATAAATAAATGGGATAAAATTATGTTATTATATCATCACATTTTATGAATATTTGAAAGACGTGGAAGAAGAAATACAATGAAAATGCTCGGTTAAGAAGGACATATCTTCTTTAGGCAACCTCCTTTTAATTTCTCGATATCCCCAATAAGGTTTATATAATACCCAAAATAAGAAATATATAATGTGGGTAGGGAAGTTAGGAAGGTATTATTTTTTGTTTTTTCGAACGAAATGGCTTTTTATGTGTGAATAAATGGGAATATGGGGTTCCCTTTTATAAGGGAGCTGAGGGGCACTTTTGAAATATCATTAAATATTAAATAATAAAAAAATTTGTTTGTTATAAAAATGGATTAAAATTTGTAATATTATAATATAATATTATTATTAATCTAAATATCTTCATAAAATAAAATTTAGAAATTCTTGGATAACAGTTTTACCCATAGTTTTTTATTTTAACCATACGTTAACCCTTTTAACACTTACCGTGAAAACAAGGTTTCTTACTCTTTGAGGGTCTTAGTAGTTACCGTAAATCATAAAAAGGACTCATAATGGATAATATATAATATTTGAAACAATATCCAAATCTATCTGATGAAGATAGTTTTTTTAGTGATTTTACATCATTTAATAAATTTTTTAAAAAAAAATATCGATAATGTCAACTTTAGGAACTATTTATTTACATTGAATTTTCTAACATAAATACAACCAAAATAAATTCAAATAAAATATTTTAGTACATACCTAAAATTTTATTGTTATCTATAAAAAAATTTCACAATAATTATTTCAAATTATTCTACTTTTAATATTTTTTTACTATTTTTTTTATTTTTCCATTCATTTTATAACTATTGTGTGAGTGTTGTGTAATAATTTAAGTTAAAATTTTTTCCTCTAAAAATAAAAAATAAATTACCCTAATAAATATATTATTTAGAAATAAAAATAATGTTTATAGTACAAAATATCATCTGATGATCCCCCTTAAAAAATATTATAATTCTTAAAAAAGCTGGGACATTTTTTACAATTGTTTACAGAAAATATTATAAAGATTATCATCACATCAAAATGGAAATAAATTTCATATAAAATAATCAATGATGAGTATGGAATTAATGGACTGATAAAATAAAATTAGGGGGTGTATTATTGTCATTTTCTAGTCCATGTCATTTATTTTTAACCATTAATGACCATATTTACCCACAGCCTGCTAATAAAAATTATTGATGTTACTATTCATAATGTCCAAAAAATAAATGATAACTATTTAATAATTTTTTAACCATTGATTCCAAATATGTAATATTTTTTCAAAAATTAAAAAAATTATTGGGATAATATAATTTAAAATTAAATTAGTAAAACGTAAGGAAAAACAGGTTTTCTGAAAAATACAATTTTCAAGTATAAAATTTGTTTTATACTAAATCAAAGTATAAAATTAATTTTAAAAGAAATAATTTAATTAATTAAAATAAATATAAATTAATTTTAATTTCAAAATAATCTAAAATAAAATTTAAAATAATAAAAACTTTAGAAGAAAATAAATTTTTCGATAACAATTAATATTTTTTAACTATTCATTGAAAAATCAAATGTTTGAGAAAATTCTCAAAAGTTTATACTTTTATAATACAGATTTTATGATTTCAAAAATGAATTTCATTTTATGAAATAAATTTTATAAAAATTCCAGAAATTAATTATAATATTTTCTTATGGAAATTAATAAAAATAATTTTTGAATAACATGTACTTTTGATGAATAAAAAGACTACTAAAAAGTGATTATTTACTTCATAATTACTATTATATAAACTTGCATTGATTAGTACCTCTATATGAATTTCATAATTTTTTTACACTTATTCATACTATCAGTCCCCAGCCTTAAACATCACTTAATCATGAGTTACTTCAAGAATACACGTTGAGGATCTTTTCTGGTTTAGAGTTTTAGAGAATTAGATCATAAAACATGCATTACATTCCATATTTAAAAAAAGTGGTTACATAAAAGATAGTATTCATTTTTCCCATCAACGAAAACATATTTAAAATAAAACATGGATTCTTTCTTGACACATCCTTGACACTATCATCATATCATGTACCATTCCCTTGACCTGTGAAAAACATTTCAAAAACTTGGGATGAACATAAAAAGCTCAGTAAGGGATATAAAAATATGGAAAGAAAACATGAGTACATATATACATAAGAATGAAATAATAATTTACCCATAAAACATAAGAAATTTTACATACCTCATCAAATCATGAATAAACCATGGAAATCATAATACATAAAGGTAACTTGAGGCATTCATAACATTCTTACATAGAGATTAACCCTCTTGGTTACATTTGGAATACCCATCATAGTATATTCCCTAAATCTCTTCGGAGAAACCTCAACGTTTAACCTCTTCACATTACCCAATGCATTGGAGAGCTATATCGGGCTCACCCACCCTTAGTTTATCACGGAACCACCCATCATCATAATAATGCCCAAGAACCAAAACATAATCGTATCCCGTAAAACATGCATAAAGGAAACATAAAATTTCCACTTTTCAATCACAAGATATCAATACAACACATTGATATAAAAACATTATGAAAGCCATTTTCAATACCAAAATAAAATAAAAGTAAAACATGGTATTTATTCTTCATTTAAAAAAAAGGTATGGCTTGTAGAGGAAGCCGAAACTCAAATAATGGTCACGGCGACGGAGAAGTCGTTGTCACCGCATACGTACGAAAAAAACATTCCCTTTTGTAGTTTAGTAAAACTCTTCGAATAAAAATATTCCTTTGGGATTAACATAAAAGTCAAAGGGTTTTATACACCGTATAAAAGTAGGTTGTGTATAAAACAAAATATGCCTCAATGAAAGGAGATTGAGACGAAGTCCCATACCTCGGGTCTGACTTGACTCGATCACTCTTTAATATCCTGAATAATAAACTTGATTTAATTTCTACTTTCTTAAGAACCTTTTTCAAGTTCATTATTCCTTTTATATCACTTATTACCATGTTATGAACACTATGTAATTATTTAAGTTAATAATGTTCATTTTTTCGATCATTGGTACTTGAGTCAAAATTAAACTCTCTATAATTACAAGTTGTTTATGGGGTAAAATATCCATTATATCCAGAATTATATTCAAAATTTATATATCATATATGTCATATATATCCAGTATATACATGCATTTATAATATTACATAACATTTAGAGGTAATAAATGAAATGCACTGTTCATAGAGACGGTAAGCCGTACGTATGCAGGAACGCTACTTCCATTTCTATTTCATATTTAATGGAATTAAAACATAATGATACATAACAGTATTATAATTCCAGTATTTTATCATACATAATATCTCTAAATCTATCCTTTATACGTACTACATATGTATTAACGAATCCAATCACTTTGAGGGGGCGGTAGTCCGCACTTCCTAAAATGAAGATATCGTGTTTACCCATAACGAAAACCATAAAGGTATTCCACAAATGAAAAATACAGAAGCGTAAGTAAAACATAAACATATTATATATCATATATAAATATAGTGACATCTTAATGGACACCTTTTAAGTTGTTATATGAGTGTTGAACAATCATCGTTTCGTGAGGCAGAAATTCACCATCCACAGAAACAGTATGTTCTTTAACCATTAGATGTAGGTGTGTGTAAGTGTAGCTAGAATCCTTCTTATAAAAAAATCCTAGTATATTTAAGATACCGGTGTTGTTACAAAATAAAGGAATAAAAATAGTTTAGAGGGTTGTAGAAGTAAAATAAAACATAAGAACACAAGAGAAAACAATACCTTTAAAACGGGTTACTCTTTTTTATTTGAGCTCAAATGCTTACCTGGGAAGACTTCTGTCCAATTTGAGGCTTCAAGGAGTATGATAGGGATGTGGATAGGCAAAATGGATTGGGGTTGGCCGAGCCAATGGCTTAAGAGGTGTGGGTAAGGTGGTAGAGGTGGGGGCCTTTTATAAGAGGATAGGAGGGGCACTCTTGGAATGTTATAAAAGGTTACTTTATTATAAAATTATTTTCGGATTTAAAATGTCCCAAAATTATATATTTCGAGGAAAAGGTGATAATAGTTCTAAATCCACCCATAAAATAGGTTTTTGACATGTGTAGGTCTTATATTTTACATCATTTTTCATTTTTTTTAATCGTTAAATAATGAGGTAATCGCTGCATCATCATGGTATCATAAATAATTTAATTTATTTAATGTCTAAAAATTATAAAAAAATATCATGATGTAGGAAATATTATTATCTTTTTAATTAATATTTATAGTCAAAAATATGACTTGTATAACCCCATTTAAATTTTTTTTAGTAAAACAACTCATGTTTGTGACATTTTTATTTTAACTTTAAATAAAAAAGGTATTAATGTCATTTTCCTACCAAAGTGGCTCCATGGGGTCCCCAAGTTGACCCATGGATTTTCTTGGTTGGCCATGACACATCCAATAAGTGTAGGACATGTGTCTTGGTCATTTCATATTATTAAAACATTATTTTTACCTTAAACTACACTAATTACCTCTAATCGCGATTAAAAACATCAAAGTTACTATTCACCAGAAAATTATTTTAATCCCATTGAACATTATTTTACTTCTTAATGACAACCATGTATGTCGTATTTTTTAAATTCAAAACATAGAGGTGGTAAAATTTCATTTAAACAGAAAATCAGTTTTTATAAGTACCACTTAGTGGTTTCACTATTCATCAAAAATTGAAGTTTTTCAGAAAAATACCAAAACATCACCCTAAGATATATTTGATATTATGAATTCAAAAATGATTTATATTTTAAAAAATTCAAAACATATATGATACATTAATTAATTTAATAATTAATTCCCGCTGTCAAAACAAATAGCGTGTTTTTATGAAACAATTTGTATCAAAAGATTGACACTAGTTTAAGTCCAATTTCATGGTGAAATTAATTCCAATGACCACCATTGGATTAAATGGTAAAACTATATTCTAATTGAACTTTAAAACCAATTCAAAAGATAATATAACCATATAAATAAATTATATTAAAAAGAGGTTATGAATTAAAATACAACAGTTTTCACTATTCATTAAAAAATGAACTTTATCGGAAAAATACCAAAAAATTACACAAAGTAAAATTTGATGTCCCGATTCTAAAGAATAGTTTTATTTGGTCCAATAGAATGTGTAAGAGTGACCAAAACTATATTTAAAGAGGGTTCTCCATCAAAAGGCGATAGTTCGACCTTTTAGTGAATATTAGAGTATCTTTGCCTAAAATTGAATTCTTTTCGTATTTTAAGCCTTTATACTTCATTGGATAAATGTAAAAAAAAATTAACATATATAATAATATTTTAGTAATTTCCATTCCTTCCCGCCAATACAACGGCTACGTGTTAACTACCATTTTAAATAATATTATTTTATCACTAGTGTGCAACGTAAGATTTCAAAGAAACTCTTTATTGTGTATCAGGTACGCTATCGAACATAGTAACCCCTTTAAAGTAAAAATAATTTTTAATTCATAAATATTAATAAAAATGAAAATGATTTATTCTTTATTTACTTGGGATGTTACATCCTTCCCCCCTTTTGGTAATTGCGTCCTCGTAATTTTATTCACTTATCAAAATAAGTGGGGGTATTTATCCCTCATAGCATTTTCAGATTCTCATATTGCCTCTTCAACCATATGGGTTTTCCATTAAAACATTACCTAGTGAATTAACTTATTCCGCAACACTTTCTCTCTACGATCAAGTATCTGGAGTGGTTGTTCTTCATAAGAGAGATTCTCTTCCAACTGAACTACCTCTGGGCTCAAAACATGAGATGGATCTGGCATGTACTTTCTCAACATCAAAACATGAAAAACATTGTGTTCCTGAGATAAACTTGGAGCTAAAGCCCCTCGATATGCAACTGATCCAACTTTCTCCAGAATTTCATATGGTCCAATGAACCATGGACTCATCTTTCCTTTATTAAAAAATCACACCTCACTTTTCCATGGTGAAACTTTGAGAAAAACATGATCACATACCTCGAAAAATAGATCCTTCCTCTGGTTATCCGCATAACTCTTCTGCCTGCTTTGAGCTGTTCTCATGAGTTTCTAAATCAACTAAACTTTATCTGCCATCTCTTCTACCAATTCTGGTCCCATCAACTTCCTTTCACCCACTTCATCCCAGAAAGCTGGAGTTCAACACTGCTTCCCATATAATGCCTCAAATGGAGCCATCTGTATACTGGAATGAAAACTGTTATTATATGAAAATTCAACCAAAGAAAGATGTTGGTCCCAAATTCCCTGATAATCCATAGAACAAGCACATATCATATCCTCCAAAGTCTGAATCGTTCGTTTTGACTTCCCATCTGATAGAGGATGAAAAGCTGTACTAAAATTTAATTCAGTATCCAGCGACTTCTGAAGGCCTTTCCAAAATTTAGAATTGAACCTGGGATCACGGTCAGATACAATGGAGAGAGGAACTCCATCTTACCTGAATATTTCTTTAAGATACAAACGTGAAAGTTGATCTAGGGAAAAATTATCTTGTATGGAAAGGAAATGAGTAGATTTATTCAAGTGATCAACAATAACCCAGATTGCATTATTACCTTGAGGTGTCTTCGGAAATCCCACAATGAAGTACATGGATATATTCTCCCATTACCACTCTGGCATTGGTAAAGGCTAAAGCATCCCTTTCGGTAAGTACCTCTCTGCTTTAACCTATTGACAAGTCAAACACTTCATAGTAAAATCAGCAATATCCCTTTTCATTCCATCCCACCAGTAATACTCCCGAAGATCTCTATACATCTTATTACTTCCAAGATGGACTGAAAAAAGGAGAACTATGAGCTTCACATAACAAATCTATCTTCAACTGTGAATCACAAGTCACACACAATCTCTTCCCAAATCTCTAAACAAAATCATTATCAATATTGAATTCAGGCAACTTACCCTTCTGAACCAGCTCTACCTTTTTCTGCAACTCACTGTCTTGCTTCTGTGCTTGCTTAATTATATCTGATAGAGAAGATTTCACTGATACCTGAAACAAAACAGAAGGACATCCTGCACCAACAACTTCTAAGACAGTGTTCATCAAATCTTTAACCAAAGGATCACGTTCTAAACGCAACATTTCTAATGAAGCATTACTTTTTTGACTCAAAGCATCAGCCACTTTATTTTCTTTTCTGTGATGGTAATGAATTGTACAATCATAATCCTTGATTAATTCTAGCCATCTCTTATGTCTCATGTTCAATTATTTCTGAGCGAATATATACTTTAAACTTTTGTGATCGGTATATATTTCACACTTTACTCCATACAAATGATGCCTCCAAATTTTTAAAGCAAAAACAACCACACCTAATTCCAAATCATGTGTAGGGTAATTTACCTCATGAGTTTTCAACTGACGTGAAGCATAAGCAATTACCTGATCATTCTGCAATAAGACACAACCAAGTCATTTCAATGAACCATCACTATATATAACAAACTCTCCATTCCTGGAAGGTAGTTCCAAAACTGAAGCATTCACCAATCTTCGATTCAACTCCTGAAAACAATCATCACATTATTTTGTCCAGATAAACTTAACAGCCTTCTGAGTTAGCTTAGTCATTGGACTAGATAATCGTGAAAAATTTCTAACAAACCTTCAGTAATATCCTGCCAAACCAAGGAAGCTACGAATCTCAGTTACATTTGTGGGTCTTGGCCATTATTCAACAACCATTGTTTTTGCAGTATCAACAGTATCCCATCTTTAGAAACAATGTGACCAAGGAAATAAATTTGTTGCAACCAAAACTCACACTTTCTGAATTTCCCATAAAATTTCTTTTCTTTTAAGGTTTGCAAAATAACCCTTAAATGTCTTTCATACTCCTCTTTACTTTTAGAAAACACCAAAATATCCTCAACGAAAACAACCACAAACTTATCCAAGAACTCATGGAAAATTCTATTCATTAAGTCCGTGAATACAGCAGGTGCATTGGATATCCCAAAAGTCAGTACTAAAAATTCATAATGGCCATATCTTGTACGAAATGCGGTCTTCGGAATATCTACTTCCTTTACCTTCAACTGATGGTACCCCGATCTCAGGTCAATCTTTGAAAAATACTGAGCTCCCTGGATCTGATCAAACAAATCATAGATATGAGGCAAAGGATATTTGTTCTTAACAGTGATGTTATTCATGGATCTATAATCAATGAAAAGTCTCATAGAACCATATATCTTTTTAACAAATAAAACAGGAGCACCCCATGGTGATGTTCTAGGTCGAATGAAACCTTTCTCTAATAAATCTTTCAGTTTCTCCTTCAACTCTAAAAGTTCAATTTGAGACATTCGATAAGGGGGTTTTGAAATTGGCTTAGCATCAGGAACTTAAGTCTACAGTAAACTCAACTTCCCGATCTGGTATTATTCCAGGCAACTCATCATGATACACATTTACCACTGGCACATCATTAATCTAAACAGTTCCCTTGTTTTCAACAATATGTGCAAGGTAACATTCATTTCCATCTTTTACAAGTTTATCGACCTCTTGATACGTTATCAACAGTAAGGGTTCATTATTGTACACAAACTGAAAGTCTATATGAAAAGAAACTTCTTTAGCACTACAGTCAATCTTAGCATAGTAAATAGAGAGTCAATCCATACCCAGGATAACATCAAACTCTACTAGAGGTAAAACAATAAGGTTTGAAAGTAGGTTCTTTCCACAGTTAAGGATAGGAAGATTCGTATAAATTATTTTTGCCTCAACATTTCCCCCAGGTGTTTTTACCAAAATTTCAGGAGTCATTTCTTGAGATGGTATTCCCATTTTACTAGAAAAGTTTTCAGAGATGAATGAATGTGTAGACCCCGAATCAAACAACACACTGGCATAATCTGAAAAAACAAACAAAGTACCTGATACAACTTCATTTGATGGCCCGACATCTGCTGAAGTAGTTGCAAAGGATTTCACCACCCCTTTCTACTTGTAGTATAAATGCTTCCCATCACTCGACCTCTTTGTCGGACACTCGTTTTCATAGTGACCCATCTCATTGCACTTAATACATTTCACTAACTGTAAATAAAATTTGGTCTTACCATCACCCAGATCTTTTTCAGTGATATCACAAGCCTTATGTCCCATCTTACCACATCGGTAGCACTTTCTAGAATTCAGAAGACATTCCCCAGCATGCCTTTTACCACATTTATCACAAACTGGAAACTTAGTTTTCTTACCGTCAGACCTTTTTGAAGAATTATTTCCTTTCTCCTGCCACCTCGGTCTCTTCTTCTGATGGTTGTTATAGAACACTTGATCATCAGAAAACTCCATTTCCACCTTCTCAGCACATCGAACAAGCTTTTCATAACTTTTGAACTCACGAGAAGCCAATGCCCTTCAATATTTTGGATTCAATCCCGAATAAAAACGATTGATTTTACTATCAAGGTCTCAGATAAAATTTGGAGCATACCTTCCAAATCGAGTAAACCTCTCTTTATAGGCAGCCACTGAGTCTTCCTCTTGCCGCAATTCCAAGATTATTTTTCTATCCTAAGTCGAACAGCCTTAGGAAAATACTTCTCAAGAAACATACCATTGAATTCATACCAGTCAGGAGCATCAATCTCATCAATTCCCCTGATATTTTTAACCATCGACCACCACTGGTCTGCTTCACCCTCTAAACGGTAAATAGAAATACTAACCTTTTGATTGTCTGAACACCCCATGGCATCAAAAATCATCTCTAGTTCTTTAATCCACCCTTCAACTATCACAGGGTCAGATGATCCTCTGAATGATGGGGGATGTTGCCTCATGAAATGTTCCACCGTTGACATGTTCCTCTGCGGTTGATCTAGCTGATCTTGTGCATGGATACCACCACCATTTATCGCTTGAGTCAATTGTACCATTACTGCAACAAACTGTTCAGTTCCAATTCCAACCATCTCAGGATGCTGATTCGGAAGGTTATTTCCTTCTGTAGACCTTTCTAGCACTGCTTCCCTGTTTCCTCAGTGGAAAACCATTCTGAACAAACATGTCTTAGATGATGCAACATGGTAATCTTCAAATGCTATATCATTT
Organism: Viscum album; assembly: GCA_963277665.1. NCBI lineage: Eukaryota > Viridiplantae > Streptophyta > Magnoliopsida > Santalales > Viscaceae > Viscum > Viscum album. The sequence goes on from OY728167.1 coordinate 220,018,149, forward strand.
CAATTTGACCTCAAAAAAATATATTTTTGGATAATCATTTAATAGAATTTTAACTCCTAAAGTTATCTAAACCGACCTTTGATACCAATTATAAGGCCCCAGCCTTAAACATCACTTAATCTTGAGTTACTTCAAGAATACATGTTGAGGATATTTTCAGGTTTAGAGTTTTAGAGAATTAGATCATAAAACATGCATTACATTCCACATTTAAACAAAGTGGTTACATAAAAGATAGTATTCATTTTTCCCATCAATGGAAACATATTTAAAATAAAACACGGATTCTTTCTTGACACGTCCTTGATAATATCATCATATCATGTACCTTTCCCTTGACCTGTGAAAAACATTTCAAAAACTTGGGATGATCATAAAAATCTTAGTAAGGGATATAAAAATATGGAAAGGAAACATGAGTACATATATACATAAGAATGAAATCATATTTTACCCATAAAACATAATCACTTTAACATACCTCATCAAATAATAAATAAATCATAGAAATCATAATACATAAAGGTAACTTGAGGCATTCATAACATTCTTACATAGGTAGTAACCCTCTTGGTTACGTTTGGAATACCCATCACAGTATATTCCCTAAATCTCTTCAGAGAAACCTCAATGTTTAACACCTTTGCGTTACCCAATGAATTGGAGAGCTGTATCAGGCTCACCTGCCCTTAATTTATCACAGAACCACCTATCTTCATAATATTTCCCAAGAACCAAAAAATAATCATATCACATAAAACATGCATAAAGGAAACATAACATTTCCACTTTTCAATCACAAGATATCAATACAACACATTGATATAAAAACATTATAAAAACCATTTTCAATACCAAAATAAATTAAAAGTAAAACATGGTATTTATTTTTCTTTTAGAAAAAGGTATGGCTTGTAGAGGAAGCTGAAACTCAAATAATGGTCACGGCGGCGGAGAAGTCGTTGTCACCACATACGTACGAAAAAAACATTCCCTTTTGTCGTTTTGTAAAACACTTCATATAAAAAAATTCCTTTTGGATAAATGTAAACGTCAAAGGGGTTTATACACCATACAAAAGTAGGTTGTGTATAAAAAAAATATGCCTCAATGAAAGGAGATTGAGACGAAGTCCCATACCTCAGGTCTGACATGACTCGATCGCTCTTTAATCTCCTGAATAATAAACTTGAGTTAATTTCTTCTTTCTTAAGAACCTTTTTCAAGTTCATTATTGTTTTTATATCACTTATTACCATGTTTTGAACACTATGTAATTATTTAAGTTAATAATGGTCGTTCTGTCAATCATTGGTACTTGAGTCAAAATTAAACTCTTTAAAATTACAAGTTGTTCATGGGGTAAAATATCCATTATATCCAGAATTATATTCAATATTTAGATATAATATATGTCACATATATCCAGTATATACATGCATTTATAATATTGCATAACATTTAGAGGTAATAAATGAAATCCACCGTTCATGGAGACGGTAAGCCGTATGTACGCATGAACGCTACTTCCATTTCTATTTCATATTTAATGGAATTAAAACATAATGATACATAATAGTATTATAATTACAGTATTGTATCATATATAATATCATTAAATCTATCCTTTATACGTACCACATATGGTATTAACGAATCAAATCACTTTGAGGGGCGGTAGTCCGCACTTCCTAAAATGAAGATATCGCGTTTAACCATAATGGAAACCATAAAGGTATTCCATAAATGAAAAATACAGAAGCTGAAGTGAAACATAAACAGATTATATATCATATATAAATATAGTTACATCTTAATAGCCACCCTTTAAGGTGTTATATTAGTGTTGAACAGTCATCGTTTCGTGAGGCAGAAATTCACCATCCACAGAAACAGTATGTTTTTTAACCGTTAGATGTAGGTGTGTGTAAGTGTAGATCGAATCCTTCTTATAAAAACATCGTAGTATATTTATGATACTGTTTTTGTTACAAAATAAAGGAATAAAAAGAGTTTATAGGGTTGGAGAAGCAAAATAAAACATAAGAACACAAGAGAAAAAAATACCTTTAAAACGGGTACCTCTTTTTGATTTGAGCTCAAAGGCTTCCTTGGGAAGACTTCTGCCTAAAGTGAGGCTTCAAGGAGTAATATAGGGATGTGGAGAGACAAAATGGATAGAGTTTGGCTGATCCAAATGCTTGAGAGGTGTGGGTATGGTGGTAGAGGTGGGGGGCTTTTATAAGAGGAGACGAGGGGCACTCTTGGAAAGTTATAAAAGGTTACTTTATTATAAAATGATTTCCGGATTTAAAATGTCCCAAAATTATATTTTTCGAGGATAAGGTGATAATACTTAGAAATACACCCATCCAGTAGGTTTTTTACATGTATAGGTATTAGATTTTACATTATCTTTTCATTTTTTTAAATCGTTAAATAATGAGGTAATCGCTTCATCATCATGGTATCATAAATAATTTAATTTATTTAATGTCTAAAAATTATAAAGAAAATATCATGATGTATGAAATCTTATTATATTTCTAATTAATATTTATAATCAAAAATATAACCTGTATAACCCCATTTAAATTTTTTTTAGTAAAACAACTCATGTGTGTGACATTTTTATTTTAACTTTAAATAAAAAAGGTATTAATGTAATTTTCCTACCAAAGTGGCTCCATGGGGTCCCCAAGTTGAACCATGTATTTTATTGGTCGGCCATGACACATCCAATAAGGTTAGGACATGTTTCTAGGTCATTTCATATTATTAAAACATTATTTTTACCTTAAACTACACTAATTACCTCTAATGGCGATTAAAAACTTAAAAGTTATTATTCACCAAAAAATTATTTTAATCCCATTGAACCCCATTTTACTTCTTAATGACAACCATGTATGTCAGATTTTTTAAATTCAAAACACAGAGGTGATAAAATTTCATTTAAATGGAAAATCAGTTTTTATAAGTACCACTTAGTGGTTTCACTATTCATCAAAAATTGATGTTTTTCAGAAAAATACCAAAACTTCCCCCTAAGCTATATTTGATATTCTAGATTCAAAAATGATCTCTATTTTAAAAAATTCAAAACATATAAGTTACATTAATTAATTTAATAATTAATTCCCGCTGTCAAAACAAATAGCGTGTTTTTATGAAACAATATGTATCAAAAGATTGACAATAGTTTAAGTCCAATTTCATGGTGAAATTAATTCCAATAACCACCATTGGATTAAATGGTAAAAATATATTCTATTTTCACTTTAAAACCAATTAAAAAGATAATATAATCATATAAATAAATTAGATTAAAAGTGTTTTTGAATTAAAATACAACAGCTTTCATTATTCATTAAAAAATGAACTTTATCGGAAAAATACCAAAAATTTACACAAAGTAAAATTTGATGTCCCGATTAAAAAGAAGAGTTTTATATGGTCTAATAGAATGTATGAGAGTGACCAAAACTATATTTAAAGAGGGTTCTCCATCAAAAGGCGATAGTTCGACCTTTTAGTGAATATTAGAGTATCTATGCCTAAAATTGAATTCTTTTCATATTTTAAGCCTTTATCCTTTATTGGATAAATGTAAAAACTGTTAACATATATAATCATATTTTACTTATTTCCATTCAATCCCTCTAATACAATGGCTGCGTGTTAACTACCATTTAAAATAATATTATTTTATTACTAATGTGCAAGGTAAGATTTCAAAGAAACTCTTTGTCGCGTATCGGTTACCCTATCGAACATAGCAACACCTTTAAAGTAAAAATAATATTTAATTAAAAAATATTAATAAAAATGCAAATGATTTAATCTTTATTTACCTGGGATGTTACACATACCCTTCAATTAAATTGGTAGGTTATAATTGTAATAATAAAATGATAATGTTCCTGGGTTATTTTAAGTTGGTTATTGTGTATCCTCTACACTATCAAACCTAGTCATTTTTTTAAAATATCGAGATATTTCTTTATCCACCCTTTAAAAAAATTCATCTCATCAATTTTAAATTAGTATTTATAATCAAATTTTTAAAACTTGAAAATTTCATTTTTGATGTCCCACATTGTAAAAATGATTATTAAGTATTCTTCATAAAAGAGGGGAAGGGAAGTACGAGTGTTATCCAGAATAGCAAATAATTATATTTCCAAATTGGATAATATATGTGGGAAGTGAAATTATGGGAATGGTGGTGAAAACTATTTCCAAAGGAATAAAATATTGTGATATAGAATATGGTCATGACAAATATACCCATCACAAATCTATAAATATGTGAGGGGTAAAAATAGCAGTGATTTCTTGGTAATAAAAGTAAATGGAAAAAACAAATTTCAAGATACCTTACCTAGAGTTGAGAAATTATATTCCTATCTAGGATATGTACATAGATAAATACACTTACTATCCTGGTTTTATTTCATCCTTCTGTCAATTTCCTCCATAATCTCTTCTTTTTATAAAAATGATAAGTATTCAAGAAGAATTTTTCATGCATGATGTCATATAATCATATTCTATTAGATCACAAACATAAAAAAATTATAACAATATATATATATATCTTATATTTATAAATTCATAAAAACCAAAATGGATAGGAGAATGTAATATTATTTCCCAAAAATAATAATCCTTTATATGATGTAACACAATATTAATCTTCAAGACTAAACAATAAATCATAATGTACAATGATGATATTTATATAAATAATAGACCAAATAATTATTTGGAATTTTGTTTAATGAGATTGAAACTAAAATATCAAAAGTATTTTATGACATATTATTCCTTGAAAATTTTAAAATTTATCACCAAATAACATTAGTCACTTGAAAATTAATATACCCATAAAGGTATATTCCCTACTCATATAATATCCAAAATATGCTAATAATTTTAATAAATAACATTAATCTTCACAAATCCATATTATGATCTTATATTCTTATAAAATATAATTCAACCATGACTCCTAAAAAACATCACATTGAACCTAAGAGACCCATATACCTCCACCAAATAAAATAGATCCCCAGATATCATTAGTAAAATTAAAATTCTGTCACATAAAATCCCAAAAATGGATGGCTAAGAATTTGAACTTTTGATCAACCTCAAACCTATAATATCATAATGGTTTATATCACACTTAAGATTACCTGAAATGAAAACATACGAATCAATAATGTTATCTAAACCATACTTTAATACCAATAGTACAGACCTTGAACATGAACTCCGTGATCTTGTGCAAAAATATTAACATTGCATTAGTAGATTTGATAATGATAAATGTGACAACAAAATCATCAAATAATTACAAAATTAAAAGGAATAGTTGGATCTCTTACATAATCAAGTACAATTTAGGTTTATAGTTTTATGTAATTAGGACAAAATCTTATATAAAAAACACTATTGACTTCAAGAGTGTATTTTTTTAGATACCCACCTTTTCATATTCCACGTTATGTATTCATCATCTCCCCCAAAATTCTTCACAAATGAAACCTTTATAGACTAAAATAAATTAAAATAACTTTTCATAACCTAGTCAAGAAGGAAATATAAGAAGGGTGATCTCAAAACCTCATTAATGTTAGACATAATAATTTATAATTGAATGTCATCAATGAGAATAAAATGGTCATAATGGTTAATTACATATGAAAAATTCCTGAGTATAACATAATTGAATTTAAAACAATAAATATATATATCATGAATTATGAAACATAGAATAATGATTTTACAAACACGATAGTTGTTTTAATCAATACTCTTGATCCATGTGATGTCAATATTTCCCAAAAGAATCATTAAAACACATTATATTTTCACCAAAAAAATATAAAATAATTTTCATTAAATCTAACTTCATTGGAGTACCTTGTGAAATCCTAATATTTCAGTAATAAGGAATATATTACATAGATAAAACATGTTGGTAACATGGGGTGTCATTTTCATATCACTATTAAATATGGAATAATCATCATGGTAATACATGGAGTAACCATCACAATTACACTTTGAGTATCTATCATTATTACACTTGAAATAACCATCATGATTATAGTTGTAAAAAAATTCGAAAATATTTTCCATAATGCATTAAGAGAATCAAAATCTATTAAATATGTCTCTTTACCTAATTCATTGGATAGATATAATAGGATCACCCAAAACATATTTATAATTGAAACCACTGTTATCATAAAAATTCACATGAACAATAACATAAATAAATTACAAAGAGATTGGGTTTCATCATAAAACTCTTGTAAACATCCATTATTACTTTCATAACATGATTAACCCATGGAAAGGAAGGAGGATGAAAGACAATCTATTTGAAACAATCATAATCCATCCAAATAAGGAATGATGATGGTATCAAAACAATATACCCATGGTGGAGCATATATAATATCAATGGTTTTTGATGTTTTTTAATGTAAAACCCATTAAAATATCATCATAAAAATTAATCATTAAAATAAACTTCACACTTTATAAATCAATTTTAAAATCCAAAAATTCACAAAATATTTTGAGTTTCATTTTCATTTAAAATAATATAGGTTAATTTTAATTAATTATAAAATTAAAATAATCGTCATGACATTGGTAAAATCTGTTTCTGTTTAAAATTTTAAAAACATTCTTTTCAAAATTGTGTAAAATGAGTCCAAAGTTACCCATTTGGAATGCATTATGAAATATTATTTTGTAAAACATTTAAATGATTTTCAAACACCATTTTAAATAAATTTATTGAATAATTTATTTATAAAAATTAACATTTATGAAAAAAAATTAAAATGCATGGATATGAAAGAGAAAGATTCTTGATCTAAAAGAAGATACATGATTGGTATCACATACAAGTGACTTTATTAGTGTTTCTTTAATAAAAAATGGAGGAAATGGAAATTAAAAATGTAAACCAAATTTCATAAACACCATATAATAAAGGATATGCGGTTTAAGAAAATAATAGAATATGTTTTCCCCCTAAGTAACCTTAAAAATAAATAGTCCAAAAAATAAAGGATATTGTAATATAATGTTTGTTCTACATTGGTAACTTTTTAATCATAAGACCCACAAAATATTAAAATCAAATGAAACCTCTAATATCATGAACATGAGGATATTAATTTTATAACATAATAAAAGGGTAGTATATAGACCTCATAAAATAATATTAACACATATCATAAACATAAGTCCTAGGGAAAGGGAATATGAGATGAATAACCCTTATAAGGATTATACCATTGAATTTAGAATTAATAAATTGAGATATTCTATGTAAAAAATAAAAATAATCAAAAATGTGTAATTATAGAACAAACCAGTTTAATGATTAAGTCTCACATGGTAATGTCATAACAATGTCAATGAATAAAAGTTATAACCCAAAAAAAAGATATTTATTTTTATACCCAGTACCACTTAGTAAATATGAAGACAAATACCCTTGAATGAATTATTTAAAATTGAAACTTAAAATACCATAAATTATTAATGATTCATGATAAAACATTTAAAATTTGTATTACATAAACCATATAAATTAAAATAGGTTCATAACATTAAAATACTATTACTACACCCGTGCGATGCATGACACTATAAAATAATTCTGATTATTAACTATAGATTATTGTTTATAAAACATAATAGTTTATATTAATATTGAATATATTTGAAAAGAAAATGACATACATAATGAGGAATCAAAGTTACAAAAATTGAGGAACAAAATTTAGATACTGAGAAACCTTTTGTATAAATTTAACAATGAAGGTACCAACGGTGATACAGAATGAAAATTAATAAATAATATATTCAAATTATAAATCTATTCATAGAAACAATGTATGAAAATCTAATTTGTAGATACTTGAAATAGGTCAACAGTGAAACAGAATCATATTAAGAGAACATCAATATAGTTTAACCTTTGACATAGAACTATGGAATGTAATTTAACAATGATAAGATAACATCAATACTGTTTCAGTAGCAGATACATGTTTGACAACATAAACAGGAACCATGATTTTCAACAACAGTGGGTGTGGAGATCAGATTACAATTCATGTCATCAAAATGTGCATTCAAAAGCCTCCCAGTACCACCATGCATCATTGATGTAGAGTAGTAGTTTTTCATGTTTGTTGACATTTATATTGATCCCTGCAATCTATAATTAGAAATGAATGTGAGTATATGAGACATACTACTATGAAAAAATAACTGGTTAATCCAGTGAAGTGAAAAAAATCATGCCATAATCAAAATGGATTATTTGTTTACAATATTCATCTATGAAAAAAAATGCACAAAAATTAAATGAAAACAAATAAATAATATGAAAAAGAAAAATCACTACTAATTGAAATAAATAATAGAAAATGGTAACCGAGAAGACTCTATCAGAAAACAATCATGACATATTTGAAAAACTGAAAACTTTTTAAGTGGAGAAAAAATATATTCCACACTTACTGCCTTGGGCATTACCTGTCCCCCACTTATCCTGTCATCACTGCCCTGCCCCTCCGATGCCCACTGCCCTCCAATCATGCACCCCCCCCCCCCCCCCGTCCAGCCCATCCCTGTATTGCATCCATCACCTGTCCATTGCCCCTCCACTCCCCCTACTTAGCCCATCGTCACTTGATTTCATTTAATTATTTAAATTCATTGAGTGTCTCTAATAACAGGAATCGACTTTCTTCATTCTATATATATGTATCCATGAGGGCACTTATTCGAAATATATAATTTAAAAAATCTATATAAAAATAATTCCAAAAGTAAATGTACTTAATTTACCTATACGCAACATTAAAATAAAGAAAAAAACAATATAATGCATACGGAAAAAACTTTATATGGGAAAAGTACAAAACTGATTACATGTATATGCTTTTATATAATAGTTAACGAAATCAATGTGTTGGAATATATAGATCAAACCTTCAGAAAAGTACAAAGTGATAACAAAAAATGTTTATACATCTGAAAAAGGATGCGTTGAGCAGTGCTTGAGTTGAGGGGTTTTCTTCATAACATACTTGATTGTGGTGTTCGAGAAGATGTTGCCCATAGCAGTTGTCCATGATCAGTGTTTCACCAAAACGATGCACTACCATCAGTGACGTGCTGGTGTGGTAGATTTTCTACTACCTCAAAACATCAAAATTATAGTCCTGTAATAAAGATCAACTTCCTAATGTATCAACACTAAAACAGAACAATATGGAAATCGATTAAAATAAATCCAACCTAAATAATAGAAAATAATAGAAGAGAGTAGAATAAATTAGTAATGTAGCTTATAGAATGTGTTAAAACAGTTTTATTCTGTATTTTCCACTTCCTCCAAAATATAACTTCCATAGCAGCCAATATCATCATTTCACTGATTGGGAAGTTCCCCATCCTGAAAACTTTGTGGTTACCTATATTTATCCTTAATTGGCTTTGATAATATGGGGGTGTGTTTGTTAACATAAGGTTCTGTTTGGTTTAATGTACCATGTTTTCACAGAATTACATCCACATAATAAAACAAAATTAAGTGTAATGGTGTTGGAAAATCTTACTATATGATGTATAATGATACCAATCACACCGATATAAGTAAACTGATCATTCCAGATATGTGCATTGGTAAGATTAATTTTGTGCAGGTCAGATTTGACATCCATTTCAAGTAACATTATCAAATAATAAAAACTAAGCCAATGTTAGTGCTGCAACTAATTTCTAATGATCCACAGCTCCAAAATGTGTCGCTAATTCCCTTCCCATGATAGATATTTCACCAAATTGAAGTCTAAATCCACCATGTGACCTGGTATATTGGACCAAGACTATCAAAACACGGGTAATTTTTACTGATGATTTATCACCCAATATCATTATACAACAGTGGTAATGATCATATAATATGTGTGCATTAAAAAATTTCATCAAAACAAATAACCTATAAATGAATTAACACACTACTCAAATTATAACTAACAGTTGTATAATTTTCTAAGACATCATCACAATAGGAGTAAACATCAATTTTATATGAAACTGAATACAAATTTATTCGTACCATTCAGAAATAATATATATGAAGTAACAGACATTTCAATGAATAATTAATATTAATGAACATTGAAAAAGAAACAATGTACATGTGAATTTGAACATATTGGATATATTCTTGAAAACAACAAAATATTACAAAAAAATTTCACATAAGCATTTAATTTTCAAACAAAGGGTGTTATAGATAACAAAAACTATATTTTTTAAATGATATTCACATTATACCTTCCACAATGGTTTATTCCTCCGAATACAGCGTTACATCACCTTTTCCCCTTGTTTTCAGGATCAAAACCAGGCATTAAAATTCATTATATTGAATATATTGAATGCATAAATTAGTGGTATAGAATATTATAATAAAATTAGATTAAATATAGAGACCGTTAAAATAGTAGAAAATAGAATGGATAATCACATTGTACCTTTTTATAGCTTCTTCATATTAAAGATCGTCTGGCACAGTCAAAAATATCTGTACATAAAGGAAGTGATACATGTAGACCTTATTCTTTAAGGATATCATTTCAAGATTGAAACATCCATGTACACATTGAAAACCTGTATCGAGAGGAGATAAAGTAGAAAAATCTACATGGAACAAAACATCCAAGAACTTCACAGACATGTTTATAGAACTATATAGATAGGTAAGTGGGGATGGAAACGTATCCAAGAGAGTAGGATCCCCTGAAATACATTCCCCGACAACAGATTTTTCTAGGGGAAGTTTTTTATTTTCCAGTAATTATATTGTTGGAAACCCCACAATGCCCAGAAGAACCAACCTTTCTAAAAGAGAAGCCAATTTCTTAACATAATGATAATTATGAAACACCTAATGAAAAAATCCACTACAACAACATGAAAATATTATAATAATCAAATGGAATTTGTTACCAAAATTATGGGACAATTCAATATTATTTAAAATAATATTTTTCTGCATCATTTGAAAAAAATGTAACGTTGTTCTATTCAATATAATGAAACATGTCTTCCCACTGTTCTTAGAATTAATTTCAGTAGTAGTAAGCATAAATTATATATGAACAGGAATTAAAATTTATTCTCAATCGATTAAATAGTAAACATAATGTAACCGAAATTTCATAGAAGAAAATAAAATGAAATCAATGGAAAATGAAAGTTGAAATAGCCATTTTAACATAATATATTTTGTTTTGAAAACATGAAAATAGAAATGAATGTTCTCACATATGGGTAAATTTGAAATGTGGTTTTAAAATCTGACAGTAAGTAATGTTTTTAACATCACTGATGTTCCCTTCAGATTCAAATTTTCTGCATCATACTGTGTAATTATTTGATCTAAATAGTTTTTTTATCTTTACTTTCATTAGACCAGCACTTATGGATGTTGTTTGAGAGTAATATGGTTTCTTGGAGCACTTAAGTAATGTTTAGAAAATAGTAATTGAAAAATTATTTCACATTACATTCTATTCTTAAAAAGATTATTAAGGAACAATAATAAAAGGTTTATAGGGAGTTGAAAAGAACCTGTGGCTAAGATGGCCTATTGTAGATCAGTGTCTATTTCTTCTCTCTCAATAGAAAATGTTATAAAAAAATTTTGGGTGAAAAAATTTTGTAGTTTCCTAATTACTGATTCAGGAAGGAAGATGTATTGGAAATGGATTGTAAAACACAATGGGAAATTAGTATGAATAGAGTCAAATTAAAAGACGAAAAGCACAGAAACTTTTGACAGAGTAGATCGATAGACGAAATTACTGTATGTGTGATGCATTTGGTAATGGGTTGATTATGTGCAATAGAGAAATCCCAAACTGTATTTGTGAGCTTCAAAGAAATAGAAATTTGTAGTTTCAAATAATATAGGAGGTCCCAACTACCTCAACCCTTTAGTATTCACTACTTGAATCTATATCTACATGTATCTGATCCCAACTCAAAATGAATTGAAAAACAATACAAACTCAAGTACATACTCTTGTAGTCTCAAAATAGAATCAATGTTCAAAATCTACCACATCTCCTCCAAAGATCTCTGAAACATGTCTTCCCACTATTCTCATACTTCATCAATGTAGTAGTAAGAATAAATTATATATGAAGATGAATTAAAATTTATTCTCACCAAATTAAAATAGTAAACATGAAATAACAGAAATTTCAAATAACATAAGGCAATAAAATCAATGAATCATGATTGTTGAAATATCCATTGTAACATAGTAGGTTAGGATTTGAAAACATGGATACAAAAATGATTGTTTAGACATATGGGTATTAGGTCTAATAAAATAAATCAAAATATAAATTTTATAATAAAATATTACTATAGAAATACATGTTGAATTCAACCTACAAGGCATTCGTTCATAAGAATAATTGATTAAAAGATGTATAAGACACATAGACACCAATAATCGGTTCATCTTTTTCATGGACCACAAAAACTTGCAACAAAAACATCAATCCCCTCTAAACAATAGACTCATTCATAACATTATGAGAGTATAAGAATTTATCAAAGTTAGTGATATTACATTCAATAGCTTCAATCTTTACATGCTTTTCAGTAATCACAAATTTGAACACATTGAAGTCAATTTCTTGGGCTGGCATGTCAATCTCCAAAAGCGCATGATTATCGCTGCATCATTAAACCCTTGAGTTCTTCACAATATAAAATTGATGAGTCCTTATCCATATAAAAATCCAAATGAATAATTTGTTTCTAAAAAACAATAGGATCAAACCTTATTCAGCCATAAATGATATGAATCTTATGTTTGTCCTTCTCCATGCATGTAAATTGAATACATTCATTCTATAATTTGGACGCATACTCGAAGGAGTTGATATTCACGAATAACATTAAATCGCTGGTGAGAATATAGAGTTCAAATAAATAGCATTAGTCTGAATTGATGAAGAAGGAATCGATTATCAAAGGGATACCCAACAACAGTGCTAGAGGGAGGAGAAATGTTTAGGAGGTGTCGAACTATGCTTCGAAAACCAAAGATGTGAATAGTTGAGGATTGAGAAATCTGACTGCCAGCACAATTTCCTTCATTTCTGTAGAACCTAGTAGGATGGTAGTGAATGAATCATAATTTACAAAATGTAGGGTGAGACATTTAAATTCCCACTAAAATAGAAATCATGAGGTGGTTCGAAGTGATGGATTCATACTGGATTGAAATGGGAATGATGCGAAGGAGGGAAATTGCGAATAAGGGCTATCGGGAGCAGGAAATGATGAAGGGAAATTACGTGCGCGAAATCATGAGAGGGTGAGGGAGCGGGAGTAGTTCTAATGTAAATCACTAGAGAAGGAGAACAAAGTTACTCTGAAATCATCAGTCGAAAATTGCGACCGTGAAATTTCAATCAGAGTGGATCTTGAGTAAATCGTGAGCCGGAAGATCGTTACTAGAGTTGATGCAGCTTAAAAATGCTCTGATACCAATGATGGAGGGAATAAATGGACTATGAACTGATTTGTGAGAATAAATTCATTAAGAAACATGAATGTATGAGTAGTCGATCGCAAACCATACCGAACCGCAGTTGATACCATAGGATTTGTCGAGTTATTCAAGCTATGTGAAGGAAACTAGAAGTTCATTGAGAGTCGGCAGGCAGCGGAGGGAGGACAGAAGAGGAAATTTGGTAGCGCAGTGTACAGAACAGATGCACATAAGAAAACCTAAACAGGATCGCGGGATTGTGGTGCCGCAGGGGATTTGCGAAGCCCGTCATGGGAGGAAAGTAATTGGGAAGGAGTTTTTTTTGCAATTGGAGGTGACGTGGAGCTTTTGTAAGGCGACACGTAGGCATGGAGGAAGCATGTTTTAGTATAGATAGTAGATTCCTCAATGAAATAAATTGTGAAAAAATCCCATATCCTGATTACAGCCTTTATATATATGTCATTTAACACCTATATAATAAAATCATATAAAATAATTAATTATATTATAAAAATATAAAGGTTTATTACCTTTTACTTTATTAATTTATTTCATTTATTTTAATGACATACTTAATTACTTAATCAGTTAAGTCCACATCAGTGTTTCGAGGACAATCGGTCCATAATTTTGAAACAGTTTTGATGTGTTGACTATGGTCAAAGGGGTAATTGTTCCAGAATCTCTGTAATAAGATTTATTATATAAATTTAATTTTTATAAATCTATCATTAATTTTAAACTAATCATTAATTATTTTTAGGAAAAATGAACTTCATTAAAATCATAGAGACGGTATGCCCTACGTACACGTGAGTTGTGTTTCCATTTTCAATGATCATTTTGGAGTGATAAAGTAAGAATTATATTATCTTAAAAAATTATAATAATATCATAAATCACATATTAATTCATTAAATATAATTATATATATCATTCATGGGATGTGATTATGAAAAATGAATCTCAGCACTTCATGAATGTGGTAGTCCATACATACGGTTGAACGACATTACCATTTTTTAATGAATTGAAAAGTAAGAAAATAAATAATTTATTATATTTTCATAATGAAAAATATGTCATTAATATCATATAAATTCATTAAATCCATAATTATAACCATCCATGAGAGTTTGTTATGGAAAACTCATTACATCAGTTTGTGAGACGGTAGTCTATCGTATACATGAAAGATGAATTCCATTCCCATTTAATGGAAGTAGGAGATGGATATAGGTAATTACATAAACATATAAAAATAATATTATATGATACATACTAATTTTATTATATAATCATGGATGAATAAAATTATAATGAGTTTGAGGAATAAATAAAATAAAAACACTCAGTTAAGAACTATACCTCTTCTTCAGAAATCACTTTTTCTTTACACCTCAATCCCTCTATGGTTGGTATTATGAAAAAATTAAGACCTATAGAATTTTTTTATGGATTTTAGGAAGTTATTTGTGATGGTATTTACTAAAAAAATAGTTATTATGTTCTGAATAAATGTTATGAATATGTTCCCTTTTATAAGAGTTAAGAGGGGCACATTCTAAATTTCCGAAAATAATTAATTAATGTAAATTAAATTGGTTTTTAAAATGGATAAAAATTAATAAAATTGAGAATTTATATTATGATGATGATGAGGCGAAATAATCTCATAATATAACATTTTTACAATTTTGGATCATATTTTATCCCTTATCATTTTTTAAACCCTCAATAACCCTTTTCAAACTTACTGCCTGAACAATGTTTTTTACACTAGGTGGTCATGATAGTTACTATAGATGGAAAACCTATACATATATGGAACATGGTTAATATTATAAATAATTTAAAAATATTTTTTATGAAGGGATTATTTTTAGGAATTTTATATTTTTTAATAAAATATTATTTTTCAAAAAATAATAATAATGTCAATTTTAGAACCATTCATTTACTTTGACTTTCATAACTTCAGGAAAAAAATTAAATTTGAATAAAATCATTTAATAAATATATAAAATGTTTTTTTCAGAAGAAAATTTTCCTTCCACATTAATTATTTAAAATTATAATATTGTTAATATTTTTAATATTATTTAGTTTATTTTTTAATTAATTGGACAATTACTGCATTAGCGTTCTGTAAACATTTAATGTAAATAATTCATATCTAAAAATTATAAATAAATTACCATGATTAAGATAAATAATTTATATTTAAAAATACAATTTATAATGAAACATCTCATTTGGTTATACCCATGTTGGAAATATTATAGTTATTAAAAATAAGAGTGTGACATTTTTCAATTTTACTAAAAATGGTCTGAACAATAAGTTATTTTCCGATGGACCCAAAAAATAATTAATTAATATTTTTAGACAAAAAAAGGAATAAATAACAAGATCAAACACTCCCACCTCCAAAATAGATATGGAATATTCTACCATCAAATTTCCACACTCTAATGGTATAATAAATAATAATTTTAACACCTATGAAGGACTCTAGGATAACATCCCATTCTTCATTTAAGGTAACCAAAGGGACACCCCTTTCAGCATTCCCTTGATGTATAGGATCCCTTTCCACCACCTTATGTATTCCATCATCAGTCTGATGCTCCTGAGGTGGAGGAACCGTTTCCACCACATGTTATCCATCATCATCCTTCTCCCTCACCTCAACTCCCTCTTGTGGAGATGGATGTTCATCTCCACCTACAATGTTCATCCTAGTTACCTCATTATTTTAATATTATACTCATGTAACATAATGAGAATTTCTAAATTTCTCAAGGAAAAAACCCTAATGTAGGACCTATTTTGGAATTCAGTTAAACTGAGTTATCATACCATCAATTGGACTTGAATTTCATTGGTACTGGATTTAGGCTCATTAGAGAAAAGTCCTTCGATCTACAATTTCCTAGAAATTGATTCCCCTAGTTGTTTGGATTCCCCAGAATGGTATTTATAAGAAGAATACAAAAAAGAAGGATAATTTTCCTTTTTTCCTAGCATGGTGAATGATCCCATAGTGGAAAGATACTTTTATCCCCTAGAGTCACCTCTCATTACAGAATTTCCCTCATGATAATCTTCTCTTTACGGCTTATCATCACTTCACTGAGACAAATCATCATCCATATCCTCTAATTTAAGGTAATATTCAGTAAGCTAATCCATCCCATTGTATTATTGAGTTTTTCTCTACTAACAACACATTAGTCCATGTCAACTAAAGGGTAATTTAAAGAATCAGTAAGTGAATTTGGATTTTCATGTACTTGTAGCTTCTTGGATGAGTCCCTATAGTCAGTATATTGGTGAACCACATACTCTTGCATATCTTGGGAATCACTAATTAGAGTCTTGAAGTTTCAATTATCAATGGAGTTCTCAGTTTTCCAACAATTGTAGTACTGAAGGTTCCCTCGGCACTCTAATTCATAATATCTAATGTGAAAACATTTTATACAAAGAAAAGGCTACCTTTATAATTCAATAGATAGCTTCAACCATCATTTAGAGGCCATCAATATAATAGATTCAGCAAAGGTCAGAAACAAATCAAAATCAACAAGAACTCTGGAAAAGTTCTCATATAGATAAATCATAGTTTCTTTATCACATTTTATTGGCACCCTAATCGTATAAGAAATATCCCAAAGTAGATGAGGATGCTAAAAACCCAAGTGATGACATAAATGTGTATCCATACCTAATAAATATAATTATTTTATCAAAGATGAATTGAAAAACGTATCCCAATATTGAATTTTTAAAATACCATGTTTGATGGAGATATATCCTAATCCCCAAGATCTAGATTTGAGTTCCTCCTAGTGAAAAATAATATAAATATAGCCTTTCCCAATAGAGGAAATACTCAATCTACCAAAGACACAAATCTATAAGAGATGACTCCGCAACTCTACAAGTTTCCATGGATTATCCTTCCTATGGAATTCCACGTGATCCATGATCGAATTTTTGAATTCATCAAGGTACTCCATAATTCGATTATGATCCTCTTAAAAAAAAGAAAGGGTTCTATTTTTCATGACTTGAGCGGATGTGTTATCATACCAGTATTCAGTGAAGGATATGTTATTCTTCACCTTTCTTGTAATGGTATCAATATCATACCCTAAGGCTTCACTATAAATTTGGGCATTCAGTGACAAAATGGGCTCAATGATGGGATAAAATTCACCAATAACATGTTCTGAGCCTTTTTTGTTGTGATTCATTGAACTTGTGGCTTCAGGAGCCAACACCACCCTATTTCTGGTGATCGTGTCTTCCACCTTCTTAGTAATGAACACAATAACATCACATGTGTCAAAATAGCATTCCAAGCAAGATCTTGACTCCATGGAACCCTAAATGGAAGCCCATGCACCAAGATATCTTGAGTAATCCACCTATTGATAGTAGTTTTCCTTGTCCTAGGGGACAACCCACCTCCTGCAAAACTGATAACACCCATACAAATTAGTACCAAGCTCGCGTACCTGGTCACCAGTCGTCACATTTTTTTGACTTTTCATTACATGAAATATTTTAAAGGTTATGAATCACAACCAAATGGAAAAAATTTCTATATAAAAACATGGATATTTATGGATGAAATAATATTATCCAATTAAATTATAGAATGTGTTACGGTTATTTTATACTCCTTATCATAATATTTTTAACACTTAATTACCTGATTTACCCATACTTTGGTAGAAAAAATTACTCATATTACTATTAATAATGTGATAAAATGAAAAAAAATACTAAATTTGGAACCACTAATTCCAAATATTTAATCCATTTTTTGAATTTAAATCACTATGGCGGAAGAATATAATTTAAATTTTAATCGGAAAAACAATATCAAAAATTGTTTTTCATAAAAATTACTTTATTAAGTATAAATTTTTTTATACTAAATAAAAAAATAATATTAATTTAAAAAACCATAATTTTATTAATTTAAATAAAAATGAACATTTATATTTCTAATATAGATCAAAATAGAATTTGATGTTACAAATACAATAAAATAAAATAAAAGTTTCATAAAAAATGTTCATTTTTCACTATTTATTGAAAAATCAAACATTTTATAAAATTATAAAAAATTAACCTTCATATAATATTAAATGATTATTTCAATAATTATGTTAATTTTATGAAATAAATTTTCTAAATGTTTCAGAAATTAATTATATTATTTTCTCATGAAAATAAATAAAAAATTTTTTTAAAGAAAACACATTTTGATGAATACAATTACATGACTAAAAAATGGTTGTTTATTTATAAATCAAAAATCCATTATTTTATATGGATTTGTACCTTTATATTTATTAAATTATTCAGTTATTCCAATTCATACCCACCAATTCAACAATAAGGTTATAATTGTGATATTTAAATAATAATATTTTGGAGAACGTTTATGTTTGATTTTGTGTATCTTATATTATATTGTAAATAGTATTTGTTTTAATGTATCAAGATATTATAGTGTTTATGTGGAAAACATTAAAAATTATATTCCATTTTCACATTTGTAAATAATCTCATAGTCAATATAAAATTAATCATATACGAAACTTTTAAAAAGAGATTATTTTCACACATTTATAAAAAAATATCAAAGTCAATATAAAACTGCCTTAATATATTAAATAATTATGTATAATTAAATCCATAAAAAATATAATGAATATGGAAATGTATTGGAATGATTCCTGATAGAAAATATTAGATAAGTTTGGATCCACTTAGAGGAAGCTTTTATTTTAATTTTCAAACCAAAGTGATTTAAAATGATATGAAAACATATAAACCATATAAATAAACATAAGTTAATAAAATAAAATGGTTTTAGAGATAAATAACATAAAATTACCCTTAATGTGAATTTATACAAAAAAATCCTGATTATAATGTGATATTGGAAAAAGAATGTTTTTCCATTACTATGGACTTCCACAAAGGTGTTGTAAACTCTCTATAAAATATCTTGAGGCTTATTAATAATATATATAACAACCAAATTGATACATATTTTAATTATTACCATTAATTTATAATATCTTATTTTCCACCTAATGATTTTTTATTTGTAAGAACTACCGTTTGAGTGCTAATTATTCTGTTTTTCCTTGCATGGTACTGTTTTTCAACTCTGATCCTTATTACTTGGTCATGGGTTCATCACCTATATAATATTCCTGAATATTATATATATGAGTTTGGTATAGATCAGGATTACCAAGGTCATTTCATAGAACATTTGGTGATGGTTTTTATGGAATGCTTATAAATATTATTTGTAGTGATTATTGAATTATTTAAAGAGTTCAGAAAATTTCTGAATATAATGTTTCATATTATTATTAAAAAATTATAAAAATATCTTAAATTAATAATAATATTATAAAATTAACATTATCTAGGTTTTATTAATAATTCATGATTTAAACATTAAAAGATTATTTATGTAGGTGGTATACTCAAACAAAATAAAATCACGTTATAATTACTGAATGAGTGAGAACATGATATTAAATTGTAATAACCTCACTTTTATAAAATATTAATAATTTTAGAAATGAGTTATTAAATTGAAAATTCATGTCTATGAAGAGTTGAATTAGTAATATAATGAACAATGAATGAGGATTAGATAACGCATGGAAAGCCAATCTAAAGTGGAAAAATAATGTAGATCGAATTAGAGTTGGTTAGTAAGGCCCGCATAATGTCATTTAGAGATACTTTTTTATGATATTATAGACTTTTACCCTATAATTTTACTACATTAACTCTTTTTATCCTTTACCTTGGTGACTAGATTTTACCTTATAAACTTATTTCTAAGCCTAAAAATGAAGTTACCCTCGACAACATATTTATATGCGTTGATTAGAAATTATTAATCAATTTAATATAATTGAATTTATAAATATGAAGAAATTAACTTTTAAATGAAAACATGAAATATATATAGAAACCTTCTTTTATATAATTAATTTTTATGTATTATGACTTCTTAATATTATTTTATATCTATTTATAATTAAATTAGTGTTAGTTCAATATTATATACATTGAAAATTTTAAATTTATTATAGTATTCCTTTAAAGGGAATCAATTTAATTCATTAAGGTAATTATACAGAAGACTTTAAAAGCTTAAATGTTTGAAAAATATCACATTTAGCATTAAATGGTTTTAATCACATCCTATTAATTATTTATCTTCTAACCATTCAATTATATAAATTATTGTTATTATAATTTTTCAGTGAATTTTATAGTAAAATAAAATCGTTGTTTAAAAATATAATAATCATCCAAATTAATTACTACAAAATTTAATAAAAATTAATTTAAAATAATTATTATATTTTCATTTATTCATAGAATTATTTATTATATGTGAATTATAATATTTTTTATTTGTTACTATAAATTACACAACATCAATGTACAGGTTGCATACAAGTATATCTAATCACCATGTATCGAACGACCACATATCCAACGACCTTATTTTCAATGACAATATTCCCATCAACTATACATATAATAATCTTATTAAATTAAAATATATATATTTATCTACATTTCTAAATTAATTTATCTTATTCTGTAATTTCATTGTCAATATTTTTATTATATGTATAGAATCCTGTATTATTTGTATAGTTATAATAAATAGTATAATCATCATTTAAAATCATCATGATGATAATTTTGACGTTCTAATATTTTTATTTACATTTGGTTTCATTATTTTTTTATGTTTACTAATTATTCTTCATTTAATTATCTTATAGTATATTTATTTTTTTCTTAAAATATTATACCATTGTGAAATAATTCATTTATCATTTCATTATAGTGTTTCATGTATAGTAATCTACCTAGCACAAAAAATTCATTAAAAGATAAATTTATAATAATATCATGGGTTTTTATGTTCTCCCAACCATTATATAGTTTCCCCTTAAATATTTCATTTCTATGATGAAAAATAATGTGGTTAATTCTAGATCGTTACTTATTTAGGTTCTCATATTGAGTCCTCATGCTTATAAATACTTCATAGAATTTTAACCATGTGAGTGGTCTGATTTAATAACAATTTCACTCTATAATAGATGATTTACACTAGTTTTTTCATATTAGATATATTGTTTTCTGAATATAGAAGCATTAAAAAATTTACATCTGGTGGACCAAGTATCTACTTACTCGAATGTGATACATATGAAACACATCAAGTACTTTGAATAAGATTGATGGAAGTGCAATAGGATAAGCTATCATCCCCAAAATATTGATGATTTAGAAATGTATAATTCATCACGTAATCATCTTTTCAAGATTCCTAAAATACATAACTATGTTTCATATTAATATTCAATGAAATACCATTTCATACACCTCAAAATCTAAATATCACCAATGATTATTATCATATCTCTTTTGAAAACAATAATCAGTATCAATATATTGGTAAATGGTTTAAATCATAACTTACATTTCATGGGAACGATCTAGTCACATAATATTATTTTCTTCAACATCTTCCCAAAATTCTATATTTCTACACATATTCCCATATAAATCCTATAATAATAATAATAAATAGTATCCCAAAGTCATTGATTACATTACTATATTAGTATAAGATACAATTGATCACATCACAAAGGATAGAACAGTTTAGTAGTCATTGGATTCTTGGTATGTAAATTGTTTCTATATTACAATGAAAATAAAACTCATAAAGTATAAACATTTTAAACACATTTTTATTAATTTTATTTTACCCTTTAATTCATTTAGAGATCCATTTTTTGACACCTTGAAGAGTGGAAAATAGAATAATGTGTGGTTTAGGATTCTTAGTAAAGTATTATGTATAATTAAAGCATTCATTAATACATAAGACAAAAAAATATATGAAATTTAAATATCCATAAAAGCAACGTACAATAAATAAATTTCACATGGAATATATTCCGGGATAAAAACATTGTAATCAAAAAAATTAGTAATTCATTTCTAAATAATGGAATGTATAATGTCATACTTCTTTTTTTTACTGTCATGTATTTGGCTGGGTTACATTCCTTAAATTAGTAGGCATACACTGAATACCTAAATCATATGAATCAAATTCAAAACTATTTTAAAAATGATACCTTACTTGGTCTATTGGAGGATATATTATTTTTTCTCCATACCATAACATATTCATCATAAACATACCATCAATCCTTGTTTAAGACCTTTTAAATATATGTGTAGGAAAATACCAAAATCAAATATTTTTGACTCATGAGTCCTAATAGATGCATCATATGGTTATATATTTCCTGAACAAACCATCACATAAATTTCTAATTCATTATTCTTATATTTAAAAATTTTAATCGATATTCCATATTAACCAACCAATATCCCATTTGAATGATGTAGTAGGAATATCAATATTCCCCAGCCAATAGTGTATCTCACTTAATGCATTGGATACAAATTTACAAAAAATATTGTAAAACTATTACTTACAAAACACATTTCATGAGGCTTAGAAGGTAATTTTAAAACATTAATTATTATATAATTAACAATAATTAAATCTTGAAAAAATAATATTATTATTTAATTAAATGACTTGTGAATAATAAAAAACATAAATGTAATGAAATTAATTTACAATACATCTATGAAAATAATATAATTTTATTTTAATGAAAAAATTTCAAAATAATATGAATATATATTATTATAAAAAACCATAAAAAAATTTAAAGGAAGATAAATCATGAATATAGGACAAAGTTTTGGGAAAGTAATTTCATCGAGATAATTTTAAAATCATAGTTTTAAAAAATTTATAGAGATAGTAAATTGTGTACCATATGGATGAGAATAGAAAGATTAATTTTAACCAATTTTAAAAAATGATATTTGTAACTAAAAATAAATATTCTTTTAATTATAGTGAATAATTCTCTCGGAATAATATAAAAAACATGGACATGGTGGAGAAATATTCTCAACCAAAAAGAAGAGATATGGTTAATTTCTATTATATATAATATTTTCAGTTAATTTTCAATCAAAAAGATAATTAAATGATAATAAAACATTTATACTCCAATAATAATAAAATTATTTTAGAATATATGGTGTTTAAGTGATAAAATGAGTATAATTTTACCAAAGAAAATTTAAACACCAATAGTCCAAATTAAAATTGATATTGAAACACAAATCCTGTATGATTTTGTAACATTTGAGTCAAAAGATCTTAAAATAGAGAACGTGAAATGGAACATTAATTACTATATAAAACAATATTTCCATATATAATATTTGAAAATTTTAAAATTTAAACCCTATAATCGAATAATGTTATTAATTTAAAACATGTCTCAAAGAAGGAAGTATGGGATGAGAAACCCTTATACATTTTATAGAACTTGAATAAAATATTCATTAAAGATATCAATTTAAATAGAAAAATTACTATAATTAAATATTTTAAATTATATAATATTTTAAAAGGATTCAGATATGATATATTTTTCAAATAGGTGTTTAATTCAAAATAAGACTCGAAGAATGAATCTGGAGATGAGAAACACTTCCCTTCGATTCTTTCTGAGTCGTGAAAATCTAGATTTTATTTATACTAAATTTATATTAATTTTTTATCTAAATTAAATATTTATTTATTTTGTCTAAATATATACCATTTACTTATAATTTATCATTTTAATTTAGTTATAATTATTTGATTAAATCATTTTTTTTAGTTACCTGTCTCATTTCCAATACATATTTTGATTTTGAGGTTCTCATCCTTGTACCATGTACATTATTTCATCACTTAAATAATTTTAATTATGAATTTATATATTTATTTTATAGGATTACTGAGTCCCGTGATCATTTCATGGAACTTGGGGTAAATGTTTTTATCAAAAGCATAAAAATATCTACTTTGTTTTTGAATTTTTGATTTTATAAAAAGAATTAATTTTATTAATAAATATACTAAGATTGTTAACATTATACTATTTTTAAAAATTCATAAAATCATATTTATTAAATAATATTAATATTAAAAAGCATTTCATTATCATTAATGGCAAAAACATTATAACATTTTTCTTATAGGTGGTAATACAAACCAAAACAAGAACACATTATAAAATTAGAATGAGTAAGGACATTTTATTTTACATTTAAAATTTAACATATAAATAAGATTAAATAATTCATAAACATCATATTTAACCATTAAATATTCCTGTGGAACAAACCATTCAATTTGGAAATGAAAAATGAAATATGAGATAAATGGAGGTGGAAGATTGTACATATGAACGAGCGACAATTTTATTTTTTAACAGATGGAATAAAAAAAAGATAGATAACAAGTTATCTAAATATAATAATATTTATTTCATAGATACCATATTTATTCATTAAATTATTCTTTATAACTATCTATGTGGTTCATTGATGAAAAGTGAATTCTTTTGTTCATGGAGGTGGTGGTCCACATGTAAATACGATTGATGTTATCATTTCCTAATAGAGAGAAAAATGTAATGATAGTTCTTGAATAAAAATAATAAAATTTTAGTACACAAATTATTCATATGTAAATTTTTTATGGTAATAGAATATTTGGATGATGATTAAGGTGACATAAACTTGAATGAACTTGATTAAGACAATTACCACTTTTTTGAAATTCCTCTACTGAATCTCTAATTATGGATTCATAAATTTGTATTTTTGTGAGACCAAAACATATAAGACATGGATGATGTTTTTTATGAGTGACATGGATGGTTCTTGGTTGAGTTATGTTTCTCATGGAGTGGGTAGATTAAAGAGGAAATGATATCCTTTCATAAGTGAGTGGGGTGGGACTTTTACAAATACTCTTAACTATAAAATAATAATAATTTCTTTCACCTGGTAAAGTGGAACCACGTTGTTGAAACGTCAATAATATTACTAGATATGGTATAAATCCACTCATAAAATTAAATTAAATTTATTTTTAGTGTTATTTTGTCCTTATCATTTAGTTTAATGCCCATTTTAACCCTTTTACCTGTCACCATAGAGACTACCTTTAACCATGGTATCTATTATCTGTGACCTAAAATAAAATTAACATTATTATGAAATTTTAATATTCAAATAAAATATATATAATAAATTTTTCATTCTTAAAATTATATTTTTGATAAATATTACATTAAATATATGTTCCCAAAACACAATGAAAAATTAATTTGGAAAATCATATTTTTACACATAAAAATTATTTTACACCAAAACCATGTGTAGTTTTGATCCTCTTGAAATTTAATTTTTTTTGTAAATAGAAAATGATATTCAAGTGAAAAAAATAAAAAACAAATTTATATTTTTAATTACTTAATTAAATAAATGGATAAAAATCATTCTTTAATAGGAATACAACAGTACTTTAGTTCAAAAATATCTATCATAGGTTTCAGAATTCAACATAATATTTATAATTTATTTATTTCATTTTATATATATATTTTAGTTATGTAAAATTTTTCATAGACTTATAAATAATTTTTATATAACGATGATATCATAAAAGTGGTTGTATTTATAGAAATTTAAATTTTCACTATTCACCCAAAAATCAACAATTTGAAAAAAAAATCCAAAATTTGAAGGTAAGATAATTTTTAAATTGTTACTTAATTAATTATGATCATTTCATAAAATTTAAATTCAAAATTTTGAAAAAAATATTTTAAATCCAAAAAAATAAAGAATAACTAATTTCATAAAAAAATTCTCTTCAAACATTAAGTGTTCATAATATAAAAAAATGTTATCATATTAGTTCATAAATTAAAATATTCTATATTATCAAAATCATATTTAAAATTGAATTTTATAAATTCATTAATATTTATCAGATAATAATTAAAAAAAATATTTCCTTGAAAAATATTGTTTTTAAACATTAAATAATTTTAATTATTTATCCTCTAAATGTAAGAATTTTTTATAGATTACTCTTTTTTTATTTATTGGTAAATTTATTGTTCTTATAATTTTCCTATTCTTCTTCATCTAATATGTCTTAGATAATTTTATTTTACTTTTTCTTGTGAAAAAAACTATTAGAAATTTTATTTATTTAATGAATAATTACATATTGAAATCATAAGGTGATACATTCTACCCCTTAAATAATTTACATCATCTCAATTTTATTTTTTTTAAAATGAATATTTCATTACATATGTATTACATAAAATGTTGATTTATCATCACTATTAATGTCTAACTTACTAGTAGTAAAATTAGTGTTTTCAAATTAAAAATTTATAAAACCTTGTATGTGCCATTATAAGAATTATAATGAGTTTCCCAAATAATATATTGATAACTTAGTGGAAATTTTCACATAATAGTTGATAGATTTTTAATCCTATTTCTTTATTTTGAGGTGTTTATTTACCATTATGATTGATAATATGAGAAAATATACATACTTTTTTTGTTTCATTCTATAATAAGAATGAATTCACCTCTAATTTGTGTTATATTATTAATAATGAATAACAATGATGAATTATAAATTTTTGAATTAGAAAAATAAACTTTTACTAGATCATAAGAACAACAAAATAATGAAATGTTATTTCTATTATCTATAGACATTTTCGAAAAACAAAATGGTTTGAAGCATGGAGGATAATATTCAACAAGAATATAATTTCATGTGAATAAATAATAAATTAATCAATTAAACCTCATAAATAAAACCCAATTTTTATCTTAATTCATTCCATAAATAATTAAATCTTCAAAACCATCAAAATATATTAGACCATATTAAAAACCCAAAATTCTGAATGATTAATTCAATATTAACCATATGTATAACAATAAATATTTCATCTAGATAATATCTGTTCATATTAACTGATTCCACTCAATAAATTCTCCTTACAATGGTATTTAAACTAGGTGTAATGATTGACAACTGCTTCATTAATGTGAAAGGTGATTCTTCAATATTCTCATCTATTATAAAATAGAATATAGATCTAGAATCATGTGAATTATTATTTAATTTTATATTTATTATCAAAGTAAATTATATATTATCTTTATGGAATAAAAAATTATCTATATAAATTGTATAAGAATGACCTTTCTTCCTAGGCCTTTTTTAAGTAAAATTCCCCAAATTCATATGGCATTGAGTTTAATATTTCCCCATCTCATTACTATTAAGTAATTTCACATATAAGACATTTATTTTACCACATAGCTAGTGAGGATTAAGTCCTTTATATCTATAATTTAAGTAGAATCATATTACTAATAAAATTCTATTGTGTTCCTCTCTACAATTATCACATATTTAATGTAACATCCTTTCATCCCCTCTTCAATGTTTCTTTTTTCACAATTTCATAGTCAACCTATTCTTCACATTACTTCCATTAAAAATATAAGACTTATAGAATTCATATATTATCTAATTTCACCTGATACAATATCTTTATATATTGAAAATTATTAAGAGACTAACCCCATTATAAGGGTTTCCATGGGTTTATTAATGAGATATTAATCATGTTTTTTGGATTATGTATGTAGTTTTTATCATGTTTGGATAACAATTTAAAGTTAACCTTATATTAAGTAATATCTTCATGTTCAAATTGTCTCAAATTTAAAAACTTTCATTAAAAATTAAGTCATTACCCATGAGGCATTTTTTTTAAATAATAACACCATAGAAACATCCCATTCCATTCACACTATTTCCTATACCTACTTTGATTTTTAATCAATTTTCACCATTTATTATGTTTTCCATTTAACTAATTTTCACGAACCGGGCCGGGTCTCCATCCGACCTGGCGCCCGACCCGGTCTGCGATAAGGCCCAAGGGGCATTCCTGATCCCCATGGGCTCGAATAAGATCCAGAGTATCCAAACATTACATGGGAATGATTTTCCCGAAATAAAAGATAGAAAAACAACCAACAAGATAAATAAAATGAAACTGGAAATAGACAACCAAACACAACTTTAAATTATAAACAGGTTTAATGTCTACAATTCAACTAAAAAACCCAAAGTGCACAACAAAAAAGATAGAGAACTAAAAATCAAACACAAACCTCCAAGTGAAGACCATCAACAACCAGACCCACGATCAATAAGAACGATGCCTCCAACTAGAACACACAATGAACAAGGTCTACACACACCCAAAGGTGTTTGTAGGTTGTGATCCAAGAGAACAGTATGATACCACCAAATAAACGGTTCCATTCCGAAATATCAAAAATATAATTTAACATGCTTATTTAGGACCATACATTTAAAATTATTTGAAGGAAACCTTTTAAATGACGAAAGTAAAAAAATATAAGAGAACTGGAAGAAAAACCATTTCACAAATACTACTTTAAAATGGAAGAAAAATTTTATAAAGAACATGCATAAACTCATGTTTTCCTCTATATGCTGATAGAAGGCACCACGTCATGAATAATAGAGAACTATGGGTAAATCCTTTAAGGTTTATCTAGCTCAAATGGGACCTTAGAACCTCATGTCTTGGTGAAACGTTGCTTAAAAACCACAAACCTTTGTAAACGTGGAATAGAAACCATGACCCTCAGTAAATGTGTCTTATAAACCATGAACCTCTCTAAATGTGGAATAGAAACCATGAGACTCAGTATATGTGGCTTATAAGCCATGACCCTCAATCATTCATAAGTTGAGACAGTGTTTCAATCATCAATCCAGCTAAGTGAAATAGGGATGATTCCCCTCCGGATCACCATCACACTAGTTCTAGTCTGCCCACCTAGATACCTGGGGTTTTCCCTTGTGCACAATCATGTTCCACATTCACTTGGTATATCTTTTTCTCATATCACATACCAAAAAAAACATTACACAATAAATCCACCACTTGCATACTAAAACACCATTTTTAAAAACACATGCACACCAAAACCATTTCATATATAATCTTCATAACACTCACAAATTAAAAAATCATCTAAATAATTAATAATACATTTCTAAAATGCACAAAAATGTTTTACCCTAAAAAATACCCAATTTCTCTCTCTTAAAATAAAATGCACCCCAAAAAAATTGTTTTATTTTTTCTATCATGGTTTGAACCTCTTCCATAGATAAATACACCATTATTACAACTTATAAAAAAACTTCAACAGCACCCTCAAATGATTTTAAACCAAAAGAGAACCATAAATCCAACATGTCAAACAATACATTTCTAATGAAAAATCCCATTAAAATAAAAACACTTCATCTTTAATATCAAATAAAAACCGCATTCATGAAACCACCATTATTTACAAGATGCCATTTTTTTCATTTCACGCATGCCGAAGAAAACCAATACAATGGCCAAGCCCCTTTATTAGATCAACCTTGCATTAAAACAATTTCCAAAAGAATCTTCACTCCTTTTTTCACAAAAACAAAACCAAGCCAGCATGCCCAAAATGATTTTCTACACATTAGAAAATCCTCATTTAAACATCCATAACTCAATTACCCTTTAATACAAAGTTTCACACCAACCAAACAACACCAAGAACCCATGTTAAAAACATTTCACCAAAACAACACATATTTTTACATGAAAAGTCCATTTTAAAATCAATTGCACACTCAACTATTCTAAAACCTCATTTTCACCATATAAACAATTGATTAATCACTTTTAGAATTTACCACAACAAGGTCGATATGAAAAACATGATCATTTCTAAAGAAAGTGCAATTTTTATCATGCATTCATGTCAAACAATTTTTAAAATGAATTTATCACAACCTATAAAGCACAACCCATCATTTACACAATAACACACATATAGAAAACAAGACTATACAATTTTTGAAATCCAATTTCATCAAAAGAGGATGCCAAAACATTCTAAACATAGATCAAACCTTGAAATTAAATCATAGAACATATTAAATTAGATAAACAACCAAATTGAATTATCTAAAAGTTGTCGATGTGGGGAAAAACCTACCTTGAGAGAAGAAACCCCCAAAACTTGTGTAAATCTCTAATCGCACCAATTGTGCACCATATGCAGAATGAATTGGATCCTAAAATAAGAATTAGACCAAAACTAAGTGTAAAAAAGGAGCCTTGAATGAACCGATACCTGCTGAACCACCAAGAACACACATAGAGAAGCAAAAAAATGGAAAATAGATTCAACTGAGGGTTGCAGGGTGGCGGTCACTGGAAAGAGTTGGAGGGCAGCAAGGTGCCGGTTGTCAGACTGAGCAATAGGGAAGCAGGTCTGAGTGGGCTGGAGAGGGATTAGGGCACTATGGGGGCAGTGCGAGGTGGTCGTCTGAGAGAAGGTTTGGCACGACATGGAAGGTCATGAGGCAGCTGATCTGACGAATGTTGTGGGTGAGGGCGAGCGCTCAAGGGGAGGGAGGTGGATGGAGTCAGGTGGTGTCCTGGTTTAGCCGGGAAGGGGGGGACTTGTGATGGGATGCATGGGGAAAGGGTTCCAGGTGGGATATGGGTCTGAGTTGGGAGGTAGTAGTAGGCGACTGGAGGGGTGTCAGAGGGCGAGTGCGAGGGCGGAGGGGCACTGTAGGGTGAGCATGAGGGAAGAGGGTCTAAGGGGGGGCGCTGCAGTGTAACACCAAAGGGGAATGGGGTCTGATTGGAAGAAGGTCCAGGGGGTAGCGCAAATGCTAGGGAAAAAATAAATGAAAAAAATAAAAAAAATGAAATTAATAATAAATTATTACAATTGTAATAATAATAATAATAATATAATGAAAATTTTAATAAACTAAATAATAAACAATAAAATGATCAACTTAATAAAATTCTATTTATAAAAATAATACCCTCAATTAAATTATTATCCATGAAAATTATAATATTCTCAAGTGACATTAATATTATTATTATTATTAAAACCATTATTAATTTATCTTATTTCATTAGTTGACCGTTGAGTATGCATGAGATGAACCAAGTGAGGTCACACGGTGACCCAAGTGAGGTCACGCGGCTTCGACTGAGGTGTGCTAGACACAATCAAGGCCAAAACACGTGTTTTAAAAATAAGAACTTAGAATTTTAATTCGGGTTTCAACCTGGACTACCCGACACAAATAAAATTAATAAAATAACTAATTCAAAGATGGTGGGAGTGACAATAATACACTATTCTATAAAATAATTTTATTTCATTACTCCCAAGAACAAAAAATATATTTCTAAGGTACCTGATCCACTATTCATATTCCAGTGGATTACAATTTCCTTTAAAGTATTGTTATTTTTTCCATATAAATAAGTCCAATATCAACACATCACATTGTGAGGTAATAGGTAGCTCCGTATAAATATTTTTATTAATAAAAATAAGTCCCTTTATATTTACAATCTGTATATCTATAACTCCAAACTTATGTACTATATTAGTATGGAAATCCCTACATAGAATATGAGTGTTGAAATGGTTTCCATTTTTTTACTATGAACAATCATTAAACAATGAAATGTACTTAATTAGATCATTATATTATAAATACTAATCATAGAATAAAAAATTTTACATTGGTAAAATTTCTTGAGAATTCCAACGGTTCACAATAATTATCATGTTAGTATTGTTATTCTAAAATCTAGTTCCCAAGGATCCTAAAAACCTTCTTTGATACCATCTATAATGACCACAACTCTTTTAAGCCATGGTCATTATTTATTATATTTATACAATATACAAGGGATTGTAACATGAAGGATAAAATAGTGTAGTTGTCTTAAAATCCCATATACATACATCATTTCCATATCAAATTGGATATATAAAGTGTAACTTATAAACATATTGAAAATTCTCATATTCCATTTATTACTTAATTGAATTCATTCAAAGAACATTTTTTGATACCTTGGGGAAATGAAATAAAATAGTGGGTGAGATTATATTCTAATTAATGTATTATTCACAATGTAATCTATCATGAATACATAAGTAATAAACAATATGGAAAAGTAAATAATCATTAAATGTTCAATACAATCAATAATTTCGACACAAAATGTATCAATCGATAAAAAATTAGTAATATTAGGGAAAATAATAACTAATTTCTCAATGATAGAACACAAAACATTGGTCATCTTAATCTAAATTTCATGACCTCATCCATGAAACATTCGTTACATTGGAATAAATACAGAAAATAACAAAACATAAGAAAGGAATGCTAACTTTTTAAATTATTAATACCTTATCTAATGTATCAAGGGATATTTAATTATTTGATTAATCCATAACATTATCATTATAAACATATTTTCAAGGCCATAAAACCGGCCATATAAATATATGGTAAGGTATAGTGAAAACACAAACTTGTTTCCCTCATGAGACTTTACCAATGCACGGATGGGCTATAGGATTCTGGACCCCACATTCCACTTACATGTAAAATTACATTATCATATATTTAAAAAACATTATCAATATTACTTCTCAATAAATAAATATCAATATTTAATCAATTATATAGAAGTTCAATATTTACTAGTCAATAGAAAATCATTCTTATCTCTTCTGTATCTAAGTTATAATAAAAAAGTTAAAAAGTTTCTTCTAAAAATATTTTAATGTGGTGTCAAAAGGAATTTTAAATCCATAATTGTAAAATAATTTAAAATAATTAAATATTGAAATGAATCGATTTTTATGTAAGATAATATAGATTGGAGGATAAAAATTTATAGAAGTGAAATAATATCACTTTTCCAAATATTTTAAAAGGTAATATACATTTATTTCAATTAAAAACTCCTTGAAAAAAGGAATAAATATTAACTTGTAAAAACATAAAAAGACATAAAGGAAGAGAAATAATTAAGAAAGGATATAGTTGTTCGAAAATTCATTTATGTATAAAATGTTAATAAAAAATTTTTCACACTTTTCTAAACAATGTCAAATGTTTCCCATATGGAAGATATTAAAAATATTCATTTTAAATCATAGTAAATAATGTCATAGATAGTTTAAAATGTATGTAATAATTATTTTATTTATGTTTAATAATAATCATGAATAAATATAAATAAAATGGACATGGAGGAAAATGATTCTGACAAAAAGGTAGAGATAATGTGAAATTATCTTTTAAGAACTACTTTCAGATAATTTTTTAACCAATGGAGAAGGAATTGATAATTGGTCGTGTAAACCCCAAGAAGAACCATAATATAATAAGATAAATAGGTTTTATGTGTGAAAGAGATTATAATTTAAGAAATGAAAAATTAATCAAAAAGAATCCTAATTAAATGTTGGATTAGAACATAAACTATTATGGAATTTGTAACACTTCAATCAAAACCTATAGAAAGGTATAAAAAATGGAACCTTAATTATCATTATAAATAATTTTATCATAATATACAATCTGAAAATTTTATCTTATAAACCATATAATGGAAATGGGTTCTTAATTTGATATATGTCTCAAAGAAAGATGTTTGAGACGAGAAACCCTTAAGGATTTTGAAACACTTGAATCAAATCATATTGAAAGTGATAACATGTAATGGAACATTATGTTCTAGTATTAATGATTGGGTCTTGAAATAATATTCTAAATAGGAATAATATGCACCATATATTGGAAATATGAGCATAATTCAAAACATGTCTCAAAAAAGGAAGTTGGACAAAATCAACCCATACCATAGAATTCTTAATTGGTCAAACACACTCTATATTCATATTAAAACATATTTATATTTATTATAAATCTAAATCATCATCAAATTTTTAATTGTCTTGATATATACCATTCAATTATATTTTCTCAATTCTAATTTATTAGTAATTCTTTGTAAAAATCAATGTTTTTGTGTTAACAGTCTTGTTTCCCTTACATGATTTGATTCATTGTTTTTGGTACATTCAAATTGTAATGGTTTTCATTACTTCCAAATTTCTTCATATTATTTTATATATGTATTTTAAATAATTATAGCATCCCATGTTCATTTCACAGAACTTGTAACAGTTTTCAAGAAACCCCAAAAAATATCATTTTTTGAAATTGTGATTTCATAATTGGGATTGATTATATTAATTAATATTCATAGAAATGTAACCATTAATTAAATAATAAAACATGTTAAATTAATCATCATTACATCACATTGTAATAAAATAAATTCCTTAGTCATTCATGACATAAGCATTATAACATCATTCATATATGTGGTAAAAATAATAAAAATTAGAACATGTTATAATGGTGGAATGACTAAAACAAGTTATAGTACATTGATAATATAACATTTATAAAATATTCATCATAAAATAAATACCATATTTATAAATTAAATACGTTTTTAGAAAGAACCATTTGAGTTGGTTATGATAAATGAAATACATCATTCATAGAGGAGGTTTTTCACACCTATGAATCATCAACGTTTTCATTTTTCAATGAAAAGAACAAAAAAGAATGTAAATTATTATTTATCTTTATAGAAAAAATTATTTATTTAATATAATATTTATTCATTAAATTTTTCTTTATAACCATACATGTGATGTAGTAGTGAAAAAAGAAATATGTCATTCTTGAAGGTGGTACTCTGCACATACACCAGAGAAATTTATTCATTTCCCATTAGATGATGAGGATTTTGATGATTTATATAAAATAAAAAATAATAATTATACTAATTATACTAATATTATTATTTAAATATGGTTATAGGATTTTTATATGGTTTAACAAGAAACAAACTTGAATGAACTCAGTCAAGATAATTAACTTGTAACGTCCTGGTTCTGGGTGCCGCCCAATGGTTCCCCGTACCCACTTTGTCACATGGCCTCAAGCGCATTTACCCAAATTCCAGAGGCTTCCGAAAAGTAGTGAGGCCCTTGGGTGTGATTGTGGGGAAAATATTCCCTCATTTTATGAGTAATGTATCGGAAATAAAAAATATTACAATAGAAGAATCAATAATAACATGCAATAAGTAAATAGCACAAGACTAAATGTAATAAGAAATTGGAGCAAATATATAAATGATACATGATACATATGTATAGGGAAGCATCCCAACAAGTCACAATTCTAGAATATAGTACTAAAAAAATTTCAAAAGAAAATCAGGTAAATAGCTCCACAGCATCGTAATCCATAGCTTGGTCCCATGCTCCCCAGCTCCGTAGCAATCAAGATCCTCAAGTAGAAGGGTGTTAACCATTATCTAGACCTTCAACAATATAATCTGTTTGGTCCCAAATGGTTGACCCAAACAGGGTGTGAGATGAATCCGAGTAGGCAATAACCCGAAGGTCAGTTCCTAACAGTCAGTGAATATATATGGCATGCAATATGCAAAATGAAGTAATAAATGAGGAAGTACTTGAAAGTAAAAAATACTACGGTTTCAACTACATTAATTTTCATTTATCAACTTAATTGAACAAAAAAAAATCAAGCTACCCTCTGGGTAAGTTCTCACAGCCTAACCCCTCTGGTTTAACTTATACAATAAGGATATAACGACCCTCTGGGATAGATCCCACAGTTTAACCCTTTTGGTGTCTTCTAATCCAATTCTCTCTGAAGAAGCACTCACCATCAATCCCCCCTATAGTATTTTAACGGTAAACTGCAAACACACTGAGGAATAATTAAATGTCAATTCCATATGTAGTCTCTTAACGAAACTATACACACTCTGAGGGAGAACTCAACGTCCATCCCCCCTATGGTCTCACAGTGTGATAATTATAACAGACACTTTGGGAATGCCCATGACATCAATTTCTTCTATGGTCTCACTATACCAGGTTCTCGCAGCCCCACGTAAAGAAATTGTACTCAAAATATAATCAAAAGACAAATTAAACCTCAAATTACTACTTGGTTAATCAGCTATAAGTCATAGCACAACATATCAGATACATAATCACTATATCCTAACAAAAATAGGAATGTAAAAAAATAGCCTAAGAGGAAAGGCTAAACCAATCAATCCACATCTAAAAAGAATGGGAAAACACAACCATATCATGGAAATTAACCATATTTGCAATCAAACAAACTCTATTCAATAAAACAAGGCATGTCAGTCATTAACATGGTTAAAATCCCTAAATCTGCAATACCCCAAACTAGGGTATTGGGCACTTTTTCACATATAATTCAAATACAAACTATGGAAAGGCATAAACTACCTACATCGGCATTGTAAAATCAATATATGCGAACCTCGGGCCTTGAATCACCCTATAATTCCATATATCTATAAAAACATATAAAACATTGAACTAAGGATATCTCATGAAAGATGAGAAATCCTGAAATGAGGATCTAGAATAAGGAAGATCTTAACGTGGAAATTCCAATGCAATCGATGGCGGTCGATTCGAAGGCGAGTGGGGGGCTCGGAGAGGATTCATGATCCTCGATAGCTACTAGATGAGAAGGACTTAGATGAAGGGTGTTCTGTGGATTAGACATGACTCCTATCTGATTTAACAAAAAAAAAGTGCATGGTATGTTCATTTAATGTACATTTCATGTACTTGCCTTAATGGGCCACTGCTTTAGGTGGTTTCTAGTTCAACTCACACAACCTTTTACTCGGTCGTTACATGACCAGTACACAGCTACCAGCGGCAACCAGGTACACGAAGTGTACTCCTTAAATTTCAAGAAACACCTCTTTTTCTCAAAATAAAAATCAAAAAAACCATATCTAAAAAGAAGGTCTGGGTTCTTACAAACATCCCTCCTTAAAGAAATTTCTCACCGAATATCCCTAGAAAGGAGGCGTAGAAGAATAATCCTCAACCAGCTCCAGGCACTACTATCGTACATTGGCATCCCTCTCCCAAGTCTCATCCTATACTTGCTCTTGCTTCCATAGAACCCATACCAGTGGAAAAGACCGGCCAAAGAGAACCCTCGTACTGCAATCGAAAATCCATATAGGATGATCCTTGAATGATGCATCCACATCTAGCTCAACCTCCTCTAGTTGAAAAACATGATATGGGTCCAAGAAGTAATGTCGTAGCTGAGAAACATTTAAGACGTTGTTCATAGATCAGTACCTCTAAAGTAACTACAACCGATAGGCAACCGGACCGACTCTATCCAAAACCTCAAACGGCCCAATGTATCTCCGTGAAAGCTTTCCATGTCTCCTAATCCTCCTGTTTCCCTACCTCAGTGTGACACACATGAAAACATTCCCTCCAACCTTGAACTCCATAGGATATCTTCGTCGATCAACATAAGACTCCTGTCATGATTTTCTAGTAACCATCCTTTTTTGAATCAAATTGACCTTCTCTGTGGTCTCCTAGACAAGACGAGGTCCCAATATAGCTGCCTCTCCTACCTCCAGCCAACATTGGGGTGATCGGCATGTCCTACCATAGAAAACCTCATAAGGTGCCATCTGAATTGTTTCTTGAAAACTATTATTGTAGTAAAACTCCACCCGAGGTATATTCTTCTCCCAAGAACATCCAAAATCGAGGACGCATGCACTCAACTTGTCCTCGAGCACCTAAATTATACACTCATACTGGCCATCTATCTGGGGATGGTAAGTTGTACTCATAAGTACTTGTATACCCAAAGCCCTCTGTAATCCTTGCCACACCTGAGAATTAAAATGGGCATCGCTGTCTGAAACAATAGAGTTAGGAACCCCATGTAAGCGTACAATCTCCCATAAGTAAAACCTTCCCATATCATCAACACTGAAGGTCTCATTGATCGGAATGAGGTGAGAAACCTTCGTGAGTCTATTAAAAACAACCCAAACCGCTTCACTCCCTCATGGTGACCTTGGTAAACCTGTCATGAATTCCATCATGACATCATTCCCCTTCCACTCGGGAATTCTTAATTGGTGAAAAAGTCATGCTGGTAGTGGATGCTCTGCCTTAACATGATGACAGGTTGAACACCACATCACAAAACTAGCAACATCTCTCTTCATACCATGACACCAGAACTGATGGTGTAGATCATGATACATCATGGTGATGGCATGATGAACTCGAAAAATGAGGAATGAAAGTCTCACATTAACTCTTTGCATATGTCTTCTGACACCCATACGCACCCCTAAAAACGCAAGATATCATCCTCGCCTACGGTATATCTAGGAATAGGGTCCTCTCCTAAAACACTCTCCTATAGAACTAGGCCTTCTGAATCTTATAGCTACCTTATTCTCACTCGATCAAGTAGAGTAGAGGTAACAGCTACAAAAGAAAGAAAAATATTCCCCTTTCTATTGTGCACCTCCAAATGCATCTCAGAGAATAGATTCATAAGCATAGACTGATTGCTAGACTCCTGTCCTGGATGTATCTGATTCCTCCTGGTAAATGAATCAGCCATTACTTTTCCTTTCCCTGGTGGGAAGGCAAGCTCAAAGTCATAGGACTGATGGTACTCAACCCACCATCACTGTCTCAAGTTCAGGCCACACTGATTAAAGATATACTTGAGACTTCTGTGGCCAGTGAAAACCACAAAATGCTCTCAAAGAAGATAATGTCTCCAACATCATAAATCATGAGCAACTGCTTCCAACAGGAGCTCGTGTGGCGAGTAATTCCTCTCATGTGGCCTCAACTGCTAAGAAAAATATGAAACAAATCCTTCCCCATGCATAATCACTTCTCCCATCCAGATACCTGATGCATCACAGTAAACTGTTTAACTCTTGGCCAGCTCTAGAAAAACTAGTATAGGTGCTGAATTCAACCACTCATTCATCTCCAGAAAGGATGACTCACAAGATTCTGACCAAAAGTACATCACTTCCTTCTTATTCAGGCCCGTCAATAGTGCAGCTAACCATGAAAATTCATGTACGAAACGTATGTATTAACCATCCATCTTGAGAAATATTCATACCTAAATGATGTTATTTGGTTTCTCCCAAGAAACTACTAGTATCACTTTCTCTGGGACTACTGATACTCTTGTATCTGAGATAACATGACCCAAGAATAGAATCTGGTCTATCCAAAAGTAGCATTTTGAGAGCTCAGTATATAACTGATGCTCTCTAAGTGTACTCAGAATGATCTCAAGATGTTTGGCATGGTCGTGTAGAGTGTGATAGTACAACAAGATATCATCCATGAAGACAACCATGAAAGAATACAATACTGGATGGAACACTCGTTTCATCAGTTCCACAAAAACTACAAGAACGTTTGTGAGACCGAACAGCATAACCACATACTCGTATAGACAATACCTACTCTGAAAGGCTTTAAGAGGTATATCATATGTTCTAACACACAAATGATGATAATCGGATCTCAAATCAATCTTCAAGAATACCCAAGATCCTAAAAGCTGATCAAAGAGATCATCAATCCCCGATAAGGCATATCAGTTCTTGACCTTCAACTGATTCAGCTTCTGATAATCCACACAATGTCTAAGGGTATCATCTTCCTTCTTCACAAACAGGACAGGAGAACCCAAAGGAGAAGTACTGGGTCAGATGAAACCCTTTTCCTGTAACTCCTCTAGCTGATTCTTGAGATCATGTAACTCTGTTGTAGCCATCCTATAAGGTGGAATGGACACCAGTGCCTCTCCTGGAACGAGCTCAATAGAAAATTCTACGTCTCTCTCTAGAGGAAAACCTGAAAATTCCTATGGAATGACATCTCTAAAACAATACACCACTATATTAATGTCCATTTGTGAAGTCCCATGGTCATCTAGATATAGACTATAAATATGGGTTGTAACTCCTCCCAACCCATGATGCTCGGGTCCCTATCTACTCTCTTGGGCATCCCATTCTCCCTTATACAGAAACAAACCACCCTCTGGTGATGTGAATCTCACCCTGCGGTGATAGCAATCGACAACAGCCTGGAAGAGAACTAACCAGTCCATTCTGAGAATGAAATCAAAGCCTGTCATCTCAAAGACATAGAGGTCCCAAAAGAAGTTACACCCACCAACCTCAAGAGGGAACTCCTAGAACTGACATACACTAGCCATTCATGTCCCAATGGGGTGTCTAGCATCAAGATATCAGTATAAGAAAAGATACAATGTCTAAGGATCTCCATAACACCAACAGATATAAAGCAATGGGAAGAACCTGTATCGAAAAGAGTAGAATCTAAAACTAAGGCAACTAGAATAGTAACTATAACTATAGACGGGTTGAGATCCTACTCTAGTTGGGTCTGCTCCAATACTAAAGTCTGACCTATATCGTGGCCTTGTGACCCTACCTGACCACCCTGAGCTGATCCACCCTGTTGTCGTTGTACACCTGGCGACTGGCTACCACAACCATGACCTCTAACTTACCTGAATGGCCAGACGAACTCCAATTCCCAGACTAATGAGAAAATGGTGGTTCTTATCCTTGATGTGGAGTCATAGATGAGCCCTTGTCACTATATTCCTGTGATAAAAACTAACAGAATTGTTGCAGATGCCCTATCTTGCCACAATATCAGCACTCAACTGGGTCTCTCGGGAAATGTGTCCTCGTATTCCCACCCTTCCCACACTGGTAACATACCACCTTGCTACCTGAAGGTGTATCTATCCTACTCGAATCTCAACATGTAGATTCCCTATAGTGCTTCCTACTATCAACTGAAGAAGAACCATCTCTAGATACTAATCCTCCCTGGACCACAGCTCTAGAATCCCTCATGTTGCGCTCTGTGATCAGTGCCTTATTGATGATTAAAGATATAGAAGCCAATCTATAGATGGTCACCTAAGCCCAAATGGATTTCCTGAGACCATCCCAAATATTTCTCATGATAAATAAATCATCTCTCCCTAAAAAGGGTGTAATGAACTACATCTCAATGAATAGATAAGAATATAACATGATTGAAAGAGTACCCTACTCCAAACTCATGAACTCTCAGGCTTGATCATCCCCCAAAGTCTCCAGGTAGAAGTAATCGTAGAAGGTATGATTAAACTCATCCCAGGATATACCCTGCTGGCGTCTCTCCTGTGAGATAACATCCCACTATCTCTTGACGGAATCCCAAATAATAAAATTAGCTATCTGGACCCTCCTCTCTAGAGATGTCTCAATATTCTCGAAGATCATAACCATGGCTTCTATCCATGACAATGTATCCTGGGGTCCTCCATCCTCTGAAAAAGTGGGAGTATGCTACTACTGAAAAACCCTCATCAATTCTGCCATCGACGGGGCAGGAGGTGGTACTCCCTAGAAGGTTTTCATAAACCTCACGAAGCCCTCTTGGAACTGTGCATCGTCAACTCTATCAAGAATAAATTCTGGTTCCAAGACAG
The DNA here is from genome assembly GCA_963277665.1 of Viscum album. NCBI lineage: Eukaryota > Viridiplantae > Streptophyta > Magnoliopsida > Santalales > Viscaceae > Viscum > Viscum album. Next base: position 220,060,281 of record OY728167.1, read on the forward strand.
GCATGACTGGAGGATCTGCTCGTAGTCCCTGATCAGCAATGTCTGCTGTCTGATCACTTCCCTATAACTGGTGTACAACCGGAGGATGTCTCAGTGGCATGACACTACAAGGTCAAGCGCACACCTTAGATCAAGATTATCAATGACTGAAACTTATAAGTGGAAGAAGTGAACTATTTAAATAAAGCATTCAATTTGTAGAAAACATGGATACATGAAGTGTATAACCCCTACACAGCATGTTCCCTTAAGCCTTCACATGGGTGTGTACTCTTACCAAACCTGGTCCTGTAACACCCCATGTACACAACGTATTCTCCCCAAACACGGCATGTACTAGAATCATCTTCCCATGCCTGAGATCTTCTACACTACTTCACCTACACGTTTCTCCTATAACAAGACTACATTGTGTGTTTTTTCCAGACACAGTGTGTACTAAAAAGAACCCCATCGACCCATGATGTTAGTCACACAGCCCATTACATGGCTGACTATACATGGCGTGTTTTTCCATACACGGTGTGTACTATCTACCCATGATCCACCTCTTTCATTAGTCACATGGCTGGACACATGGTTCCTAAGACACAGCTTGTCCATAGGGTACAAGGTGCGTCCCACAAAACACTTCCCATCCTCGTGTCTCTTCCCACACATCCATTGACATGGTCAGAAACTACACAGCATAAACATAAATTAACAAGCCTGTACTTAAGAAAAACAGTTCCATCCTGAATAGAAGTACACATTGCATGTATTCTTCAATACACAATGTGTATTTTGGGTTTTTCTGAATAGTAAGCCTCAGAAACTACTCCAGAAGGCCATAAAACACTGAAACAATACTCAAAGTTCCAAATTCTAATCCATGAATGCCCATAACACCTCAAGAACAAAATTATGGCACTCATTCAAATGAAACCTTACATATTTTAAATACCCTATCAAATAGAAAGTATTTTATCAAATAATATATCACAATAGCATACATATTTAGCACAACATCTTTCACAACAACATGCAATCGATAAATTCACCCTACATGGAATAGCAGGAATGCATGACATGTGATTCCTAGAAAGTGCCTATATAATGCATGAGATGGAAGACCCTCATCTCATCAGGTTACAACATAAATAGAATCTCAATATTATCAATGATAATACCACATAACATGTGAATCACCCAAAGGTGAAATCAAATCAAATGTAAATTGTAAAACTAGAAAAATTTCAATAATTGAGGTAAATTAGCTTTCCCCTATACATGGGTTAGCTACTCCCAGGAAAAACTTATAAACAACTACCCATTCCTTCCTATACCTATCTATGGACTCCAAAAAGTATGTTAAGAATAAAAGAACATTCCCCTATGATACCACTTTGTAATTTCCCGGTTCCAAGTGCAACCCAGAGGTGCCCTGTCCCTGGTTGGTCACATGGCCTCAAGCGCATTTCCCAAAATGCCATAGGCTGCTGACTAGAAGCGAGGGCCTTGGGTGTGATAGTGGGGAAACTATTCCCTCATTGGCATAGTAATTCATCAAAAATGAAAGGATAAAAATAGCATAAGCCGTAATAACATGAAATAAGTAAACATCGGAGGACTAGAAGTAATAAGCAACACGAGCACATATATAAATGATGCATGATACATATGTCTAGGAAAGTAGCCAAAAAAGGCATAATGCTAGAATATAGTACTAAACCAAAGTTAAAAAGAAAATCAAGTGAACATATCTATAGAAATGCAAGCCTCGGCTTGGTCTCATGCCCCCCATCTCCATAGCAATCAAGTACCTAAATTAGAAGGGTGCTTTCCCTTATCTAGACCTACAACAATATAATCTATTTCGGCCCAAATGCATGACCCAGATAGGGTGAGAGACGAATCCTAGTAGGAAACCACCCAATGATCAATGCCTAACAATCAATGAATATATATAGCTGTAAATTTGAAAAATGAAGTAATAAAAAAGGAAGTACTCAAAAGTAAACAATCATACAGTTTCAACTACATTCATTTTCATTTATCAACTTAATCAACCAAAAAAAATACAAGCAACCCTCTGTAAAAGTTCTCATAGCCTAACCCCTCTAGTTCAACTTATGCAATAAGGATAGAATGAACCTCTGGGATAGCTCACACAGTCTAACCCCTTTGGTATCATGTAATCCAAGACTCTCTAAGGAAGAAATCACCATCAACTCCACCTATAGTATGTTAATGGTAAAATACAAAAACTATAAGGAATCATTTAATGTAAATTCCACATTTGGTCTCATAAAGGAACTATAGACACTCTAGGGGAGAACTCAACGTCAATCCCCCTTATGGTCTGGAAATGTGATAATTATAACAGACAATCTGGGAAACCCCTCAACGTCAATTTTCCCTATGGTCTCACTACACTAGGTTCTTGCAGCCCCATGTAATGTTATTGGGCACAAAAGATAATCATTAGCAAGAGTAAAAAATCAAAGTACTACTTGGATAATTAGATACAAGGCATATCACAACATATTAGATAAATAATCACTCCATCCTAACAACACTAGGAATGGAAAACAAATAGCCTAACATGCAAGGCTAGACCAAACGGTCAAAATCAAAACAATCATGGGAAAACACAATAATAGAATTGTAATTAACCCTCTTTACAATAAAAAACCTCTATTATAACATAAAAGGCATGGAAAACATTAACTGTGTTAAAATCCCTAAACCCGCAAAAACCTGAACAAGGGTATTGGGCACTTTTTAACATATAATTCAAATACAAACTACAGAAAGGCACAAACCACCTACCTTATCCTTGTATGCTCAATATATGCGAACCCAAGGCATTGAATAGACCTAGAACTCCATAGATATACAAAAACATCTAAAATTTTCAACCAATGATATCTCACAAAATAGGAGAAATCCGGAAAAGAGGCTCTGGAAGAAAGAAGAGCTTACCATGGTGATTCCAATGCAATCAACGGCAGTCGATTTCGAGAACGAATGGAAAGTCAGGGTCTCAGAGAATATTTGTGATCGTCGCTCACTCTTGGATGAGAAAGACTTAGAAGAAGGGTTTTATATCGATTAGACGTGACCCCAGTCCAATTTTACAAATAAAAAAAGGTACACGCCATGTTCATTTATTGTGCATGGAGTGTACTTGCCTTAATGGGCCCCCAGTTTAGGCGGTCTCCACATCACATCACATGGCCATGTACTCAGCTGTTACACAGCTAGTACAGGGATACCCATAGAAACCAGGTACATGTCAAGTAATAATATGTACACGGTGTGTACTCCTTAAATTTCCAGAAACTCCTCTTTTTCTCAAAAACACCAGAAAATAAAACACATACCTAAAAAGAAGGTTAGTGTTCTTACATAACTCATCCTTGTAATTTCTCCTTTATATCTATCATTAAGAATTCTTATATTTGAATTTTAGTAATGAAAAAATATAAAAGACATGGATAAGGTGTTTTAGTAGTGAAATGGATAATTATTTTTCAAGATAAGTTTCTCAATGAGTGTCTAAATGTGAGGAGGTGAATTTCTCCTTTTATACGTGAGAGGGGTGGTACTTTTTTAAGTACCCTTAACATTAAAATAGAATAATAGAATTTATAATGGTAATGTTCCTCTAAGTATACATGTTTTACAATATAGGATAATTTAGGTTCAAAATACACTAATAAAATCAGATTTAGAAATTTTTTAATGATTTGTGTGGCTTTATCCCATTCTTTAACCCTCCCCCCCCCCCCCGACCCTTTTATCCTCTACCAAGGTGACTAACATACACCATTGTATCTTTTATTTTTTTATCAAAAGTAGAATTATCCATATTTCTAAATTTGAATGTAATGATTCAAAATACATAATCCATTTTTCAAGATTAAATTTCTATTGGTGTTAAAAATTAATTTTAACATAAATATAAAAAATATTATGAAAAATCATTTTTTGAAAATTGTATTTTTATGTATAAAAATGATTTTACATGAAAATCATCTGTAGTTTTGAACCTCATGAAATTTATATGTTTCCTTATTTAAAAAATATATATTTATGTCCAAACCAATCCAAAACCAAATGTATCCTTGTAATTAGTTAATTATTGAAAACTATTAAGACTACTTATTTAAATAGAATAAAACATCACTTGGTTTCTAAATACCAATCATAGTTTCCCAAATTCATAATTATTTCATTAATTAATTACTTTAATTATTAAATATATATATTGGTAATTTAAATAAAATTAAAAAATATTAAATCATTAATTGATAAAAAAATAATCATGGAATACAATTTCTTGTACTCGCTAAAGATTTACGTATGTTTGGTGGAGATCATATTCACGTATGTACTTTTGTAGGTAAATGAAAATAAAAAATCCATGTTTGAAATGGTTTCTATCTTCTCCAAGAACTAATCATTGTTTTCAATAAATAATAACTTTAAATAAAATAATATCCCCATCGCTTCTTTCTCATTTAATGAGAATACTTCATATAAAAGTGATAGGATTTGTAAAAACTATGTTTTTCACTATTCACCCAAAAATAAACCATTTCATAAAAATCTCCGAAATTCACCCGAAGATAACTATTACATTATAAATTAAAAAATTATATTATTTTAATAATATTGAAATTCAAAAATTGTAAAATTTATTTTTTAAATAAAGATCCAAAATATAAATAAATATTTTTTTTTGTAAAATAACATTTTAAACGTTAAATATTCATAATATTAATAAATGTTAACATATTTGTTCATATATTTAAATACTAAATATCAAAATAATTATATTTTAAAACATATCAATTCAATTTATTAGGATTAAATAAGAAACATTTTAAAAAATATTCAATCGAAAAAAACACTTTTAAACATTAAATCATATTAATTATTTAACCTATAAATGTGATCACTGGAAATTTATTTCTATATTTTTATTTACTAGATGATTTATTATTATTATTATTATTTACCTAATATTAAAAACTTAATATGTTAGTGATTTTTGTATTTTAGAGTTTCGTGTTGAAAAAGATATTAAACATGGTATTTATTTTCTGAAGAATTACGTATTTAAATTTTAAGATGTTATAGATCAACACATGGTCCTATTTTAATGCTATAATAAAAAACATTATTCTATAATAAAACTTTTAAGGAAAGGTGTTTATCCCAATATCATTTTTAATCCATTTAATGAGATCCTAACATATCTTCCAATGTTTTAATTGTCCTTCCATCTTTACTATCAGTCCGAGGATGAATAGAAGTGTTATATATCAATAATATATTCAAGTATTTATGCATAATTCTCAATAAATTCAAGGTAATACTCAAATCATGACATGATATAACGGAATTTGTTACTTCATGAAGCCATACAACTTCCGTTATTTATATCATGCAATGTTAATCAACCAAGAAATCTTCTTCAATAGAAATTAAATATGTCGACATTGAAAGAATATCAACTAAAACCCTAATGGTAGTATGAACTTTAATAGTATTAAGATGTCCAATGATGAAATATATGGCGATGTTATCCTATTTATATATTGTTATGTGTATTTTTTCCACCTCCTATTATACATCTGTCATTCTTATTTAAGTTGATCACATAGAATACATCCAATATATACTCTATAATCTCCCCCTTGGTTTTTTTCCATCATAAAATATCCTTGAGATCTCCATTAATTTTTGTAATTATAAGATGGAAATAAAATTATGTGCAAAGAGTGTCATCCAATAGCTCCTTCATTTATTTCTGTATTAAAGTGAAAAAAAAATCATTTCCAAAATCTTATAATTCCAATATTTTTAAGGTTTAATGCTATAATATTCCTTATAGTATTATATAGGTATTTATCCTCCTTCATCACTTCCTTGATCTTTACATAAATGGATGGTTAATAAATAACTTTGTAAAACATGGATTTCTCCCCTGACTTTGTGATTTAAAGGTATATCCTTTGAAATTAAATGATTATAAGGTCACTTTCAATCCTAATAATGGATAATGTACCATTATCATTCCTACTAAGAGTATCATCCACCTTTTTTTGGCATTCTAGGGTGGTAATGTAATGGTAATTCATAATCCTTTACCAACTGTAACAATTTACTCTGACACGTGTTTAACTCCTTCTATATGAATATATACGTCTTGTAATTATGGTGAGTATATATTTCATAATTTTCACCATTGAGATACTTTATTTATATCTTTAATGAAAATATTACCATTTTTAGATCTAGATCAAGCATATGCTGATTTCTCTCATGGGTATTAAATTTAATGAGGCATACAATACTAGAAAGTCATTTTGCATGAGGACAAATTCAAATCCCATCATTGATGCATCAATGTATATCAAAAACCCATTATTCAGTTTTAGGTATCATGGGTAAATTTTTAAGGACTAACCTTCTCTAAATATCCTTCAGATTTTATTCCTAATCATTTATCCAAATGAAATTGAATCCTTTCTAAGTTAACTTGGTTAGTGTATTTGATTGTGAGCTGAAATTTATCACAAGAATCAACAATATCAAGTAAATCGAAGAAAAATATAAATCCCTATGAAAGTGATTGGCCTATTCCATCCTTAAATAACTTATATCTTTTAAAAACCCATATATTTACCCTCACTAGTGAATATAGGATCTAAGAATGCTACTTTTGTATCTTAAATTAACACTTAATAAATTTATCATACATTTTATAATTTCTCATTGTCCTAAGACCAAAACTAAAACAATAATTATTCTCTTCCTTATACGTAGAATATATAATAATATCATCTATAAATTCATCAACAAGTTAATACATGTAATCTATAATGAACCTATTCATTACATCCATGAATATAGAATTGGGATTGTTAAGTTATAATGACACCACTATGAATTTATAGTATTCATATATTATAAGAAATTGTGTGTTGGATATATCCACCATTGAATGATGATATCCAAATCAAATTTAATTCTTTGAGAAGTATTGAGAACATATTAATTGATCAAACATTCCATCAACATGGGGTAGAAGAAAATTTATTTTTGATCATGAATGTATTAAGGTTTTGATAATCAATATAGAGACACAGTGATCCATCTTTATTCTAAATAACGAGAATTCTTTTTAAAAGTAACGTCCCATTAACATACATATCCAAGTAAATTTAAAATAAAATTCACATTATAAAATTCCTAAATATATTTTTTGTTAATAATTTTAGATATCTAGGTCATAACCAGTACAAAAAAACCCATATATATACAAAGTGAACCCTTATAATCGGTATCAATTTTTTACAAAATATAAAAAAAATAAAGAAAACGTGTTTTATTTTCCTGAAAAATCTTTACAACTTTCAACATGACTTATTCCCAATTATTACCCATCCTTAATCCCGTTTATAATCATTTTGGAATATGTTATGATCACAATAAGTAATTTAAGGGGCATAATATGATGAAATCTGTTAGTCGAGTGAGAAACATGAAAACCCATGTAATGTTTTCAATTATCTTAAATTTCATTTGAGAATATGAAATAAAAAATTTTCACATCAGAAACACACACACACTTTTTTCACAAGAAAACCCATTAAACCCCATAGAATAAAAATAAGAACCCTTTAAGAAATATAGAGAATCATATTCATAAAATCATTTCAAAATTGGTTCCATTGGAATATTCATACATATAAAATCCAATATAATTTAGTATAGAACATAATAATTCCTCAATCCATTGTATATATATAATATAGTTCACCCTTAATATATTCAATATCAATATCTCATGTTTTTTCATGAGCTATAATGGGGATCAACCCTTTGTATAAGCTATATCGGGCTTAAATAGGAGCTATAATGGGGAACAAATCATATTATAAGTTGTATCACCATCACCCATTTTTTATATAATTCCTGAGTACCATATCATGAATAAAAAAATTTATTCATTCACTTTATCTCCATAAATCCCTTTGAAAAAACATGTTTTAAGAAATATCCAAAATAATTTATTATATTGAAATTCCCTTTCTATTTAGGAACACCTTATCAATACTAAAATACCAATAAAAAGGTAAAGATGAATTTTCTTTAAAGAAAAAATAAATAATGTAATGAAATATAGAAATTAAATGATGGGATTGGTAGTGGGAAAAGTCATTGTCTCCAAAAACATTAAAATAGAACATCCCTTTTCTCATTTATATTGAAATTTAAATATTCTGTAAAAAGAGTCCTTTTTGAAATCTATTGAAAGAAAGATAGAATATGATTAAAATCTCCATTAAAATCCCTTTATTTCCATATATTAACATACATAAACAAAATATATTAATATGTACTTTGAATAAACCGATTTAGAAAATAAATCATTAAAATATTTAAAATGAGGTGTTTAGTCAAAAATTCCCTTACCCAGAGTCAGACTTATCGTGTATGTATTTATATTACTAAGTAATAAACATATGAAAATTATTTACTTCATTTATAAAAAATTTCATGTTTTATGGCCCTTTTATTTCACTTATTACCATTTCATATAAAATTATTTTTTCAATAAAGTTCATGTCGAATGTTTTGATGATATTCATCTCTTATGTCCAAAATGAATTCAGTATGTTGACTATGGTCTTATAGGTCCTTATTTAATAATATATAGAATAATAATAATGAAATAATTATCAATATAATACATATTTTATACTTTAAAAACCAATCCTGAATTATGGTTATGAAAAATTAACTACTTGACAACGACATAGACAATAGGTCACACGTATGCATGAGTAACATTTCCATTTTTCATAAATATTTTTATAAATAATTTATTTATTATTTAATATTTAAATAATTATAATAATATTAAAAATACCATATTTTTTCTTTAAATATTCTTATATATATCATCAATGTTATTGGGTGATGAAAAAGTATCGCATCGCTTCGTGGAGGTGGCAGCCTATGCTTACGCATGGAAGACATAATCATATTTCAGTGAGAAGAAAGGTAAGAAATAAAATTATAAATTTTCTTTTCATAATGGTTATTGTTTCATTAATATCAAAATTATTTCATGTATATGACATATACTTGTTAGCTTCCATGAAAATTGTTAGTGAAAAACGAATCACATCGCTTCGTGAGGAAGTAGTCCCCCGTACACACGAGAAACATTATCATATCCCCCAAAAATATAATGTAACATGGAATATGTGATATAATAATTATGTAATTATAATTATTTAATTAATATTATATTTATATACTTTAAATATATCATTATAACTATCAATAAGAGGATGTGATGGAAAATGAATTACATTAGTTCACAGGGTGCCAGTCTGTCAAACACATGAACGGTGGTTTTGATTCACATTTGATGTAACACAATATGTTTCTAGTTTACAAAATTAACGTGATAACAAATATTTATATTTGATATATTGAATTTATTATTTCATCATTGTTGATTAATATTTTAGGTAACAGGAATAAGTAATAAAACTAAAAGTTTTGTTAAAGAATGATACCTCTTCTTCGGATAACCTCTTAAGGCTTACACATAAAGCATTCCTAGATCGGTTTTAAGATAAAAAAGTCCTCCATGATGTGGGTAGGGGTGTTTGGAAGCTATTTGGGTAGTTATTTTCTAATAAAATTATACTTACATGTATAGAGGATAGGATAGGGGTGGACTTTTATATGTGGGGTAGAGGAATAACATGGAATTTCTATAAAAAAAAGTGATACCCACATTGTTCACATGAAAGTGGTTCCCAAATTAACCATTATGGACCCTTATATGATATAATTTGTATATATGCAGAGAAAATATAGTTTAAGTATTTTATAGGTCATTTTACCCTTTTTTTTAACCACCCTAGAAATCTATTTTTACCTTAACCTTGATAAACAGTTTTTACTTTTTTACTAGTATTTGTGGACAAATATTAAGTTAAACATATAATATAATATAAATTATTATTATTCAAAATATGGAATTAAAATTTTAAATTCCACATATATAAGTAGTAGAATTTAATTTAAAATTAAACATGCAGATGTGATGAAAAAGTTGTTCCTCAAGAAACATATATTTCAAGCATAATATGATTTCATATAAACTCAATGACTAGTAATAACCATTGTATGAATTTAAGAAAACATTTATTGAAATGTAATATATATATATAATTTAAATCATTCCTAATTAGTGGGTTTTATAATTAATTAAAACCAAGAAACATCATTAATTTTAAAAAGGTTTTTAGAAAAAACATTTTTTAGACACAAAAATAAACTTATACTAAAATCCAATGTACAGATGATTCAAATGTAATTTTTTTAAAATATATTTTACCAATATATATTTTACATTAAATAATATTTCAAATCTATTTTTACTTTTAAAATAAAAAATATATTGAAAATAAATGATATTTTTACAAATATCGATATTTTTCACTATTCACATAAAAATATTGTTTTTTGAAAAATTACAAAATTTCTCTTTATGATAATTTTAACGTGATGCTTTCAAAAATGAAATTAGTTTTTTCATATAAAAATTATATAATTTATAAATTAATCTATTGAATGAAGTTTTATAGTAATGAATATAAATATCTAATCTGTATTAACAAACATGAAAATGATTAATTATATCATTTAATAGGTTGTTTAATTCTTACCTTCTTTTCAAAAAAAATTCCTTGTAGTTTTATTTACTTATTGAAAAATTGGGGATATCATTTCCCCATATCATTTTCATATTACCATGTTTCTTCTATAAAAATATGGGTTTTACACAAAACCATAACCTAGTGAATAACTTTATTTTATAAAAAAGTATCCATATGATCAATATTATTAATTATTTTCTCCTAGTAAGAAATATTCTCTTCCAAATGAACAACTTTATGGTTCAAAACATGAGATGAATTTTGATTATATTTCCTTAACATTGAAACATGAAATGCATTGTGTACCTAAGATAAACTCATATTCAAATCCACTCAGTGGGAAATGAATCCAGAATTCTCTAGGATTTCATATGTTCTAATGAACCATGCACTTAAATTCCCCTTTAAACCAAAATTCATAACACTTTTCCATAGTGATAATTTATAAAATACATTATCACCTACCTCAAAAAAAGTTATTTCCACCCATAATCCACCTAAAATTTTTGTATGCTATGATTAAACCTCATTTAATGAAAAATAAACTACACATTCTCATCTATTTACACTACTTACATTGGCCTCATTAACTTCCTTTCTCATATTCCATCCCAAAAAGCTATCATCTGACATCACTTTCTAGATAGTGGCTAAAAATAATCTGTCTATATACTTAAATGAAAATTGTTATTATATAAAAACTCATCCACAGATATATACTGATCCTAACCTCCATGGTAATCCATTAACAATAATGAATCATATGTTCCATGGTATAAATCGTCTGTTATGATTCATCATCATATTGTGTTTGAAATTCTATACTGTAATTTACTTCAATACCCAACGATATATGAAGTCCTTTCAAAAAATGAGAAGTGAACCTGGGATCATGGTCTTGTATAATGGAGAGAGGAACTCCATATAACATTAATATCTCCTTTAGATATAGTCCAAAAAAATTGATTGGAAGACATAGTATCTTTAATAAGAATGAAAATGTTCATATATAGTTAATATATCAGTAATAATTAAAATCACATTGTTCCTCAAGATGTATTTGTCACTCCCACAATGGAATCCATTTATATATTTTCCAACATTCACTCTGGAACTATAAAAGGTTGAATAATTCCCTTCAGTAATTGTCATTATTACCTAAATTCTTTAAAATTCAAAAATTTCATGATAAAGTCATAAATATCTCATTTCATTCCATCTCATCATTAATACTCTTGATGGTCTCTATAAATCTTAGTGCTATAAGGATTAATAAAAAATGGGGAACTATGATCTTCACTCAATAATTATCTCCTCAACTGAGATTTATAGGGTACACAAAATCTCTTTCCATATATTATAACACCTTATTCATCAACATTAAACTTGAGAAACTAACCCTTATTTATGGATTCATCATTTTCCTACAAATCATGATCCACCTTTAGAGAATTCTTAATTATTTTTGACAGATATCATTGCACTAAAACTTGAAACAAAAAAAGGAGTACCTTTTATGTAAATTATCTAGCCCAAAATCCATCAAATCATTATCCATAGGGTCATGTTCTAAATGTAACATGGTTAATGTAGTTTTATGTTTTTTAATCAATGCACCAACCACCTTTTTTCCTTTTCGAGAATTGTAATGAATTTATGAATTATTATCCTTAGTCAGTTCAAACTATATTCGATTTCTCAAGATCAATTATTTCTAAATGAATATGTACTTAAATATTTTATGATCAACATATATTTAACAAATTACCACATACAAAAGATTCCTCAATCTTTTTAAACAAAAAAAACACAATAGTTAATTTTAGAACATGTGTGGGTTTATTTAACTCATCAATATTTAGTTTCTATGAATCATAAAAAATTAATTGATCATTTTTCATCAAGAAACAACCAAATAATTTTATGTAAACATCACTGTAAATGAGAAATTCAAAAAATATATGGAAGGACCACTGCTAGAGAATTAAAAAAATATTCATTTTTTTCATGAAAAAATAATAAAATTATTTTTTCTAGATGAATTTAACTCCTTTTGGAGTAAACTTAATCAATAGGCTAGAAAAATGAGAAAGGTTTTAAAAAAATCGTTAGTGGTAACCTGATAAACCCAGAAAATGATGACTCTAAATTACATTTTTTTGTCTTTTCCAATCCTAAAAAACTTTATTTTTAGAGGTTTCAATAGTAATAAAAAATTTATAAATAATGTTCCCAAGGAAAGAAATTTATTTCATCCAAGATTCACACTTACTAAATTTTCTATATAGATTATTTTCTTTTATGTTTCTCAAAACAATACATAGGTGTATTTCACATTCCATGTGAAATTTAGGAAATAAAGAAATATTATAAAAATACAACCAAAATATTATCCATGAACTCATGGAAGCTCTGTTCATAATGTTTATAAATACAGAAGGTGTATTAGTCAACCAAATGGAATAACTACAAACTCATAATCTGCATATCTAGTATGAAATTTTTTTTCTTCATAATATCTTCAACCATCACCTTTGAGTGATAGTACATTGACCTGAGATAAATTTTCAAATAATATTTTTCTCCCTGAATCTGATAAAAATACTAAAATATGATTAAAATTATTATTTTTATTAAGAGTTATGTTATGTATCATTGTACCATCTTTCTTTTAAAAATAGAAGCACCCCATGGTGAAGTTCTATGTCCAATTAGTCATTTATCTAACAACTCCAGCAATTTTTTTTAATTCTAAAAGTTATTCTTCTTCCATTTGATATGGGGGTTCTGAAATAGTTTTAGTAACATATACTAAGTTAATAGTAAATTCATCCTCTTGATCATGAATAACACGAGGAAAATATTTTGGAAATATGTCTATTAATTCATTCACTACTAGAAAATTGCTAATCTATAGAGTTTCATATTTTTCAACAATATGATATCGGTACTATTCATATCCATCTATACTCAATTAATTAGCTTATTTATAGGGTATCAATGGTGTAAAATCATTTAACAACACAATCTTAGATATTAAATCTATCTTATCAAGATAAACTAAAATCTAGTCCATTATAAAAATTATATGAAACTCTATCATAGAAAATTCAATAAAAGTTGTAGGAAACACCATCCCACTATTAATAATAGTAATATCCCAATAATTCTTTGTTTATTTAATATTTTATCATAGAGTTTCCACTAAAATGTTCATCATCCTTGCATGAGTTGATATTTCCATTTTTTTTTAAAATATGACATAAATGAAAAAATGTTAAAATATAGAGTTAAATAGTGTATTGGAATAATTTTAATAAAAAATTTACATGCCTTTAACCGCTTCATTTGATGGTCCAACATCAACCATTTTAGTATAAGATTATTTTACCACACATTTATATTTCCAATCATGATGATTTCAAGCAAGAGTGATTAAATTTGTACATAAATTACCATAATTTCCTAACTCATTACAGATAAAACATATCACCATTACCTAGATATATATTAACCCATTATTTGATTGTTGAAGACTCTTTATTTCTAATCATGAGCCTTATCAAAAAAAATTACCACATTGGTAACACTTTTCAGATCCTAAAAAACATTCCAAAAAATTTCATTTACCACAGATGGAACATGGTGGGGGATTCCCTACTGATTTCTTTGTTTGTTGCTTCTCTGATATTTCCACCATGATTATTACATGCATTTTACATCTCGGGGAGTGTATATTTCAGATAAATGCATCTCAAATTTCACAGCACAACGAACAACTTTATCATAACATTTAAATTCTCATGAAGCCAAATATCTTTATTAAATTTTTTTCCATCCTAAGTAAAAATGATTAATTTTAGTATGACTATTCCAAATAAAATCTATTACATAACTGGAAAATTTGGAGATGTTTTCTACCTATAAATATAACCCATATTCATATTTTTCCACAATTCCAAAAAAAATCTCCATCCTTAGATGAGCAGCCTTTGGAAAATATTTTTCAAGGAATGAGATTCCTAAATGTGTCCCATTCTATACAATAAATTTCATGTACTACTTTTGTATTTTTAACCAAATACCACAATTGGTCATCTTTATCTTCAAAATTATAAATGTATGGGGTTACCTTCTACGTTATAAACTCCCCATGACTTAAAATATCATTTACAGTGTATTGATATTTCCTTCAAATGCCACATGGTCATATGATACATTCAATGATGGGGAAAATTGTCTCATAAAATAATCCATTGCATACATGTTATTTCAAGGTATATTATGTTTTTATATATCTTGGATATTGAAAGAACTAGCTTCCATGAACTGATCCTTCACAATAATGAATTGCTCATTCCTGGTTCCATTCATTCAAGGATGCTGATGAGGAAAGATATTTTCCTCTTGGTTTCTTCTTTCTAAAGCTTTCATATTTTCTTTTTAGAAAACCATTATGAAAAAATATTATTTAGATGAATCAATATGGTAATAGTGTGATTCTAAATCATTTTATATTATCCATAAGGTAAAATTATTCAACGGAATGTCATTAATAATATATTACCATCATCCTTTTATCTCATACAAAATATGAGGACCTTACATTAAAATTTACATATTCCATTGATGTTAAAAATAATAATTCAATTACATAAATTCCTCAATATTTTTTTGGATTATTTTTTTAGAGAGTTAGTTCCTAACTCTTACATTAAAACCCCATTTTTATAAAATTAGTATACTTAAAATTAGTAGTCCTTTTTCCCCAATATAAAACTTTTAAAAAGACACTCATTTTAATTTCCTAAAAAATATTCATTATTTTCAACTTGACATCTTCCATTTACTTAACCATCATTAAACCCTTCCAAAATAATTTTAAAAAGTGTGATGAGCCTAAAAAATCTCAGTAATGGACAAAAAAAGAATGAATTTGTAAGTCTAGTGAAAAAAAATGAAACCCCTTTTAATGTTTACATTTACTTTTAAATTTATCTAAGAGTATGATATAAAAAATTTACATATGAAAATTACACACACTTTTTTCTCAAACGAAACTATTAAGACCAATAGCAATCAATTAAAAATAATTCTTTGAAACTTATATAATCTTATTCATAAAACCCTTTGAAAACCCTTAAAATTATAATAACCATATGGATGAAAACCAATATAATTACCCAATTAATTAGAATGATATAGTGGTTCTCCCTGATCGTATATGTAATAACGGGGTCACCTATGTTCTATGAGGAATAATGGGGCCCAAACCTTCATATTAACTATATTAGGCCCTCCTGTGAGATATAATAGGGATCCACCCATCGTATAAGATGAATTAGGCTCCCATTTTTCTCATATATGATTCTTTAGTACCATATCATATATAATTTTTTTTCTTGAACCTTTTCATCATAAAACCATTTTAAAAACACTTATATACCCACATATGAAACCTTTTGGGATATTGAAATTCCATTTACTTTTAAAAACTCATTTTCAAAACCAAAATAACAAAAAAATTGAAATTTGAGTTTTGATTAAATAAAATGTGAAATATTGTATTGGAATCCATAAATCAAAAAATAGTTATTGAAGTGGGAAAATTCATTGTAAACCTATATCCTAAAATATGATATTCCTATTTTTGTAAAGAAAGTAAAAAAATTATATAAAAATATACCTTTTTGAAAACCATTGAATCAAATTTTAAAGCATATTAAAATGAAATTTATTATCAATTTATTTCAATTTAAAAATATATAAAATATTTTTATGAATATAGAAGTGGAATAAAAATATTTTTAAAAAAATATTTAAAACATTCCAACATTAACAAATTTTATAGAAAAAATAAGGGGGGAGCCCGAATACAATTATAGGGGCCTAAAATAATGTAGTCCAAGAGAATCATCACTCACAAGATTAGCACACTCTAAGGGGAAGGACCCTATGGTATTAATGATTATACAAGAGTTATCAGGGGAGTCCCATGAGGCTAGGATGTCTGCCAACATATTCCCTTCCCACCACATGTGAGTAATAAAAATGTGATTGGAGCTAAGACGCTTGCATCTGCAAACTAGATAAGTGATACACCCAGGAATAGAATTAGACTCTCTGTTGGATCTATGTAGAATAGATAAATCCGCTTCCACCCCCTCCAGTGAGATCTCATGGGGGATGAATAATTCCAGGCCCCTATGCATGGCTATAGATTTTTCTAAGAGAGATTCCCCACATCCAAAAGTAGCACTCAAGGCTAGAAGGACAGAGTTTTCTGGTTGTGAATAACTCCCCCCATGTTACCATTAATGCATGACCCTCAAATATTCTACTTGATACCACTAACTGGCAGAATCTATCAGACCCAATTGCCTTGTGAGGGAGACCTGTGAACTGATTTATCTGATACCTTTCCATCCATGAGACGACGGAGGGAAGGGGAAGAATCTCAATTCTTACGAAATGGGGGCTGATCAACATGTAGGGAGCATCCATGGACCATGACTGCCAGCTGTGAACTCATAAGCCCCTCGTTTTGAACCATGTTGCGCACCTTACATATTATACAGTATCTATAAGCCATGAATAGTGAGTGAGATTTGCATTCATGGTTGTTATCATGAAAATTTTGAAACCTAGAATGAAGAAAATTACTCTTGGGAACCTCATGTTCAAAATTCCCTCTACAAGCACCTAGGCCGAGCGACATGGAGGACACCGATTCCCCTTCAAATAATATGTGGTCAATGGACTCTTCTATTGGTTGACAACAAAAATTGCATTAGGAGACAAGAGAAACACCTCACTGTCACACTCTCTATTCAGTAGGAAGGGCTTGATTGTGTATCTTTCAGAATAGGAAGTTGATTTTAGTGGGGAATTCATTGCGCCATAGAACTTCTCCCCATGTTTCGTGCTTTTGATCCCAATTCAAAACCCGATGGTGATCCTTTGTTGAGAATATCTCATACAAAGATACATCAAATCCCATCCAATATAGGTCTTAATTGAGGGAGATTCTATTGAATTCTTCCTGATGTTGTTGGTTGAGAGTGGTGTGAAGAAAAGTAGGGTACATGATGGTCTGTGGGAAGGAAATAATCGGAACAAAAAACCCAGGAAAATCCAAATAATTTCCCACCCATTTTGTATCCCAGTAATTAAATGGCCCATACCTAATGATCCATCTAGAATTATCATGAAGGATATTTTAGTGGATCCAAATTTGGCCTCATATCTTAAAGATCCTACCCCCAATCCTCCCAAAACCGCTACATATTGGTTGGAAATGAACTTAAACCACAATGATGTTCCCTCCATGAAGTCCCATGTCAGCCTCGCTTGAAGATAGATCCTAGAATTAGTGAAAATTTTGAGGCCGATTCTTCCAATCCCAACATCCTAATCCATTATATGCTATGATTCCCAATGATGATGATGTGCATCCCAGATGAAGGCAGTAAGAATACGTTCAATACATTGGATATCCTCTTTAAGGGAAATGTGATCTGAAAAAACATGCATGGGAATGGAGGAAAGTACGTTGTTAAACAGTGTTATATGTCCACCAAATGAGAGGAAGAGATTTTCCAAATGTGAATATGGTTTGAAATTTTTTCAATAATACCATCGATTTAAAACATTTAAAATGATGTTTTTCATCAAAAAGTCCCATACATTGAGTATGGGTTGTCACATGTGTAATTATCATAATGAATACTATATATATATTGATTATTTACTTTCTTTATAACCTAATTGAAGATTATTTTTACTTTTATTTCACTTTTTACCATATCATATACAATTACCTAATTAATTATGTTTATGTCAGATGTTTTGATGTTATTCGGCTCATATGTCTAAAATAACTTCGATATGATAACTATAGTCAAACAGTTCAATATCAAATCATATTCATAATATTAATAACAAAATATATATCATTTATTATTTTAAAAGAGATCATAAATGATAGGTATGAAAAATGAACTACATTACAATCATTGTATTGTAGGTCCTACGTACACCAGAGTAAATTTTACATTTTTAAATGGTTATTATCGATAAAAGGTGTGTGTAATATTTTCATTCCAAAATAATAATAAAATATTAACTAACATATTTTTCCTTTAAATATACTTATATATATCATCCTTGTGATTTGGTGATGAGAAAATAAATAAACCACTTCATGGACTGGTAGTCCACAGGTACGCATGAATGACGTTATCATTCTTTAGTGAGTGGAAAGTTAAGAAGGAATATATTATATTATATTTTAATAATGCTAAATATTTTGATGAATATAATTATTATTTTATGTAGATCACATATATTATTTTAATTTATCTTTGTTTCTTTTCATGAAAAGTGTTAGTGAAAAACAAAACTCATCACTTCATGTGGCGGTAGTCCATCGTACATTCGAGAAACAAAATTATATCCCCCATGGAATAAAATTTAAGAAGGTATATATTATATCACAATTAAAAAATTATAATTATTTAAAAAATATCAAATATATACTTTTAATACGTAATTATAACCATATGTAAGAGGAGGTTAGGGAAGAGAACTGCATCAGTTTGCGAGGTGGTATCCCACTTTAAACAAGAACGACAGTTTCATTTCACACATGATGGAAGTAGATATGGATATAGGTTAATACATTAATATAATAACATCTCAGTATATGTTAGATAGTTTTTTTTTATTATTTCTTCATTGTTTAAGAACATTAGTTTAATGTGGAAGAAGAAATAAAACAAAAATTCTCAGTTAATAATGATATCTCTTCATCAAAAATCTTCTTAAGGTTTACAAAAAAATTTCCTAGAGTGGTTTTATAATAAAATAAAATAATCTTTGATGTAGGGAGGGAATTTATTAAGGTATTTTTTAGGTATTGTCTTAACAAAAATTATTTATATATGTTTATAGTAGAAGATAGTGTGTGGACTTTTATAAGAGGTTGAGAGGTCGCACTTGTAATTATTGAAAAGAAAAATTGGTATCCACATTTAGAACATAGAAAAAGGCACCAAAATAAACCATTATTAAAACATAGATTATATAAGTTCAAATTATAACCATGAATTAGAATTTTTAAAAGTTTTTAGTTCATTTTAGCCTTTATATTTTTAGTTTAAAACCCAGTAAATCTGTTTTTACCTTAACCATGGTAAAAGATATTCACTATTTTCACTATTCGTTATGACAAAAAAATAAGTTGACCATATTAAATTATTTAAAATATTATGATTAATAATTTGTAATCTTTTTTTCTAAAATTTAGTAAATATTAGTGGTAGAATCATATTTAAAACTAAACCTAGAGATGGGATGAAAAAAATCATAAAAACTTATCTTTCAAGCATATGATAAATTAATATTAACTCATTCACCAATAATAGTCATTATATGAATTTAAATTAATATTTATTAATATATAATATATATATTTCTTTTAAATAATTCTTCATTCGAGGTATTTTTAATTAATTAAAATGGAGAAACATTTTTCACTTAAAAATTGTTTTTAGGAACAAAAATCATTTTTAAACACAAAAACAAACTTGTGATAATATCCAATATAACGATGATTCAAAATTATTTAAGTGAAATAAATAAAATAACATAATAATTTTTTTCTTAAAATCATAATCAATACATAATTGGATTTAAAATTACTTAATTTATTGAATTTTTTTAATATCTGTATTTTCACTATTCATTGAAAAATCAATATTTCTTGAAAAATTAAAAAACATTACCCATAGTTAATTTTGATATGATGATTTAAAAAATTAAATTCATTTTTTCAAATTAAAATTCTATAATTTTTAAATTAAACTTTTAAATAAAACATTATACTAAAATATTTTAATTAAAACTATTTCCATTTTGATTTACAATTTAATTAATATTTTTATAAGGAATATAACTATATAATTCATATTAAAAAAATAAAATGATTTAATAAATAAATACCTAGTTTGTTATATTTTTACCCCATGGTGAATCACTTGGGTATATAAAACCCTTATTCAAATTTCCTTGTATTTTCTTCTCAAAATCTAGAATTCCAATTGGTGTTATTATATAAGTATTCTTTGATATGGGCATAGAAACAATTATTAGATCTTTTCAAAACTAAACCCTAAAATCATGGTGACAACCTAGAAAAACATTGGAAAATAAATTTAAAAATTCCTAAACAATATAAATTTTTTCAATATTGAGTTTCCCTCAAACCATTTCACCTATATGTCCGTCATTATTAATTAACAATAACAATACAAGCCAAGTGGCTTCCATTGTGATTTCATAGTCATAATTACACCAATAGGCTATCATAGGTTAATTTTGGATATGAAATGTGATTTACTTTCCCCAAAATTAATATTTTCTATATGTGGATTGATCCAATACATTCCAAAAAACACATCAAATATTTAAAAATGGAGAATAATAATATTTTTAGGAAGAACATTTCCAAAAAAATCTTGGAGGGAGGATTTATAGACTTGTGATGCAATCATTGCAGCAATAATAGTTTCCAAAAATACTTAAATATATAATCATTTAGAATAAAAAAATAATATACATAAATAAATGTTGATATATGAATTAATTTATATAGAAAGGCTAAAATATGATGTTTTTAATACAGAGCTTACTGTCACAACCCTAATATAATGATTTTGTCTTAAATACCATAATAAAACAAAAAAGGGTAACATGATTATCAATAAAAACTATCAAGAGTAATATATCATAATATAAGGAAAATCAATGCCAATTTTTTCATTATTTTGAATCATTTATTTTAACCAATGACATTATAGTTTCATCCTATATCACTTTTTCTTTAACATAGGTTTTTCTTAGTTTCATCCTCTCATTCGTCATAGAATAATCCAAAACAATTACTAAAAAATGTTCTGATACAATGATAAATTACCCAACATAATATACATATATAATAATTCATTTTTCTTGAATATCTACTTCACATCATAATAAATCGCACCACATAACCTATAGGTTTATTGTTTTTGGAGACTACATAGAAACCCAACTTATTTTACAGAAATTATTTATCATCTCCCACAAAAAATATTTAAACGCAATTTAATTATTGGCATTCTATATATATTACTCTTATTCATTTCATAGGTAATGGTAACATAAGAAAATCTGAGCTTATATGCTCAAAAAAGGGTAAATATGACCAATAATAATCATAGATAATAAGTGAGCATACGATGAACATGAAGGTATGAGATCATAAACAAGGCACATAAACACAACATTATAAAATCATATCCAATGAAATATGGATCTAAAATAATAAGTCTTTGGGAATAACATAATAAATGATTCATGAGTGTGTGGAAATATGAGTCAATAATAATTATCCATGAGAACATAACAACTGTATTTTTGATAAAGTAAAGATGAATTATAAGAATTTGGAACAAATATAAGTATATAAAATAATTTCATTATATAGGGTCACTGATAAGACCAAAGTCACATATTGTATTGATCCCCTTATTAGATTGTGTTCACTCCCCATTCCAATGAACCTAGTTTATAGAGTCCCATATTGGATTGGGTTCACACCCCAGTCCCTTAAATTTATCTAATGAGATATAAATATTTATATAATGAATTTAAGGGAAATATAATTTACAAAACATCCATAATATAATGAAAAATCATACATATTTGTGCCACATGAACATGAAAACATTCAAAATTCAATCATAAATTAGTTAATCCATGTGAAAGAAAATAGGTTTTAGGAAGATATCCAAATGATATGATTATAAATAATCTAGATAGATAAGTTGTATGATATAATTATAGAATACCAAATTGATGTATTATAAATGTTAAAGGATATTTATATATATGAAAAACAGTTTATTATATAATTATAAAATTAAACTGATAAATTAAAATAAATACCATTTTCATTTTTAATATATTTTATTTTAAAAGGAAAAAATTTATAGAATAAATTGTATAAAAATTACATAGGAAAACTATGAAAACATCAAAATGAAACTTCATAATTAATACTACAGAATATGGTCATAAAAAGTTTTCATTTAGAAAACATTAAAAAGTAAATTCCTTCGACAATTTTGTCAAGAAAGTCAAAGTCAATAGGAAATTACCCGTTTTAAAATTGTTTAAAAATATTTTTTTCACATTATTATAAAATAAGAGTAAATATAAAATGAACCTAGTAAATAATAAAATTATATATAAGGATATTGATAAATCAATACATTGAATACAATCATGGATGAGAAATATTTATGATTGGAAATATTAAATATGGTTGAATCCAATTATATGGAAGCCTTCGATTATGTTTTGAACCAAAGGGAGGTTAAATGGTATGAAAAATTTAAACCATATAAATAAAAAGTTAGTAATTAAATATTTTGGATTTTATAGAAATATATATATAATTTATCCTAATGAAAATTTTAACATTAACAATATTAATGGAAAAATGATATTTGAAATGAAACCATTATCTTTACTCCCAAATTCTAAACATGTGCATAAACCTCATATAAAATATATTTATGTTTATTATTAATATATATAATAACCTCATTCATATATATTTTACTTAATACCATTCATTTATAATTCTTTATTACCTTGTAAAAATTATTATTTGAGTGGTAATTGTTCTTTTTTCTCATGCATGATTTGGTCTTGTGTGTTTCATCATTACAAATAATCAGGGTTTTAGTAACTATAGAATGTTTGTGAAGATTTTTTATAGGCTTTTTATATATTTATGGTCACCCATGGTCATTTCACTAAACTAATTCTGAATGTTTACAAACACTTCTTAAAAATATTCTCATTAGTGATTATTGAATTAGTTAATAAATTTAATAAGTTAGTGAATATAATTTCATGTATTTCCAATATAGAATTATATAACCATCTGAAAGTAATAATTATATAATTATATTACTATAATTTAGGTTTTATTATTCATTTATAACATAAATATTTTAGCATCTTTCTTGTAGGTGGTAAAACCGACTAAAGGAAGATGTCACACCCCAACCCAAAAATATTCTATTAGTTTAATTAATTTGGAGTTTTTATTTATTTATATTCTTTTCTAGGTGTTTTCCCTTGAAGTTGGGATTTTTTCAACATTCAAATCACGTTGAACAGTTAAGGAACATGGTTTTCAAAACTGTGTTGTAACCATGCGAAAAATTCTACAGTTTTTAATAGAGAAAAATAATGGTTGTCACATGATATTCCAAACCATGCATCCAAACCATGCAGGGTACTGTAGAAGACTAGTAGAGGTAGCACGATTGACACACTAGTTTCCAAAACATGCAACCCAATCAATGTACCATTTTCTTTTTCAAAACAAAATTAACTTAGTTAAAATTGAAATTAAAAATTAAAAAATAGCACTAATTCCTCCCCACCCATCCTCATAGGACCCCCTCCCCCTTCCTACCCTCCATCCTGTGATATGATCTCCCCCCATAGTTTGTGACACCCTAGCCTAAGGGGTTCCTCATTCTCCCCCCACTGCCTCCTCCCCACTCCTTCTGGTGACTGATTTTCAAGTTGATCTCTAGTGTGATCTCTCAAGGTATGGTTTCTTATTCTCATCATCCTTCTTCTCATCTGATTTCTTGGTTTCTATTTTCCTTCCTAAAGTGTGGATATCATAAAAAAAACATAACCTATTTTGGGGTATTGTTTTGGTTTTCTCTTGAATTTTAGGGTTTTTGATGTCTGATTGAGGACCCTTCATGATGAAACCATCGAATTCAGTCGATTATTCATTGGTTTCAGGTCATATTTCTCTTGTCCTAATTATTTGGACCAATTTTAATTGGGGATTTTTAAATTTTATAATTTTTCATATTTATTAGAGTAATTTGGACCTTATTGGTATGGATTCAATATTCTTTTGCAGAAGGTAACATACATATTCATCCATAGGTATTAATATACATATATGTGTTCCCTCTTTATATGTTTTAACTCATGGATGTATGAATAGATAGATTGGGGATTTATTTTTTTCTATATATATTTTAAAAATTCATACATGTGTAACTATAAATGTGTGTATGCAAGCATAGGAATATATATAAGGACTCGTTTGTACATATTCATGGATATGTAAATATTTACATTGGGGATTGGTTTTCATATATATATGTGATGGTGCATATGTGAGTAAGCGGGAAAGGGAATATATGAGTGGTCAGAGATGAAAGTGTTGAGTGATGATGTGTTTCGGCTTGGTTCTCTCCATATTGAGGTATGGTCCCTATGTCTAAGCCTTTAATTTGAAATATATGATTTCTTGATATTTTTTTTAAAAAATAATTATTATATTAATATTAAATTATATTAAAATTAGTTTTGTTTGTTTGAAATTATCTTACACTTTTTCAGGTTTTTCCTTAATATACAACATGTGTTATTTTTTTCCTATGCCTATTTATGTTATTACCATTAAATATAAAGTATTCTGAATGAGTAAACTAGTATTCTAAATTATTACTAACATGTGAAGTGTGGTTTTTGGAACCCAAACTATTTGATTAAATATATTATATAAAACATCGCATGTTTGTATCTTTGATGTGTAGTTCAGAAATCTAATGACTTGAAAGGCCAATTTTTCATATTCCAGACATGAATGATAATTTCACCCTGATTTTGGGGAGTTTTTTTGGAAATGGAAATTATTTAGGCCCATTTGGATCATAGAGAGGTTTCTTTTATCATATGCTCCCCTAAGATTTTCCTTCTGATGAGTGGGAATTCACAAAGGTGGTATTAGGGATTGGGATGGTCTTACATAGTGGCAGATCTGGGTAATGTTTAATGTCAGGTCTGTGATGTCCTAGTCATTCTCTATTATACTAACATCATGATATTCCTAGATGTCAACTATAGGGTTGATTTATTGTTTATTTCTCTTCACAATTAGATATTTTAGAACCCACTAGATAGAGGATGAAGTATGTGGGATTTTCTACTAGTGATGCTAGTTTAGAGAAGCAAGATTGGTTATTGACTATGGAGGTTCACAATATGCTGAAAGGTGGTTCCAAACTGAGTACGTATTTGGATTTCTTCTATGGATTTTTTGGGAGACTCCATGATTACCTATTTGTATTTTCGTCTTTCATTCTATATTATTTTGGTTAAATTTTTTTTCTGATTATGAATGTTTTCTCATTTCTTTATTGTTTCCCCATCTTTTGGCAATGTTTGGTTTATCCTTATACAAGTATTTCTTTATGGTTTCCTTATATGTGCGATAATTTTAAACTACTATTTTTATATGGAAAACTATTTAAAAATTGAAATAATGTGTTTGGGTTTACAAATGTATTTTTTTGAAATCATTTTATAGTTATTTCAATGGAAAAACACTATTTTCTAATTGTATTTTCAAACTAGAATGACATAGTATAATTTTTAAAGATAAATCATAGAGAATATTTTATTTGTGCATGCCTACTGATTTGTAATACTCATTCCTATATATCTATCTTTTATTTTGGATTTTAGTGATACTTCAAACTCAGACTTGGTCTCCATGGTGTGACATTGATTTAATGGTTGGTGGTAACCCATAGGGTCACATGGAGGTATGTGTAGTTTTATTTCCTTTCTAGTTCAAGTGTTTTCTTTATTATCCTTTTTTATTCCTTATTTATTCAGTTATATTTATTGGATAAATCATCCCCAATTGAGTTTTATAATATTCCCAAAACTAGTTTCCATATAAGGAGTATTTGGAAGGCCTCTCAGACCTTATCCCAGTCTAGCTCGAGTGATGAGTTTAGGGCTGAACCTTGTTAGTTAATTAAAAAATGGTATCAGAAAATATCTGTAACACCCAAGATTTTTATGAGTAATATTTTGTTTTTTTATATATCATCAATGGAATCTTTCACTACATACTATCTTGGCTTACTTTACACGCAATCGCGACCTTCCTCGATAGCTTGCGTCGTACGCAATACTGAGTTTCACTAAACAACGATATGCTATTAAAATATTATTAAAACTAGCCGTTATGAATATTAATAACCACTTTTTGAAATTTTATAAATTTTATTTTTCAAAATGGACTTCATTTTTGGATTCGTAATACCGAAATTAGCCTAGGGTGAAATTTTGGTATTTTTCTGAAAACATTTAATTTTTGATGAATAGTGAAACCACTAAGTGGTAGGTTAAAAACTGAATTTTGCATAAAACATAATTTTACCGCTTCTGTGAATGGAATTTTGAAAAACCGACAGACACGGTTGATATCAGTAAGTAAAATGTGGTTCAATGAGATAAAAATAATTTTTTGGTGAATAGTAACTTTTTACTTTTGTTTACCGCGGTTAATAGTAAATAGGGTAACTAAGGGTAAATATGATATTAATATTACCCTAACACATTTCCTAATTCTATTGGATAAGTTTAATTCGACCAAAAACAAACTTAGGAATAAAATATGACCATTTAGGCCCACTTGGATTAGATTAGGACATTTATTATTAATTTATTTAAAGAAGGGTTAAAATAGTTAAAATCAAAGTTTAATAGGTAAATCATTTTAATATGGGGTTATACATAAGATAAATTCGACTATAAATATTCATTAGAAAGCTATAAAGATTTCCTATATAATGGTATTTTATTTATAATTTGTAGACATTATATAATCTAATTTATTTATGACACAATGATGATGCAGTAATTATCTTATTAATGAAATATTGACATAATTGATGTTATAAACACCAAAATAAATGTACTTTGAGACTTTTTATGAATCCCACTAATTTTATAGGTTACTATGATATATTAGTGTTGATTTAATAAACTTGGTTCTAACATATAATTCTGTTATGACTTTCACAAAAATCATATATCAAATAGTGTCAAAATTGACACAAAATAGTTTTTAAATCAAATATTATATTATTAATTGTTATTTTATTCCTAAAAATCTAAGGTTCGGCCAAATGACTTAGATAAGGATATATATATTAATAATAAACAATTTGGGGTTCGTTTGGCATGTTATAGTAAGTGTATTAACCATATAGTGTAAGAAAACAAAAAGACACGGTAAAAGTTAAATTATTTAACTTAGAGTTAAATATAATTGATAAGGTTAAAATAATAACCTAAACTTGTCTAAATCATATTGGTTGATAGGATATCGACCCATCCCCACTTTAGCTTCGAAATAATACCCTTTGGAACCATTATAAACCGATTTTGACTTTAATATAAAATAATATTTTGAGATATTCCTAAGGTGCCCCTCTCCTCCCTTATAAAAGGGCACCTCCTCCCCCTCCTCCTCACACCAATTTGAGCACTCAAGCTCGGCCAAACCCTGAAAAAATCCCTTCTCCACTTCCCTAGAATAATCCTAGAGGTCTGGTCTTCTTCAAAGACCAATCTTAGTTCCCTAAGTGGAGGATTCAAAGAGGCATTCCAAAGAAGAGGTAATATCCATTACCGATCTTTTCAATTTCTTTCTTCTTCAACTTCTTCTTCTTTATTTGTTTCATGATAAAGTAATAACATCAGTATTACTTACATACTGATATGTTATTATAAATATTAAACAACCCTAATTCACCTTCTATCCATCCTACGGAAAAATGAAATCACCGCGCGTGCGTACGTACGGAATACCGTCTCCACGCCGTGGTGTAATCTATTTTCCACCATCACCTTAAAAGGATGGGTATAATGGTGTAATGAGTAAATATTTATGATTATTATAAAGTAATATTGATACTGAAATAATATATATATACTCCCATACAATTCCACGATCATAGGAACGATATCATCACTCGTGCGTACGTACGGAATACCGTCTCCACGATGTGATGCGCCTCGTTCTACATGATCTTAATTTCATAATGATTATATAAATGAATTGAATGAATGAATATGATATATAATACACTAAAACCATTCTGGAAATGATGTATCTATAACCTAAAGATAAGAATATGAATTTATTCGACAAAACACGCATAAGAACAAAAAGTTATAAACACCCGAATAACAAGTAGCAATGAAATATTACTACTAAGAAGCTAAGAATATGACCATATATGATATCATAAAAATAATTATGATTCTGGAATAAGTCAATAACATTATTTAAATCATTATACAGGAGGTTCGGATACTTACAAAGCAAGTCAGACCTAAGGTAAGGGGAAATATCACAATCTCATTTTTGTCCGAGATTGTTTATACTTTGGTATTTACTGGGGTGTATTTTATCATCCACATCCATGTTCCCTCAATATGTAATATTATTTGTATCCACCTACAATTTTTTAAATCCAATTTTACCCTTCAGTGAATTTTTAGTAAAAGATAAGAAAGGAATCTTTTGTCGTTTTTCGTACGAGGTACTTTTTGACTTTTCCGAAAAAAGTACGAAGAATGTTTTTTTTAACTTATACGACATGAATGGATTTTTAAAACATTATTTCCAAGAAGATTCCTTTACAAGTTTTCAAGTTTATTTTTAATCAACTTCTTTTAGTTTATAATTGTATGACATGTTAAGAAAAGAAAAGTGCTTTTGAAGAAGAAAGGATATTTTCCTCAAGAATGGAGTTCAAGTGTTTTATCAAAATTATTTTCCATCTAAGATAATAAAAGGTTCTGTTTTTATCCCTATTATTACATTGATTTGATCATGTTGTGATAGAATTATTTTTATGAATTCATTTATCTTATATGAATTGTTTTATGATGTCATGTTGTTTAAGAATCCCATTTTTATTACATGGGTTATGAAATGATGTATGATTTATGATTTTTGTGGAACACATAAGAATGGTTTCATTATGAGATGGGTGGGACCTATATCTCCCTCCAATGCATGGGGTAAAGATTTTATATCTCATGAGATAGACATGGCTGGAATGGTAGGTTATACCGGTTCAGTGAAACAGGACTGGAACGAGGGTGACTCGGTTCAGAAAGGGACTTTGTCCACTAAGATAGTCTTGGAAATGAGTCTTGACTAACAAGAAATGATTATCTATGATTATGTGTGCATGCCACAAAGTTTCAAGTTTTATGTTATGATTATGGGGATCTCATTTTCACTTCTATGATTTATTCCATGTTAAGATATTATGATCTCTTTTGCAGGTTATGATTTTCAAAAAGATATGATATGATTTTTATTTCCTTTATTTGCCCTTGATGAGCATTTGAGCTCACCCTTTTATGTTTTCTTTTCCCCAGGTCAGGAAGATGGATATTAAGTAGAATATTCTACAAGGGACCCTAGATATGATGAAATAAATGGGAGACACTGTAGAAGATTTATGAACCAGTTGTTTATGTTTCCCAGTTTCTAAAGACACTATACCTATACGGTCCTTTGTGGTTTTGACATATGTTGTAATAAGTGTGCTTCAATTTTGAAGTATTAACAATGTATGTAAAGTATGGGTCATTATAGTTGGTATCAGAGGAAAGGTATAGTCAAACTTTTGAAACTAGGATGTGAAAGCCTTAGTAAGAACCCTAAGGATAAGTCTAAGCATAGAACACAATCTTAGTGTTTTAGAAATGGCCATGAATAACCTAGGATAAGACCTTAAGCATGAAAATTTTATTCTTGATTATGTGGTTTTCCTATTATAATTAGTGTTGCTCACACTATTCTTCTTGGTTTTAGTCAATGGTTGGAACCCGGAGGAACCATGTTAATACGGAATACGACGGGCAATGCAATGATTGTCCCCCTGAGCAACCAAACGTTATGGGAGATGGAATGCAAAATCTTGTAGCCATGCTCACACAACTTTCTCAAGCTATGAATCATGCAAGACTTCCAAACGAGCAAAGGAAGGAGCAAAATTCTGTTGAATCCTTCATGAGGCAGCGTCCACCTTCTTTCAGCGGGTCTATTGATCCATTAGTTGCTGAACAATGGATTAGTACTACTAAAAACATATTTTCAGTTCTTCAATGTTCTGAACATGATAAAGTCATCCTAGCAGTGTATCGTTTGGAAGGAGATGTTGATCAATGGTGGAATCTTATTAAGAATTCGAGGCAAAGGGATGAAATTGAGTCCATGGAATGGGAAGAGTTCAAGAACTTATTTTTCAATAAGTACTTCCCTCGTATTCTCCAAACAAAGATGGAGAAAGAGTTTCTCGAACTGAAGCAAAAGGATGATGAATCTGTTGGTACCTATGAAGCAAATTTTACAAGACTTGCAAGGTACGCTTCTGGTATTATTATCCAACCTGAGAGTAAGATCGATCGATTCTTTAGTGGCTTAAAACCAAGTCTTCGAAGGGCCTTAGCCATAAGGGACTTCAATAGCTACGAGGAAATCATTCGATGTGCCCTCAAAGTCAAGATGGAGATTGGAGTAACCCATTAGTCAAATGGGTTTGATAAGAAGTGGAAGATGGAATTCAAAGGAAAATCTAAAGAGCACACTGAAAAGAAGATGATCTTTCCCTTATTCCCAAAGTGTGGAAAGAAACATGGAGGGAGTTGTCTTAAAGGGACAAGTAAATGTTTCAAATGTGGAAAGGAAGGTCATCGGGAATTTGAATGCCGCGATAATGGGAAGAAGATGTCTAATGATGCAAACAAAGGAAGGGATACACAGAATGAACCTACTACACTTCAATGTTTCAAGTGCAAGGAGATGGGGAATTATGCCAATCAATGCCCAAATCCAAGGGTTGATGATGATGGTCGACGTCAACAAAATCTTAAGGCTAAAGACAAAGGAAAGTCACATGCAATTTCTATCAGCGATGTGGAGTACGATAACGAAGTGGTGAAAGGTACACTTACCATCCACTCTAAAGTAGCAAATGTTTTATATGATTCTGGATCCACCCACTCTTTTATTTCTAAATAATTTTCTAAGGGTATCACCGTATTACCTCAACAATTAGATGTTGAGTTAGCTGTGACAACACCTAATGGCACAACAGTTGCATCAAAAGTTTATAATTCTTCTCCGATTGAAGTTTGTGGGAAAGTGCTTCCTTCAAATCTTGTGATCCTTCCTATAGTGGAATTTGATGTGATTCTTGGCATGGATTGGCTTTCTCTACATGGAGCTCATATCAATTTCCAAAGAAGGGAAGTCACATTTCATATACTAGATCAATCTACGATCGTCTATCGATGCAAGGATGAATATAACCTTCCAGTGGAAATTACTTCCATCTTATGGGTCTTGATTCCACTAAATGAAGGTTATTTATCTCAAATGGTTGGTGAGAAACTCACGATTAAGAATATGCCCATCGTACGGGAGTTTGATGATGTCTTTCCGGAGGAATTACCGGTTCTTCCACCAAATCGTGAAGTTGAGTTTTCAATAGAACTCGTACCGGGTGCTTTGCCTATTTCAAATACACCTTATAGAATGGCCCCAATTGAGTTGCAGGAATTGAAGAAGCAACTCCAAGAGAATCTTGATAAAGGATTCATACGCCCTAGTGCGTCACCTTGGGGAGCACCTGTTCTATTTGTTAAGAAGAAAGATGGATCAATGAGACTCTGCATTGATTATCGAGAACTTAACAAGATCACTATCAAGAACAAATATCCTCTCCCACGCATTGATGACTTATTTGACCAACTATGCGGAGATCAATACTTTTCCAAGATTGATCTTCATTCAGGGTATCATCAATTAAGGGTCAAAAGGGAGGATATACCAAAGACGGCTTTCCGTACAAGGTATGGACATTATGAATTTATAGTGATGCCATTTGGTCTTACTAATGCCCCTGCTATCTTCATTGATCTAATGAATAGAGTCTTTAGAGACTATCTTGATCAATTTGTGGTAGTATTTATAGACGATATTCTTTTCTATTCAAAGAGCAAGGAATAGCATGAAGATCACTTGAGAATTATATTGAAGACCCTGAGAAAGGAGAAGCTTTATGCCAAATTTACCAAGTGTGAATTTTGGCTTCAAAAAGTTGCATTTTTGGGTCACATAATCTCAAAAGAGGGGATATCTGTGGATCCAGCAAAAACAGAGGTTATCGAAAGATGGTCGAGACCAACAACAGTAACTGAGATCCGAAGTTTTCTTGGTTTGGCTGGATATTATCGACATTTTGTAAAAGATTTTTCACGATTATCTAATCCACTCACCAAGTTGACTCAGAAAAGAGTTAAGTTTGTTTGGACAGAGGAATGTGAAGAGAATTTCCAGGAGTTGAAAAGAAGGTTATCCAGTGCACCTGTGCTCACACTGCCTTGTAGTGGAGAAAGGTTTTTGATCTATAGTGATGCATCTAAGAAGGGATTGGGGTGTGTTCTTATGAAAAATGATATGGTGATAGCTTATGCCTCACGACAGTTGAAAATCCAAGAGAAAAATTACCCAACACGTGATTTGGAGTTGGCTGCGGTAATCTTTGCATTAAAGATTTGGAGGCATTACCTTTATGGTGAAAGGTGTGATATTTATACTGATCATAAAAGTTTAAAGTATATTTTCACACAATAGGAGCTGAATATGTGTCAAAGAAGATGGTTAGAGCTGATTAAGGATTATGACTGCTCAATCCATTACCACCCTGGGAAAGCAAACAAGGTGGCAGATGCATTAAGTCGACAAGACCATGCTAGTTTATCCATGATGAGGATCACAAAAGATCCAATATTTATGGATTTACAAAGGATGGATCTTGGAATTATAATGGAAGGGGAAAAATCTTATCTTTCTCAAATGAATGTTCAACCATCTATACATGTGAAGATTAAAGAGGAACAGAAAGAAGATGTCGAGTTACAAAAGAAGGTGAGAAATGTTCCTGAATTCAACCTTGATTGTGATGGGATAATAAAGTTCAGGAATCGGGTTTGTGTTCCTTCTATCCTCGAATTAAAGAAGGAGATGCTGGATGAGGCTCATAGTTCTTCATTCTCTATTCATCCTGGAAGCACGAAGATGTATAGGGACCTGAAAGAGTACTTCTGGTGGGATGGCATGAAAAGAGATGTTGTTGAATATGTCTCTCGATGCTTGGTTTGTCAACAAGTTAAAGCTAAGAGATAGAATTCTAAGGGGATGTTACAACCATTACCCATACCCGAATGGAAATGGGAAAACATCACTATGGACTTTGTCACAGGACTTCCTAAAACATACAAAGGCAATAATGCTATCTGGGTCATAGTTTATTGTCTTACAAAGTCTGCACACTTTATTGCTATTAGAGAGGATTTCTCTCTAGATCAGCTTGCCAGGATATATGTAAAAAAAGTGGTAAGATTGCATGGAGTACCACTTTCTATTATATCTGATCGGGATCCGAGATTTACCTCGAAGTTCTGGCGAAGTCTTCAGCATACTCTGGATACAGAGTTGAGTTTCAGCACTGCTTATCATCCTCAGACAGACAGTCAGTCTGAGAGAACAATTCAAACCCTAGAAGATATGTTGAGAGCTTGCTCTATGGATTTCAAAGGAGGTTGGGATCAACACCTACCTTTGGTGGAATTTTCTTATAATAATAGCTTTCACACCAGTATTCTGATGGCTCCTTATGAAGCTCTCTATGGAAAGAAATGCAGGACTCCAACTTGCTGGGACGAAGTTGGGGAAAGAAAGCTATTAGGACCTGATCTCGTTGATGAAATGGCAGAAAAGGTCAGATCTATTCAACAACACATAAGAGTAGCTCAGAGTCGACAGAAAAGTTATGCCGACAACTGAAGAAAAGACCTAGAGTTTGAAGTGGGTGATAAAGTGTTCTTACGAATATCTCCCTGGAAGAGAGTCATGAGATTTGGAAAGAAGGGGAAGTTGAGACCTAGATATATCGGTCCTTTCGAAATACTGGATCGTGTTGGAATGGTAGCTTACCGATTGGCGCTTCCACCGAATCTCTCTCACGTTCACGATTTGTTCCATGTATCTCTCCTGAGAAAGTACATACCTGATCCTTCACATGTACTCAGCTCAGAAGCCGTACCGCTGGAGCAAGATCTTTCTTATGAAGAACAACCGATAGAGATTCTGGATCATAGCGAAAAAGTCCTACGAAACAAGACCACTCGATTGGTGAAAGTTTTATGGAGGAACCACCAACTTGAAAAGGCTACATGGGAGCTTGAGTATATGATGAGGGAGAAGTATCCTCATCTGTTTATTACAAAGTGATGAATTTCGAGGGTGAAATTCTTTTTAAGGGGGGTAGAATGTAACACCCGAGATTTTTATGAGTAATATTTTGTTTTTTTATATATCATCAAAGGAATCTTTCACTACATACTAGCTTGGCTTACTTTACACGCAATCGCGACCTTCCTCGATAGCTTGCGTCGTACGCAATACTGAGTTTCACTAAACAACGATACGCTATTAAAATATTATTAAAACTAGCCATTATGAATAGTAATAACCACTTTTTGAAATTTTATAAATTTTATTTTTCAAAATGGACTTCATTTTTGGATTCGAAATACCGAAATTAGTCTAGGGTGAAATTTTGGTATTTTTCTGAAAACTTTCAATTTTTGATGAATAGTGAAACCACTAAGTGGTAGGTTAAAAACTGAATTTTTCATAAAACATAATTTTACCGCTTCTGTGAATGGAATTTCGAAAATCCGACACACACGGTTGATATCAGTAAGTAAAATTTTGATCAATGAGATAAAAATAATTTTTTGGTGAATAGTAACTTTTTACTTTTTTTTACCGCGGTTAATAGTAAATAGGGTAACTAAGGGAAAATATGATATTACTATTACCCTAACACATGTCCTAATTCTATTGGATAAGTTTAATTCAGCCAAAAACAAACTTAGGAATAAAATATGACCATTTAGGCCCACTTGGATTAGATTATGACATTTATTATTAATTTATTTAAAGAAGGGTTAAAATAGTTAAAATCAAAGTTTAATAAGTAAATCATTTTTAATATGGGGTTATACATAAGATAAATTCGACTATAAATGTTCATTAGAAATCTAAAAATATTTCCTACCTAATGGTATTTTATTTATAATTTTTAGACATTAAATAATCTAATTTATTTATGACACAATGATGATGCAGTAATTATCTTATTAATGAAATATTGACATAATTGATGTTATAAACACCAAACTAAATGTAATTTGAGAATTTTTATGAATCCCACTAATTTTCTAGGTTACTATGATATATTAGTGTTTATTTAATCAACTTGGTTCGAACATATAATTCTATTATGACTTTCACAAAAATCATATATCAAATAGTGTCAAAATTGACACAAAATAGTTTTTAAATCAAATATTATATTATTAATTGTTATTTTATTCCTAAAAATATAATGTTCGGCCAAATGACTTAGATAAGGATATATATATTAATAATAAACAATTTTGGGTTCGTTTGGCATGTTATAGTAAGTGTATTAACCATATAGTGTAAGAAAACAAAAAGACACGGTAAAAGTTAAATTATTTAACTTAGAGTTAAATATAATTGATAAGGTTAAAATAAAAACCTAAACTTGTCTAAATCCTATTGGTTGATAGGATTTCGACCCATCCCCACTTTAGCTTCGAAATAAGACCCTTTGGAACCATTATAAACCGATTTTGACTTTAATATAAAATAATATTTTGAGATATTCCTAAGGTGCCCCTCTCCCCCCTTATAAAAGGGCACCTCCTCCCCCCCCCCCTCCTCACACCAATTTGAGCACTCAAGCTCGGCCAACCCCTTCCAAAATCCCTTATCCACTTCCCTAGAATAATCCTAGAGGTCCTGGTATTCTTCAAAGACCAATCTTAGTTCCCTAGGTGGAGGATTCAAAGAGGCGTTCCAAAGAAGAGGTAATATCCATTACCGATCTTTTCAATTTCTTTCTTCTTCAACTTATTCTTCTTTAGTTGTTTCATGATAAAGTAATAACATCAGTATTACTTACATACTGATATGTTATTATAAATATGAAACAACCCTAATTAACCTTCTATCCATCCTACGGAAAAATGAAATCACCGCGCGTGCATACGTACGGAATACCGTCTCCACGCCGTGGTGTAATCTATTTTCCACCATCACCTTACAAGGATGGGTATAATGGTAT
The DNA here is from genome assembly GCA_963277665.1 of Viscum album. Taxonomy (NCBI): domain Eukaryota; kingdom Viridiplantae; phylum Streptophyta; class Magnoliopsida; order Santalales; family Viscaceae; genus Viscum; species Viscum album. Next base: position 220,097,218 of record OY728167.1, read on the forward strand.
AATGAGTAACTATTAATTATTATTATAAATTAATATTGATACTGAAATAATATATATATACTCCAATACAATTCCACTATCATAGGAACGATATCATCACTCGTGCGTACGTACGGAATACCGTCTCCATGATGTGCTGCGCCTCGTTCTACATGATCTTCATTTCATAATGATTATATAAATGAATTGAATGAATGAATATGATATATACTACACAAAAACCATTCTGGAAATGAGGTATCTATAACCTAAAGATAAGAATATGGATTTATTCGACAAAACACGCATAAGAACAAAAAGTTATAAACACCCGAATAACAAGTAGCAATGAAATATTACTACTAAGAAGCTAAGAATATGACCATATATGATATCATAAAAATAAGTATGATTCTGGAATAAGTCAATAACATTATTTAAATCATTATACAGGAGGTTCGGACACTTACAAAGCAAGTCAGACCTAAGGTAAGGGGAAATATCACAATCTCATTTTTGTCCGAGATTGTTTATACTTTGGTATTTACTGGGGTGTATTTTATCATCCACATCCATGTTCCCTCAATATGTAATATTATTTCCATCCACCTACAATTGTTTAAATCCAATTTTACCCTTCGGTTAATTTTTAGTAAAAGATAAGAAAGGAATCTTTTGTCATTTTTCGTACGAGGTACTTTTTGACTTTTCCAACAAAAGTACGAAGAATGTTTTTTTAACTTATACGGCATGAATGGATTTTTAAAACATTATTTCCAAGAAGATTCCTTTACAAGTTTTCATGTTTATTTTTAATCAACTTTTTTTAGTTTATAATTGTATGACATGTTAAGAAAAGAAAAGTTTTTTTGAAGAAGAAAGGATATTTTCCTCAAGAATGGAGTTCAGGTGTTTTATCAAAATTATTTTCCTTCTAAGATAATAAAAGGTTATGTTTTTATCCCTATTATTACATTGATTTGATCATGTTGTGATGGAATTATTTTTATGAATTTCTTTATCTTATATGAATTGTTTTATGATGTCATGTTGTTTAAGAATCCCATTTTTATTACATGGGTTATGAAATGATGTATGATTTATGATTTTTGTGGCACACATAAGAGTGGTTTCATTATGAGATGGGTGGGACCTATATCTCCCTAGAATGCATTGGGTAAAGATTTTATATCTCCTGAGATAGACATGGCTGGAACGGTAGGTTATACTGGTTCAGTGAAACAGGACTGGAACGAGGGTGACTCGGTTCAGAAAGGGACTTTGACCACTAAGATAGTCTTGGCAATGAGTCTTGACTAACAAGAAATGATTCTCTATGATTATGTGTGCATGCCACAAAGTTTCAAGTTTTATGTTATGATTATGGGGATCTCATTTTCACTTCTATGATTTATTCCATGTTAAGATATTATGATCTCTTTTGCAGGTTATGATTTTCAAAAAGATATGATATGATTTTTATTTCCTTTATTTGCCCTTGCTGAGCATTTGAGCTCACCCTTTTATGTTTTCTTTTCCCCAGGTCAGGAAGATGGATATTAAGTAGAATATGCTAAAAGGGACCCTAGATATGATGAAATAAATGGGAGACACTGTAGAAGATTTATGAACCGGTTGTTTATGTTTCCTAGTTTCTAAAGACACTATACCTATACGGTCCTTTGTGGTTTTGTCATATGTTGTAATAAGTGTGCTTCAATTTTGAAGTATTAATAATGTATGTAAAGTATGGTTCGTTATAATATCTCCTGTTATTTTGGGGTGTATGGTACTTTGGAGCTTGGATTTCCAAAATTTAAGTGGTATGTCATGGGTAGGTAAATGATCACCACCAATTCGGAAGGAAACATGAATTTTTGGGGTGGTCTAATATGGTTATTCCCCCAAAATCCAATCTTGTAACTCAAATGTTTTCAGGGGTTTGGTCTTTGATGGAGTATTTTTTTTATTTTAGAATTGGTGGATTATTTTGATAAACTATAATGTTTGGTGTAGTTGTTTTTCATAAATTCAAAGGGGTGTGTAGTTATTCTTCATGGTCTGTAAAATCATGCACAAACCAAGGAAGTACCTCTAATGATCTCTAATGTTCTCACATAGTTGGTGCTAGGCCTGCCAACCAGTCTAACCAATCCATATGTAGCGGTTTTTCATTTGAGATTATGGTATTTTTATGTCATTGATCAATGGGTTTCTTTGGTTTTATATTAATTTCGGATTGGGATGGTTTGGGGTCTTTTTATTTAGATTTTAAAATAATGTTTGGTTTGAGAAAATAGTGATTGGTTCATCAAAAATAGTATTTCCAAAATGAAAACATTGAATACTTTTAATAGTGAAATATTTCTTTAAAATGGAAGTCAATTTGGAAAGTTATTTATTATTTTGGATGAATGTCGTGAAAAGTGGGATGGATTTTTCTTAATAATATGGAAATGTTTTGTTATTAATTGATAAGGGGTTTTTTTGAAAATTTATTGGCCATGTTTAATGAGAATTTTGGAAATTTATTTTTCAATTTTACCCTTGGTATTTCTATGGATGCTCATATGTATGGATGTGTTCTTGTGATAAGTGGATATTTGGTGGTATGTGTGGAGGTGTGATTGAGATGGCAGTGATTTATAGATATGTAAGGATTCATGTAATAACAATTGTGGGTGTTTGGTTTGTAAGGATTGTTATGTTTTCTAAAAATGGTTTTCAAAAGGGGGGAATTAAATGTTTTGAAATGTTAGTGAGTGGTTGTTTGTTTTTTTTTCCTTTATGTGTTTTAATATTTCATTTTCTGTATTTTGTTTATATTGTGATAGAAATGTTATTGCAATGATATTTTGAGTATTATTATTCTAATTTTGAATGAAATGTGGAGTGTTGGTTTGTGTTTTAATTAGATTCAGTTTTCTTCTTCTTGTTTTTACAGTATGCCCCAAAAGAGTCTTGGCAAAGAGCGATGGGTGGTCTATGTGGTACCTTCCTTGGTTTCCTAAGTAACAGTCAGTTTTTGGAATCAGTGATGATCATTTTTTAGTGGTTTATCTTGTCAAATTGAGATTTTTGGATTCTTTGATAATATTATGAATAGGTGTTTCCCTAGGTATTCCCATTAACGAATCTACCCAGAATCTAGATCGAGTGTTGGAGCTAGATTCATTATGGTTATTGGACCACACCTATTTCTTCTTGGGTTGTCTTCTAAATTCCTAATTAAAAAATGTTGATAATTCCTTATTTGTAGTAGGCATACAATAATATGATACATTATGTGTGTTTTTTTTTGGGTCACCCGAAGAGGTTATAGAAGTGGAACTATCCAAATTAGAAGTCTTAGTTGGAGGTTATCAGCTTTTAAATATGGGAAAGTAGATGCTTCAAGGAATTATAGATCTAGAAATTGGTCTCATAGTGAATATTTTCATGAAGTTCAGATATTTTCAAATGTGAGTGATGTTGTCCCAACCTATTTTCTCCAATTTCAAAGTGGAAACTATTTAAGTTTATCATTTATTTAGATTTTTGTTTTAAAAACTTCTTGGTGAGATATCTTAGTGGTCCCATTTTATTAGAATTTTTGAATTTGTTACTTGTGAATATGAAGTCATGAATTGTAATAATTATTTGGGAGTGGTGTTGGATTTAGATGGTGACTATTTGGAAATTCTCTGTCTTGGGGGATTATGAATTGTGATTTGTTTTGGTGCATGGTTTGTGTTTCCTAGTTTGGGGCCTTTTTGTTGGACGGTAATCCATTGATTGTTTCCGTTAGTCAGATCGCCTTTCTAGTCAGTTACTTAATGGTGGGGAGGCCCAATATGGGTCTTGTTGATGTCTTCTCTTAATCCATTCGGGTGAGGCTTGGAAAGTTAATAGGTCACACTAGTTTTGGGGGTTTTTCTATATTTTTTAGTTCTTTCAACATGAGGAGACTAGTTTCGACCAAATTTCTAAAATGGTATTGATACCACCATAGCATGTTCTTGTGGTGAACTCAATATTTATAGATTTTTTAAGGGAATGCTACTTGCTTCTTCTCCTCTTAACCCTGATCATGGTAATTGGTCGGCTTGGATAGTGTTTCATGCGATAAATGCTCATATAGATCACAAATAAAGCCATAATTATTTCTATGTTAGGGTTTGGGGTGTTCCATGTTGTGGTTTTTCTTGGATATTTCATATTCATCACTAAATATTTATCAAGAGGCTTGAGTTCTCCGTTCTCAGTTTTTCTCTCTTCTTATGTGGGTTCAATTCCTTGTAGATAAACTTTATTGTCTCATTTTTTGTATCATGTTTTTTAAATAAGGGTGAGTATTAGCTCTTATTCTTTAGATTTTTATATCTTTGTCTCATGTAGTGTTTTTATTTCATATGTTATTGTGACCAACTAAATCTTTTGGACTCTCTTGGGGAAGAAGCGTCAGGGTGGAGATAATTTTCACACCCTGAATAAACACTATTCTAATATTTTCATTATTATGAGTTCATATTTATTTCTCTAATTATTTGGGTGATTTTCCAATAAATTTGGTGTTTTTTTGCATGCAAATAATTTCAAAAGGTTAAGAAACATGGTTTTCTAAACCATTCCATAACTGTGTAACATCTTCAAATTTTTTTTATAAAGCCACATTCATGGTTAGTAGATGGTTTTCCAAACCATGTAACTATAAATTGTGGGGTGCTTCGGTAGCCCAATAGAGGGAGCATGGTTGGCGCATGGTTTTTTATACTGTGCTCCGTATTTCTTTTCTAAAATTAAATTAATGTAATTATAAATATATTTAAAATAAATTAAAATTAAAAAACCATAAAATAAACCATCTCCACACCTTAACTCATACGAAATTGTCCCCCTTCCCCCCATCACCCTCATGTGATTCCCCCACCCCCTCCTCCTGAGTTCACAACATCCCTTCTGAAGGGGTTCCCCATGCAAGAAGCACTTCCTCCTCCCATATACTTTTAGCGACTAATTTGTGATCCAATTTATTATGTAGTATTTCTTGGAAGGATATTCTTATTCTCCTCATATTTATTCTCTTCTAATTTCTTTGTTTCTCTTTTACCTCTTGTTGTTTGCATTACCTAACTGAACCATATCCCATTTTGGTGTTTTTTTTAGTTGTCTCTTGGTTCCTAAAGGTCATAATGTCTGAGTGAGGAATATTACATCCATGAACATAAAAAGAAGTCAGTTATTATTTGTGTTTTGGTTAGTTTTCTCCCATACTAATTCATTGGCCCATCATTAATTATGTATTTTATAATTTTTTTTTTCTCATATTTTTCTAGAGTACATTGGACTACTTTGATGTGTATTCGAGCCTCTGTTGTCGAAGGAAACATACATGTTTATTCATAGGTTAGAATATAAATATATAACTTCCCACATTATATATATTCACTCCTTGTAGTTAGAATATATATATATTGGGTATAGTTTTGATTCTATATATATATGAAAAATGCATACATGTGTGAGTTTAAAGGGGTATATTCATGTATAAGAATATATATAAGGAACCACTTTTTCATATTTACGATAATGTGAATATGTACATTGGAACTAGGTGTCCATATATATATATGAAGTTTCATATCTGTATAAGCAGGAAAGGGAATATTCAAGTGTTCATTAATGAATGCATCAAGTGGCAAGGTGTTTCGGATTGGTTCTCTCCCTTTTATGGTTGGGTCCCTATGTCAAGTCCTTTAATTTGAAATATATGATTTCTTGTTGTATTGAAAATCTATTTTCATTATTATATTAAGTATAAATGCTAGGAAAATTGGATGTGTTTATTGGAAATGGTCTTCAACATGTTTTACATGCTTTTTCCTAACATTCATCATGATTTCCTTTTTTTCCTAATCTTGTGTTCAAGCATTCCTTTAAATGTAAGGTGTCCAAATTTTCTAAAATAGTTATATAAATGAAATAGAACATGTGAAGTACGGTTTTTGGAACAAAAAATCTTGGTTAATGGTTTTATCTAAAACATCTATCATTTTCATATTCAAGGGTTGTTTGGAAATAAAATGAATTAAAAGGGCCATTTGGAATCTTCTGAACATGAATTAAATTTTAGCCTTGTTTTTTAGGAAATGGTTTTGAAATGTTAAATTTTCTGGATTTTATAGAAATTTGAGAGTTTTTTTATATTATTGGAACCCCTATGGATTACCTTCTAATGAGAGGGCTTTCGCATAGGTGGTGTTGCGAATTGGGAAAGGCATGCACAAAGGCATCTATAGGTTATGTTTAATACCGAGTGTGTGATGACCTCCTCAATCTCATTTATACTACCATAATGGGATTCTAGGAAATCATCCATAGTGTTGAGTGATGGTTTATTTTTATTCCTAATTAGATGAATTAGATCCCCCTAAATAAAAGGGTTGGTCAAGTGGTCTTTTCCACTATTGAGTCTAGTTTACAGAAACAAGGTTGGTTATTTGCTATGGTGGGGCTCCATATGTTGTTAGGAGTGTACAAACTGAGTACATCTGAAGATATATTCTAGGGATGTTTCGTAAAAATATATTATTAGCTATGTGTGTGTTCTTATTTCATTTAGTAGTATTTTTTATCTATTATTATTGTGTATGTAAGCATATTTATGTATTGGTTCCTCAGATTTTGGCATGGTTTGGTTTATCCTTATACATGGGTTTCATTATGTTTTCGTTCATGGTGTCAGAATTTTAAAATGAGTCTTGGATATGGAAAAACATTTAAAAAAAATTTTGTTTTGTTTTAAAATGTTATTTTTGGAAATTTTTGTGTGGTTATTTAAATGGGAAGACCCCAATTTTCTATTTTTATTTTCATATTAGCATGAATTAGTTTTATTTTTATAGTTAAAGCATTGGGAATCATTTATTTAGGAACACCTAATATATTTTAATACACATCATTATAGCACTATGTTTTTTTAGCTTATTTTTATTCTTCCATATAGGACTTGATCGCCATTGTTCGAAGATAATTCAGAGGTTAGTAGTGACCCAAAGGGTCCCATGGAGGTAAGTGTGGAATTATTTCTTTTCCACTGCAAGTGTTTACTTTATTGTTCTATTTTTTATTAACTTGTATTTCATGGTCTAAATAATTTATGGCTGAGTTTTTTCTTATGCTTGAAACTAGTTTCCATCCTGGGTGGATGGGGAACACGTATTGGGCCTTATTGTAGGCCGGCTCGGGTCACCTATTCTTGGTTGAACTGGGTTGGTTTGTGACACAAGGACACATTATAATGATGGAATGAGTAAGAAAATGTTATTTTATATTAATAATATCAATTTTATAGAAGATTATTTATTTTAAAAAACATATTTTCAATGGGATAAATTATTTTCAAGAAGTGGTGGTTGAATAAGATAAAGAAGAATGGTTTAGGACAGGATAACGCTTATGTTTAATACATGAATGGAATCTAAGAGAGACTCTTGGAAATGAAGGATTTTAGATTAATTATTATGAAAACAGGTTCTTGAAATATATTATAGTCATTTTAGGGATAGATATTGAGTATGAAATCTATATAAAACTATTATAGATGGGTGGTATTAAATGGGGAGATGAGGGATTCTTTTATAGGTGAGATTGAGTGATATATTCAAAAATAGTCATTCCTTAATGTGTAAGAAATGTATTGTTCAAGGAAATTGGATCCAAAGATGAATAATAATCAAAATATAATAAGGATAGGTCAATCATTCCATCATTCACTTATTTAGATATAATGTTTTTTGATATTTTAGGTCATTACCACTTAATTTAACCATTTTACTTCATTTTAGCATTTACCATGGTGACTAGCTTTTACATTAGAATCTTTTTTTATAAATAATTTAAATGTGATTATATAAAATATATAATCAATTTAATATAATTAAATTTTAAAAAATTACATTTTTTATTTTCAAATGACAGTAGTGATTATATTGGAAAAAATGTTTTATAGAAAAGTGACTTTCTAAACCATAATTTTTGTTAAAATTATTTAATATTAATTTCTAATTTAAATAGTGTTAATTAATTAGTTTATATATTTAAACATTAAATTTTTTTATAATAAATCTATAAATGTGATAAATTTAATTCCATTAATTAAAATACACAACGCTTTAAAAATCATTGAAAATTACCCATTTTAGCCAAAAATAATTTTATTGTAGTATCCTAATAATAATTTATCTTAGGAATATTAATTTATATCAAACCATTTATTTTATATTCATTACTTTAATTTCATAGACACATCAAGTCTACCTTTAAAAATATTGATAATAATAATGAAAAAATAAATATTTTAATAATAAATCATTTTATTTAAAATTATTTTTTTATTAAATTCTAGAAGTAATAATTAAATGTGAATTATGTTATTTTTAACTTTTTACTAAAATTTACTTAATAGATGTTTGCCTATTGTATATTACTATATCTAGAGACCATATATCCAATATCAATGTATCTCACATCCATATATCCATGGCTCTATAACTAACAACTATATATGTAACATACATATGAAAGTCCTCTATATACCCATACATATCTCTCTAAAATCATTTATCTTACTATATAATTTCTTTTTCATTATGTATAATTTTTATCTAACATGTTTAATAATTCATGAATTATCATCAATGTCATATTTTCAATGATAGATCATGATGGTGATAATTTCAACCTTAATTAATTTTTATTTAATTTTGGCTTCATTCCATTAGTATTTTATTAACTATGATTTATTTTATATTATTAATATATTTTATAATGACTTGGAATATTCTACCATAATGATTTAAGGAATTGATTATTTTAGTTCAATGTTGTGTTTACCAAACGTTTTTAAACACGCATTAATTATTTAATGTTAAATAACTACAAAATATTGGGGTATTAAAATATATGTATGTTGGCATTTATGATAAAGATAAACTTATTCTAAATGTGATGGAGAACACAGAATGAGTGGTTTAGGTAGAAATTGTTTTGGTTCAACAAGTGATTAAGTTTTTGTTATGAGATATTGATAGTACATATCTTCTCAAGGATAACTTTTTATATATTGATCTATCACTAAAAAATTTTAATGTGTATACAGACATATAATGGATTTTATTAATCATCATTAATATAATTTTATAATTAATGTAATGTGATGTTGTATGATTTACATATAGATTATGTATATTAATATTCCAATAGGTAAAATATTTACATGAATTTTGATTTATACGTTGTTCCCAAAAATATAAATATGGTGGATTATTGATCCCTTTGGAGTTTTTTAACTATTTGGAGAATATTTTCTGTAACACCCTAATATTTTGATAATTTTTTTCAGATTAATTTAACTTTTACATATTTTCCATTTCACATGACACTAGAAAAAGTTCCTTATATATATATATACTAAAACGCTAATTCAAACATTCATTTCACATGAAATACCAACTTGTCTTGTACTACACGCAATACCAACATGGCTTGCGCTACAAGAAACACCGAATTGGCGTACGATGCCTACAACATTGAGTTTCTATTAAACATTTATTTTTATTGTTTTAATTATTTAAATGAGGTAATTATAACCTATCCATTAAACATAGTAATAAATACTTTTCTGAGAAACTTCATTTTTTGATGAATAGTAAAAAATAATGCTTTTTAGTTAAAAACTGCCTTTTGTATAATTAATTATTAACACCAAATGATATTATAAATAAATTTTAAAGTGAAATTATAATAATATTACATATATTAATACTATTAAATAAATTATAATAAATTTCACTTAGAAACTAAGTATAAAATCTTAAAACAAATTGAACATTTTCCTACTTTAAAACCACATTATTTTGTCCCGTCCGCGGGATTAAAACTGATCTAAATTTTACCACTTCTGTGGTTATAATTTAAAAAGTAAAGAATACACCATTTTAATAAGTATAATTTTTTTTATTCTAATAAGAACATGTTAATTTTTGACCAAAATTATTAGTAAATGTGATTAAAATTTATTACAACAGTTAATGCCAAATTAAGCTTAATTAGGGGATGAACCTTAAAATCAAGAACCCAAATAACATATAAACATGTAAAAAACCCATTTTATATCCATATTTAATCATAAAACCTTACATTATTGTGTTATTTTGGTTTTATATGACATTTTTTATGTAATAACATGTCCACACATAATTTGTTTCTAGATAATCCATGTGAGTCTTTTTCATTCCCTATAAAAGGCCACTACCTCTACCCATTCCTAACACCTATAAAACCTTTTAAGTTAGTAAAATATCATCCCAATTATCCTCCCAAAAATCCTCCATAAGACCTTGAAGTCTAAATTTAGAAAGAAACCCTCTCAATGAAGAATTTTGGCACAAACCAAAAGTAATTACCCAATTTAGAGGTAATTTCCTCTCTTAAGCTCATTTCCTTTATTTTCTTTTTCAACCACCTACACTATTTTTATTACCTTATTTAGTTAAAAAATAAGTATCCTCAATATAATAGTATGTTTTTATACAAATTTTTAGAGCTCCATTTACACACACCTTCATCAAATGGATGATGAACATTTTGTTTCTGTGTACAGTGAACTACTGCCTCACGAAACGAGGATTGTTCATTTATCCTTTGCCACAAATAATGGTGGACATTATGATGGGAAATATTTTTATATATTTAATATATTATTTTTATTATTTCTTTAAGAATAATTATTCATTTTACAACACACATCTTTTAACCTCACATTTGGTGTTAATACGACATTCTCATTTGAGGAAGTGTGGACTATCTCCCCCTTAAAACGATGTGATTCATTCACACACCGCATAATATGTATTAAGGATTGGATTAATGAAAATATATGATATAAATGATATATTAATTCTATTTTAATAATTATATAAATATATATAAATTCCATTGACATACTTTCATTCAATACGATAATAAAAATGGCAAACAATGTTCATGCGTACGTACGACTTACCGTCTCTATGAATGGTGTATTCCATTTCATAATTAATTATGATATAGATTATCCTAATATAATTAGTCTATATATAAATTATTTTTATATAATTTTATACCTTCTGGTATCATGATATAAGTATAAGGATCAATGATATAACAAATTAAGACACATGTGAAGAACAAAGTGAATATTGACCAAAGTGAAACATTAACATAGGATCGTCAAAAATTTCATAATATAAGATTATAATAACACCATATATGGAAATATATATATGAATATTCTTCTTTGAAATATTTATAATAAACTTATATTTATTTTACATGAAGCCAGTATTAGTATAGAGAGAGTCAAGACACGAGGTAAGGGAATTTCATCTCACTTTTTATTTTCGTGAGATAAATGTTATGTTCACCACTGTTTACATTTTGTGGTGTATGTACTTCATATTATTTCATTACATTTATATTTTACTTAAATTTATGGGTATTTACATTCCCATTTTATGATACTTATTTCATTGGTTTTAAGTTTCAAAAGCTACCAAATCAGTAAAAAATTTTTGTCCCAATTTTCCTTCTTTGAGACTCATGTTTTGTTATGCACCTAAACGCTTTTTTGAGGTGAATATACTTCCATTTTACATTACCTATCATGAATATAAATTTTTTCATGATACCCTATGCTTTATGTAATTTCATTTCCTTTCATGGAGATCATGATCCCAAGATACCAAATTATAAGAGTTTATTGAGACAATCTCATTACTTTTTAGGATTGTTTATGATTACGCTTCCTTTAATGAAATATTATGATCCATATCTCAATAATATTCATTTTATTCTTTATTGTATTTTATTTCATGACATACTCTTTTATTTTTACCATTCTATACTCTTTGGTACAAAATATTATTAAGGAAGTATTATTTGGAAATCCCAACTTTACCCTCTCTTTGGTCAGAAAACTGGGTTTTCTAAAAAGGGGTTTTACGAATATTATACCATTCCCCTATAATATATAAAATAAATTTTTTCCCTTTTTTTCTTTTACCATTATCTTAATGGTAATATTCTTGTCATTTTCCAAACATGTCACTTTTCTATCCTTTTTATTGTGAAAAATAAATGTTCTTTTGACCTCGTACGACATGTACGGATTTACCCTCTGTCATTTCTTCAATGCCCCGTTTTCATTGTTAAAAAGATTAATCATTAGGAAAATATTTTCTAAAAGTAATTTTCAATGAAAATTATTTTCAAAATGGTTTCAAACTTCATTTAAATTTTTTCAAATAAAAATAATTTCAAAATGTCTCAAATCATATTTACAAGTTTTCAAATTGTTTCCAAAGAAATGTTTTTCAAAAGGATTTCAAGATTTTTTATATGTTTTCATGAAAAAATATTTTCAAAAAAATTTCATGATTTATTTATAAGTTTTCAAAAAAATCAAATATATGGTTTTTAAAACATTTTGAAACTTTCTTTAAAATTTTCCAAGTGTTTTCCAATAAAAAGGTTTTAAAAATGAATTGAAGATTATATTAAATGTTTTCAATGAAAATGTTTTTCAAAATGATTTCATGTATTCTTTATAAATTTTCAATATATTTTCTAGGAAAATTATTTTCAAATGGGTATATGTATTAAGAATCAATTTTGAAACAAGAAAGAATATTTACCTCACGAAATGTTTTTAGAGTATATTTGAAAATTATTTTCCATCTAATATGACATCTATTGATGTTAATCATGACTTTCTAGGAAATAATCTAAATGATCCATTTATATCCTTTATATGAATTAGTTATTATTAATTCTATGGTCTTCATGAAACCCATTTATTCTTCATGGGTAATATGTTTATGAAGATTTTTTCCCTTTCACGGGTTATATTCTTTTGAAAGCCACTTATTTTAATGGGTTATATTTATTATGAAATGATTATGAAACATGTACCTTTCTATAGGTTATGATATATTAACATGTTTATGATACCCATTCCATTTCAAGGGTAATGATATAATTATTTATGATCTTATGGCACATGTATGTATGATTTGATTATATAATGAATGGGACGTATATATCCCTCCAATGCATTGTGGAAAGATTTATATCTCTTGAAATAATGATGGCAATCAAGTTAATGGGCTTGATCCACTATACTAAGATTGGGAAACCTGATCCCATACAATGAATAGACTTCTACTAGGGATGGTGGGTTGTCCTTCCCAATAGGTGTAGTCACTATAGTGATGGAAAATGGGGAAAACCGATCCATTAAGGGAAGATAGGGAAACTTGATCCCTTACCCAGAAAGAACTATGAATGGGGATGGTGGTTTGTCCCACCCAGTGGGTGTAGTTCCCATGAAGTGGCCTGATAAGTTCTAGTAATGTGTCTTGACTTACAATGAATGATATCACATTTTTATGTATTACACAATTACATGTCTTATTCCTATGTTATTCTTTCATGAAATATTCTCTTTATTTCATTATGATTAATGTCTTATGAAACAAAAATATTTATGCCATGATCTATGTTATGTTCTTTGATATGAAAGGTATGATCTTTTATCTCCATGGTCATGTTCTTAAACCACTTATGATCATGTTTATGCTCACATGTATCCTATGTTTACCCTTACTAAGCATTTGAGCTCACCCCTTTCTTAGGTTTCCTTTATCTAGGTTATGTAGAATGGTTTTGGGTAGAATTAGAAAAGTTGTAGATCTTTATGGGAGATGTTGAAGATCATTCACCAGGATAGAAGATTTTGTTTTCGATTTTTCAAAGACACTAAATTATTACAACCCTCTGGAATTTATTTTTGTAATGTAATAAATATTTATCTAAAATGATATAATATCCATCTATGTTAATTATGGGTATCTATAGTTGGTATCAAAGGAAATGTTTAGTTAACCATTGGAAACTAGGATGATAAATCCTTAGTGATATCCCTAGGATTATTTCTAAGGAAATTTCTACGGATGTATCTAAGTATAAGTATAAGGATGAGTTACCATTTAGGAAAATATCTTGGAATTTCCATAAAGGATAGAGTGAGTGGAATCCTACAAATACATCCATGTCTGGATAAAACATGTGTATGTTTATCTAACACAGATGTACCTAGAGGTAAAAAACCCTAAAAAGATTTTCTAAGTTTGACTTGGTGAAATTTGGTACATGTAAACTAGCCTTACTTCACACCTAGTTTGACACTCTTTGGGGATATGATTTGGGAAATAACAAACTCTTCATGAACCATCATGAAGTATTTAGATATAATTTATCTATTAATAACCTAGGATAAACCCAAGGTGTCATTGATTATCGAAGGTGTCATTATTTAGACATCCTATAAGTAATTCTTTTCATGGCTATGTGGTTTTCTTCTATGAAAAGTAATTCTCACACAATGCTTCTAGTTTTAGTCAATTATGGGAACCAAAAGTTATTGGATTAATGTTTAATGTGATGTAAGATTTTATGATGATATTTCAAGTGGGATTATCACTAGATTGAATGATTTTGTGATCATTCCTAATCAATCTTCACAGAACATGATTAATAATGTTTACCTTAACCAACTCTCAAACTCGCCAAGGAAGGGAAAGAAGGCGTTCACTGGGAGTTTGGGCAATGGAGACCATAGAGAAAATAATATTTTGTTTCCTTTATGTAATTAATGTTGAAAGAATCACCTAAGTGAATGTCTTAGAGGAACAAGAAGGAGTTTTGACTATGGAAAAGAAAGACTCAAAGAAAGTGACTACAAGGAAAAAATGAAGAGTTCGGTTAATGAAATCGAAAAGAATGATAACCTCCATGATACTTCATCAATTGTGAAAGTGTTTTAATTGTGGAATAAAAAAATATGAAACTCAATATACTAAGAGGAAATTACCTGAAGAGAATCAACAAAGTTGTGTGATTGATGGTTACATTGCTGGAGAGGAAGAGAATACAAATTATATGTGAAGGAAACAAATATTGTGGAATTGGATGAGGTAACATTTATAATGGATTATGGATGAAGTAATATATGTATTTATGTATTTTTATTCAAAAGTTATGAATGATGAAATATACCGGATTTGTTCTATATATGTTTTTCGCTCAATATTTAAAAGTTTATGTTTAAAGTTCCATATGTACTAGTGAAGTGATTTAATGAAAAAAATGTTATTTTTTCTAAGGGAAGGTTACCCTTAATATGTTCATTATGATAAGATAATGTTGTTTGGATAAATATATATGGGATATGAGTAAGTAAATTGGATAGTATTTATTACCTTAGAACTAAGTAAGGACTTGTTGAAGTGTGTTTTATGCTATCATTGATGATGCTTATAGTATTTTTTGATTTAAGGAATAGAACCAATATAATTTGGAATGAGGAATCATGCATGTTTTTCAAAATTATTTATGGTAATTAAAGTTGTGACAATGTTTCAATAGAATATATGATAAGGTTATTCACATTCTTGGAACGTGACATCCAAGAGATACTTTTTGGTATATATGGGAATCAATGTTAAGCTAATTTCTTAAATCTCTTTCTAATGTTTTGGATTTTCAGCATTGATAATAGTTATATGTTTAACCATTCATGAAAAAATTAAGTTAAGATCTGGGGGAAGTATTTTTGCATTGATATTGTGTTGAAAAACTAGGTTAAATGGATAATCAGTTATTAACCTTATTTTATGTATGTTTATATTATATATTATATTAGTGTGGTATAAAAAAAGGACATCATGTATATCAGGTGACAACCAATCTTGTCTGGAAAGGATATGGGTCTTGAGCCAATGATCTAAGGACGATAAGGGTTTCATGCCTACCACTAGCCTATGTGATTTCCTAATTAATATATATTTATTTGTAATGAATAAATATTTATCATTAACTTTTAGTGTTACTTATTGTAGATTAATGTATGTTTTTAAGAGAAAAATAGTGAGACTTTTTATTCTTTTATAGGCCTTAAGAACTAGTAAAATCATATTTAATGCATTAATCATAAAAGTTAATTTATGTACATTCATTCCATTAGGTAATGGATGTATTAGAAGTTTTTCATAGAATAACACAAGAATGAAATTATGTTTATAGAAATTTATCAATAATTACTCAACGTTCTAAAAGTGATTGAAAAAACTTGTTGTCCTAATACCTTAATTCTCATTATTAGCATAGCCTTTTAAATCATCCTAGATTTATTACTTTGAGGCCCTAAAATTCCATTTTATCATTCAATTTTTTTTATTGATGACCTCAATAACTCCTTATAAATATTTACGCTTTTCCTCCATGTCTAATCTTTACTCAAAACCTATCTTCTCTTAAGTGGAAACCCAATTATATGTCACTTTGGGTAACATTTACAGTTCCAAATATCCCTTTATAAGGGAAGTTTTAGTATCCATTTTTACAATTTGGGTTTCTATGAATGAAAATTTAAATTATTAATCCTTTCAAAACCCGTAATAATTTGAAGGGATAAATTCATTTTAAGGGGGGTAGAATGTAACACCCCGATATTTTGAGAAAAAAATTTCAAATTAATTTAATTTTTTAATATTATTCATTTCACATGAAAATTGAAATATTTATATATATATATACTAAAACACTAAGTCCAAAATTCATTTAACATTCAATACCAACTTTTATTGTGCTACATGCAATACCAACTTGGCTTGAGCTACAAGCAACAATGACTTGGCGTACGATGCACGCATCGCTGAGTTTTTATGAAAAATATCCCTTTATTATTTTAATTATTTAAATAAGACAATTATAAACTAGATGTTAAAATTAGTAATGACTAATTCTCAAATTTTTTTTGTTTTATATAAATAAAACATATTGATAATGAAAGATAATATTTTTGTTAAAGTCATTTTATGTTAAAAATATTGTTTTGTTTAATGAATATATTTCCATAATAAAATTAATTTTAGAAACATTTAAAAATTAAATTGGATTAAATAAACATTCTTTTTTAATTAAGAACATTTAAATTATCCTCGGGTGAAATTTTGTGATTTTCTATGAAACATTACTTTTTGATGAATAGTTAAAAATACTGCTTTTTAGTTATAAACTGCATTTTTGTATTATTAATTGTTAATGGTAATTGATATTATAAACATGTATTGAAGTAAAATTAGATTAATATTATGTATATTAATTCAATGTAATTCATTAGAATATATTTCACATTGAAATTTAGTATAAATCTTAACAAACATTTAAACTTGTTCTAACTTTAAAACCCTGTTATTTCGTCTCGTCTGCGGGATTATCACTAATCTTATTATTTATGATTCTGTGATTGTAATTTAAAAAATACAACTTACACCATCGTAATCATTATATTATTTAGATTCTAATAATACCATGTTTTTTTCATCAAAATTATTAGTAAAATTGAATAAAATTAATCACAGCGGTTAAGGCCAAATTAAGTTTAATTAGGGACTAAACTTTAAAATTATGGGTCCAAATGACCTAGACACTTTACCAACACCAATTTTATGTCCATATTTTGTAAAAAAAAACATCCGTTATTATGTTTTTTTTAAGACTTTTCTAGGTAAGAACATGTGCACACCAAAATGTTTATAAAAATTACATGTCAGTCTCTTTCCTTTCCTATAAAAGGCCACCACCTCTACCCATTCCTCACACATATCAAACCATTTATGTTCATAAAATATCATCCCAATTATCCTAAAAATATCCTACCTTCTTCCTTGAAGCCTCCCTTTTTTAGGAAACCCTCTAAAGGAAGCCTTCTGGAAAAAACCAAAAAGGAGTTACCTGATTAAGAGGTAACAGCTTCTCTCAAGTTTATTTCCTTTATTTTCCTTCTTCACCACCACCACTCTATTTATTTAATTATTTTGTGAAATAAGCATTATAATATATATACTAATAATTTTTTATTAAATTTTTATGAGTTACACTTAAAAAAACTTCCATCTAATGGATGTTGAACGTATTATTTCTGTGTACGGTGAACTACTGCCTCACGAAACTATGATTGTTCATTTATCCTTTACCACTAGTCATGGTGGCCATTATGATGGGAAATATATTTATATATGTAATATATTGTATTTATTATTTATTTAATTTTATTTATTCCTTTTACGAAACACATATTTTTACCTTCCATTTGGTGTTAATACGATAATCTCGTTTGAGGATGTGTGGACCACTGCCCCCTCAAAGCGATGTGATTCGTTCACACACCTAATAGAATGTATTAAGGATGGCTTTAATGAGGTTATATGATCTATGTGATATATTAAATCTTATTTAATACTGATATATATATATATATATGTCATTTACATACTTTCTTTCAATATGACAACAAAAAATGAAAACAACGTTCATACGTATGTACGGCTTACTGTCTCCATGAACAGTGCATTCCATTACATAAATAATTATGATATATATTATTATAATATAATTATACTGTATATACCTTATATTTATATAATTTTATACATTCTAGAATCATGATATAATTATAAGGATTAATGATATAACAAGTTAAGACACATGTGAAGAACAAAGTGAATATTACTCCAAGTGAAACCATAAAATAGGAACGTTAACAAGATGGTAATATAAAATTATAATAAAAACATATATTTTAATAGATATTAGAATATTTTTCTATAAAATACATATAATAAACTTAAATTTATTATATAGGATGCATGTATGATTACGGAGAGAGTCAAGACACAAGGTAAGGGGATTTCATCTCACTGTTAATTTTCATGAGATAAATGTTATGTTCACCACTCTTTCCTTTTTCGTGATGTATATAATTACTATGATTGTAATATATGTATATTTTTCTTAAATTTATGGGTATTATCATTCCAAATTTTATGATCCTTCTTTCAAGGGGTTTATGTTTCAAAAGTTGCCAAATCGGTAAAAATGTCCTGTCTCAATTTTTCTTCTTTGAGACTCATGTTTTGTTATGCACCTAAACTCATTTTAAAGGAGAATATAATTCCATTTTACATGAAATATAATGAATATATATATTTTCATGATATTATATTCTTAATTTAATATCATTTCCTTTCATGTATATCATGATCCCAAGATACCAATTTATAAGAGTTTATTGAGACAATCTCATCACTTTTCAACATTGTATATGTCTATGACTCCATTGATGAAATATTATGATCCATATCTCAATAATATTCATGATATTACTTCTCCTATATTATTTAATGATATACTCTTGTATTGGTTCCATTATCTACTATTTGGTATATAATATAGTTTAGAAAGTGTTATTAGGAAATCCCGACATTTCCCTCTCTTCGGTTGGAAAACTATATTTCCTAAAAAGGGCATCAAAGAATATTATATCATTCCCCTATGATATCTAAAATAAATTTTTTACCTTTTGTATTTTACCAATATCTTAAATGGAATATTCTTATTTCTTTCAGAACAAGTAACTTTTCTATGTTTTTTACTGTGTAAAAGAAATTTTCTTTTTACCTCGTACGACATTTACAGATTTACCCACCGTCATTTCATCGAAGCTACCATTTCATTGTTAAAAATTTTAATCATCAGGAAAATGTTTTCAAAAATTAATTTTCAAGTATAATTGTTTTTCAAATGGTTTCAAACTTATTTTAAATGTTTTTATGGAAAATTTCAATCAAAATGTTTCAAGTTGTATTTTCATGTTTTCAAAGTCCAGTCAAAAAATGGTTTTCAAAATGTTTTCAATATTCCTTATAGGTTTTCAAGAAAAATTATATTCAAAACTTTTTCAAAATTTATTAATAAGTTTTCAATGTATTTTAAATGAAATGGTGTTCAAAACATTTTCATTCTTTATTTAAAAATTGTCATGTGTTTTTAAATAAAAAGTTTTTTAAAATGTTTTGAAAGTTATTTTAAATGTTTTCAAGAAAATGTTTTTCAAAATTATTTCATTTCTTCTTTATAGGTTTTCAAGCTATTTTATAATATAATTATTATTAAATGGTTTTCTGTATTATTAATACTTTTTTAAAAAGAAAGTACATTTTCTTCAAGAAATTTTTTTAGAGTATATTTCAAAATTATTTTCCATCTAAGTTGACATCCATTGATGTTACGCATGTATTTCTAGGAAATGATCTACATTTTCCCTTCGAATCCTTTATATTAATGAGTTATAATTAATGTCATGGTCTTTATGAAACCCCTTTATTCTTCATGGGTAATATGTTTATGAAACATTTTTCTCTTTCAAGGGTTATTTGCTTTTGAAACCTACTTCTTTTCATGGGTTTTGTTTATAATGAAATGATTATGAAACTTGTATCTTTCCATAGGTTATGATATGTTTAATGGTTTATGATACCCATTCCATGTCGTGGGTAATGATATTATTATTTATGATCTTGTGTCACATGTATTTATGATTTCATTATTTAATTGGTGGGACCTATATCTACCACTAATGCATTGGGTAAAAATTTATATATCATGAGATAATGATGGGAATCAAGTCCACGGGCTTGATCTACTATGGGAAGATGGGGAAACCCAATTTCGTACAAATAAAGGACTTTCGCTGGGGATGGTAGTTTGTCCCTCCTAGAAGGTGTAGTCACCATGATGATAGAAGATTTGGAAACCCAATAAATTATGGGAAGATGGGGAAACCCGATCCCTAACAATGAAAGAACTGTGATTAGGGATGGTGGTGTGTCCCACCTAGTGGGTGATGTTCCCATGAAGTACCCTGATAAGTTTTAATAATGTTTATTGACTTACAGGGAATGATATCACATGTTTATGTATGCAACAATTCCATGTCTTATTCTTATGTTATTATTTCATCTCATATGCTCTTTATTTCATTATGATTCATGTCTTATGAACTTCCAATCGTTATTCCATGATCTCTGTTATGATCTTTGATTAATAGGGTATGATCATCTATCTTCATGACCATGTTCTCATACCCATTACGATAATGTTTATGCTTACATGCCTCCCTTGTTTACCCTTACTGAGCATTTGATCTCACCCCTTTATTATGTATCCTTTATCCATGTTATGAAAAATTATTTTTGGAAGTACTGAAGGTAGAGATCTTTATGAGAGATGTCTATGATCTTTCTCTAGGATAGAAGATTCTGTTTCTGAGTTTCCAAAGACACTAAACTTTTATGGTCCTACGACAATTATTTTTTTAATGTACTAAATATTCATTTAAAATGATGTAATATCCATTTATGTTAATCCTAGGTCACTATATTTACAATTATATAATTACATATTTTATAACATGATAGACTGTTGAGAATTGAAATGAAATTATTGATTAATGGGAATCTGCATAAGTTTTCCCAATTGTTTTTTCTATCACCAATATCATCCATATAAATCATAACAATCAGGGTAATATATTACCAAGTGTATGGATAGGATTAATAATTATAAGAAATTGTTTATAATAAGGATGATCATTCAGATAATGATAAATAGGTTTTGAACGAACAATAAATTAAAAATTTGTTTATATGAAATGTTAAATAGAAATTTAAAGAGTTACATTAAAGTTAAAGGATTTTTTTTCAATGGTTATATAATAGTAGAATATAAGTTGTGGGATGTTTATGTGAAAAATGAAAAGGTTGTGTAAGAGAGAATTATGTGTGCGTTTATTTCCTAACAGTTGTATGAATGATTCATAAGAGAGGTTATGGTTTTTAAAGGATCATGTAAGCGAGTTACATAACAAGTAGGCATGTGGGTATGAGTTTCATAAAATGGAATTAAATATTATGGATTTTAGATATACTTGAATAAAATATTTCATTGATTGCATAATGTTTGATAAAATTTTACAAAAGAGTAAAATAGAATTTTTAACAATTGAGAAATGGTGAGGAAGGAGATGTTTAAGATTGAAGGAAATATTTTTGATGTTGTATAAGAGTAAAAACCTAATATTTATACTACACAAAATTTAAATCTATTATTCTTCAATAGTCAACACTTCTTGATTCCCTAATTTAATGTGGTTTTAAATATTTCATAAATTATACTTATATTCTTGATATTATGTCTTGTTAAACTGAGTTTGATATAAACCCATTAACAAGGTAGGTATGTTTTTGAAATAATAGTGATTAACTATCATATATATGTGATTTGGGAGATAATAATTGGAGATTGGATAAGAATAGAAGTTTTTTATTATGGTGTTGAATATTTTATGATACAATTAATAATAAGAGATAGTCGAGATGGAGAGAAAATAAGGTATGTAGATGTAAGGGACCTAGAGATCCATACATGATCAAGAAAGTGGGTGAGGAGGAATAACACTCTATTTCATGGAATATCACATAGTGAAGAATAAGAATAAGTTGATTTGTCTATGATATTTTATTTTTGATAATAATAATGGTTCATTTGATTCGATTACAGATTCCATATTTGTATAAGTTTGGGAGTACTCATTCAACTATAATAAAATCATTAAAACATGAAAGTTTCCTTTCTATGTTTTTTTCACACAAAAGTATTATAAATTTTTTATTAGATATTATATTTTAATATATATATATATATATATATATTTGTGTTGATATAAATATACATATAAATATACAAATATATACTCAGATCACATTCATATAATATATATATATATAACATATATATATAACATATTTATTTATTTTTATGCGGTTATTTTTTTATATAATTATATATAAATATATTTAAAATTATAAAATATATGAATTATTTATAAATAAATATATACACATGTTTCTATATATTAGCATTTTAAATATATTTAATTCATTATAAAAAACAAAATAGAATAAATATGCATTATAAATTAAATTTTCATAATTTATAATAATTATAAATAAATTTATATTAATAAGTGTTTGTGTGTGTCAATACGTTTTAATATATCTATATATTTATTTATACTTTATATATATTATAATTTATATATCTATCTTAAAATTATATAACTTATAATACACATATTTAATTATAATATGTTTTTTATTATATATTTATAATTTTATATATGTGTGTGTTTATAAATTTATATTTTATTTATTTATTTATAATTATATAAAAATGCATATCCCAAGTATGGATTATATTTGTTGTTAATAAGGAAAATTTCCATTGTTATAGAGTTTTAAATATTTGGTTCAAATTGGATAAAGTTGAAAAGAACACAATCTATATCACAATACATGGGAATTTGACAAGTAGCTATATGGGAGATTAAAGAACTGATAATTAAAGGACATAATAAAAAGATTGTTTATTGAATAATTCATCATTCTGTTAGTTGGAATCAATTATTATTACATTTTTATATAAATAAAATTGGCTTATTATTTGGAAATGTGTGCTTAAAGAATTTTAGATGAAGTTATAATGATAGTGGAACTACAATAAATACTAAAAATTGAGTTTATAGACTCTGCTATATTTTGGGAATCAATATGATGAACTATAAAAAAATTTATATATTTTACATGTTCATTTAATTGTCATTTTATTTATTGAGATAACATTATTATTTCAAAATAAAATAAAAGGGTCTTTAAAAATTGGGGCCATAACTGAAAGTAATCCCACCTGAGAACCTATCAATTTATAGGGAACAATTTCCAAGATCAAAGGTAGGTTGGTTGCGAGTATCTATATGTAGGATCGAAATATAGATTTGTAAATGCTCAATTACAAGAGGGGTGAATTATAAGTTTAAAAACTTTTGTTTTTTACCTTAATAAAATCTAGTTTTAACAAAGGTATTCTATGTTAATTCACAAACCCTCTTGGGTACATAAATAAAGGGATAATTGGAAGGTCCAATGTCCAATTAAAAATAACCTAAACATAAAAAAGTTTATCATAGGGAGAGATGCTACCTTAATGTTTATAGAATCATATTTATAAAAGTATAAAAGTATAAGAATGTATAAGAAAGTCATACATTTTTCTTTAACAAAATTACAGCGAAATTAAAAACTTGTATCAAAACAAGTACACAAGTAGGAAATATTTTAACACAAAGAGAAGGGTATCCAAAAACCTTCGATAAAGGTCCCTTGATTTATACTTTTACGAAATTCTATCTTACCCACACCAAGACAATCCCTCGATAAGAATATCAGATTCTATCTTGATATCCTTGTAATCCATCAATCATTAAGGTAGTTTAAACCTATGTCTACCTATCCCTATAATTCATCAAACATTAGGGTAGTTGGTGCAATTGTATTCCTATCCCCGGAAGCCCTTGATTCTATACAGCAACAATCAGAGTCTCACTTGGAGGAACAAGTTGTTCATGGATGAAGAATATGTTCACAGATCGCACAAAGAATGTGAGTCTCCCTCTCCATAGAAATCATTTCATAGCATGTAATCTATAGATGTTTCAATGCATCAATGTCTCTTGAACTCTTCAAATTGTTGGGGTATTTATATGTAAAAATAAAAAAAATCATCTCCTCCTCCAACGATCATATTTTTTATTGAATTTCAGAGGGACATGTACACATGTCACTCAACCAACGATTAGTTAGAAGCATATTTTACAACATTGCGTCATATAAGAAAATTTGGAAACAATACCATGTTTAAGAAACACTAAAAAGTAAGGAAAATACATTTAAGCTTAAGAAACACGAACATGTTTATGATCCAATAAAATAAAATGTTACTTTAAGGAAATTAAGTAACATTAAGAAAAGAATTAAATCATAACCTTAAAGAAGTGAGAAACGAAGTCTAAAATATGATTAATCAAATAATGAAATAATAGATATTATGAGTCTAAATTTTGAGGAATTTGGAATCTGAATTCTAATGAATTCAGAGTTTGATTTCAAGACAATTTGGAGTCTGAATTCTGATGAATTCAGAATATGATTTCTAGAGAATTTAGAGTCTGAATTATGATGAATTCGGATTCTGATTTCAATAGAATTCAGATTCTTAATTATAGAGAATTTAGAGTCAAATTTTTGGAGAATTCGGAGTATGAATTATGATGAATTTAGAGTCTTATTTCTAGATAATTCGAAGTCTGAATTCTAATGAATTCAGAGTCTGAAAATAGTAAGACTCAGTATATAAATAACTATATGACTCTGAGGTTTTAGATAAGGATCCAATTATTATTATTGAAATTTGGTCATAGAAAAATACGGTTAAATTGTATAAGGATCATTAAGAAATCATATAAAACTATATTTATGTAAAAAAATAGATTTCCATAGAGAAAGAATGTTTTCTTTAAGAAAATGTGTATGTGATTTTCAAAACAAAAAGGAATGGATAATTCATAAGGGAACTTATTAACTTAACAATTTCTCCCTTTTTGGAAAGAACAAACAACTTTTTGAAAAATAATATAAGCAATAAGGTTTTAACTTTTTGAACTTCAAATGAAATACTTATCTTCCATTAAATTAACACTTGATGAATACGACCGACTCCTCCTTAGGTTTTTAAATCCCTAAGGATCGTATTCTTGTCCTTTTAAGAGAATTTACTTCTTCTTGCTTAAGAATAACATCTTTAAGTAAAATCCCCATTACTTAATATCCCCTTTCTTGGGGAATTATTTTCCCTGAACGTAATATTCCTTTGATCATTCTTTTCTCCCCAATTGTGATTTTCAAAAAGTAATGGAGGGAAAAATTTTACTTGAAATATTAATGATATACAAGACTAAACAATAAAAAGATAACAAGATTTCATTATGATATGATAATTTTTTTACAAGGAAAATACAAAAAAATATTTGATTTTAAGAAATCATTCATCCTTATTTTCCTTCAACATCAACTTTCTCAAGGCTTCCATCAACTTTTTCAACTCTTTGTGATAATCCTCAAACATCATGAGTAGCACTTCCTAATCAATATTTTTATTTTCAATAACATTGATTCTTTCTTCTTGAGACTTTAGAATTTTGGCTTGAGACATTACCACCTCTTCTTGTTATTTTAATTTTTCTTCCAACTCTTCCCTAAGTTATCTTTCTCTTTTAAAATTTAATGAAACAGAATTCCACTTTCCATTCAAATCTCTATCTTCTTGAATCCGGGTAGCTTGATCTTGATTCATCTTCTCTGAATGTTTTTTTGTAAGGTTCTTGATCATTTTTTCTAACTTATCAAAAGCATCCTTTACTGAATCATGGAAATCATCAATGATTTTTAGATCATAAATCAATGACTTGGACCTTTTGGTTATTTCCTTAGAGGATCTACTATGAGCATCATAACAAATTTAAAAATTATTAAAATCATATTCAAGCTTGATAAACTTTTCCATGAGAATTCTTGTTGAATCTGACTTTTGATTTATTGTTTGTTGATGTAGCTAAAACCTCAAGTCAATAAATGGAATTAATGGAATGCTATTGACTATCTTCTTTAAAGACTGAAAAAAAAAATTATCCCAAAGAAGATGAGGATTCTGAGGCAGATTCCTTTATCGGTGAAGAAACATTATCTTTTTATTTTTCTTTCCTCTTAGAAGTTCCCCCAACAACTTTCATGGATTTTAAAACATTATATTTATTTGGAATTTCAATATCCACTTTCTTACCTTTATCAAATTTAGAGATTTCCTTTTTAATTTTCGAAGTCTCATGCTCACTATTAGATATTTGAATAACTCTATCTTCATCAACATCAGCTTTGTTATCACCAAATTCCATATTATCATCAGGATGAATTAAATCATGATTACTAATTTCATCATCTATAGGTTTATCAACCTTTCCCTGAGAATCATAATCTTTCCCTTGTGATATTATCTTGGTCGATTCATCTTGGGATGTTCTAATCGACAACTTTTCAGAAGGACTCTCCTTCTTATAATTTTATTACACCATTTTGATTATGTTTTCTATTCCCTCTTCTTATTTTTCTCCTTATTCTTCTTCATGCTGAAATACGTTTTCATCAAAAATAGGTTCTGGAATTGAAAGGTTTTTTCCCAAAGTTTCTATTGGAAGTGAATCTTTCAAGAATGATTCTAATACCAGAATTTTTCTGATGCTTTCTCAGTATCTTTAAGAAAATATTGAATAATTTTGGTTTCTAACATTTTATTCTTTAACTTTTTCTCTTTTTCTTGCTTCTCAAGCTCTTTAGCTGCTTTGATTTTTAATGCCTTAGCATGAGAAAGGTCTAATCTAAACACTGCTTCTCACTGTTTATTTTTCTTCTTCTACTCTCTCCACTTGGATACAGCTTCATCAAAAAATGTTTTTTTCTTTTTTGGGTTGGGTGGAGTTGATACTAACTCTGGTACTGGATCTTTATCTTTCGGTTCTGTTTGTTTTCTTTTCTTTATAGTTTTCTTATAAGTTTCACCAATTTCTCCTTTCTTTCTAGTTGCTTGGATTTTACTTTCAGGAAGATCATAGAACCATCCTAACATAATACTAAAACCAATTTTCATCCTCCTTAGAGTATCATAACTCAACAAAATAATTTCTAAATCATTGGGTTTTTAGCTATAGGGAATATTGAAATATTATAAGTAGAGAACAATGATCTTAGACAATATGGATGGATACATTATAATTTGAGACTTGAGGGTGCCATTCTTGATATTTCTGATTTTCATATGAATAATTGATAGTATTTATCTTTTTTAGGTTCACCAAATATCCCATCACGAAGATATCACAAATTTTAATAAAATCATTTTCTCCCTTTCTTGGATTGAGAAAACCTTGCATCCCCAATGCTAACAATATGAATTTAGTTGAAAGATGATTGATCTTTGTGAATTAATTCCTTTGATCCCAAGGAACTCAATTTCTTTAACCTTCTCAAAAATACCTTCCTTGTCTGGAAGCATATGAGAGAAAAAATAGCCTCTATTTTATAAGAAATACCCAAAATGATTGCACCCATGTTGAAAGATAAATATTGTGTTTTTTCATATCTCTTGGAAGAAAAATTTTCTCTTCATACAAAATCATAAAAACTAACTAAATCATAAAATTATATAAGGATATTATGATAAACCAGATCCTCATTCTTCGGCTTGGCAACGCAAACACTTTCCCAGCTATTCCTCTTAATGATTTTATCAATCAGGGAATCATACTTCATAATGAATTTTGGATCTACCTACCTTTCTTTATAAATTTTACAATCCATGAGTTCATTATTGGTGGCCATCAGACTGTGTGAAGAAAGTTCAAGAGGTATCTAGAATGTAAGGAAACTAAAAAAACTGAATGGATGATTTGAAGAGCAGCTGATATTCGGCACAAAAACAATAGAATAACCAATGTGGTACATGAATATAGGGGTCCTTTATATAGGCTTCATGGTGATGGTTCATATTCCCAAATCAATACAATAGTTGATATTAGCTTGATCTAATTTGATGGTTGATATCAATGCCAATGAATGATTTTGATGATTTCCACCTTTTGAGGTTCTAAGGAAAAAAGCGTATTTAAGGAATGTGAGTTTGATAAGGTTTTCTTAAAACAAGATAAAAATACCAAAAAATTAAAATTATGAATATTTAAGTAAGAAAAACATAACTTTTGTATTACTTAGAAAAAAAAATTAGTAGTGATAAAGTTATTCTTATAAACCTTAGGTTCTGTTAAATTTTATTAAGAGAATAAAATTTTAGATTCTGAAATATTTTATTAAGAGAAGAAAATTTTAGGTTCTGAAAAAAATGAAGATAATAATATTTTAGGTTCCGAAAAATTTAAGGAAATGAATAGAGTAAACCTATGTACACCCATATTAAATGGGTTATCTTAATGTAAGGAAATATGTTTTCATAAAAATTAAATATGGAGTATTAACTTACAATTATCATTCCTAAATTTTGATTAATATATTAAAATCTATCAGAGGATAATGATTTTTTAAAAATGTCAGCAAGTTGATCTTGAATTTCAATAAATTGAAGAATGAGATATCTATTAATTGTGTGATACCTAATAAAGTGATGCCTAATATCTATGTGTGTTGAAAAAGACTGAGGTGAAGGGTTTTTTCATAGGTAAATGGCACTATTATTATCACACATTGTCTGTGTTTTGGTAAAACCCATGTCATAGACTGTGAGTTTGTGTTGCATCCATAATAATTGTGCAAAGAAATTTCAGTTGATACATATTCAACATCTGTAGTGTAAATTTCTACTTAGTTTTGAATCATTAATGACCAATAAACTAATAAATCTCTTAAGAAATGAAAACTTCTGGATATATGTTTCCTATAAATTCTATATCTACCATAATCTGCATCTGAAAACCTTTTAAAGATAAAATCATTTCTAGAAGAATAGAAAAGTCATAAATCCATGGTTCCGTTTAAATAGTGAAAATCTATTTTTTCTGATTTCAAATGATATTCCTTTGTATTAGATTAATATACTTCACATAAGAATACTGAAAACATAAATCTGGACAACTGGATATTATGTATAATAAACCTCATACCAAACCTATAAAATATGTTTGGTCTACTGTTTTCCTATCCCTGGAAGTCCTTGAACATTAAGGTAGTTTTCACCTCTATATTCATATCCCTAGAAGCGCATGATTGTACAGAACAACAATCGGAGTTCCACTAGGCTAAACAAGTGATTCATGGTTGAACAAGATATTCATAGTTCGCACAAAGCATGAGAGTGTCTCTCTCTAGAAATCACTTCATAGCATGTAATCTCTAGATGTGTCACAACATAAATGTATATTGAACTCTTCAAATGGATGGGGTACTTATAAGTAAAAATCCCAATGGCCATATCCTCCTCCAACAGTCATATTTTCCCTTGAATTTTGTAGGGACCTAAACACATGTCACTTAACCAACATTTAGTTAGAAATAGATTATATGACATTTTTTTCATATATGAAAACATTGGAAACATTACCATGTGTAAGAAATAATAAAAATGAAAACACTTTTAAGAATAAGATACTTGAACCTGTTTAGGATCTGATAAAATAAAATGTTACTTTAACTAAATAGGGTAACTATAAGAAAAGAATAAAATCTGAACCTTAAGAAAGGTAGAAACAGAGTCTAAAATATGAATAATAAGATTCTGAAATAATAGATATTCAGAGTATGAATTATGAGAAATTTGGAATATTAATTATAATGAATTCAGGTTCTGATTTCTAGACAATTCATAGTCTGAATTCTAGAGAATGTGGAGTCTGAATTCAAGAGAATTCATAGTATGAATTACATTGAATTTGGAGTCACATTTTTAGAAAATTCTGAGTCTGAATTCTAGATAATTCAGAGTTTGATTTCTAGGGAATTTGGAGTCTGAATTCTGATGAATTTGGATTCTGATTTGTAGAGAATTCAGAGTTTAATTCTGATGAATTCTGAGTCGGAAAATAGTAAGACTCGGAATCTATGGAGTTTTATGATTCCAAGGTTTTAGATAAGGATCTAATTATTCTTATGAAAATTCATTATTAGAAAAATATGGTTAAACATGGATAATTATCTTTAAGCAATCATATAAAATCATATTTAAGGAATAAGAAAATAGATTTCCTTAGAAAATGAAAATTTTCTTTATGAAAATAATTCTTAGAGAAATATAATTTTACTTAAGAAAATGTTTTGTGATTTTCAAAACATAATGGAATGGAAAAGTCATAAGGAAACGTATTGACTTAACATTATAGGGCTAAAGAGACCCAGTACAGGTCGATGCAGTCAAGATGAGAGTGGGGGAAACTAGGGCAGATCCCTCATGTGGGGTTACTATAGCGACCCGACATTTTCATACATTACTATTACATCATTTTAATGATAACAAAAATAATATTATTACATATAGAGGATCTAAAGTTTTAGTGTCTTGGTAAAACTAGGACCATACATCACAATTACAACATCAAGCATAAACATTTATTTAATTTCTTCTTCTCTAGATTCTTATTGGCACTTTTCTTATCCGTTGTATATGTAGCCAACTAAGGATATTCATAAAAATGTGTGAGATAAAAGCCTAGTAAGAGGATAGATAAAAATAATATAGCATGGGTTGAGCATTATCATGACATAGGTAAAGAAATCATGAACATGAGAAGAATCAAAAATATAAGATTTGAAATGTGGAAATGCATAAAAAATGAAACATCATGTCTTAGTGGTTAACTACCAAACATACTTGTGAACCAATATAGAATCTTTTTCACACATCATTTCATATTTACTCATGAGATTCATCACTTTACCCAATACAGTGGAGCGCTGTATAATTCCAGGCACACCCATCACATTCAAACATTCATATTGCGCTATATAATTCCGGGCTCACCCGTCACATCATAGTATTATCATTATCATGCATGCCACATAGAACATATATCAATAAAGAACATAACTAACACATGGTATGGAATGAGTTTCATCTAATAAGAATACTTTCATAATCATTGGGTTCCTAAAAGAAAGAGGGAACAACATACTTAATACAAGAACCATCAACCATGAATGAGAGGTAAACGTTGAGTTCTTAAAAGAAGAGTTCTTTTAGAAAACATTTGATTTGAAATAAACTTCATTAGAAAACATTTATATCCCAAATAAGGTAAGATAATAATTAAAAATGATTTTTAAGAAGTGACTATACCAAATTGGAGTGAAAGAGTGAGAACTCGAAGAAAGAAAACTGGGTTCGAGATTTTCCCCTTACCTTGTATCTGAATGCATCATTCTCTTTAATGTCCCGTATAATGACATTATATTCATTAATTAGAAACCCAGAATATTTTTTACCTTAATATGGTTAATTATGGTTTCATTAAGGGATTTTATGTGCCTTTGGATGAGTTATAGAGTTTAAAAAACATTGTTCGAGAATGTTTGTTTTTATGGGTTTCTTGAGTGGTTCACCTGTATTCTTAAATTGACGTTCAGGTAGAACATGGGTAAACATACATAAATGATATTACATGTTATTAATGATATTATAGGAGTTTTAATTATCTTATAATGAATCGTATTATATCCATGTGGATGAATCATTAGATAATAATTAAATGATGATTGTTTGGGTTAATTTGAATGGTTTTTCGATCATAATGAACATGTTTTATTTTATCACGTGTAATATGGCCATAAGTTATTTCTAGAAAATTAAATAGGACATAATACATATAAAATATTCTATTTCAACCAAAAAAATGGTTTCATTACCAGATTTGAAGATAGAAATGGATGAAGAAAGCATGTCGTTCTTGATGGTGATAAATTAAGACCTCACGAACAACGTTCTCTTTAATAAAATAAAAGAAAGGGGGAAAAAGGTTTGGATGATATAATATCGCATTAGCATCATATAATTATAGTACATGTATAATAATGGAGTTAAAATACCATTTCGATGAATATAGTTGGGTATAGAATAAGAAAAGAACATGAAATTTAAAGGTAATTAAAGGAGAAGAGGGAGAGAAATTGCCTCTTAAATCCTCCTCTTGAGATCCTCCTTGAGGAAGCTCGGCTTGGTCTTTTGATGAGACCAGGAGCACTGAGATGTGGGATAGGGGCTAGTGAAGATGTTTGGGAAGATTTTAGATAATGCTTGAAGCTTGAGAGGTGTGAGGAAATGAGGGTGTGAAGGGTGGTTTTTATAGTAGAGGGGAGAGGGGTTTCCTTAATATAAAATTCATTAGTTTATTAATTTCCCCTAAGACAAGGAATAGTGAGTCTTTAATGACCCAAAATAGTAATTGTATCATTTGATCCCAAACCAAGTGGACTTACATCATTAGAACATCCCACATGACTCTTAATTAGCTTATTTAGCTTATTTTTGTAAATTACGGTATTTCACTATTTATCAAAAATTCACGTATTTCCGAAAAATACCAAAAAATTTCCCCAACCATTTTCTGACATGTATAATCGAAAAATGTAGTCCATTTTTCAAAAATAATTTTCAAAATATGATTAATTTGATATTTAACTAAAATCATAATTTATTATTAAAAAACCAGTTTTAAAACATTCATTTAGTTATTCTAAAATATTGGTACATCATACATTCACTTGAATACTATTTTTATACTATCATATGTAAAGTTACTATTCATTGGGGTATTTCACTATTCATAAGGGTGTGTTATTATTCATAAGGGAAGGTTACTATTCACAAAAAAATTATTTTTGTTTTATTAGACTCCAAAAAACATCTTGAACGTAACCGTGTATGTTAGATTTTCAAAATTCCAAACACAGAATTGAAAAACATATGTTTAAATGGAACTTATCACTTAGTAGTTCATTATGTTGTGTTTTAATGTATTTTTAAGACATAATTATAAGAAATAAATTTCCCTTGAAAATAACTTTGGGTCGTTACATTCTACCCCCTTATGAAAATTCTCCCTAAAAAATTCATTTTACATAAACAGGTGAGGGTACTTCTCCTTCATTGCCTCTTCTTGTTCCCAAGATGCATCCTCAAACTTATGGTTTCTCCACAACACATTAACAAGATTGGTTTTCTCGTTTCGTAGAACCTTATCTCTCTGATAAAGAATCATTACTGGATGGTCCTCATAAGAGAGAACATATTCCAACTACACCACCTCTGAGTTTAGTATATGTGAGGGATCAGTTATGTACTGCTCAGGAGTGATATATGAAAAATATCATGAACTTGAGCCATATTTGGTGGATGTGAAAGCTGATAGGCCACAGCTCCTATACAGTCAAGGATCTCAAAGGGGCCAATATACCTTAGGCATAACATCCCTTTCTTTCCAAACCGCATGAATCTCTTCCATTGTGATATTCTGAGGAGGACTTTATCTAAAACATCAAACTCCAAGTCCCTTTGACGGTTTTCATCATAGCTCTTTTTCCAACTTTGAGAAGATTTGATGTGTTTCTGAATGACTTGAACCTTCTCTGTCATCTCTTGAATAAGATCGGGTCCATGTAGCTTTCTTTCTCCAACTTCATCCCAACATGTTGGAGTTCTACATCACTTTCCATACAGAGCTTCATATGGAGCCATATGAATACTCGAGTGGAAGCTATTGATGTATGAGAACTCAACAAATGGGAGATGCTGATCCCAACCACCTTTGAATTCAAGAGAGCATGCTCTTAGCATAACTTCAAGCGTCTGAATATTCCTTTCAGATTGGCCATCTGTTTGGGTGTGATAGGCAGTTGTGAAATTTAATTCAGTACTCAATGCATGTTAAAGGCTCCTCCAGAATTTAGATGTAAACCTTGGATCACGGTTAGAGATAATTGAGAGTGGAACACCATGCAGTCTCACCAATTCCTTCACATATATCTTTCCACGTTGTTCAAGAGAGAGATCTTCCTGAATAGCGATAAAATGGTAAGTCTTGGTTAGTCGTTCAACCACCACCCATATCGCATTATTTCTCTTCGAAATCTTTGGGAGACCCGTGAAAAAGTCCATAGTAACATTTTCCCATTTCCACATGGGTATAGGCAATGGCTGCATCATACCTTTATACTTTTGTCTCTCATCTTTAACTTGCTGACATACCAAGCACCTTGATATATATTCCACAATCTCCTTCTTCATGTTATCCCACCAGAAGTGTTATCGGAGATCACAAAACATTTTGGTACTCCCAGGATGGATAGAGAATGTTGAGCTATGTGAATTATCCAATAGCACCTTCTTTATCCCCGGTGATGAAGGCACAAAAATCCGTATTACAAACCGAATCATACCATCATCATCGATATGAAACTCTTTCATCTTCCCTTCCTTTACTGCATTCAACCTATTTTGTATCTCCACATCATCCCTTCGTGCTTCCTTAATCTTCTCTAGGATGGATGGTTGTGCAATCATTTTGGCAAGGTAGGATGTATCCCCTGCCCTTATGATTTCCAAATCCATTCTTTGCATATCTAAGAATATATGGTCTTTCTCAGTCCGTAATATTGATAGCGTAGTGGGTTATTTTCTGATTAGATCATCAGCTAACTTGTTCACCTTTCCAAGATGGTAGTGAATAAAGCAATCGCAATCCTTGATTATCTCTAACCATCTCCTTTGATACATGTTGAGATCCTTTTTTGTGAATATATACTTTAGGCTCTTGTGGTCGGTGTATATGTCACAGTTCTCACCATAAAGGTAGTGTCACCATATTTTCAAGGAAAAAATCACGGTCGCTAGCTCTAGATCATGTGTCGGGTAGTTCTGCTCATGGATCTTCAACTTTCATGAGGTATAGGTTATCAGATTGTCATTTTTCATGATTACACAACCCAAGACTTTCTTTGAAGCATCACTGTGCATCACAGAACATCCTCCACTTTTCGTTAGTGTGAGTACAGGTGTAGTGATCGGTCTTCTCTTTAGATCCTTGAAGCTTCCCTCACATTCATCCATCTATACATAATTTACCCCTTTCCTTATTAACTTAGTTAGTGGGCTTGACAATCGTGAGAAGTTTCTCCCAAAACGTCGATAGTACCCAGCTAATCCAAGAAAACTAAGGATTTATGTGACACTAGAGGGCCTGGCCAATTCCTCAATCGACTTTATTTTTGAAGGATCCACAGAAATTCCCTCACATGTGATCACATGTCCCACGAACATGACTTGTATCATCCAAAATTCACACTTGATGAACATTGCGTACAACTTCTCCTTTCTCAAAGTCGCCAACACAAGTCTTAGATGTTCTTCATGTTCCTCCTTGCTCTTGGAGTAGATGAGAATATCATCAATAAACACTACCACAAATTTGTCGAGGTAATATTTAAAGACACTATTCATAAAATCCATGAATATTTCAGGGGTATTAGTAAGTCTGAAGGGCATCACCAAAAACTAATAGTTCCCATAACTTGTTTCGAAGGCAATATTTTGAATATCTTCCTTCTTCACCTTTACCCGATGATATCCAGAACAAAGATCCACCTTTGAGAAGTATTGAGAACCTATTAAATGATCGAACATGTCTTCTATACTTGGGAGAGGATACTTGTTCTTTATAGTAATCTTGTGGAGTTCTCGATAATCGATACACAGTTTCATTGTTCCATCCTCCTTCTTCACAAAGAGAACAGGTGGACCCCAAGGTGACACACTATGGAATATGAATCCTTTGTCCAGATTATCTTGTAGCTACTTCTTTAACACTTCTAGTTTGATAAGAGACATCCTATAGGGACAGATAAAGATAGGAGAAGCTACAGGTATGAGTTCAATTGAGAACTCTACCTCACAATCTGGGGGAATTACGGGTAACTCTTTGGGAAATACATCACTGTATTCCCTCACGATGGGAATTTCCTCAAGTTTGGCACTTTCCTTCAACTCAACCATTTGGTCGAGGTATGATTCTTCATATGAAATCAAAACCCACACTATTAGAGGATTTTTCAAAGGAGATTCATGATCTTCCTTGCATTTGTAGAAGAGCATGGGATGGTTCGGAATATGAAAAGATATTTACTTTTCCCGACAGTTGATATGTTCTCTATATAACGAGAGCCAATTCATTCCCATTACAGTATGGAATTCCATCAAGGGAATTATTACAATATTTTTCGGAATAATATTCTCTCATACGCCAATAGGATAAGAGTCAAACACTTGGGTTGAAATGATTTCACCACTTGGAGTTTTTACAGATATCTCTACATTAAGGTTTCGAGGCTTCGATTCTATAGTTCTAGAAAACATGCAAGATATAAAGGAATGTATAGAACCCAAATCAAATAATACATTTACTATTCTTGAGTGAATAGAAAGTGTAAATTGTACGACTTCATTATCTTTCTCCACTTCCATAGTATTGATGGAATAAGCCTTCCCATGTTCCTTTGGATTTGGTGGTTGCGTACTTTGATTACCCTTGAGAAATCGAGGTTTAGTGCACTGACTTGCATAGTGCCTTAGCTCCCTACAGTTGTAGCTTTGAACTATGAGTTGTTCTCTCCTTTCTTTGACTACATTATCCTTCCTTTTCGTGTCTTTTAGACACTCTTGTGCATGGTGTCCTTCTTTCCCAAACTTGAAGCATTTCACCATCCCTTTCAGGCAGTTCCCATGGTGCAAGTTCCCACATTTTTTGCATGTGGGTCATTGAGTTTTCTTCCCAATTTTTTCATTAGATCCTCCACCTTGAATCTCCATATTTCATTTCTTATCCCTATAGCCATGGGAATATTCTCCAAACTCCATCTCCACTTTCAGGGAACATCGAACAACTTCTACATAACTACCGAAGACTCGAATTGCAATAGCCTTTCGAAGGTGTGGTTTTAATCCACTAAAGAATCTATCAATTTTTCTATCATTGTTGATAACATAACCCGAATCGTACCTTGCAAGCCTTGTTAAATTAGATTCATAGGTGGTGATAGATTCTCCTTCTTTTTTGCTTGAGCTCTATGAATTCACTCTCCATCTTCCTATGAAGATTTTGTCTAAAATACTTATTAAGAAACATTATCTTAAAGTCTTCCCATTCCATATCTTCAATTTCCTCCCTTGGCTTGGTGTTCTTAATCATATCCCACCATTGATCTGCTTCTCCATATAGATGATAAACAGCTAGAGTCACCTTATCTGTCTCAGAACAGTGAAGAACATAAAAGATCTTCTCCATGGAGTTGACCCATTATTCCGCATCTAGTGGATCAGAAGATCCATTAAACGTCAGTGGTCTTTGCCACATAAAACATTTGATATCCAGTTTCTCCCTCTTTCATGAAGAAGGAAGTTCCCCATTATTATGGTTATTTTTCATAACCTGAGATAATTGGGTGAGCATCTCCATGAAGTTTTGAACTCCACCTCCCAAATCATTGGGTATGTCATTCGGGCAATCGTTGCATTGGCCCTCACACAAGTTCTTGGCCTGATTTCTCCTGGTTCCCACCATTTTCTGAAATAGAAAATGTAAGAACAAAACATAAGTAAAAATGTCATGAATAACTTATTCATTTAAACAATTTATACCAAAAACATAACATATGGGATCCCTATGTAAATATTCGTGTGTGCATATTTGTACTTAGTCTCATGCTAGACGTTTTCTCTAGGGTTCACTAATCCTAATTCCCAAAATAACTAAACCTTTCCTCTGATACTAACTATAGAGACCTAACCTTTTATTACATTAATATTACATCATTTTAAAGATAAACAACATAATAGTATTACACATAGAGGATCCAAAGGTTTAGTGTCTTGGGAAAACTAGGATCGTACATAACAATTACAACATCAAGCATAAACATTTATTTAATTTCTTCTTCTCTAGATTCTTATTGGCACTTGTCCTATGCTTAGTATATGTAACCACATGAGGATATACATAAAAAAGGGTGATCTAAAAGACCAGTAAGAGGATAGATAAGAATAATATAGCATGGGGTGAGAATAATCATGACATAGGTAAAGAAATCTTGAACATGAGAGGAAGCATAAATATAAGATTTTAAATGTTGCAATGCATAAAAAACGAAACATCACGTCCTAGTGGTTAACTACCACACATACTTGTGAACCACGATAGAATCTTTTTAACACATAATTTCACATTTACTCATGAGATTAATCACTTTACCTAATGCATTGGATCGCTGTATAATTTCGGGCACACCCGTCACATTCAAACATTCATATTGAACTATATAATTTCAGGTACACCTGTCACCTCATACTATTATTATTATCATGAATGCCACATAGAAAATATATCAATAAAAAACATAACTAAACAATGGTAAGAAATGGTTTTCATCTCATAAAAATACATTCATAATCTTTAGGTTCCCAAAAGAAAGAGGGAACAACATACTTGATACAAGAACCATCAACCATGAATGAGAGGTAAAGGTTGAGTTCTTAAAAGAAGAGTTCTTTTGGAAAACATTTGGCTTGAAATAAACATCATTAGAAAACATGTATATCCCATATAAGGTAAGATAATAATGAACAAATTATTTTTACGAAGTGACTATACCAAATTGGAGTGAAAGAGTGAGAACCCGAAGAAAGAAAATTGGGTTCGTGATTTTCCCCTTACCTTGTATCTGAATGCTTCCTTCTCATTAATGTCCAATATAATGACATTATATTCATTAATTAGAAACGCAGAACCTTTTTTACATTAATATGGTTCATTATGGATTCATTATGTGATTTTATGTTCCTTTTGATGAGTTATAGTGTTTAAAAAACATTGTTCCGGAATGTTTTTTTATGGGTTTCTTGAGTGGTTCACTTATATTCTTAAATTGACGTTCGGGTAGAACAGGGGTAAACATCCACAAATGATATTACAAGTTATTAATGATATTACAGGATTTTGAATTATCTTATAATGAATCATATTATATCCATGTGGATGAATCATTAGATAATAATTAAATGATGATTTTGTGGGTTAATTTGAACGGTTTTTTGATCATAATGAACTTGTTTTATTTTATCACTAGTAATATGGCCATAAGTTATTTCTAGAAATATAAATAGGAAATAATACATATAACATATTCTGTTTTAATGATAAAAATGGATTCATGACCATATCCGAAGGTAGAAATGGAAGAAGAAATCATGTCTTTCTTGAAGGTGATAAATTAACACCTCACGAACAACGTTCTCTTTAATAAAATAAAAGGAAGTGGGAAAGAGGGATGTATGATATAATATCTCATTAGCATCATAACATTACAGAGAATTTATAATAATGGAGTTAAAATACCATTTGGATGAAGATAGTTGGGAAGAGAATAAGAAAAAAACATGAAATTGAAAGGGAATTAAAGGAGAAGAGGGAGAAAAATTACCTCTTAAATCCTCCTCTTGAGATCCTCCTTAAGGAAGCTAGGTTTGGTGTTTTGATGAGACCAAAAGCTCTTAGAAGTGGGATAGGGGATAGGAAAGATGTTTGGGAAGAGTTTAGAGAAGGCTTGGAGCTTGAGAGGTGTGAGGAAATGAAGGTGTGAAGGGTAGTTTTTATAGTGGAGGGGAGAGGGGTTTCCTGAATATAAAATTCATTAGTTTATTAATTTCCCCTAAGACAAGGAATAGTGAGTATTTAATGGCCATGAATAGTAATTGTATCATGTGATCCCAAACCAAGTGGGATTACATCAGTAGAACATCACACATGACTCAATAATTAGCTTATTTAGCTTATTTTTGTAAATTGATGTATTTCACTATTCCTCAAAAATTCATGTATTTCATAAAAATCCAAAGAATTTACCCCAAACATTTTTCGACATGTATAATCCAAAAAAGAAGTCCATTTATCAAAAATAAATTTCTAAATATAATCAATTTAATATTTAATTAAAATCAAAACTTATTATTATAAAACCAGTTTTAAGACATTCATTTTATATTCTAAAATATAGGTACATCATACTTTCACATGAATACTATATTTAAACTATCATAGGTAAGGTTACTATTCATTAGGGTATTTAAATATTCATAAGGGTATGTTACTATTCATAAGGGTAGGTTACTATTCACTAAAAATTATTTTTGTTTTATTAGACTCCAAAAATCATCATGAACACAACCGTGTATGTCAGATTTTCAGAATTCCAAACACAGAAGTGACAAACTTATGTTTAAAGGTCACTTATCACTTAGTAGTTAATTATGTTGTGTTTTCATGTTATTGTATGATATAATTATAAAAAGGTAACTTCCATTGAAAAAAACATTGGGTCATTAAAGTGACACGATGGAGATTATTTGATCAATGATGTGGCTTAACGAGTCTTCAATGGATGGATATAATGTGTAGTGGGTAATAAGGAATCAATCTCACTTGGTGATGTTTGATGTCTGACTCACCCAATACTTTGAAACTGGTCACATAAAAAAATTACAGATGAACTAATCAAAAAAATTATTCTTCTCTTTTATTATTTGTTTCTCATGTAGGGTTTTCATGGGGTGCTCTCAATTTTCATGCAACAACTATGAGTTTATGATTGATACCATAGGTTTGTGAGGAGGAATATTTCACAAAATGATTACTAAGTATGAATTATGCATGAAATAGTTAGTTGTACTTCCTAGGGCCTCACTAAATGGATAAAGAACAAAAAAGGTATGAAGTTCACTGATGAACATGAAATATGTGAAGCCATTTCATATAAGATTCTATATGAATTTGGCTTACACAAATCATCATGTGATGTGGTTATACATATTATTTTTTTGAAAACATTTTTCTGTGATGGACTTTTTATGGAGGAAGATCAGTTTGTGATGTTATATTAGAAATTTTGAAAGTTGGTATGTCAAATCAGCTCACAATTCATATAGTATGTGATGAATAGTGGTTCACTCATGTGAATGAAAACATGGAATACATGAACATGTAGGGTTTCGTAGAAGTATGTTATGTAATTTATGTATTATAAGCGGTGTGATATATAGAAGTTCAATGCACCAACCATGGTCAATGTAGCTTATAAATACCACCTTACCTCAGTTTTAATAATGATCATGAAATTTATAGATGATTAATGAATGATTAGATCACTTGAAATGGACTTATTTTTCCCCTATGATAACCATCACTATGTGAATCATCATTTTAGTAATTTTCAATAATGCTAACAATGAATCTATGGGAAGAAAAGGTTCTAAAGTGTTTTTTATGAGAATTATTTTTCTTATATTAATGAAATTGACATCCATTTAATCTAATTTCATATAAAAATTATAAGGATCCAAGTCAAAAATGAAACTGATGTTAATTTAAGATTTCACTATGATGTTTCTATGAAACTTTCATGCAATATATTATATTTTCATGAAAACATCGTCATGTACTAGTTATTATGAACATAAAAATTGAAAAATGTGCATGAAGAAATATCATGGAATAAAAGTGAGAAGAGGTTACGTGAATTAGTTTCATGATTATTAAAATTAAGAAGTAAATAATTGAGATATATGTATATATATATTGAATCTTGTAGTTTTCCAAAAAGATAATAAGATTACAGTACCTAATCATTTATTTAATTGAGGATGAATCAGATCATTATTGACTAAAATATATTGAAGAAGACTGATTATTTTAGTCACAGTAATTAGACATCAATTTTCTATAATAAGTGAGAAAATGTAGTTACGTTGACCTAGAAGGATTAACAAAAGGATCTATATCAACAATTGTATAAGAAGCAATGAGAAAAGAATTGATCTTTCTTATTTTGGAATCAAATTTTTATAAAGGATGGGAGAAGCTGGTGTTCTAGTTGGACTCCAAAAAATAATAGTGTTACTCTATGATAATACGGATTGTATGAATTGATCAAGAGGATTTCTTAGGTGCAAAATTCATTTATAGTTGTGAATCATTGATTCGGGGGTTAACCAATGACATCAAGGAGTATGTTCTCATAATGAGGTTTTACCCTACAAAAATCATTGGGTATAATACCATTTACATTATTCAATATTTTGGTATATCTATGTGACACATATTAAGAGTATAGTTATCTTAACTAATCATAGAGTTTAAATTAAAAACATCATACAAAAAGAGATCAATGATATACAACTTCCCATTGATCAAACAATATCTAGGAACTACAATAAGTATCAAATCAAACCAATATTCCCTCTGTATTATCTGATAGTTTCTATGGAAGGGAAATAAAAATTTAGTTAATAGAAGAAGTGTTTTAACATTTTATCTCAATAAATATCATAGTTGGAAGAATGTGATGTTTTTCTTCCTTCTATCACTTGACCAAGAAGTAATTGATGCAGCAACAATGGGATTTCCACCCATTATCGGTGGTTCCCCTGTGTCTCTTTCTAAAAATAGAAATATTGATTTTGATATAAAAAATTCAAACATTAAATTTTTGAGTATCATTAAAAATGTAATATAAAAAATTTATGGGACTCAAAATTTCCAAAGAAATTTGGGATAAATATGAGAGAAGTTATTAAGTCAATGTGAAAGTATCAGAGACAAAACTAAAAATTTAGAGAAGCATATTGGCTGATATTAGGATAGTTGATGAATAAAACATTGATGACTAATTTACTCAAGTAAATTAAATTATTACCAATTTCTATGGAGATTGAGAAAAGATGGATTGTTCCCTAATTGTACAAAAGTTACTAAGGGATTTTCTAAATAGTTTTTATCTTAAATATTCATATTTAGAATATAGACATTTTCTTACACCAAATTAATTAAAGAATATTCTCATTTGTTGTGAAATGATAAATATTATATCTTTAAAACAAAAAAATAAAAGTTGATATGGATCTTTATTTTATAAGTTTTATAAAAATAAAATTTAATAATTTTTTAGAATCAAATGATTTTGATGAAGGAGAAGATGTTTAATATTTCAATAGAATTGTTTCTATTTTATAAAATATGAGTAATAAGATAGAATAAGATTAATGGAAAAAATCCACCAAGATGTAATATCTATGATGAAATTTTCCATTTTTTTAAAAAAATATCTAACAAAGAATAATATAGAATATGAATCATATTACTGTGATAAGAAACCTTTGAAGAAGAATTGGGGTAAAATCTAAAAATATTCAACCAACCATGGTGGAAGAAATAAGAAGTTATCTAATAGAAAAAGAATAAACATTATAATAAAATAAGTTCATGTCAACTCTTGTTAAAGTATCCAATAAAAAGTTGAAGATAATTTTATATATCATGTAAAAAAGTTTTTGATACGTCAACTATTTATGATAATGAAATTGAACCAGCATAGCTAACATATAAGATGGGAAAATGAATTATAAAGTTATCTTTATTAGTAAACAATCCTAATTAAGGAGAATATATAGGTGATAAAATAAATGGAAAATATTGTTGAAGTAATGTATGATGTTTCATAGAAATTAATAGTATTAGTTGATAAGATCAAGAAATATATTTTGAAAGGTGTTACGTAAGAAACAATTGTGAGAGATATTTAGGAAAAACTATTTTTCATAGAATACGAATTTCCCATATCATAATAAAGGTGTATTGATACTGAAAAATATTTTAAGAATATAATATAAGACTTAAAAATTTGTGTATTGTTTAAATTTGAGTCTTCTCAAGTAGGGTAAAAGAAAGGTCCAAATAGGAAACTTAAATATGTTTCAAATATGTTTTAAATTAAATATGTCTTCCTTAAAAGTGAATGATTTAAATCCAAATATGAACCATTATAGACCAATAATACATGTGATATAACATATTTTATATTAATGGATGAAAATGAATGAATGCATATGTAATTTTCCCCTAGGAAAAGACATGAACAATTTGTACTAGAATAACATAAATAAATTTCTATACAAACATAACATCAGTATAGGAATTAAATTTCTAAAGGATATTAATGGTGGTGTCAAGTGTTTATAAAAAAGATATTCATGTTTATTCAATATGTTATTACTAGGAATGAGGCATGAACCAAGGGGATAAATTATTAGAATATGATAAAAATTGTTTAATGAAAGAAATTTTTTGACAAGAATTCATCAAACATACCATCAAAAAACATGTATGAATGGTTAAATGAAAACTGATCTAGATTTTATTATTATAATAATATTTTTGAGGAATACATCAATAATATACCTTTTTAGATTAACTACGGTGATAAAAGGAAGGGAATTAAAAAGGTGAAGAATGTAAAGCCGTGTTTTATTAGGCTTCCAATAAACTACGTGAAAACACACGATTAC
This sequence comes from Viscum album, assembly GCA_963277665.1. Taxonomy (NCBI): domain Eukaryota; kingdom Viridiplantae; phylum Streptophyta; class Magnoliopsida; order Santalales; family Viscaceae; genus Viscum; species Viscum album. The sequence continues at coordinate 220,142,059 of OY728167.1, forward strand.
TAGTCATGTTAAAAATGATTTCTTAACTGTTTGATTTACTTAATTTTATAGGCCCTGACATATGGATAAATTATAAAAAACTTGTATGAAAGTGAAAAAATCTATTTCCCATGAGGAGATCAAATTTCATTAAATTATATCTAAAATTGTTGAAGTAAATATTCCTGAGAGACCATGTGGAATGTGAAACTAGGATGGAAATGTTATCAAGGATTATATTAATATCCAACCAAATGAAAAATAATTAATTAAAAATATGATGCAAAGACTAGTTAATTAATATCCCTCAGTGGTTGATACAATGAATACAACTCTACAAGGGGAAATATTTGAATGGAATAAAATGACAATGTAAACTATGATGGCACATAACAAGAAATAAAGCCTGAATAATTTCCCAAATAACAAGATTAATAATATTTATGTAACTAGATATAGAGGAAACTCTCATCCCTTCCATTTTTACTAAGGCTCTAAAAGTATCCTCCTTATTTCTTCAGCCTTTTTCTTCTTTATAACATGTGGGGAATTGATGGGTAAAATCTGTAGTGGGAAATGGAAGAGGATGTAACTACTATAAAAAGGAAGACTTTTATTATTATACTGAGAATTTACTTCCATGATAATGGGTCATGTGCATCATCTGAGGGTGGAAAAAACATGAATAGAATCGGTTAAAATAATATTATGTCATGAATATATAATTTAGGAATATCCCCTCATGATTGAATTTTTATGTATAATAATTACATATTTTCCCTTCATTTATGCATATAAATTTTTTACAGAACGGGAATATTGGTTAATGATTAAGTTAAGATAAATGAGGATTAATATGATCTTACATATTAATATTTATAATGTATTAATTAATGATGAGTACATGAAAATATTTCTTATTGAGAATGGTGATATGTCCCATAAAAAATAAATTTAATTAATGTCACCTAATGGATAGATTTATGGATATCTTTGATGTCTTGGCTTAGTATATCTTGATTTTTTACACCAGGTTACCCTCACTAGACTTCGATTTTAATAGATGATGACTCATTCTTATAAAAATGTCATTCCATCCTTCTCTAAAAACATGGAAGCATCTTATTATCCTAAATATAAAGTGGGTGATGAAGTTTTTTTTAGAATCATGATAGAGGAATGAAGATATGATAATATGACATTCCCTTATATTTCATCTACATTTCATATAAACAAAGGGTGAAAAGGTACACATATTGAAGTAAATATTTCAAGGTATTGACAACAAACATAAATGGGGTATTGATGATCCCATGTATGGATTTTATTTATTGTAAATAAGAAAAACTATTATTGTCATTGATCTATCAATATGTGTTTGGAATATATAGTGGTTGTTCAAAAAATTAAATTACAATATGGGATTGTGAGTTGATGTTAGATGCATCCATTTTTTTAGAGTTTCAAAGAATGTTGGTTATTACATCTTACAAAAACATATTAAATATGTTCTAGGGTAGAAACCTTTATATCGGATTATTTTTTAGGTGGTCATAATAGTATGGATAATTGTTTATGGTTGTGAGAAACACATTTTCTACCACATGATACATGTGAAATTTAGTAGCTGTCTGAATGGGGGTAGAGGAAATGATAATTAAAAGAGTAAACTAAAGAATAGTTTATTTAAGAACCCATCTATGTGTTAGTAAGAATGAAGACTTATTAAATCAGTTTTAAAATACTCTTGGATGAATATTTGGAGAAGGTGAGAGTGGGGAATTGTAGTTGGAATTAAAAACTATTATATCTACCTAAAATATAAAAAAATTGTAATTATACACTGCTAGATTTTGGGAATTATATTTAAGACCAATAGAAATGTTTCTATATTTTTAAATTTCATGTAATTGTTATTCGAAATGTTGGGATTGATTTATTTTAACTGTGTGAAATCAAATAGTATTTCAATAATGGGACCAATACTAGAGGATAACCCACCCAAGAAACTAGCCATTCTATAGGGGATAGAATTAGTGATCAAAGAAAGGATTGTTGAGAGAGTTTATGGCAGTAAATAAAGATATCATTAGAATAAGTAGCACAATGTGGATCTTGGTAAAATCCACCATGTGAGGTGGAATGGTAGTTGGTAGTTATGTAATTGGGTTGATGCATCAGAATTCAATTGTTTTTTGTGTTGTGTACTGGGAAATAATACTGGACGCCCAATTAGGGAAGTATGAGTTGTGAATCTCTTAATATAGCGAAATTTTCAAAAAGAAATCTAGTATGTGCACTAATTGAAATAAAATGATTTTTATATCTTCTATGTGCCTCGAATAAGTTTTTCATGGGGATATCATGATTTAAATTCAATATCTAAGAGTTCATGGTCAGAATAATGGATCTGTGAAGTGGAATAGTTTTAACTATTCTTACTAAGTATGTTCCACACATCAAATAGTAAAGTACACCCCATAGGTTCATAAAGTAGTAAATATATGTTATTATAGAAGTTGTTCCACATACTTTAATCAACAAAATGAAATATTTGAAGCCATTTTGAGGTAACTACTATGGGGATTTCGTTCTTCTATGTTGGTATATAAAGGTTCTATGTGTAAGATTTATTTTCAATTGTCTTTTTCTCAATGGATGATCTACAAATGAAGATTATTTTGGGAAGTCAGTTTAAAAAAAATAAAATATATTATGAAATAATTTTATGATTCATGCAGTATGGGATACCCAATGGTTCCCTCATCTCTATAGAAACATTCATCACATTAAAATATAGGGTTTTATGGGAGAATATCATGTCTTATTTGAATTATAAGACACATGGTTTATTGAATCTCAAATAATTAAACATGGTCATTGTGTCCAATAAATACCCCATAACGGCATTGTTAAAGTTGATCTAGAAAATCAGTCTTGATTAATAATATTTGACACAATTTTCCCTCGAATCACTTTTTCCCAATGTTTACCATCACAATATATATCATTATCTTACAAAGGGTCACTCATTATAAGGATATTTCTATTTGAATATCATAATGTGATGTTTTTTGTTGTAATGCATTTTTATTATGCGATTGAATATGAGAAATATATATATTCTATTTGTGCATATAATCTCATTGGAGACCTGTCAAAAAGTGATCAAAAGTGAAGTTAAGATTTTACCATGAAGTAGTTATATAAATATCATGTAAGATATTATATTTTATTGAAAACAACCTTGTATACTACTTGTTACATGAATTATAATTGAAAAACTAGCATGAATAAATAACAAAAAGTAAAAGTGAGAAGCTGTTTTATAGACCAGCTATACAAATCTTGAAATTTTGATGATAATAATATATAGGGAAAAGATATTAATTCCAATAAATTTTTAAAAGAGGAAGAAGTCTTCTAGTTCATGAAATTTTTGTTAATTGTAAAATAAATAGATCATTAAATATTATAAAATATTGAGAAAGACGTATTTTTTTCAAGATGAATATCAGTTATTGAAGTTATTAATAAATATATCACATTAAGTTATGTTGATCTTTGATGAAGGTCTACATAAACTATTTTCAAAAAAATCTAAATAAAAAAAGTGACATTCCTTATATCAATTTGATATTTTTATACTGGTAGTGAGAAACTTTTATTCTAGTGGGACTCTAAAAATCATTTTGTGACACTATGTTGATAGAGATTATATGAAGGGATTGAGAAGATTCATGGGGTAACAAATTTTTTTATAGTGTAGAATCTTTATTTAGGGTAATTGACCAATAATATATTGGAGTAGGTTGTCACACTATAGCTAAACCTTGTAAAAATCATTGTTTTATGTAAAACGTACATTCTATGAAATTTGGGTAAGGATATGAGACAAAAATTAAAATGATCGAGATCATAAATAATTGCATAGTTATAATTAAATAAAGGATATCATAAAAAGGGTATAATTTATTCACCCTACCCTCTATCAGTGATATAAATATATTTGAGAACTTCAATAAAGAATACTAACCTCAAATGATTATTCTAAGGGATTTATATTGATGTGTTGGTAAAGAGTTTGAATATTTCCTCATATAAATAATGAAAACCATTTTCACTATGGTGAGGTATGGGAAATGGTCATGAAAAATTTTCAACATCCTAGGTAGATTTTTGTGGGACTATAGAAACCTCATTTGTTGTCTTTAGTGGGATAAAAAATTAAATATCATGAGTTTTTTTATTTTTTTTTAAAATAACTTAGAATGGAAAAAACTTCTCAGTTCTAACTCAACACTTATTAGAAAAAATTTCATTACTAATAAATCTTGAGACTTTTATCAAAACTAAAATCCTTAGAATAGTAAAATTTATAAGATAATGGATTTTGATCTCTGAGAAATGATAGATGTTTAGTAGTGTTTTTTTATTAGAATTTTTTTAAAGGTTTAATGTTGTGCCCTTTCCCTGTCTGGTTCTATCTTTATTAAAAAAGTAATTTTTTTGAAGTAGGATAACAACCACAACTTTCCAATAACTAGCTACTCGCATCCAATAGTAAACCATTTAAAACTTGTTTCATGGACTATAATTTCTATATTTCTGAATAAAAATTAAATCAATAATATAGTTTTTATTTAATAAAAGGTGAATATTGAAAAAAGGCATACATAAAACAAGAGATTAAAAAGTGCACACTTCCCCTCCCAATCAGTGTTTTGAAATATCTGTTGTGAACCTATTAAATGATGTTTACATCAGTTAAAGAAATCTCTCTGTAATGGGTTCATTTATTTTCAACATATAATTACATCACTCCATGTGATGTACTATATTTTATACCTCATCAATATAATGAAATATAAATATTTTCACATAGTAATAAATAATATGGATTTAATTCATTTAATAATTTTCTTTTATATATACATACAAATATATATATACATATATATATACTCATAATAGAAAACAAAAATAAAATAAAATAAAATCATTAAGGTAGATAAAATGGTTATCAGTCATACCAACTGAAATTGATATTTTGAAATTAAAATTTTGAAATATCTAAGGAATAAGTGTCTTAATATGGTGATTGGTGCCTCTATCTAGTGACTCAGTATGAAAAAAATTGATAGGCATTGATTAAAAAATTAAAAACATTACTTTCACTATCTCATTTCAATCATCTAAAAATATTCTTCTACACTCAAAAAATTTGTAATAAAACTTATCCTAGGGATAAATTTTTGATTTTATTTAAATTAATCCAATTTTATTTCGTCTATCCTCAACGGATACATAATTTTAAAACTCTATAAAAACTCACCAAGGAATATTAAGTTATTTGGGATATTGAATGTACCTACATAAATAAATTTGACACTATCTTCATAAGTAGTTATGTTTTTAATTTTCTAATGAAACCTATGGATCTATCAATTAGAAATTGAGTAATAAAAAATAGTGAAGAATTGGAAGTAACAAGCTTGAAGTGTGATATTATCACTTTTCAAAAGGGTTTAATTTTCCCCTATAGATTTGGTGTCTCGCAAATTATAAGACATAGAATCAGCTAAATAATACAAAGATCCATTAAATAATTACAACTCTTTAGATATTTTCAGTTATTCATTTTCAAAAAAACCTAATTTAAGTGACTAATCATTATATCAATAACATTAAATAATAATTTTTTGAATTTTTTTTATATATAGATACATATACTTATAATTTAAAATATATATTTATTTATTTATTTAATTTTTTTTGAATATATTATATTTAAATATATGTCTTGTTATAAAAATATGAAATTCTCAAGGCCCTTATTTACAATGTTGTAGCCTTGGGAAGTTCTTGTGTATTTTATATTGAAGTATTTGATCCCAATATATTCTCATAGCCTTATTCTAAGTTCCTTCTTACCAATTTTACAATGTAGGATAATGTAAGAATTTAATAACACAAACACACACACACATACACACACAGATATATATATATATATATATGTGTGAAATTATTCATACTTTACTAGGGTAATCATCCCCCTGCCTAGTAACTCCCTTGGTGTATTATATACCCCACACATCATAATCCCACTTTTTCCATCTAGTACCCTCAGATATCTAATGCCAAAAATTCATCGTATTTAGCTTATCCTTTACTTCCCTCATTTTCCTCCTCCCTCACAATCTCAATTATGTGTGTTAGGAATGAATAATTCATGACCTGCACCCTTACCCATGACTTCCCTCCAACCACAAGGTACGAAACCCCCTCTGGTAGCACTCCCTTTATTCATTCCCTATCTCACCCACCCTACAAGTATACTTCTTCTACTTCTGCCAGAATTATCCTCCACATTGTTGTTTAATCATTACATTTCCATGGACATATTATTGGATGACTATGGGTAGGATTTAATCCCAAACATTAAATTATAGTAAAATATAAAATAAATTTGTTTTATATTTACCCCATGAAGACACTTTTATCCTCCAATAAAACATGAGATGGGTCAACTAAAAAAATTATTTATCGGTATTGAACATGATAAATATTGTTTTATAATTTCCATGATGATGATTGTGATCAAAAAAAGATATTACTAAGAGATAAAAACTCTAAGGAACACATGAAATAAAATAAAAATCCATTGAAAGAGTTTGGGAGTGGAGGCCTTACACATATCCCCTTCAACTGTGTGAACAATATCATGTGTGATCTTTTCCATCCATACAAAATGACTACTCTGAACCCTATTACTAGATAATGGAATCTACTAATGTATAACCTACTCCAAAAATATGATAAATGATTTTATTAAATGACAAAAAATACAAGTATAATATCCATCTATCCATGATCCACTAAGAAAGAGTCATACAACTCACTTTAATTTCATAAACAATTATAAAAAAGTATAACCCAATATATAATTTTTGTTAACCACTAAATTTATCTTTTTTAACAACCTCTATTATAGCATCAATACCTTCCTAATTTGTAATAGCTTAACCAAAAACCTTATAAAATATCAATAATCTTCACTAGAGGGATCCCAAAAATCCATTATACATCATAGTTCACCTAGATTTTCATTTTTATATTGCAGTGATTAACTTTTATCCATCCTAAAATAGTTTACCTCGGAACAATATAAATTCTACTACTATTCCTTTTAAAATTAATATTTCTCACCAAATTCTACAAAATAACTAGTTTACAAATTATATTCTATATTTAACCATTATGAATAATATTTGAATCACTACTTGAGGATATAATATTAGTTGTAGCTTCTTTTACTAAAATTTAATTTCCAATATACGTGATGGAATTCCTAGTATACCATAAAAAAGAGTATCTAATATACCAAAAAAATAATTCCCTAATTTTCTAAGACTAATCCAAAGAAAAGTTGTGTTTAATATGGGAAACCACTAATTCAGTTTTAAAGGGTTCGATGCAAGATATATTAAATATAATACCCCAAATACCATTTGCATTTTTTCAATGTAAAAGGATATATTATGTCCATTTTCTCATCCTACATAAAATATAAAATTATTATACCTAATTTCATTCAATACTCCTTAAGTTTATAGTCTACTAATAACTTCCCAAGTGCATGTTCCTAGAGGATAAAAAAGTACATATTGGGATCCATGATTTTTTTAAATTTCCAAAACATGCAAAGGAAAATAAATTATTTCTTGATTAATATTTATATAAATCATTACATATTAAACATTCATTCCCAACCAGTTTTAAAATTACAGTATCCTTATATCATAAAAAATGATAATACTCAACCATAACCTATTTGAATTGTGAATTTTTTCAAGGGGAATTAACATTAATTTATTTATGCAGATATAATTATTTAGTAATTAGAGGATAACCAGTCCAATTATCCAACCATAATCATAAATAGGAATCCTTTGTATCCATATAAGTATTATAAAATCATAATTTTAAAATAATTTATCTTTTCTGTAGTCTAAATAGAAGAGTTTATATAGAAAATGTTACCATGATTAAGCCTAATGATAAATATATTCTATATAAATTCATTCCCCTTTATTTTGGTTTTCATGATTTTATGAAATAAATGGGTTTGGAGGGATTTATTAATAAAATTTAAACACTTGGTTCAAGTGAAACCTATAGAAGTAGGTTTATAATAAGTATTCCAGAAAATGGTAATAAAACACATTTCAAGAATACTCTCACAAAAAATGAAGTTCTTGATATAGATTCTATATATTTTAAAAAAAACAATAGGATATTTATAGACTAGAAAATTATATACCATTTTATATAATACTAATTAAAATGGTATTATTTTATAATAATAATAGCGTTATTATACAGTGGTACTGGTGGTGGTGGCCAGAAATTTTCAGAGAAATGATCCTAGAAAACCAAAATCATGTCCCCAATATTATTATTCCCGTAATTAAATGATTTAATGAAGAAAAATATCCATTAAAAGTAACATATATATCAATTTTATATCATGTAGTAAAATCTATAATTTAAAATTTCATCTAATTTATGTGGTGATTGTATAAAACTTTTGATATTTATGAATTTATTTATTTTAGTAAAATAAAATTAATTATTTTGTTATTGTTTAGTGGTATTTTTTAATATATTGATTCTTACTTCCATCATCTCTTTACTAATAGTAATTTAAGCATCATTAATAGGTTTTGATTCAGATGAGGAATATTCACTTACCACAATATAAACCGGACCAACAACTTGTATGAGTTTTAAAATGATGGTTCCAAACTACCTCTATGGAGCAAGGAACTAGCTCATCAGAAAGGTCAACACACCTCCTTCACCGCTTTTTGACTGGTCAAGCACCTACGAGATCAACCATTTTCCCTCACCTTCACTTCTTTAGGTGAAAACTCAAGATGAAGGTAGTCTGGATGATTGCTCAAGACATCCTAATTCATAGGGAAATGTGATGATCACAATTTAATGGTCTAGTCCCTCTCCTCTAAACACACTCGAGACAACTTACACCAACACAAAATTCAGAGTTACTAAAAACTGGAGACACTCCCAACTTTGAAAAGAATTAAACAATACTCACTTGACCTCAACATATACAAAAGGCTGACATAACCAAGAATAACCCCACTCTGCCACTCCACTAAGAGTCTGGACCTGGCCAAGAACTGAAAGAGACCTGCTGGAACCAATGGGAAATTTCTAAGGCGCATATCTGAATGAGAAACACAAAACCAACCTTCCACAAGATCAAGCACTGCCCAAAATAAAAATCCACACTTCACACACAAATCCAAAAGTTACAACTTAAGAAATAAATTCATTCTCAAAGGAAAACACCCACTTCATGTCAACCCAAAACAGAAGAAATATATTTTCAACACTAAATCACCTGAATGGAGAACAAGTGGTCGTGTCTAACCCGGATACAAGGTTTAGTAAACCATGCCCTAGGAAAGAATCAACCACTATGAGTGTCGAACTGTACTCTAATGAATCACATGGGTCGTTATTCCTTGTGAGACCGCGCACAGTACCAGTTTAATCATACATTCATTCCCCATTCACACAGACCAAATCCAAAACATAAATCCCAGATTACCCTTGGTTACTCAAGGATCAGAATGAGAAAGAGTTTGTGACGCTCTTCCTGCACCTACCACTCATGTACCGACAGTCTTGTCTCTGATCTACTTGATGCCCCAATTAACAACAACAAAACCTCCTCTGATATCATTATATCATGAACCAAGATGGGTCATCATCCGACCCGATGCTCGACCTGGTCCGCAACATGGCCCGAAGGGTTTCCCGATCCCTATGGGCTGGAAACTAGTGTCGAGCACCACAATGAGGAATTTTGGAATGATTTAACCCATAAAAGATATATAAACAATCAACATAAAATAATAAAGGAGGTTAAATACTTTCAATAAAAAATAGAACAAGGATGGGCAGTTAAACATACCTCCAAGTGACCTCATGGGTCACCACCAAACATAGAAACAAGCTTACTTCAAGAGAGATCCAAAACTAGAACCTGAAACTGAAAAGATAATGTAGGCGTGAGCACCGAGATGCTCAGTAGTAAAGCCAAAATACAACAACACCCTATGCCACTGCCTTTAATAAGAAATCCAAATCATTCTAGTTTGAAAATATGGCATAACAAAATAATGGTTTTTTCTCTTTCAAAGTTCAAATAACAAGTTTTCATTTCCAAGAAAAAAAATTCTCTTCCCTTTTCAAAATAGGTTTTCAGTATGCAGTAACATTTCAAAATTAATGGAGTCTAATTTAGATTAAAATACGGTTTTCACAAAAGAGGGAACAAGAATGAAAAAACTGAATTTAAAATCATATCACAATAACCATGGAATGTCCCTAAGCATCTAGTTCTAGTTCGGTACCTAGGATCTTCATGTATCAATGAAACATGGGTTAGAAACCACAATGCTCAAAAAATGTGGATTAGAAGAACACAACCCTTAGAAAATGTGTCTTAAAAGACCACAAACCTTGGAAACATGGCTTAGAAGACCACGACATTCATTCATTCATATGTTTAGTTAGTGTTGTAGTCTTTAAACATGCATTGAAATCAGGTCAAGTCACCTCCGTACCACTATCCCGCAAGTCCTAGTTCACCTGCCTAGATACCGAGGTTTCCCATTGTGCTCTGTTTCTATTGGTGGTGAGTTTTTATAAAGCAAACATATATGTACACACCACTTTCTTTATCCAAAATTCATTAAACCTCTAACCACTGTTCTCCCTCCTTAAGAGAATTCCCCCTATTTCACGGAACACAAATCATAAGCATAAAAACATGGCACATATCACAAATCTCATTTTAACACCTGAATTACATTTCTCAAACAAGGGGGGATGCCTCAAGAGGGTTTTCCAATTTTGTAAACTAATTTCAAAGTGCCAAACGGGACACATTAATTTACAAAGAACATTATCAATCAAAAAACAATATTGCTCAACATCATTAAGTTCCAAAAATCTTTTTAAACATCCATTTGCGCAACCAAGGAACAACACATTTAAAAACAATCTTAAAATAAATCAAACCATTGATGAATGGAAAATTACCAATTAACCCCATATTTATTACAAAACTCATGCATTCTTACAAACTAACCAAAACATGAACTTCCCTATTTTTAAAGTCCTGGACTAATCTATCTTTATTCAAAAATCAACCTTCCAAACAGACAAGCTAGCCATATAGGAAAAACCACTTTAAGGATTAAGAATTTGAAAACCAATTTAGCATAAAAAGGGTATTACATTTTCCAATCATGGTTGAGATCATATATCAACATAAAAAACACACTTTGGAAACTTTATAAATTATGCATAGAGAATGAAGAACAATTTTTCAAAAAAAACTTCTAAGCATTCTGTGTCTCAATCTAGAAAACATATCTAAAAGAAGGCTACACACTTTAAATCGTTAAAGTGAACCATTAAATATAAAGGGATTTCCAATGCAAATCATCGCTAACACTTTTCATACCACATATATACTAATTAATATTGAAAACGCTTTTTAAATCACTAAAGCTTTTATGGAATTCAAATTGAAGGCATAGGCATAGGGGACCTACCTCAAAACACGCATCTTTTGACAAGGGCAACTTGAGACCACTTCACCTACATGCATATACATTTTCATGTATATGTATATACATAGGTCCTTACTTCTGATGACTTGACCCCCAAGGAAGGGACCACTCAGTATAAAAATAAATTAATAAATGAATTAAACACTTAAGAAATTATAAAACATTTGAAATATCACATCAACAGTTTATACTAATAACACACTCAAAACATCATTTCTAAAACCAAGCGCACCATGACGCAACACCAAAACTCAAACTACAGAACTTATATAAAAAAATACTCAACAACTCAACATGGATTTTCACCTAAAATTGCACACATATTGCACCACATGCTACTAACATTTCTAAAGTACATCAAATCTCCAACATAACCAAATTCAAAGAACGTAAACTAATAAATAAACAGGTTTAATTAATTAAACTCGCAAAAGAATTCATCAAATAATGATTATATGTAGAATCTCCTACCTCAGTGTAGACTGACTTCACAAATTGGTGTGAAACTTCCGCTGCATTCCAAACACACCATAATCAAACACAACAATACCCTAAAAACTAGAATTTGTAACAAAAACATCAAAACCAAACCAAATTTTACACTAAACCATAACTCGATAAACTACCAACAGATGAAACAACCAACCAAAGTAAAACGCACCTACAACCAGGGTTCAGGAAGCTGACCAAGCATGATAGAGAGATTTCAGAGGTGTGTTGCATGCTAGGAAGGTCACTGAAGGGTCCGGCTGTGAAGGTGGGGCATAGCCAAGGCGGTTTGAAAAGGAGGGAGGGTCGTTCTAGTTTGTCAGAGAGGGAGAAAGGGGGTGCATCCAAGACCACACTTGAGGTGAGGGTGCCAGCCAACCTAGCCGGAAAGGGGAGCGGCCATGGGAACAGTGGTCTGGGAAAGTAGGAGGCGATGTGAGTAGAAAATGGAGTGCGTGGAATGCCGGGGAGGTGGGGCATGGTCTGGGTGCATGTTGCCGAAGGGAGGGGCTCAAAAGGAGGCACCGGTGATGAGAGGGAAAGGGAGGAAGGATCGGCGTGCTATGGTTTATAGGGAGGGGGTAGATTGATGATCTAATAGGAGAGGGAGAGAGGGAGGGGGTCCGTCTGAGAGAGGGAAAGAAGAAAAGAGAAGAATATAAATGGAAAATTAAAAAATAAAAAAAAATAATAAAATAAATCCAAAAACGTAAACCAACTAAAGAAATAGTAATAATAAAATAATATTAATAATTTTATCAATTTTTATAAACATGATGGTAATTTCATGTCAAATCCTAATTGAAATTATTAACTAAAATAATAATAATCATCATCATCATCATCGAATTATTATTATTATTATTATTTTTAAAACAACTCTTGAATTATTTAATAACTTTTTTCATTATTTTATTTTGTGATGAAATTATTATTCAACTCATTAATGGATTAATTACCCTCACACCAGGAAGCTGCATATTGTTCTGGCAAAGCTATACAGCTTCACTCGTGCCTTTCCCTCGCATCAGACACTGCTAAGCAAAAACGCTAATTTATCAGCAAAACCCAAAATCTCATGTTGGGTATAGCCCGCACCTCCACAAAGAAATTTTTAAAACCATCTAAAATTATAAAATAAAATAAATGAAATTATTATGGATTTTTACGTGCGACAATTCTCCCCATGCTGACACTCTCTACCCTCAAAAATTCCCAAAATACTAGGTCAACCAAGGGTTCCATGTGAGCCACAAAGACACTTAAAACAAAACCTCAATCATCCAAAGACCCAGTATTCAAAACACTCATAACCTAACACTCCAAAAATATCCAAACCCGAATCACCAAAAAAAACAAACTAAAAGGAATTAACCTCAAAACACAACTAGAATGTGTAGCACCCTGACTCCTAACTTAGGGATTACTAGGGTCTCTCGAGATGTCTAAGAACAATTGACAAGAGACCCACTACCCAAGCTAACCAATTACAATGGTCAAGGTCAGGTGGAGCGGAAGTAAGGGAGTTACCCCACCAAGCGCACTTTCAAAATAGAGTCTCCCCCAAGTTCTTCCTATGGTGTTATCCCCACCATATTATGATTGTTTTCAAACATTAGTTCTCCATTCCAAAACGACTCAAAAACCCATACAACCTATAACATTATTTCGACCCTCAAAGTTCCCTATGTGTACCCAATACAAGAGGGCACATCAGCAAGACCCGCACTTAGTCTCCCCACCATTTTAAAAAAAATCCTAGTACCACGACACTTGTGCGGGCATTCCCAATTTACTTTGAGCAACACAGACTGAACTCTGCATTATGAACCCACCAAAACAGGCCGACCTACATGGATGATTCCTACACTTGACAAAACTCCACCACATGAGATGGATTTGATAGCACAAATACCTAACCAGGAGGAAAACTAGACAGGGGCACGTCAATTCCATAAGACATGAGAATATCCAAGATGAGTACAATTATGATCCATAACTAGCCACAAGAAGGATCATGGAGCACGCCTACCATCTCTATAAGAATACGGATTTCCCGAACCTCTTTAATTCCCAAGAGGATCTCCCAAAAATTAAGACCACCATAATGAGACAAATGTATTCATGTTCCTCACAACAAAAATGGAGCCTTTAGAGACAAAACTACAATAAAGAAATTTATGTTGTCCCCATCCGTCACTACATAATTAAGTCAGACCAAACTCACACAACGTCCGATGATTTTTGACTGTGCGCAAGCTTCACCCCAAGTCCTATGGCTAGGGCCTTGATTTCTGAAGCATCTACCACCTTGCAGTCATAAGCTGACCACCTCTGACTAGATCTTCCTCCAATGGAAAAGAAACCCACATACTTCTTGTCATTTCCCAAGTGGCCACTCTGTCAACTTAACAACTAATGAAACGCCCCAACCCCAGTTATGGGATTCGGTGCATTATTTCATAACATTTTCATGATTATAAGGAATCATGTTCGGAAGGACTGATCAGTTTAGCAGTCTTGGAAAATAGATTACATACATGAAGTTCAACATTACAACTTGAAAAGAAAAAAAATAGTAATTTATTCCATTAGAGACGTCCAAGCCTCCTAGATTATGCCTGCAAGTCACTAACAACTAACTTGTTCATATCATGGGAAAATAAAACATAAGAAAAGGTTGGTCTCAGAAGCATATTAAGGGTAAATAATTTATCATAAGGTATAAACTTTTAAGGAAAGATGTGTAATAAAACAACTGCTTTTCAAACATAAACTAGAACATAATATGGAAAAAATAAATCAATCATTACCATAAAAACATTCACATGGATATTCTACTAGTAGAATAATCACATGTAAAAACTAATTTAATAATGAGGGAATTCATAGTATTGGACTTTAATTTCTGTGTTAAGCCCTCGGTCCAGGACCTATGGGCTAACTGTAACCGGACCCAAACCCGGAGAGCATCTGTAACCGGACTCCATCCCGGAGAGCCTCTATAATTGGACTCCAACCTAGAGAGCCTCTATAACTAGACTCCAACCCAGAGGGTTTGCTGTAACCAGACCCTAACCTAGAGGGCTTACTTTTACCAGTCCCCAACCCGGAACATACTAGTCCAATGCATTTATCATAAGAAAATGTTGAAATATATCATAAACATTCTTATTAAAACTAGCATACAAAATGTCAACACTTTATCCATAAACCATGAATGGTATAAAAAAACACATCCATAGTAAAACATATCACAAAACATTCAATACAATATGGAAGAATGGTATCATAATAACTCAACATAAAACAAGTTTATAATCCATTAAAGGATGTTGATATAGATGAAAATTATTAGTAAAATGCTTTGAGATAAATACCCCTTTTCAAGAAGTCGTTTAAAATTCTAATAATTTATAAAGGTAGTAATTTAAAAGAAAATTTTTAATCAAATTGTCCCATACCACATTGAAACTTTTTAAAAGAATTTTCATTTCAAAACATTCATGTCCATATAAATAAATCCTTAAAATCACTTTGAAAGCATGGACATTAATTAAAAGGGTTTGGAATGATAAATCTTTAAAAGAATTTAAAATGATGATATAGTTAAATAGAACCTCCCATAAAACCATAAAAGATTCATTTTGAAATAATTTTTATAAAATATGGTTATCTAGGATAAGAATGTCCCAGAAAATACTTACACATGACCAATCTCGGATAATAATGAGATTGAGGAAATAACAGTTACATCATTGTAATCAATCAAGTCATATGAAAAATAGTAAATAACCACCAAATGAATCACAAAATATCATGAATATAATGATAATCATTATAATATATATCAAATGGTAGTATACAACACACCACATGCAATAAATAAGTGGTGAACAATGGAAATCTCATGGAATTAAAAGTGAGATAAGAAACCCCTTACCTCGTATCCGACTTGACTTGTTTGTTTCTTGTTCTTCCTGAATAATAAACATAAGTTAATTTATGCTTGATTAAGAACCCTTTTTCAAGATTATTATTCCTTTTATATCACTTATTACCATGTTATAGACAATGCATAATAATTTAAGTTAATAATGGTCATTTTGTCAATATTTGGTACTTGAGTCAAAAATGAACACAGTATAATTACAAGTTGTCCATGTGGTCAAGAGTCCATTATCTCCGAAATTATATTCATGATTTATATATCATATATATCATCTATATATGGTATATATATTTATTTATAATAGTACATAACATTTTGAGATAAGAAATGAAATGCACCATTAATGGAGACGGTAAGTCGTACGTACACATGAACACTACTTTCATTTCTATTTCATATTTTAATTGAATGAAAACTTAATGATACATAGTTATATTATAATTCTAGTATAGTATCATATATAATATCAATTACTCCATACTTTATACTTCCCACATAAGTCTTTAACGAGTCATATCAATTTGAGGGGGCAGTAGTCCGTACTTCCTCAAATGAAATTATCGCGTTTTACCCATAATGGAAACCATAAAGGTATGATATAAATGGAAAATACAGAATCACAAAGAAAACATAAACTGAATATATATATCATATATAAATACATTTTTATCTTAATTTCCACCATGAGAGGTTGTATGAGATAATCGAACAATCTTCGTTTCATGAGGCGTTAGTTTTCCAACCACAGAAACAATATGTTCTTCACCCATTAGATGGAGGTATGTGTAAGTTTAGTTATAACCCTTCTCATAAAAACATAATATTATATTGAGTATAGTTATTTTTTCATAAAATAAAGGAATAAATAGAGTTTAGGGGTTTGGAAAGGTTAAATAAAACAAAATAAAAGAAAAGAATTTAAGAGAAATTGTTACCTTTAATTTGGGTAACTTCATTTTGGTTTGAACCAAAAGGACTTTTTAAAGTGCCTTATGCCTAAGGTAAGGCTTCTAAGAGGGAGAGAGGGATATTGAGAGATTATTTGGGTATTTTTTGGATGAGTCAATGGGCTTGAGAGGAGCGAGGAATGGGTTATAAGTGAGGGGTTTTTATAAGGGGGGAGGGGTTCTTTAGGAAATTGTGAAAATATTATTTTATTATATAATGACATTCGGTTTCTAAAGGTCAAAAACACATTAAGGTATAATATAATATGACTCATAGTCGAAATAAATTCATCCAATAAGAATTGGACAGGTTTTGGATTTTATTTTAATATTTATAATCATATTTTTTTAAATCATTTATTAATGAGCTAAATACTGCATCATTTTTGTGTCACAAATAATTAAATTTATTTCATGTCTAAAAATTATAAAAAAACTACCATGATGTAGGAAAACTGTTTATTGTTCCAAATAATATTTATAGTCTAAATATTAACTTATATATCCCCATGTAAAAATTAATTTACAAAACGATATTTGTTTTTTCCATTTTTGTCTTTACTTTATGTTAATTAAAATAAAGTGTCATTATCACTCTTAAGTGGCTCCATGGGGTCCCCAAATCGACCCAAATATGCCCATAGTCAGACATTACTCATCCAATAAGGTTAGGACAAGTGTTAAGGTAATTTTGTATTATTATGATTTTCCTTTTACCTTGAATTACCCTATTTACCGTTAACCGCAGTAAATAAAAGTCAAAAGTTACTATTCACCAAAAATTATTTTTATCTTATTGAACCACATTTTACATTATCATAACAACCATGTATGTCAGATTTTCGAAATTCAATTCACTAAAGCAGTATAATTTCATTTAAATGAAAAAGTCAATTTTATTAAATACTACTTAGTCGTTTCACTATTCATCAAAAATTGGAGATTCTCAGAAAAATACCAAAAATTCAGCATAAGCTATATTTGATATTCTGAATTCAAAAATGATGTCTATTTTACTAAATTAAAAACATATAAGTTGAATTAATTAATTTAAAATTAATTCATGTTGTCAAAACAATTCACGTGTTTTTAAGAAACAATATCTATCATAAAATTGACACTTGTTTATGCCCAATTTCAAAGTAAAATTAACTCCAATGAAAAAAAATTGGATTAAATGGTAAAAATATAATCTAATTACACTTTAAAACCAATTAAAAAGATATTATAATCATATAAATAAATTATATTAAAAGGTCGTTTTGGCTTAAAATACAATATTTTTCACTATTCATCAAAAAAATGAAAGTTATCATAAAAACACCAAAAATTTATCGAAACTAAATTTTCATGTCCCAGTTCTAAAGAAGAAGTTTATTTTTTCAAAATGAATATATAAAAGTGTCAAATATTAGATTTAAAAAGGGTTTTCCGTTAAAAGGGGTAAAATTTTATTTTATGAAAAATACTTCTTTTATTTGAAAAAATGAATTTGTTCTTAAATTATGTCTAAGAAACACATAATATGGGTTCTAAACTTTTATAGAGTATTTAAAATTAAAATTTCAGTTTAAACTATTCATAACAGCTTTTTGAAATGCTAGTTTGGTAAGTCGTGGTGCTCTCGAACTTGGTGTTGCGGGTAACACAAGTTATTCAAATACTTTGAAGAGATAATATACAATGAAATCTTGGGTGTTAAATTCACCCCTCCTTCAATAAATTTTTTCCTCATAATTTTAAATTTTTCTTCTAGAACAGAAGGTTAAAAATAGAAAAATATGTTTTTGGAAAACCCACATCAGAAATTAAGTTAATAAAATTTAGTCTTAATAAAAGGTAAAGGGAAATGAAAAAGTCACCATAAAATTATAATATCAATTAGGAGAACATTGATGGAAATTAGAGAAACATATTTTGAGGAAAAACATAAATATTTATTGGGATTGATTGATGTCATCAATCACAAACAAGTGTAAAAATGAGGGACTCAAAGCCATCGATCTATGATGATTTAAAATATCATCAGTTCAACAAAACATAAGGTATTAGGATAACACAATTTTGGTTTTAAGATCTCTTCCCAAATGTTTAATAATTAATTTATTCATAGAATAAGAGGGAATATATATATATATATATATATATATATATATTTCACAAGTAGAGTTTATCCTTCAACTAATTCCTAACAGAAACTGATCTTTCACTCCAAAAGATAGTAAAATTCAGAAATATTCTATTTATCCTAATCGTATCGGGTTAAAACATGAATTTATATTCATTTGTCAAACTATTTATAAAAACTACATTATACAAACCAGCACATCATGTAGGCCATTGTTAGGTGATGCACCCTTATCGCCCTTCGGTTGCGGGATCAAGTCTTACGGCCTTGCCGGACGCGACTGGTTGTCGCTCGACCTCTGGGTTGTCCTTTTTATTAATTACATTCATGCTCCTTTATTCTTTATAGAATACTGGATATATTCCTTATATCCAAAAATTTTGAATATTACAACAATGATGAAATAAACAAACTATTAATCAGTTCCAAGGAAGTCAAGAATATCCAATATAATTTATCCAAATCAACCATCTCTAATTCCAAAATCACTACCTCATTATCAAGACCATATTAAGGATTACCTTTCCTTCAACTATGTAATTTCCAAAAAGTGTAGCCTACTATTAAGTCACATTTCTTAGAACCATATAATCTCAAATCCTCCATAAAATAGTACTACAGTACAATCCTTATTTATCTTCATAATTCATATAACCATTATATTGTTGATACAACACTCAAATGAAATAATTCTATAATAACAACATAATAACACTATTCACTCCACTTCATCTGAGGTAGTATCATAACTTGATTATTATGAAATAACATCATTTGTGTTACACTTTGATGAATGGTACATTGATTCGCGTAGTGCCCCAACTCCTTATAGATGAAGCATTTTACATTTGAAACCATTTTCTTACCCTTGCAATCACGTACTTGGTGTCCTTTTTCTCCACACTTATAACAAACTCAAATTCCCTTCAAGAATTTACCAAGGTGATTCTTTCCACATTTATCACATATGGTAAAATCCTTCTTTCCCCTCTTCTCTTTATCCATATTTCTCTCTACCATCATTTTCTTCTCTTGCTTCCCTTCAAAGCCATAGGACTCATAGAATTATTTACTTAACTTATTAACACATGATATTATTTCTTCATATGTTGAGAATACATGGGAGACTATTTCCCTTCTAAATGTTGGGTTAATACCATGAAATATAGGATCCTTCTTACTATTTTGACCATATGTATTGTTAAACTCCACATTCCTTCTACTGGGAACCATTTCTAAACAATGTCATACACTAGGTCAATTTATGAATCACAATGAATAATTCCAAACTTGTAAAATAACTAATGCAAATTGAACAGTTTATGGATATAATCCATAATAATAAAAATGTTTTCTTTGAGGAAGTATTTACTCCTAAATCCTTTATAATGTCTTGTAATAAAAATTTGAATTATCCTAAGCATATCCCCTGGGAGTGTCGTAACCAAGAGTGTAGCAAGGCTCGTTGTAATTCACCAGTTCCAATTAGAGACTACCTCAAAGTGGTGTTTTCGGGTTTTACCGCTAGGTACATCTGGGCCAGATCCGCCTCTACCTACTCGTATCCAGAAAAGGATGTATTTCTTGGAAAACTCACAAAATCTCTAAATTTTGAAAATTATAGTAATTTCTGCTATACTAATACTCAAATTCTATCTTAGGGTAATTTTATCTAATTAGAGTCTATCTAAATCTATTTCCATTGTTGTTTCTAAACTTCCTCTGATACCAACTGTAACGCCTCAACCCCAGTTATGCGAGTGGGTGCATGACTACAAAACATTGGCATGATTACAAGGAATCAAGTCCCGTAGGACCGATCAGTTTAGAAGTTTCGAAAAATAGATTACGTACATGAAGTTCAACATTAAAAATTGAAAAGAAAAACAAGAGTAATTTACTCCATTAGAAACATCTAGGCCTCCTAGATTGTGACTACAAGTCACTTATAACTAATTTCTTCATATCCTGGGAAAATAAAACATAAGAAAGGGGTGAGCTTAGATGCTCAGTAAGGGTAAATAATTTAGTGGAAGCTATAAACTTTTAAGGCAAGATGTGTAATAAATCAACAGCCTTTTATTCAAAAACATGACCATAATATGGAAAAAATAAGTCAATAATTACCATATAAACATGCACATGGATATTCTACTAGTCGAATAATCACATATAATAACTAATTTCATAATGAGGGGATTTATAGTACTGGAAATTAATTTATGTGTAAAGGCCTCATGCCAGGACCTATGGGCTAACTGTAACCGGACCCAAACCCAGAGAGCCTCTATAACCAGACACCATCCCGAAGAGCTTCTGTAACCGGACTCTAACCCGGAGAGCCTCTATAACTGGACTCCTACCCGTAGGGTCTGTTGTAAAGAGACCCCAACCTGGAGGCCTTACTTTTACCAGTCCCAAACCTGGAACATACTAGTCCAATACATTCTTCATAAGAAAAGGTTTAAATATAAAATAAACATTCATATTAAAACTAGCATACGAAATGTCAATACTTTTTCTATAAACCATGAATGGTAAAAAAAACATCCACATTCAAACATATCAGAAAACATTCAATACAATATGGAAGATTTTTATCATAATAAATCAACTTCAAACAAGTTTAAAACCCATTAATGGATGTTGACATAGATGAAAATTATCAGTAAAATGCTTCTAGAGAAATACCCCTTTTTCATGAAATTGTTTAAAATTATCACAATTTATAAAGGTATTCATTTAAAAGGGATTTTTGAATCAAATTGTCCCATACCACTTTGAAACTTTTTAAAATAATTTTCATTTCAAAACATTCATGTTCATATAAATAAATCCGTAGAATCATTTTGAAAACATGGACATTAATTAAAAGGGTTTAGAAAGATAAATCTTTAAAAGAATTTAAAATGATGATCTATTTAAATAGAACCTCCCATAAAACCTTAAAATATTCATTTTGAAATCATTTTTATAAAATATTGGTATCTATGATAAGTATGTCCCAGAAAATACTTACACATGAACAATCTCAGATAATAATGATATTGAGGATATAACTCTTACCTCATTGTAATCAATCAAGTCATATGAAAAATATTCAATAACCACCAAATAAATCATAGAATATCATGAATATAAAGAGAATAATTATAATATATAACAAATTGCAGTACAGAACACACCACATGAAATAAATAAGTGGTGAACAATGGAAATCTCATGGAATTAAAAGTGAGATAAGAAACCCCTTACCTCGTGTCTGACTTGACTTGTTTGTTCCTTGTTCTTCATGAATAATAAACTTATGTTAACTTATACCTGATTAAGAACCCTTTTTCAAGCTTATTTTTCCTTTTATATCACTTATTACCATGTTATAAACAATGTTTAATCATTTAAGTTAATATTGGTAAATTTGTCGATATTTGGTACTTGAGTCAAAAATGAACACCTTATAATTACAAGCTATCCATGTGTTCAAGATCACATTATCTGTAAAATTATATTCATGATTTAGATATCATATATATCATATATTTCCAATATATAAATATGTATTTATAATAGTACATAACATTTGGAGACAAGAAATGAAATGCACCGTTTATGGAGACGGTAAGCCGTACGTATGCATGAACGCTAATTTCATTTCTATTTTGTATTTTAATTGAATGAAAACATAATGATACATAGTTATATTATAATTCCAGTATAATATCATATATAATATCATTAAATCCATACTTTATTCATCCCACATGAGTCTTTAATGAGTCATATCACTTTTAGGGGGCGGTAGTCTGCACTTCCTCAAATGAAATTATCGTGTTTTACCCATAATGGAAACCATAATCGTATGATATAAATGGGAAATATATAAGCACAAAGAAAACATAAACCTAATATATATCTATATATATCATATATAAGTACAGTTTCATCTTAATGTCCACCATGAGAGGCGGAAGGAGATAATCGAACAATCATCGTTTCATGAGGAGTTAGTTTTCCAACAATAGAAACAGTATGTTCTTCACTCCTTAGATGGAGGTGTGTGTAAGTGTAGTTCGAATACATATCATAACAACATCCTAGTATATTTAGGATACTGTTTTTGTTATAAAATAATGGAATAAAAAGAGCTTATGTTTTTGGAGAATTTAAATAAAACAAAATAGAAGAACATAATTTAAGAGAAATCGTTACCTTTAATTTGGGTAACTTCCTTTGCTTTGAACCAAAAAGACTTTTTGAAGTGCCTTATGCCTAAGTTAAGCCTTCTAGGAGGAAAATAGGGATATTTAGAGCTTATTTGGGCTGGGTTTGGATGATCCAAGGGTCTTGAGAGGTGTGAGGAATGGGTTTGAAGTGAGGGCTTTTTATAAGGGGGGAGGGTTTCTTTAGAAAAGTGTGAAAATGTTATTTTATTATATAATGATTTTCGGATTCTAAAGGTCCAAAACTCATTAATGATGAATATAATATAACTCATGGTCGAAAAAAATTCATCCAATAATAATTTTATAGGTTTTGGATGTTATTTTAATATTTATAATATTATTTATTTAAATCATTTATTAATGAGGTAAATATTGCATCATTTTTGTGTCATAAATAAATTTATTTATTTTCTGTCTACACACTATAGAAAAACCATGATGTAGGAAAACTTTTTATATTTCCAAAAACTATTTATAGTTGAAATTCTTACTTATATAACCCCATGTAAAACTTAATTTACAAAAAGATATTTGTTTATGTCATTTTTGTCTTTACTTTAAGTTAATTAAAATAAAGTGTCATTATCACTTTTAAGTGGCTCTATGGGGACCCCAAATCGACACAATGATGCCCATGGTCGGAAATGACTTATACAATAAGGTTAGGACAAGTTTTATGATAATTTTGTATTATTATGATACTCTTTTTTACCTTGAATTACCCTATTTACATTTAATCGTGGTAAATAAAAGTCAAAAGATACTATTTACCAAAAATTATTTTTATCTTATTGAACCACATCTTAGATAATAATAACAACCATGTATGTCGTATTTTTGAAATTCAATTCACAGAAGTGGTAAAATTTCATTAAAATGAAAAAGTCAATTTTTTTAACTACTACTGAGTGGGTTTACTATTCATCAAAAATTGATGTTTCTCAAAAAAATACCAAAAATTCAGCCTAAGCTATATTTTATATTCCAAATTCAAAAATGATGTCTATTTTACCAAATTAAAAACATAGAATTTGCATTAATTATTTTAAAATTTATTTCCATTGTCAAAACAATTAGCGTGTTTTTAAGAAACAATATCTATCAAAAGATTGACACTTGTTTATGCCCAATTTCAAAGTTAAATTTATTCCAATTACAAAAATTAGATTAAATGGTAAAAATAAAATCTAATTAAACATTAAAAACAATTAAAAAGATAATTTAATCATATAAATCAATTATATTAAAAGGCAGTTTTGAATTAAAATACAGTATTTTTCACTATTCATCAAAAAAATGAAAGTTATCAGAAAAACCCCAAAAATTTATCGAAACTAAATTTTTATGTCCCGATTATAAAGAAGAAGTTTATTTTGTCAAATTGAATTTATATAAAAGTGTGAAGTATTGGATTTAAAAACGGTTCGCCATAAAAAGGGTGTAAAATTGAATTTTTTTAAAAATACTTCTTTTATCAGAAAAAATGAATTTGTTCTTATATTATGTCTAAGAAACACATAATATGGTTTCTAAAATTCAATAGATTATATAAAATTCAAAATTCAATTTACACTATTCATAACTGCTTTTTGAACGGCGAGATTGGTAAATCGTGGTGCTCTCGAACTTGGTGTTGCTTATAGCACAAGTTATTGAAATACTTTGAAGAGGTAACATACTATGAAAACTTAGGGTTTTACAAATAAGAATTACATCGAACAACTTAGAGTGCCCAACTGACCACACTAGAGATAAGTGATTGAGTGGTCTTTCCAACATGCAACACGAACTGAAGGAAGGAGCACTCCAAGAAAATTTCTCATGGGTTCACTCTCCTCATCGGATGAAGAACAATCACTTACCACAGTATAGATAGGACTAACAACTTGTATGATTTTTAAACTGATGGTTCCACACTACCTCTGGGGAGTATGGAACTAGCTCATCTTAAAGGTCAACACACCTCCTTCTCCGCCTGTTGACTGGTCGAGCACCTAGGAGATCAACCACTTTCCCTCACCTTCTCTTCTTTAGGTGCAACCTCAAGATGAAGTTAGTCTTGAGGATCGCTCAAGACATCCTCATTCATAGCGACACGAGACGCTCACCATTTACTAGTCTATTCCCACTCCTCCAAAAACAATCTTGACAACTTACACCCACACAACATTCAGAGTTCCTCAAAAACCAGAGACACTCCCTATATTGCAAAGAATTCAAAAATACTCACTCGAATTCAACATCTACAAAAAGC
Organism: Viscum album; assembly: GCA_963277665.1. Taxonomy (NCBI): domain Eukaryota; kingdom Viridiplantae; phylum Streptophyta; class Magnoliopsida; order Santalales; family Viscaceae; genus Viscum; species Viscum album. The sequence goes on from OY728167.1 coordinate 220,167,709, forward strand.
TGACAAAACTGAGAAGAACCCAACTCCTCCACTCCACAAAGAGTCTCAGTCAGGTTAAGAACTGATGGAGACCTGCTGGAACCCATAGGACATTTCTAGGGGGCATATCCAAATGAGAAACACATAACCAACCACCAATAAGATCAATCACCGCACAAAATAAAAAACCACACATCACAAACAAATCCAAAAGTTCTAACTTAAGAAATCAATTCATTCTCAAAGAAAAAATGTCCACTTCACGTCAACCCAAAGCTTAAGAAAGTCATTTTCAACCCTAAAGCACCTGAACGGAGAACTAGTAGTTGTGTCTAACCTAGCTACATGGTTTAGCAGACCATTCCCTATGAATGAACCAATCACTAGGAGTGTCGAACTGTACTCCCAGGCATCAAATGAGTCGCTACTCCATGTGAGACCGCGTGCAGTACCAGTTCACTCCTACTTTCACTCACTATTCACACAGACCAAATCCGAAACATAAATCCCAAACTACCCGTGGTTACTGATGGATTAGAACTATCAACAGTTTGTGATGCTCTTCCCACACCTACCACTCAAGTACCGACCGTCCTATCTCCGATCAAATTGACGCCCCAAATTACAATAAAAAAACCACCTCTGATGCCAACTGTAACACCCTGACCCTAGTTACCCAAAGTCTGTGTATTATTTTAATATATAGGCATGATTACAAGGAATAAAGTCCCAAAGAACTGATCAGTTTAGCAGTTTTGGAAAATAGATTACATACATGAATGTTACATTACACATTAGAAAATAAAACACAACATAAATGATCCATTGAGAATGCCATCAATCCCTAAGCTTAACCCTGCTTATCAATCACAATAAACTTCTTGGAATCTTGGGAAAATAAAACATTGAAAGGGGTGAGCTTAGATGCTCAGTAAGGATAACAATATTGCAGAAACTTTCATAAATAAGCATAAACATTTAAGTTAGTGTATAACTAAAACAAAAGCCTTTACACTTGAACTTCAACATAATATGGAAAAGATAAAATAAAAAAATGCCATTTACATATTCACATGGATATTCTAATAGTAGAATAATCACATGAAATATCAATAACCACTTTCATAATGATGGAATGCATAATTCTAGACTATCATAACCACATAGTCAAGGCCTTTTGGCAAGAATACAAATAATATTTTTTCAAGGATTTGTGCCAAGACACTAGTTTTTCTCATGAGACCTACCGATGCATCGAAGAGCTATAGCGGGATCCACCCGTCTCTTACTAAGTCCAATGCATTCCTCATATGAACAGGTTTAAACATAAAATAAACATTCGTATTAAAACTAGCCTAATAAATGTCAATACTATCTCTATAAACCATGAATGGTATAAAAATAACACATCCACAGTCAAACATATCACAAAAACATCAATACAATATGGGAGTTTTGAATCTTAATAAATCAACTTCAAATAAGCGTAAAATCCATAAAATGATGTTGACATAGATGAAATCAAAACTATTTGAGAGAAATATCTCTTTTTTTGAAATCATTGAAAAGTCACACATTTATAAAGGATGTAATTTAAAAGAGATTTTTGAATCAAAGTGTCCCATACCACTTTAAAATTTTTGAAAAGAAATATCATTTAAAAACATTCATGTCCATATAAATAAATCCTTAAAATCATTTTGAAAACATGAACCTTAATTAAAAGTATTTAGAAAAATATATCATTAAAACATTTAAAATTCTGATCTTGATAAGGAGTACCTTTCACAAATTCTTAAAATATTCATTTTGAAATCATTTAAAAGTCACATAATTATAAAATAAAACATTTACTTTCAAAATATTCTTATAATATTTTAATAGAAACTTCAATGATTTTATAACGGCGGAAAATAGCCGCACCCACCGTAAAAAAAGACATTCTTACCATAATTTTGTCAAAAAGGTTAAAAAGGACCTTGTTTGGAAAATGACGGAAAGATTCCGTTATAAACATATTATAAAAAGTCAAAGAGGGTATAAATAAATTTAACCCATATTCTATAAAATATTAATAATGATTTGAAATACATTTTTAAGAAACATGGATGTGGATGATAAAGAGGTCCCAGTAGATAATTACGTATAAACAACCTCGGATAATGAAGAGACTGTGAAATAAACCCTTAAAAATTTGGTAACTTATGAAACATACACCCCATGAAAGAGGTATCATACAATGAATATATAAATACACATAAATTAAAGTGTATTAGACAAATAACTCAATTATGGGTAGTACATACACCACTCAAAAGGTAATAGTGGCAATATGGCATGAATGTCACGGGAATAAGGAGTGAGATGAAAACCCCTTACATTGTATATTTCCTTGGTTGAGGGTAGGTTAACCTCCTATATAATAGTTTAATAAATGTTATTAAATTATAAAAGAATCATATACATAAATATGATATCATATATGATATTTTAGCATTTCATTGTTAATAATATCGTAGTATTATCGTCGTTTCGGGTGTTAACTTACTCGTTTTATTCTATATGTTTTGTTACGTAAGCCATGTTTGTTATGGATAGGTCGTATCATATACATATACATACTGATATCAAGTCCTTAAACATTATTTTTAATCATAAAATGAGAATTATACTTGAATGGATAAGATGGGGAATGAATCTCATTGCATTTGTGGAGACGGTAGTCCGTACGTACGCATGAACGCTACCTCCATTTCATTTTTCATTTAAAAAGGAATCAAAACCAAATGACACATCAGTATATTATTATTCCAGTATAATATAATATCTTATATTTGTTAATTATGTTCATTAACTCCATCCTTTATACGTTCCATGTATGGTATGAACTAGTCATATCACTTTGAGGGGGTGGTAGTCCACACTTCCTCAAATTAAATTATAGTATATACATAGAACATGAAACAAATAATGATATGTTATAAAATGGAATTATAGAAGCTTATATATAAAATAAATATCATTAATATAATATTTAATTCTTGTTCCATCATAATGGATAGAATGAGAGGCGGTAGAATATAGTTGAACAATCATCGTTTCGTGAGGCGTTTGGTTTCCATCCACAGAAACATTATGTTCATCACCTATTAGATGGATGTGTGTGTAAGTGTAGTTAGAATACTTCTCATAAAAATATCCTACTATATTTAGGATACTGTTTTTGTTACAAAAGAAAAGAATAATAAGATTTTAGGGGTTTGAGAAGTAAAATTAAAGAAGAGAAGCTAAGAGAAATTGTTACCTTTAATTTTGGTAACTCCCTTTGGTTTGAACCAAAAAGGACTCATGAAGTTTTTTCTGCCTATGGTAAGGCTTCTAGGAGGAGTAGAGTTATGTAGGGAGATTAATTGGGCAGAGTTTTTATGAGACAACAGGCTTTAGAGGTGTGTGGAATTGGTTAGAAGTGGTGTCCTTTTATAACGGGGAGGAGGGGCTCTTTAGGAAAAACTTAAAGTATTATTTTATAATAAATTCATATTTGGTTTCTAATGGATAAAAAGTGGATTATTCAAAGTCTAATGCAGGTATGGGTTGCAATACTTTCAACCAATATATTTTAGATAGGTTGGGGTCATTATAGTACCCTTATCGTTTTGTATTAACTCTTAGTTAATTAGTTTGACACTTACCATGTCACTTTTTATTTTTATATTATATAGTTAATAAACTTACTATATACATCCAAGAGACCCCCAAGTGGTACATTTATAATACACCTACCATTATATAAGTATTTTCTCTGAACCTTAGAAATTTATGAATAGAATATCAATTAATAATATAATATTTGTTTTAAAAACTCATTTATGTCAATTTTGACACAATTCAATAATTGATTTTTTTTAAAGTCATAAAAACATTATTAATTCAAATAAAATTCACTTAAGAAATAATAACATGTAATATGAACCAATAAAATTCGTGTATGTCATCAAAACTTTCAAATTATATTTATTTTAACTGTTATAATACCAATTATTTGATTCTTTTATTATGAAGGAAAATAATGCATCATTATTGTATCATTAATGAATTTAATTATTCAATATAGAAAAATTATAAATAAAATATCATTATGTAGGAAATAGTGTTATCTTTCTAATGAATATTTATAGTCTAAAATATAACATATATAACCCTATCTAAAAATTTTTGTTCTAAAAGATATATGCTTATGTCATTTTTGTATTTACTTTAACTTAATTAATATAAAGTTTCATTATCACTTACAAGTCGATCCATGGGGTCCCAAAATCGCCCCATAGATTCCAATTGTCAGACATGTATCAACCAATAGGTTTAGAACACGTTTTAGGGTAATTTATTATTATTATTATATTATTTTTTCCCCTTATTTACCGGATTTACCCTTTAACCATGGTAAATAAAATATTTACCGAAGTAATTATTCAAAATGTCTAAAAATAAAATTTACCAATTTACACAATTTGTAGATCCTGATTGTAAATATGGAATCCATTTTTCTAAATTCAAATCATATAAGAGGAAGAAATTAATTTAAAATTAATTCCCATTGTCGAAACAAAAAGCGTCTTTTTAACAAATAATAACTATCAAAAGATTCACACTTTCTTATGTCCGGTTTAAATATGAAATTATTTCCAAAGACCAAAATTGGTTTAAATTGTAAAAATATAATCTAATTATACTTCAATACCATTAAAATGTATAATTTAACAATATAAATTATTTTGATAAAAAAAGTTGTTTTGAGTTAAAATATAGTATTTTTCACTATTCACCCAAATATGAAAGTGATCAGAAAATCCCCAAAACTTTATTAAAACTAAATTCATATGTCCCGATTATAAAGATGAAGTTTATTTTTTCAAATTGAATATATAAAATTTTAAAATATTGTATTCAAAAATGCTTTTCCATTAAAAGGCGGTGAAATTGCATTTTTGAAAAATAATTCTTTTATCTAAAAAAATGTATTTGTTCTTAAATTATGTCTAAGAAACTAATAATATGGATTCTAAAATTATAAGGATTATATAAAGTTCAAAATTCAGTTAATACTCTTCATAACCACTTTTGAAGGGTTTGTTTGGTAAGTCATGGTGCGCTAGAACTCAGTGTTGCGTGTAGTGAATGTTATTGAATTAATTTGAAGAAATAACGTACTATGAAATCTTGGGGTGTTACAATTTTGTCACAAACCAAGTCGGGCTGTCATCCGAACCGGTCTGCAACATGGCCCGAAGGGCATTCCTGATCCCCATGGGCTGGAAACTAGTGTCGGGCACCACAATGAGGTAGTTGGGAATGATTTAGCCCAGAAAATACATATAAAAATTGACATAAACTAAGAAAGGTAGTTAAATACTTACAATTGAAAATAGGACAAGGATGTACAGTTAAACATGCCTCCAAGTGACCTCATGGGTCACCACCAAACATAGATACTAGCTTAATACAAGAGAGGTCCAAAACTAGAACCTAAAAAAGATAAATTAGGCGTGAGCACCGAGATGCTAAGTAGGATAGCCATAATAGAACAACTCCTTATACAACTACCTTTAATAAGAAATCAAAATCATGGTATTTTGAAAATAAGGAATAATAAAATAATGATTTTTTCTCTTTTCAAATTCAAATAACAAGCTTGCATTTCCAAGAAAAAAATTTCTATTCCCTTTTCAAATTAGATTTTGAGTATGCATTATCTTTTCAAAATTAAAGGAGGCAAGTTTAGATTAAAATATTGTTTTCAAAAAAGAGGGAACAAGCATTAAAAAATTGAATTGAAAATTGTATCACAAGCACCATGGGATGTCCCTATGAATGTAGTGTTATTTGGTGGCCTAGGATCATCGTGTCTCGATGAAACGTGGCTTCGAAACCCTGACCTTTAGAAAACGTGTCATCAAATTCTACGACCCTCAAAAAATGCGGCTTAGAAGGCCACGGCCCTCAGAAAACATGTCTTAGGAGACCATGACCCTCAGCCATTCATATGATTAGTTATTGTTGAAATTGTCAAACTTGTAGTGAAACCGGGTCAAGTCACCTCCAGACCACTAGCCCACAAGTCCTAGTTCACCCACCTAGATACCCAGGTTTCCCATTGTGCTATGTTTCAAGTAGTGGTGAGTTTTTATCAAGAAAACATATATGTACACAACACATTCTTTAATCAAAACTCATTCAACCTATCACCACTGTTCTCCCTACATAAGTGCATTCCCTCTCTTTCACGCCACTCAAAGCATAAGCATCGACACTAGGAACATATCAGAAATCACATTTTAACACCTTCATTACATTTCTCAAATTAGGGGGATGACTCAGGAGGGGTTTCCCAATTTTTTAAACTATTTTCAAAGTGCCAAACGGGCCCCATTCATTTAGAAAGAACATTACCAATCAGAAAACAATGTTTCTCGACATCTTTAAGATCCAAAAATATTCTTAAAAATACATTTGTGCAACCAAAGAACCACACTTTTAAAAACATTCATAAAATAACATTGAAGAAAGGAAAATTACCAATTAACCCCAGATTTATTCCAAAACTCATGAATTCTTATAAAATTACCAAAACATGAACTTACCTATTTTTAAAGTCATTCACTAATCTATCTTTATTCAAAAATCAACCTTCACAACACACATGCTAGCCACTTTTAGGATTTAGCATTTCAAAATCAATTTATCATAAAAAGGGTATTAAATTTTCCAATCATAGTCAGGATCATATATCAACATGAAAAACACACATTGGAAACTTTATAAATTATGCATAGAGAATGAAGAACCATTTTTCAAAAGCACTTCTAATCATTGTGTCTGTCAATCTAGAAAACATATCTAAAAGAAGGTTGTATATTTTAAATCATAGAAGTGAACCATTAAATAAAAATGGATGTCCAACGCTAATCATCACTAACACTTTTCATATCATGTATAAATTATTTAATTTTGAAAACACTTTTTAAAGCACTAAAGCATTTATGGAATTAAAATGGATGGAATAGGCATATGGGACCTAACTCAAAACACTCTTCTTTTGACAAGCGAAACCCGAGATGACTTCACCCACATGCATAAACATTTTCATATATATGTATATAAATAGGTCCTTACTACCAATGACTCGAACCCACAAGGAAGGGACCACTCACTATACATAAAATTTAATAAGGGGATTAAACACTTCAACAATTTGTAAAACATTTTAAATATCACATCAAAGGTTTACACCAATAACACACTCAAAACATCCTTTCTAAAACAAAGCACACCATGACGCAACACCAAAACTCAAATTGCACAATTTATATAAAAAAATACGCAACATCTCAACATGGATTTTCACAAAACAAATTGCACACATATTGCACCACATGCTAATAACATGTCAAAAGTACATCAAATATTAAACATAAAAAAATTCAAAGCACTCAAACTAATAAATAAACGGGATGAATTATTTAAACTGGCAATAGAATTCATCAAATAATGATTATACATGGAATCACATACCTTGGTGTAGCAAAACCTTTCAAATTGGTGTGAAACTCCTGCCTCATGCCAAATGCACCACAATCAAACACAACAATACCCTAAAAACCAGAGTTTGAACCGAAAACATCAAAACCAAGCCAAATTTGACACTAAACCATAACTTGATATACTAACAATAGATAAAACAACCAACAGAAGTAAAACACACCTTAGTTGAGGGTTCAGGAAGCTGACCAAGAATGTAAAAGAGGTTTCAGAGGTGCGTCGCACGCTAGGGAGGTCACTGAAGGGTCCAGCTATGAAGGTGGGGCGTGGCCAAGGCTGTCAGGCATGGAGGGAGGGTGGTTCCAATTCACTAGAGAGGGAGAAAGGGGCATGACTAGGAGCATAATAGGGGAGAGGGTGCCAGCCGACCTATCCTGAAAGGGGCGTGGCCATGGGAGTAGTGGCAGCGGAAAGTAAGAGGCGGTGTGGGTCACCGGCGGAGCGCGAGGCAAGCCGGGGATGTGGGCCACCGATCCGGGTGCATGTTGGTGAAGGGAGGGGCTCAAGAGGAGGCATCGATGATGAGAGTGAAAGGGAGAAAGGATCGGTGCACTACAGTTTGCAAGGAGGGTGTACCACGAAAGACCAGTGGGAAAGGGGGATAGGTAGGGGGTCCACGTGAGAGAGGGGGGAATAAAAGAGAAGAAAAGAAATGTAAAATAAAAAAATAAATCAGAAGTAAAATAAAATAAAGATAAAAACATAAACCAACTAAAAAAATAGTAATAAAAACATAATATTAATAATGTTATCAATTTCTATAAACATGATGGTAATTCCATGTTCGAAGCCTTATTGAAATTATTAACTAAAATAATTATAATAAAAATCATCATCATCATCACAATATTATTATTATTGTTATAATTATTAAAGCAACTCTTGAATTATTTAATCATTTTTTCCATATTTTATTTTGTGATAAAATTATTAATCAACTCATTAATGGATTAATTACCCACACACCGGGGAGTCTCATATTGTTCTGGTGAAGCCCTATGGCTTCACCTGTGCCCTGCCCTCACATCAGACACTGCCAATAAAAAATGATGATTTATCAGCAAAACCCAAATTCTCACATCGTTTCTAGCCCATACCTCCACAAAGAAAATTTTAAAACCAAATAAAATTATAAATTAAAATAAAAGAAATTATTATGTAATTTCTAGTGTGACATTCTTAGTCACTTATTTTAATTATTTTTAAATAAAATAGAAATCATATAATAACATATGATAATGACCCATGAGACCACGCAAGATCCAGGGACCTAAAAATTTATTATGCTTTTCCTAAGAAAAAACCTCTTCAATCCTCGAATGGATCAACTGCTAATCCCTTTTAGGAAACAACATTTCAGTTTAAACGCAACAATCATATCTAGAATATACAGTAAAACAAACTTCTATATAATGGATGGTAACTAAGGACCTATAAAATATCCCTTATATGCTCAGAATGATTATACTCTTACTTTGAGTAGATGAGTATGTTTTCAATGAACACTACCCAAAATCGATCAATCTACACATAGAAAAAATATTTCATGAGTCCCATGAAAATAAATTAGAAATTCATGAAATCAAACTACATAATTATATAATTGAAGTGTCAATAAGGAAACTTGAACGTAGTTTTTGGGATATCCTTCCCTCTTACTCCCATCTGATAATACTTGGACCATAGATCAATCATTAAAATCCTTGTAGCTAACTTCAACTAGTCAAACAAATAATCAATCCTAAAAATAGGATAATGGTTAATAATTGTTACCAAAATCAACTATAATTAGTTTATACACACAAAATACCACCATCTTCCTTCATGTTGAATAATCTTGGATAACCCTATGGATTTATTATGAACCTGATAAATCCCTTCGGCATAAAATCATCAATTTGAATCATCAACTCTCATTTCATTAATTGTTATATGTAATAGGGTTCCATTGATATTAGAGATTTACCAAGTTGTAACTATATCCCAATTATGATATCAGTTTTATGTCTATGTTTAGAACTTTTTTAGGGAAATCATCTAAAAACATCTCATTAACTCTAGAAAATTCCACCACATGAACCCCTACAAAGTCCAAAGATAACTTTTCTAGATGATAAAACGGAGTTTTGAATGTCTATGACCCATCTAATGATCTTACTCACTAACAAACACCACAATATGGCCTTATACATCCAATAATGAAAATATCTTCTATAAGAAATAATTGATTTCATGTGTAGAGTACAACCAATCCTTTAAATGTTTGACATCATATGGTCATACCTGAAGCAATAAAAATTACCCCAGTATATGATGTTTCCCCATCACTAGAATATATCAAGAATACATGAATGATCTTTAATTGGTGTAGTCAGCAATAGGGGTATTAGAAGCTACTCCACCTTGATTCCTAAGGCACAAACCAATGTAGGTGAAATCAAATAATTCATTGATCATGAATTAAAAATAATAATTAACTAGGTTATATGATAAATATATAGTACCTCAAAAATTATCTACCATATCTATTAATGGAATAACCAAAAAAATGAAATTGGCTATCTCCAGTACCTCAAACCCACTAAGCCTACTAATGACCATATATATAGATTTTATTAGCCATATGTATCAGAGGGTGGGGGTCATAGGGATTATCTATACAATATCCATCACCTCTTGGATAATCTATACCCTTCCAATCTTGTAATCAATAAGGCATCTCAAGAAATATCTATTGGGGATGAAACCGAAACCGACTTCCATTACCATGTGGGTTCCCAAGAATTAATGAGAACTGATAACACCAATGAACATGGGACCCAAAAGTAAAGAACACATTGATAGATCTATCGATGGAATGTGAGAATAGATATCTTCATAATAGTGTGGGGAAGAATACATTGGTTTACTTCCTATCAGACAAAACCTAAAATATCTTAACATATGTGATCCTTCCCCAATAACCCTTCGATAAGGGGATCTCTGAAGAATCCCCTCTCTGAATAATCCTAGCTATGTATTAATACTCATGATAACTTATAAATTATTATACACCTCCAAATATATAGTTAATGTAAATGTGGGTAATTGGGTAGTAAATAAATTCTTATATATCTTCTTCTAAACATCATTCTCTATACTCCCCATATGAGAAAAGATCAACAAAAAAGAAAATAAGGACCTTGAATCTGATCATGAGATCCCGCACACTCGGGCTTCCCCATAGAAGGATGATTTACACATGGCTCTTCTCTTCCCACATCTTCACTAAAAGGGTATTTTCATGAAATTTCTTCTTGAGATTATATCTTGAAACGTCTCATTTATCTTCTATCCAGGTTATAGAATACACAAATAGTGTAATGCACCTCACATCTGTATGATTTAAAATGTACCCTGACAATCCACTCTGTAATGAATCAGATTAAACGTGACCTCAAGATACTCTGAATAATGCTATGTCTAAAAATTAGAGAAACTCCACCTCGTACTTTTCCTACCCCTGAAGCTAGAACACACACAACATCATCCTCTATGACTCATTCTAGTCAGACCTATCAATACTCTGGCGATCGACCAGATAAACTTAATAAACTTCACCAACTTGAACCATGCACAGACAACAACCACTAGGTATCTCTTCAAAAGGGGAAACAGACTTCTATGCATGATAGCATGAAATTCATTTAATATTCATTTAACTGAATTCATTTTAAAATTTTCATAAATAAAAAAAATGAAAACACGAAAAAAATGATAGATGTAACTATCTTATATATCTACACTACAATAAGTATTATCTCACCAATGATGTTCAATGATCTTAACTTCCATGCATCAGATCACAAGGGGACCTAATATCTTTTTCCCAAAGAAGTATCTTTATTTACATCACACACTAAGTATGATTAACAGTTTTTCCATACCAATCACAAGAAATACTAACCAATTCCTAACTCTATGCACTATTTTAAATCTTATCCATACCTATGATACTGCATTTTCATGACCCACCCCCACTGGGAACCCCCTTGGGCCTATAGTTAATATGAAAGTGACCACCAAGGCTCATATCTAATATACCCTAGGTTGGAGAATAGAAGTAGGGTTATTTAAGATTAAAATGTGATAAATTAACCTAAAAACCTATAAATATAATGATAAAACCACTAATAAAATCCATAAAATAAAATAAATCCAAGTTCTCATAATAAACCATAATTCATGGAAATGTCATACAAATATTTGTCACCAAGTAAAAATAACAAAATAGACTCATACAAAACCTCTCCATCCATAGTTTCTACCTCTAATATACTAATGTCTAGCATTATCCTTGAAAATGACTAATAATATTTTAAAATAATTATATATATATATTGGTGTGATAAAACATGTATACATAGTAGGATCCTCCAAAAAACTACTTCTAGAAATGTGGATGAAGTGAACTATTGATTTAATGAATAAATAGGATAACAAATGAGATTATACTAGGCTAACTGTCACCCAAAATCATTATTTATCACTCACCCAACATTGTGTCTAGGTATAATAACAAAATATTTAAAGAATATAGAAATAAGGTGCCAAAAAATCACTTCCCCACTAGTTATTAACTTTGACACCACAAAATAAAATTTTATGATGCTCCTAATCCCTTTCAAATTTATGTCATATCATAATACTTTTATCACATCACTAACACATCTTACATACCAAAACCCAATCATAATCATCACCACAATATTTCAATATATATCATCTATTCAATAAATAAAATATCTTGTATAATTGGGTGTCATGGAAATAAATGAGATCAAAATAATATATTCCTCCTGCCATGCATGAACCCCACTATATATCACATATATATACCAAAAGGTGTCTACCACTACACAACATAATAAATGTTAATCCCTTAAAAATCATTTTATCTTATCTACCATGATCCATCAAAGCTAATAAAACACCTAGAAGTGACATAAAATAAGTAGGAGTAGTTAACCATTTGTTCCCTCACCAACCTGTATATTCAGTAAAAACACTCACCATCCATAATATTTTGATATTGTATTGTAATCTAACTGAGGTGGGGTTTGTAATAAAATTACAAGTAAATTAAAATTATAATAAAACCAAATAGAATCAAAACCATTATAATTAAGAAAAAAATTCACTACCATGTTATTAATACCACTACAATATCACCAATACATGATACCATCGATAGAAATTTATATATCGTAATTAGCCCTACTTTCCATGCAAAATATCCACAATTTCCATCCATAATATCCAATTTAGTTACAATACATAATTTTTTCTATATTTAACATTTCTTAGTTGTATAAAATTCATTATTCCATTCAATTCCATATCTAGTGATAAACCACTATTCATTCATTACCCTTGTTAATTATATCAATTAATTATCCTTTATATTTACTATATTTCCATTCACATTATAATTTTTTTTCAATTCCATCCCACACCCAATAATAATCATATCATTTCCAATTATATATTCCATACCACTATGAAACCATAACTCATCACCCACAACTCTAGCCAACCAGTGTATAAAACACCACAAAACATATTCTCATAGCCCCCATAATGACTATAATACCATTATTTTTCCACATAAACATCCAAAACCATTATTCCATATTAATAGCTATATCTCCTATTTATAAACATGGAATGGTATCCATATTTCCCATTAAATAGACTATATCGACGGTTGAAAACTACCCACAATAATCCACCTAAGAACCCACACTAATCACAGCATTGGTATCACAAACACTAGTAAATAAAAATAACCAATTATAGAAATAATGAATATATATAATTACCTATTAAAAACATTACTTCATATTAGTTTAACATCTCTTACATAGTTTATAAAAAAATAATTCCATCTTTCACATAATTGATATGTTACCATCATTAATTAATTAACCTTTTATAAGATGTGATTCTGATGATTCAAACATATCATCCAATATGTATATCACTGTAGCAATAATATTATTATTAGTAACATAAAAACCAAAATTATAAGAAAAAATTATGAATCATATAACCATAGGAAATTCACCCCATTCCATTCCATTTCATTATCCTCATTTTTTATCACTGTTAATACAAATCTTAACGTCCATCAATGGAAAGTAAAAGAATACAACTTCCATAATTATCACATTAAAAGTTTATTTCTTGAATCCATAGACATTATAAATTCTTTGTTAATCATTGTGGAAGAATAAGAATGAATAGATAACTAAAAGGCCAAGAAGACGTGATGAAAATCCCAATCAAACTAGATCATAATAATACCTATCCAAATAACATCCCTAACCCAATGAAACTGAGATCAAAAATACTTATTCAAATCCAAAGAAGGATTAACAAGTGACACACAAATAAATATAGGAGGAACTCTCCTATGTTCATGATAAAGGGATCACCTTATTTAAGAGTCAAATATTTGAAATAGGGAACTAGATGGTCTCCCATGAAAGAACTTAAGGTTACCCAAGGTTGAGATAAACAATGTATATATAATATAATTTAAAGGTTCTTCTAAATTTATACCTAGGATGGAAAATCATTACTTAATAGTATGAAATGTCATTATCATATTTTTATGGGGATATATCAATCTACCCCCAAAAAATCATGTTGTTTTTCTCCCTTAACTCTCCCCACATAAAAAATGAACCTATTTTAATCTGATATTTATAAGTGATGACATAGAATGAAGACCATCATAGTTTCATTCCATAAAAAATGAAATAATCAAGAAACCATACCATTAAGTCTTCACACTATGAAACCTTAAACCTTATCATGAAACACATTCAAAAAAATAAAAAAAAACTCCATAATAATGTTCACTTTAGGACCAAATACCCATATGTTATGATAAGAAAATCAGATAAGGAAATTTTAATGGGTGAAATAAACACACATAAGAGTCATTTTTGAAACATAATGCATTACACTCTACCAAATCCCTCCAAAAACCCTACATTTAATGACTTGAAAGGTTCCACTATGATGAGACCTACTCCGTTGTAATAGTAAATCCTGAACAATAATATCCTATGCATCAGAGCTGCAACTCTCCCTCAAACAATGATACATTCGGATGCACAACTCCTCTTTCCACTATCTAACATTCAACCCTATGTCTCTTAATGAAAGGCCACTATGCACCCTTCCCAATAAAAAACATTGTTCAAATTTCACTATCCTTCCTCCAATCATTTCTTAATACCCCCAACACATGAATCCCATAATGTAACAGGATATAAATATAAGGTCCATTACAAGAAAAACATTAAATTTTTATGATTTTGTCTCACATTTAGTATATAATAAATTTAGATTGATTTTTTTATTGGATATTTAAATACAGAAAATAATTTCTCAAATGTATAAGATTATAAATTTTATAACACCCCTAAAAATTTAATATTTGATGTAGGTGTTAGACATTAATATATTGATTAAAAAACATGAATATAATAATTAATAAACATTAAATATAACTAATGGAAAACATTTATATGATGGGAAAATATAAATTTAATTTCATATCTTCTATTTAAATTCAAAATTTACATTGGATTTACTTTTTCATTTACCTTGTGTTTGTTGAATATATACTTTTAAAATTTTTAAAAAAAAATCATTAAATAAATTCCTAATTTAAACTATGAATATTTTAGGTAAAATGAAAATTTAATTTGTAAATTTTTATTTACTGTGTAAATTTTTATTTACTATGTTAATTTTTTATTCAAATGATAAATTATAATTTTTTTGTTTAAATTTTATATTCAATAGTGTATGATATCATTAACTATAACCACCAATTTACTCTTCAAATTATAAATTTATTACATAAATTGAATATTAATAATTTAATTTAATTTTTTTATTTGAATATTTATGAAAGTTTAGTTATTTAGAAAATTAACCATGTAATTTTCTATTTAAATTTACTATAAAAACTACAATTCTGCATTCATCATAATTTAATATATTGAATCTAAATTTAATTTGTATACTATAAATTGGCTATAGAAATATATATTTAGTGATAATTAATGAAAATAAAATGTATATTTATATTAATAATTTACTCTATAAAGTGAAAAGCTACTGTGTAAATTAAAAATTTATAGTGTAAATTATTAATTTACTAAAACAAATCACTAGGTATATCATAGATTAACATCATATATTTACTAACATTATAATCAGGGTGATTTTTTTTGTTACCTCACTAATGAGGCATGGGTGGAGGTTTAAATATATCCCCATGAAAAAAAATTAGTTTTGATTGGGTTTGTGGTGGCACTTAGTTCATTTTACATTATCAATTTATTATATTTGTATATTGATGTATGTGTGAATATAAACATACACACGTATACTAAAATAAATATATGCTACTAAAAATATTTAAATATATAGGGAATATTTACACTAAAATATAAATATAGGTAAATTTTATGTACTTGTTAAGATTGATCATGAAAAAAATAGGTATAATGTCATGCATGTGTAGGTGTCACTATGTATTGTGTGTCTGTGTGCGTACAAGTGTGTTTGTGTGTATATGTGTGTGTGGTATGTATTGAGAGGATAAAAGTTGAATATTACTAACACATCAAAGGGGAAAGTTAATCCTTGTAATCACCTCCCCTCAAGTGTTTGTCCGTAGCCAACTAACCCATTTATTTTTATTTTATTGGCCTAAAGAGAAATTTTTTAGTAGAACCATGATTGGATTTTTTTCATGTTGGTCTGATCATATATTGATGAACCGCCTTATTTTTAATGAAACTTAATCCACTTTTTTAATTACATATCAATATGAGACTAAATCACTTCCCTTCCTCCATCAATATTGTATTCATGAATGGAAATCGTCGGCACCAAATTCCCCCCCACCCCCGGTCCACCTAGATGTCATTTATAATGAACAAAAATAGCTTTTACACCCAAATGTAAACTTCATTCATTCCTACAATTAATGAAACTAGTTCTCCAGTATTTTGGTCATCATGTTCAACACATAAAACATTTCATTACCTTTTATTTTTTCCTACACCCACAATATATTTCCATGGGAATACAAATAAGGTGATACATGTATTATCAGTGCTAGAAATGGCCATCATCAGTGCTAAAAAATATCTAATTATTTATCTTCATATAAAATCCTAAATATTTCCTTGGTGATAAAAATAATTCTGTTAAATTCTACCATCATTTGTACTGATAAATTGGGCCCTTTATCAGCTCATTTTTTATCGTTGATAGAGGTGGACCTTTATCAACACTTATTATAGAACTAAGGAATAGAGATTTTATTATTGTTATTTTTCATGTTTATAAGATATTCTTTTATCAATGATCAAAATAGAACTCATAATATCTCTATTGTATAAGTTTATTTCTTCAATTTACAACACACTAAAACAACAAATGATGGAATTTAATTTCAATTAAATTGATATCAAAATACATAAAAAATTATACAATGTTGACAAACATTTTGAACATTGGTACGTATAATTAAATTGGTATGTAAAATTTCATTGTTACACATAAAATTTATTAATAACATAAAAAAATTCAAAAAAAACTTTTTGTCTTCATATAGCATTCCAAGAGCCTGATCATGCATGGAGTTTCCAAACAAACCACCCCCAATTGAAAAAAGAGTGTACCTATATAGAAAAAAAAATTATTTCATAAATACTATAAATAAATAAGTTAAACATAAATATTTTATAAATCACTAATAAAATGAAACTTTTAAACTGAAAACACACACTTCAAGCCTTATCAGGTACACCATGCATTGGATTGATCTTTAGTTACTTCATACAAATCATAAATGTCTTATGGATCATTTATAAAGTATCAAGACATTCCAATAATGTTTTATATATTTGGATTATGTGATGTGTGTTTTGAACTAAAATATCTATTTTAAATAAAATCTCAATCTTTTAGTCATATTGGGTACACCATGTGGATTTTTGACATGTTTTGTATTCCTAAAAACAAAAAAAATGACTTATAGATAATTTTCTTAAAGTAAAAATATATTTTTATTGGGATTTCATGATTTTTAGTGAGTAACACTTGTTTTTAAAATAAAATGTCACTTTTAAATAGAAGACACAAAATTTGAGTCATACCAGACACACCATGTGTCATATTGATGTCTGTTTGATTCTTAAACATTACAAATGACATATTTATTATTTTTATAATGATTCAAGATAATCATAGTATTTTTCATAGTTATGAGTGTGTGTTGTGTGTTTTTAACTAAAATGTGACTTTTAAACAAAAAATGCTCATAGAGTAAATTGGGAAACACTATGTGTCAGAGTGACATGTTGTAGATTCCTATATTCCAAGAATGAAATATGGACCATTATCCTAAATTATCATGACAATCCAAGCCTGTGTTTTAGGTTTCCATTGTGTTCCATGCATTTTAAACTAAAATTTAGCTTTTAAATTGAAAACACACACATTGAGTCATATCGGGGACACTATGTGTTGAATTGTCAAGTGGTTCATTCATGCATAAAAAAATTAATTATGTATAATTAAAATAATTTATAATATAATCATATAATGTATTCATGGTTTGAGTGTGAGATGTGTGTTTGAACTAAAATTTCAATTTTAAATGAAAGCACACAATTTCTGTTAACTAGCCACATTATGAGTCATAATTAAGTGTGGTTAATTATTAAAAATAAAAAACTAATTATAGACTATTTTTCCTAAATTACCAAAAAAATACGAGAGTTTTTTATTCGTTTTTAGTGAGTGACACATGTTTCTAAAATAAAATGCCAATTTTAAACTGAAAACACACAATTAGAGTCATGCTGCAAACACGGTGTCTCGGATTGATGTATGGTTGATTATTATATGTTAAAAATGACTTATGATTAATTTTCAAAATGTATTAAGAAAATATAAGTGAATTTTGTTGGTTTTCAGTTAGTGACATGGGTTTTTCAACTAAATTGTCACTTTTAAATTCAAAACACACACATTGAGTCATATCAGGTGAAAAATATATGAGATTTATGTGTATTTGATTTATACATGTTAGAAATGACTTATGGATATTTTTACTAAATTTTAAGTTCAATTTGAGTATTTTTTATTTGTTTTGATAATTTGATGTATGTTTTGATCTAAAACACTGATTTTAAATAAAAACATACACTTTCTATCATATAGCCCAAACTATGTGTCGGACTGAAGTAACATTAATTACTAAATACAAAAAAATACCTATTGATCATTTTCTTAAAGTATAAATGAAATAAAAGAGGGTTTTCTCAACATTTAGTGACTAATGTGCTTTTTCAAACTAAAATGTCACTTGTAAACTAAAAACTTGGACTTTGAGTCTTACCAAAGACATAATGTATCATATTATCTATTGGATTATTCCTATAAGTAAAAAATGACATATGTATAATTTTCATAAATTATCAATAAAACCCCAAGTATATTTTTTTGGGCCTAATAAATTGACGCATGTTTTGAAATGAAATGTCACAATTAAGGTAAAAACATGTACTCTAAGTCATATCGAGCACACCATGTATAGGATTTACATTTGGTAGATTCTTACAGGTAAAAAATTATGTATGGATTATTTTTTTAATTTTTTAAAGCAATAAAATGATCTATTTTCGGTTTTGATTATGTTATGTGTGTTTTTAACTAAAATATTGAATTTTAAAAAAATGCAATTTCAAACTAGTCGCACCATGTGTTATATTATTGTGGAACTAATTCTTACATGTGGAAAAATGACTTATGAATCCTCTTCCTATAGTATCAAGAATATATGAATGTTTCTCATGGTTTTCATTGAGTGATGTAGGTTTTAACAAAAATGTCACTTTTAAACTGAATACATGCTCATTGAGTCATATCGGGCACACCGTGTTTCATATTTATATGTGGCCAATTACTACATTTCAAAATTGACTTATGGATCATTTTCCAAGTGTATCAAGATAGTCCTTACATGATTTATTTATTTAAATTATTTGTTGTGTGCTTGAATCTAAATTGTTGATTTTAAATTAAAACACACACTTTCAGTTATACCGGACACACAATTTGTTAGATTGACATGTGTTTGATTAATACATGTAAAAATTGAATTATGGATCATTTTCATAATGGTTCAAGACAATATGAGTTCTTTTCTAGGTTTTCAATGAATGAACCATTTTTTTATTGAAATTTAATTTTTAAATGGAAAACACAAACTTTGAGTCATACTTCTCAGACCGTGTATCATATTGTCTTACAGATGATTCATATATGATAAAAATAATATGTTTTTATATCATTAAAAAACATTTATCTCAACTTCATGTAATTAAAATATTTTTTACATAATAGGTAATGAATTACACTAATACTAAATATTATAAAATAAAATAAAGAAAAAATAACTCCATAGAGAGAGAAAAATATTACCTGAGTGCATCATCCATGCTGAATCCTTCCTTGAGAAATTATTTTTCATTATGAAATTAATGTCTATATATAGAAAAAATATTTAGATAAATATTAATTCTTAATAATTAGTCATTTTCCTGATATCTATTATAATTTACTAACTAAAAAGTATATAAAAATGATTGGTAAAATAACTAAAAATGAATTTTCTAAAATGATATGAAAATTAACTAAATATAAAGTATTGATCTACCTATTTATGATGTCTCCAAAATATATAACACTATGTATTCATACCATTAAGTGCATCATCCTTATAAAATGATTCTTTGATAATTTATTTCCCTACAATCATTTTTCCTATAAAGAGAATAAAAGGACTCCATACATAGTTCAGAGTCATTTTCGAAAGCTAAAAGTCTATTTTATCCTTCAGGAAGGACAATAATTTCTATATGGATAACTTTTGGGATATTTATAGGACCACATTGTTTGTAAAAATATAAATCCTAAATCAATTATTCATGATTTATAGGAAAATTGACTAAATAAGTAATAAATAAAAATTCTAAAAAAATTAATTGAATAATGGGTAGAAAAAATGATACAAAAAATTACTAAATAACATGAAGATAAACCAGTTATTTACGATATATGAGAAATAAGAAAATACAAATGTGGTAGAAATTCCCATATTCATGATTTAAATAAAAATTCTAACACCATTTATTCTTACCACTCATTTCTAAACATATTTATTTCTTCTTTTGAATATGAAGACTGCTAATTGTTATTATGACCTAGGATTCTCGTAAAAGGGTATTAAATATTTTTAGATGAATGTTTATTATAGTACAGAAAAAAATTATAGGGGACCATAATAATTTAGTTACTTTGGAATGTTGGAACACAATCTTCTAATATGGTGAATGATCTTCAATGTTTCCCACAAATATCTTCCCATTTTGTACTCTTAATAGAAATACCCTACAAAAAACTTTTACTTATATTTAAGGGAAAGGAAACATAAGAATGGTTGATATTAGATTCCCCATAATGGTAAAAAAAATTGAGATAAGTAATCATAATGTGAACATAAGGGTATGAGAACATGAATATAACATTTTGAAAACTATACACTGCATATCCAAGATCATAATCACGAGTCATGGAATAAATATTTGTAATTCATAAGAAAAGAATATCAATAAAATTAATGAAAATAAGGCATGATAACTTAAAATCATATTGAACCATAAATATGTGGAAAACACGTAATAATATAAAACCTTATGTCAAGGATACCAGCCAAGGCATTCGTAACAAGTTAGGCTTGGGAAATACACCAATGTACCTACATCAGGAATGGCATAACCACCCGTGTGACCGCTTTTTCGGGATTTTTCTAACCACCCATGTACCCACCATTTCGATCTTGGGATAACCACCCATGTACCATCTACAGTTTTAGAACATTTGTCAATACCAAATGCATTGGATGGAGATATAGGTGTCACCAATCACATAAATAAAACCATATGTATGTGTTCTATAATATCATAAATCATTCATCATCTTATGACCCATGAAATGAAATGAGTTTCATAAACATTTCAACATATCATAAACTATGGAAAAGTGATAGGTTTCATAATCATTTCATCATTTCATAAAAGCATAAACTATGGGAAAATAAATATGTTTCATATGAATTTTATCATGGTATAAACCATAGAAGATAAATATGTTTCATAATTATCATTTCATGATAAACCATTCACAAAAATAATGATAATTGAATCCTTATTATATATCCTCTGTAAAGAAGAATTTTTATCAAATGATGTCATCTTATATGGAGAATTATTTGAAAATATCACATGGAACATTTCTTAACAAAAATAAATTTTCATTCAAAATAGATTTTTAAAGCAAAAATTTTATAAAATAATTTAAAAATAATTTTCCTTGAAAATAAACTTGAATATTTATAAAGAAATATTTAGTAATCATTTAAAATATTTATTGAGTAAAATAACCTCTCCACTTTTAAATACACTTTTTAAAATATTTTCAAAATCCATTTTTTACATTATAACATTTATCTATAAATTTCATAAATAATAAGGAAAAAATTTCATTCAAACAAATGGAAAAATTTAATTTAAAGTTGATGCCTTTGAGAGTTCTTGAGAGTGGGAAATATTATTCACATTGTGTGTGTTAAAAACAAGAAAAATTTTACAATTTTTGTAAAATCCAGAAACACATTATTTGTAAAATGATATAATGATTCCCTTTAAAAAACATTCTAAAATGAAAATCATAAGTAAAAAATGTCCACTTCTGGAAAAATGGATATTTTCGATGGGCTCCCGTCACAAATAGTCTTTTGTGACGTGTGCTTGTCACAATAACCTGTCATGGAAAACTGCACCATAAATATTATTTTTTATGATGGCCCATCGCAAAAAATGATAATTTGAGACCGTTAGTAGAACCATCGCAAAACATAGTCTGTGATTTTTTTAAGAACCTATTTGTGACGGACCAACAACCCATCACAAATATCTTCTTGGTTTTTACTCTTTTGTGACGGACCGTTGAAAATACTAATTGTGATGTTCCGTCGCAAATACTTTTGAAAATATAAATACAAAAACCCTTTTGCGACGGACCGTCCCAATTAGTATTTGTGATGGTCCTTCGAAAAAAGTTAAAATATTTTTTTAAAAAAAATTAAAATATAAAATAATACTAACAGTAACATAATATTAATATAATATAATATTAATATAAATAAAATATAAATATTAATATTAATAAAATAAAATTAAGTCAAAATATTTTTTTAAGAAATCATAATATAAAATAATACTAACAATAATATAATTTTAAAATAATATAATATTAATATAAATAAAATATTAATATTAATATTCATAAAATAAAATTAATTCAATAATAATTAATTAATATTAATATTAATATTAATATTAATGAATTAATAATATTAATAATATAATAAAAAACCGAGTATTCACAAAAATATAAAAATATATTAGTCAATAAAATAATAAATATAGTAAATTAATAAAATAATAATAAAAAACCGAAATTTTCGTGCCAATATAAAACACACTATTTAAAACATTAAAAAGTTAATATTAAAAGAAAAATACATTCAAATGTTTTATCAGGAAATAAAAATACATCACTGATTAGGGGGAGGGTCGTCTGGAGGAGCTGAAGGATATGGTGGAGGGAACTCCATCTCTAAACTGTGAGTCAAACGTCCCATGTACTCCATTTTCTCATGATTTTTCTCCTGCCACCATCGACGTATCTCATCCTGCATCTACTGCTGCTTCTGCTGTCGGAGGAACTCTTCCTACCACTGCTGCTGCCACTGACGCATCTCCTCATGCTCCCTACGCATAGTCTCAATAAGCTCACTCTGAGCTCGCAACTGCTCTTGATACCATGCATGATATGATGATGAATCTCCTTGATCTCCTCTCAAGATGGACACCGACATCGAAACTATTCCATAAAAACCCCCATGGGTGACTCGAGAGTCGATACCAACAACTCAGCCTATCTCAAAGTCATACTAGGTCGCATGCATCCATGTTACCTCACTAAAATCGGGGGGTACTGGTCTGCCCATTGGTCTTAGCCTGACTCTCAACATCTTCTTGAGACTTCGCAACCTCATCTGACTCCTCAATTTTCAATTTGAAATTAAAGTATTTAAAATATTGTTTGTAGTTAAATTTTATACTCAGAAAAAATTTATACTGACCACAATCTTTTGCTAACGAGCACCTCTATTCTCCCCAGTGGCTGGATAACTGTACATCCTCCTATAAATGTCATACTCTTTAATATCGGGTTGTGAGACTACCTATATGAAGATAAACTAAACTATGTACTTGTAAAGGTATATACAATATTTAAAAAAATGTACTTACTATATGCTCCCTATACGTACAGAACATATGACTACCAGCTCGATGTGTCAGCTCCTATCTCCCTTAATTTTGCTGACCCACTAATGACCTACTCTGAAACTACGTACTCCACCAGTGTGTACATAATCCATCCCAAACCTGAGATGAAATATAATTAGGTTAGTGGACGCGACCTGTCTCGTCAAACTTCTACACTCATGCTTTCTCCATTACATTCCGTGTCAAATTGTGTAAAAACTGACTGCAACGCGTACGTATAGCTCCTTGTCATGACATCCAAATATCCTCATGCATACTCTCCTCAATCAGATACCATAAACCCTAAAAATAATTTAATATATCACAGTATTAATTAAATTAATTTCAAAATAATAATTATTTACTTACATACTAGCCAATTCTCAAACATGTGTTGCTAAACATTGATGGCGATCTAATCCCATAACACACATGCATTAGAAAAATAATTGTTCAATATAGCACTCCACTATCTAACCACTATATGAGTAAATCTGTTAATAAAAAGAATCATTAATAAAAAATTAGAATATAAATAAATTAATAAAAACTAACTAAAATTCATAGGCAATCATACCTATACGTGTGTGGATCGAATCCACGATGTGGAGGTCCCTCTAGTATAGGGCCAGGAATCAACAGTTGAGAAATACCATGCCCCCTCTGGGTTCCCCTTAAACTACCAATAGTATGAGGGTTAGATGATCTGACCTCCTGCTCGTCTAAAGGTAGATCACCCTCCTATAACATATGATACATATCCCCATCCATCTGAAACAAGAAATGTTATTGTTAGAAAATAGTGGAAAACAACTATTATAAATAGATATATATTATATATGATTATAACGAGCATTTTACTGTGTCAATTTCCATCTTAATCCTCATCTTCATAGTTGTGGATGTTAATTTATTCCCTTTCCTCCTCAGCGTCATCAATTTCCATATTATTTTCAGTTTCATCGTCTCTTATCATTTTAAATTCAGTTGTAACATAATTAACATCATCGTCACCATCGACCCCTAACTATGGGGTGTCATCAATGGAATTTTTGTATCTTCTTGAAAAAGATGGATTTTGGAGTAGTCTCTTGAAAAATTTAAATTCTTTGAACATCAGTGGAACCACTTTCCCTTTCAGTAAACAGATTCTCTCGAGTTTTAATTTTTATTATGCTCCACCAATCACCCAACTCCCTTGAAATAGAACTGTAATCTGTATAATAAATTTGATGTGCCTGATGATCCAATAAAAATGGTTCATTCAGTAAACAAATAGTTTTATATTTAATATCAATGATTCCATGGATATGGTGAACACACAATCCTCTCTAAGTATCCAACCACTAACATTTAAACACCATTATGTAATGTTGTCCCTGATATCACAGTTCAATGATTTCTTACAACATGCCATCAAAGTAAACTTCAGTATCTCTATGATGTGATCCTCTCAAGAAAACACCATTATTCATTGTTCTTTTATTCTCTATATGCAAGTGTATGAAATCTAAAACCATTCACCATGTATGAATTATATGATTTAACCATTTTTTATGGCAGGTTACTCAATACAGACAATCTATTATCAAATTTATTAGTATGTTGAGATAAATACAAATTTTTAAAACAAATATCACTATAACAAGTATAATATTTTTTAGTGAAATGAAAAATAATTTATCTTACCAGTTTTTGAAACAAGTAGGAAAAAATTTAGACGTCGTTCTTCAAGATAAGCAGTTTTAATTTGTCGAAATTGTTTCTTGATATGATTTTCATATAACAAAAAAATAAAATAAGATTAACGTATTGTTAAAACAATTATAGAATAAGTGATTGAAGCACTTACAGTACAAATGGTATAATTTCTTCACAATTGTGCAGAATATATGTATGAGATCTGTGATGTTCATCATCTAAAAGTCATCATTCCTGAACTCCGTCAAAGATAAGTATGGGCTTCCAGATAACTGATAATTGACTGCTCATTTCATTGTCAACATTTCCCTAGTTACATATCATATGATTGTGTTTTTAAGGATATTCATATTGAAAGTAATGAGAGCAGAAAAAAGAAATTTCCTATTGTAAATAATCTTCGGCAATTGATCCTTCAACTGATGCTTTGTTACGTAATTTTTTATTCAATTTATACATGTATCTATCAAATGGGTACATCCATCAGAATTGTACTGGACCTCTACATTTTGTTTTATAAGGAAAATGTATTATCATATGTTCTATTGAGTCTAACAAACTTGGCAGGAATATTTTTTCCAGTTTACAAAAACTTAAAATGATATCTTCTTAGAGTTTTCTTACGACATCATAGTCTGTTGTTGACGAAAAAATGTCTTGAAAAAAATACGTTATATCTATAATAATATCCCAAATCACAGGATTTAACAAACCACTTAATCTAAATGGCAGAATTATTTCTATTAAAACATGATAGTCATGACTTTTCACTCCAGTAATATAACCATTTCTAACGAATCTGCCCAAATTGGAAGCATAACTATCTAAAGGTCTCAAATCTGAAATCCATTGACCAAATAATATGTGACTTTATTTGTACCATGTATAAGCTATATTTGGCATCATTAACTTTTCTGATATGGCATTTTCAAATAGTTAAAGTTCTGGTCGCTTGCAAATTTGGGTAAGATCTAATCGTGCATTTACATTACCTTTGGTCTTTCTGGGAGTATCCAAAACTATATGAAATAAATTATCAAAATAGTTTTTCTCAATATGCATCTCATCCAACATGTGACAGACCATCAAATTAGACCCATACAGAAAATCCCAAAAAATTCTTTGTTTTATCCAATTGTGCTCTTTTCCAAACCCATCAATTTTCTGTTGATTTATTGTCGGTCAAAATGTGATGGTAATTAATGAATAAACAATATATTTCAACTCTTTAACAGATATCATTATTAGAGGCCCATCATTTTCAATTATTCCCATACTGAAATGATATTTGTTTCTTCTAAAAGGATTATCGGTTGGATGAATTTTGCGATGAAATTCGAAGAAACATGGTTTTTTCCAATTGATGAGCATAAATGCTTTGTAGTCTCTCATACAGTACGGATATAATTTTGGACCACATATACTCTAGCCAGATAAAATTCCACATGTCGGGAAGTCTCTAATTTTCCACATCAATGCAGATTTCAGTATAATTTTTTGTTTCATAGCAACATCATATTTACTGACACCATTACTCAACAATGAATCCAACTCATTAATCAGTGTTTTTAACTAAACATTGATATCCTTTTTCGGATGAACTGGAAGTAATAAAGTTAAAAAGATATATGGATCCTTCATCAACATCCATGGATGTAAATTATACGGAGTTATAAAGACATGCCAACATGAATACTAACTACCGTAAGAACCAAATGGACATAAACCATTAGTACAAAGACTCAATCGCACGTTTTAGGATTCTAAAGAAAACGATGGGTGCACTGGGTCAAAATAATTCCATGAATCACCATCAGAGGGATGATTTAATCTTTTAATGGTTGAAATGTTGGTTTTATGCCATGACTTCAATGATTCTATGTTTTGAGACATAAATAAACGTTGCAATCTGGGTGTGAGTGGTACATATCTCAAATGTTTTACAGGAACAAATCCAGACTTCCCTGGTTGAGATTCTTTATACCTAGATTTTCCATATGTAGGACAACTATCCAAAAACTCATTTTCACCATAATATAAGATGCAGTCATTTTATCATGCATGAATCAGCTAATAACGAAGACCAAAATTACGAACCAGCCTCTTGCTCTCATAAATATTTACAGGCAACACATTTCCTTCCGGTACCACTATTTTTAATAGAGAATATCTAATCAAAGCAACTATTTGACATTCCGTTATCTGATTTAATGGCCATAAATTTAGAAACTTCTTAGAACTTTCTTATCTGGCAATCAGGATATAAGGAATCCTCAGAGGAACTCAACATCTTATATAAATGAGATGGTTCTAATATAGTAGTTAAACCAACATCATCCTGTGTTTTAGTTTTTTGAACAGACAGACCCACCACATCATGTACTAAACTCTAAAACCGCAATGGATCCAGAACCAAATTATTAATATCTTCTTTGATACTGTGTTCAACCTGTTGATACCAAAAGATATAATCTGGTTGAAAACCAACACAAAATATATGAGCTCCAACATTGTTAAATGTGTCATATGTCCTCAGAGAACATTTTTTGCAAGGACAGTTAATTTTCCCTTCTGAAGAAAACAATTTGGTTTCGATGATGCATATGATAAGAAATCCAGATCACCCTCAATATATACCTGATTTAAACAAGAACAATTTGGATTCTTGTGCTGAGTTAACCAAGCATGATCATCTAATAATGATAGTTTCCGACTTCCTCATTCCGTATTTTTAAAAAAAATATGGAATAATTAGTTATTTTGTATAATAAGATATAAGATAAACACTATCCTGAAAATGGAAGACAATTAAATTCTATTTTCTATCAATTTATAATAATTTTTATTAACTTATAGTTATTTATACTATATTCTAATCTTTTATACTAATCTACACTCATTTATAAAAAAATTATAATAATTACAACAAATTATTATTAATTTCAGGTATTTTGTACTAATTATTCTTAATTACCAGTGGCACGATTTCCAACGGATTAACGGTAACTCTTTTTCCAAACTAATCATCCCCTTGAAACTTTCTCCCACTGAATGCACTATGAATACTCTTCTCCGACGTATGAATATCCATTTTCATATGCACGAGCGCATAGAGAGCAGTGCTCTCCATGTACTCGTGCATAGAAAAATAGATATTCCTACTTCCGAGCAGACTATTCATAGTGCTTTAAGTCGAAGAAAGTTTCAAGAGAGTTTTTTCGTCAGGAAAAAGTTCCTCTTTTGTCTGATGGCTCCCCTCCTTGCAACTTTCTCCGACTTAAATCACTATGAAAAATTTTCTACAACATATATATAAATATATTTTTTATACTGATTTTAGTGGAAAAAGTTGCAAGGAGTTGATGTTTCGATCAAAAGGAATTTCACTAATCCATTGGAAATTGTGTCATTTTATCCATGTACTTGAATTTATTAGGATTTATTACGATTTTTTATGATTTATTATGATTTATTTCAAATTATTACTATTTATTACTATTTAATAATATTTATTACTATTTATTACTATTTATTAATAATTATTACTAATTATTACTAATTATTATTAATTATTACAAATTATTACTGATTCTTACTAACTATTAGTAATTATTAGCAATTATTACTAATTATTAATAATTAAAACTATTTATTACTATTTATTACTATTTATTGCAATTTATTACTATTTATTACTCTTTATTACTATTTATTACTATTTATTACTATTTATTACTATTTATTACTAATTATTGCAAATTATTGCGAATTATTATGATTTATTAAGATTTATTATGATTTATTATAATTTATTACGATTTATTACTATTTATTACGATTTATTGTGATCTATTGCAATTTATTAAGATTTATTACGATTTATTATGATTTATTACGATTTATTACGATTTACTATGATTTATTACGATTTATTTCTAATTATTACTAATTATTACTAATTATTACTAATTATTACTAATTATTATTAATTATTACTATTTATTACTATTTATTACTATTTATTACTATTTATTACTATTTATTACTATTTATTACTATTTATTACTAATTATTACTAATTATTACTATTTATTACTAATTATTACTATTTATTACTATTTATTACTATTTATTACTATTTAATACTAATTATTACTAATTATTACTAATTATTACTAATTATTACAAATTATCACTAATAATCACTATTTATTACTAATTGTTACTAATTGTTACTATTTATTACTATTTATTACTATTTATTACTAATTATTACTAATTATAACTTATTATTACTAATTATTACTAATTATTAATAATTATTACTAATTATTACTAATTATTACTATTTATTACTATTTATTATTACTATTTATTACTATTTATTACTATTTATTACTAATTATTACTAATTATTGCTAATTAGTACAATTTATTACTATTTATTACTATTTATTACTGTTTATTACTATTTATTACTATTTATTACTATTTATTACTAATTATTACTATTTATTACTAATTATTACTTTTTATTACTTTTTATTACTATTTATTACTAATTATTACTAATTATTACTATTTATTACTAATTATTAATATTTATTACTATTTATTACAATTTATTACTATTTATTACTATTTATTACTAATTATTACTAATTATTTCTAATTATTACTATTTATTACTATTTATTACTAATTATTACTAATTATAACTAATTAATACTAATTATTACTATTTATTAATAATTACTACTATTACTAATTATTATTAATTATTTCTAATTATCATTGATTATTACAATGAATTAATATTAGTTATTATTAATTATTACAAATTATTTAAAAATATTTCAATTTATTGTTAATTAACACTTAGATATAACTATTCTTAAAAATAAATACTGAAAAACAAATATTTAATTCTAATTTTATTAATATACATCAAATTAACAAAAATTATAAATAATGGAAAATAAAATAAATTGACTAAACAACAAAAAAAATATAAATACCTTGAAACTAAAGCTTCTGGAGTAATAAAGTCGGAGATAATGGTCAGATTTTAATGTTTAAACTATAAAAAAATTTAGAAGAAAATTTTTCAGTATAGATAGGGAGAGAAGTTGAGAAACGAGTGAACTTAGAGGAAAACATATGGGATATATATAGGATAGATTATTTGCGACGGGGGTATTTGTGACGGGCTACCCATTTCAAATAGTGGTATTTGCGACTGGTTAAGAAGTTATTTGCGACGGGTCCCATCGCAAAATGTACATACCGACAAAGTATTTGTGACGGGATTATTGCCTCATTGCAAATACTAAAAACCGCAGCCGGTTATTTGCGATGGTAGTAGCAACCCGTCGAAAATACCCTTACCCATGTTTTGGCGCGTAGTTGGCGCCAAACCTTTTGTGGCGGGAGGTAATTCCCCATTGAAAATAATGGTTATTTGCGATGGGGTAATCCGCACGTCGCAAATAACCCCTTCCGACGGGTTATTTGTGACGGGCCCTTGACATGTAACAAATAGCCATTTTCTCCATAGTGGTCTTTAATAAATCATTTAAATAATGTTAAAATAATTTTTGAAAACATTTTTATAAAACATGAGTTTGGATGAAAAGTGGGTTTTCGATTGATGGGTGGAATAAATTCAATTTTTCATAAAAACATTATTTTCAAATATTGAGTATAAAAAGAGAGGAAAATGAAGGGAAAATTTTATTCTCATAACATAACCCCTGGAGAATAAAATTCATTCACTTATTGAGGGATGGATCATAATATTTTTTCCATTGGAAACATAATCATAAACACTCCTGATAAATGATGATATTGTATTATAAAAATATTACCCCATTCATAACATTGAATCATGATCCCCATGAAGTAATGACATTAAATAAATATTACAATATAATTATAATTAAAAATTCATAATATTTTATTTCAAAGGGGTTGTATTAACACCCCATAAAATAGGATAGGTTCATATTATTATATATGTTTCAAAGAAGGAAAATTGGGACCAAAATCCCTTACCGCTTGGGTATATTTTGAACCATAAAACAAATTAAATGGATATCTTAAAATGGATATGAAATTCCCCAAAAACTTCATGATAATAAATTTAAAATAAATTCATGGATACTATATACACCACACATGAGAAACAAGTGGTGAATATGCATGTATCTCAATGATATAAAAGTGAGATGAAAAAAATACCGTACCGCTTCAGTAATATTTTGAATCATAAGGAAAAATAAATAATAATAATAATTGAATCATTAAATATCATGAAATATTATATTCGTGATATAAAATTTCAAATGCAAAGTATATACACCATACAAAATATGTGAGTGGTGAATTCTCATATGTCTCCAAAAACTATAAGAGAGACTACAAATCAATTACCTTAAGTCTCGACATCCTTCATTCATATTAAATACAATATAATAAATATAAGTTCATTATTAATCTATTATATAACCATAATTATATATATCATACCTTATATTATTTTCTTATGGCCATTTATTACCTTTCTACAAACATTCCATGTTAAAGTTACGTTTTAGGTAATAATTGATTTCTTCTTCGTATATGTTCTGATTTTTTATTTTATGTCCTCTTAAATTGTTCAAGATTTAATAATTTCCATAATTTTAAAAATTATATAAACATAATATATATTCATAATACATTTATTTAGAGTAATCTATAAAATTTAGAGACATAAAATGAGATAGAGTGTTTATGGAGACGGCAGGTCATACATACAAAGGAAAGATGTATCAATTTTCCTATCATATTGAATGAAATAAAATTAAATTATATATTTTCATTTTATAATCATTTTTATGTCATAAATATCTCATATGATCATTAAAACCATCATTATTACATTCCATGTAAAGCGTGAAAGAATCGTATCACTTCGTGAGGTGGTTGTCCATCGTACACATGAGCAACGTTATCGTATTCCCATAAAATATAGAGTATGAATTTATGTGTGAAATAATAATTTCATAAGTTTAATAATATCATAAATAAATAATAAATACAAAATAATGTCTAAACCTGAGAGGTGATAATGGAAAAATGAAAGATATCAGTTCACAAGGCGGTACTATACCGTACACACGAATGTTGATTAAATTACCCACTTTATGGAAGTGGATATTATTATAGGTAATTACCCTAACATACCAAAATATCATTATATTAATTAAATTGAGGTTAATATACCATCATGGTATAATAATAATTGAAGGATGAGGGGGAGTAATAAAATAAAAATGGTCATTGATGAATGTTACTTCTTCTTCGGGTATCCTCCTTAGGTATGCCCCAAAAGATTTACTATGTTGGATTTATGTCCAAAATAAGGCTTATAATATGAGAGGAGGGTATTCAGGAATATATTTAGATATTTTTTTTCTGAAAATGGGTATTAAGGTGTGATGATGTATGGAGATGGGGTGGCCTTTATAATTGAGGTCTGTTGAACACTTGAAATATTTCTAGATAAAAAGTTGTAACAACATTTATCACATGCAACCAAGCTCCCAAATGATCCTTTATCTAACCTACATGATATAATTTTGACATATTTACATAAATTGGTTGTCTAAAATGTTCTTAGGTCATTTTTAACCTTTATCTTCTTAGTTTAACACCTAATAAATCAACTTTTTCCTTAACTGCGGTAAATAATTTTTATTGTTTTTAAAATTTAAATTCACATATAAGATAATATATATTATGATGATTGAAAATTTTGAATCCATATTATCATCTTCCATTCATATATTTGAAAATTTTTAATTTAAAATTAATTCTACAGACCCAATGAGAAAACAGGTTTTCAAATTGAAAATGTTTAAATGTTTACAATGTTTTTATATAAAGATTCTATACAAAAAATATTAAAATAGCATAAATTGGATAAATATATATATAATTTATCTAATTTTACTATAAATATAATTTAAAATATAATTTATCTTCTTAAATAACTTAAATTAATGGGTAGTTTTCTTTTAAAATTCAATATTTTTCATTATTCCTCAAAAATTGAATGTTTTCAGAAAAATCCAAAAATTTTACCCTAATCTAATTTTCATATTATAATTCCAAAAATTAAGCTCTTTATTCAAATAAATTTTATAAAATTTTGATAAACTAATTTTTTACATTTTCACAAAAAAATATAATTTTTTTTAGGAAATAGTATTTTTGAAATATATAAAGACTTTACAAAAAATTAAGTTATTTTTTGTCAATATTATCAATTTATATAAAACCATTATAATAAATATTTAATAAGTAGTTATTTCTATTCATATCTCTAAGTTTAATTTCTAGGATATAAAAGTCGCATTTAAATAACTATATTAGTAATATATCACAATTTTGTTAAAACAAAATTTCATGTAAAAGGTAAACTCAGTATCAGGAGTAAAATAAGCATAACTCGATATCAAAGGTGAAACTATCTAAAATTATTTTTTCAAGTAATGAAATAAAATTCAAAAAGGTTAAATTTATTTGAATATATATATTTCACAAAATCTCAATGTTTTTCATTCTACCCACTTAAAATCAGATTCACCCTTGATGTTCATCACTTTAGTACCAACAACAGAGGTTTCTTCTGCCTCATTATGTCTTTCAGATCCCATGTAACTTCCATAATCTAGTGGGTTTTTCATTAAAATATTGAACAAGTTTATTTTCTTTTTTCATATAACATTATCTATTCGATCAAGAATCTCTACAAGTTGTCCATCAAAGTAAATATAATGCTCTAGTGGCAAGACCTATGTATTGAGTACATCTGATAGATCAAATATGCACTTCCTCGTAAGTGTTACATGGAACACATCTTGAACATAAATAGGTTCATTGTATGTGCCTAATGACAATCTATTTTCTCCATATGATCATGTTTTTTAATTGTACCACTATACCAAGGGTATATTTTTCCTTCTTTCTTACATGGAGAAATTCGTAGAAAGTCATTCTTATTAACTTAGAATTCTAGATCATGTTGATGATGGTCATTATAAAATATCTATACACTTTGTTCTATTCTTACATTTTTTTAATTTATTTTACCTTCTCTTCTGACTCATTAACTCATTGAGGTTCCAATATCTTTTTTTCACCACTTTATTCTTGTACATTATATTTCTATACTTATTTCTATAAAAGGATCCATAAGAATCCTTCTGAATGATCGAGTGAAAGCTATTGTTTCATGAAAAATCACCAGTAGGAAGTTTTTAATCCCAAAATCATTTTAAATCCATATAATAATATCTTAGAATATCCTTTAGGCTAAAATTATTCTCTCAAACTGACTATCTGTGTGAGGATGATACGCAGTGAATAAACTCAACACCGTACCATGAGACCATTAATTACATCTCCAAAACATTTAGTTAAACTCCACATTCCAATAAAAAAATTAATTTGATACTCATTACAACATTAACAATTCCTCAATATATATTATGGAATTTGGATCCAAAGATGAGTCTTCTCAAATACCAATAAAGTATGCTAACTTCGTAAGGTGATTGAATATAAACCATAATTATCCCAACATCAAGGATAAGATAAACCTAAAAATTTATATGTACCATCAATAACATTCCCACAAAGTGTAATTAAATTCCTCATCAAATAATTTTTTCAATATATACAAAACCAAAGGGTTTCATTTCCTGAAATTACTCTTAAAATATACATAATATTGATAAACTCCCATCACATAAAACATCAAAATGGGTTTCAATGACATTGAACATATGATCATCCTTAAATTTATAATCCCATGATGGTATATATAATTCTTACATCAATCATAACTATATACATAAATGATTCTAAAAGGTTACTCACCCATTACTCCTTAAATAATCTCTTTTCTTATATGAAAAACATTTCTGTTGGAATCTTAGGTTCAACCTTATACTCATATAATATAAAATTTTATTTCCTCATTCCATAATTCATATAGAGGGATATAATCACATAAAATATAACAATAGGATGAACAATAATATTTTCATTAGGTGCATTAATTAAAAATCAGACATGAAATTCCAAACTAATTATAAGAGGATTATTGTTCCCTAATAATTAGGATTCACATCAACCATTGTGATCACATAAGCTTTCACTTTTTTTCATTTGTCTTTAAAGGTTATTGGATCTAATCATCATTATTAACCCTATGATTTGGAAATATGTTATCATAATTCCCAAACACCATGCCATTGAAACACTAAAGTGCGGGAGGTCCATTATATGGGGATTTCTCATTATTTATATATTTAGATAACTTCTTCCCATCACATAAAAATTTAGTCACTCAATGAATTTCCTTCCACACTTAAATCATTTGGTAGCCTCCTTAAGAAAAATTCCTCCATGTTTCTTCCCACACAGTGAGCATATAAAGGAAATATCATCGTCTTCTCTCCATGGTTCTTAGATTTTCTATTAAATTCCATTTTTATCTTCTTATAAAAAACATGAGGTTGATACATAACTATATCCTCTATTTCCACCTTGATAGAACATCAAAAAATCTCTCCATAATTACTTATGTCTCTTATGGATAATTCCCTTCAAATACTTGGTTATAATCCACTAAAGAATCAAAAAAACTTAGTTTCAGGTTGGTTGATAATACCAAAATAATTCCTCACAATTCATGTAAAATTTTCTTTGTATGTACCAATAGATTCATAATCCAATTTATTTAGTTCAATGAACTCCTTCTTTGCCTTCATGTGATGATTATAGGGAAAATAATTTTTTGAAAAAGATGTTCCTGAACTCATCTGAATTCATGGATTCAATTTCTTCATGTTCCGTTATATTCTTTATGAGAGTACACCATTGATCCACCCTTATTACAAGCTGTAGATATCCAAAATGGATTTTTCATGTTCTAAATGTTGGAGAACTAGAAATATCATTTTACTGGTAATGATCAATTTCTCAACAACTAGGGAATATGTGCTTCCACTGAAGTAAGGTGGGTGATTCCTCATGAAGGAATCAACAAAAAAATGGTCCCTCCTTTTCCCATTTGTAATTTCATATCGATTCATGTCTTGAGGTTATTTCTCGAGTATAGGAAATAAATTTTTCATTCTATTTCCCATAACGTTTAGCATCTCTTTAGGACATCCCTTTCATTTCCCATCAAACTAGGTGTTAACTTAGTTAAATTTCATTATATCCATTGATTAGAACCAAAAAATATAGTCTAAGAAACCCTAATCCTATTGGAAAACCACATAATCATGAAACATCTCTTACTACATGTCTATATAATTACACCTTCTTTTTAATCTATGAAACCTTCGGTTTATCATTGGTAATTCATAATCACCATCTATTTAAATTATTCATAATGGTTCATAAAGAGTGTTTGAATTTCAAAATAATATTCCTAGGAGTGTCAAACTAGGTATGTAGCAAGGACAATTTTTATGCACCAAATGAGGATCAAGTCTAGATAAATGCACCCTTTTTTAAGTTATTACCCCTAGGGCCCTTTGTTTCTATAGAGAAATAAAATTGTAGAATCTTTACAGGGATATAATTATTTGGAAACCACTAACTCTACCCTTTACAAAATTTGAGGAATTTTTCCAATATTTGACTCATCCTTAGACTTATTCATAGACATATCCACAACTATATCCTTAGATATATCCATAGGTATTTCACTAATATTTTCTCATCCCAGTTTACAAATGTTAACGAAACGATTCCACTGGTACCAACTATAGAAACCCAGGCTTCTCATACATGGATAATACATATTTTTATATTATTATTCATTACATTACACAAACACACACCTGAGGACCATAATAGTTTAGTGTCTTTGGAAACATATAATAAAACTGTCTAATATTGTGAAGGACTTCATTGTTTCCCACAAATATCTTCTCATCTAAAACTCTTCATAGAAGTACAATTCATAAAATGTTTCATCATAACCCAGGGAATGGAAACATATGAAAGGGTAAGATTGGTTTCTCTATAAGGGTAAACAAGGTAGATATGTAATCATAATGTGAAAATAAATGGTATGAAAACATGATGATAACATTTGAAAACCATACCCTGCATATCAAAGATCACAATCTTGAGTCATGGAATAAAGGCTGGAAATTCTTATGACATGAATCATATATAAATAAAATAACATGATCCATGAGAACATAACATTGTCATGATAAATAGTCATGTGGAAAATAGATATGCATAGAAAACCTTTTGTCAATGATATTGACCAAGACCTTCATAACAGGTTAGGATTGGACTAACCAACCATGTACCTACTTCGGGCTTGGGATAAACACCCATGTATCCAATTTGTTGAGTTTGGATTAGCCACCCATGTACCATCCATTTCATACATGGGATATCCACCTATGTACCCAATTTCCTCATATAATATGTATCATTAACCAATTCATTAGATAGAGATATAATTCCCACCAGTCATGAAATTCATACATATGTGTTCCACAACATCATAAAATATAGAGTATATTATGAACCATGAAATGAAATGGGTATAATTAAAATTTGATCAACCCATAACTTGGGTAAAATTTATAGGTTTCATAATCCTTTAATCATTTCATCATAGAATAACTTGTGGGAAAACAATAATGTTTCATAAGAATTTTATCATTTTATAACCAAAGGAAGAGAAACACATTTCATAAATATATTTTATTGATAAACCTTTAAAATAATGAATAATAATGGTATCTTTGGTCCATATCCACATCAAATAATAAGTTACATCAAAGGATGACACCTTAGGTGGAGAATTATTTTGAAATACCACTTCGAACATTTCTTGAAGAGATTAAATTTTATTTCAAAATCAATTTTTAAAACTAAATATTCATAAAGTATTTTGAAAATTATTTTCTTTCAAAAAAACCTTCAATACGTACTAATGAATATTTAAAAAACGTTTAAAAAATTCCTTGATTAAAATAGCTTTTCAACATTGAAAACACCTTTTAAAAAAATTAAATAACATTTTTTACATTGAAAGAATTTCTCTAATGTTTTCAAAAATATTTAGGAATCATTTTTCATTGAAATTAATTTTGAAAATATTTTAGGGAATATTGAAATATTTGAGTTTTCATGATAAAGATAGATATATTTCAGGTTTTTTATGTTAAAAATAATGATTATTTTCACATTTTAGGTAAAATCCAAATGGGATTTGTTTAAAAGACAACATGAACATTCCATTAAAAAAAATTATAAAGTAAAACATGGGTTAAAATTTCTATAATAAATCATTGTAAAAACATTAAAATATTTTTTTTGAAAATTTTAAATAAATCATGAATTTTAATGAAAAATGGATTTTTTACTGATGAGAGACATAAATTTGATTTTTCATAAAAACGTTATTTTGAAATATTGAGTACATAATGAAAGGAAAATGAAGGGAAAAATATTATTCTTATGAAATAAATATATGATAAGAAAAGTAATTATTTTCTAGAGAGATTGATTATACAATTTTATTATCAGAAACATAATAATAAACAATCCTGATAAATGATGAGATTGTATCATAAAACTACTACCACTTTGGGAACGTTGAATCGCAAACCCCGTGAAATAATAAAATTAAATGAAACCTAGAGTATCATGAGAATAATTAAATTCATGATATTACATGTCAAAGTGTATGTATATATACCTCATAAAAGAGGAGAAGTGAATAACATGACATCTGTCTCAAAGAAGGAAAAGTGATGAGAAATCAATTACTGATTGGGTGTCTTTTAAATCGTAAACCAGTAGAAAGTGATATCCTAAAATGTATATTTAAATCACAATAATTTTAATTTTAATAAATAAAAAATTAATTAAGGTACATTATATACACCATATAATATAAATAAGTGGTGAATATGGCACTTATCTTAGAGATATAAAAGTGACACAAATAAAACTCCTACCACATTATTAAAAATTTAAATCATAATAACAAATAATGAATGACATAAAATATGTTATTAATTGTCATGAAAATAAGAATATCCATGATATAAAATTTCATAGGATTAGTATATACACCACACAAAATAAATGAGTGGTGAATTTTCATATGTCGTCAAGAAATAAAAGAGATACTATAAATACAATATCTTAAGTCTTGACTTACATATTACATGTTAAAACCTACTATATAATAATTATATGTTTATTATAAATATATTATAGAACCATACCTATATATATAATACCATATATTATTTTATTATGAACTTTTATTACCTTTTATTAACAATTCAATGTTAATGTTATGTTTCAGGTAATTTCTGCTTTTTTGTATATGTTTTGATTTGTTATTTCTTTATCCGATTAGATTTATCATGATTTTAACATCTCCATAATATTATCCATAATATAAATATAATTTATTTTTATTATATTTGTTTTTATAGTAATCAAAAAACATTATTGATAGAAAATTAAATACAATGTTCATGGAGACAATAGGTCTTACTGAAACATGAATGTTGATCCAATTATCTTTTAAAATTAAAAGAAAATTGTTAAATGATATAATAACCTTAAATAATAATTTTTATTTAATATATATCATATATTTTAATTAAAACAATCCTTATTACCTTCCATGTATGGTGTTAATGAATCACATCGCTTTGCGAGGTGGTAGTCTACCATACACACGACCAACAATGTCATATTCTCAAAAAATGAAGATTATGAAGGTATGTGTGATATAATGACTCCATAAGTATAAAATTTTCATAAATATAATAAAACAATATTAAATACATCATGATATCAAGTTTTTAGTGGCGTAATGGAAGAATTAATGACATTGGTTAATGAGGAGGTAGTCCGCTATACACACGAATGATGGTTTGGTAACCCATTTGATGGATGTTGAGATGTTTGTAGGTCATTACATAAACATAAAAACTTCTCATCATATTTAATATATGAGTTTATTATATCATAATTTTATAAAAATATTATAATGAGGTTTATATGAAATAAAACAAAAGTGCTCGTTGATGAACATTACCTCTTATTTGGGTATCCTCCTTAGGTTTGCACCAAATGACTTAGGCTAGATTTTTATCTAACATAAATATTATATAATGAGAGTATGGAATATGGGAAGTGTTTTTTTATTTATTTTTCCAAAAATAATAAATTATGGTTAGAATAATAGAGTACAACAGGTGGCCTTTTATAAGTGAGGTTAGTGGAACACTTGTATATTTTTAAAGAAAAATGTTATCCCATGATTCTCAAATACCTAAAGGCTCCAAAAATTGTCCATTATAAAAACTAGAAGAGATATTGTTGAAATTTATTCATAAAATGGGTGTTGTAAATTTATTTAGGTCTTTTTTATCCCTTATCTTTTTAGTTTAACCGATAGCATATCAGTTTTTACCTTTACCGTTATAAATAATTGTTAATAGTTTTACTATTTATTTTGGTAAAAAATTATGTTTACCTTATTATATAATATAAATTATTTTGATTCCAAATATGGAATCAATGTTTTCTATTCAATTAATAGTATATGAAAATTTTAATTTAAAATTAATCCCACATACGTGATGTGAAATAGGATATTCCAAGAGAAAAAGTTCAAGAGTTTGAAAAACATTATATTAAAAGTCAATATAAAAAAGATTAAAATGACCTAAATTGGATTAATATATATATATAATTTATCTCATTTTACATTATATCCAATAAAAAATTTAATTTTACATTATTAATAATTTAAACAAAAAGCTAAATTTTAATTAGTAGTCCATATTTTTCACTATATTCATCAAAAAATGATTCTTTTCAGAAAAATAAAAAAACATTTTCCAAAGAAAATTTTAATATTATGATAAAGAAGATAAATTTATTTTTAAAATTATATTTTATAAAATTTTAATAATTTAATTTTATTAATATTTACGAAAATAAATAAATGACATTTTTTCTGAAAATAAAATTTTCAAAACATAAAAAGACTTTAAAAAACATAAAGTACTTTTTTATCAACATTTTTCTATTTAATAAAAACATTATAATTAATATTTGAAAATTATTTATTATTATTCATATCAGTATTTTTAATTTCTAGGTTATAATGGTCACATTTAAATAACTATATTAATAATATGTCACGGTTTAGTAAAAAATCAGAATCATATGCAAGATAAACTCAGTGTTCCGTGTAAAAAAGTTTAACATGGTGTTATTTATAATGAACGATATAAATAAATGTTTAATTTAATGAAAAATATATAAAAGATTAAATTTTATTGGGGAAAATAATTTCACAAAATCTCAGGGTGTTACAACTGTTTTGGTAGTACTAGAAAAATATAAACAGATAATTAATTAATATACATTTTAATTAGAAATACCTCTTTAGGGATCCCAATTTTTCGATGTGATATTATATATGTTATATATTTTCAAACTTATTAACTAAAATCGTGGCCATTATATTGTTTCAAACACTACATAAGCTTTTAGAGAAATGTGTAAATTCTTTTGATAGTAAAATCATATTATATATACTCTGATATTTATCTAGTTGTAGAAATCAATTGGCTTTTTATGCTCGTGGACAATCCTTAATCAAGATTTTTATTATATTTAAATACCATTGTATCCCAACAAAATTTTAATTAAAATTTAATTTAAAATTTATAAGTTCAAGTTTATTGGTATTAAATTGAATATATTGTATTATAAAATGAAAATGATCACCAAGTATGCTTGAATTTTTTGTGTTCCATGATTCAAATTGAAAAGGTTAAATCCATAGAGTATCCAAATTGGTTTCAATGAGCATTCATTTCAATATATAAAAATGAATAAGTAATGAATGAAATGAAAATATATTTGATATTATGAGATTATACAGTGTTACCCATGTATTGTGGGTATTATGGAAAAGAATTCTCTGTAAGGTTTTTGTTAAACCATTTCGGTCAGTTGGCCAACTATTTTTGAATATTTTCTTTCCTATAATAACTTTATTGGGTAAAAGTGATTTGATGACTAATGAGTCTAAATTTTTGTTCATAGGGATTTACCATCAAATAGTATTAATATATATACCTTCAAAATGATGAATAGTATTTCATATAAACTAACATAGTAGATTAGATATTACAAAAAAATATTATTAAAACACTCCTCATGTATATATTTATAAATGGGACTCACAAATATTTATTCTTAAGGATTTATTCTAAATTCTCAATACCAATATAGTTTTTAGTGGCCTCTCTATAAATTTTTTCTTCAAAATCAATGAAGGTCATATTAATATATTTTAAAGTTGTATCTCTATGAACATGTAATATTAGAAAATTTTGTCGTTTAACTCACAGGGTAATGGTACACCATGAAGGTCTCTTCATTTGATTGGTTGATCCATTGGA
The DNA here is from genome assembly GCA_963277665.1 of Viscum album. Lineage (NCBI taxonomy): Eukaryota > Viridiplantae > Streptophyta > Magnoliopsida > Santalales > Viscaceae > Viscum > Viscum album. Next base: position 220,211,066 of record OY728167.1, read on the forward strand.
TTGTTTTGGTTTGAACTTCTATTTCTCCTTCCTTTTCTCTATATGTAATATCCATACAGGGTTCAGATAATTTTTCAATAATTGTTAAAGTATTTTCATAAAAAAATAAATTGGAAAGGATATACCTCATTATCTATATGTATTTTTACAAGATCAAACATTCATGATATACAATTTCTAATAGAATGTGTGAGTGTGTGAAAATCCTGATCATCAAGTGGAGCTGGTAGCTCGGTGCTTGGCTCAAGAGAAATATGAATCAAAATTATAACATGATCTTATAATTTTTTTCATGGAGAATATATCCTTTCATATTATACACTATAACCCTAACTAAAAGTCAATGGGTGAGTGATGATAGATATAAATCAATATAAATATCACCCTATATAATTTTAGTACATAAACGGTATCAGTTTCTTAATCATTCACATTTTATGGAAAAATTATAACAACATTGATTACCTTAGGTAAGGAAAACCATTGAGGTGAATTGATAACCTAAAATCTAGGTGGATGGATCTTTATGTAATGGTTGTACTTCTGTTGATTCTTCACTTTGATTTATTGCAACAAAATTCTCTAACAACTAAATCATACAATTAATTTTTTCTTCTTGAACATTTATTTAGGATTTTATATCCTCCCCATGTTCTTATAATTATAAAACTATGTATATATTTTATAAAAATTTGTTCTTGGAGACACTCTAAAATCAGAATCTTTGATGCTGCAATATTCTTCTAGCTGATTTAAGACCACTAAAAATAGTCATTCATTAGGTACACCTGAGGAAAATTATTATATCTAAACTAAATAAAAAATATATAAAAAATTATGTATTCATTGCTATATAATATAGATTTCAAAGAAAAATATTTATTATTCCATTCTTACACATGATTCCCATACTCAATGATTGTTTTCTTATTCAATAATTCTATCATTATTTATACGAGTCGCCTTCCATTGAACAACAAGTGGGATGAACGTTACTGTGGATTTTGATTCATTAATATTAATATAAAAAAACATAATTATGTATTTTTAATTTAAAAATAAATAAATTAATATAAATTTAAAATACATAACATTTTTTCAAGTGGAGGGTAATTTATCATTTCTTTATGATAGGGGTACAATGGTTTTAATGCATGCTACTTATTTTCAACACTCATATTTTAATTCATAAATTAAGATTCTTAATTAAATTGTTTAATAAATATAATTAAAATTAAAATATAACCAATAATAATGTACTTGAAATGATGCCTCCTCAAGAAGGCCAATAAATACAATCCATGTTTCTTGATTTATCATGTGTGTGTATATATCTATGGTGGGTGGGTATAAACATTCTCTTTAGCATAATTGAGATGATTCTTCATATGAATCATTTGAAAGGATATATGATCCATTCCATAACTATTAATACATATTTCATTTTATATTCCTCTAGTATAAACTCACGGTACAAGGTATAATGAAGAGTAAACCAATGTTTCATTATTTTATTTTTTTGAAACATAATGATGGTATATCATAATCCAACCCAAATATCTTCCCAAATTAGTTACTTCAAAAAAAGAACATCACTATTCTACATTCCTATATCACTCAAAACATGAATTTGTGTGATTTAACCATTGTAAGTTATTAATATCGACTATTCAGGGTTAACAATCTGGCCATGTAAATTCTATCCAACCTTTAGTTTTATGCCTTTTCCCTTAATAATATTTGTTATGATTCACTGACTATAATGATCTTGTAATTTATAATACCTTGGGTTTTTCACCTTCTATAATTTTTTGTGTTTCAACATCGTCAATATGTTTTCCTCGTGATTGGTAGCATCTGCATGTGGATAAACCTTTTTTATCAAGATTTAGAGAATCGTTATATAGAGTACCTTTTTATTCCTCCAAATTAAAAGCATTATCATATAGAGAAACCACTATTTGTATATGTCATTGATCATTTAATTTATATTACATAAAAGTATTAGTTAACACATTAAATTATAAGGTAAGAAAATGTATATTAGAAAAACAATAACCTTATTATTTAAATATATTTTCTTCTTTATAGGAAAAATATATTTGACCCCTCTGCTGAGTATCCAAATCACTTATTTTTGGTCCCCTATAAATTACATGGTCCCATATACATTATATCCATCATGAAATTATTGTGGAATCCTAATGATAGGGCCATCCTACGTTGAATTGACATCTAACCCTATATGGGTTTTAGTTGATAAAAATAATGTATCAACTTCCTTTTTGTAGTATCTGAGACATAAAATACTTGTACTACAGATGATACCATTATGGATAGTTTCTCCTAATACCCTTACTAAAATTCATTTCATGACTCCAAATTCACCAAATTTTACTACACTCCCATTATCATCCAATTATCATTGAAAAATAACCACTTAATAGCTTATATAATCTGACTCCCATGTTTTTTTGATACCAAAGTATGGAATATTCACATAAATATGACTTCTATATTTGGAACATGATATATTCATCACTTCCTCTATAAAGTAACTAAACAATTTTTCATGGTACTACGTTCATAATGTTCCATTATATAGAACATGTAACCATTAATTAAATAACCATTATAGGATAATATATTCAAAATTGGTCCCCATTATAGCCATCGAAGTAGATCTAAAATATAATTCAGATTTGAATTTGAATCCTTAAAAATATATTCCTGGAACCATTCTATAAATTTTCGATAATGTGTATTTGATATCAATCTTCCAACCCTTGATGGATTCAAATGCCTAATAATTTCATTTTGGGCATCAGCATATGATGAAACCTCCAAATTTTTATGTAAAACATAATGGTGATAAATATCCAACTATATAATTGTAATTGTAACAACACTTATTCTTGAAATTCCTTCACCCACAAGCCACCCTTTTTTATTCGATTTTGGGGACTAATTCTCTTCACATTTGATAGGTATTATTACAAAATTAAATGGATTCATTAAAGATATACCACTCTTAAATACAGCCTTCCCGCTGACTTTGATTTTTGATTAACCCTTTAAAAATTATCATATAACATTCAATATGGTACATTTATCTATATTTTACAGGATCGTATATTCGAATCTCTCTAACCAAGTGATCCATCAGGTGAGCCATCGTTTCAAAGAATGGTGATGGGAAAAACCGTTCTGATTCACTTAATATAAAAAAAGTTTCCTTTTCCATTGTTATATACTTCATCACAAATATAACATTACTATATATATATTTGAATAAGAAACAATCCTTGGTTAATATGGGATGGACATTTTTAGGTAGATTCCAACCTGAAGCTACATGTATTAAATATTTCATCATAAAATTATAGTCATGTGATCTCAGGACCTTTAACATTAAATTCGTTGTTGACACAATATTATTTATATTGATGAATGCCCCTAGAGAACATTTACACCATTATGGAAGTTGAAAATAGATTTATATCTTCTCCAGAAGTAGTGTAAACTATTAGATGATGAATATTTTGTCCTTTACCCTTCACTGGTGTCAACTCTTCCCTTATCCTTATGTCAATCATGTCCAACTTATCCTTAATTCCATCATTTATCTTTTTAGGTTCATTTAGAAATGTAATAATTTCCCTATCAAATAAATTATTAAACAATGTATGACATAAATAAATTTCTAATTTAAAAATATTCTCAATGCCTTAATTTAAAAAATTGTTCTCTTTTTGTAACTATTTTTCATAATATTTTTTGAAAAAGGTTCACCAAAAGGGATTACCATGTCATTTACTTTCATATACAATTGGTCACCTGTTAGTGGAAATGGAATTTTACCTTATACTAAATTAAAATATAATAATTTCATCTAATATTGGTATATATTTCATTGGGATAAAAATCTATGATGTATTTAAAACATATTCTTCGAGGAATGTTTCAACCAAACTGGGTGTGTACTTTGTTCACAAATGGGACACCCTATAAATCATTCAACATTATGTACTGGAAAATTTCAATAGGTAATAATTTCATTTATTATCTCAACATGAAATCTTAATTTCTTGAAGTATTATACTAAATAACAACGAAATGCCTCATTAATTTTAGGTCTTCGATTACTAGAGCCAAATAAAAATTAATATCATCACCTAGTTTTTTTCTCCTAATATATTGCATAGAAAACCTAATGTATTTTAGATTCATAGATAACCGTGATGTAAATTTATAATTTTCCAACATAATATTCCATATACTATAATTGATTCTTTGTACGCAAAAGGATTCACTCTACCTACATATAGCACAAGATAAAGGTTTCTCATCTCATTTCCAAATTTAGGATACCCATGATAAACATTAATCCACTATGTAGATTCTATTGGGTGATAAAGTTTACCATCTTGATTTCTTGAATCCACAAGCCATATCAATTTTATTATATTCTCATTTCTTCTATATTGGTTCATAAACCTTGTAATAATTATAAAATTTCATACAACTTTGAAAGCACTAGATTTATCATTGTTGTATCAAGAAAAAACAATATTTTGGAATTTTTTATGTGTTTCATGGTCCTTGAGAAAAAATATACATTTATTTATAATTACATGTATTCTTTTAGGGGTATAACCCATTGAATGAAACATTTTTTTTAGTTTCATATGTTTTATGAGGAATATCAGTATCTTCTCATAGAATAACATTCAAAACGGAAAGGAGTTCCGTAAATATGGTTTGAATCAATTTGTTACCATTATTGATATTATATAGATTTGGTATGGATTAAGAATTTTATATTTAATACAAAAAACATATAATGGATCCTTTCAACATATCTTTATCTTATAAAACATCTTTGGAAAATTAAGAAGTTCCTCTTCGGTTGTCATTGTCATTTCAGCAATATGATATTCATCAACATTGACACATGTAATCAAATCATTGATGTGATCTTCATCATCATTAACAATTGTAATAACACCAGATGATCCATAAAGCAATGTGTTATCTTAGTCACTAAATATATTTAGTTATTCTCTATGTTTATTCCATCATTTATAACATCAATCTATTCCAAGAATTTTTTTTTCTTCCAACACCACTTCACTAATTAGTGTTAAATAACAAAATTGTAAAAATGGATAAAATATTTGAGAAGGGTTATGATTAGGATACTTTTTATGATTTATGAATTCTTTAACCCCATCCTTGTAATATTTTTTGACATGATTAACATTCATACATTTTTAATTCATATCCATCCTATTTTATTTAGTATTATTCATATTTTAAAAAAAGTAATATCAACATAGAGAACTAAAGGTTTATTCCTAATATATAAATATATACACATATAATAATCATATTTTATATAAATTTTCATTGAACCAAAAACCTATTTGAACACATGAATAATAAGAATTATATGAATTTAATGTATTATATTATTTATTTTTTATTACAAAAAGTTAATTATCATAAATCATTATTTTTTTAATGGATTCGTCAATGGAGACAATAAAGTAAAATTTTAAAATGGAAAACTCTATCTCTAGTCATTTTACATTATCAAAGGTCTTCACGGTCCATGGAAGTCATTGGGTGTCACCATAATGAAAAAATATATAAAAAAATTGGTTCTTTTTTGACTATATATCATATAGTATATTATTATTTTTTATACAAAAAACATTGTTAAATATGATGGATTCTTTTTTCAAAGAATAATCACAATGAATATATGAAGCTCATTCTTAAATTTTCATTGGATAAACAATGTTTAAAAATGTTTTTCCATTTTACTACACTTTTATATTATAGTATTTCCAAATTATTTGGTTATGATACAATATTTCACCCCCCTTTAAATAGATGATAAACTCTACACATAAGTAATCACTCCATTAATTTGGTTAAAACAATTTAATAACATATCCAAGATATTTTTCTATATAGTTATTGGATGTTTTAGAATATTACAATGATTAAATATTTATTTATCGTAATACATACAAATTTAAATAAACTAAAATCATATCTGAGTATAAAAAAGTACTATAAACCACCCCCTGATTGTGTGCATGTTGATCCACACATATGTGTATATTTGATGGACAATAACTCAAAATATCCATTTATCATTTCGAAAAAAAAAATTGAGCCATTTTTTCCAATTAAAAATATTCAAAATTATTAAATGATTCATTGTCAAATAATTATGAAAATTTATATTTATGGATCCATTAGACATGATTTAAATTTTTATATTCTACATGTTATTGATAAAATTGATTTTTAATTATTAACTATGAACATTTTAATTCACATATTATTGGAATCTTTCAAATTCCATGATATATAAAAGATTAAAATAACATATACCACAATGAAACATTTCATTTATGAAAATTGAAACTTTTTTATTAATCATTAAAAAGAACCCGTGATAATAAAAAATGAAAAAAAATAAAATTCCTTATGGTATGAACATAGTATTTATTGTATTATCCCATGATCAAACTACTGGAAAAGGTATATTATAGGTTTATATGGTTAAAAACAACTCCTATACCATTACCCACATAAAGATGAACTTTTACTTTAATAAATTACATTTTTATTCTAAAATAGTTTCCATCAACCAAATTGTACGATACACATCTGTAAGATCTAGTTACTATTTTCATGTATTTTTATACCCCTATTTTGACCATGAAAAGGTTTTGTTTTGATTAATGGTGCTTCTGGTGAAATTTTTTTAATTTTTGAATGTTATTGGAATGTGCATGGTTGGTGCATCTAGAATGAAGCTTCTTCATGTAGTGGAAGAGTTTATAGAGGAAGTATATATGAATCTAGTAACTAAGAGAGGTACCATCGCTATATATTTGCCATTAGTGACTACTTTATTTGATACTATAACATCTCATTAATTTATTTCAAGATGTATTTTTAATATGATAATCCTTCCAAGGGATCTTTTTATCATATGTGATGGATATTACTATACCCCATTGAATAAAGAGAGAGAAGGGTCTTTATAGTCCTGCTTGTGTGTTCTCTTTATTAGATTTTGAGCTTGGTTGGATTTTTCAGGTTCTATATATGAAATCTCTTATGGTCATATTTATAATGGATTGTCCCATTTCTAATAAATCCCAGATTTATTTTTATCATTGATGGTTTTTTTTTACTGCACCTGATGGTGTTTTTTATATATTTTAAGCAGAATGGGATCCAAGTTCAAGTAGATATATACCTTCCTATCAAGAGTTAGGGAAAGTTATATCTATGTTTTATTTTAATATGGAGTTATAATATTTGAGTAGTTATTTTCCTAAAGTTTTCTTTGATTTTCCTGATGTTTTTTCTTTTGAAATAGGTGGTCTTCCACCGGTACGGGATGTACATTTTTATATCATTTTAGAGACGGGTACTTAACTAGTTTCTATTCCATCTTACCTGATAGATCCAGTTGAAATGAAAGGGATAATGACTCAATTGGATAATCTTCTTGTGAAAGGATTAATACACCCGAGTGTGTCACCATGGACGGAACATGTTCTCTTCACTAAGAAATCATATGTGTCAATTTGTCTTGGTGTTGGTTACTGAAAACTCAATAGATTTATGTTCATTAAAAAGTATCTATTGACAAGGATTAATGATTTGATTGAACAGTTTAAGGGGGAGAAGTGGTTCTCAAATTTTTATCCTCGGTCTTCTTACTATTTGTTGATGATAAAAAAATATGACATTCTCAAATCATCCTCTCAGAGCAGGTACATCCATTTTGAATACCTTGTCATGAAATTTGGTTTAACCAATGATCATTATGTATTTATGGATATAATAAACCATATTTTCCAAGAGTATCATGATACATTTTTGTTTGTCTCTGTGGATGAAATCATTGTTTACTCCACATCTGAGGAGGACCATGAGTTTTATATAAGAGTAGTTCTATAATTTTTGATAAATAATATACTTTATTAAAAGATATAGAAATGTGATTTATGGATACAATAAGTGATTTTCTTTGGACATGTGGTGTTGGAACATGGTATTTTAGTTGATCTTGAAAAGGTGGGTGTTGTTTTTACATGGCAACAACCATGAAATTTTTTCAATATTCGGATCTTATAGTGATTATCTATGATAAATCCTACCTTCCAAATCCAATGGAGAACAAGTAAGGTAAAAAAATTAAATCCAAGGAGATGGAATGTGTGCCTGATTCTATTGTTAATAACCATCGTAACCCTGAAGAAGTGATCATTGGTTCTGGCGAGGTTGGTGTGAAAAAAACTAGTGTGTAGAATATAGATAGTGAGAAATACTTGGGACTCCATGTTCATTAAGATGAAGAAATGGTGGTGGAATTTCATTATATCAGTGATACTCAAAAAGAGGTGGAAAAGATGATGTGTAGGCCACTTCATGTGGCTATCAATAGTGATCAGGATGCATGGATCGACAAATAGGACCTTATACAGATAAGGGGTTTTAATGAAGAGAAGATAATAAAATGAGAGTATATTAAAACATGGGATATATTGGAGGATCTCTTTAAAGACAACATTTTTGATGATCAAGATACACAGGTGCACTCTATCTCTTGGAAACTCTTTAGGGAGGAATCATCTAATAGAATTAAATTCTGTTTCAGTAATTTTGGGATCTCTTATGAGGATCGTCCTCCCAGTTGAACTTATGTGGTTTCTAACTTCTCCTTAAAAGTGTTTTATAATAAAAAATTGTTATTATTCTCGTGATTAGCTAGCTATTATTGTTGGTTCATAAAATACTTCTTAAATATAGCTACTCTGATGACTGCTCTAACTCAGAGGGGAGTGATAAATACTTGGTATGATAAATTTTAGAGTGCTTTTGTTGACCTAAAACATCATTTCACTATTTCATTAGTGTTGAATCTTCTAAATAATGGGTAGTTATACATTGTCTTCTATAGTGAATCAGTTACAGATTTGGGTTGCATTCTTATGTAGGTTAGTCATGTTTTTCTTATGGATCTCATTATCTTAGGAAACATGAGAATAATTACCCAACCCATAACCTTGAACTTGTAGTCGTGGTGCACGCACTTAAGAGTTTGTGGAATTACCGTTGTGGAGAAATATTTACCATGTATTAAGACCACAAAATCATGAGTTATATATTCTATCAAATAGATTTGAATCGCTTCCAGAGGAATTGGGTGGAATACCTAAATCTTCCAACATTGAAATATCATACATCCCGAGGAAAGGGAATGTCCTTATAGATGCTTTGAGTATGAAACTTCCTACCTAGTCCATGATAAAATATTTAGAATTGTGGAACTTGATTGCTCTTTTCTCATAGTTTTATATAAGATTCCTGGAATTAGGGACAATTGTTTCCTTGGTTAGTTTCCAGTTGATATCCACTCGTGTCGAGAAGATTCTTTAGGAACAACATCTTGACGATGAGTTTCATTGAATTAGAGACTCTCTTGAGAGTGGGGTGTAACACCCCGAGATTTTATGAAAAATATTATTTTTAATGTCATTAATGTCTTGTGTTGTATGCTACACCAAAAGGAGCTTGCAAAACACGCATCCTTGACTTTCCTTGCATTACACGCAATCGCGACCTTCCTCGATAGCGTGTGTAGTATGCAATATCGAGTTTCACTAAACAACGATATGCTATTAAAATATTATTAAAACTAGCCGTTATGAATAGTAATAACCACTTTTTGAAATTTATAAATTTTATCTTTCAAAATGGACTTCATTTTTGGATTCGGAATATCAAAATTAGCTTAGGGTGAAATTTTGGTACTTTTTGGATAACTTTAATTTTCTGATGAATAGTTAAAATTACTAAATATTAATTAAAAACAACCTTTTAAATCGAAATAATTAATAGTGATAAATTATTAATTTGAGTGGTTTTAAAGTATATTTAGAATATATTTTTACAATTTAATACAATTTTGGTCATTGGATGTAATTTCACATTTAAACCAGACATAAACAAGTGTCAATCTTTTGATAGTTATTATCTCTTAAGAACACGCTATTTGTTTTGACGACGGGAATTAATTAATGCAACTGATATGTTTTGAATTTGGTAAAATAGACATAATTTTTGAGTTCATAATATCAAATATATCTTAGGCCTCATTTTTGGTATTTTTCTGAAAACTTTCATTTTTTGATGAATAGTGAAACCACTAAGTGGTAGTTAAAAATAAATAAATTTTTCATAAAACTTAATTTTACCGCTTCTGTGAGTGGAATTTCAAAAATCAGAGAAACACGGCTGATGTCAGTAAGTAAAATGTCGTTCAATGAGATGAAAATAATTTTTGGTGAATAGTAACTTTTTACTTTTTTTTACCACGGTTAAAAGTAAATAGGGTAATTAAGGGTGAAAATATTATTATTATTACCCTAACACATGTTATAATTCTATTGGATAAGTGTAATTCGACCAAAAACAACCTTAGGAATAAAATATGACCATTTAGGCCCACTTGGATTAGATTAGGACATTTATTATTAATTTATTTAAAGAAGGGTTAAAATAGTTAAAATCAACGTTTAATAAGTATATCATTTTTAATATAGGGTTATACATAAGATAAATTCAACTATAAATATTCATTAGAAATATAAAAAGATTTCCTACATAATGGTATTTTATTTGTAATTTTTAGACATTAAATAATTTAATTTATTTATGACACAATGATGATGCAGTAATTATCTTATTAATGAAATATTGACATAATAGATGTCATAAATACCCAAATAAATGTAATTTGAGACTTTTTATGAATTACACTAATTTTATAGGTTAATATGAAATTTTATTATTGATTTAAGTAACTTGGTTCGAACTAATAATTCTGTTATGATTTTCACAAAAATCAATTACTAAATAGTGTCAAAATTGACATAAAATAGTTTTTAAAATAAATATTATATTATTAATTGTTATTTTATTCCTAAAAATCTAAGGTTCGGACAAATGACTTAGATAAGGTTATATATATTAATAATAAACAACTTGGGGTTCGTTTGGATTGATATGGTAAGTTAATTAACCTTATAGTGTAATAAAACAAGAAGACACGGTAAAAGTTAAATTATCTAACTTAAAGTTAAATCTAAATGATAAGGTTAAAATTGATACCTAAACTTGTCTAAATTCTATTGGATGAGGTTTTTTAGACCCCTACCCTCCTTATCTTCTAAAGATATCAATTTGGAGCTATTAAAAACCGAATTTGACTTAATAATAAAATAATATTTTTAGTTATTCCAAAGGTGCCCCTCTCCTCCCTTATAAAAGGGCACCTCCTACCTCTCTTCCTCACACAACTTTGAGCCTTCAAGCTCGGCCAAACCCTGAAAAATTCTCTTCTCCACTTCCCTAGAAACATCCTAGAGGTTCTGGTCTTCTTCAAAGACCAATTTTAGTGCCCTAAAAGGAGATCTCAAAGAGGCGCTTCAAAGAAGAGGTAATGTCCGTTACCTATTCTTTCAACTTTATTTATTCTTCCACTTCTTCTTCTTAGATTGTTTCATTATGAAGTAATAACATTAGTATCCCTCACATACTGATATGTTATTATAAATATGAAACAACCATATTTCACCTTTTATCCATCCTACGGAAAACTAAATCACTGCGCGTGCGTACGTACGGAATACCGTCTCCACGCCGTGGTGTAATCTATTTTCCACCACCACCTTACTTGGATGGGTATAATGGTGTAAATAATAACTATATATGATTATTGTAAAGTGATATTGATTCTGAAATAGTATACATACACTCCAATACAATTCCACGATCATGAGAACGATATCATTGCTCGTGCGTACGTACGGACTACCGTCTCCACGACGCGATGAGATTCATTCTCCACATTAACCATTCATGAATGATTATAAAGTATATATAATAAGTAATCAGGAAATATATGACATATTAATGATACTGGATTTATGTGTATATATATGTATGTCATCTACTTAATCCCATTCAACTCAATAAGGAAACGAAAACAGCGTTCATGCATACGTACGGCCTACCGTCTCCATGAACGGTGTATTCCTTTAGATTTACGGATCTTTTATATATATGTATATTATGAATATATATTATATATATAAATCATGTTTTATATTCTGTAATTAAGTAATAATGATCTGAGTAATCATATGAATAATTACAAGTCAAAACACGGACGACAAATGAAATGATTTTACCCAAAATGCTCTTTAACATAGAATTTACAAAAGAATGGGTAATATAAAGTCGTAAGTGAACCATATATGATATCATAACAATGATTATGATTCTTTAATAAGTAAATGACATTATTTAAATCATTATACAGGAGGTTCGGACACTTACGAAGCAAATCGGACCTAAGGGAAGGGATAATCTCACAATCTCAATTTTTATCCGAGATTGTTTATACTTCAGAATTTACTGGGGAATATTTATCATCCACATCCATGTTTCCTCAATATGTAACATTATTTCCATCCACCTACAATTTTTTAATTCCAATTTTACCCTTCGGTGAGTTTTTAGTAAAAGATATGAAAGTAATCTTTTGTCGTTTTTCGTACGAGGTACTTTTTGACTTTTCCGACAAAAGGATGAGAAGAATGTTTTTTTAACTTATACGGCATGAATGGATTTTTAAAACATTATTTCCAAGAATCTTACTTTACAAGTTTTCAAGTTTATTTTTAAACAACTTCTTTTAGTTTAAAATTTTATGACATGTTAAGAAAGGAAAAATGTTTTTGAGGTATAAAGGATATTTTCCTCAAGAATGGAATTTAAGTACTTTATCAAAATTATTTTTCATCTAAGACAATATAGGGTTATTTTTCTATCCCTATTATCACATTTATTTGATTATGTTGTGATTAAATTATTTTTATGAATTCCTTTATCTTATATGAATTGTTTTATGATGTCATGATGTTTAAGAATCCCATTTTTATTACATGGGTTATGCAATAATGTATGATTTTTGATTTTGTGGAACACATAATAATGGTATCATTATGAGATGGGTGGGACCTATATCTCCCTCCAATGCATTGGGTAAAGATTTTATATCTCATGAGATAGACATGGCTGGAACGGCAGGTTAAACCAGTTCAGTGAAACAGGACTGAAACGAGGAGTGAACTCTGTTCAGAAATGGACTTTGTCCACTAAGATAGTCTTGGAAATGAGTCTTGACTAATAAGAAATGATTCTCTATGATTATGTGTGTATGACACAAAGTTTTATGTTTTAAGTTATGATTATTGGGATTTCATTTCACTACTATGATTTATCCCATGTTATGAAATTATGCTCTCTTTTGCAGGTTAAGATTTCCAAAATGTTATGTTCTTATGAATATGATGTGATTGATATTTCTTTTGTTTAACCTTACTGAGCATTTGATCTCACCCTTTTATGTTTTCTTTTCCCCAGGATATAAAGAAAGGTTTTAGGTAAAAAAAAGGAAGATCTTTATGGGAGATGTTGAAGATCTTTCACCACGATTAGAAGATTATATTCCGAGTTTCCAAAGACACTAAACTATTACGGTCCTTGTGTGTGTGTTTTTGTTATGTACTAAGTATTATGCAAAAGTAATTTAATGTCAATGTGCGTTAAGCTTCGGGTCTCTACAGTTGGTATCAGAGGAAAGGTTTAGTCAACCTTTGGAAATTAGGATTCGAGAACTTTAGTGAGATCCCTAGAGATATTTCTAAGGTATGTCTAGGGATGTCCCTAAGGATAAGTATACGTATAGGATATAGTCCTAGAACTATGGTAACGATATTATATTAAACCAAAGATGTTAGATATTGAAGTTACTCCCCCTTTATTATGATTTTTTCCTCTCACACTATTCTTTTTGGGTTTTAGAAAATGGTTGGAAACAAGATGATTCACGATAATGGAGGATATGATGGACAATGGAATGATATTTTTCATGAGCAACCAAATGAAATAGGATTTGGGAATCCAAACATCATTATTATGCCGAATTAGAAATCTCATAATATGATCAATAAAGTAAAATTTGGTAAGTTTCCTGACTCATCTAATAAGAGAAGGATAGAGTTTCATGATGATCATAGAGGAAAGAAATTTCAATTTCCCCTATGTAAATCATGTGGGAAGAGGCATCAAGGAGAATGTTTCAAAGGAACTAGAAGATGCTTTGGGTGTGGAAAAGAAGGGCACAAAGCCAGTAAGTGCAAAGGAAAAGGTTCAGTTAACACCAGGGATGAGGATAATGGTATTGCTACGACATCAACAATGGTTAAATGTTTTAAATGTGGAATTTACGGGCATTATGCAAACCAATGCCCTAAGGGAAAGTCTCATGAAGAGAATCAGTATGGTCATATGGGTAGTATTTATGTTGATGATGATGAAGAGACTACAAATGATATGTGAGATGAAAGAATTGTTGAAGCTCGGTCAATGGTTTAAGAATGTAGTGGAATGATTACATGTTTATCATGTGTAATGTTGTATAATTAATCTCATGGTACTATGGAATAAAGAGACATCTAAGGATTGTTACACTGTTGTCTTTCCTTGAGTTTTGAAAGTGTATGATTAATGGTACCAGTATCCATGAAAGGTTATTCAGATATTTTTGGAATGTAGATGATATGCGCATAATGAATGGATAAGGAGAAAATTAAATGTTTGATAGTATTCATGATCTCATGACTGATATAAGGAGAAGGTTATATCATGGTTTGAGTATATAGAATTTTTGGATTTTGGTTTGTGGAAAGTGTTAACTTTTAACTGCATTCATGTTTTCACTAAGGCTCAATGGGTATTAATTCTTCAAGAGAATACATGATTAATGTATTCACATGTTTGTAATTTGACCAACAAGATATATCTTATGATATATGGGGGATAAATGATGGCATTCACATGATTATTATGTGACATTTCAAGTAATAATTTTCTTTATACTATGAGCTTGAACCGAAGTATTTTAGATAAGCCTAAAGATTGGAATGGATTATGTTGGACATAAGTTAGTATTGTTTAAGGATAGAATTTTTTTTGAAATTATTTATGGGATGTTATAGTAATATAGTTTTATAAAAAGGATAACCTGCAGGACGAGCGACAGCCCATCGCGTCGGACAAGTCTGTGGGAATCGAACCCACAACCGAAGTGCGAATGGCCTTTATCGCCTACCACTGGCCTACAGGAAGTCCCTGTTTAGTAGAAACTACTTTTATTATATTAATCAGTATGATATATGAAGTATAAGTCCATTTTAGGAACCATATATGATTAATCTCACTATAGATGGACTTATGTATTTTTTGATAACTTTTCTAACCTTTTGTTTGAGACAGATGGAATGACTCGTCATTCTATCACATGATCTGCTAACACATCACGAATGAAAAATTAAACTTCATTTCCTTAAGAGATGAAGTGGAAATTGTCCAAAGAACAACCAACGGTGAGACTATACCGAAATCACGAAAGTATTTCTTCTAATTCCAATTTCATCAACTTTAGAGAAACGATCTTGAAAACCAAAAATGTTGTCCTAGTGCTCTTATATCTGATTATTCAGATGGTACCTTAGATCGTCACAAATTTATGGCTTTGTGATTGCTGGCTTTTCTATAGCCATTTTATCTACCACTCTCCATCAGAACATGATGGTTAGATTTCTCTTCCATATCCATATTTTCACCTATGTGGAAACCCAGTGATTAGTTTATTTGGGTAACCGTTACGTTTCATACTTTTGTTTTTTAAAGATTGATTTTGGTATTCCTTTTTACGATGTGGGTTTCTATTAATGAAGCTTTCGAATAGTAAACAATTTATAACCCCGATGAATTTCGAGGGCGAAATTCACTTTAAGGGGGGTAGAATGTAACACCCCGAGATTTTATGAAAAATATTCTTTTTAATTTCATTAATGTCTTCTGTTGTACGCTACACCAAAAGGATCTTGCATAACACGCATCCTTGACTTTCCTTGCATTACACGCAATCGCGACCTTCCTCGATAGCGTGTGTAGTACGCAATACCGAGTTTCACTAAACAATGATATGCTATTAAAATATTATTAAAACTAGCCGTTATGAATAGTAATAACCACTTTTTGAAATTTTATAAATTTTATCTTTCAAAATGGACTTCATTTTTGGATTCGGAATATCGAAATTAGCTTAGGGTGAAATTTTGGTACTTTTCGGATAACTTTAATTTTCTGATGAATAGTGAAAATTACTAAATTTTAATTAAAAATAACCTTTTTAATCGAAATAAGTAATAGTGATAAATTATTAATTTGAGTGGTTTTAAAGTATATTTAGAATATATTTTTACAATTTAATACAATTTTGGTCATTGGATGTAATTTCGCATTTATACCAGACATAAACAAGTGTCAATCTTTTGATAGTTATTATCTCTTAAGAACACGCTATTTGTTTTGACGACAGGAATTAATTTTTAAATTAATTAATGCAACTGATATGTTTTGAATTTGGTAAAATAGACATCATTTTTTAGTTCATAATATCAAATATAGCTTAGGCCTAATTTTTGGTATTTTTCTGGAAACTTTCATTTTTTGATGAATAGTGAAACCACTAAGTGGTAGTTAAAAAAAATAAATTTTTCATAAAACTTAATTTTACCGCTTCTGTGAGTGGAATTTAAAAAATCCTAGAGACACGGTTGATTTCAGTAAGTAAAATGTGGATCAATGAGATGAAAATAATTTTTGGTGAATAGTAACTTTTTACTTTTTTTACCAAGGTTAAAAGTAAATAGGGTAATTAAGGGTAAAAATGTTATTATTATTACCCTAACACATGTCATAATTCTATTGGATACGTTTAATTTGGCCAAAACAACCTTAGGAATAAAATATGACCATTTAGGCCCACTTGGATTAGATTAGGACATTTATTATTAATTTATTTAAAGAAGGGTTAAAATAGTTAAAATCAACGTTTAATAAGTATATCATTTTTAATATAGGGTTATACATAAGATAAATTCGACTATAAACATTAATTAGAAAGATAAAAATACTTAATACATAATGGTATTTTATTTGTAATTTTTAGACATTAAGTAATTTAATTTATTTATGACACAATGATGATGCAGTAATTATCTTATTAATGAAATATTGACATAATTGATGTTATAAATACACAAATAAATGTAATTTGAGACTTTTTATGAATTAAACTAATTTTATAGGTTAATATGACATGATATTATTGATTTAAGTAACTTGGTTTGAACTAATCATTCTGTTATGATTTTCACAAAAATCAATTACTAAATAGTGTCAAAATTGACATAAAATAGTTTTTAAAACAAATATTATATTATTAATTGTTATTTTATTCTTAAAAATCTACGGTTCGGCCAAATGACTTAGATAAGGTTATATATATTAATAATAAACAACTTGGGGTTAGTTTGGCTTGATATTTTAAGTTTATTAACCTTATAGTGTAAGAAAACAAGAAGACACGGTAAAAGTTAAATTATCTAACTTAAAGTTAAATCTAAATGATAAGGTTAAAATTGATACCTAAACTTGTCTAAATTCTATTGGATGAGATTATTTCGACCCCTACCCACCTTATCTTCGAAATATATCAATTTGGAGCTATTAAAAACCGAATTTGACTTTATAATAAAATAATATTTTTTGTTATTCCAAAGGTGCCCCTCTCCTCCCTTATAAAAGGGCACCTCCTCCCTCTCTTCCTCACACCACTTTGAGCCTTCAAGCTCAGACAAACCCTGAAAAATTCTCTTCTCCACTTCCCTAGAAACATCCTAGAGGTTCTGGTCTTCTTCAAAGACCAATTTTAGTGCCCTAAAAGGAGATCTCAAAGAGGCGCTTCAAAGAAGAGGTAATGTCCATTACCGATTCTTTCAACTTTATTTCTTCTTCCAATTCTTCTTCATAGGTTGTTTCATTATGAAGTAATAACATCAGTATACCTCATATACTGATATGTTATTATAAATATGAAACAACCATATTTCACCTCTTATCCATTCTACGGAAAACGAAATCACCGTGCATGCGTACGTACGGAATACCGTCTCCACGCCGTGGTGTAATCTATTTTCCACCACCACCTTACTTGGATGGGTATAATGGTGTACATAATAACTATATATGATTATTGTAAATTGATATTGATTCTGAAAGAGTATACATACACTCCAATACAATTCCATGATCATGAGAACGATATCATCGCTCGTGCGTACGTACGGACTACCGTCTCCACGACGCGATGAGATTCATTCTCCACATTAACCATTCATGAATGATTATAAAGTATATATAATAAGTAATCATGAAATATATGAAATAATAATGATACTGGATTTATGTGTATATATATGTATGTCGTCTACTTAATTCCATTCAACTCAATAAGGAAATGAAAACAGCGTTCATGCGTACGTACGGCCTACCGTCTCCATGAACGGTGTATTCCTTTCCATTTACTGATCTATTATATATATGTATATTCAGAATATATATTATATATAAATAATGTTTTATATTCTGGAATTAAGTAATAATTATCTGAGTAATCATATGAATAATTACAAGTTAAAACACGGACGACAAATGAAACGATTTTACCCAAAACGCTCTTTAACATGGAATTTACAAAAGAACGGGTAATATAAAGTCATAAGTGAACCATATATGATATCATAACAATGATTATGATTCTGGAATAAGTCAATGACATTATTTAAATCATATTACAGGAGGTTCGGACACTTACGAAGCAAATCGGACCTAAGGTAAGGGACAATCTCGCAATCTCAATTTTTATCCGAGATTGTTTATACTTCAGAATTTACTGGGGAATATTTATCATCCACATCCATGTTTACTCAATATGTAACATTATTTCCATCCACCTACAATTTTTTAATTCCAATTTTACCCTTTGGTGAGTTTTTAGTAAAAGATATGAAAGTAATCTTTTTTCGTTTTTCGTACGAGGTACTTTTTGACTTTTCTGACAAAAGGACGAGAAGAATGTTTTTTAACTTATAAGACATGAATGGATTTTTAAAAAATTATTTCCAAGAAGCTTACATTACAAGTTTTCAAGTTTATTTTTAAATAACTTCTTTTAGTTTAAAATTTTATGACATGTTAAGAAAGGAAAAATGTTTTTGAGGTATAAAGGATATTTTCCTCAAGAATGGAATTCAAGTACTTTATCAAAATTATTTTCCATCTAAGATAATATAGGGTTCTGTTTCTATCCCTATTATCACATTGATTTGATTATGTTGTGATGAAATTATTTTTATGAATTCCTTTATCTTATATGAATTGTTTTATGATGTCATGATGTTTAAGAATCCCATTTTTATTACATGGGTTATGCAATGATGTATGATTTTTGATTTTGTGGCACACATAAGAATGGTATCATTATGAGATGGGTGTGACCTATATCTCCCTCCAATGCATTGGGTAAAGATTTTATATCTCATGATATAGACATGGCTGGAACGGCAGGTTAAACCGGTTCAGTGAAACAGGACTGAAATGAGGAGTGAACTCAGTTCAGAAATGGACTTTGTCCACTAAGACAGTCTTGGCAATGAGTCTCGACTAATAATAAATTATTATCTATGATTATGTGTGTATTCCACAAAGTTTCATGTTTTAAGTTATGATTATTGGGATTTCATTTCACTACTATGATTTATCCCATGTTATGAAATTATTCTCTCTTTTGCAGGTTAAGATTTCCAAAATGATATGTTCTTATTGATATGATGTGATTGATATTTCTTTTGTTTTCCCTTACTAAGCATTTGAGCTCACCCTATTATGTTTTCTTTTCCCCAGGATATAAAGAAAGGTTTTAGGTAAAAAAAAGGAAGATCTTTATGGGAGATGTTGAAGATCTTTCACCACGATTAGAAGATTATATTCCGAGTTTCCAAAGACACTAAACTATTACGGTCTTTGTGTGTGTGTTTTTATTATGTACTAAGTATTCTAAAAAAGTAATGTAATGTCCATGTACGTTAAGCATAGTATCTCTACATGGGGAGACTATATCATACTATTCATTCTCTTCTAAGGGAATCTTATGATAGTGGAATCACTTTGTTATGTTGTTTTATTTACGAAAATCCATTATGTTTGATTACAATATTTCCTAGGGGTAGTTCACCTGGGAACCATGAATATGTTCTATGTCATGCAGTGCAGATTCTGGTGGCCAGGTATGAGATGAGGCATTACTGAGTTTGTCTCTCATTTTTTTACATGCCAATAGGTCAAGGACGAGTAACATAAACCATTTGGTTTTCATCAGTCACTTACATTACCAACATTTAACTTAGATAATATCTCTACAGACTTTAGGATTTGTTTTCCACAAACCAATAGAATGAAGAATGTGGTATGGTTTGTGATCGATAGGCTAACCGCATCTACTCACTTTATTCCCATTCACTATTTTACCAAAGTTCAAGAGTTTGGAAATATCTACGTGAAATATGTTTTTCATTTTCATGGAGTTCCATTTTCTATAGTATCTGATAGGGATCCTTCATTCACTTCTCTATTTTGGAGTGGCCTTCTGGAGGCACTGGGATCTCATGTCCATTTTAGAATAGCATATCATCCATAGTCATATGGCCAGACATAAATAACTATTTACATTTTTAAGGAAACACTTTGTGTTTATATCATTGTCTTTGGTGGGGATTTCGTTGACCATATGGGGATAGTTTAGTTCTCTTATAACAATATTTACCATGTTGTATTGGTCGTAGATTGGTGAATGTTCCTTGGTTGGACCGATCTTGGTTCAAGATATGATAGTAAAGATCTAGTTGATTCTTCAGAGAATTTTGATGGAAAAGAGTCAGTAAAAATATTATGATGATCATTGTCATAGACCATTGGAATTATCAGTTGGTGATTAGGTTATCTTGAAATTTTAACATCAGTTGGTTCATCGATAGATTGGGAGGAAAGGGTCTCTTATTCTTTATTTTGTGGAACATTTTCATGTTGTTAATAAGGTTGGAAAAGTGGCTTACCAGTTTTTACTTACAAAACATATGATGTCAATACATATCATGTTCCATGTGTCTCAACTCCAAAAGTATCTATCTAATCCATCTCTAGTTATGACCTAAAGTGATATTGAGGATGAACCTGATTTATCCATGACTGAGCACCTGGCTAGGATAGTTGATTATGTAACTAAGATACTTCATGGGAGGATAATAACATTGGATTCTTAAGAATGGTATCATGTTTCATATTCTCATGAAACATGGTAGAGGGATTTAATGATGATACAGCAGTGGCCTCATCTTTTTGGCATGAAATCTTCTATGTATGATTTCTAGGGAAATAATGTTTTTATAGTTGGGATTTTCTAACATACTATTAATATTTTCAGGTATTCATAAACCCCTATTTTTATAATTATTTGGTTAGTTTTTTTTATGGTTTATTTGGGTGATTTTTTTTTAATTTTTATAAGTTCTTATGTTTTGCAGGGTTGGCACATGGTTTTCTCAAACCGTGTGCCCTGCTAGTGAAAACCATGGAAACTGAGATAGTGACAGTTTTCATGTTTGGAACATGATTTCAGAAACCATGCTCCCACATATTATAAACCATGAACCTCGATAAAATGGTGTTCATATTTAGGGCATATGGTTTTTCTAAACATATATATCTTCCAAAAAAATCGTGCGAACGAGATTTAATTAATCCGATTTTTTTAAAAAATATAGAAACCCTCATTTTATGTGTCTGATGGTCCTATTTTTACCTATTATGATTTCTTATTCAAGGGAGGAACCCTAGATGTTTTTGTCCCCTCTAAACCCATCCTTATGAAGATCAAAGCTTGGATAATGACATTCAACCTCTTCCCGATTAGTTTCCTATTATCATTATCTTTGTCCATCTCTTTCATATTTCCTCCATAATATTTTTTGGATCTCACTGTTTTTGGAGGATCTAATCCCCTCTATTTTGGATCTTGGATACTTGTTGTTTTCATTCTTATTTGGAGAATCTTGTTTAGGGATTTTTGTTTCGATATCTTGTGACCATGAGGTAGGTGGTTTCGTTTACGATTGACAATTTGATTAAACTTAAATTTCTTGATTTAAATTCAATTTTCTGATATAAATTTAATTTATTGATTTCAATGAACTTTTTTTCAATTGATTTATTGAAAACCCAATTCTATTGAATTGGGAATTTGGGGTTGATTTGGCCTTAAATTTGGGGAAAACCCAATTCCATTGATTTTTAGTGTGTTTGAGAAATTGGATGGAAATTATTTAAATTAAATTTTCAAATTTAAATTTATAACATGATTTTGAAATTTATTTGATGGAATTTATTTCAAATTGGTATTTGAGAAAAAATGGTGTAAAATGGTTTTTATAGAAACCTATTTATTTTTTCTTTGAAACATTCATGATCATAATAAAAACTTGTTTCCGTTTTTAAATGTAAAATTAGATTATTTAAAATTGTAGAATGGGATTAATTTTATTTTAACCTATTTAAAATAAATTTTCGATAATTTATTATTATTAGTTCATAACCTAGCCTAGGTAGTTAGTGAGTTATTTAGGACCGAAATCTACAATTTTCAATATAAAAATTACATATGCAGCACATCACATCCCTAATGGGATGGAGATGAAGTCCTCTTTGACCAGTGCCAAAGGGATGTGCATATACAAATATTTTTGTGAACATTATTCAAATATGAGGTAGACCCATAGCCTGGAACTATGATACCTTCTAGAATATGAACATCTTGCTCATTGTTTTTTTTTTGAAATATATTTTCCATTGTTTGTAAGTTATTTATATACATGACTTCTAAATTTTTATAAACTATTTTATATAAAATATTCATTGAACCATTTTTAAGGTATTTAAATAATTTGAAATGTAATGCATGATTTTTTTAAATTTTCTTTTTGAAATTCAAAACCTGTTTATTAATATTGAATTCGTTATTAGGTTAATTAAATATAGAATCTTATTATGGAATCCTTGGTGAGACACTAGTGGGGTTTTATCTCAAACCCTACCTATTCCTTTGGGTGTTTATATATTTTCTTCATCTAGGTTTCAGAAAGGATAATGCTCCACTTGGAAGTTTTAGTAGCTGTTTGTCCTGGACATGGAGTGTTGTGTCTACTGGGACATGAGTTGTTTATCTTTCTTCTTTTTGGTACTTTTTTGTAGTGTTTTGGGTTCTTTTTCCCTAATTGACTTCTGGTATAGTTCTCCATGTGGAGTTTTTTCTTATATTAATACTGATTTGGTTATCTTTATTTTATTTTTATTTTTTGGAAAATTTGTTTCCCACCTTCATATTTTATGATGCTTGGTTCTTGTCGCTAACCCATGGGGATTGGGAATCCTCTTCAAACCTTATCAGAGCTAGTTCATTAATCGGGTTACCAGGGTACCCGAGCTAGTTTGTGACAACATATGACATCAAACCCCATGAAATATAATCAAAATGATTAATATGAAAAACATATAAACCTTAATAATTATGTTTTTTTGATTCTCATTATTTTATACGATATTATTGAATATATTTATTTTTTCATATTAATTTTGAATTTCTAATACATGGAATCCAAAAAAATACATCTTAATTAAAAGGAAACCAAGTAAAAATAGGGAAATGATAATGATATTTTTTTAATATTCATCGAAGGAAACATAAATCATAAATCATTATGAAAATACTTAATGTAATAAAAACCCAATAATTTTGAAAACTAGAAGAACCATTAAATGTGATAATAAGGGGAAAACATCATTCAGATGAAGAACAACAACAAATCATCTAAGAAAGGGGATAAACCAAAATGATATAAACCATGTGTGGTAAAAATGAATTCCACAATTCATTCAAAATTTATAAAAAGAAAAATAAAAGTACATTATGAAGGATTACATTCCCAAGAACCAAAATGAGGTTTAGAACCCCATTTTTAAAATTAGACTCTGATGAAGAGACATCACCTACACATTATAGATATAATTCTCCATCCATACTCCACCTACAAATGTTTATTTAAAATCTATCTATAGTATTGTTCACCAAATAATCACATCAAATCCCATTGAAGCCCCGTATGATAAAAAAACAAGTAAATTTGGGTATAAAATTATTCATTCACCTACTATAGAAATTAAGTACTTCCTATAATAATAAACAACCAATAATAAATGAAACATATGAAGATAAAACACCAAAAATTGGGTAAAAACACTGCTTCCCATAGTAACCATGTAATGTAGGATAGTCTTCCAATCCTCCAATTTGATAAGAAAAAATAGCTTTACTATAGAAATTCCACCAGCTAGAACAAATAGAATTCCCAAGAAAGACCTTTAAAAACAATATTTGGATTGGAGTTTTGTGTCTTTATTAATTTTTCAAATCATATGATTACATGTTTGATGGTAGGTATAAAATATGATTAAACCAGATTCATATTTATTATAACAGGATATGTCCGGCTTGCCAATCCATTAGAGAAAATCCTCAAATATATTATCTTGTATTTTAGAAGAAATATTCATTCATAGTTTAATCACTATATCATAGAGAATTGGAAATTTTATTACCAGAGAACTATAAGTTCATATTACCATAGGAAGTATATATTTTTTTGATCTTTTCATGGTTTTGATTTCATTAATTCTAAAGAGATAGGCCCTGCAACATTCAGCATTTGACTGTTTCCTTTGATTGAATTAGAGAGATATTATTTCTCCTTTTTTCATGAAAATTAGAGTTGTCTAATTTTTTTGACTCAAAATCCTTAGTATCGTTATATTTTTACTTCAAATGTGTTACATATTTTTATTATTCAACGCCAACTTTATTTTCCTCAGTACTATAACTGCCTTCTAATTGATCCATCAATGTATCCCCATCATTAGTGGTTATCTGTATTGGGAGTTTGTTATTATATGTTTATATTTTTAATATTCCAATTTTGTATCAATCCCAAACCCAGTAACCTATATCCAATGTCTACATTATTACATTATAATGAGATTCAAGGAACCACATCCTGATATAATGAATAGTATTGTAATCTTGGTAATTTTTATACATATATGATTCTTATATTACATTTGAAAACACAAATTACAACATAACTATTTCTAGAAATTATATTATTTTCTCTAGAATTTACTTTAAATTCAATCATTGTACAATTTATGGAATCTTGGGGAATGGGAAAAAATAAGGGTGAGACAAAATTCTCAATAAGGGTTATGTACAATAGAAGAAATCATGAATCAATAAGAATAATTAAAATGGAAATATAGTGACCCTCTACTTTTAATCATATAATTACATTATTTTAAGCATAGTAAATCATCATATTTCAATCTATGGATTATAAATTATGGTGTCTTAGAAGACTAGTTAAATAAAACTTAAAACATGGGACTAAATATAACAATTTTTTATTTAGTCTTCATAAAGAGCCCCTAAATTCCATTGTGTTCATACATCATTATAGGAAAAGCTAGGCATAACATGAAAAAAGGTATGAGATAAAAAATCCCAGTAAGGAAATAAGCATTAGAATAAAGCTTTAGCACATGGGTTAGAAGGCATGAAATAATGATATAAAAAGTAATGGAACATATAGAATCATAACATATAAACATGGTAACATATAAAAATGGAGTCATGGTAATGTGTTAGCAATATAAAACACAACTTTATCACAATTCAAGACTCATTGCACATAGAGGGGCACAAGTAAAGGTTAACCAATAAGACTGTTGTGCATGGTAGCATGAGTCAAAGCTAACCGCCAATGCCATTGCACATAACCTCACATGGGACTCAACTTTACACAATGAATTTGAGCAGTATCTAGGTGAACCCATCATAACATGTACATGAATATGATTTCCACATATATAATCATACATAACCAATCATACTTAAACATAAGGGTTTACCATTGTAAGAATTGGGTATTATAGTATTGTCATAAAGAATAACAAATGGGATTATCATAAAAATATCCATTACTGAAGTTAAATGATCATAAATGGACAATAATAGGGTATAATAAGCATATATCAGGAAAAGTGATATCACTTGAAGTAATAACATGTAAAAAATAGTACTTAACAAACTTTAGAATTAAAACATTTTAGAGAGGCTAAAAGAAAACATCAACGGTCATTAAAACATAGAAAGGAATAATAGTTTATATAAAACTAGAAGTAAACCAAGAAGGTTTTCATAATAAAAACATTGATTTTATAAAAATAATGGTGTCTTAAATATAGATTATATAGTGTACTTGAAATTGGGTATGAATTTAGAAGGTTCCCTTAAAATGGACTTTCTTATCAGGAATAATTGAGGGAATCATTAAAAACTATGTATATACTTGAATGAGACTAATTATTGGACCTTGATACATGATTTTAGAGAATTTATACAACATTTATAATATTTACATAAAAATAACAGATAACATTATTTGGGTAAAAATAAATATAGAGTAAACCGAAGGAATAATGGAGGTTTGGG
Source organism: Viscum album (assembly GCA_963277665.1). Lineage (NCBI taxonomy): Eukaryota > Viridiplantae > Streptophyta > Magnoliopsida > Santalales > Viscaceae > Viscum > Viscum album. The sequence continues at coordinate 220,237,797 of OY728167.1, forward strand.
TAGAATCCATTACCTTAATTATAATAGTGTCCTTCACTTGATCTTAATATCTTGGATAAACAAATTAAATTCAGTAATTAATATTTCCAGAACCTCTTATTTATGTATTTTATTTATTATAACCTTATTAATTTCATTCATGGCAATTTTTATGGGTTAATAAGTTCAATTTCATTGTTTATTTCATTGGATTTCATGATTGGTTTACTTATATACATGTAAGGATAAACATCTAAGATGAGAATGGTTTTCCATAATTGAAGTTGTGGGTTATTAGTGAACATATATTATATTACATGGTTATAAAATTCATTTTGTTATTTGGAGTGAAGATGAATCATTATATAAATCTTTAATGATAACTTTTTTGGTTAATTGGTTGTTTTTATCACATCGAACACATTTGGATATATAAAATAATAACATGTGTAAAAAAGATTCTAGAACCATAAATTAGACATAATACATATATTATATTATTTTCACCCATAAAAATGGTTTCATGACTAGAATTGAATATGGTAATAGAAATTTAAAACTTGCCGTCTTGAATGTGAGAAATTAACACATCTCGGATGGTGTTTATATTTCTAGTATAAAAGGAGGGGAGAAGAGATATGATGATGAATTATTACATTATCATAAAAAATTCTAGTACATGTAAGTTACTATATTTATCAAAATATTTGGACGATATTAGTTGACGAAGTAAAAAATAATAATTGTACTTGAATGAAAATAAAAGAAATTAAAAGATGAATTTACCTCTTTAATATATCTTCCTTAAGAACATCATTAAGCTAGAGGATTTGGTATTTTGAATATACCAATGGATTATGGATGTGGGATAGTGTCTTAGGGAGGTATTTGATATGAATTTTGACTAGTAACAAGGCTTGAGATGAGTTAAGAGAGGAGGGGATGAGGGTGGTTTTTATAGTGGATGAGAGGAGGGTTTTCTCAATATTTTATTATTTTTTTTAATTTTGGTCAAGAAAAGTGATAGTATAGATTCTTCTGAAAAAAATCAGTAATATGTTCATGTGAGTCTGAACACAATGTGGTTACATCATCCATGACTCAATAAATAGTGTATTTAATATATAATTTATATATATAGCAAATTATCGTATTTTACTATTCACAAAAAATTCAAGTATTTCAGAAAAATCACAAAAATTAACCCAAACCATTTTTCTACATGTAGAATTTAAAAAATAAATCCATTTATTTAAAATAATTTTATAAATATGTGAAAGTAAATTTATTATTAAAATCTTCATTTACTTAAAATAATTCAAATTTTAAAATTAAAACGATTTTTCTAACACTTTGAAAATGTAATTAAAGTCTCTAAAAATTATCATATAATAATAAGTCATAAAAATATTTATTTATGAATATATTCTATAAAAATAAATTTTCTTTTAAATTGTTATATTAATCATAAAATTGTAATTAAATACACATCACTCAAAAAAATAACAACACTATGATAAAATTATATCATAGTGTCACTTATAAGATGGATAAATTTTATTTATACTTTCATTGTTAAGGTTACTTATTAAGTTGGATGATTTAGTTTTCATATGGGTCATATTACTATTCATAAGGGTAACGTTACTATTCATAAGGGTATGTTACTGTAAACTAAAAATTAAATTTTTCTAATCAAACTCCAAACATATTACTGAGCACAACCGTGTATGTTAGACTTTCAAAATTTAAATCACATAAATGGAAATATTAAGTTTAAAAGTCACATAGTACTTAGTAGTTCATTGTGTTCTAATTTCATTTGATTATACTATATGAATAGAATTTCTATTTATTAAACTTTGGGTCATGATATTCTTCCCGCCTTATAAAATTTCACCCTCAAGATTTATTTATACATTCTAAGCCATAAAAAGGTGAGGGTAATTTTTCTTCATTGTCTCCTCCAATTCCCATGTTGCCTATTTGTACTTATGGTTCCACCATAGTACTTTGAACAGGTGAGTAGTCTTGTTGCGTATATATTTATCTTTATGATCCAAGATCTTCACTGACTTCTCCTTGTAAGAAATATCATTCTCTAACTACACCACCTTTGAAAAAAGTACATATGAAGGATTTTGTATGTACTTCCTTAAGAGTGATACATGAAATACATCATATACTTTAGACATGGTAGGTGGATGTTCTTGCCGATAGGCCACTTCTCTGACATGATCAAGGATCTCAAAGGATCCAATGTAACTAGGACTTGGCTTTCCTTTCTTCCCAAATCTCATGAACTTCTTCCATAGAGATATGCGGAGGAATACCATGTTTCCAACTTTAAAATCAAGGTCTCATCGATGATAGATTTTGGGCTTCCTTGATGTGCTTCTGAATGGGTTTTACATTATATTCCATTTCTTCTGCCATTCCAATTCCTAATAGATTAAACTCACCTACTTCATCCCAACATGTCTGTGTTCTCCACATTTTCCCATAAACGAATTCATATGGTTCCAATCTGATGCTCGAGTGGAAACTAATGTTGTAAGGGAATTAAACCGGTGGAAGATGTTGGTCCCACCCACCTTTGAAGTCCATAGATAATTAACTCAACATGTCTTCTAGTGTATTAATAGTTTTCCCAGATTGTCCATCAGTTTGAGGATGATAGGCCATACTGAAGTATAGTTCAGTGCTTAGACCTTGTTGGAGACTTTTCCAGAACATCGAGATGAATCTCAGATCTCTATCAGATACAATAGAGAGTGGTATTCCATGTATCCTTACCACTAATTTGATAATCATCCTTTCAAGTTTATCCAATGAGAGGGACTCTATAATTTCAATAAAGTGAGTTGTCTTTGTAATATGATCCACAATGACCCATATAGCATTGTTTCCTATTGATTTCCTTGGAAGTCCTGTAAAAAATTCCAGGGTGATGTTCTCTAACTTCTATACTGGTATGGGTAGTGGTTTCTGCATCCCTTTTTTACTTCCATATTTCAGAATTAACTTTTTGACATACCAGACACTTTGATGTATATTCAACAATCTCTTTCTTTATATTGTCCCAGAAAAAGTTCTCTCGAAGATATCAATACATCTTTGTGCTCTTGGGTGAATGGATAATTTTGAGCTATGTGTGTGATTAAAAATCTCCCTCCTTACCTCTATATTGGATGGTACACATTATCATGACACAAACCATAAAACTCCTTCCTTATCAATATTGAAATGATAGGATTTCCCTTTTCTGATAGCTTCCACCATTTTCTGAATTTTCACATCATTTCTTTAAGCATCCTTCATTTTGTCCACGAGGGGTGATTGATAAATCATTTGAGAAAGGATTGATGATATTCCTCACTTAATTATTCCAATTTAAATCCCCTAAAAATCTAAGTAGGTTGTATCCTTTTCAATTATCATCATTGATAATGATGTAGGATCATTTCTATGTAGAGCATCTGCCACATTATTTGACTCACCTGGATGGTAGTGGATTAAGAAATCATAATCCTTAATGAGCTCTAACCATCTTCTTTGGTGTATATTATGATCCTTATGTGTGATTATATACTTGAGACTCTTGTGATCAGTATATATCTCATACTTCTCCCCTTAGAGATAATGCCTCAAAGATCACAGTCTCCAACTCCAGATCATGCATGGGATAGTTTTTCTCATGGATTTCCAACTACCTTATGGTGTAGGCTAGCACTTTATCATTTTTCATCAGCACATATCCTAATACCTTCTTTAAAGAATCATTGTACATCACAAAGAGTTCTCCACTTTTCGGTAGTGTGAGTACAAGAACAATGATAAGACTCATTTTGAGATCCTTAAAGCTTTCCTCACATTCTTGAGTCGAGGAAAACTTAACACCCTTCAATGTTTTCTTTTTCATTGGGTTTGAAAATCAGGAAAATTTCTTCGCAAGTCATCAATAATACCCCACTATACCCAGAAAGTTGTGGATCTCTATTACATATATTGGCCTAGGACACTATTTAAATGCCTTTGTCTTGGAAGGGTCCATAGATATCCCTATTTTGGTGATAACATACCCCAATAATGATACTTCCTCTAACCAGAACTCACATTTAGTGTACTTTGCATAAATTTTCTCACTCTTTAAAGTCATCAGCAACATATTCAAATGCTCCTCATGTTCCTCCTCTCTCTTGGAGTATATCAAAATATCATCGATAAAGACTTTGAAAAATTTCTTGAGGAAATATATAAAGACACTATTAATTAAATCCATGAATATTTCTAGATAATTAGTGATTCTAAAGGGAACCACTATGAACTCATCATGTCATTACCTCATTCAGAAGGCAGTCTTGGGAATATCTACCCTCTTCTCCTTTAATTGGTGATATCCAGATCGAAGGTCCACCTTAGAGAAATAAATTTCCCCACAAATCTGATTGAACAAGTCATCTATCTGTGCTAGGGGATACTTGTTCTTTATAATGATTTTATTGAGCTCATGATAATCAATTTAGAGGCGCATTTATCCATCCTTCTTCTGGATGAAGAGGATTGGTGTACCCCATGGTGAAGCACTCTAGAATATAAAACCCTTCTCTATATTCTCCTGTAATTTTTTATTCAGCTCTTCTAGTTATACAGTGGCCATTCTATAAGGTGTCTTTGATATAGGCATATATCTAGGAATAAGTTAAATTGATAACTCAATCTCTTGATCAGGAGTAATACCAATCAATTATTCATGGAATTCATTAGTTTAATCCCTCATTATGGGAATATCTTTGAGAAGTATCATCTCCTTTGTCTCAATCATTTGAGTTATATATGACTTATCAAAAGGAAGTAATATCCACACTGGAGACAATGATTCTAAAAGAGATTCATCTTCCTCTTTACACCTGTAAAGAATTTGACGATGCTTCTGTATGTGAATAATGATCTCCATTTCATGACAGTTGATGTTGGATTTGTATAAAGATAGCCAATCCTTTCCCACGATAACATAGAACTTCACAAAAGGAAGTCTGATGAGATTTGATAGGAGTTTTAGTCTACAAATGTTAACCTGGGAGGATTTATATACTTTGGATATAGTAATTGACCCATTTACTATTATCATAGATAACTCAACCTCAAAATTTTTAGGTGGTATTTAAATAGTTCTAATAAACTTGAAAGATATGAAAGAATGCATATAAACATAATCAAATAGTATGTTCGCTATTATAGAGTGAATAACTAGCGTACCTGTCACTAAATCACTGTTTTGATCCACCACAGTAGTAGTGATAGCATAATCCCTTCATTGTTTCCTTGGATGTTGTTGTTTATATCCTCCAAAAACCTTAGCTTAGGGAAATTTTTTTCATAATTCCCATGCTCCTTAGAGTTGTAACACTGCACTCCAGGCTGATCATTGATCTAAACCTTCCTTTATTCCTCTACATTAGTGGTATTTTTCATATCCCTCTATCATTTCATAGCCAGATGTCTCATTCTTCCATATTTGAAGTAAATCTTGGTACCCTTTAGACAGTTCCCAGGATGCTTCTTCCCATAATTTTGACACATGGGATGTTACATCTTCTTTCCATCATAAGATTTATTTTCTGAACCACTCATATTAGACTTCATTTTCCACTTTTTTCACCTGGCCCATGAGGCCATTGAGAGTCTCTGATCACCATTTCAACCTTAGTGGAACAACAGAAAATCTCCCTATAACCATCAAAGTCTCAAATTTCCAACTCTTTTTTAGACTCGACTTTAGTCTTCTAAATATTTGATCCACCTTTCTTTCGGTTTTCATGACAAAGCTGGATGTGTATCTTTCAAGCCTTGTGAATTTTTCTTCATATGCCCCTATGGACTCGTCTTCCATCTACTTAAGTATAGGGAAATCTCTTTCCATAATAAGATGGAGGTTTCTAGGAAAATATTTATTGAAACATACTTTCTTGAATTCCTCCCAATCCATGAAATAAATTTCTTCCAAGGACTTTTTATTCCTAATTAATGTCCACTACTGATCAGCTTCCACATCAAAATGATAGACTGTCAGTACGAATTTCTCTTCTTCGGAGCACTCAAGGATAAATAATATCTTTTAAATGGAGTTAATACACTATTCCATGAGGAGTGTAGAGAAATATCCACTAAACATGGGATCCCTTTTACACATGAAGAATTTGACAGAAAATTTATATTTCCTTAGAGGAGGAAGTCATTCCACATGATTCAAGTTATTATTCATAACTTGATCCAGCTGAGAAAGTACTATCATGAAGTTTTGATCACCTATTCACATCAAATTTTTCATATTATTATATAAATATTGGAATTCCATATCACACTGATTGTTATAACATGTTCTTCTATTTACTACCATTATCTAAGAAAAATTATGTACAATTATAGGGCTCAAAAACACAACTATTAAGCATAAAAAGGAAACATTAAAAGTAAAAAAGAAAACTCTTAAAGGAAAATTATATCATAACTTGTGTTTCCCTATGATTATATCTATGTTATCCTTGAAAGGGGTGTTATCAAAAATCAATAAAAATTAATTCCTTCACGCCATTCAGGCATATCCCCCTGTGGGGTTAAACCAGGAGTGCAACGAGGCTTGTTTTCATTCACCAGTTTCCATTCGAGTCTATCTCAAAGTAGTTTTTCAGTGTTTTACCCCTAGATACACCTGTCCTAGTGCCACATCCCCTTTTTCATATCTAGATAGGGATATATTTTCTGGATAAACCACTTAATCTATACTTTCCAAATTTTAGGGATGTTTTCATATACATAGTCACATTTATATGGTTCATACGAAAGTTATCTATTCCTAATTTCCAAAAAAACTAGACAATCCTATGATAACAACTATAGTTACCCTATCCTTTTATATATATCATTACATGATTTTAATCATAGTAAATAATCATATTACAAGACAAGGATCTAAAAGTCTATTGTCTTAGAAGACTAGGTACATAAAACTAAAAACATGGGACTAAATATAACATTTCATTATTTAGCCTTCATAAAGAGCCCCTAAATTCCATTATTCTTATACATATTCATAGGATAACTTGGGAATAACATGAACAATGAGATGAGCTAAAAATCATAGTAAGGGAATAAAAATAATAATAAAGCTTTAGCACATGGTTTAGAAGGCATGACATAATGATATAAAATGGAATCGAACATATGGAATCATAACATATATACATGTGATTGTATAAAAATTGAGTCACAGTAACGTGGAAGCAACATAAAACATTAATTCATCACAATTCAAGGTTGTTGCACATAGAGGAGCAAGAGTCAAGTTTAACCACCAAGATCATTGCACATAGTAGCACATGTCAAAACTAACTGCCATGACCATTGCACAAAACATCTCATGAGACTCAACTATACCCAATTCATTTTTTTTGGTATTTGGATTCACCCATAATAACATGTTCATTAATATTATTTACACATATATAATTACATGTAATCAATCATATATAAACATAAGGGTTTCCCATTGTAAGCTTTGGGTATCATAGCCATGTCAGAAAGCATAACAAATGGGAGTATCATAAAAATGTCCATAAAGGAGATGAATTTATCATACCTATAAAATAATTGGGTATAATAGGCATATATTATTAAATGTTATGTCACTTTAAGTAATAACATTAAAAAATAGTACATAGGAAACTTTACAATTAAAACATTTTAGAGCGGTTAAAGGAAAATATTAATGGTCATTTAAAATATAAAAGGGAATAATATTTTATATAAAACTATATGTGAACCAAGAATCTTCTCATAATAAAAATATTGGTTTTATAAAAATAATGTTTTCTTAAAAACATATTATGTAGTGCACTTAAAATTGGGTAAGAATTTGAAAAGTTCCCTTAAAACGGACTTGATTATCGGGAATAATTGAGGAGGGAATCATTTAAAAACACGTATATACTTGAAATAGAGTGATGATTGGACCATGATAAATGATTTCTGAGAATGTACATAGCATTTAGAACATGTAAATAAAAAATAACAGATAACTTAATTTTTTTAAAAATAATGATAGAGTAACTCGAAAGAATAACGAAGGTTCGGGTAGAATCTGATACCTTAAGTCCGATGGTTTCCTTCACTTGATCAAAATGTCCTAGATAACCAAACTAAATTCATTAATTAATATTTCTAGAACCTATTATTTATTTAATTGTTTTATTATAACCTTATTAAGTTCATTCATGACCATTTTTAGGGGTTAAGAGGTTCAATTTCATTGTCTGTTTCATTGGTTTTCATGACTGGTTAACTTATATACATGTAATGATAAACATGTAAGATGAGAATGGTTGTCCAGAATTGAATTTTTTTGTTATTTTTGATAATAAATAATATTACATGGTTAAAAAATTAATTTTATTATTTTGAGTGATGATGCATCATTATATTAAACTTTAATGATAATCGTTTTTGTTAATTGGTAGATTTTTTTATCACATCAAACAAATTTTTCATTATAAATTAATATCATGTGTATAAAAGATTAAAGAACATTAAACTAGAAAAAATATATATATTGTAGTCTATTTCGACTATAAAAATTGTTTCATGACTAGAATTGAATATGGAAATAGAAATTGGTAACCTGTCGTCCTTGAATGTGAGAAATTAACACATCTCAGATGGTGTTTTCATTTCTAGTTTAAAAGGACGGGATATAAGAGATGATGGAGAATTATTCCATTATTATAAAAATTCCATTACATCTATGTTACTATAGTTATCATAACATTTGGATGAACTGAGGTGATGAAATAAAAATAAAAGTATGGAACTTGAAGGAAAATAAAATAAATGAACATAAGAATTTACCTCTTTAATATATATTCCTTAAGAACCTAATTAAGGGAGTGTATTTGGTATTTTGAAGAGACCATGTGCATATGGATGTGGTAGAGGGTCTTACGGAGTGATTTGAGAATAATTTGGACTAGGCAGAAGGCTTGATAGGAGTGAAGAGAAGAGGGGGTGAGGGTGGTTTTTATATTGCAGGAGAGAAGGGTTTACTCAATATTTTATTCATTATTTTATTATTTTGATCAAGACAAGAAATAATATTGATTCTTGAGACAAAAAATAGTAATATTTGTATTTGATTCAGAACCCAAGGTGTGTACATCATCCATGTCTCAATAAATAGTGTATTTAACATATAATGTATATATAAAACAAATTACTATATTTTACTATTCCCAAAACAAATCAAGTATTTCAAGAAAACCCCAAAATTCACCCCAAAATTTTTTATAATTGTAGAATTAAAATATTAACTCCCTTTTATTAAAATAATTTTCTAAATATGTGAAGTTAAATTTTTAATTAAAATCATGTTTTACTTGAAAAAATACAAATTTTAAAATTAAAACTTCTTTTCTAAAACATGAAAAATTAATTAAGTTCTCTTAAAATTATCATATAATGATAAGTCATCAAAATACTTAATTATGAATATTTTTTATGAAAATATATTTTCATTTAAATTATTAAATTAATTTCAACATTGTACTTAGATATAAATGACTCACCAAAATACCAACACTGTGATATAATTATATCATAGTGTCACTTATAAGATAGATAAATTTTATTTACACTTTCATTGGTAAGGTTACTTATTCACTTGGATAATTTAATATTCATAGAGTGGTATTACTCTTTATAAGGGTAACATTACTATTCCTAATGGTGAGTTATTATTCAACAAAAATTAAGTTTGTATTATCATACTACAAACATCTTACTGATCGCAACCGTGTATGTCATATTTTTGAAATTCAAATCACAGAAGTGACAATATTATGTTTAAACATCATATAGTACTTTTTAGTTCATTGCGTTGTGATTTTATGTGATTATACTATATGAAATAATTATAATAACGTAATTTCTATTTATTAAACTTTGGGTCGTTACTGGAAAGGTGAATAACTGAACACACATTCTATGTAATCAATAAGCTGGAAATGAATTACATCCATATAAAAAATCAATGAGAAAATCTCATGAATAATCATGAATATGGAATTTTAAATAACCAAAAACAAATGTATTTAATCAATAACATGACTATCATAATAAGATAAGGTATAATCAATATGGAATGATAAATAACTGAAAACACATTTCGTTTACCCAATAACCGAGAATGAAATGAATCCATAGATAATATCATTTCAAAAACATCATGTATAATAATAAATAAATTCTTAATAAAGGAAATTATTAATTATTTGACATCATGAACCCAGTATCATGATACCTCTACCATCAAGACCATTATATGATTGTTTAAAACTAATGGGTACAAAATCATCTAGTTTGGATTACTAATTTTATTCAAGTATACTAATTAACCTCATGAGACTATGGATGCATCAAGTGGCTATATATGACCGTGTTACACCCTTATCTACATATCTAAACCATTCCTCACATATCTAATAATCAATTTAATTTACGAACAAAGTGATATATCATAAAATATCCATATTGAATTTGGAATATATATTTATAAATATTTCCCCAAATAAAAAAATAACAGGAAATGTAGAATAGTGTATGCAGATATGATATATGATTTATGAAATAAAAATATACATGATAAATAATATGCATATTTATAGGAAATTTAATATCCATAGGAATTCGAATAATTTAAGGGAAAGTTAATAAATACAAAAATGAATCAAGGAAGTGAATGTCAATAATTTCCTTGGAAAAATGATCATAAACCATTCAAAAGAAGAATTAGGATTTTATCAATACAACATTTACCCATTGGAATAATAATAAAGGGTTTTTGACATTGATGAATAGAAATCCCATAAAAATATCTTTAGAAAAATCCTTGAGGAAAGTATCATTTTCATTTTTAAAATAACATTTAGAACTAAAAGTTAAAAAACATTAAAAAAATAAATTTATTTGAATGTTATATTTGAATATTATAAATTTATATTTTAAAAAATAGTGGTCATGAAGGATGGAAATGTTTTTCATGTCTTACAAGTCAAAACAAATATTCCATTCACTTTTTTATTAGTAGAAAAACAAGAATTGTTTTGAAAATGACATGGAGATTACTTTCACAAAAATTTATAAAAAGTAAAAACGGGTAAAAATTTCTTTAATAAATAATTTAAGAAATGTTTAAAACATTTTTGAATTTTTTTTAAAAAAATCATTGTTTTAGAAGAAAACAGATTTCTGACTGAAAAGATAAATGAAGTTAGATTTTCTTAAATAAATTTTATCAATCATTTAATGTAACAATTACTATGAAAATTTTACCATTTCTTAAAATAAAATGAATTATTAAATAATAATGATATTATATGTCAAAGGGTTGTTATATACACTATATAGAATAAATTAGGTTCATGGCATTTTAATGTGCCTTAATGAAATTAAATTGAGACAATGTCCTTTACCTCACGCTTCCTTTTTTTATTAAATGTGATTTGAACTACTATATAGTGGGTTGAACAAGTTATTAACTTAAAAAGAACCATATTAATATTTATAATATCATATATGATCATTTCATAACATATTATCACCCTTTTATTAAAAATCCTTCATTATTTTCATTATTTTGGGAGTTAATTGTCTTGTATTCTCATGCATGTTTCATCATAAACTATCTGGTTTTAGAGAATATTATATAGTTATATCATATATAGAATAATAATAATGGATTTAATTTCATATTTTTACATCAATTATAATTTTTTACCTAATCATTAATTATTTTTATGAAAAATAGACTATGTTACATCATCGAGACGGTATGACGTACGTACATATGAGTAACGTTTCTATTTTTCAATGTTCATTAGGGAAATGAGGTAAGTAATATTTATCATTCCTAAATTATAATAATATATTATATAAAATATTATTTTTTAAAATATACCTATATGTATCATCAATGTTGTGTGGTGATGAAATGAAAGTCACATCACTTTGTGAAAGTGGTAGTCCACACGTAAATGAATGTTGTTACCATTTTTTAGTGTAAAAAATCAAAATCATATATTATCATCCGAGAATGATAAATATGAGATGTATATAATAATTATTTTTTCATATCATATATTTTTATTTACTTTAAAATTATTACATTCCATGTAAAACATTAGGGAAAAAGAATAACATCACTTCGAGAGGCGGTAGTCCTCCATACACACGAGCGATGTTATTGTATCCATTATGGAATAGAAAGTGTAAGAGGTATATATTATATAATGAAGAAATATGGTTAATTATGTTTTAGATATCATATATTTTCTTTATATTTATCATCATACTCAACCTTTAGAGGTGGTAATGGAAAAAATGAATGACATCGTTTTGCGAGGTAGTAGTCAGCCACACACATGAATGATGGTTTCATAACCTATTTGATGTATGTGGGGATGTTTATAGGTCACTAAATTGAAATAAAAACATCTCAGTGTATTTAATATCTTTAGGTTAATATATCATCATGTTTTAATAATAATTTAAGGAGGTGGAGGATGAAATAAAATAAAAATGTTGATTGAAGAACGTTACCTCTTCATTGGGTATCTTCCATAGGATGGCATCAAAATCCTTCATAGGGTGGATTTACAAGAAAAAGGGATTTTTAGGTTGAGAAGAGGGATTTTTTAAAGTTATTTGGGTAGTTATTGGATGATAAATAGGGTTTTAATGTGTTGATAAGAGAGGACGGGGTGGGTTTTTATATGTGAGGTGGGTGGTACAACTGTAATTTTTTAAAAGAAAAAGGTATACCTACATTTTTCACATGAAACAGGGGTCCAAAATGAATTATCCTCAAGAATCATACATTATAGGGTATAAATATGGCCATAAAATAGATTTTACAAAAATATCAGGTCATTTTAATGGATATACATTTAGTTTAACACCCGAGTAAATCTATTTTTACCTTAACCGCGGTAATTAATTTTTATTATTTTCACAATTAAATTTGGTCTAAAATTGAGCTGACCTTATTTGATAATATAAATTATTATGATTTTAAATATTTAATCCATTTTTACAATTCCCATTCACATAATAATCCAAATTTTATTTAAAATTAATCTCGTAGATGTGATGAAACAAGTAGGTTTTTAATGTGAAAATGTTCAACATTTTACAAGGTTATTAAATAAAAATTCGATAAGAAAATGATTCTAATGATGTAAATTGGATTGATAGATATATATTTCAACTAATTTTTCAATAAACCCAATTCAAAATATAATTTATCTTTATAAATAATTTAAACAAATAATCAATTTTAAATTAAAATTTAGTATTTTTTCATTATTCATTGAAAAAAAATATTTCAAAAAATATATAAAAATGCACCAAAATATAATTTTAATATTATGAATTCAAAAAAAATTATTTTCTAAATTTAATTTTATAAATTTGGTAAAAATATATTCTAAATTATTTTCACAAAGCGTGACAAAACCATCTATTAGAAAAAATATGGTTTTTCAGAAAAGATTTCTTTTTCTTTAAAATGATTATTATTTTATTTCAAATCAATATATAACTATAACTTTCATAATTTAGTATTTATTATTCATCAATTCCAATTTAATTTCAATTTTACAATTGTATACTATATTTCAATTCATTTCGAATTAGGGTTACGTGTTCCACAAGCTATCGATGAGATTAAATTTAAAGAAATATATCTTGTGGGTTGATTAAGATTAGTGTTGCATGTCACATATGGTATTAAATACAATGTAATTCTCTAATTATTTTAGTTTGTTAAAAATTTCACCAAATATTTTTTTTACCCATAATTTTTTGGAAGTATATTTTTCCATTCCACTCTATATTTTAATTATATCTTGAGCAATAGTGCTTATAATTTTATAATTATTATTTCATAGAAAAAAGAGGACTATTTTTTGAATTTCATTTAACTACATGAAATTATTAGATTTATATTTATTTATACTAAAAATTGATTGAATCTTATGATGTAAAGTGACCACATGGGTTTCTAAAAGTGACTACATGTGTTGTTTTTATTGTGATCATATATGTTATGTTAGGTGAATGTATGTGTTATTTTAAGTGACCATATGCGTTTTTTAAGTGATTAAAGTTCCTTTTAAGTCAACAAATTATATGATAAAGTCACCATCTAAATATTTTCCAAAACTAGAAAATTTTTATATATGAAATAACCATTAGAGATAAAACTACCACATGACCAAATCTTATGAACACCTAAAGTATGATGAAAGTTCAACCAACCATTCTCCTTATAGCAACATATATTATCAAACAATATAATTTCTTCACGGGGTCGGTATATTGACCATACATTGTTATTCCAAATCACCAAAAAAAATATTATAAGAGTAATTTAACTGACTACATGGGAATATACCTCATGATCACTCAGCACTCATGGTTAGCTTGATACATTATTTTTTTCTAAAAGATGAAATATTGAGCATGCTCTATTTTTCATTATTTTTTATAATATAATTTAAAAAAAAATTATTTATTATTTTCAGAAATTAATTAGTTTCTAAAATTCATATATAATACATGAAAATAATTAGTGGGTTATTTTAAATATGTTTTAAGGGGTTTTAGTTGGTTCTTTTTTTTATGAATACACATACAAAGTATATTTCAAACTGCTAATTTTTTAAATTTTGGGTTGATTTTCCATATCTTTTTATTTTATAAATTAGTATTTAATGACATAGAACTTATTAAAAATTATTATGTAGTGCTTAATGGAGTATAATTAAATTTTTAGTAATTGCACACTACTTAAAATTAAAAAGTATTTTTAGATTTGAAGTATAATAGTCAAATTGTCCTATGATTTTTATCGGATTTATTTGACCTATTATTTTTGAGATTATTTGAATTATTTAATTTTTAATTCAAATTATTTTTAATTAGAATTTATATTTTTAATTTAAATAATTCTTTTTCAATTACTCTGGAATTATAATTATCTCTCTCGTAGATAATTTTTTATTTTGAATTTAAATTACTTTTCCTGGTTGGCGATTAGAATGATAGTTTTTAAAATATTTTTTAATGGAGTTAGGACACATTCAAACTACCTAAATTTATAATAATATGAACATTTGAGAATTTTAAAGGCTTTATTCTGAATGTTGATGTTCTATACATACCATGTCTTGTGTGGTCTTATTGTCATCTATTTCATTAATTGTCAGATATTATACAAAAGCTTTTCTAACTTCTTTTACAACCTTAAATAGACATACTAATACACTAATAAAGAAACAATACATGTACTTATATAATTTATCTTCATTTTCATCCAAGTTTCTTGTGATTGTAACATTACTTCTCATCTCTCACATGTTATATCACTTTTGATTTATGATTTTACATTTTAAATAATTCTTTCTTAAATTATTTCTTTCTTATTATTTTGACTCGTATTTTCTAAATTTAGGACTTTTCTAGTTGTGACTCCCATAGTATAATGTCAGTATTGCAATTAGGTTCAGACTATAAGATTCTAAAGTTCGGATTTTTTGGGTTGTGACTCTTACAGTTCATTTTCATTGTTGTAATTATGTTGTGACTCCCCATAAAAAATTTAGATATCCTATTTATACATAATCTAGAAAAATTATGTTCTAATCAGGTTATGATCCCATTTTAAAAATAATTTTAGTGGATAAAATATTTACCATATAATAGAGAGGTATAAGAGTGTACTATGTCAAATTTGGACCTAATCACTACAAAAAATTCTTGTGTTCACTTTTTTGGATGCTAATAAAATTTGTTAATTAACATTGATAATAAATTTATTTGGTAAATAATTTAAGTTGGTTTATTCACCCCCCCCCCCCCCTCTAGACAACCTATCACCAAACAATTGGTATCAATGTTTAGACCTTATTAAGGATATTTTTCCCTATTATTATTTTTAATGATACCTATATATATTTATTAGAGGTTGTCCCTCTTTGTATTTATTAGATTATCTTTATTTTCTATTACCTGATACTAAAAATCAAAAGATGGCCTTATTATGGATAGATTTCTGAGGATGTTTCTCATTATTATATCAACCATATAGTATAAAGAACATATTTCCCTTGATAATAGAGTCCATTTTTATATTTTATAATGCTAACCCTTTCCAAGAGTTTACAATCTAAGGCAATGATATTTAATATGGAAGGAAAAAACAAAAAAAATTCATAGATTCTTTAAAAGATAGCTCACTTTGACATCAACGATTATGGTTACAAGCAATCCAAAATTGAGGAATACCTAAAATTATTAAGAATATAACAATAGTAACTAATGGTCAAATAATAAAAACTATCATAAGATTACCCAAATTATCTTACAGGAAACAATTATACTAATTATGTTTTTAATTACAATGTAGTAAATATTTTAAAATTTAATTTTAACATATGTGTGTTTAGTCATGTTTCTGCATGTAAAACAACACATTAAATTTGGGAGATTTTATAAGTTACTCACCATGGTTCAGAAAATTTGACTTTAAAAAATTCTGGAATGTTTCGAGTTGAGTACCAAGGAATCAATATGGGTGAAGACAAAACTAAAAAACAGATGTTCCATTGATTCTCAAGAATTGTGAATGAAATTAATTCTCATAGAGAAATATTTTACTTTACCGTTCTTATTAAAATATTACTCTGAGTGTTAGAAAATAAATGGAACGAAAAAAATTATACCATCATTGAGATCAAGAACCTAAAATAGTACGCTCTTGAAGAATTTACTGGATCACAACTTCAGTGCAAACTGGAAGTGAATAATATAGTTGAATGGAGAATATGAAATGAAAATGTGAATATTTCAAATATATAAATGTTATTTCCAATATAGTTTCTCATTTTGATCATTGGTATATTTAAAAATAACATATAGCTCAAATTTTGATTGGAGTTTACAAAATAATGAAAATTAAAGGATTTAAGAACTAATTTAGAAGAAAATATTAAAAGGAAAAAACACAAGGGAAATAAGAAATAATTTACTAATTATAATTCCTCAAATTATACTTGTTTTTAGTTCATTAACATAAGTAATATCAAGATAGACTCCCCACAACTAAATAATAAAGGTAAATATAAAAAAGGATAAGATGGCTTTAACAACTAGTTGGAGTTATATCGAATAATCTAATTCTAGTGAAGAATATGGAAATAGGAAACAATATGCTAAATTTTCCTTCATTGAAAATTTAAATAATGTTAATCATTAGGTATTTTATTTTTTTACATTCTGATTCTAATTATGATTATGAAAATATGTATATTTCTGAGTTAAATAAAGAAATTAAAATTTTGAGAAATTTCGTTTTCAAAGCTGATGATTTGGATAATAATATAAAAAAAATAATGAAAATATTGTTTCTAAAAAAATCCTTTACATGAGAATGCTAAACTAATTGATACTTCTTAATATTCTCATGATAATGTTCATTATGATTCAAAATATGATCAGGATTTGAATGAAAATTTTAAAATGGATGTTGAAAATATTAAGAAAGGTTTTGAAAATCAATTAAAGGAGGTGAAATGTGTCATAAAATTATGTCTTTTAGTATATAATAAAAAAATATGTTATTGACTATGGAAGTAGATTACATCAAATGTACCAAAATAATTTTGAGAAAATTAAAAATGGTTGCACTTCTACTATCACATGTTTTAGATGTATCATGAAAATACTCTTTGAAAATAATTATTCTCTTATATTTAATAGTTTTTGGAATTACAATGACATAAATTTTTAAATCATTGTTATATTGAGTACCATAAATTAATTTTTTAAATTTAGTGTTGGTACCAAAAATTATTTTACTAATCTGATTGGACCAAAAGTAGCTTGGGTACCAAAATTGTCTAGTATCTGATTTTATCAAAAAATTACCTCAGATGTCTCAAGAACAACATATGGTACATGTAAATTTGTTTCTATATAAATATTATCAAAGTCCAATACAATTTTTTAACATAAAAAAATGTAATGGAGGCACTGTTACATTTGGAGATAATTACAATGTAAAAGTGAATGGGCCACATGATGTCGTTTATTACGGATGGGAGATGATTAGATTAAACTTAAATTTAACAAACTAAACATAGATACAATGGTGTAGCCCATTGGAAGTATGAGGATGAATCCACATAGATATATTTCATGAAATAAACCTAATGGTAAGAACCTTTTGGGTGGGATTCCTAAAGTTCACTTTATGTGGGTTGGGTTTACTAAACTATGTAGCTTGGGATTAATTAAAATTAAAGGAAGGGTTCATGGTCAATTCTAGGACATGGGTAAAAAATAATCCTAAATATATCTTGGGATAGACTTATTGAATATGCTGAAAAGCGATGAAAAAGTTTGTGATTGATCTTGGTCCAACCAATTGGATCAACCAAAGATGGAAACAACTCATTAGCCTAAATATAATTGAATTCATAATCATAGGAAACTTTTATTTCATGCAAAAAGATTCATGGGCTATTGGTCCTAGCCAGATCAACTCCAAATAGGGTATGGACATTCTATTACACCTTTGATAGTTTGGGAAGATGTAATTTAATGGTATTGAGAATTGTTTTTATCCTAGTTACTATTCATAGAGTTAAAAATTTTGGATTTTAGATATCATTAGGTTCAAATCAACCCCTAATGTCAACCCCTAACCATAAGCAGATTATGCATTCAAGAAGTAATTTAATGAAAGAAGGGAAATAGATGTCATGATTTCCAAAAAAAATAAATGATTCAATGTAAATCAAACCAAAATTAAAATTTTTGAATGAAATTAAAAACTAACGTGAATAAAGAAATAATGAAGAAAATAGGAGGACTTAAAATTTCAAATCAATCAATATTGAAATCAAATTATCTGAATAGAAAGGAAAAACAATCAAGTCATTGAATCCCAAATGGGAACAATTTAATGCTTGAAAAAATAAAAGAAAGTATTAGAGACATACAAGAATGAAAATTGGTAATAAATTGAAAATAAATTAAAACAGAAATAAAATTGTTCAACATCGTTCCTACATGTAATGGCCGAGACCCTCAAGGTCCATACCATTTCCAAATTTCCAGATCCTAAGGGTGGCATCTCTGGGGTAGGGCATCATTTTGGTGTGCGACAGATAGGCGTGACACGATCGGTGTGTCACCGATTGGTGTGAACGATCAGCATGTCAATGCACACCATTCGGTGTGTCACCGATTGGTGTGTCACTGATCGGTGTGACCGATCGGCATGACATGATCGTTGTGTCACCGATTTGTGTCTCACCGATCGGTGCGACCGATCGGCATGACATGATCGGTGTGACAGGATCTATGTGTCACCGATCGGTGTCACTAATCGGTGTCTCACGGATCAGTGTGACATGATCGGTGTGACACGATTGGCATGTCACCGATCAGTGTGACCGGTCGGTGTGTCACCGATCGGTGAGACCGATTGGTGTGACACGATTGGTGTGTCACCAATCGGTGTCACCGATCGGTGTCTCATCAATCCGTGTGACACAATCAGCGTGTCGCCGATCGGTGTGACACGATCGGTGTCACCCAGCCTTGTTGAGTTTTTCTTCTACATTTTTACTGTGATGCTACTTTTAATCATTTTTTGTAAGTGGTTCAAGGTCGTTTCTAGCCCCATAATCAATGTTTAAATTCCTAAGAGTGGGGAGACCCTCAACGGACCCGGATGTGTTCCCGCAAAACGTTCCCCACTGTTTATATAAAATCCTTTAAAGTCACAGATGTTACCACCTTTTCTCGATGAGAGTTTTTAAATAACAATTAATTTAGTCGTGTGTAACCACCCAACCACGTGGTGAAACCCTAATCCAACTTTAAAGCCGTTCAAATTTATATATCCCGTAACAATGGGATCTCATCCTTATATCGCACAGGAATTCCTTTTACTTCTTCCTCTTGGCTGGTTTCCTTTTCTTCCTGGTGCGTTTGGAGTTCCCCTTCCTGAGGCAAGTGGTGCGCCTATGCCGAAGCCTTTCTGCTCACCCTTGGAGTCCCCAACGTTCCTCCCCTGCAAGTCACACATCCCCAGTTCCTGCTGCGTGGAGAATAACATCGATCCTTGATCAACCAGGTAGAGATTTTCCTTCGTCTCTCCTTAATGTGTATCATGCGGGGTGGGTATTCTACCGTTTCTGTGGGAATGGATGAAACAAAACCTTAATAATGATAATAAACAAACTGTTAAAGAATGGAGGGGTGAGTTTGATTTTTTTTTTTTTGTACTATTTTATAATTGCTATATATTGTGAACTGTATGGTCTTAGGATCACTAAAATTCACGGCCGTTGGTGGTCTTTCCTTGTGATCTAATAAACCCTTGTCTTCTGTGAAGATTAAATAACTGTAACATGGAAATTGGTTAATCCCTTAAACTCGGTTGGTTAAATGGATACCCAATGAACATCAATCCTTGTGTGGTCACCCCGGTTAACCAAAAAAATAAGAACCTAATGATCAATGTTCTTGAACCTGGAAGTTCCCTGCTCTGTTTTGATAGTAGTTGTGTTGTTCTGTTTAATGCTTATGGGGTGATGTGGATGGGGATGGTATCCTTTGTTGTGGTACGATTGTTTGTTGTGAATTTGAAGTCATGTGGGGCTATATCTTGAGGCTTGGTTTGGTTCCATTACTTTAAGGTATCTCACCGATCCCTTTGTTGTTCTGACTTCAGAAGAGAACCGGGTGTGAATGCTTAATTTGATGTTTGGTTGTTTCTCTTTCTCTGGACTGTAGGTATGTCGGTTAGTTTCCCATTAGTGCATATTTCACTTAAATGGGACAACTTGAACATGGAAATAAGAATGGGTTAAATGGGGAATTGGTTTTGGGAATGAGTTGTGACTCAACCGTGAGTGTTGTGCCTTTCTTTTATGAATTAATAGTAATGGGGGTGTTTGTTATTAGGTTTTGGAACCCCTGGGTTGGGATGAGTGCTTGTTACCTATACATATATTTTTAGTTTTTATGTTTCTTATTCTCACCCCACCCAAGTTGAGCACTTAGTACCGGACACCCCCATTTCATGGGGGAGGGTGTTTTTTCCAAAACTCATTAGAGTGGTGGGTTATTAAGTCCTTGTGTGCTCCTATTCCAAATAGCACAAGACTCATCGGGCAGGCTGTGATGGGATGAGGTCCATTATAGCCCAAGATTCTTTGGGAAAGGTAGTCGGGTGGTTGTCCTAGGTCTGTGCAGGCAGGTTGTTTCCCAAGAGTCTTCGGGATGAGGCCCAGCTATCTTTAGGCATGGAAGTAGTTATTTTGGCCCATGTGTTTACAGGCGTGGCTACTGGTGGTTGTTGTGGCCCAGGTGTTTGCGGTTGGGATGTGTGGTAGTGATGTCCCAGGTGTGTGTGGGAAGGGAGTGGTAGCGGGATTGCAGTGAGAATGGAGGGAGAGGTTCGATGCATTGGATGTCTTCAATAAACTGTGGGAAAGTGGTGTGGGGTACCCCAATATCGATGTGCTATTAATATACATTAATTGACTTTCATTATTTGAGGATTGTTCCTTGGTGAGGCTTGGGTGGATAGTTTTTCTTGCTAGCTGCATTGATTATCTCTTTTCTCACAGGGCATTAGAATGCCTCCCCACTTTTGCCCGATAGTCTTTGGTTTTTCCCTACTATGTATACTTGTATGCTCACCCTACATTTATAAAAAAACATTCAGGTTTCTTGGAGGACGTCAGGGATCGTGCAGGGTCGTACTAGTTCAGACATTTGGACAGTTGTTTTTTCTTTTTTTCTTTCTTTTGGTACTTCTTTTGGGGTTTTCTTTTACTTTTGTATCATTTACTTTTTTATCATGAATATGGGAATGGTTTTCGTTGGATTTACTTTTAACCCCCAATTTTGGGGTTGTGGGATTTGCTATCATATTTCCCAATACTAATAAAGAAAAAGGGTAATGCCTTCCATCTTGTGTGTGATTGTATACCCTTGGTGCTAGTCGCCACTCCGGGACCTAATGTAGGTGGGTCTCAGGGGTCATTATCTCTCCTTCAACTTGAAGATGGAAGGGTCTGTCAATCTATTGTCCCTCCTCTCATCTTGGTGAAGCTAGGTTGTGACAGAATTGTATCAGAGGAAGTGAGGTTGAGAGATAGGATGGAGTATGGGGTTAGGCATAGTGAGGATTGCATGGGATGGTAGGGCAACAGTGTTGGGTGATCTTGGTGTGTGAAATGAAGCCAAGGAAGACCGACTAGGACATGGTATTTTAGGCCCCCCCATGATCCAATGCAAGGACTCTGGGCCTATCGAATGACCAAGTGAGGCTGCACTGATTGCAGGGTAGAGACCCTAGGGAAGGTACATGCATCATAATGACTTGTATTCTTATGTTTCATGGGTATTTGTTTTGATTTAAAATGAATAAGAAGTCCAAGAAAATTTAAAAACAATATTCAAAACTACTCGGGCTTAGGCATTCCTTGTTTACCTTGAAGCTATGGAACCTGGGAGATGACCACGATTAGTGCGGGCGATCGAGGGTGAGGAGGTTGACTTGGCTGATCGACAAAGGGCTGACCGAGAGTTGGAGGACGATCAGGGGAAAAAAGATGCTTCGTGCCTTTCAGCAGCAGACCCTTGAGAAGTACGAAGGAAGAATCTCTGACGTGGAGACAGAGAGCTAGATAGAGGAGTTGGTGATAGATTTCAGCTTGATCTGGGCTCCAACGAAGTACTGGGTTCCTTTGGCCATAAGCCAAATGCGGGGAGCTGCACGTTAGTGGTTGACGCTTTATCTTGGGTAGAAGAGGGAGTCTGAGGTGACGTGGGATGACTTCGAGAGGGAGTTCTGGGAGTAATTCTTCTCTTCCACGGTGAAGGCAGAGAAGAGGCAAGAGATACTCTCCCTCCAGTAGGGGATCATGTCAGTGAGAGAGTTGTGGATCAAGTTCAAGGATCTCCTCCACATTTCTCTGGACCACTTTCTAGATGAGGATTCTCGAGCGAGACATTTGGAGGAGGCACTTTGACCTTCTCTCCAGTATGATGTTACTCTCTTCACCCTACCAGCGTACTTAGAGGTCCAGAAGAAGGATGAAGTAGTAGAGAGGGTTCACACGCTAGGAGGTGTATCACGAGAGGGATTCCAGTTGGGCTCTTCGAAGGGGAAGGCTGTTAGGAGCATACCTCCAACATTAGGGCCATCTGGGTTTCGACCTGAAGGAATCAGGCCTCCGCAGTTCCAATTCCGATCTCACGGCCCTCGCCCTTTTCTTTTGGGCCGAGGGACAAGATGCTTCATCTATGGATTCCATGGGCACCTTCGAAATCAGTGCCCAGGCAGAGTGCAGTATGGCGGGGGTGGGCTGGTTCAACGCCCACATCAGTAGTAGCAGTTTCTAGATAGGCCCTTTCAACAGAAACAGCAGGGGAAGCAAGCTCTCGCTTCTCTGAGGGCAGGCGTTGCAGGAGGGGGCCAACCTTAGGGCGCTCCTCAGGGACCTAGACCAGGTCACGGTCGGGGAGGTGGTCGAAAACCGAGGGGAAGAGGAGTTTGGCGTGGACAATTAAACGTCGTTGAGGCAGTGGTTCTAGCAGACCCAGAAGGCGTTCGAGGCACGATCGGCTTGTTTAGTACTCTTGCCTATGACTTGTTGGATACAGGATCTTCACACTCCTTTGTTACACCCAATCTGGCTCGCACTCTGGGTTTAGATGCTGAGAGACTTCCAGTGCCCCTGGTGCTGAGCACACCACTTGGAGGTTAGACCAACTTATCTTATGGTTTTCGAGGGTGTAGACTGATGATAGGGCCACATCAGTCGATCAGGGATCTTCTACTATTGCAGATACATCCATACGATGTCATCCTAGGCATTGACTGGTTGTTCTCTATATGTGTCGTCATTGACTGCTTCTGAGGAAGGGTCGTTTTTTTACATTTGGGCGGCTGACTTGTAACTTTCTTCAGCGAGCGGGGTTTCCAAAAAAGCAGCAGGTGAGATAAGCCCCTCCTTTCCTTGTTAGCTGAACTATCAGTGGAGTCAGTGGATGCAGAAATGGTGGAAGTCCCAGGGAGCTTAAGTGAGTTTATGGACATCTTACTTGATGATGTGGCGACTCTACCCCCTCAACGTGATGTTGAGTTCGGGATAGGCTTGTAACCTGGTGCCCATCCGATTTCTATGGCTCCCTACCGGATGGCACCTTTAGAGTTGCAGGAGTTTTGGATTCATATTGATGATCTGTTGAAGAAGGGTTTTGTTTGACCAAGTGCGTCACCATGGGGTTCTCTAGTCTTATTCGAAAAGTAGTAAGATGGTGGTCTCAGGTTGTGCATAGACCACCGGAGACTGAATCAGGTAACAGTCAGGAATTGTTACCCTCTCCCGAGGATAGACGACATTTTCGACCAGTTAAAAGGGGCAAGGTGGTTCTCCAAGATTGACCTACGGTCGGGATATCACCAGTACAGGGTGAAGGAGGGTGACATCTCGAAGACTATATTCAGATGCAGATATAGGCACTTTGAGTTTTTGGTCATGACGTTCGGTATTACGAACGCTCTAGCTGTGTTCATGGGGCTCATGAACTCCGTCTTCTAGGAATACCTGGATCGGTTCGTAGTCGTTTTTATTGACGACATCCTGATCTACTTAAGGTCATAGGAGGATCATGCTGAACACCTAAGAATAGTTTTAGAGGTCCTCTAACAGCACCAACTCTATGTGAAATTTTCCAAGTGCAAGTTCTGGACGCGAGAAGTGCACTTCCTTGGGCACGCGGTGTTCGAGCAGGGAGTAGCGGTGGACCCATCGAAGGTCTAGGAGGTCTTTTCTTGGGAAGCGCCCAAGAACGTTACAAAAGTTCATAGTTTCCTTGGACTATCAGGCTAATATCGGAGGTTCGTGACCAACTTCTCCCGAGTTGCAGCACCATTGATAGCTTTGACCAAGAAGGACCAGGCTT
The DNA here is from genome assembly GCA_963277665.1 of Viscum album. NCBI lineage: Eukaryota > Viridiplantae > Streptophyta > Magnoliopsida > Santalales > Viscaceae > Viscum > Viscum album. Next base: position 220,262,880 of record OY728167.1, read on the forward strand.
TAGTGTGGAATGGGCAGTGCGAGGCAGCCTTCACCTATCTGAAGGATAAGTTGGTAAGTGCCCTAGTGCTGAGGTTTCCAGAAGAAGGGGCGGTGTATGAGGTGTTCTGTGATGCTTTAGGACAAGGACTCAGGTGTGTGCTGATGCAACAACAAGGGGTGATCTCTTATGGGTCTATAAATTTAGGTCCTCATGAGCATAATTATGCCACCCACAATCTGGATCTTGCGGCGGTTGTGTTCTCACTAATGTTATGGTGCAAATTACCTCATCGGGGAGCACTTTGTGGTCTTCACAGATCACAAAAGCTTGAAGTATATATTCTCCCAGAGGGACCTGAACTTATGGCAGTGAAGTTGGATGTATTTTCTTCAGGACTACGGCTTTGATATTTCCTACGCCTCAGGAAAATGGAATGTGGTGGCTGATGCCTTGAGCAGGAAGTCGAAGAAGGATGCAGTTCGAGAGTCGGCAGATGCTTGGAAGGCGATGGAGGAGTTGGCTTCCCTCTACCTGGATGTATGGTAGGATGGTGGTAGAGGTTGTATGTTTCAGATGATAGTTCAATCCTCTTTCATATGGTAGGTGGAGGAGTCTCAATGAGGAGACATAGAGAGTGAAGTAATACGTGACCGGGTTAACCAAAGAGATGCTCTGGAAGGGTGGATGGAGGATCGTCAGAATCAGATGCTTTTTTGAGGGAAGTTGTTCATTCCTGAGATGATGCATGAGAGAGTTCTTGGTGAGTTCCACAACTCACCCCTAGTAGTGCACCTGAGGGTTTCCAAGATTCACCAGGGTCTGAGGAGTCAGTTTTGGTGGCCCGGGGTAAATCGGGAGGTGGCGGAGTTCGTGGCCAGCTGCCTAGTGTGTCAGCAGGTGAAGGTTGAACACTGTGTTCCAGGAAGTCTGTTACAACCTTTATATGTCCCCAAGTGGAAGTGGGATGACATCTTGATTTATTTCATCACAGGACTACCCAAGGTTCATGGAGGTTGTGATGATATATGGGTAGTGGTAGACCGGTTGACGAAGTCGGCTCACTTTCTGGCGATCAAGGAGTCGGGTTCAGTGGATTCCATAGCACGGAGATACGTGGATGAGGTGGTGTGGTTGCATGGAGTTATGAGGTCCATAGTCTTGGATAGAGATGTACGGTTTACCTCACGAGTCTGGAAAGGATTTCAGGATGCTTTTGGAACCCATCTACGTCTTATCACTACTTTCCACCCCCAGACAGATGGACAGACAGAGTGCACCATCTAGAAAATGGGGGATATGCTACGGGTATGTATTCTAGACTTTGTGGCATCGTGGGAGTGACACTTTCCCCTAGTATAGTTTTTCTACAATAATAGCTATCAATCTACCATTGTCATGGCTCAGTTCGAAGCTTTGTATGGGGGGCCATGTCGCTCACCCGTGTGATGGATTGAGGTTAGGGAATTAGGTGTTCTTGGCCCGGAGGTGGTGCAGAGAATGACAGGGAAGGTTCAGCTTATACGGGAGAGGATGAAGGCGGCTCAAGACTGACAGAAGTCATATTCTGATAATAGGAGGATACCCTTGGAGTTCGGGGTCGGGGACCACGTATTCTAGAATGTCTGCCCTCGGTGTGGACAACGGAGGTTCGGAAGAGGGAGTAAGCTTTCTCCAAGGTTCATCGGACCATTCTAAGTGTTGTGGCAGGTTAGAGAAGTGGCTTATCAGCTAGTGCTACCATCGCTGCTACAAATAATACAAGACGTCTTCCATGTGTCACAACTCCAATGGTATCTACATGAAGATTCACACGTCCTCGACTGGGGAAAGCTGGACATCCAGGCCGACATGACTTTTGTAGAAAGACCAGTGAGGATCGATGATTGTGAGGAGAATGTACTCCATGGATGGACCATTCATTTGGTTCACGTGTTGTGGAGGCATGGTGGGCTCAAAGAGAGTACCTAGGAACAGGAGGCACAGATGCGCACCGAATACCCAAATATGTTGTGAGTTTTGTTCAGTTTTGTTTGTACTTGTTTGTGATGGAACTCTTTACCTTGTTAAATATGGAATGTATTGTTTTCCTTATTCTCTAGATGCGCGTCAAGTGTCCCGACAATGGGGAGGGGAGGACACAACCCCTAATCAAGACGCATTAAGGTGGATGTGATTAAACCCGTGCGGGCGAGTCAGTACCGCCCAAAGCGGATAGTATCTTGACATGGAGGAAGAAACTCCCTAACCTATATGACTGGACATCATGACCCTTGAATGTTGTGTGGTTACTTAAGGGAGAGGTGTCCCTAGATGTCGATGAGGTCCACTCATGAGAGGTATCTTTCAAGGTGGTTGTTCGGACCCCCCCCCCCTCTTTTCTTCAGGTATAGTTTTGATTCTCGAGGACGAGAATAGTTCGAGAGGTATCTAATGTAATGGCCAATACCCACATGGTCAATCCCTTTTCCAAATTTACTGATCCTAAGGGTGGCGTCTCGGGGGTAGGGCGTCATTTCGGTGTGCGACTAATCAGCGTGACATGATCTGTGTGTCACTAATCGGTGCGACCGATCGGCATGACATGATCGGTGTGTCACCGATCAGTGTCTCACCGGTCGGTGTGACCAATTGGCGTGACATGATCGGTGTGTCACCGATTGGTGCGGCCAATCGGCATGACACGATCGGTGTGTCACCGATCGGTGTGACACGATCTGTGTGACATGATCGGTGGGACATGATCGGTGTTTCACCGATCGGTGTGACACAATCGGTGTCACCCAACCTTGTTGAGTTTTCCTTCTACAATTTTTCCCGTGACGCTACTTTTAACCCTTTTGGGAAGTGGTTCAAGGCCATTTTTAGCCCCATAATTAATGTTTAAATTCCTTAGAGTGGGGAGAACCTCAATGGACCCGGTTGTGTTCCCACATAACGTTCCCCATTGTTTATATAAAATCCTTTAAAGTCATAGATGTTCCCACCTTTTCCCAATGAGATTTATTAAATAATAATTAATTCAATCATGTGTAACCACCCAACCGCATGGTGAAACCATGATCTGACTTTAATGCCATTCAAATTTCCATATCCCATAACAACGGGATATTATCCTTATATAGCACGAGAATTCCTTCTCTTTCTTCCTCTTGGCTGGTTTTTTTTCTTCCTGGTGCGTTTGGAGTTCCCCATCCTGAGGCAAGTGGTGTGCCTATGTCGGAGCCTTTCTGCTCACCCTTGGAGTCCCCGACATTCCTCCCCTGCAAGTCGCGCATCCCCAGTTCTTGGCACGTGGAGAAGAACTTCGATCCTTGATCAACCAGGTAAGGATTTTCGTTCATCTCTCCTTACTGTGTATCATGCGGGGTGGGTACGCTACTATTTCTGTTGGAATGGATGAAACCAAACCTTAACAAAGATAATAAATAGACTGTTAAAGAATTATGGGGTGCATTTGAAAATTATGCTATACTCTTTTATTACTGCTATATGTTGTGAACTATATGGGCTTATGCTCACTGCAAATCATGGTCGTTGGTGGTCTTTCCTTGCACACTAATAAACCCTTATCTTCTGTGAATATTAAATAAATGTAACATGGAAATTGGTTAATCAGCTAAACATGGTTGGTTAAATGGATACCCAGTGAACATCAATCCTTGTGTGGTCACCCTGGTTAACCAACAGAATGAAGAACCTAATGATTGATGTGCTTGAACCTGGAAGTTCCCTACTATGTTTTTATAGTAGGTATGTTGTTCTGTTTAATGCTTATGGGGTGATGTGGATGGGGATGGGATCCTCTATTGTGGTACGATTATTGTATGTGAATCTGAAGCAGTGTGGGGCTGTATCTCGAGGCTTGGTTTGGTTCTAGTACATTGAGGGATCTCACTGATCCCTTTGTTGTTGTGACTTCACAAGAGAACCAGGTGTGAATGCTTAAATTGTTGTTTGGTTGTTTCTATTTCTTTGGCTTGTAGGTATGTTGGTTAGTTGCCCAGTAGTGTAGATTTCACTAAAATAGGACCACTTGAACATGAAAACAAGAATGGGTTAAATGGGGAATTGGTTTTGGGAATGAGTTGTGACTCAGTCTTGAGTGTTGTTCCTTTCTTTTATGAAAGAATAGTAACAAGGGTGTTTGTGCTTAGTTTTTGGAACCCCTAGGTTGGGATAAGTGCTTGTTACCTATACATATATTTTTATTTTTTATGTTTTTTATTCGCGCCCCACCCAAGTTGAGCACTTAGTGCAGAACACCCCCATCTCATGGGGGAGGGTGTTTTTTCCAACACTCCTATGAGTGGCTGGTTATTAGCTCTTTTTCTTCTCCCTTTCCCATTTAGCCCAAGACTCATCGAGCAGGCTGTCACGGCCTAAGTTCCATTATAGCCCAAGATTCTTCGGGCAGGTTATTCATGGTGGTTGGCCCAGGTGAGTGCGGGCAGGTTGTTTCCCAAGAGTCTCCGGGATTTGGCCCAGGTGTCTTAGGGTGTGGCAGTAGTTGTTTTGGCCTAGGTGTTTTCGGGTGTAATTACGGGTGGTTGTTGTGGCCCAGGTGTTTGTGGGCGGGATGTGTGGTAGTGATGGCTCAGGTTTGTGCAGGTGGGGAGTGGCGGTGGGGCTGCAGTGAGAATGGAGGAAGAGGATCAATGCGTATGATGTCTTCAATAACTAGTGGGAATGTTTTGTGGGGTACCCAAATATAGATGTGCTATTACTATACATTACTTGACTTGCGTTATTTGGAGAGTGTGCCTTGGTGAGGTTTGGGTGGATATTTTTCCTTGCTAGGTGATTTGGTTATCCATTTTCTCATAGAGAATTAGAATGCCTCCCCACTTGTGCACGAGAGTCTTTGGTTTTTCCCTACTGATTATACTTGTATGCTCACCTTACGTTTATAAAACTATTTTCAGGTTTCTAGGAGGACTTCATGGATCGTGCAGGGTTGTACTAGTTCAGACGTTGGGACAATTTCTACTGTTGTTTTTCTTTCTTTTTGTACTTCTTTTGGGGTTTTACTTTTGTATCATTTACTTTTGTAATATGCATATGGGAATGGTTTTCTTTGGCTTTACTTTTACCCCCCAGATTTGGTGTTTTAGAATTTTCAATCTTATCTCCTGATCCAAATAATGAAAAAGGGTAATGCCTTCCATCTTGTGTGTGATTCTATACCCTTGGTGATAGTCGCCACTCCGGGACCTATTGAAGGCGGGTCTCAGGGGTCATTATCTCTCCTTCAAATTGAAGAAGGAAGGGTCATGAAATCTACTGTCCCTTCTCTCATCTTGGTGAAGGAGGGTCTTGACACTACACATCAGGGTCTCAGAATATTTAATTATCCTAAAAGGTACATGGTGTATAAATGTTTCGCATCATATATGTGCTTTAAGTGGATTCCTCTTCAAGTATATCATGGCATTTAACTGACTCTCATGTCATGTACTTCAGATCCACAAAATTTTACAAATATTATGGATCTCACCAATTTCATGACTTCTTTCTTTGGTGTGAATTAGGTTTTGAAATTTTCACATCATGTATTTTATTCACATACTGTATCTTCATCACTTTTGAAATTTGATTCTTTTAGGATGTGTACTCTTGATTCATGTAATGTACTTTCTTCACACACTGTAATTAGGATTCATGGATTCAAATTCGTCTGGAATGTGGTCTTCTCAATGGAAACACATCGGGTACTTCATATTCTTGATGTGTAATGATGAATTTTTCCATTTTTCCATCATTCCTCCTTTATGTCTTCAATTCGTATTTCTTGTAAAAAGAAACCAAAACTGACTGTATTATCAAATAAATAATGATTAAAAATTAATGAAATTAATCCAAAATGTACATTTAAATTCATCATATAAAATTCCACCACACATGAAAAATTGCATGTCCTCACGAAAAAAACATCTCAAAATGGATTCCAAAAGAGACAATTTTTAAACAAGAAACATTCATTACAACCAAGAAAATAAAACTAATTTTAAGTGGAAAAATCATGTCTATCAGAATGAATCTTGTAGAGAAAATAAATCATTACTCATAGTCATGTTCTTTATTTGGATTCATTCCACTTTTATTTACAATTTCATAACTATTCCTCTTAATATACACCCATTTATCAATTTACCTCACAATAAATTTTCTCTTATCACTCAAGGAAAATATAAATATAGTTATTCTCATACCTTGAATACATTTTTCTAACCATAGGTGTGCATTCTTTATATCATCTCCATTTGGTAAAGACAAATACAAAATTAATCATAAGGGATTATGAAATAAGGTCCAAATGACTCTGAGGATGAGGATAGGTATGAATATAGTTAAAATAAATCTAAAAAAAGTTGTTATTGAAAATATTATAGTTCATGATTATCATGAATAGGGAAATGAAGTAACACATCCTAGATAAAATTTTTCCATGAACTAAACAACTCAAAATTGGTCCATGAATATGTCAAGATAGCAAAACTAATGTTCCATGTCCCACTATAATTTTCTTTTTGTTTTCAAAAATCCTATCTAGGATATATATCACACCCATCACATAACTACATATGATCCATCATAAGATCCATCGGTCTGGTAATAGTGATTTTTGACATTCTTAATATAGAACCCATTTTTTATATTTCTTTGTTCAAAGTAACATGGTAAGCATATAAAATGAAAAAACTAATTATGAACCATATCATTCCATTCATTTAAAAGTTCCATCCTATGTCACCTCCATATCAACATACCTTGTATGTCCTTGATGAAAAATCCAAAACATTCATTCAATATAAATTCATGAATCGTACCAATAATAGAATAGGAAGGGATACTAATATTGAAATGGATCCATCATAGAAAATTTATTGATGGATCCTATGTGCTAAAGAAGGATATATTTTTAGGTGGGTATCAGGAAAAATGGATCAAAATATATTTATTCAATCATTTTAATAATGTTTTTTTCATAACATCATGAATAAGATATCAATGAATGTTATGATAGGCTTTCATGTCCCAAGTATCTCCCAATAATTATGATCAGTAAATAATATGAAAATGATGTTCTGCAATCTAATTGAGAATGGGAGTATAAAAAATTACTAGAAATCACTTTGGGAATAGTATCCATTAATAAGTTAATCAAATGAAATTTCAAGAATCTGGAATTAGATTTAAATTCACCAACTCAAAAATCATCCTAAAAATCTAAAGATGAATAAATATAGACTTCAACAATCACAATCCTAAATTTTTATTTTATTTGAATTATTGTAATGACATTTCAAGATTGAATATTTCTTTTAATGAAAAATGTCTCAATATAAGTGAAAATAAAAAAGATACAATTTTATTAACAATAATGATCAATAAAGACCCCCCCCCCCTAAAATGAAATAGTGTCTTCAATCTTATATAATGTGATGTGGGGAGTTATCAATCGAAGAAGAGATATAAATGAAATTGAAATTATGAATTAAAAATAGAGAATCTACATCTCCCTGTAATGAAAATCATGCCATGGTTAAATTTTTTGGATGGTAGTTTTATATTGTGAAAGATATAAAAATTGATACAAACAAAATAACTTCATTTGAGAAACCATTAGTCCACAGGGGATAAAAAATATTTAAGAAGATATATGGAAGGGTAAAATAGATTAGATAGATTTATTATGTGGCTACAAAGAATATAGGGATTAACTACAGATAGAAAAATCTAAAAAAGTAAAATAAAGGTCCAATGAACACAATTGAAATAAAGGAATAAAAAAATATGGGTCTCCACCCATAATATTCTAGCTATGCTATCATCATCCAAAAGGAAGGAAAAATGAATCATTCAGTGTCATCCACTAGCTTAAAGGACCAATGCCTCCTATAGGAACTAGTGGATGTATCATTGAGCTCATGAGGATTCTTGGTGGGGTTAACTACCTAAGACATAGGTCAGCCGTGATAATCATATGGAAGTAGTATTTGGAATGTACGTTGGGTAGGGGATCCTAAGGAGGATGGATTTGGATTTGGATCTACTAAAGCAATACATGGATGTCATCTATATTCTGATACATCTAATATTGTATGGAATAAGTTGGTCTGACAGCCACGTCAATGACCATAGAGGATGTTAAAGAGATAGATATTTCTAAAGTAAAGTAGAAATAAAAAAGAAAATATGCCAGTAAGAATTGTATCCAAAATATAGTATTCCCTATATATATATGAAAAATGATACATCTATGAAAAAATGAATACAAGTGGGTATAAAATGGCCCAAGATAGTGTACATTATTGGAGTGGTATAAGGACATAACTAAAAAGAATAGGCATGCTCAATGGTCTCTGCATCATAAATCTCACGAACAGTGGTGGTCAAGATCATCTCTTCCAATTATATCTCAACTATAGATTTAGGGGATATAAGATCAATTACGGTGGTGAGTGTATTGTAAATAGTAGCAATCTTGTTTGAAGATGTATGGGGTGAGGTGACGATCCATACTAGGGCCATATGTCTGGTAGCTAGATCAATCGGAGGCACCATGTAGGTTGATGGAATAGTAGGGCCATTTCCCCAACGATCCAACTTCTCTATGTAGTCTTATTGGGAATAAGGGTCTATGTGATTAATAGATAGATTTAAAGGGGTTTTCTATGTCTATTTAATAGATGATGAAGTGAGGAATGTGACAGTTGGTGGATGGGAAGAATTAGGGTATGGTGGTGGGGTGGGGTTGTGAAAAACAATGGTGTGATGAAGGTAATGTGGAGGATAAGGAAAATATAGCATTGGTTCTCTAGAAGATACTGGAGAAAATGGAAAATGTGGGATAGAACTGGTGGTCAGGTGTATTGTTGGTAGGTGGTGAAGTAGTGGTGGAAGGATATGTTGAAATGGTGGAAGTAGATGATGCAACTGTAGCGGAGGTGGAAGAGGGGGATGAAGTTGATGTAGGGGCTTATGGAATTATATAAGTGAGGTAACCATGAATGGGGAAAGGGTTTGGATCCTCAGCTAGATCCTCCATGTACTTTTGGGCCCACTAGTTTATCCCATTGACCTTACTCAAGAGACCCATCTATTGCAGATTGAGGAGTTCAATGGGATCCATATTCCAAAGCAAGGAAGCAGTGCGAGCTACGTCGAAGGCAAAAAAACGGTAGGAAATATGAGTAATAATGCTTCTATCCATATGAGTACCTCATTCCTACCATTCCAAGGTCATGTAATATACTTAAAACTAGTATACCATGTTGATGGTTGGGCAACCCATGGCAGAAGAGAGGATAAGAACGCCAATCAAGCTAATGTTTCCACAAGAATATCCTCTAGAAATCCATGTGTGAGTTATATCCCCATGCAAAATCTGCATGGTAGAACCCCATGACTAGGTTATCTTCATCATGTGTGGGTCATGATACCTATTCATGTGTAATCAATGCCGAGCTCAAGGCTGAATCTATCTTGTCTTGGTCTAGTAGCATGGCAGTGAATGCAGGGGAGGCAAAGAACTCCTTGATGTATATACCAAATCCAATGCTTAAATTCCCATGGTTTATCTCCCATGGTCTTCCACCCAGTTGGATGGTGTTATTCTCTACATTTAGCTTCATAGTGTCTAATAATGTGAGGAAGAGCTCCCAGTATGTCCCCTTGAACACCTCAGTGATAGTGGAGAGGTGCATCTATCTTAGCATATTGAGGGCCTCCTTGTGTATGTGAATGTTCTTGAGAATGGGTAGGTATAGGGTCTTTTTGGACCTATGTGGATTGTCTTGTAATTATACCAATCGTAACTAATTCTCATGTGTAGAGAAATGGAGGCATGGATGAATGTTTGGCCACACGACAACACCCTAGGATTAGATGGATGAGGTTTGGGACACCTTAGAAGATGATGGTGTGGTAGAAGTAGATGCAAAAGGTGAATCGTTTAGATATTCTAGTGATGTAGTTTGTACAACTACCTAGTTCTTGGGAGGTGGAGTATCATCACCCTGGGACACTCGTTTGGTGTGGGTCATTTCTAGATTAAGATGAATGAGTAGGGGTGTAGTGGACCAGAGTGTTCAGGAGAGAGGTGTGGTGGTTGGGGTAGGGGCATGTGTGTGAAGTAGTTTAGGAGGGAGTGTTGTTCATTAGATATGAAGAGGAATGGGAGGGACGTTCTAGTGTAACAGTTTAGAAGGGGGTTTTAGTGAATGCAAGATTAATAGAGGAGGGGTGGATTTGGTCATGGAACCTAAATAATGGATTATAAATTCCTCTTGAGAATTTTACATCGTGTATTTAATACAAAACATGTAATGATCGGGTTTTTAATTCTCAACACCTAAAAATTTCACATTGTGTGTTGTTTTTACATTATGTGAATTTGGTTTTCTAAAAATTTTAAATTTTGGAAACACTAGAAGGAAATACCTCTAAAACAGCTCTATTGTTATTGAAATTCCTAAATTTTCAAAAAATATAATCTAACTTATTCAAGGTTTCCACCCATATAGTGCTTCACTTGTGGCTTAAAGCAAGACATGGTTATTTTCAAATGAATTTAAATGTTAGGAAACACCCCTTTTAGAATGGTTATTGAAAATAGAGGTGTTGAAAGGGGGGATACATCCTTCATCCTAGGTGCAGTGTAATTCACATTTGTGTGAGTACTGTATCTATTTTCAATAGGAGGTAGGGTCTTTATTCCATTTTTACTGGCCATATTATGATATTTCTCATCTATATGATATATGGCTTTACAATCCATTGACATGTCATTTTTCTTAGTGTCCTTCACTGAATTAAACCCAACTTCTTTATTATAGCATCTAAATATCAATCCCCCTTGGTTAAAATTAACAAATTCTATTTCAGTGGAGTGAACTTGTCCCCCTATAGGTAAGGGGTTATCACTTTCTTCTTCAATATCCAACACACAGAAATCAATAGGAAATAAAAATTTGGCAACCATTACTAAGACATCCTCGAGAATCCCTTTAGGGTCATTTACTGAGAATTAATCAATTTTGAGTTCCACACTCATTGGTTATAATTCTTTAGCCCATGATTTTTTAAGAAACTCATATGAATTAGATTGATAATTTAAAAAATATTTCATAAGTATATTTCATAATTGTGTGTCCCTATAGTGCATGGAATGGAGAAACATATGGGTATCTAATTTTTGAAGGTAGCTTCCTCTGAACAATTGTGGAGTATTCTTCATTTATAGCGAAGACCTCTATGTCTTCCATTTTCTTCTTTCTTAGGGGAAATTCTTTAATGAATCTTTCATAAGTAGGTACTTGAGAGACTGCCTCTATAAAGGTTATGTTGATGTATAATTTCTTAACCAAATCTAGTTTTTTTAAGTTTCCCTCTTTTTGGATTGTATCATTTTCTTTAGAAAATGGATATGAGTATTTTATAGTGTCATAGCCACATAGACATTGTCCTTTTCAAGATACTACTGTAATGGTTCTTTTTCAGCTGGTTCCAACTCTTTAGTTTTCTCTTGACCAGCTTTATCAAATTCTTTTAACTACTTTTTCTCAACTAAGAATGGTTTTAGAATTTCTAGAATTATCCCACTATAAAGAAATATATTCTTAGCCAACTCTCTTGTATGAGTCCTAGTATTACAATGCAGCATACCCAGTAATCAATTAGATGGGTTCTTTGAGATTTGTACCACATGATGATCAAGTAAGTGTAGGGAATCAATTTTATTTTTCATCTTTGTCACTTTTTTGTTCATCCTTATAACTTATTTTATCAAAATGGTCATAAGAAGCTTTTGATGATTTGAACAAAGAGGTTGGGACTGTTTATGTGGCCTTAGTGGTTCTTTCTTGAATTGTTACTATTGAGCAGGTGGAAATTGAAGAGCTCTAGGAAAGGGTTTTTGGAATTGTTTTTGTGATTGAGGTGCTAGACCATGAGGTGGGAACCCAAGTTTCCCCTAATTCCTTGCTGGTAATTTTCTACTTATCTTATGATTACAACTTTGGTTAGGTTTTTATTATTTCTAATCTATACTTTGCTGATTGTATTGTTGCTGGTAGGGATGGGTCTGCTGAAACTAGTGGTTTTATTGATTATATTTAACATAATTCAAATCTTGGATTTGTGGCACTTTTAGAACTTCCTGGTTATCCTGATACAGGTGCAGCCTCCACACATCTCACAAAACTGGATCTCTGTAATGGGATTAAGATGGGGTGGTGGTCAAGATGGTAAATTAAAATATTCAAAATTCTTGGAAAGATCTTATAATTGGGCCACAAAGTGGGTGATCACTTATACTTTATGGATTCCATGTCGAGGTGGTCAATTTTCACTTTTTCACAGACTGATATTTTTGGGATATTTTATCCAACAGTTCTCTAATGACCTCAATTTTTTTCATGAACCCACCTTCCATGGAGGTATCCAAAATAGTGCAGGAATTAGGATAGATTCCCTCGTATAAAGTCTAATGTTGTATCCAAACATTGAATCCTAGATGTGTTCACTTCCATTTTATATCCTAGAAATGGTCCCATTCCTCCAAGGATGATTTTCCATCCACCCAATTGAAAGTTTGAATCTCAATTTTTAGATTCTAGGTTCGAATAAATGGGAAATATTTATCATGGAATTTCTTGGCAAGAAAATACCATATAGTGATTGACTCAGGATCTTGAATTTTCATCCAATCCTTTGCATAGTTTACAAGGAGAATGGGAAGACTGTCATTATAATTTCATTCGATCCTACGTCATGATTGATAAAGGTATCGCAACCCTCTAAAAATTTAGAAATATGTTTGTGGGTAGATTCTCTTTGGATTCCCATAAATTTCCCCATGTTTTTGGATTATTTTAATGGGTCTAGGATTGATCTTTAAAGAGTGATATTGAATTGGTGGGAGAACAATATTTGGCATAGCACTACTAATGGATGGAAAGTTGTAATCCATTATGGTATTCATTGGTAGTGCTAGTCGCTCAACCGAAAGTTTGAGTGGTTTATGTAGAGAAATATGTGGGGTGTAGTGGTGAAAGATCGTTGTGCTTAGACTTTTAAAGTGTAGGCCTAAAGAAATAGATCGATCATTCTCTGGATCGAAAGGAAGATTTCCTACTACATCTAGGATTCTAGAATGAGTCAGGGGACCCTGGAGCATTACCTAAGCTAGAGAAAAGAGAAATTGGGTTTTATTCCCTTTGGGAAGAAGTTTTTAAAAATAAAAGATGATGAAAAATAAGAAGGGGTGAAGTTATCCAAGGTTTGCATGGTAGATAATTATTCCTAAGCATAATAGTCCAAGACAATGGTTTTATAATTTGACTAGTCTATATGGAATTGTTGATTATATATGGTAATTGATCAAATTAAATTTTAATTTCCCAAACTACATATAGATGCAAAGGAGTAACATAGTGGCAGTCTAGGGTTGATCCCACAAAGACAATGCAAGAAAGAAACCCAGTTGTAAGAACCTTTTTGGAATGATATCTCACATTCACATTCGTTTTATTTGGGTTCACTAAAATTTTTATCCTTATATTAATTAAAATTAAAGCAAGGGTTCAAGTTAAATTTTAGGGTATAGTTAAAGCATAATACTAAATATAACATGGGATGGACTTATGAAATATGATGAAAAGTATTGTAAAAGATACTAATTGATTTGGTCCAACCAATTATATCAACCTGAGCTGAAAACTACTCCTTGGTCAATAGATAATTGATGACCTAAGAACACGAATAATGGATTATTGGTAGAAATAATCACATGATATCATTACTAGCCTAATAAACTCTGAATTTCTCGTAGTCGTTCAATTACACCTATGATAATTTGGGTAGATGATATAGAATGAGAGTTATAATTTCTTTAAACCTAGTTACTATCCATAGGGTTGCCAAGTTTTTATTTTAGATATTCATCAGGTACAGTGCCACCCCTACCCTGAACCCCTAACCATAAGTGGATTAGTCGTGCATTACAGAATTCAATGAAAGTAGGTAAATAGATTGAATGGTTGATATAACTATTAAACAATTCAATTTAAATAAATCTACAATTTAAATTTTATGAAATAAATTAAAACTAATTTGAATAATTAATCAATGAATAATTCATCATAAATTGATAGTTTATTGCAATCGGTATTAAAATCAGAACATCTAAATAGAAAGAAAAACAAATGATTCTTTTAATATAAAATAAAAAATGGAATTATATAAATAATAAAAGAATTTAGAAGAGACATTTGTGAATGAAAATGAAAATTAAATGGAAATGAATATATTGAGTAAAGAAAATTTTCAAATGCCCTTTCTGCATGTTGGGTTGTTGAATATTTATAAATCTCAAAAGGTACATGACATATAAATGATTCTTGTCGTGTATGTATTTTAAGTGGATTATTTTTAAATTATTTCACATCATGTAACTATATTTCACATAATTTACTTCAGATCCACAAAATTCTTTGAATTTTTTGGATCTATCATATTTCATTGCTTGATTCTTTATAAGTAGTTAGGATTTTTAACATTTCACGTCAGGTATTTTTTTCACTCTATGTATCTTTATCAGGTTTGAAATTTGAGTCTTTAGTGATTTTTGATCTTGATTCAATTATTGTACTTTCTTCATCCCTTGTATTTAGGATTCACAACTTTTAATTCAACTGATATGTGGCCTTTTTAGGGATACATGTCATGTAATTTAGATTCATGATGTGTGATGATGAAGTTTTCTATTTTTCTAGCATTCCTACTTTAAGTATTGAATTCTTAATTCCAAAAAAACCAAAGACCCATTTAATTATCAAATAAATCATGATTAAGAATTAAAAAAAAATGAATCCAAAATATATATATATAATATTTTCTTATCACAACGTAAATAGATCGATAAAGATAGTATTTCTAATTTTACTTTTATTTATAATGTTTTTATTTTGATGTTTCAAAACAAAAATTAATTAGTATACACGAATTATGTGATGATGGAATAGAAATTGAATTTCTAAATGAACAGTTTTTAGTTTAATGGAAAATTATTTATTATTCTATACTAATAAAAGTGAAAATATTTATATATATTTTCGCTGAAATAAGAGTTCAACATATTAAGTGTTTGAATGTTTTTTGGAGTGATAGGAACCTATGGAATCAATTATTATTTTATGCTAACATCATAATGTATCATAATATCTCTATACATGAGAACGTTCCACATTTGTCTACTATGATTAAAGAACAGCTTCATGTTGGAGTCACTTTCATGAAAGGTAAACAACATAAATTTTCATTCAGACCTATCAATCAGATATGTACTAATAAAATAATGAAATTAGTATATCTTGAATTATATGGTCCGAAAAATTTTCAACCAGTGGAGGAATGAAATATAATTTAATTATTATTGATGATTATAGTATATTTATTGGGGTTTTTTTTCTTGCACACAAAAATTATACCTTATATATATTTATTTCTTTTTTTAATTTAGATCAAAATAAAAATGGTTGTATTAGTTTTTTTTAATTTTTTTTAATAAAAGTAGTGATTTCCAAAATTTGGAATTTTAACATTTTTGTGAAGAGAATGGTAATATTCATAATTTTTCTCTTCCTGGAATATCATAGAAAAATAGAGTTGTAGATAAAAAGGTATAAATCTTATTAAAATGGAAAGAATAGTGTTAAGTGAATATAATTTCCCTGTATATTTTTATAATGAACTTATTTTTACAAATTGTTATATTTAAAATATAATGATTTTTATAAATATGTTGAAGAAAACTCCATGTGAATTTTTTTAAATGTAAAAATACTGAAATTGTTTATTTCAGACATTATGTAGTAATATTTTTATTTTGAATTTCATGGATAATTTTTGATAAATTTCATGCTAAAAGCGATGAAGTTATTTTCATTTTTTATTCTGATAATATAAAATCATATAGAGGTTATAAGAAGATAAAGATGGTTATTGAAGAATATATTCATGTTATGTTTGATGAAAATAGTGTGAAATTTAAATATGTTTATGAGGTTTTTGATGATTTTCTGTGTCGCATTATGTTTCTTGATGAAAAATTAAGGGTTAAAATGAATACATTTTGGAGAAACATATTCCTTATCAAACTGATCCTATATAATGAGAGATTCAAATAGATCATCCTATTAACACTTTTAATGATAATATTGAATCTAGTGTTAAAACATGAAATTATAATTTATTTTTTAGGTAATTTCTACTTTTATTTATGATTTTGTTCCTAATAATGTTATTTATGCTTTAAATGATTCTAATTATATTTTTGTTATTCATTACGAGATCAATAAAGTTATCTTAATATTTTTTAGTCTTATTTGAACCCCCTCTATATAATATTGTTATTGGAACTAAATGGATTTTTAGAAATAAGATATATGAATCTAGATAGGCTGTTAAAAATAAATCTAAACTTGTTTATCAAGGATATTATTGAGAATAAGGTATCGATTTTGATGATTCTTTTACACCTATTGCTAGAATTGAATCTCTATGATTTTTTTCTCTTTTTCCTATTTTCATGGTTTAATGTTATTTAAAATAAATGGTAAAAGTGTGTTTTTAAATGGTATCATTTCCAAATAAGTTTATAATTCTCAACCCCCTTGTTTTGAAAATGATAAAGTTCATAATTTTGTATTTAAGTTATCAAAAGCTTAATATAGTATTAAGAAAGAACCCCATTCTTAGAATGAATGACATAGTATGTTGTTGTTGATTAATTATATTACTAAAGGTAAAGTTGATCCTTCTTTATTTATTAATAAGATTTCAAATAATATTTTATTTGTTCAAATTTATGATTATGATATTATTTTTCGATCTTAAAATGACATACTTTGCAATGTTTCTTCAAATTTAATGTTATGTGACTTTGATATGAGTTATACGAGAGAAATTAAATTCTTTCTTTTATGTTAATTTTTTCAATGAAATGATCGAATATTTATTGAATCAATATAAATATTCTCATGATTTGGTCAAATGTTTTGGTCTATATGCTATTAAATATTTTAAAACCCGTAAGATTATTAGTTGTAAGTCAAATTTTGATGCTTCTAGAAAATATATTTATTCTAAATTATTTAGAGGCGTGATTATAATTTTTTAGTATTTAACTTCCTATAGACCTCATATAATTTTTAATATTAATTTATGTTATAGATTCAAATTATATCATATGTAATATAATATAATCATTGTAAAATGTATATTTAGATATGGTAAAGGAACTATTAATTATAGATAATTTTATTCTAGAAAAAAAAATTATTAATTACTCAAACTCTGATTTTGGAGGATGTAGACCGGATAAAAAAAGTAATTCTGGTATGTGTTACTTTCTTGGAAATAATTTAATGCTTCTTGGAGCCAAGAATAGATACTTGTGTTGTCATTTTCTTTTAATTGTGTTAAAAAAGGGGATATTATTCTTCAATATATTCTAACTAAAAATAAAATGGTAGATATTTGTACCAAACTATTGGATTTTATGATGTTTAAGTGACCGCATGATATTCTAAAGTTACCATGTGAAGAAATATTAAGTGAAACTACTATACAATGAAATTTTGACCAACTATACTACTTATGGTAACTTTTATGACCGTTCGATGTAATTACTTCACACAATCAGTATCTTAATTGAACATTTTTATTTTAACTAACTATAAGACTTCTTGAACTAGATGTATGTTACGATGGAAGGTGATGTTTTCTGACCACATGGAATATACATCATGGTCACTTGACAATCATGGTCAATTCGACACATAAATTTTTTTTTCTAAAATTTGAAAATTTTGGCATGATCCCTTTTTCATTTTTTTGTAATTAGATTTACTGAATTATTATATTAATTCTTTTAATATATTTATTTATTTATAAAATACATATAGAATTGATATAAATAATTTATTGTGTGTTTTCAATATATTTAAATGGTGTTTAATTTTTCCTTTATTTATATACACACATTTATCTTATATTTTGAGTTGTCTTATTATTTTTATGTGATTTAATTAACCTATTTTTTTAGAGACTATATGAATTATTTATTGATTAAATGAAAATAGTTTGAATTGGTATTTAAATATAAAATTTAAATGATATTTTTTTATAAATATTCTTGAAGGAAAAATTTATCCCTCTTAGATAAATATGAAGTTTTAATTTAAATTAATATATCCAATTGGTGTTTGTCATTTTAGTTTTTCTAATTCTATTTAAATTATTCAAGGAACATTCAAGGTAAGAATAGTTATGAGAACATGAACTTTTGATAATCAAAATATATTTACTCTGAACTCTGAAGTGTTTTGAAAACCAAAAATTATTTGGTCATGTTTTCATCTGATGGACAGAATGTCAACTACTGAACCTAAACTTTTATCAGTTCTTTTTCTTCCATGAATAAACATCCTAGTACAATACTCAGGTACTAGTACCCAATACTCCCTCTTTTATCTTTTTTTTCATAGTATTGTGTTTATATAGCACTAATTCCCATTTCTCACATATACTCTCACTTTATGTTTATTCTTTTAAATTTAAAATAATTCTTTCATTCAAGGGGTGGTGACTATTGTAGTTTAAATTCAGTGCTGTATTTGGGTTGTGACTCCCAGATTCCAAACTCAAGACCATTCAGGTTGTAACTCATGTTTTAGAGAGACATTTTTTCATTAGGTTGTGACCCCCATACAAAATCTGGTGTCTTGGTTATAATTCCATGGAAAATGTTGGTTAAATCAAGTTATGATTCACCTATAAAAATAAGTTTAGTAAAAAATATACCTCTTTTTGAGTAGATTGGTATAAGAGTGTATTGGGTCCAATCTAAACCCAACCATTGTAAAAATTATTTGTGTTCATTTTTTTAAGGCTAATTGACTTTGTTAGTTATATTTTAGAATTAATTTATTTGTTTAAAAATTTTAATCTGTTATATTCATCCCCCACCATTTAGAAATTCTATTATCACCCTTTCCAACCAAACAATCTAACATTCATACCAGCTTATGAAAGGTATGTCCTCCTTTTCAACCTCCCATGATATTTCAAAACCAGAAAAATTGGCCATGTTCCTATCACAGACATGGAAATCAATGGAAATAATCAAATTAGATCTATATAAAGGTCTATCATCTTGTCTCCTATAAGTCTTATTTTCAACCAAACACAAATTTTTACTTGGGTCAAAATTTGATTCAAGACCTTTCTTTTTCTTCCTTTGTTTGGATCCTTAATTCAATCCTATAGGAAACCTCTTCATGGACACTATTATTGGAAAGACTGTACATCCCCGAGCTATTGTTTCTAAAAAATGAACACTATGTGAAATAATTTTTCAATCATTATAAAAGGAGGGGACCTTATCAGGCACCTCTTTCAGGTTTAGGTTATCATCATCAATAGATAATACCACTTGATTGGTGAGGGATAATAATAAATCATTTTGACCTAAAATCCAAGTATAATTCCCAAATATATATTGACCAGTTTTCCTATCCACTCAAATTGGGACTCCAACTAAGACACAACATCCTATAGAATCACAGTATTCCAGTAAAACCAAATAATTCTAAAACATATAACCCATACCTAATCCAGTGTGTTTTGGCCTTCTAATGGGTTGAAATTGGAATCCCATTCATGAATTAGAATCATACTTAATTTAGTTGATTCTAACCAAATCACCATTCTCTCCACTTAAGATCTTTAGATGGAAAATGATATAAAATAAATAGAATTATATCACAATAATCCTCTAATTAGTGAAACCCCATTCCATAGAGATTATCCTCGATTGGTCATCAATAATTGAAGGCCTCTAACCCTGTGGTAGAATAACCAGTACAATAATTAAGTTCTTGAGAGACTAAACTCTATTTGAAATGTCCACCTAATTTGAAACAACATGTGTCATACTCATTTTCTTGATGATCTTTTGATCTAAAGCATCATTCGTCAATGCAAAGGGTCCATATTCATTGATACAAGACTCCCACAAATGTTTCCTTGTTAATTTATTTTACCCCAAGAACATCTCATGGTGTTTGATAATATCACATCCCTCATCTATGGAATTATGAGAATTAGGGATTTGATCTCATGTGAAATATCTATCAGGAAAGAATCGTTACTGGGACACCTTCTTTTGAGAAAATTTCAAAACATCATTCATAAGAGAAGAGGTAAGGAAAAGAACCAAAAAAGATTATAATAATTCTAAAACATCAAAAAAACAAGAATATCCAAATGATAAGATCAAAAGAATCATGAAAAAAATATGAATGATTCATTAGAAAAGAGAAAGGAATAACATGCCTTCGATTGAAGGTTGGATTTAGTCAAAAGATTCGAAGGAGGTGATTGTAGGATTCGGCATTGGAGAGAGATTGAACAACACGAGCATGGGAAATCTTGGTTTGGGTTCTTTTAAAATAGGGGAAGGGTATTTTATATTGCTAGTAAAAAAAATTGATAAAATACACATTTCTCAATTCTAAAACCGAAAGCGTTGATTACTGTATGATTTATCCATATTTTTTTGCTCAAATAAGGCCCCATATTTTTCCGTGCTAAAAAGGGGCTGATAAATAACAATTTATTAGGGCTAACTCATAACTTCTAATAAATTTGTTTTTTACTAGTGCTTAATATATCACCTATAAATATTGATTTTATCAGTGCTTAATATAGCACTAACAAAAACTATTATAAAAAAACTTTAAAAATAAAATTAAAAATGATAAAAATTACTAATTATATAAAAATTAATGTTAAAAATTACTTTATAAAAAATAGTAAATGTTACTGATAAATAATTACTAAAATATTTAAACTAAATACACATTATTATTTATATTAAATGTATTAATAAATGTGATAATATTATGATAAATGTATTAATATTATGATAATTTAATAAAAAATATTAATTTTTTAAGTTAAAAAAATAAAAATTAATAAATTATAAAAAATATATTTTTTCAAAAATTATATAAATAAATAAATATTAAAAAATTAAATAATTAAAATTGTATTAAAATTAAAAATTAATATATAATAAATATATAATGATTTAAACAAAAAAATATTAAAATAAAAATAAATAAGTATTACTTATGTAAATTAAAAACAAATAAAAAATATTAAATATTAGTTGATAAAAGTGTATAAATAAATATTAACAATTAAAAAATTATAGAAATATTAAATGGATAAATATTAAAAATGAATAGGTTAAAAAGATATCAATGCTGATTAGTTATTAAAATTAAAAGATAATAATAAATTCATAAATACTAAAAATGAATATAATTTAATAATTAAAAATGAATAAATTTTAAAAATATTAAATATATAAATTAAATTTATAAATATTAAATATATAAATTACAAACATTTTATAAATATTAATTATTAATAATTAAATGTATGTAAATATATATTAAAAATTTAAATATTTACAAAAATAATAAACATGTATATATATATTTATTTATTTATGTACATAATTTCATTTATTTCATTTGAGATAAGACATTTGAAAAAAAATGGTGTTTCTTATTATATGATGATATATTTATATATATATATACACACACACACACACATAAACATTTCATACATACACATACACACATACATACACATACACTTACACATACACATACATACACATACATACGCATATATACAGATAATACATAAACATACACATACTACATAAACATGCACATACAAACACACATATGCATATACACACATATATACATACACCTACATACACATCCATACACACATAAACACTTACACATACATACACAAACTCATACACAAACACATACAAAAGTATTGTACATACACGCATATATATACATACACATAAAAATAGACATAAACATACACATACAAACAACGTTATATATTCACATAAACATACACACACATACACACCGAGTCAACACATGTATAAACATTTAAACACATATAAACACATTCATGAATATACACACCCAAATATGAATCAACCTACAGATTTACACATACATCAACATACAAATACATGTGTGTATTTTAAATTATTTAATATGAATATAAATATAAAAAATTTGATAACTATTTTTAAATATATATATATTCATTTATATGTTTATATAATTGTTCAAATATAATAATAATATTATATATATATTGTAATTAATGTATAAAAATAAATTATTAATCCTTTCTACTCACTAATATGTATTTGATAATTTATTATATATAATTTTTTTAAAATAATACTGAATGTAATATTTTTTATAATAGTGATATAAATCATATTTATATATTATATTTTCATATACATACTTATTTTCATAAAAATAATATTTAAAAATATATAAATATGTTTAAATAAATTAAATTATTGATGATTCCCTTTATCATCACTAACTAAGCACTGATAAATATTATCTTTATTGTTGCAAAAATATGCGCTAATAAAAGGTCACCCTTAATCGGTGTTTTTATACCACAAATAACGGTTCCATTTATCCGTGAATGTTTTCTATCACTAAAAATAGAACCCAATTTATCATTGTTTATTTAGAGCCTATAAAGAGTAGTGCTGAATATAGCGGTATCTGTAGTAGTTTCTCTAGGAGAGGAGATCTATTGAGGGTTCATAATATGTGAATCAGTGACCAGGAAAACTCATCCATAGTTAGTTCAGATAAATACACACATATATAAACTAATGTAAACCTATAAATAATAAAATTTTTATATAATATATTATTATTATTATAACATTTTTATATAAATACTAACTTTTTAAAACAACATTTGATTATATATATATATATATATTATTATAATACACCAACCCACACACATATATATTATAATTGTTATTATCATATTATTATTTAAAATAATAATATTGTCTTTATATAAAAAATCTTATTATTAATACGCACACATATAGATGGTACACTAATAGGGGTATAATTGTCCAAAATATAGAATTGGTATCTCCATGGACTACCTTCCTTAGGGATAATCATAATTTGTGCTACTATAGCTCACCATCATCACCAACATTTCCCCTATCTCCACCCTCTCATTTCCCACCCACACACATTAATTTTGGATTTCATCCTTAATTAAATTTTCTCGAATCAAAGTTATCCATGATTTAAAAAAACAACGGTATTTATATGAAATGACATGAAAATACATCCAAAGGCATAACATTTATATTTTTATAAAATACCCATCATTAATATGATTTGTAAAATCATGAATTAATATTTGAAGAAACCTCACAAAAAAATCATACTTCTATATATCTCTAAAATCATGTTTTATTATTTAAAAAATAATTATCAATAAATAGAAAATTGAAATAAAAGTAAACTTGTTTTCCAGTTGTGGTATATCTCACTAATTCATAAGTAAACCTATGGAACATAAAACATGAAAATACATTTGGAACTCATATAATGAAATTTTACCTAATATCAATGTATCTAGAACTGAGAATACTTGACACCCCAACCATAAAATACATCACAACAATGATCCAAACACGACCTTCTGAATCATAATAAGAAAAAAAGGAAAAAACTCAACAGAAGTCATAAATTTAACTTAGAATTAACATGTTTTAAGACATTCCTAGTCCATTAAGGGAGCACTATAAATTTTTTATTAAAATAAATATAATTAAAAGTTATACCATGACAATGGTCTGCCTCCCACACTAACATTTTTGTATCTAAAATGGGAAAAATAGAATGGTGTTTTTTGATTAATTGAAAAAAGGACTCTGAAAATATTTTTTTAGTTGATAGATATAATACCAAGTTGGTTTTTTCAGTCCACATCCATCAAATCTTTGAGGATGACTATTACACTAACCATGTAAACCGCTTGCAACTCCCTAACATAATGACTCCAACTTAATCGTCTAATGAATAGAGAAGGCTTTTGGAACTCATCCATCATCCCCTTTCACACTTCTTAAATGATTGTTATAATATCACATACTTTTGAATGATGATTATACTACCCTACCATCATATTATTTTACATCATAATTACCTAAAACGTTGTAAAATTTCTCACACTTAGCCAAAATAATTTTCAAATTCATGCTTGACAATATCATACTTGAAGACTATTTACAAGGATTTTCTATGTCTTATAGGTCACTTCTTCATCAATTCCTTCTTCCATTCATCGATAGTGGAACTATAGTCCTCTAACTATGATTTTAATCACCCAAGTCCCAATTAGAAACAATCCCACTACATAGTTCCTTGGACCATGGAATTTCATAGTATATCCACTGCATTTTTAAAACTGTCAACCTTTCATAGTATCAGAACTCTATCCTTAAACAACTTTGAGAATAAGTGACAACTATGTTGGATATACATTTTCCTGGAGTGAAACATTGTATTCTGTAGTAGATTGATATTTCTCTAACAGTCATAAAATAATGTTCCATTCCTATAGATTCGTCCATATCCTCCAATATCCCCTTTATCCTAATCATTTACTTCCTATATTATAATATTTCTATGTATTATGCTTTCATTGTAGACGGCACAACTACTGGTTAATGTATAGACATAAAATTCATAGTCGTACCTCTATTAATGAAAACATATCTAATGGTACTTCTCTAAGTGATTTCATATCCTCCAAAGAGTAAATTCAAAAAATGTATATAACAAATCATTTTTTCTAAAACAAAGTAACATATCAGTTGAAATCCACTTCACTACTTACCATTACTCCTTTCCCAGATTCACTTTGAACTTATTAATTAATTTCATTATATATAAAATCTCTAACCTCATAAAATACATAGAATACATCAAGCTTATGACTACTAGTGCATATGGAACCATTTCTATGTAGTCATCCACATATTTCATTCATAGTGATTTCTCTTTAGATAACTTGATGTTTCTGACATGGGGAGTCCCAAAACTAATAGATTCATATATTCTATATATTTTCAAGGCCTTCTACATATACTTCGATATAGATATAAATAAAGTAATATATATTAATTCTCCTCTATTCCACATCCCAACATCCACTTTTCATGACCGATGTAACAACCATGGCTCTAGTAACCCAAAGCTGTTGTATAGATTATTATATTGGCATAAACTCAATGTGTTATATTATAAAGGACTAATATGTTTAGTTCTCTTAGATAAACAGATATATACATGATACTAATTTTAATTTAGGAATATATTATAAACCAAAGAAAAATAAAACTATCAGCATCCTTGAAACTCATTCAAAGTATTAATCTTCATATCCTCAAGAGAGGAAAAATATAAGGTTGAGATCAAATGATCAATAATGGTTACGTATAGTAAAAGATATCATGAGTAAAGAAATTATAATCAATAATGATTGTAAAATAACAAAAAACACATGTCACTAAATCAATAACATTACAATCATGATAAGATAGGAATAATCAATATGAAATTTTAAATAACTAAAAACACATGTCATTTAATAAATAACATGATCCCAAAATTATTCCATGGTAAATATCAATGAAATAATCTCATGGAAAATGTTAGCTAAATTATCAATGAAGAAAATGCTTAATATTGGACTTCGTGATCTCATGAATTATAATATCGATACCATCAAGACCTTTCTTCGTGTCTATTTAAAACTATAGGTTAAAATACATTTAATTTGTCCAATTGATTTTTTTTATTAGACCTATTGATTCATTGAGGAACAATATAATGTTGGGCCCCACCTGTCACTACATGTCCAATGAATTCATCATATATCAAATGATAAATTTAATTCATAATCAATACGCCTTATTAATAAATATAAATATTGATTAATGAATATATATTTAACAATAATTCCCAAATTAATAAAATAACCTCTAAATTATACATTGTATGTAAAATTTCTATACATTTTAGGAAATAATCATATCAATGATCCAATAAATATTTATAATTAAGATAAATTTAATTACCAATTAAAAAATCATAATAAAGTTTTTTTCTCAAGAGAAATTTAAGAATCACAAAATTAATTAGTGATAATTCATGACTGTGGGTTCATCTAGAATATAGGTTTTTGTAATAAATTCATGTATTTTGGAAGAATAATGGGAATG